>JANKKI010000075.1:5740000-8140000 GCA_025175665.1 Cinchona pubescens | reverse complement strand
GTTTGAGCTACGGGGGTAATAATTCAAGGCCATCATGTTGAGAAGTCTTTGGGCATCATCTGATGTCTTGAATGATAAGGAATCCCCCTGCTGAAGCATCTCCAATGGACTTTGTCTCTTGATAGAGTCCATTATTAATTGTTTGTATTTGAAGCCACAAAGGAATGGTGTGGTGGGGACACTTGCTAAGAAGTTCTTTGAATTGTTCCCAAGCTTCACTTAGACTCTCTCCCGTATCTTGTTTAAAGGATGTTCATTTGATGGGCGAAAATATTGGCCAAAAATTTTCGTGCAAGCCCATTCCAAGTTGTGAAGATCCCTAGCTCATTTGATTGAAGCCACCACTTAGCTCAATCTCTCAAGGAAAAAGGTAACATTCTCATGCAAACACAATCAAGGCAATGAACCCTATCTAATTTAAACATATCAAGCACTTCCTCAATATTCATGAGAAGTGTGTAGGGGTATTCTTAAGGGCCTCCATCAAATAATGTTTGTGATTGAAGCATTTGAATGAGCACCAATTTAATCTCAAAATTATTGGATTGGACCAGCATCCTGGTAATACTTGAGTTTACTCCCTCGAATTTGGGTACAACATAATCTCAAAGTGGCCTCCCATCTACATGAAATCCATTACCATTACACACTTCTCCATTACCATTTCCATTATCCCCTGACTTCGTTACCATGACCACCTAACCTTTTGTTTCCTACATCTTCTTCATTATTATCCCACTTTGAATTTTCATTAATCAATCTAGTATTACTTTAGGGATCTACCGTCTTGTCTCTTTCTTATTCGTGTTGAATTTTATTCTCTTTTCCAATTTCTGTTAGTTACCTTTCAAGTTCCAAATCAAGACTAATGAATGGTTCTTCTCCAACAACCATATACTACAAGAGAAAAATCCAACACAAGTCAATTCAAGTCGGAAATTTTGCAAAAGCAAAAATGGACATAAAAAAAGAAAGTAATAATTGAGGTAAACTCTGATTAATGATTAAACAAAGAAAAACGTCTAATCTAGCATGAAATAAGAGTATCTAATATTGCCATTACTCAAACAATTCCCAAGCAACAGTGCCAAAAACTTGTTCGCTCAAAGTTTGTTGAGGTTTAGGATGTCAAAAAAATAATAAATACATTCACTCTCATAAGTATGCAAGGTAGGCTTGTAAGTTAGTGCCCAATGAGTATCGTTCCCACGAGGAATTGTGATAACAAGTATTAGGCTTAGAAGGTTGCTATTATACACAAAATAATCAAGGAGCGTGTCACTAACAATCAAGATATTCAACTAAGAGAGCGTTAAATGAAGCAATTAAATTGAGTACTCTAAGAAACCATGTAAAGATTTATACTAAGTCTTACTCTAAGAAGCATTATAGAAGCATAGAAAGTCATTAAACAATTATTAGTTTGGACAGCAAGTAAGAAATTGGTCTAAGAAAGCATTTAAGGACTAAATTAAGAAATCAAATAGATTTATGCTAATAAAGCATGTAAAATTACACTAGGAAAGCAACTAAAAATTTAAACTAAGAAAGCAAATAAACTATTAGACTAGGAAAGAAAATAAAATTTTAGACTAAGAAAGCTTGAGTAAACATGGAAATACATATGACATAGACCCAAAAGAGCATTCATTGTACTAGAGGGGTCAGAGTTCTTTACTTTTTACTATTTTTGGAAAGTCAATAAATGAAAGGGAATTTTAGCTTAGGCTATGTATTTTTGAAACTAAGAAGATGGTTTATTAAAAGCCTACTACTTCTAAATGATTACCATTAATAAATTCAAGATTATACCAGTCAAAAACTAAATTAATTAGGACACTAAGAAAAACTTTGAAAAGAATGTTAGGGTCTCAAGTAAGGTAAATGCAAGAAATACAAATGTAAAATATGCAAACTTGATATTGGTGATCAAATTGTAGCTAATGAAAGGTCCAATAGTTTAAGAGTATAAATATTAAATCTTTTACTAATTTAACAACTAAAATACAATAATCCATACTCAAGATGCTATGGTGATCTCAAGTCTAAGAATCGCATACCCCTACTATCACATAGAGAATTAATTCTATTGACACTATGAAATTCTTAATTGGTCAATACAATGTACTTGACAGCATCCATTTACTAGTTTAGATGACCCCACATCATAGTCGATGAGATCAACAACTTCCTTCAAAAGGCAAAGACTTAGTGTATGATAGCCTATCCATATTACTGATACCCTTTCTCACTAATACTATGGCTAGGGACATTTGGTGATTAATAACCACAATAATGTGAAGAATATCATCATCATGCTTCTTATGATTTACTCTTAAGGTTATTAATTACAAGGGCTTTATCATTCACATTGTAGTTAAATAACAACAAGAATAAATAATAAAGATTTCCACAAATCAATATGTATAGTCAATATAAAAGTGTCTTTGAAGCCCCAAATTAATTGGGTCTAGGGTATAACACTAATAAACTCCCAGTAGCACTAAAGCCAATTATTTACGCACTTTAGCCTAAGCTAATTTACATGACACTCATGTTTATTTTGGGATAATGCTTTACTGAACAGATCAACAATTTTATCATTCTAGGGATCTTTTCTATCTTTACATCGTATCTATTAATGATAACTCTAATCAAATGGAAACGTCTTTAATACATGCTTGGATTGTTGATGAGAACTTGGTTCTTTTGCTTGCACAATTGCTCCATTATTAACACAATACACAATTATTGGATTTATGATATAGCGATGTATTCTATTTCTACTGTAGAATTAGTGGTAGTGTCTATTTAGAACTCTTCCAAACAACTACACCACTATTAATGATAAAAACATATCCAGATTGTGATTGCTATCATCCTTGTTAGTTTGAAAATTTGCTATCATCCTTGTCAGTTTGAAAATTTGCATCCTCAAATATCCCTGAAACTCCAAATTGGACTCTCCACAAACTAAGAACAAATCATTAGTTCTTCTCAAGTTCTTAAGGATGTTCTTAATAGCGGTCCAATGACTGTCATCGAGATTGGCATGATATTTGCTCTTAAAACTTAGAGCGTAGGATACATCAGGTGTCGTCTCTAGCATTGCACACATTATAGATCCAATAGCCGAAGCATACAGAATCTTTTTCATGCAATCCTTGTTGACATTTGTCTCAGAAGACATGTTTATAAAGGTGTATTCCATGTGATTGGTAAATAACCTCTCTTAGATGGATCCATGCTAAAATTCTTTAACACTTTATCTACGTACATAGTTTGTGAAAGACCAAGCAACCTCCTCGATCTATCTTTGTAGATCTTAATGCCCAGAATGTAAGTTGCCTTTCCCAAATATTTTATGGATAATTTCTTGTATAACCATACCTTACTGATCAGAGTATAAGTATGTCATTACCTATTAGTCATATATTGAGTGTACGTCAACATATAGTACAAGGAAAACTCTTGCACTCCCACCAAACTTCTTATATACACAAGGTTCATCTTCTTTTTAAGAAAACCAAACCCTTTGATTGTCTCATCAAATGAATATTCTTACTCCTTGATGTTTGTTTAAGTCCATAAATGGATCTTTGAAGCTTGCATACTTTATTTGCTTCTTTGGATATAAAACTGTCAGGTTGTGTCATGTACAGATTCTCGATTAAATTTCTGTTGAGGAATGAGATTTTATGTCCAGTTGTTATATCTCATAATAGTAGTGTGCTTCTATAGCTAGCATAATCCTAATAGATTTAAGAATAACGATCGGTGGAAAGGTTTCGTCATAGCCAACACTTGTCTTTACTTGCAACTTTTTGCTACCAATCTAGCTTTATAAGTAATCACATTACCATCCATATCTATCTTCTTAAGAAGATCCATTTGCACCCTATGGGATTTACTCCTTCAGATGGATCGACTAAGGTCCAAACCATATTATAGCATACATGGACTCTATTTCAGAGTTCATGGCCTCAAACTATTTATCTTTGTCTATATTAGGCAAAACATCATCGTAAGAAGTAGGCTCATCATCATCTATGATTAACACATTATGATGCCCACTTAGTCAAATCCATATCCATTAGGAGCACAATGTGTCCTACTTGATTTACAAATTATTTATGTATTTTGTACTTCTTGTTGTACCTCATCAATATGAGATGGAAGCTCCTGCTCCGTTGGTTGATTTATGCATGTTTGTGCATCTTGAACTTCTTCAAGTTCTATTTCACTCCCACTACCTTCTTCTAGAATAAACTTTTTTTCTAGAAAGATGACCTGTTTTGAGAGAAAGACTTTTTTCTCAACGGGATTATAGAAATAGTATCCATAAGTTTCTCTTGGATACCTTACAAATATGCATTTATCGGACCTTTGCTTCAAGCTTGTTCGATTCTATCCTCTTCACATCAGCAGTACAGCCCCAAATCATCATATATTTGAGAATTTTGGTTTCTTATCTTTCCATATCTCATATGGAGTTGTATCAACCACTTTTGATGAAACATGGTTTAAAATGTGAGAGGCGGTTTCTAAGGCATAGCCCTAAAACAATTTTGGAAGGTCTGCGTGACTCATCATTCATCGCACCAATAAAGTACGATTTCTCCTTTACGATATACCATTCAATTGTGGCGTGTAAGGTGGAGTTTTTTGTGTGACAATCCCATTTTGCTTTAGATAATCTTGAAATTTATTGCTCAAGTATTCACCACCTCAATCTGATCAAAGTACTTTGATACTTTTCTCTAGTTGTTTCTCAGCTTCATTCTTCTACTCTTTGAACTTCTCAAAGGCTTCAGACTTGTAATTCATTAAGTATACAAAACCATATCAAGAATAGTTATCCATCAAAGTGATGAAGTATGAGTATTCACCTCGAGCAATAACTAACATGGGTCCACATACATCACTATGTATTATACCAAACAATTCATTTGACCTATCCCTTTTTCTACTAAAAGGAGGTTTCGTCAATTTTCCATGTAAGCAAGATTCACACGTCTCTTATGATTCATAATCAAAAGAGCTCAAATAACCATCTATTTATAATTTGGAAATGCATTTTTTATTTATATGACTAAGTCTACAATGCCAAGGTATGAAGAATTAACATTATCCATTTTGCATTTCTTGGTATTTATATTGAGAATAGGATCATTTTATTCAAAATAGAATGACCAATCTACACGAGGAAATACCATATTACATTCCATTATGAGAAAAAGTACAACAATTATCCTTTTGCTCACTCGCAAAATCTTCTAAATCCAAATAAGAAATAGAAATTATATTTCTAGTAAGTACATGAACATAATAACAATTATTAAATTCTATTACATACCTACTTGGCAAAGAAAGTAATAAGTTCCTACGGCTAATGCAACAACTCTTGCTTCATTGCCCACTCGTAGGCCAACTTTTTCTATTGCCAATGATCTACTTCGCCTTGGTTCCAACATATTACTGTAAATATGAGATGATGATCTAGTATCTAATACCCAAGAACTAGATTTTCAAGTAGATAATATCTCAATCATAAATTTACCTAAAGTAAAAACATCATCATCTTCTTTTGCTCATATTTGCCAAAATAGAAGCAAGTGTCAATGTATTTGGTCTGTCCTTCTTGATCCCTATTCAGTAGAATATTGATTAGGTCTTTGCAGAAAAAGAACAAGTAATAAAAATATTAATTATCCTAATCAACTCCCACACACTCACAAGTGTATGAGGTGAGTTTGTATATAGGAAGAGTAAGAATCGTTCCCACGAGGACTGTTGGAACAATTACTAGGTTCACAAGTCTATTTACTAGTTAGATGAAATAATCAAGAGTTTTTGACTAAACTTAAACTAAAATTAATCACGAGAAATTAAAATAAAGGCAAGAATGTAAAATTCTAACCCTACGGAAAGCAATTAAATATAATTGACTAAAACCCTAATTTAAAGAAGTCTACCCTACTTGCGAGAATTAAATCAAGGACAAGAATTTAAATTAGCCTACTCTATAAAAGCAATCAAAAGGAATCCATTAAAATCCTAACCACTCAACTACGAAAGCAATTAAGAATTTAAAGGAAATAAAACAAGAACAATAATTAAAGAATAAGAAAGCAATAACAACAAAATTAAATTGCATAAAAATAAATCAAACTCAGCAATTGCAGCAAAAATGAATGTTGATGATCGTCGAGTCTTGAATTCGTGACAAGAGAATGAAATCCTAGCAAGAATGCTTGAGAAAATCTAATCTATGGCTAATTATCGTTCTAACTATTGAAAAACTAAGAAACTTATGACGGCCAATGATGATAATCATTTTCTCCCCTTCTCTCGGGGTATTTATAGATATTTTTAGCATTTTGGGGCTCCGGGATGATAAGTACACGCTTTTTCATGTAACCAGGCCCATGAGAAGACTTTTCTTGCAAAATAAGCAACCTTGAGCAACTTGTCCCGTCGATCGGCGCCTGGGCGCAGCACTTTTGCAGAGCCATTCCAAAATGCTAGGATTGCCTTTCTAGAATTAGTGCCTTGCAGTGCCTAGGCACTGGTTCCAGAAAGGTTGGTTTATTTTGTCTTCAATTTTTGCCGTGATGCCGGCAGAATTTGGTAAAGCTGAAAACATGAATGTTGTAGCTCTATGTCTTAGCTTTCCCAAAATGTTTCAATAACCTCAATTGGACCTTGGACAAGAAAGTTATTCTCAATCTACCAAACTATGTTAGAATCGCTCCTTGCCGGTGCACAAAATTCTAATTTTACAATTTTTCTCCACTTTTGCGATCAATTTGAACTCTTTCCTCACTCAAACCCAACAAAACTCAAAACAAACTATTTTAGCTCCTAATTACTCAATTTTTGCTTATACATCACTAAAAATGAGTTAAACGAGACATCAAATATACGACATTTATGAGCTTGTCAACTACCTCACAGTTAGTTTTTTATTGTCCTCGAGTAAAAAATATAAAAATAATTCACAAACAAACTCAACACATCTCATAAATTATCCACATGAATAACCAAGAACCAAACCATCACAAGAAAAATAGTCAAATGACAATAAACCCCTATACATGAATTCCAGTGTAGGTGTATGCATAGCCATACAAAAAATAACTTTTAAGACGCTTAGATCAAATCATGCAAACCCTTTGATTTTTTTAAACACCATAGCTTAGTCTTCTTACATTTCTCCACTAATGTAGACAACTGACTCGACTTAAATTAGGTAGGACTTTTAGCTTGTGACGAAAGGCTAGGGTCTTGGCTAACAAAGAATGGATAAGGATATCACAAATAAGAAAGAAAGAGCTTTAAATCAATGCTTTCCACACATCAACATAGAACTTCCTTTTGAACATTAAAACACTCATCCTTCAAATAAGTAGCACCACACTTAATTCTCCAAACACCCATACAAATTTTATGCAACCAGTAGAATAAAAGCTTACTTTTTTCAATTTCAATCTTGTCACTAACACCATGTAAAAATATCATTTTTTTTCCTTTCTTCTTCATTTTCTTTTCTTTTTCTCCAAAATGGGTACCAGTGATAGGCACTACCCGCAAAAAAAAAAAATCTAAGCAGGTACCAGTGATAGGCACTACCTACTAACATTCCAATGCGGGTGCCAGTAATGGGCACCACCTGCATTGGTCAACACAAAAAAAAATTTATAACACCCCTATATCTTGAACTGTATACCATTCATTCAAACATTCTCATACATACTACCTTCCATCCTTATAATCCCTTAACAACTAATGCGACATTAAAGCTCTTAAGGGACAATTAGGATAGCTCACAAAGGAGATAAAAATGAGTTAGCAAAAAAAACCGAATAGTGCTTGTATCTATTCAAAACAAAATAAGGCTCGAATGGGGTTTTAGGGATAAATTTTATGGTAATGGTTGACTTGAAAGGCTCAAACTTCCAAAGAAATGCCTACCCTCATTTTTACATCAAATCAAATTTATCTAAATTTTTGCCTCGAAAATGTAATAAAGCAAGTGTTTGGAGTGCAATATAGTGAATCAACACAATTATCTCTTAATCCCAAAAGATGACAATATTGTAGGGCTATTAGTGCTAAAAAATTAGAAATTATGCTATGAAAATATTAACATCGATACCCTAATCCTGACAACGTAGCTCAAATATTATCGAGTATAAAATTAAAGAAACATACTAAGCAATTTGTGAACAAAATTTTCAAAAATTGAAAAGCTCTCAAATGAAAAGCTAAGCTAGAAATATAAAAGAAAAAATTGAACAAAATGAACAAACAAAACACCAAACAAATAAAAATTAAGAAAACTCCCCACCCCACACTTAAAGTATAGCATTATCCCCAATGCAAAAATAAAGAGTAAAAGGATAAAAAGGAAGCTTCTCTATCAATGAAAAATGTTTGGTGCCGTTTATTTTGAAATAAATTCACCGGAGTCACAGTGGAAAATATCAATTACTAAAACCAGAAACTAAAACATAAAAATACTTAAAATAGTAAGAAACAAATAAACCAAGAAACTAAATTATTTTCTAGCAAAGAAGGATATCCTGACACCTTATGGGTATAAAAACTAAAGCAATGACAAAAAAACTTAAAAGTGTATAATTAAATTAAAATGAAATAGGAAAAATCAAAACTATGACCGATCTTCATCATTTGGGGTCAATTATTGAGGAAAATGAAGAAAGGGTAGAAACATCGATGGACTCTTATACACGTTCCTTAGCCAATTGTCGAGCCTCCATTGTTTCTTGCCACGTATGTTGGTACGTAATATATGCTTATTTATATACTTTGCCGCAAACGTTGTTGTTCGTGTAAAATCTATTGGAAGAGCTCCTCTTGAGTCCTCGGCTCGTCTTCACTCACTTGTGGTTCAGAAGTAGAAACTTGGTTGGGTGTCCGTCTCATAGGTGGCTTAACAATCCCCTCCATAACAAGTTCTTTCCCAGGCTTTAATCGTTCCTCAGTTAGATCCATAGGCACATTACCCCTGCCCTTAAGCACAAAGCTGTTATCAAATGTAGATACAATAACCCAAACTGCTTTGTAGTTGCTGAATGGCAGATCTTATTATGAATTAATTAGCCAACATCTATGGATTTCCTAGTGGCAATATAGTATAACAATTTAGCACGTTCTATAGTAACATCCGAGAGATGACTTCCAGGAAGAAGCCAGGGACATACAAATTTAAAACAGACTTGCCATTCAAATTTGACTCTGTTAAAAGCAAAATGTCGAGCTACATCACTACTTGCTGTATATGTCCATTGTACCTCTCCATCGCATAAGACACTGGTAATTGAGTTAAGCTCCATATTAGCATCGCGAATCTCAAGCCTCTCATTTCGTCGGGCCCTGTTTAGTTTCAAACTTTGAGTGATCGCCTCTGCCGATATGGCCACCTGCTGTCCTCGCACGTATACCCGTTGATCTCTATAATAAGCCAAATTAGAGTAGAATTCTCTTACTACAAGTAATACGGCGTCAATCAGGGGTGGCAACGAAGTGGTTCTATCCATGTTGCCATAAGACTTGGCGAAATGTCGTGCTTCACGTGGTGATATATATATATATACCTTTTCTTTAATTGCTGCCCACTTTAATATGTTATTCTCGTATTTCCTATGAGTAGTAGAATTTAGAAATTGAGCAGGTACTACTGGATGCTGCGGCTGTTCTTCTTCTTGGTGTGGGTCTAAAGACAATGATGTGGGAAACTTACCCCTTGCGGGGCCATGAGTACGCCCCATACCTATGAAATTACTTGTTAGAATAACCACAATTCCACACTCATGCAATTCTGTAATTACACTTAATAACCCATCCTATAGGGGATATATGGATCACTCATAATTAAATCACAAGATTTGTTGTTGTTCTAAGTAACACAAAATCAGTGGAGTAATCCCAAGGCCGACTAATCAAAATATGAACAATATCACTCTATAATTATGAAAGATGCCCATGGACGAAAATTTATTCAATTATACCAAGACAGGATGGGTTTGAACATATTCATTCATTGAGGCGTTTTGACAAACACTTGGTGTGCATAATCTATAACTACATAATTTAAAAAATAATGATCTAATAACTTAGTAGCAACCACCATATACCACTATGGATATCCAAAATGCAATTCATAATCATAATTATGCTACACTACCATGTATTATAGGTTTGAATATAAATGCAAACACATAAATCCTTACAATTAGAAAATAACAAAATCTCAAGGAAAAATATATGAAAAATATTACAAACCATCCTTATGATTTTATGATCACAAAATTGATGTAATTCTAAGGATAGGAATAAAAAATTCCCATTTAAAATCAATCCAAATAATTTATGAACACATGGTGTGCATAAAAATAATTCAACCTATTGAACAAAAATTCGCATCACAAATTACCCCCCCACAACATAAAGACTGAAATTCATTCAAAATATATAACAATTAAAAAACTTAGAATCAAATAAGTATGAAAAATTGCACGTTTAACCATGATATGCAAGAAAAACCCATAAAAGTAACAAATTTAAGAAAATTCATACCTTTGATGATGTAGAAGTTGTGTGGATGTGAAATTGGAATGCTATAGGATGATGAATTTAATTGGGAAGTGTGGAATTTGTAGGTAGAAGAAGTTTTTAGGAAGAGGTTTGGGGAGAGAATTGAAAAATAGAAGGAAAAAAATGACCCTTCTGCTCTTCGCGCCTAGGCGCTACAATTTTGATGTTGCATTGGCTTTACTAACATCAGTGGCATATTTCTATGTGGGTCTTACCAAAAACCAATTATGTTCTTTTTGTTAGCACCTGGGTGTGAAGACCAGTAAGGTTATTTAACCTTTCTGTTTGTCACACCCAGACACTACAAAATTGCAGCACCCAGGTGCGATGACCAGAATGGTCATTCGTCCAAGTGCTAGATTTTTTTTTCAATTCAAATTAATAATAAAAACCTTAATTATCCTAATCAACTCCCACACACTCGCAAGTATACGAGGTTAGGCAGGTTTGTATATAGGATGAGTAAGGATCGTTCCCACGAAAACTATTGGAACAATTACTACGTTCACAAGTCTATTTACTAGTTAGATGAAATTATCAAGAGTTTTTGACTAAATTTAAACTAAAATTAATCACGAGAAATTAAAATAAAGGCAAGAATGCAAAATTCTAACCCTATGGAAAGTAATTAAATATAAATGACTAAAATCCTAATTTAAATCTACCCTACTTGCGAGAATTAAATCAAGAACAAGAATTTAAATTAGTCTACTCTATAAAAGGAACCAAAAGCGATCCAATACAACCCTAACTACTCAACTACGAAAGCAATTAATAATTTAAAGGTAATAAAACAAGAACGATAATTAAAGAACAAGAAAGCAAAGAACAAAATTCAATTTTATAAAAATAAATTAAACTCAGTAATTGTAGCAAAAATGAATGTTGATGACCGTCGAGTCTTGAATTTTGACAAGAGAATGAAATTCTAGCTCGAATGCTTGAGAATAGAAAAATCTAACCTATGGCTAAATTATCATTCTAACTATTGAAAACCTAAGAAACTAAGGATGGTTGATGATGATAATCATTTTCTCCCCTTCTCTCGGTGTATTTATAGATATATTTAGGGTTTTGGAGTCCCGGAATGATAAGTACACAATTTTCCACATAACTGGACCCACAAGAAGACTTTTCTTGCAAAATAAGCAACCTTGTGCAACCTGTCCATCGATCGGTACCTGGGCGTAGCACTTTTGTAGCACCTAGGTGCTACTTTCGAATGCTAGGATTGCCTTTGTAGAATTGGCTCCTGGGCACTGGAATTTTGCAGCGCCTAGGTGCTGGTTCTAGAAACATTATTTCATTTCATCTTCAATTTTTGCCATAATGCAGGTAGAATTTGGAAAAACTCAAAACATGAAAGTTGTAGTCCATGACTCAGCTTTCCAAAACATCTTGAATCACCTCAATTGGAGCTCAGACAAGGAAGTTATACTCAATCTACCAAACTGTGTCAGAATCGACTCCTCACCGGTGCACAAAATTCCAATTTTGCAATTTTCTTCCACTTTTGCGATCAATTTTAACTCTTTCTTCACTCCAACCTTACGAAACTCAAAATAAATTATTGTATCACATAACTCAATTTTTTCTTATACATAATTAAAAACGAGGTAAACAACCCATAAAATATACCACTTTGGTAGACTTCTTTTGCTTGGTCTTCTTAAGGTTAGCTTTAGAATTTTTCTTGGTCTTAAAAGAGTCAGAAAGAATAGTTACCTCTTGATCCTTTTTAATGTTCTCCTCCACGTTCCTAAGCATTTTGTTCAATTTCGTGAGAGAAACCTGTATTTTGTTCACATTGAAGTTCATAACGAATTGAGAAGAGTTGTCCAGAAAAGATTGGAAAATCAAGTCAATATTTGTTGTCCAAGCTAAACCTAGGTCTTTCAATCTATTGATAAGACTAAACATCTTTCTGCCATGGGTAGCAACAGAAGATCCTTCTGCCATTTTGTATCTAAATCTAGCTCTTTAGAGATATTGTATCTCTCAGTGAGTGATTATGCCTCAAACAACTCTTTGAGGTGCATAATCATAATGTAGGCATCCAAATTTTCACATTGCTTTAGAAGATCTAAATTCATTGATGCCAAAAAAATTTACTATGCATGATCATAAGTCTCCTTTTAGTGCTCATAAGCATTTATAGCTGCTCTAGGTGCTCCCCCTACAGGAATATCGAGATATAGATCCTCTATGACAATAATGAGTTTCTTGGTGTTTAGAACTATTCTCAAATTTTGAAGCCAATCCATAAAATTTGGCCCGTTTAGTTTGTTGTTTTCAAAATAGAATGCATGTTCAAAGTATTGGAACTCATATCTACAACAAGCATGTAAAGATAGAATAAGAATTTTCTATATGCATATAAAAACAAAATGGACTTCTTTTGTTTTACTCCTATTACTTTATTACAAATCAACAACCCTCAATATTGATCTGAAAAATCTTACTTTAAGACTTTCTCGGGGTGGGTTAGGATCTCATCTTAATTATTTTGATATTGAGTTATCTCAACAAACCAAAAGAATTTTGAAAGGTAGATAACCCTTATCAGTTACAACAGTTCATAATTCCTAGATAGTTGGGTTGTCAACTCTTGACTTGCACATCTAATGTGGTTCCCAACTCTTGCCTCTAAAATTTCATAATCTTGAGTTAGCTCAACAAACCACCAATTTTAGTTAAGTTATGACCTATTATTCTGAAATCTTATTTCATGGCAAAACCTTTTCAAGATGGGCAACAACCTTGGGTTAACCCAACAACCGGCCAAGAAAATAGTACTTGTCATTATGATAGAAGGCAACATTTTAACAACTCTTGTTAATGTAACTTAATATTGATATGATGGATTTTCTTAATTGATTATTAGGTCTCATCTTTAGCATGTAACCAGATTATTAGGTCATACAAAATAAATCGAAATGGACATTCTAACAAATAAACATAGATGATTATGGACTTTATCTGGTAAATCTTAGACCAGTTTCCTTTGAGCTAAAAGGAAACTAGATGGTCAAATCCCAAGGGTAATCTTCAACACTTGAAGATCCACCTCATTTGTTGCTCCTTGGTACCTCCTTCATGAGCTTGCTTTACATATGTGTCATTTTTTTCTAAACAACTTTAGAAACTTAGGCAAAAGCCCTAACTCTCCCTAATCTTTATATACATTACGTATAATAGTTGAAGAAACATTGACTTACAATAAGGGAAATTAGCTAATAAGAGAATTATATCAAGAGTTTATAGAGAATGGCATGTCATGCAAGCCATATTTCATAAATACCAAAAACAAACATTCAACCATCCAATCACAATCACATTGGTCTTAGTCCATAATCATCCATCTCGCAATCATAAAATTCATCAATTAAATGAAAGCATAACAGTAAAAATCTGACCATGAATCATCACATGCTTCCTTTCCATTCTCATTGAAATCCATTTTTGAACTTGCAGAAAAGACTATTGAGCATATACAAGCTATTTCAATATTCATGAAAGGATAGAGCACAAAACAACTTAAGAGATCATAATCTTGAACAACTTGTCCAAAACAGTCCCTATGCTTCGGCCATATCAACTAGTTAACTCCTTGAACTATTTATTGCTCACCAAGAGAAATGGCATAAAACAATTTTAAGAAACCAAATATTGAACAACAATATATCCATAAACAGCTCTTATATTCAAGCCATAATCTCAGATTTGGCTTCAATATTGATTCAAACAATTTGAAAAACTAGAGCTGACCATTAAATGCATGTCCCCTATGTCTCAACAATCATGACTATATTGTCTCCTTTGAAATTCAAATCTCATTGATCTTCAAGAGACTCAAATCAGCATGCTTGACGATATCATTGGGACCATAAAAATTCAACATGCATGAAATGAAGAGTGAAGAACTGGTCAGCAATGGTGAATCCACCATGGCCGAACTGCTCATTTTCCACATTTACGGTGGTGAGTTGCAAAAAGTTCAAAACAGCTTATGTACTCAACATACAACATTATTATAAGAGGAAAATCAAAGTCACAATACTTGAGGAAGAGAAAAAGGCACCAAACAGCCATAGTGTAAACACCATGACCAAAATCCTCCTCCAAAACCTCCATCGTGATGGGTTGTTCGAAACAGCCCATTATTCATCAATATTGTGTAGCTTATATTTCATAAAGTTCAAGAAAAAGTCTTGAAACATAGATCTAAAAATTTTATCATTTATTTGGAAATAAAAATTTATAAAGTTTGTAATACGAACCCTACAGATAAACTAAAGAGACCTAGAATTGTTCCGGAACCTAAGAAAGCCTAAACATTTCTGACTTGATGGATTCAAACCCTTTGATTAAGAAATCAAGAATTTGAACTATCTATTCTCGACTGTATGAAATATCGACACGTTGTCTGTAACGAGACAAGAACCAACAGTGTTTAGAATAGGTAATTACAAGAATTAATCTTGCAAAATACCCTAGTTTTTGGAAGACAAGTTTGGAGAATAAACTCACATAATATTATTGCATGAAGAATGAATGCTTCGGTTGTATGGGGGACATGAATAACATGAACATCTACCCCTAACCCTACACATAACTCCTACCAACACTAGGACAATAACTTGGCAAATCCCAACTAGTTTATGATTGGAACACCAGACATGAAATTGGCTAAATTAACATGGATATGCGCTGACATTATTGACCCCAAACAAAAAAAAATTCTTATAAAAAGTGATGAAAATAAATCCTAATTTGGTTTGGAATGGATGGCTAGACATGGCCTATGGCCAAATTAGGATTTTCATGACCTTTCTTGGAATTCTTCAACCTGTGAGCTTTTTGGACATGAATTCTCTTGGATTTGAACTTCAAAAAAATGGATGGGCCTCTTAACTTGAGATTGAACGAATTCTTGGCCCCATTTGCAAACAATAAAGCCTGTTGGTCCAAAATTTCTTTGACGAAGCCCAGCATAGCCTGATGCAACTTCTTGGCCCTGTACAACCTTGTGATTGCCCTGACTATAACTTGAACTGGATCCATTCCTTGAGCTTGTTCCATGACCCCATCACTTGTTCCTTGGCTCACGTGTGCATCATCTCCCTCCACCTTTAGATGATCCATCCTCAAATTGCTTCTTACATCAAAATCAAAAGGAGACAGATCATTAATATTAAATGTTGCATTAACGTTATACTTACTAGAATGGACGATCTTGTGGGCATTGTCATTAATTCTTAAAAGAACTTGTAATGGTCTATCCGCATGGGGTTCCAATTTAGGTTTTCTTTTGCTTGGGAGTCTTTCCTTTCGAAATGTACCCAAACCAAATCTCCCAATTCGAAGACCATATGTTTTCAACCCTTATTGGTCTTGTGGTATTATGTTGGTTCATTTTAAACCCATGCAAACGAAAAACTTCCCTTAAGAACAAGTCATCAACATGCACAACATCATCAATTTTATTACATTGTATAAAATGTGCCATCTAAGAAAACCTATCAGGTTCTGTAACCGCTACCACAAAAATTGAATCATGACCCTTTGAAGTTCTTGGCAACCCTAAGACAAAATCCATAGATACTTCAAACCAAGGGTGACTCAGAACAGGCAAAGGCATGTAAAGACCATGTGGATTAACTTTTGACTTAGTTTTCTGACAAGTAAGACACTTAGCACACACACGTTCAATATATTTGAGCATGTTAGGTCAGAAAAAGTGTTCTTTGAGTATTTCTAATGTCTTAGCCACACCAAAATGACCCATTAAACCCCCACCATGTGCTTCCCTAATAAGTAATTCACGTACTAAGTAATTAGGAATGCATAATTTATTCTCATGAAAAAGATAACCTTCATGTTGATAAAACTTATCAAAATTAGCCGACCTACATGCTTCAAACACATTTGATAAATCAAGGTCTTTAGCATACAAATCTTTTATATGTTCAAAACCAAGAAATTTAGTGTTCAAACTTGAAATCAAAGCGTATCAACAAGACAATGCATCAGCAACTACATTATCTTTACCTTGTTTATACTGAACAACAGAAGGGAACATTTCAATGAATTCTAACCAATGTGAATGATGTCGATTCAACATACCTTGGCCCTTTAAAAATAGCAACTTTCATAGTCCATCTGAATTACAAATTCTTTAGACCACAGATACTTTTGACAATTTTGTAATGCCCGAACCATTACGTAGAGCTCCTTATTATATGTCGAATAGTTCAACATGGCTCCACTCACCTTCTCACTGAAGTACACAATTGGGTCTATCCTGCATCAGAACTACACCTATAACAATACCATATGCATCACATTCTATTTCAAAAGTTTTATAAAAATTTGGCAAAATAAAAATAGGAGTTTATAAAAATTTGGCAAAAGTAAAATAGGAACAGTAGACAACTTAACCTTGAGCATCTGGAGTGCATGCTCTTGTGCCTCACCCCACTTAAAACCTCTTTGTTTATTATTTCAATGAAAGGGACAGTCATAAACCACTGCGATAAAAACTTGCTAAATCCTCAAACTCTATACTTTAGACATGTTAGTAGGAATCGTCCAATTACTAATAGCCTTAACCTTTCTCTATCAACCTCAATTCCTTTAACACTAACAACAAAACAAAGGAAAACAACTTCATCCATGCAAAATATGCCCTTTTTCAAATTAGCTTAAACTTGTTCTTTTCTTAAAGCTTCAAGTACTAGATGTATGTGCACAAGGTGTTTATCTAGAGATTTGCTATAAATCAAAATATCATCAAAATAAACCATAACAAATTTCCTTATGTAGGCACACAAAATATGGTTCATTAATCTCATGAAAGTACTTGGTTTTGTTAAACCAAAAGGCATGACTAACCACTCACAAAGACCAAATTTTGTTTTAAATGTAGTTTTTCATTCATCCCCCTCTTTAATGCGAATTTGGTGATATCCACTTTTTGAATCAATTCTAATGAAAATGTTAGAACTATATAATTTGTCTAGCATGTCATCAAGCAGTATGAGGAATAGGATGGCGATATTTTACCGCAATGCGGTTTACCGCGCGACAGTCTACGTACATACACCATGACCCATCCTGCTTTGGCACCAAAATCACCAGCACAACACACAGACTCATACTCACTTGCATGCGCCCTTAAGCTATTAGTTCCTAAACTTGCTTTTGAATCTCCTTTGTCTTCTCTGAATTAGCTCTATAGGAGAGTTTCTTAGGGATGACCACACCCGGGACAAAATCAATTTGGTGCTCAATACCCCTTATAGATGGCAAACCAAGGGGAATTTTCTTGGAATACATTCTCGAACTCTTACAAAAGAGAGACAAAAGATCTAGGCAAGGCCGGATCAAGGTCAAACTGCACAAAATAAAAATATGTAAAAGCACATGCAAATTTAAACTCATTGCTAACAGAACCTCTTTCAACCCTATAAAGAAATTAGCTTTCTTTTCAATTCCTTACCCTTAGATTTTTTGAACTTAATCAATTCACCTTTAGGGTTTTCAGATAATTAAGGGTTTTCTCACTTTAGGGTTTTAGATTTTTCATTAGGGTTTTCTACTTGCTTCCCCTTTGTCAATTTAGCTTTTTCCTTATAATATTCATCAAATGAGTTCTTGATGTACAATTGTTCTTTACTCACTTGATGCGGAGGCGTGGCTTCAGTACAATCTTTTGGCCATATTTAAAGAATGTGTACTTATTAGTATAGCCATCATTATTAGTGTACTTATCAAA
The DNA here is from genome assembly GCA_025175665.1 of Cinchona pubescens. Classification (NCBI taxonomy): domain Eukaryota; kingdom Viridiplantae; phylum Streptophyta; class Magnoliopsida; order Gentianales; family Rubiaceae; genus Cinchona; species Cinchona pubescens. The sequence goes on along the minus strand of JANKKI010000075.1, from coordinate 8,121,603 downwards.
TTGCCATGGTCTACCTAACAAGATGTGACACACTTGCATTGGCACAACATCACACAAAATTTCATCCTTGTATTTTCCAATAGCTAATGAAATTAAAGCTTATTTAGTTACCCTAACCTCACCATATTCATTAAGCCAATGTAATTTATATGGAATGGATGCCAAATTCAATTTGTCAACCATTAACTTACTCACAACATTAACACAACTACCACCATCTATGGTTAAACCACATGCACGACTTTGAACAACACATTTAGTAAAGAAAATATTCTAACACGTTAAACCTCATTTTGGTCATCCTCAATCTGAGTGTGAAGTGCCTGCAATACTACCAAAGCGGCTATCTGAGAAAGATCCTTTTGCTCATTATCATCATCATCACCAGGGCCCTCTAATGCTGGCATAGTGTCATCTTCATCCTTGCTTCCTTCACCCACCATTTTATTTCCTTACAAGAAAAGTGCACGTTTATTTGGACATTCATTTGCATAGTGACTTGTACCCAAACAACATAACACTTAATATCTCACGTGCATTTAGAAGGGTTAGAAGATGAACCTTTAACTAAAGAATCCATATAATGTTTAACAGGTCTATGTTCGGACTCAATAGTTTTAGGCTATTCATTTTGAACTTGGTTAGGCCAAAAAGAGTTATCGTTAGACCAATTCCAATGCCAATTAGTGCTAGACTCAGCTTTAGGTTTACAGATATTTTTAAGTTGTCTTTCCACTTTAATTTTTTTTTAACCATATCTTGCAATTCTATGTAATGATGCCAATGCCAATCTACAATGTTGGCAATTTCTCTATTAAGCCTACATAAGAATCTAGTCACAGTGGCTTATTGATCCTTAACTACACTAGCCCTCATTAGACACCTTTGTAGCTCCCTATGATACTTTTCTATAGATTTACTTGCTTGCCCTAAAGTTTGCAAAGTTTGATGCAAATCACGATGATATGCAGAAGGTACAAATCTTTTGTTTAATGCAGCTTTTAAGGACAATCATTAATTGGAGGCTCGCCACACCTAATTCTACTAGTTTTAAATTGATCCTACCACTGTAAAGTATAATCACTAAATGATACAATAGCTAATTGAGATTTCATTCGTTCAGAGTAGTTAAGACAATAAAAAATAACCTCTACCTCCTTTTCCCACTCAAGATAGACATTAGGATTAAGATTACACTGAAATGAAGGGACAGTCAATTTGATGTTACCAGATCATCATGTCGTCGAGTCCTTAACCCTTCACCTCCATCATACAATTCATCATCAAATTCAGCTTATGAATTGGAATCAGAATTGATATACCTCAACAAGCTTGTGGGATTCTATAAGTATGAGGCTTAGCTCGACCAGCTTGAGGAGGTGTCTCAATCCCCCCTTTCGTTAACATCTCAAGAGAGCTTTGAATACCCTCAAGAGATATTGCCATTTCGCTCACATGGGATTCCAAGGCATTAACCCCAGAACTTTTCCCTTCTTGAGACATTTTAAATCTACGAAGAACAAAAACAAAATGAAACAAGATATTTTGATAGTTAGGCTCATTAAAAATTAAAGAATGACCTCATTGCACTCCCTAATTGTTTACACTCAAATTTGAATATGTAACACAATTTCACCCGTGTTTCACTCAAATTCGAGGTTTTACCCTCTAATGAACTCACCACTCTTGCCTTTTTCCACTCATTTAAATTTTTCTCAAAGTTTTACGCAGACTTGAACGTACACAACAAGAATGACACAAGCAACTACTAACACTTTGGAACACAATTGGTAGTTATTATAGACTAAAGCAAAGAAATAACAAAGTATTGGCAAATCGATTTAACAACAAACGCACACAAAGCACTTTAGACAGTAAAATAATAAGAGTGTCAAGCAAAACTAGTGTTTCGGGCTAGAAAGGATTAACCCGAGGGGACAAGGGTATTTAAGATATTTCACAAATTTTTTTATGTAACCTAAGAGCAAATATAGACAAAAATTAAAAATATAAAAAATTCAACCGAGAATAATGCCTAAAGAAAGTAGGAAAAACACAACATTTTACTTCAAATTCTAATAGGAAAAGCATTAGAACTACTCCTACTTGGAAATAGGAATTAGTGTAAACCAAGTGGAACAAGGATTCAAGAAAATGTTATATTCCAACTAAGTAAAGCATTTCAACTGTGCAAGTAAATAGGAACAAGGAATAGAAACAAGTTTGGAAGACCTAGACAACATGCAAACCCTACTCGACTAGGGTTTGTGAATTCGAATTTTCCTTCCTTTTTTCTCTTTTTTTAACAACTCAGCAAAACGTGCAATAGTTCCAACATTCAAAATTAGAATGACAAGAACAACAGAACTTGCACAAGTATTAATTGAAGCTTGGGAACACAAAGGTACCCTAAACCATTAGTATTTTTATTCGATTTTGTTTTTTTTTCCTAGAAAAGTAGCTTGCTGCACCAATACCAGTCTCCAACAATCAACAAGAGCAGGAGAAAAAAATTTCACAAAGCCCAAAGCAGCTTGAAGCACAAGATCTCAAACAAAACCCTAATCAGCTAGGGTTTTTAATTCGGGTTTTTTTTGTGTGGATAGGAATAGAACAAGAACACTTGGATATGGGAAAATTCACAGCAACAACCAACACAAAAGAGCAAGAATTACAATTGCAAATTTCCAAGAACAATATCAAAACAAGAACAAGATGCGAACAAGTAGAAATTTTTTTCGAATAAACGGAATAAAATATAAAGAAAATGATTTGTAAATGTATGGAACATGAAACTAACATGATTAGGAATTGGCTAAACTCCTGATACCACTCTGATGTGAACCCCGCAGATAAATTGATGAGATTTGGAATCGATACAGAATCCAAGAACACAGTTCTGACTTGACGAATTCAAACCCTTTGATTAAGAAATCAAGAATTTGAAGTATCTGTTCTCGACTGTACAATATGTCGACCCATTGTCTATAATGAGACAAGAACCAATAGTGTTCAGGATTGATAATTATAAGAATCAATCTTACAAAATAATCAGAGTCTTTGGAAGACAAGTTGGAAAATAAACTCACGTAATATTATTGTATGAAGAATGAATGTTGCGGATGTACGGGGGCACAAATAACGTGAAAATCAGCCCCTAAACCTACACATAAGTCCCACCAACACTAGGACAATAACTTGCCAAATACCAACTAGTTTAGGGTTGGAACACTAGACATAAAACCTGCTAAACTAACATGGATATGGGCTGATATTGTCGAGGCCAACTATAATAAAAATCTTGAAAATAAATGCTGGATTTAATAAATCCTAATTTGATTAGGAATGAATGGCCGAATAGGGCCTATGGCCGAATTAGGGTTTCAAAGTCCCTTGTTGGAATTCTTCATATTGTGAGCTTCTTGGACGTGAATCTTCTTAGATTTGGACTTCTAAAACATGGACAAACCTCTAAACTTGAGCTTGAATGAATTCTTGGCCCCCATTTGCAAATAATAATGCTTGTTGGTCCAAAATTTCATTGACGAAGCCCAGCATAAATTGATGCAACTTCTGGGCCCTTGACACTTGTGATTGGCCTGACTGGAACTTGAATTGGATCAATTCCTTGACCTTGTTTCACAACCCATCACTTGTTCCTTGGCTCATGTGTGCATCAATTTTGTTCACAACAAAAATCATATTCAAGCCTCAAATCAACAAGAGAAAGAACTAGCATGCTATGTGAAAAACTTCACCATTCATGGTAATTAAACCAAGGCAATGACAAGATTTGTCAAGAAGGCTATGATACCACTTGAAAGGAATTTCTCAATACAAAGAAATGGTAGTGGAAATAGAAAATTTTTCCATTCCCTCGGATCATCTTGAAAGTTCTTATGGTAGTAAACAAGATGAGAGATGATTACCTCTAGAAGAAACACTTTCTTCTTGAAGGTATTCTTGTTGTAAAATGTTGTACACCTCTAGGTAGACAGCCAACACTAAGACACCAAATGTTTGGCCTCTGTGGAAGTCCACACCACTACCTTGCAAAAGGAAACCACTTAGCGTTTGATAGCACTTTGAGAGGATTGAGTGCTAGCTCAAGTAAAGAGAAAATTATGATTTTCTTCTTGAGATTATCAACCAAAATAAGAGAGTTTTTCTTCTTGCTGTGTTCAACCAAAAGGAATAAGAGAAAAACTATTTTACCTTCTTCTTGTTGTTGTGTTCTCCTTCTTTTTTATAGAACTCAATTGCTCTCTCTCTCAAGTGGTTTGTAAGAAATATTTTTAGTGAGCAACCAATACCCTAATAGATTTAGGTAATAACACTATAATTCCTTGAGGTTTATTTGGTCTCTACAAAATTACCTCTTAAGTTTCATATACTTAATTCATTAAGCCCTACTTGATATCATTTTAGTCCTTCAACAAGTAGTGTTAATGAGTGTGACTTAGTAGGTTCTCGTAGAACTTGGTAATAAAGATGACCTATAATCTTATTAATTCAATCAGATAAGATAAATTAAAAAAGTTTTAACTTATCACCAATTCATATTCATAGATCAATACTGACATCTAGTAATGTCTCATGACTGTCCAAGTCTTGAGAAAATTCAAAAGGCTTGATTGTACCTTTCAATAAACTAGTTTTCATGTAACCAATATCCTTTCATCGTGACCATATCCCATCTACCATAGAAAAGGCTATTAGGCAGTGCCATCCTCTATGAATCTTATGCTATTTGTTACAATCCTATTCCCAAAATATAACTCCTTGAAGTTAAAATTGGAAACAAACTTTTCAATTTCACTTCCACTCCGGACAAGGATTATGTCATTAAGTTATCCTTTCATACAAGTTGCCGAAGGGATATCTCTCCGACAATTAGGAGTGGTGAATCCTTTATTGATCATCATCCTTCTGTATTTTATGTTGTATCCAACATCTAGCGTATAATTACTCTATTAAGAATAACAATGAATAGAGTCAAATACAATAAGCCATGCTTAAAATGATATGGTGATCTCAAGTCTTTGGATCAATTATACCTACTATCATATAAAGAATTAATTCCATTGACACAATGAAATTCTCAATTGATAAATCCAATGTACTTGTCATCCACAAGCATCCATATACTAGTTTAGATAACCCCACATCATAGTCGATGAAATCAACTACTTCCTTCAAAAGGCAGAGACATAGCATATGTTAGCCTATCCGTATTGGTGATGCCCTCTCTCACTAATACTATGGCTGGAGACATTTGGGGATTAATAACCATAAGAATGAGAACAATCTTATCATCATACTTCTTATGATTTCCTCTCTAGGTCTAATTAACTCCAAGGGCTTTATTATTTGAATTGCAATTAAATAAAAACAAGTATAAATAAACCCCGTCTCCATTACATGTTTCTTATTGAATAAGTGCAATTTGTAGCGATTAGATGCCTCAAAGGAAGCAAATTTCTACTTATCATAGTTTGTTGGTTTCTAGAATTAACATTAAACATCTTCCCTTGAGGAGCTTTTCCCTTAGAATTAGTTCCTTTAGGAGGCGTATTTCATGAAATAACAAAATTAATTCAACTAACAACCTTGAAATTCAATGAAGAACACTTTAATCAATCTATATAAAAAATTAAGTGCAAAAACAGGCTTAGCTAATGCAAGAAATTTGAACAAAACTCGAAATAAGGTTCAAGTACTTCTACTGATATGACCAACGCAATTCAAATTTAATGAAAAAAATCAACTTCAATAAGCACAAAAAGAATAGATATCACCTAATTGAAGCCCTTAGAGTCCCCATTGATAAGGGTGTTCAAAAGTTAGTCAACTAGTCGAACTATCGACTCTAGTCTAGTCAAGTCAAGTCGAAAATTTTTTTGACTTGACTAGTTCAACTTTCGAATCAACGTTGACTCAAAGTCAAATTAACTAAATGACTTCTCGACTTGATTTTGAATTTCAACTTTTAAGTCAAATTACTGGTTGAATTTGATTAGAACTACAAAACACCAGTTTGAGTGATTTAGGTCAAACAAATTGTTCAACTTTTGCCGATCAAATACTAGTGAAATAAGTCTAATAATTAGATTTCTTTTGATATTTTAAAATATATTATAATAATATCTGAATATATTTGTGTACATCTTATTTATATATAATATTTTTAACTTTTAATAATTAAATATGTTAATAACTTGGTAATATTATTTTTTCTTAATTCTTAAATTTTTTTTAGTTGTATAATTGTGGGAGTTATCACTGTAAATATAATACTTCACATTATATACAATTTAAGTACTCATACATTAATATAAGTGTACAAATTATTAATATAATACGTTTTGTTTCAATAACTAATTGAATGAATTACTAATTTCCTTTTAATACATATAGATATTAGAGTTAAATATTTATATATATTTTAATATTTATTAAAATATCTATATATAATACATGCATGTTTTGATATTCATATACTAAGATTTGTATAACTTATTCTTGTAATAAAAATATATTTTACATAACGTCTAATTTATATACCTATGCTACATAATTTATTAGTCTAACATTTTTACTATCAACAAATATATTAAATGCATTACTAACTTACTATTATTATTTATGCACGTATGTGTGTGTGTATATATACACACATACACACACACGCACACTCTCAAAGATATATTTGTGTAAATTTGTACATTAATCTATTTTAAACTTGTATATATAATATATTATGAATTATATTTTGGTACACACATTTTTTTGAATGATGTGATTGTAATTTCTTTGTGTGAAACCCAGTATTTTAATAGCCTTGTTCTTTGATTTTAACTGGTGTTTAAAATGTTTTTCATATTATTTTTAGTCATAAAGTACTTCAACTTATTCGTTCGTAGGGCAAATTTTTCGATTTACGCGATTTGTGTCAAAAATTAGACAAAATGTAATTAGTGCATTGTGGTGTGTGAGTGTTGTTTGATGACTGATTTATAATGTTAATTTAGTAGCAAAAATTAGTTTTTGGGTCAAATAGTCAACTTGGAGACTATTTGGTCAATGGGGTACTATTTGGTCAAAAGTGGAATTTCTTTTAAGTCTTCTTCCTTTTTTTTCTTCCTCATTTTCTTCCAGCAGCAGCCGAACTCCTCTCCTCCATTTTCCCCAAAAATTTTCTTGGTTTTCAAGTAGGAATCACTCTCTTAGTTAAAGCCATAGATGTGTATAACAAGACACCTGAAATTAAAGACTGTCTCATATATGCTCCATAGAGAATTTAAATGCTAAAATACATAAAATCTGTCTCTTATAGCCTTATAAGTTGTGATTTATGTATGTTAGCTTGGGTTGTTTTTAGTGTTTTGGAGGTTGGGAAGTGATTGGGGTTGATTTTTAACAACTTTCCATGGTTAGATTACAAATTTTAAGATTATGAGTTAGGGTTTTGTCTTCCATATGAGCCTAGAATGTTATGCTATGAATGCTTATGTCTATGCTTGTAATGATGTTTTAAGAGTGTTTTAAGGTTAGTTTGGATAGGAATTGAGACTTGAAACCAAGTGGAATTGATTTCTATTCATTTTGTAAGTAAGCGGAAGTTACTAACAACTCCTTAATTTCAATAATTGGTTAAGTTTCAATTCCTGTCTCTAATACACATCTAGATGTGTTTAAAGACAGCTCTTTACACATCTAGATGTGTATTGATCCAGTTTAAACCAAGGTCCCTTGAATACCTTGGAATTGGATTTTATTGAGGATAGCCTAATTATAGCCTAGGAGAGGCGAAGTTTTTCAGTTTTTTTCGAGCTTATTATCTCTAATCTACATATTCGAGGGATTAACTAAGTGTTGTGTGGGGTTTTAGCTTGTCGAAGTTGGTGAATTTGTGAAAAGGTCATTTTGACCAAAGAGCTTTTGGTGTCGTTTTTACTTCCCTAGTCATTCTTTAACTTCTACATCTCTTCTAAGAGTCCTCTTATATCTGTTTTAGGTACCACTCCACCGAATCTTTGTGCAGTTTTTGCTTTAATAGGTGGGTAACATAGACCCTCTTCCACTTCCAAGGTATTCAAGGGACCTTGGTTACAACCCTTAGTCATTTACCTAATACAGTATGATGTTTGGAACTGCACTTTTACCAAGTTTTGGAATTATTATATATGAAATCGGGACCAAGCTATTTTATGTTAATCAATTGATATATTTGCAAACTCTTTTCCAAGGTATTCAAGGGACCTTGGTTACAACCCAACTCAAAACAACATATTCAACCAACAAAATCCATAAACGGAAAGATTCACCGGAGCACGGTTCTATAGTCATCCATGGGATGCCATGGTGACTTTGAATGTTATGAACTCTCGATACGGGTCTTGTGATGGGATAACTTGAGGACTAGTAGGTGTGGTAGATTACTAGATCGCTACTGTAGGTCATACTGTTGAGCCTAAAAGATACTCATGCTATTTTATTAAATTCCGGATTGAAACTGTACTTGGATTTGTACGCTATGCTTTAGCATACTATGTTTTGAAATGATTGGATCTTTTTGGCTACGCTATGCTTTAGCATACTATGTTTTGAAATGATTGGATCTTTTTGGCTACGCTATGCTTTAGCATACTATGTTTTGAAATGATTGGATCTTTTTGGCTACGCTATGCTTTAGCATACTATGTTTTGAAATGATTGGATCTTTTTGGCTACGCTATGCTTTAGCATTGTACTATGTTTTGAAATGATTGGATCTTTTTGACTATGTTTTGGACATGCCTGACGTTTAAATGGCATGATACATTTTAGAAACTACTTATGATTATGGTTTATTGACTTTTAAATGGCATGAGACATTTTAGAAACTGCTTCATAACTATGGTTTTCACAAATGTTATTATCTTTATGTTTTCTTTTTATCGCAATGCTTGGCCCCATTTGAAGAGCTTTTATGATATCCATGAGCTAGTTATGCTCACCCCACGTGATTTATAATTTTTCAGATTAGGTGCTCGTTTTTGACTCTCCACCGCGTTCTTTTAGATTGTCTCCAAATTCCACACTTGGTAGGACTCGGATAATCTTCCCAGCTTCTCTTTTGTTTGGCGAGGGGTCGTGTATTAGATAGGTTTTGTATTGATGAACTTTGTTTTTGTTGTAGCATCTTTTGTACTAAGAAGGAATTTTGTAATTCGTATTTTTGTGTAAAAATGAACTTATTCGGTTTTATAGTTAAAAGAAATGCTTTGATGGTTCTATTACATTGCGGTTAAGTTTGTTGCTCTGTCCGTTTGTGCCTTGCGCTTTGGACCAACGAGCCATTAGCGCGGCGTGTTACGGTCCCGTTTTTGGGGCGTGACACTTTGTGTATTCTTTTTTGGTATTATTTATGAACTTGTATTATCTCGTATTTCTAATTTATGATATTTTGAATTTTTCAAATGATGTGAAATTTGTGGGATAATGTATTAAATTTTGGAATTAGACTATGGAATGGAAGTGGATTTATGTTTGACTTATTTAGATTGTTCGACTTACCAGTCAAATAAGTCGAATTTAAACGACTCAACTTTAATTGACTTCGGGTTTATATGACTTGACTTTGACTTTCAGATTTTCAAATCAAAATCAAATAACTCAAGTAAAACAAGTCGAAAAGTCGAACAGCAGTCGAATGAACACCCCTACCCATTGATGTTCCCTTGAACCCTTAAAACTGACTCCAAGTTGAGTTCTTCTTGATACAGTTCTTGAGCAAAATCTCCAACAAGTGAAAAAGTATGGAAAATTTGCTTCAAAGTTGTGATTTTAGTTTGTTATAATCAAGATTTGTGGTTGGAAATAAATGGGTTTTTGCTGTAGAGGCACTAGAGACAGTTTGGTGATGAATTATAGGGTTTTGGAGAGATTTTGAAAGAGAGTGAAGTGAACTGCCCAAATTGGCCGATACAACCAGTGAGTCACTGGGCACTGTGGCAACCAGCTCTCTAGTGGTTGCACCAATTTTATTTTTTTTTGGCATTCCACTTTCAATTCAAATCACTTCTTTTTTAGCTCCAATTCATTCCTAGACATGTGTACAACCTACAAAACATACAAAAACACTTCCAAAAGAACATTAAACACTAAAAATTAAACTAAACACAAAATAAAAAAAACACAAAATTAAAGAAAAACCCTTGGATTTCCTCCCAAGCAGCACTTAATTTAACCCCCTTAGCTAAAACAGTCCTAAAACTACTCAATTGTTCAAAGTCTTTTATGGAAGTTTTTGGAACTTCCAATCATCACCAAAATAATATTTCAAATCTTCCCTAAATGTCTCATTCACTACTTCATCAATTACATCAAGTGAAAACATTTGAAAAATTCATGTGGATACTTCATTGCTGTGAAAACACAAATGAAATTGTTTCATCATTGAGCCGCAACTCCAATTTGCCTTTTTGGACATCAATTAATGCCCTTTTGGTTGCCAAGAATGGTCTTCCCATTACAAGAGAAACTTCATTGTCCTCATGCTCTTTCATATACAAGACAACAAAATCTATAGGGAAAATGAATTTGTCCACTTTAATGAGCACGGCTTCAATAATTCCCTGTGGTCTTCTCAACTTCTATCTACAAGTTGAATCGTCATTATAGTCAGTTGGACCTCTTTCAATCCAATTTCTTGAAAACAGACAAATGCATTGGAGTAACAATAGCACCTAAGTTACATAATGCTTTATCAAATGAAATTGTGTCTAAACTGCAAGGTTTCATAATAGTGAAACTACCTAGATCCCTAATTTTTGGAGGTAATTTCCTTGAATGAACTGCTCTGCAATCCTTAGTGAGCATCACTGTCTTGTCTTCCTTCCATTTCCCTTCGTTTGATAAAATTTCCTTCACAAATTTTACTTTGTTAGACATTTGACAAAGAGCATCAAAAAAAGGAATATTAATTTTCAAATTTTTAAAGACGCAAAGAAATCTAGAAAATTTTTTATCCCTATCTTGCTGCTTTGATTACTGTGGATATGGAACTTTAATAGATGGGTGTGTAGGCAATGGTTTCTCCCATTCTTATTTATTTTTCATATGAGTATTTGATACCTAGAAACATCATATTAACTTTTTTAATTTGCTTCCAATTTAGATGGCTTCTCGATCACCTTCTTTTCTTTCTCCTTCATATCTTCTCAAGCTTTGGGGTTATCCAACATCTTTCCACTTCTCCAAGTTATTGCCATAACTTCTTCCTTTGGATTGATCAAGGTCACTTGGCAATAAGCTGTACGTTGAGATCACTCAGCCATTTGTTTTGGATAATTAGTCCCTTTTTCCCTTCCAAATTCCTAATTGCACCTCTTGTTTCATTATGAAGGTGGCCAACATCTCCTCCAAACTCAACTTCTTTAATGCTTGTTGTTGTGGATTTTGTTGCTAGTATTGAAATGGTGGCCTTAGCGCTCCTTCATTTGTCAATGAAAAGTTTGGGTGGTTTCTCCATCTAGGAATGTACATGTTCAAGTAAGGATTATTCTACACCCTCAGTTGATTTGCCACGAAATTCATTTTCTCACCCCCCAACTGCATTTCTAGATATCAGCACTCTCTAGTGGTATGATTTCATGTACAAAATTCACAAGACACCTCTTTGAAATTAACATAATTAACCTTTTCCATTTTCATACATCCAAGTTGTCTTGTGAGAAGTCCCAGTTGTGTTTCCATTACTTGTGTTTGAGCTGGTAGTGCATTCACTGATCCCACTTCATGTACTCCTCTACTGCTCGAATATGCCTACTGACCTTTGATAAAAATTGTTAACCATTTTCTCTAGCAGTTCATATGCCTCCTCAGGAGTCTTATACATGAATGCTCATTTACTAGCCACATCCACTATATTTTGAGTAGGTAGGAATAACATGTAATGTTTGAATTTGCATCCATGAAGGAAACCCATGATATGGACATCTTCATAGTAGCTCCTAAAACTACTCAAATGCTTCATGGAAGCTTTCCTGATCAAGTTGTGTAAATGAGGTTATGTCATTCCTTAACTTTTTCATTTTGTTGCTGGGAATTATGTGTCAAAATTTTTTTGAGCTAATCCATCTCGCGTAATAAAAGCCCTCGGATCCAATGATTGTAACCATTCTCTTGCCTAGTCTCTTAATTGAAAAAGAAATAGTCATAACTTGGTTGCATAGTCTAAAACTCTATTGTGCTTAAATGTATCCCAAATATTATAGAAATTTGCAATGTATTGGCGTGGATCCTCAATAAGGCTCCCTCCAAAGCACAAATTGCATATCATTTTGAAGCATAGATAACAAAACTGGTTTAATTTAAAAATTATTGGCTTGAATTGGAGGCCTTGTCATACTAGAGATACTCCCTTCCATTGAAGGCAATGGGTAGTCCCTCAAAGGTCTAATTTCATCTTGAATCGGTGATTTTTCAACTCACACTGGTGCCTCACCATCTTAATTACCATTTCCAGCCATGATTTCTTGCAAACCTAGCTACCTCGGCTTCTCGTTTCTCTTTACAAAGTCTATGCAAAGTCTTCTCAATTTCAGGATCTACAAGAATTAATCGAGATGGAAAAAGCATAAACTACAAAAATAGATACAATAAAAGATTAAATATAATAAAAAATAATTAAATAAGAGAAAAACAAATCCAAATTAGCAACAAAACTATTTGGTATCAATGTTATGTAATTTCCAGTTCTCGACAACGATGCCAAACATTTGATGGGTTGATCTCCTTACACTCCCAAGTGTACGAGATTGTATCAAGTAATTTGATTATGTGAGTGAATATCGTTCCCACGTGGTCCGTCAAATAAGCACCGAAATTATTAATTTTACTACTATTTAGAAAATCGATTTCAAGAGATTGAATTTAATTAATGATAGAAAATTAAACTAGGGCATAAAGTAAATTATATTGAATTTCAAGGTTTAAAAAAGTGTTATTGATTCTCGATTTTACCAATTGCTAAGTTAAACACTATTCAAGAAATTCTAGATCGATTTCCAAGATTGTTAGTCGAATTCCCTAATGTAATCACTAAGCTTTGGTTCGAGAATTAGTGATACATAAAATGTTTAGTCTTACAATTTATTACCGTATAAATATACTGCTGACTAGATAACAAAAAGCAAGTATACGAGGTCAAATAGTATATAACCAGAGTAAGAGTCAGACCCGCAAGGATTGGTTTAGAAGGTACTAGTTTTTTTTAGCTTGAATACTATTTGAAGAAATGTCAATGGAAGATATTTATGTAAAATTAATCTAAGGACCATAAACCAAGTGAAAGTAGTGAATTAGGCATAATTAAAGTGGTTAATTACACTTTACCCCCTTAAACTTTAGTGTCACAAATATTTTATTCCGTACGTTATCTTTTAAGCACTTTAGTCCATCCATTATGCCAACTAAATTTATTTTTACCAATTTACCCTTATTCTATTCTAATAATTATTTTTCATTTATTTTTGTTTAATGAATCAAATTCTTATAAGGATTAGACTAAATTGATATAAAAAAATTGACATCAATAGATAATCAGAAGTATAATTCAACATTTTTATGGTTTTTTGGCAGAGATAAATTAAAGAAGATGGCAAAATCTTACCAACAACATTTTTTAAACACATGTCTTTGTAACCAGTGATCAAATATAATAGCCGTTTCATTTCCCTTAATCAAAATGACTTCTTTAACTTGAAATTTGACTAAATACAAAGACAAACTCATAAGTTTAAAATTTTTGAATTAATTATTATTTTTAAATTATTTAGGTCAATATATCAAACTAATTTTTTTTAAAAAAAAAGAAAAAAAAATAATATGCATTTTTTGTTGTTGTTGCTATTGGTAGTAATAGTTATTGGAGGGATGGAAAGCAAATTAAGGTAAAAAAAAAAAAGAATAGAATGGTCAAAACACTGATTTGACATAATAGAGAGAGTTAAATGTTCAAAACATCGTGTTAGAGACTAAAGTGTTAGTAAGATTAACTTTAAAGGGGTAAAGCATAATTAACCAAAGGTTATATTTGTCTATTTAGCAAAATTTTCAGATGGTGTTAGAGTTGACAGCTAGTCTAGGGACTTTAGTGCTAAAAAGATAATGTTAAGGACTAAAGTATTAGTGACGCTAAAGTTGAAGAGGCAAAGTGCAAATAACCCTAATTAAAGACTTAAAGACAAAATAAATCAATGAAAGTACGTAAACCATGCAACACATTAATCAACGGAAAGCAAGTGAATGAAAGCTATGAATTGAACAATTTGAAGAACATTGTATACCCTAGACTTTGTAAATGTATAATCAACCATCAAAGAATGTAAGTAAAGCATCAAAGTACTTATTAAGGAAGTGAAACAACCTTCAGCATTAAAATCCAAATTCACCATGAAAGACTTTCAAAAGATGAAACTAAAACTAGAAATTCCTCCACAAGTGGGGAAGAAAAAAGAAGAGAATGTAGGCTGCAGAATATAGTTGCTAATCAGCCCTAAACATATATTTATAATAGGTCTAGGGCTTGAGAGCAAAAAGGGCATGGTTGACCCAAAAAATAGTAAAAAAAAATTGATTTTTGCATGTTCCTGACTTGCCTCGCCACGAAAAATGATTTGCTGGCCACGACTAAGAAACATTCATCCAAGGTTGGCCGCAGCCAAGATAAAATATTGCCTCGACGAGCTCTCCTTAACAGTCTGGATCAACTTTGCCGTTTTGCTTCTAAAATCTCCTTCTGACATCTAAATGATGTGCCATTTGTTTCTATGCAACCCTAGAGTAAAAATGTACAACAATATATATAATGCATTAAAATAACAAATAAACACTTACAAAAAGGAGAAACCAAAGACAAACAAGAATGCACAAAAACTTTAATTCAGGGAGGAATCAGATAAACAAATTAAACACAACTCTAAATGCATGCATACATAAATAAAAGTTAAATAACATGAAATGATCACTAAAACACTACATTAAACATATACTCACACATAGAAAACATTTGAACAAAAACACACTTAAACCCTAAAATTGCCAAAACTAGTGCAAAAACCCTACAAAAAGGATAGGAAAAACCCAAATTTCCTAGGGTTATTAACTCTTTCCTTCCTTCCCACTCCCAACTTAAAGTTTGAGTAGTCCCGAGCAAAACAAAATAGGAACCACATAAACTACCACATAAATGACTAACTCCACAAAAAGTCACAACGGTAGTAACAACTAATAGCATTGTAAGAGAATTAAAGAACCATTCAAGTAAATAGAACAATTTGACCAGTGATCCCCTATTATTATAAACAATGTTATTGATGGTTCTCAACTCTTGACAAAGAATAAGAACAACTATGAATTCACACTTCTTCTCTAGATGAGACCTTTGACTACAAGGCTTAGTAAGTGACATCCAAGTTGAAAGCAACTCTTCACCCCTACCTTACTAGTACAAATTAGTTGAGATCAAGCATCATTTAGGACTTGATGAGCTTGTAACATAGGCTAAGGGACAAGGTAAGATGAATATGAATATAAATGACTCAAATCACCTCAGACGTGTTAACAAATAATCTCGAACCATGATCCCGTGAACAAAGTCCCAAAACTCACATAAATTAACCAATATACATATGAATGCAAAACACACCTTCTTTATTGCACTAGACTTTAAGGTAAGGTAAACCTCATTCATTAAACACAACACCACACTTTCAATTTTTTCTTCTTTTTCAACATTGTTCTCTTTTTGTCCTTTTTTTATTTTCTTTCTATTTTTTTATTTTTTGGGAACATCACAAACTCACATAGGGGAGTATTAACAATTGTGACAAATAAAGTCAAATATTGGATTATATCCATTATACACAAAATACAACTCTCAATTCTCTATCATGAACAAGACAGACCATGGCATTGATGAACTCGAAGATATCAACAATGACTTAGATGATGGGTTCAAAAGAAGATAAACAAAAGAAGGTAAATTGGCTAAATTATAGGCTAAGAAAGAAAAATATGCCAATTAGGCTCAACAAGGGACACTAGGGATATCAATTTGTTTAAGACAAGCTATTAAAGCACAAACGATCCAAAGAAGGGCAAGATCATTTCCAAGATCCAAGTTTCACTCATATTTTTCAAAATGAAATATTCAAACTACACTAACCAATGTCGAAAGCTAAAACAAATCACAGGTCATCATCAGATTTATATTCACCCATAAAAATGAACAACACACTTTGACTCTACACACAAGAACAAATTCATAAATCAATGGTATCACTAACCAAAGTATCCTATACACCCTACCTATTCTATACAAAGTACCAATTGATCCAACATATTTAAGCCATTGCATGAATAAAACATACAACACAAATATCTAACTAAAAACACATATACCCCCGGCCTAGACAAGCACAGCACTAATGAACCACTTCTAACCATGCTTGGACAATTAAAGCTCTATGAGATCAAGGATAATATGTTTAAAAGATGAATATGAAAACTATCAAATAATCAAAATTCATACTTAAGACTTTAGTTTCACTTTTAATAATGGAAGTTACTTACAAAATATGCCAAAACCCATACTAAGCATAAGAGCAAGTTAATTTAACACATAAAAATACAAGGCTAAACAAAAACACAAATCTAGGAATCTACTTTCCTTTTTCCAACTAACATAACAGATCTAAGTGCGGTTCAACAGTTCAAACAAAACTAAAGGTCATTAACTACAGGTGATGGGTTTTAACACAAAACAAAAACTGCAAATGCCCAATTTATACCTCCAACTTAGTTTTCTTTTTTGTTGAAAAATTAATTTTCAAAAGGAATGCAATAACCAAGAAAATGGCAAGGTAAACCAAACATCTATACAACTCTCATCAAACTACTCAAATACCCGATAAAGAAAATGTATCAAAAAAGCTAGTAATCCTCAACAAAATAACAGAACATAGGTCAAAGTTCAATTCAAAATTCATAACAACCACAATTTCCCCAAGTAAGCATAAAATCTTTTGTCATTGCTAAACACATATTATCTAACCATAATCATAGGCAATTTTCAAAATAAAATACATAAAACTAACTAATCACGAGGCTTAATGCCTTTATTATGCCACTGGGTTCTTAAACTAAGCATAGAAATCACAAATAAAATAGAATTGAAAGTGACACTCCCCTATTAAATCCTAGGTGGCTATCCAACGATGATGTAGTCGTTGCTCAACTCTCTGCATTACATAACACATCTAAAGTTTCAAAAGACAAGTGAAACTTTGGCATATGCATTCATCGTCTCCCTAAATCCTTCCATTTGATACCTCATATCTTGGATAGCCACCACTCAAGCCAACTTTCTCAATATGCCATATGGCATGTCCTTGTAATGTGTGATCGGCAATGTAAGCAATCCTTTGGTTCTTCTTCATTACACAAGTTCCATGCCTTGGTCGTCTCTAACTTTCCTTCAAAGTGTCCATCTTCCTAGTTTAGCTAGGAGCGATATGGGAATCCCTTGGGCTTCACCTGCCAACTTATTCATGATGTCAAAAAGTTAAGCTTCTAATATCCTTATGGACTTTTCTTGACACTTATAGCAGCTTGTTACGTTCTACATATGGGCAATCACCATTTTTTCCAACTTTGTCTCATTTTCTTCCTGTGGAGATGGTGCAACTTCCCAATAAGTATTGGACAACCTAGTTTGAGTATATCTGTAACCCATCAATTTTCTTATGATCTTGAAACACTAAACTTCAATATTGTTTATGGATTTGAGTATGTGTCCACAGCTATGGTTTGTCTCCTCCTCCATCAAGTTAACATTAGCTTCCATCTGTATGTATATAATATGGATAAGGAATGGTCAATCACTCTTAGGAGCTCACTTTGTCTATATATAGGCTTTTGGTATGTAGGAAACTAATAAAGGTGTCCATGGAAGTTTATAAATGTATTTGGATGGTTATACCATCCCATGTCATAGTCACAACAAAAGGGAGGGACATTGTACAAACCATACTCACTGGTCATGCTCCTAAAATCATAAGGACGACAATATCCTTGGCCTAATTGATTCCAATTCATGTTTTCAATGTTCTTATAATATTAACACTAAATAAAACACAAAGAACAAGTACTAAAACAAAAACACCAAAAAGAAAAGCGAGAGAGCTTAGACTACTAGCTAGCTTAAACTATTCACAAAAATGAGAATTTTTTTTTGGATTTTTCAATAAAAGAGACACAACCACTAAGAAGGGCAATTCTTTTGAGAATATACAATGAAACCAAGACAAATAAAACACAATTTATATTTAAAAGTAGTATTCTTCCCAAATTATACCAAGATTCTATTGCCAAAGACCCAATCCCAAACTGAATAATGAGGTTACTACGGCAAGTAGATATTTAAAAAAATAAATGCAGTGGAAACGATCATATAAATAATCTAAAACCTCTCATTGATGGATTAATCTACAAAACTTTATTGTTAGGAAATGACCCAAAGGGTCAAAAAGAGATATTTGAATAAAAAATCAAATTTTTGCAGTATTCTCAAGATGTTCGAGTTGATGAAGAAGATGCTAAACGTATGATGTCTCTAGCAATGCACAGGATCACTCGATCAACCAACTCCTCTTCTCAAATAGTTTTTAATACCCTTTCTAGTGAAGATCCAAAATAAATAAACTAGCAAGTGAAAAAACTCACTTTTTTGCAAAAAACCTAATCCTAGAAGCTCTAGGAAAGGAGAGAGAGATAAACAATTCGTGAGGGAGAGGGGAGAATGAATTTGCTTCCTAAATTTTAGGTTGAAAGCTGCTCTTCTCTCTGAATTGGGAGCTTAAGTGAGTATTTACATTGACCACTTAAAGGAAATTAGGGTTTAGGATAACCTAATTTAATACGGTTGAATCGAAATCCCTAATTTTTCTCCTCGAATTGATTCCATGTCTTTGGGTTACTAATAACTAACCGTGGAATTTTTAAAATTAACTAGACCAATACACATATGTTATTTATTCTCCTTGTAATTATATTTTAAACCCAAGTCTCTATTTGGCTTAAATATAATAACTAAAGACACAAGTTTAATAATACATATATAGATATTTTTTCATGTATAATTGAACTTCAAATTATTTTAAATCAACCCTCATAGTGTCTCATCTCTAAAATTGGCCTAAGCCACTTTTAAGCCACAATATGATTAACACTGTGTAAGCCTTGCACTTTCCTCTACTAGTTTGAAGTTAATTGATCATCATGTCCTTGTGTGTGCGACCAACTAGATTTATGAACCTAATGACATCGAGATAATTATCAAATAAATTGATAATAACCAATTAGATCTGTAGTCTTTATCCATTATCTCATAACCAACCTCAAAACCCGGAAAGCATCTTTTGAGAGAAATTAACTCTTAACTTCCAAATTGCCCCCCAAGTCTATGAGTGATGTCTAACAACATATCGTGGCTATCAATAGGATATGAATGAGATGAATTCATAATTAACATTTATATCATGATTACTAAGAGTGTTCATTCGACTAGTGTTTGAATTTTTGACTTGTCTGACTTTCGACTTAAAAATTTCAAAGTCAAAATTAAGTCATACAAACCCAAAGTCAATTAAAGTTGATCGTCTAAATTTGACTTATTTGACAGTAAGTCCAATAAGTTGAACATAAATCCTCTTTCATTCCACATTCTAATTCCAAAATTTAGTACATCATTCCACAAATTCTATATCATTTCACAAATTCAAAATATGACATAGTAAAAATATAAGATAATACAATCAATAAATAATAGATGATCACAAAATTATAATCACAATATTCTTCAAAAGTAAAAGCAACATTACAGCTTCAACAGTGATGAGTGATCAATTCTTGAAAGATCAATGATTGTAGATTCAAATTTCCACGTTATCATCTTTATATATTGTGTATACCAAAATATAATTTATTATGTGTGTGTGTGTGTATATAAACACACAAATATACACAAGTTACAAATCTTAATATATGAATATAAACATTATATATATATATTAAAGGAAAAAAATTAAATTTAGTCCCTTATCTTTAGGGCATCAGTCAATTTGATCCCTTATCTATTATAATAATAATCTAGCCCCTTATCTTTTAAAAAAATAAACTAATCTAAGGCCTATGATAGAAATTAAGGACAATCTAATGGAGCAAACCACATGATAATCACATAGCCATTAACTTACTATGGATGTTTTATAACATCTCCATTAGTTTGTCCACAATTTTGGTCATAAGCCTTAGATTAATTAATTTTTGTAAGTCTGAGGAACCAAATTAGTCGATACTCTAAAAATAAGGGACCGAATTGACCAATTTTTCACTATATTGAAAATGATTTATAAAATCACAAATTTAGGACAACTTATCAAAGCTAATTCACATGGCAAAATTCTATTAAATCACCAACACCTATTAAGTAATATCCTATAAGTATATAGGAATATATATCATTACTTAACTCTATCCATACTAAGATTAAGTTAGTAATGCATTTAATATACTTGTTGATAATAAAAATATTACATTGATAAGTTATATAGTATAGCATACAAATTAGACGTTATGCAACATATTTGATTACAAGTATAAGTTATATAAATTTTAGTATATGAACATTAGAACATGTATATATAGATACATTATATATATAGATATTGTAATAAATATTAAAGTATATAAAATTAATTAACTCTAGTATATATAGTCTATTAAAAGAAAATAACACATCCTCGGCTCCTCCTCTCTCTCCATCATCCCCATCATCTTCTCCCATGTTTTTCTAGGGTTTTGATCCAGCTATGGTTGCCCTTCAATGGATCCTCGACTAGAGGGAAACCCCATTCCCATTCTCCCAAGTCCTTTGTAGATATTTTGACAAGAAAGAACTCTTTGTTATTGATCAAAAAACCTACAATCTATAGCGATGAACAAACCTCTATTTATACTGACGAAGAGCTTGCCATTCTTTCAAAACCATTGAAGCATGATTTAGTAGGAAAATTACCTAACAGAAAACCCAGCATGGAGTTGTTGAGAAAATGCTTTTGCACAGTTGGATTTGTGGAATCATTCTCTTTAGGGTTTATTGATCAGCATCACATTCTTCTCCATTTTGACTTAAAGAATGATTATCAACGTAGTTGATTGCGTGGATTTTGGTCTTTTGATGGCTTTGGCATGCATATACTTAAAGGGACACCGAAATTTAGGGTTAACCAAGAATCTCTTATTGCACCGGTTTGGGTTTCTTTGGAGCATCTTCCATACTATCTTTTTGACAAACAATCACTATTTACAATTGCATCAATGATTAGCTCCCTGGATTCTTCAAATGGATGTGGCCAAGTGATCCAGGCTCATGTGTGGAAATTGATGTTTCTAAGCCATTGTTGCAACAATTTTGGAGCGGAAAAGAATCCTCTGGACATTGGCAATAGATCAAATATGATGATCTGCCCAATTATAGGTCAAAATGTTTCAAGCTGGGATATGCGGCTATGGAGTGTTGCCTAAATCTTACTAAGGACAATACTAGGGTTTTTGGAGATAATAAAAATTAGAAGGATAACAAATTACTTAGCCCCGTAAAACTCATAAAGGTCTAGTTTGGCAGGCAAAAAAATCCTAGCTACTTCTAATTTGCCCCCACAAATCTCAGCTTCAGTCCCCAAGCCAAAACATCAGGTCTCTCGGCTATGAAGATAAAGGTTATTCCTATGTTGGTTTCTGAGCCAGTTTTTAAATGCTCACACAAGAGGTCCTAAGGCTTCAATTACAACAAATGATGGCAGTAATGCAATGAATACATATAATATTGGGTCCGATCCGGTGATATGCAATTTAAATGAATCCAAGGAGCAGACAGTCTTTAAATATTTGCAAAAGCCTTCAATAGAGCTTGTTTCCTCCAATCCCACAAAGGAATAGGTGGCTTTATGATGAAGCTAGAATTGGATTCTAGGAAGATAGAGAAAGTGGAATATCCGAGTTGCAAGTGTGTGTTTGATTATCTGAATTGTGATTGGATTCTGAATTGTCTATCCCTTTTTAGTAGCACTCAAGCCCCCTTATTTATAAATTTACACGATGAGGCTTAAGGCTATCTCTATGCTAGCTCAGCTGAAGCTGAATTACATGAATGCCCTTAATGAGACTACCACGGCTTTTGCAAATATTTAAAGACTGTCTGCTCCTTGGATTCATTTAAAGCTATGTGTGTTACTAATCCACATCATCATTAGTCCCCTCGGCTTGGTGCCGAGCCTAGTGGATAGGGACCAATAAGAAAATGGCTGTTCGCACTCCCCAGGTAACCAAAAGTATTCAAGAGTCAAAACAACATATACCGATCCGAGGTGAAGCCTTGGTTACAACCCAACTCAAAACAATTTTGCAACCTCCATAAACGATCCGACTATATCAATAGCATTCCACAACAATCCATACCCCATAACCACTACAATTAACTCCAACATTAGAGCAACAACCTATGGGTGGAATTCCTCTTTACTATCAAACTGTACACGCATGATTCAAACATGCATCTATCCAACCCACTACCAAGGAAACAGTTAAAATCATCAAAAGATCATTAAAGATCCTTCAAACATAACCAATTATCCAAATTATCCTCGCCAAACTTCCGCTTACTTACAAAATGAAGGAAATCAATTCCACTTGGTCGTCTCAATTCCTATCCAAACTAACCTTAAAACACTCCTAAAACATCTGCATAGACATAAGCATTCATTAACTCTCTAACATATGGAAGACAAAACCCCAACTCATAACTTAAAATTTTTTAACCATGGAAAGTTGTTAAAAATCAATCCCAATCACTTCCCAACCTCCAAAACACTAAAAACAACCCATAACATCCCCATGCAAAGACAGATAAAGAATTCAAAACTTGAAATTAAATTTAAAGCCCATAAGCCAAAAGTGCTAAAATCAAAAATCTTACCTTCCTCCGATTTTTTGAAATCCAAGAAAATTTTGGGGAAAATGGAGGAAAATGCTGCTCGCAGCCTGTCTCTTATACACATCTATTTAAGAAGAAGATTAGGTGCTCGTTGATTTCGAAACCATCAATTCTTTCCCCCCAGAAACATAGAACATTCTGGAAGAAACTTCTCCTATTTATACCCCCATTCACCCCCAAATCTCTTTTCTTCTTCTTACTCACTTCCTCTCACCCACTTTAACTCTATTTTTCCCAGAAACTTACACTTCCTCCTTGTTCCTTTCTGCGCTCATCCCCCAGAGTCTTACATAACTTTTCCTTCCTTCACCCTCTGCTGCATCACCGTTGTCGATTTCCGACCGTCGCTCTACGCCACCACCGGACACCACTAGGAGCTCTTTCTTAAAACTCCCACACGCTCTCAAAACTGAAGACTATGGCCGGTACGTTCACTCCCACTTCTCTTATTAGTACACCGGTTCCTCCTTCTCCGGTAAACGCCATTGACAGGATGTTAAATCCTTTCGACGAAGCGCTTCCGGCAGCAGTGCCATTAAGCTTTCCTCCCGATCTGTTCTTTTCCGAACCTCCACAAAACGACCACCCTAACCTTCAAACCCAAAGTTCATATCGAACTCCCTTGACCCCGAGGATATCAAGATCCTTAGGGATCGGTGCCGTTTTCTGAAGAACGTGCACATAAAACTCCTGATCACCGAGGACTGAGGCCATTTGCCTCCACCTGGTTACCTAATGGTCTACCAAGAACAACTCGAGATGGGGCTGAAGCTCCCCATAGCCTCTCTCTTAGTCAACCTCTCGAACCACTTGGATATCAGCATATCCCAGCTGATCCCAAATGCACTTCGGGTCATCGCTGGCTTTACATTCTTAGGTAGATTGCACGATATTCCCCTTTCTTTAAACACATTTAGGACGATGCTGAAATTATCCCCTACAAAGGGATTTTTTACATCTCTCCCGAACTGCGGGCAAACAGCTCACTTTGGGTAACCCATCATCTATTCATGACTGGAAAAAATCATTTTTCTTCGTTCGGTCCTTGACCCTCCGGTGCCCCGGGGTCCATGGAACCTTATAAAAGAAAACTTAAAAACCAAGAATGCCTCTCCACCGGACTCCCTTTCTCATGCCCGGAGGCTCGTCGAGTCGAACCTCCGAATAAACTTCAATAACCAACCGGCCATCCTTTCAAACAACATTCTGGCCTGGGCAGGACTATTTCCTTCCCATGACATCCTGCCAAATTACGACCCTCAACAAGGTCATTGTCATTTTTACTTCACTCATCATTTTCATTTTTTTTTATGTGCTGACCCCTCATCTTATGCAGAGACAGGAGCATTCCTTAAGGGACTAGTGTCCGCCACACTTGCCCCGGTGCGGGCACCTCGAAGCAGCCCTCCTCATCATCAAGTGGATCCTCCTCTGCGACCATCAACATCCCATCAGGGAGTGCCGAGCCACTCCTTCTACCTCTGAAATCCTAAACCGAACCGGGGCAGCCAGTTCGCGGAGAGGCAAGCCGGAGAAGTTACTCTGGCTATCCACCCCACCGAACCCGAGCCAATTCGGGTTACAAGGAAGAGGACTAAGGAGGCTGCTGGCCTTAGGGAGGGTCCTTCCGCAATGACCCTCTCTTCCTCTCAGTCATCGCCCCCGAGGTCCAATATTCCGGTGGCGAGGGTTCGGACCCAAGGGACTGGCTCGGGCAACGCCCCCTTATCCAAACAACTCATCACCTCATATGGTAAGTACAACTGGACCTCATTTGTTCCCATTCCTTAACCTTTCTTCAGTGTTGTGAGTTAACACTTAGATTTTTCAGGTGATAGGAAATACACTCCCGAGAAGGAAAGGAAATTTGCAGGGTCACAGGATGTGCCCTGGGATCGGCTGTCTGTTGATCCTCTGCCAGTTCCTTCGACCTCGGGGAGCTCTGACTTCCGACCCACCCTGTCGATCGATGTTAATGATAGGGCCTAATTTCTGAGGGTGGCTCGGGAGTAGGCCAAAATGGTGGCTTTGCCTCGGGATGTGGCAAATGTCAAAAGGCTCACCCCTCACCAGAGGCTGGACGAACTTCACGTCGGCCTGATGAACGTAAGACTATCTATCCCTTTGTGAATTTTCAATCTTCTGTACCTCATAAGAGAAGATTACAACTAATCATACACTTTGCCTTTGCTTGCAGGCAATTACAATTTTGCCCGTCCTCACAGATCGCGAGGCTAACTTCAACACTACCTTTAACTCTATAAAGCAAGAGTTAGCCCACGCGAAGTCCAGCATGAATCAGGCAGTGAAGGAGGCCGTGAACGCTAATGAAATGAAATGTAATATCGAGGCGGGCAAAAAATATGACGAGTGGAAGGCCGAGCTGACCGAGGTGAGGGACAAGCTTCGGCAATCCTAGCTGGAGAAGAAGACCCTTGAAGTGGACGTTGGTGACCGAGACAAGAAGGTCGCGAATCTAGAGCAAAGGGTTCTTCAACTTCAAGATGAAGCTCAGTTGGCCGACGCAAAGCTCGCGTCTTGGGAGGTGGAGCTTCGGATCGAGGATAGGAATTAGTTTGTGGCCTCGGCTGAAGCAGATGAAATGCTAAAGGAATTTACGAAGAAAGTCTTCTCCATGTGGTTCACACTGGCCTGTGACCACTTGGTGAAGAACCCTGCTTTGTACCCGAGGGGCTACCGTACGATGCTTCCGTTACCGAGGAGGTCATCAACGGTCTACAAGCTCAATTCAAAGCTCCTGTTTCGATTCCCGAAACTTCCAGAGCGACTCTGCTAATCGAGGGTCGTAGTCGAGACCGATCCCCGAAGTTGAGACCGATCCCGCGAACTAGGCTTCTACCTCTATGGCCGAGCCTTCCTCTACTGATGCTCAGGCTGATGTGATTTTACTGTAATAGTTAGGAACCTCTTCTGTAATTTTGCTGTAATAGTTAGAACCTCTTCTGTAATAGTTTGGGCTTTTTAATGAAATTGTTAAGTTCGGATAACTTTGTCTTCTTGATAAGAGTCTCGGCATTCTTCATTTTTGGCTTTTTACTTGCTTCTCAATCTCCTTATTTCCTACATTTAAAACAAAAAAATTTTATGATATAAGTAGGCAAACAACTTTCATGCTTAAGCATTCCAACATAAAAAATTGTCTAAGGAATGCTTTGGTTTCAAGCTTAGGCTCTGTTTTTCGGGACCCTTCTGGGCTGAGATAAAAGAACCAAGCTTGGCTCCTTATTTTTGCCTTAGCCATTTAACTTGAGTCAAGCTTTCCAAAGTCCTCATAGTAATGTTTTGCTTCAGCAGGTTACTCAAGAATCTTCACGGATCGGAAACTCTTCCTTTTCATTTTGCATAGAGGGGGTCGTTTAGTTTCTACCCTTGCGAGAAAACTATTCAGCCTTGGCTCCCTATGTTGCTTTTTTTTTTTTTTTTTGAGACATTGGCTTTGTTCCCAACCCCTAAGGGCTAGAATAGCTTAAAATTGCTCTGAGTTTGACCGGACCTCTGTGGGTTGTTGCACCTTTGTTTGTGCTTGGGGGGGGCTACTAAGCCTCAGCCCTTTAGGGGGGACTGCTAAGCCTCAGCCCTCAATCATTTGATTTTTTGTTCAACTAGACTCGAAACTCTTAGAGTTGGAGCAGTTGGAACATCTGACAGTGCCTTGTCCGAACCTCTGAGGGTTGGCGCGGTTTTGTTTTCCTTGGGGGGACTGCTAAGCCTCTGACCCTTGAGGGGGAGCTGCAAAGCCTCAACCCTCAACCATTTGCTTTTTTGCTCAATTGAATCTGAAACTCTTAGAGTTGGAGCAAGGAACATCTGAGTGCCTTGTTCGAACCTCTGAGGGTTGGCGCGGCTTTGTTTTGCTTGGGGGGGCTGCTAAGCCTCGGTCCTTGTGGGAGAACTACTAAACCTCGGCCCATCAATCATTTGCTTTTTTGTTCAACTGGATCCAAAACTCTTAGAGTTAGGGGTAAGTTTCTGGTCAACATACCTCGGATCTGTTGACGAGGTGGCGGTCGAGGTTGCGGCAGATTTCTTTGGTTGGCACTGCTTCTCTGGAACTCTGCCACAGTTCGGCAGATGAACTGCTGCAAATGCCCTTCCTGGATGGCTTTCTCAATTTCAACTTTCAAATGGTTGCATGCCTCGGTATCATGACCGTGTTGACCATGAAAAGTGCAGTACCTTGATCGGTCTCTTTTGTCTGAGGCTGAAACTATTCGAGGAGGTGGCTCTAGAAGACCATAAGTGTTGGACTTGATATAATATTTCTCTTCTCGACACATTGAGAGGTGTGAAGTCCGCATCGGGATGGCTCCTTGTTCGTGGGGGTCGGTTCCCAATGTTATTGTTCGGGAAGACCACCCGGTACGCCATAGGTGTGGCACTAGAATAGCTCAATCTGTCTGCGACTCTCAACTTTTTTTAGGAAGAGAGGTTCGGAGTCTTTAGGACTTTTTCTCTTTGTGTATCATAGAGCTTCCTTTTTGTCCTGTTTGACTCTTCACCCCGGATGAACTCCAATGCTCTTTTTAGAAGCTCAGAATAGGAGTTTGGCATTCTTTTGGCCAATTCGGCGTTGAAGACACCTGGTCGGATGCCGATGCAGAAAGCAACAACCAGAATTCTTTCATCAACATTTTTTATTTGGACCACCTCATCATTGAAACGGTCTACAAATTTATTAAGTGACTCATCGGACCTCTGCCGGATGTTCATGAGGTACGATGTGTCTTTCTGCCAGGTTGATTTACTCCTGAATTGGCCCTGTCTCAGGAATGACTTTGCCAAGTCGTGAAAAGTAGCAATTGAGTTCGTCGGCAATTCCTGGAACCATTTTTGTGCCGGGCCTCGAAGAGTTGTTGCAAACAACTTGCATCGGGTCGTGTGCTGTAACTATAAAGGCTAGTTATTGCCACCACGTGTTGTAGGTGATCTGACAGATCAGATTTCCCTTGGTAGCGGTCTAAGTCCGGCAACTTGAATTGTGTTGGAAGAGGTTCGATTTTGATAGAGATTGTGAATGGATCTCTATCAATCTCTGCCCTAGCAGGAGTATTCAGGAGCAAATTGTTTTTCTTCAAAATCTCTTGGATCTTGTTTTCGAGGCTTTACTCCTCGAGTTGTTTTAAAACAATTGAGAAGGGTCATCTCGATCCTGATTTTTTGAAGAGTGTGCGTCGAGTCTCTCGCGCATCGGTAATTTTTTGCTTGTCGATGAGTGTGACTCATCTGATTGCTCATTTGAGCTCGACTTTGTTAATTTGTGCCGCAGATCGCCAGCTGGGCTCACTGCATCGGCCGGCTCTTTGGTAGGTCGTCGGTCGGGGTCACGCTTCTATTCAGCTTGTTGAGTGGCCACTCGGTTCGAGCGCTCAGACGGAGTTTTGCTCTCGCGTTGTTCCACGAATGCTCGAAAAGACTTGAAGTGATCAGCAATATACTTCAAGACATCGTTTTGCTTTTGTTGAGCCTTGGTTGGTGTTCTGACGTTTTCCAGTTCATCGGTATGCATTACGAGGTGCTGATCGGTCGTTTCGGCGTCCTTTGGCAGTTTGTCGTGTTCCACGGTTCTTCATCCTTTACAAAGCAAAAAGAAAACAATTCAGATGACTGAGATTTGATTGAAAGTGATGGAAATCTATCGATTCCCACAGACGCGCAATTGATGAAGCTAGAATTAGATTCTAGGAAGAGAGAGAAAGTGGAATATCCGAGTTGCAAGTGTGTGTTTGATTATCTGAATTGTGATTGGATTCTGAGTTGTGATTGGATTCTGAATTGTCTATGACCCTTTTTAGTAGCACTCAAGCCCCTTATTTATAGATTTACACGATGAGGCTTAAGGCTATCTCTATGCTAGCTCAGCTGAATTACATAATTGCCCTTAATGAGACTGTCACGTAGGCACTTCTAGAATAATCTAGGTAAGAAGCTATGTGTGTTACTAATCCACATCATCACTTTACATGAGGATTCAACTGCTCAAATTAATTCTCGGGAAGATACCCATAATTCTCAACCGGATATTACTTCGACGGCTATGGGTTCCTATTTACTTGAGGAGGAAGTATTGAAGTTAGATAACATTTGTTTACAAAATTTTGTGAGAAATGATCAACATTTCAAGTTTTGATGGACAACAAAAAAGAAGAAACCGCTATTGCCAGTAGATATTACAAATTCTTTATTGGATTCGGATTCTGTTACTCAATTGGATCTGCCTCTTGTGCTGTTAACTGATGAATTTCATGAATTTATTGATCTTCTCAAGCTGAAAGATATTGGCTCAGGCAATCCAGATCCTGAGACTCCAAAAAAATGAACTCGATGCTCTAAGCACTACGCTATCACAAGAACAATAATCACCAGACAAGTTGCCTATGCTATCATTAATTTTCCCTCGGACAGTTCCTAATGATTAGAAGCCTTATTTGAAATATCAGAGGTATCTCTGGACAATCTACCTTTAGACGTTTAAAAAAACACATTCAAATTCATAATACATCTCTTCTTGTGGTCACAGAACCAATGGTTGATGCTCAACATTTGGATGAATTTTGTTTTCAATTAGGCTTTCATCTTTCTATGTTGATTACCTCAAATAAAATATGGCTATTCTAGAAACTATATTTTAGTATTAACGTTTTGGCTAATTTTGATCAATTTATTCACGTTCAACTTCTAAATAAGGCTTGATTTGATTCAGTGTTGGTAACCTTTGTGTACGCCAAGTGCTCTCGTGGTGAAAGGGTGTCTTTATGGGATGGTTTGTTATAATTGGCTCCCTCCATTCAGAAACCATGCTTAATTTGGAGGGGATTTTAATGTGATTACATCTATTTCTAAGCATTTGGGTGTTCGTCCAATCCGGATTTGAATGCAATTGATGATTTTTATAGTCCAATGAATCTATGTGGCGTAACTCTGCTTCTATATTCAGGTAGTAAATTCACATGGTTAGGGTTCTGACGAAGACACATGGTTGGGAAATGTTTGGATAGGTTGCTGGTTAATTTAGAATAGTTTCATGCTTTTCTTAGGACCTTAGTTCAATATTTGAATAGAGTGCCCTTAGATCATTCTGCGTTACTCCTTATGCTCCAATTGTCAACTACTAGTTTTCTCAAACCATTTCGATTTCAATATATATGGGTCGATCATCTGGATTTTCTCTCCGCCATTGAGAACAATTGGGTTTAACCAGGTTTACTTGTCTCATCTTGCCTAGCCAATGACATAATATACACAAGAGATGGTACAAAATGTCTATGAGTAGACTAAACCTGGAATGTAGATATGCTAGGACAAATAAAAGGAACATCAAATATATTTTGCTTAAAGCTCTTTTGTGGTTCCTTAAAAGAGTAGATACCTACTAAACAAACCATTGCTAGCGGCAGAACTACTCTACCAATTTCACTTTATGTGGGAAGGCTAGATAAGGCAAAATAAAAGGAAATTATTTTGGCGTTTGATCAAAAGTCCCAAGTATCCTAAATGTGTGATTTGTTGCTTTTTTCAAGCAATTGTTCACATAGGTCGAAGCACAAGTGCAGGGAACTAGAATTTTGCTCAAGATCTTGATCTTCTTGTGAAAGATGTTCAATCGATTCTTGCCTTATGCTAATGATTCTGTGTTGATGGAGATTGGTTTTAACTTTCCTACAAAATGTTGGTGTTGTAATTCAATCGACTCCTTAGACCACGCCTTTATACATTGCATGCTGGCTAAAAGAATTTGGTGGGAGTTTGAATCTATGCTTAGGATTCCAAATTTTAAAGCTTTATCAATCTAGCAAAAGCTACATGTTTGGTGGTTACATTCTTCCAACTTGAGTAACGGGTAGCTTTGTTTGGTGTTTCTTGCTTTAATCTGTTGGAACATTTGGCTAGCTTGTAACTCTTTTATCCATGATAATTGCTTTCTTGCAACTTCGACAATCATATCCTGTATCCATTTTTCTTTCAAACAACTTAGTGTGGTATAGCCTTTTATGGTGCAGTTGAGCATAACTTCTCTAGCCCTATCAACCATGGCATGTCATACTATGCCTAAACCCTTTCACAAAGCCACCAACTAGTTTTTTAAACCTCAACATTGGCGGCTCTTCTTTCAACCACAATGGGCAATACAGGCATTTTGGGTGGAGGTGTTGTGCTTCAAAACTCGGCTAGACGGTTTGTGCAGGGTTTTTCAATTTCTTTTGGCATATCTAAAAATATTTTTACAGAATCGAGCTTTTTTGGAAGGATTAAAATTATGTTTAAGGCTGGGTTTTTATTCAGTCATAATTGAATCTGATTCTCAATAGCTTTGTGATAAATTAGGAATGATTCATCCTCCTCTTGGCATTTGGATTCTATTAACCGAGAAATCAAGTGCTGCATGACCAATGGTAATTTTTGCTTCATCATATATTTAGAGAGGCAAACTCGGCCGTAGACCTTTTAGCTTGAATGAGGAGGAGATAAGCTACATCTACTTTCTATACTTCTGGATCTTATCCGAGGGTTTTACAAGATGCTCTTCATATGTATGCAATGGGGCTCCTATGATACGCCTTAAATCTTAATTTTTTTCATTAATTGTCATGTATTCTATTAGGAGGTTTTGGTCTCATCCCCCTCCTACAGATGTACAATTATCTTACTATTAATAAACTTGAGAATAGTGCCTCCCACAAATGTTCCAGTGGATAGCTAATAAAAAAAGTATATTAAAAGAAAATTAGTAATCCATTTAATTATTTATTGAAACAAAAGTGTTACACTAATAAGTTGTACACTTATATTAATGTATAAGTGTATAAATTTTACATAGTATGACGTATTACAATGAAAACTCCAACAATTATACAAAGAAAACATATTTAAGTATTAAGAAAAAGAATACTATTAGTTATTAACGTACTTAATTATTAAAAATTAAGAATATTATGGCTAAAAAATTATGCACATAAATACATTAATGCTCCAACATATGCTAAAGTATTAAAATAAATATTATTGCTTGACTTATTTGATAGGTATTTGACCGGCAAAGTCGAACTACTTGTTCGACCGTAAATCAGTCAAACCAGTCAGTTCGTAGATCGGTTAGATCATGGCCATAATTTTCTTGTCAAGCCAATTTGTGATCCAACATCTTATATAACTTGTGTATATTGTAGTGCGTATACTTAATTTGGAAACTCATTCCTTTATACATTAACTACCTTGGCCAAAGATTTTTCTGCTCAGATTCACCATTATCATATCATTGACACCCTCTCTATTTCTCATTTAAGAGTAATAGATTTTTACATGATATTTCCATGTTTGAACTATATGATGCCAATTAGTATTTTATTAAAACTCTAAAAGAGTATGATATTTTACACCATGAACATCAGATAATCAAACATGAGATGTTTATAACACTAAGTCAAAGGACCAATCCACACGATCATGACATTATTGGATCATTGATAAGCAAGTGAAAACCCCATGTGATCCAATATGATTTGTGGTCTAGTTAACACATTGTTTTTGCAGTCATCTATCATGTCCATCCTCACAACTCATGTGAAATGATATGAGACTCAATCACCCTCACTTGTGAACAACTTATGTCAATTGAAGGAAAGTCATGATACTAGTTTCTAACATCTAAACCTGGATAGCCGTGCCAAATTGAATATCCTCTACTAGGAAATATAAATATTTATGAATGATAGAATTAAAGATTTAATGTCTTATATTCACAACTCTTGTGAATAAATCTTTAACATCACTCAACGGATTCATTCAAAATAAGGCTATTACTTGAGATAGATGAATGAAACATGAACTTTCCAATAATTAAATTACAAGATAAGTTTAAACATATATATATATATTATATTTATGATAACCCGATTGAGTTTAGAGCACTACCCTAACAATGTCCCACTTTTACTAAAGCCAACGCCTTATTATCTCATACCCATCTTCTCAAGATGTCGGTCAAGTGTTGTCGTATTAGTGCCTTGTAAATGGAACTACTACATTATCAAGAATCCCAATTTTCTACACTGTGATGTCTTCTCTTTCAAGGATTTCTCTGATCAGGTGAAATCGTCTCTTAATATTTTTGGATTTCTTGTGAGATCTTGGTTCCTTAACCTGTCCAATGGCTATTCAATTATTGGAACAATACAAGAGTATTGGATCATTAATGGTAGGAACAACTCAAAGTTTAGTGATGAAGTTCTTAATCCAAATATCCTCCTTTGCAGCATCAGATGTGGAATGTAGCCTTAGTGGTTGAGTCTATAGTCATATTTTATTTGGAACTTTTTCAACTGACTGCTACACCATTCAGAGTAAATATAAAACCAGATGTAGATTTTCTATCATCTATGTTAGACATAAAATCTAAATCCGTAGACCCATCTACTTTTAGCTCTCCATTCCCATAAACCAAGAAAAGATTCTTAGTCCTTCTCAAGTACTTAAGGATGTTCTTAACTGCAATCCAATGCCCTTCTAGTGGATTAGAATGGCATCTACTAATAACACTTACAGCATGACTAATATCAGGCCTTGTATATAGCATGGACTACATTAGACTACCTATAGTACATGCATAAGATATCTTTGCCATTGGATCCCTTTGTTAAGATGATTTTGGGCTCATCTCACGTTTTGAAATGTGAATCCCACAGCAAAAGGTAATAAACCCCTTTTGAAATTCTCCATGATGAACCTCTTCAACATGGTGTCCATATACAGACTTTGGGAAAGACCTATTATCCTTTTAACTCTATCTCTATAGATTCAAAATACAAGGGTATATGTTGCTTTTCTCAAATATTTCATGGGAAAAACTTTTGGAAACCATACTTTGACCAACATTAACATCTCTATATCATTATTGATCAATAGTATATCATCAACATACAGAACTAGGAAGGTGATTGCACTTCTACTAGTCTTCTTGCAGACACATGGTGCATTCTCATTTTTAATGAAGTTAAACCCTTTGATTGCTTCATTAAAATAGACATTCCAAATTCTGGAAGCTTGCTTAAGACTATAAATGGATGTCTTAAGCTTAAATACCTTAGAAATAGATTCAAAACCTTTAGATAATTCTATTTATATATCCTGTTGAATATATCCATTTGTAAATGCGGTCTTGACATCTCACTGCATTTGCCAGATCTCATAATCATGGTATGTTGCTATAGCTAATAAAATCTTAATAAATTTAAGCATGGCTAGGAGTGAAAAGGTTTCCTCATAGTCTATTACATGGACTTAACGATACCCTTTAGCTACAAACCTAACTTTATAAGTCTCTACCTTAGTATCGACACTAACCTTTCTCTTGGAGGCCCATTTGTTCCCTATTAGAAATATTCCTT
Source organism: Cinchona pubescens (assembly GCA_025175665.1). Taxonomy (NCBI): domain Eukaryota; kingdom Viridiplantae; phylum Streptophyta; class Magnoliopsida; order Gentianales; family Rubiaceae; genus Cinchona; species Cinchona pubescens. Next base: position 8,087,100 of record JANKKI010000075.1, on the reverse strand, counting down.
CGTATGCAGTAGTATCATTTTATGATCACTATTTCCAAGGACAAACAATTCTTATGCTCTTTTAGGAATAAGCCATATCACTCTAGTGGATGAGATATCCTACTACATCTATGAGTAGTTTGCGCTACAACAGGAACTGGAACCTCTTCCAAATTTTTTTCACTGTGTCCATGTTGATTTATTGAGAAGAAGTTTCCTCTAGTTTTACAGTCCTTCAAAAGTCTCCTTCTTTCATTAACTCTTCTTCAAGAAAGAAGATATTCTGGCTAATGACAACCTTTTTTTTCATTTATAAACAAACGGTACATAAAACTGATATCCTAAACTATCTTTAGGATATCCAACAAACTTTGCCGTAACAGACATAGTTTCTAGTTTTTTTGGTCTTAAACTTTCTAATAAAAGCATACAACCCTAGATTTTAATATAATTAACCCTTGGTTGTTTGCCTTTCCACATTTCATACGGAGTTGTAGGGACAAATTTAGAAAGTATCGTGTTTAATATATAGATAGCAGTAAGAAATACATAATCATGGATCAGGCCATGTCCATCAAAGTTTTTATGTCTCTTCTCAAAAACACCATTGAGTTGTGGTGTTGCTAGTAGAGTTAATTGTGAAAAGTATGCCACTGGACTTAAGAAACTCATCAAATTCGTCACTCAAGTATTTGCCACCTCGATCTAATTGTAAGGTTTAATACTTTTGCCAAGTTGATTCCCTACTTCAGTCTTAAATTCTTTGAACTTTTCAGAAGCTTTAGACTTGTCCTTCATTAAGTACATGTAACCATATTTAGAGTATCATCGGTGAAGGTTACAAAGCACCTATAACCACCATGCATAGTTACACTAAGTGATCCGCATATATCTATGTGTATGAGGACTAAAAGATCACTGGCTCTTTCATTTTGTCCAATAAAAGGGGATTTGGTCATTTTTCCAAGGATGCAAGACTCCCAAAGTGATAATGGTTCAAAGCTAGAAGACCTTAATAGCCCTTATTTTACTATCATGTCTAATCTAGATTCCCTAATATGACCTAATCTTAAGTGCCATAAATTCTTAAGGTCAACAGTTTTGTTCTTTTCTTGGAGTTGTCATTCGAAATGACCCTTTGGTTAAACTCATCAACCTTCAAATTCAGATCACAACGATATTAATAATGAAAAAAGTACCAACTATTTTATTTTACAAATAAATATAGCAACCATTGATTTTGAAAGAAAATTCATTATTGTCTTTCACCAAATATGGTACAGAAATAATGTTTCTAGCTGAAGATTCTAAAATGATGTTCTTTATGAATGTAAACAAAGAGATGAAGGAAGAATGATCTTAGAAGTTTCTTCGGCTATAGTAGCAACATTTGCTCCATTACCTACTCAAAAAACTTTATCCTCTTTGACGACCCTTCTACTTCCTATCACATTCTGAAAGGATAAACAAATATGCGAGTTTGCTCCAGAATCTAAAACCTAAGAAGTAGTATTGGAACCAATTGAAAGACTGGTTTCATTAATTGATAAATTGTGTATATCATCAATGACCTTTCCCTTCAAGGTCTTTAGGTATTCCACACAATTCCTCTTCCAATGGCCTTCGTTATTACAGTGGAAACACTTTCCCTTATTTGTTGCAGCTCTCTTATTTTTCTTATCTTTCTTATCTTTCTTGGAGTCACTCCCACTAGCATAGTATTAAAAGCCTTTCTAGCTATTGCTCTTTTTAGGTTTAAACATTTTAACCTTAGAAGTGCTTGCAATGAGAGCAGTCTCCTTGCCTTTCTCTTTCATCTCTTTTTGAGCAAGAGTTAGGTGTCTTCATAAGTTTTGCTAATGTATTTACTTGCTTAGTCATATGATAATTCATTATGAATTGAGAGAAAGAGCTAGGGAGAGATAGAAGGATCAGATTTTCTTGAAGACTAGCTTCCATAAAGAAATTAAGGCTTTCTAGATGTCCTATATGCCATGTTGAACGATAAAGTTACTACGCTAAGAAGATATTTTAAAATTAAACATAGCAGAAACAAATAATCTAGAACCCCTTATCCATGGATCAATCTGCGAAACTTTGTTGTTAGGAAATGAGCTAAAGGGTCAAGAAGAAATCTTTACCTCAAAAATCAAATTTTTGCAGTAAACTGAAGAAGTCCCAAGCAGAAGAAGAAGAATGCCAAACATATGATGTCTCTAACAGTCCATACGAGCACTTGATCAGCCAACTCCTTCTCTTGCTAGCCCATGCTAGTAAAGATCCAAAACAAATAAACTAGCAAGTGAAAAATTCACTTTTGTGCCAGAACTCTAATTCTAGAAACAGATAGTCGCACTAGGAAATGAGAGAGAGATAGACAATTTGTGAGGGAGAGGGGAGAATAAATTTTCTCCCTAATTTTTAGGTTAAAGGCTGTTCCTATCACTAACTTGTGGAGCATAAATGAGTATTTATAGACCCCTTAAAGGAAATTAGGGTTGTGTAGAACTCGATTTAATACGGTTGAATTGAAAACCCTAATTTTTCTCCCCAAGTTAATTTCATGTCCTTGGGTTATTAATAACTTAGCCATGGACTTTTTAAAATTAAGTAGACCAGCCCACATAAGTTATTTATTTCCCACATAATCATATTTGTTAACTCTCCATTGAGAATTATTTACATGCATTTTAGATTGGGTTTTAATCTTTTCGAGATATCTTGTCTAGGAAGTAGAGGTATTTTGGTTATTTTAGTGTTTTTGTCCGAAATATTTATTTTATGTGTTTTAAATGGAGATAAGAGGCATTGGCTAATTGGAAGAAATTGTGCATGCCGATGGAGGAGAATGGTCAGTAGGTCTCCATAGTTTTCGATACATTATTTTCTCATTTACCCTCAAATTATGGTCGCAATTTAAATCATCAAACTCGCTGTGGGAAAGTTTCATGCGGATTAGATAAACCAATCCAGTAGCAACGAATCCTTCTCCTATCTGGAAAAGAATGCTTAAGGTGCATGCTGTGTTCAATCAGCACTTTAAGGTCTTCATTCGGGATGGATCTTCTTCTTTTCGGATTAAAAGTTAGAAAGGGGATGGAATTCTAGCTGGTCGAGTAGATGGAGATATTGTTCAACCACATATTACCATTGGAAAGTTGTACTCCAATGATGGTGGCCGGAACTTGGCCCATTGCAACAACCGATTGAAGTGGATTTGGGTCAAAGAATATGTAATTCGTCGATTTATTTGTCACATCAACCAAATGTTCCTTGTTGGAAGGCAACTACTTCCAGAATTTTTCCTAGTTTCCTCGGCTTATGCTATGGTTCAGAATCATGGTGCAAAGCTGTGTGCTTCAAGGAAATATATACGGGATTCCAAAATTCCATTAAAGGTTTCCATCTTTTTGTGAAAACTTCTCGATGGCTTCCTTCCATATGCGGACGTTCTTATAACTTTGGGGTTTAATTTGCCATCGAAGTATTATTATTGTAACTCCATTGAAGTACTAGATCATTGTTTTGTAGCTTGTCCTTCGGCACGGTAGGTGTGGGATTGTTTTGGACTGTTATTGGACATTCCTTCTTGGCCTGTGGATAACGTATTGCTCCAGCTAGAATTATGGTGGTTGCATGCTTCACCAATGCTGGAGGGACAATTGCAGCTCATTGTGCCAGCATTAGTTTGCTGGCATATATGGTTGGTGAGGAACTCATTTGCTTTCAACAATTGGATTCAATTTCCCCAGCATTTGATCACGCAATTTCATTCGATGTTGTCGTCGTTGAGCGTGGGAATACCTTTATTGGGCGAACAACATTAGCAACTTATTTGATAACTCGACAGTTCAACATGCTTCTAACAGCTCCACTTGCAGTTCGTAAACCACTTGTGCATACTTGGACGAAACTGATTCAATAGCTGAAGTTGAATGTTTATGGCTCCCCAAGGGGTAATCTAGGACCAGATGAGATTGGAGGTATAGTTCAAGACGAGACTGGAAAACTATTACTTGAATTTTCAAAATCTCTAACTTCACAAACAAATCTCACGGCTGAGGCGATGGCTCTCCTTCAAGGACTTGGACTTTGTGAGCTTCATAATTTCTCTCAAATTGAGGTTGAAACGGACTCCAAGGATCTTTATTGCATGTTTATAGGACAAGAACGTACTACTTGGTTGTTGGACTCCATAATTCGGCAAATACAATCAAAGACTAAGCAGCATGATCACTCCATTCGGCACATTTATCGCAAGGCAAATTTTGTAATATGCTGATTCATTAGCAAAACTTGGCAGCTCTAACTCTTCAACATATGCTTCCTCAATTCCCACTCTTATTAATGGTCACCTAAAGCTTAGCTATATGTTAGAAATTCCATCGACAAGAGTATAGTTCAAGTTCTTTCTATTCATCTACTTTAAATCAATAAAGCAGCTGCCATTCAGGGCCAAAAATGTTTTACTACACTTATTAATGTGTTTTAATGTTTTTGTATAGGAGTGAGATCAATTAATTGGAGGTCAAACAAGATGAAAATGAAGCAATACGAATCAAAACGGCATAACCTAGCATAAGGGCCAAGCGCTGGTGTGCCTAGGAAACCTCACCAGCACCCACGCTATGGCAGCAACATGCAATCTCACGATTTGAGTGTTTTTAGAGTTTCGTGTGTCCATTTTAGACCCATTTTAATACATTTCGAAGTTTATTCAGAGTTTTAAACTATGTAACTCTTAAAATCTATAATAAGGGTCTCTAGGACCTAAGAAACATGTTCTTTTTTTAGTCTCTCTCGTGGGGCTGCAAATTAGACTAGGGTTTTCTTATTTTTTCGAGAAGAATTTAAGAAGAGGTTCAAGATTGTGTACAATCTTGGACCAAGATCTTCATATTCTTCATTATAGAAGCATAAGTTAGGGTAAGCTAGAATAGAGAGTAGCCGTGAAACATCAAGAGTTCATCAATCTTCTAGAGTAGGAAAATCATCAAGGTGAAGGACGAAAAATGCGACTACTACTAGTTTTTCTTCTCTTTCTTTTTCCTTTCTGGTTATTTACTCTACAATAATTGTAAAACATATTCTTGATGTATTTATGACTACGATGGTGCATTAATTTCATACATCAGGTTTTATTCCAAATTTACCATGAAGATTGTTTGTTAAGATTATGATTGTCCTTTTAATTGTTTATGGTTGTTTGTTTATTTTGATTGTTCTTAATGCTACTAGAAAATTGATGGTCAGTACTATCGTAGGCACCCAAAATTAACAATTCTCAATAATAATGTAGTAGTGGTGAGTACAGGTCGTCCTATAGAGAATGAAGTTTATTCTTGTGCTCAAAAGAAAGAGGGTTTTTTTTTCAATGCTATAAGAGTCTTTTAAACTAAAAACGAAAACAATAAAGTAAATTGGAGGGAATTCATTTTAAGAAAAATCTTAGTTTCGGTCATATCTACCATGACAATTTTAATAGTCGATCCTTAACTCCAAAGATAATTCAATTTCTATACCAAGCACTAATTGAAGAATTAACCCGAATTCCAAAATTGATTCTTATTTCTTTCTAAAGTTGGCTAATTTTCAACACGCAATCCAGTTAACCCTAACTATTAATTTCATCCAGACATGTGCCAAAGATTAATTAATAAAAGCATTAAAATCAACAAGAACAATTAGGCTAATTAAACTTAAACACACGCGGTTATGCTAATTAGTTGATTATTTTCCCTAAATTCAATAACACTAATCGGCAATTATCCAACTTAGTTGCATCACAGAATGAATTAAGCACACGCGGTTAAAATAATCTAGCTATAGATTAATTCTAATAACTTAATTATTCTGTAGCAACAAGAAGTTAAAAAGAGCAATCATAAAATTTTTAGTCGTAGAAAAAAACTCAATACTTGATATAAACGTGAATAAGTTCAAGAACAAAAAGTCTCAAAATATAGTAGAATTAACCATGGCTTCAAATCTCTCTATCAAGAAAAAGGGTTTTGGCACTAAGTGCCATGAAAGAATAACCAAGAATTTTTCTTTGCTGAAAACCCTAGCTAAAACAAGAAAATAAAGTGTCTACTTGTGTGTTCTTACCTTACATGAGGTATTTATAATGCATACTAGGGTTGCAATCATTGTCTAAGGATAAGAATGTGAAATCGAATGAAAAATAGTCCAACCGGGGGAAGAAATTTGCCAAAAATAAAAAATCAAGTAAGTTCACTGTTTTAGGCACACATGTGCACCTGATCAGCGCACATGTGCACTCTAATGTGTTCTAAAATTTTCTCCTCTGGACATAGCGCACATGCGTTGCACAACCCCAACGCATGTGCACTAAGTTTTCACACTGAACTTCACTTTCGGCTTCGAATTTGACCCAGATGGCTTTTAGAATTTGGAAAAGTGTAAAACACAAAAGTTGTATCTCTCACTCTTAACTTTCCAACGCATGTTGAATCACATCAATGGAGCTCGGAATCAAAAGTTACGCTAAATATACAAAACAGTGTCCAGAATGGCTTCATACTCATGCATGTTTCGCCCTTGGCATTTCCTTTCATCTTTTCCATCTTTTTCAGCTCTTTTTCACTTTAACCCTACAAAAACTAAGAATAACCAAGTTAAGCTCAATAATAACACAAATCTTGCTTACAACACATAAAAAAATGGTACTTGACATATAAAATATAGCACAATTATGAACTTATCAATTGACTAACCTCTGGCTGAATAGGGTGGGTTTAAATAGCCTTTGTTTGAAACAATCAGCTATACATTGAACCATTTCATGGGTATAGATAGAAATATACCTGCTCATCTTAGGCAATCAATTAGGGTCATGTTTATGCATTAATAGGGGTTTTAATCCACATAGACATGTAGTGGACTGGTTGATGGAGGTCAAAGTTTGTAAATTTGCAATGATTTCAATAGGGACTTGCAATTACCACCAAAACCCCAGATTAATAAATAACATAAGAAATTTATTGAATAATGAATTGAAGAATTCAATTGAATTGGTAAAGGAAGAATAAAACCTAGGACATTTTATTGCTTAATTTAATCTTTAATTTTCTATTTTATTTACATTCATTTTATTAGTTAGTTTCATTACAACCCGTTCCTCAATTAATCATTTGGATAAAGTTAGGTTATTATAATTTTAGTACTTAATAGAGTTAATTAATACAAAGTCCTCTCGGAACGCTCTATACTTATCACTTTATTATTTGTAAAAATAAATGCACTTCCGTGTAGAAATCGTGAAGCAAGTCTTTGGTGCCGCTGCCGGGACTTAGTTCTTAATTTTCTACTAATATTAATACCAAATAAGTGAATTCTAGTTTAAATTTTTTCTTTATTTGTTTTTTTGTTTTTGTTACAATTTTTTTATTATGTAAAGGAATTGAATTTGTGTCCACAGACCATTGAGGAAACTGCTCATGCTTAAGTTGATAATATATACAGAGAATTCATAGTTCAATTAGAAGCATTAAATAAGTTAGACAATGTATTACCAATACAAAATACCTATAACTTTCATGATGCCAATTTCTAGAGCAATGAATATAATAAAGGTAACACATATAGTTTTCCTTTTTATCATTATGCTAACTATTCAAATCCTTCAACAGGTGTGTATATTTGTATAATGATACACATAATCCTATTTGGGGAAGTATTCAAACTATCCGTGCTACTCATAAACAGTACTGCGCAAATCCCCCTAATGAAGTTATACCACATCTAGATGATGCATGGTCACATGTGAAAAAAAAACAAAAAGTCCATCCTTGAGAAGATAATGGTGAGATATTTTGAATCAATAAAGACAATTAGGTTGAGTAATCAAAATGAGGCAATACATAGTCTGGAGAAGCGGATTGGACAACTTGCTACTGCAATATCAGAAATGTTAAGCCCAATGATATCACTATTCAGTGACGATACACCAAAAGAGCAAGTAGTGACTTCATTCGAGGATCAACAATTAGAGCTAATTACAAGAGATAATTCATGCAATGGAGTGCATGAAAAGGGCACATCAAAGTATCTAGTAGGGCACAACATCACGGATTGCAAGATAAACAAATCTTATAATGTTGATATCTCTCTTGTTGACAAATTGACTGTTGGTTATGAATTGGAAAGTACTTCACTGCTACCAGTACTTCAAGAGCCATACTTTGCCAAGAAGGTTAAGGTAAGCCACATAAAGCCACAGTTTGTCGAGCAGATACCCTCATATACTATGAACAATGTTGTGTTGAGATATCATGGGGAGCTAGGATCACGAATTGAACATGAACATGACCATGAGTACTTAAATGTAGCTAAGTTAAGTGTTGGCTTTGTGATGGTGCTTCCCAAAGGGCGAAGAGTGAATACTATCTAAAAATTCTGAAACCACCTTGGCATCATGATGAAACGAGTGGAGTATTCTATGTCTTTAATTTTTCTTTCTTTTCTTTTGCTAATGTTTGGGTTATGTTTTGGCATGAGTATTTGAGTTATTTTTAATTTTTGTTTTGTCATGAGTTTATGGTGTGCTATATTTGTTTTATTTTTGCGTTTTATGTGTTTTATCAATAATTGTGGATCTAACTGTGTAAAAAGGCTCCTTAGCTACCAGACAGCAGCCTTCAGTATTTCTATACCCACTTTGCCTGAAGTATTATAGAGGGTTAACCAAAAAGATTTTTCATTTTTAGTAATAGTTTTTTTGTATTCATTAACTTTTGTGACAATGTGTTGATAGTTTAAATATGTTTCAAGGAAACTAATGCTTGTTTGAGTAAATGGATTGAAAATGTCTATAAACTTTCTTTGCATTTTGATCCCTTTGAATTGTGAAAATGTTACCACTATACACGTTAATATATTTCCCTATATGAGGGGATGAAAGTGAGTTAATTTTTGATAAGTGTTAATCATGATTACAGTTTGTAATATTTGTTTTTCTAGTGACATTCGTTGGAATTGTGTGTAATTCATATACTTGCAAAGTATGAATGAATTTTAGACCAAAAAAAAATTATTTAGACAAGTTCTTAGAACCGTTTGAGCCAAAAATCCGACCTAATTGGCATGTTGTCCTTAATGTCCCCTTCTGAGCCTTATAAGCCTTAGTTCTTATTCAACTATGTTATTTAGCTAACTTGCTTTTATTTTATCCTTCTTTTTGTTAACTCTATAAAAGAGAGTTATTTTCACGCATTTTAGCTTGGGTTTTTGTTAGTTTCTAAGGTGTCTAGTTTAGTAACAATGTTTATTTTGGTAATTTTAAATGTAGAAATATTATTTAGTGCTCTTTTAATGCTTAAGGACACTAATTTATGTTTTCTATGGTGTTTATATAGGTGTAGGATCAATCGATGGCCAAACCAAACGAAAACAAAGCAAAACATTAGTGTTGCCAGGGGATGTGTCCCATGAATAGGTATGCCTTGCAGATCTAGACCGAGCCTGGGTTGCGGGCTAAAAAGATGAAAATGCGAGTTTTGTGCTTTTACGGCTTTGTAGGGGTATTTGTTGCCAAGGAAGTTGTCTTGACAATCTTGTAAATCAAATTGTACAATTGCTATCAAATCTCGCTAAAACGAGGTCTCTTAGGAACCTTGTTGTACCACAACAGAAGGTCTTCAGTCGAGTATCTAGAAGCCACCAATTCAACAAAACAATTTTGAACTGAAGCCATAGATTATCCAAATGGTGCAATCTTAGCTATGTTTGGTGGGACACCAAATATGACCCGAACATTCACATATTCAACTTCTTGGAGATTTGTAACACATTTAGGCATAATGGAGTTTAAGACAATGTCATTAGGCTAAGGATTTTCCCATTATCACTACAGGATATAGCCAAGGCCAAGCTAATTTGTCAACCAGAAGGTTCTATCACGACCTGGAATGATCTAGCATAGAAGTTCCTGACATAGTTCTTCCTATTGTTATGTTACAAAAAATAGCAAAACTGAGAAACAACATTACTTATTTCATGAAACAGGATAATGAACCATTGTTTGAAGCTTTAGAAAGATTCAAGGACCAAATAAGGTTATGTCCACATCATGGTATTTTGGATTGGCTACAAATTCAGACATTTTATAGTGGGTTGCATGGATCAACTAGAACTTTTATTGATGTAGCAGCCGGAAAAGCTATCATGAGTAAGTCCTATGATGATACCTTTAAAATGCTAGAAGACATGTCTTCCAAAAATTATCAGTGGTCAAATGAGAGAGCCATACCAAGGAGAATGGCAGGGGCTTATGAGCTTTATGTTTTCACAACATTCACAGCACAGTTAGCCGAATTAGCCAACAAGATAGATAAATAGGTATTCACAGTAGACAAATTCAAAGTCCTTTCGTATTTATTCCAGAAGGGTTATTCTATATAGCAATGCCTTAACACCCGAATTCGCGGGTGCACCTATGAATTCTAAGCTGTGCCTAGGCTGTGGGCTAAATTTGAAACATGAAAACGTGAGTTTTGTGCTTTTACGGGTTCATAGGGGTATTTTTTACCTCCAAATATGTAAATTCCTAACTAAGGCTAAAAATAAGTTTCTTAGAGTTTTATTTAGGTATCAAAAAACATATCATAGCATACAATAATGTAGTTTAGGGTTAGAACAACCAACAGGAGGAAATCATCAGAAAGGGCGAAGACCACCGTTTCAAAAGGAGAATTCACACAGAGGAAGTGCAAGGATCGAGACTAAGCATAGTTTTCCTTCCTTATTCTTTTCTTTGTAGTTTTATACTCTTTTAATAGATGAAATTCAATCTTATGATGTATTTAACTCCATGATTATGCACTAAACTTATAACTGGTGTTTGTTCGAATTTTTCCATGAAGATTGATCAATATAGTTTATTCGTTCCTTTTAATTTCACAAGAATGTATGCTTATTTTAACTAATCTTAATGCCTTTAGATGATTGGCCACCATCTAGAGTGATTTGTAGCCCTATCTACTTTGCATTGGTAGATGATATTTAGGATTAGGACGAGTTCAAATATCCTTTGTTTGGTACAATCGCCCATAGATTGAACCATTTCATTAGTACGGATAGAAATATACCTTATCATCTAAGGTAGTCAATTAGGGTCGCATTTATGCATTAATTGTAGCTTTAATCCACATAAACATATAGTGAACTGGTCAAGGTTAGTAGATTTGCAATGAATCTGACAGGAACTTGCAATTACCACTAAAATCCTAGACTAGTAAATGAATTGTAAAATTGAAGGAATGGTGAATTAACTCAATTAATTGGATTGGTAAATGAAGAATAAATCCTAGGTTTATATATATAGATTACTCATTTATTTAGTTAGTTGTTTAATTCTTATTTTCATTCTTATTCCATTATTTTATCATTTAAAGAGGGTTTTGTATGTGCCACTTTGAAAATTGTTAACTGTGTTAAGCATAGTCCTCGTGGGAACAATCTCTACTTTTATTGTATTACTTGTTTGCAATCTCTACACTTGTGAATGCGAATTTGCGCATTACACCACCTGTACCTTTTGTCTTTAATTAGACTGCGAACACTTTTACCCATTGGTGCGTGACATCAATACTATGGGCATGATGTTATGGATGGTTAGGAAGAAAATGTATTGTGTTTTGTTTGGGGAGAAAATCAAGTCTATGACTTTAGTGTTTGTAATAATACCTTATGTAATGTAACGTTGTGTTGGGGAAAAAAATAAAAAAGATGTTTAAAGAAAAGAAAAGGAAATAAAAGAAGGACAATTCCATCTTAGATTGTGTCAAGTATGGTGAATAAAGAAGGACAATTCTTTCTAAGTTGTATTAAAGAAGGTACATTTTGCCTTCAGAAGTGTTAGCTGGTTAAATGCTATGATTCTTGGTGGATATTTTAGTGGACTATGGTTCAAGTTATTCACTAACATATCTAGGGTGATTTGAGCTGCTTTTATCCAAATATATCCAACCTTTATCCCTTAGCCTATGGGTTATAAGGTTTAAAGACCTACTTGATCTTTGGTTTGAGTTCATTTGTATTGGTGAGTAGTATGTGTTCTAATTTCTTCCCACATGTTTGTCTCTTGCTGATCTTCTGTTCAATGGGTTTTTCACCAATTACTAAGCAAGTGATATATGCTTCTATGAGTGGAGAATTTAGCACGTTCATGATGATAATATAGGGCTGGATTAGCAATGTTCATTTATATACATGTTGAGTTCATTTCTCTACTTGCTTAGTTTATCTTGTTACAACTATGGTGCATTGAAGAATCTTAATGAATCTTATGTATTTTTATTTTTTTACTCGGGACGAGTAAAAGTTCAAGTTAGGAGTGTGTTAACTCTCTAAAAGAGAGTTATTTACATATATTTTAGGTTGGATTTTAATTGGATTCCTAGGCTTTGCATTTTTTAAATTTTTTGTTGTTTGTTTTACTTGAAACGAGCAAAAGTTCAAGTTGGGGATGTGTTGACTCTCCAAAAAAAGTTACTTCACATGCATTTTTGCTTAGATTTCAATCAGTTTTCGATGTGTCTTGCTTAGGAAGTAGGGATATTTTGGTCATTTTAGATTTTTTTCCAAAATATTTAATTTATATATGATTAATGTTTTATTACATTTATTTATGTTTTTTAATGTGTTTTTATACTTATGGGATCCATTGGAGGTAAAACGGGACAAAAATGGAGCAAAATAGAGTGAAACGATGAAATCTATCACAAAGGCCACGCGCTAGTGCGCTTGGAGATCTCAGGCACACCAACCTATGAAACCCAACTACTAGAGCCTTGGTGGGAGACCTCAATCGATCCCATGCTATGGCAGCAATGTGCAGTCCCAAGATTTTGAGTGTTTGTAGGGTTTTGAGTATCCATTTTGGACCTGTTTAGTGTGTTACGAAACTTATTCATAACCCTACACTTTATAACTCTTAAAATATATAAATAATGGCCTATAGGACCATTAAAGCACATTCTCTTTTTAGTATCCCTCTTGGGGCTGCAAATTAAACTAGAGTTTTCCTTTTTTCTAGAAAAATTGAAGAAGAGACTCAAGATTGACAACCTTGAACGAAGATCTTTATATTCTTTAGTATAGAAACCTAAGTTAGAGTAAGTTAGAGTAGATAGTAGCCATAAAATATCAGGTGTTGATCAATATCCAAAGGAGTATAATCATCAAGGTAGAGGACGAAGAATGCAATTACTTTTAGTTTTTCTTTTCTCTTTCTCTTTCCTTTGTGATTGTTTACTCTAGAATGACTGTAGAACATATCCTTGATGTATTTATGACTATGATGGTGCATTAATATCATACCTATGGTTTTATTCCAAATTTACCATGAAGATTGTTTGTTAAGATTTTGATTGTTTTATACGATTGCTTATTTAAATTGTTCTCAATGCTTCTAGATAACTAATCACTATAGATGAATTGTAGCCCTATTTCAAATCGACAGAGAATACTTAGAGTTAGGTCGGGTTCAAATAACCTCAATTGTTTGGAATAATCACTCATACTGAACCATTTCGTATAACAAGATACAAATATACTTGCTCATATTAGGTAGTCAATTCGAGTATAGGGACTCTATTCCACACAGATATATAGCGGATTGGTCAAGGTTAGTGGATTTGTAATGATTTCGACAAAAACTTGCAGCAACCATAGAAACCCTAGATTAGTAAACAACATAAGGAATTTATTGAATAATGAATCAAAGCATTCAATTGGATTAGTAAAGGAAGAATAAACCCTAGGACCTTTTATTGCTTAGTTTAATCTTTAATTGTCCAGTTTATTTACATTCTTGTTATTTGTTAGTTTCATTAAAACCCATTCATTAATTAAACATGTCGATAAAGTTAGGTTGCTATAATTTTAGTACTTAGTAGAGTTAATTAAGGCAAAGTTCTCATGACAACGATCTCTACATATCACTTTATTAGTTATAACAATATGTGCACTTGCATGTATAAATCATGCAACACTACTTTAATTATTGCCCAAGTATTGGCTTAAATACGATAACTAAAGACTTAAATTTAATAATTCATATACAATATATTTTTTCATGTTTTATTAAACTTGAAATTATTTTAAATCAACCCTCATATTTTCTCGTCTCTAAAATTGTCCCAAGCCACTTTTAAGGCTTATTTAGTGTATCTTATGCATCAGCATACAATATAATACACATAGTGCAACTCTTGCACTTTCATCTGCTAGTTTGAAGTTAATTGATCTCATGCCCTTGTGTGTGTGACCAACCAGGTTCATGACCCTAATGATATCAAGATAATTATCAAATAAATTGATAATGACCAACTAGGTCAAGGGTTTTTTCCATTATCTCGTAACCAACCTCAAAAACCCTAAAATCATCTTTGCGTGATATTAACTCTTAACTACAAAATTGTCTCCAAAGTCCATGAGTGACATCTAGCAACATATCTTGTCTATCAATAGGTATGAATGAGATGGATTCATCATAAACATTTATATCCTCTATGATTACCATATGGTAAAATCCTTCCATTTTGGTATCCAATCTAGATCATGGCTATGGTTTCCTTCTCAAGCAGTTCTGAGATCTCTTATATGACTTGTCTGTATCTTAGATCATAGACCTAATTAAGAAATCCATCATGAATATCATTGAATAAGTGTTTAAGCCACCGCTACGGGCTTTGAGTATTGGTGCTAAAGTGTATAACTTTCAATTGTATCTGCATTTGATTTGTTTTAGAAAGTAAAAGGTATGTAGTTCATGTTGTTAAGCTCATCTGATATTTATATTATTCAATGTATTTTTTATGTATTTGATCTACTTTACTTAGATGAATGGTCATCAAAGAAGTAATGAAAATGTTCAAGATCATTATCCAAATTTGGTACAAGAAATGAATCAAGTTGTTCATGAAAGTAGGATTTTAAACTCGAATAGTATTAATGGTGTAACTGAGCATTATCACACAAGGTCAATAACATAGTTTTTAGAAATGAAGTGTACAGCGAGAATTGTTCAAATGCTTCTACATCTCCTATTATGGAATCTGCTTTAGTTGTTCATCGTTATCTTACATTTCTGCATATACTAGCTCATCGCATGAAAGAAGAAGTAGATGAGAAAAGAGCTACAATTTAGAGGCATTGCATTATAATACTAATATGATTGCTCAAGTTTGTAATTTAAGAAGTTGATAAATTTTTTACCCATGTACCTTTTTTATCATATCTATCATACAATATTTGTTTACTATCTATGGTTGGATGTTATTATCTTACTTTGGCTTGGTTACACAACTAGAATCTTTGTCAACCAAGTCTATTCAGTGGTCATAACTAGAATTTCCCAGTGGTCAGATATAAGATGATAGAGATCTCACTACAGGAAAAATAGTGTTTCACGAGAAAAAATTGCCTGCTAAAAATCCAAAATGACCCCCTAAATGATAATGGCAATAAAAGATCGTCGCTAAAAAATTCATGGCTAGAGGCTTGTCGGAAATTGTCTTTAGTGAGGAATAACAATAAATAAGTTTCCTCACTATATCAATTAACTAATAGGGAGAAACGTTGAATCCTCTCTAAATTGTGTACTTTTTAGTGAGGAAACAAGTGGAAAATATTTTCCGTAGTAAGTGACTTTCCTTATCAATGATTGGGGGCATTGGACAGGAAACAAGTCGTCATTGCAATTGTGTTGAAAGTACAATAATACCCTTCCTTGCTTAAAATGGGTTTCTCCTTGCCATTGGTCACATGTTTTGGCATGGAAAAATGGCTTTTTTTGCTATTGATCTAGAAAGATCAAAACACCATTCCTTGCTAGAAATACACAAATCCTCGCCACTGATTGAAGGTTTTGGTGGGGAAAGTTCATGTTTTTGCCATTAATACAAAATGACCAAAATATCCGACATCGTTGGAAGTTGTCATTTCCTAGATAAATAACTTTAATAGTAACCATCCATTTCATGCAAAGTTTGTATATTCAATTATATAATGCTCTAGCAAGGATTCCTTCCCCTTTAATTATACTAATAATTCTCTTTGAAATTTGAATTAGCAAGGAATGGTCCTTACTCAAAATGAATCAACAAGGAAACACTACTAGCCAACTTTCCATTCTTACCTCACTGATTTTCTGAATAGCTGCAAGACATCCTCCATGAATAGATAGTGAAATGCTTATTAATTTGATACATCCACAAAGAAACTATCATTGACAAGTAAATAGTTGTTCTAACTATCTATTTATTGTACAAGAAAATAGGTACAAATTTCCTGAACAAAATATGCACACTATCGAACTTAAGAAAAATTGAAGGAAGTTGATTGAATATTAATACATTACTAATTGAAAAAATTAATCCAATGTTTGAACCATGTTTGAATATCAATTGATACTTGGCAGTGTGGAATCACAATGCCATATATGATAGGTTATAGAAGAACTTCATCATTTTCCATTCAAGAATAGATTTTGTTAAAAGTATTTTCTTGCAGTACATGTTGACCTACAATCATAACATAGTCTTCTATAGAAGACATTGAACAACAAATAAGTGAGCTATACTTTAGGGTAAGTAGCTCAATTAGATGAAATAGACGAAGAGGAAAGTATTAAGGTCAAAGGCATGTGAAACTACATTTTAGATGAAACTACATATGAATACAAGAATACAATATTCATTTATATCTTGACAATAAGAATTCATTGTGCTATAAATGATTGAAGAATTATAAGTATGGTATGCATTCAACTTGGACAATGAGATTCTTACCTTCTAGGCTTCCACTCTAGACTTAAGAATAAATAACTATCAAAAAGCAATTGCTCAGAAGACATGCAACTATCACAAAGAATATGCTGTGTAAAAAAGTGCCATTAATATTATAGTATCACAAAACATTATAGGGATGTAATGACAAGTATAGGTACAAACTACGCAACCTGATCTCATGTATAGTAAATACTTAAAAAATACAGAAGTGCAACAAACACTAAAGCAAAAGGTAGTTTGGGATCAATTCACTTGGATAATTTACTTAACACGAAAGTTGTTTTTTAAAGCGAAGTAGTAATTAACAAGTGTCTAGGCTTCAACTCCCTACAATACATGGTTCATCTTTAAAAAGAAAAGTTCCACTAATAGTATAAAGAATAGCTCTGACAATAGTAGCTACTCTTTCAACAAAGTAATTCAAAGGCAAATTCACAAAATTAGAAAGCATGATAATTTTTATGTAAGAATCATTGTTTGGTCAAATAACCAAAATAGGGAGAAATAAAGTTTACTTGGGAGGCACCTACCGCAAAAGCACCATCACAAGTATCAAGCAACTAGAAACCTTAAATTTGACAAAATAAAATATCAAACCAAGCTGTTAATAACAATACTCAATCTTGAAACTAAGACAATGAGAGCCTTTTTCAAGCAAAAAATTTACAATATGTTATTTAGCAGATAACATGGATTATAACCACAACACATAAGCTTTGTATGATTGAGAAAAGTGACAAATTGGACTGAGGCAAAAAACTAATACAAGAGATACACTATTTTAAATTTATACCAATACTGAACTACTTCCCAATGCAATTTAGACAAATAAAGATGACGATTACTTCAAATTCTAGTATCTATAACTAGATTAGATCATATTAATAAAGAAAACGAAAAAATGTGAACAAAACATTAACCAAGATTAGGCAAATTTCTTTATAATTTTGCAATCAATAATAACATTCAACCTTGTTCAATTCAAATACGTTGCAGACATATATTAACACATCAAGCTATGAAACTTAAGTATCAAAATCCTTAAATTCTTGTGTACTTTGTATAAAACAAATTAAACCTGATAAGTAGTTAACAAAAAATTATAAGGATAGTAGGATATAATATTGCTTCAGAGCCATTACATTTTAAGTTATGCACAAATTAAAATAAAAACAAAAACAAAAATAAAAAGACATACAGAAGTGTTCAAGTTATCAAAAACAAAAACAACTCCTTTCAAAACTAATGTTGATAAATCCTGAATAATCTATTTAAGGCATCCTATCTTTAACCAAGAACCATCAAAATATAATTAAAGCTAGAAAAGTCTAAGGAGCAAGTTGTTACATTCATTCAATATTACCACTCATTCTTACTTATTCTACTACTATAATATTAATAGGAAAAAGTAATTCCCTCTCTTCTAATCTAATTTCCATCTATAATATATAATTTAGTAATATATTTAATTCTTCCTAGACAACACTAACCATGACCAAACCACAAAAGCATCCATACATCAACAACATCGATGACTTCAATCCAATTGTTCATGTAGGCCTCTCTCTATTACTAACGATGAGAAATACGAGATCCTTTCTCACTTGGTTTTTGAAGTGGAGTCTCAGGAATAGTGATGGTGTAGCAGTGGTGGTGGCGGTGTAGGATGGAAGATGAAGTCTGTGAGATGGCAAAGAAGGACTAAGAGGTGGAAAGGAGATAGAACGAAGTGGTAAAGTGTAATAAGTATATGAATTGGGTAAAATGGTTTAGTTCTGGAAAGAAACATTGAAATACCCTCACACAAAATTTCTTCCATTTTGGCGCTTCAATTTCTTTCTCTCATGAAATTATTTTTTCACTTTTCCTCTCATTCTCTTCTTTTGTACTTGAAGTTTTCCAAACCTTATTTTGATGTTGACATAAGCATTTAACTATGTAAACAAGTTTTACAGGTCTGTTACTTGTTTTTCTAGAGACAGGGTGTTCGGATGCATTGCACCATCTGAACTATGTCAAGCTTCTCGAACGCATTCCATCGTCCGAACCAATAGGCAGAAAGCAAGGATCTTACTGCTTCTCCAACGGACGCACACAACTGTCCGAACAAAGTCTCTTTCGGACGAACATGCCGTTCAAAGCTCCATTCAGACGATGGAACGGGCGCATGCACGAAAGTCCAAATGAAGTTCTTCACTAACTGCATGGAGATCGGACGGTGTGTCGGATGCATCCTACTTATCTCAGACGTTTGAAACCCCACGGCTACTTTTTGTGCATTATTATTTAGCCGTTAAGAAGTAGTTGCAACGCTCCTATAAATAACTGCTCTAATATTCTGTAAAGATTATCTAATACATTGAATACAAGCCTTAGAAAAGAGCAATTTTAGTACAAATTGGCTATAGTGCTATATTGTATTAGTGTGCAGTTTAGAGTGCAATTCAATTTTGAATGGAGTAATAATCTTGTACGAAAGTGTGGTTGTGAGTAAAATTCTTGGCTCAACTAAAAGAGTTTTAGTGTGAGCAAGAATTTTCCTACTTTGTAAAGATTATTGGCTCACCAAGTGTGTGAAGCATTCTAGTGAATTGATACACATCAAACTTGTTAGCTTGGAAGTATTGGTTGTTTAATTTCCTCTCTTTCTTACTTCACAATTTCATTGATTCTATTATATTATTTATTAGTTGAAAATTTTCAATAAGATTAATATTTCTAAAAGTATTTTTTAGAAACCTAATTCACCCCCCCTCTTAGGTTTCTTTGGGACCAACAATTGGTATTAGAGTTTGGCTTCTCATTTTATTGCTTAAATTGCTTTTGAGAAAAGAACTATTATGGCAAGCAACAATGCTCTATTTTTTTAGGGTCAATCCGTTACTAGGCTCCCTATGTTCAATGGGGCAAAATTTATTAGTTGGAGAGATAGAATGAAAATATTTTTGCAATCTATTGACATTGACTTGTGGTATATTGTCAATGAAGGTCCTTTTGAAACTACTATCATTGATGATCACACAAATAGAAGAAGAGAAAAGACAAGGGATGAGCTCACTCCACAAGACAAGGCAAACTTGACGTTAAATGCAAAAGCCATGAATGTGCTATATAATGCCTTGGATGCAAATGAATCAACTCACGTAAAGGGATGCATTTTTGCTAAAGAAATCTGGGATAAATTGAAGGAAATCCATGAATAGAGCGACGATGTTCGTGAGCAAAAGAAATCCTTACTTGTTGCCAAGTATGAGTTCTTCAAGATGGAACCACATGAAAATATTGACAAAATGTATTGTAAGGTTCAATGACATCATTAAAGATCTTGAAGCCTTGGATAAGGAGTATTCTTTGGGTGAAAGAAATAGAAAAATCCTAAATGCTCTATCCAAAGAATGGGATGCCAAAACAATTGCTATAGAGGAAGCCAAGAATTTAAATTCAATGCCTATTGAATCGCTAATCAACTCTCTTACATCTTATGAATTGAAGTTGAAGGCCAAAGTGGTGGATGATGAAAAAGCAAGGCCAAGAAGGAGCATTGCTCTAAAGACCTCTCAAGAAGAGGATGAAAATAGCTCCATCAATCTAGAAGATGAAGATCTTGATGAAGGAGATCTTGCACTCATCACCAAAGGATTACTTAAACATTATATCAACAAACGAAGAATGAGAAGAGGTGAAGTTACAAATTCAAATAATTTCAAAGGAAAGACTAGGTTAGAAATGAAGAAGCAAAATGAAAAGTGTTTTGAATGCGGTCAACTCGGACACTTTGCAAATGAGTGCCCTTCCAAGAAAAAGAAGGAAGGAAGAAAGCCTAGATTCAATAACTTTCAAATCACATGGGATGATTGCAACTCCAAAGGAGAAGTCGAAGAAGAAATGGAGTCGGCACAAATGGCCTTTATGGCCATTGGAGATGATGAGGTAAATTCTAGCTATGACTCTAATGATGAAAATGAAGAAAGTGATCTTGAAGCTTTCATTTTGAAATTGCATGATAGCTTAAAGGAATCATATGCTAGAAATAAGGATTTAGTGAAGAAATCAAATGCTCTATTGAATGCAAACTCTAAACTTGTGAATGAAAATAATAGGCTATCCCAAGAAAATTGTGACTTTAAGAAAAGAATGCATGTGAGATCAAAGGTCAAGGAAGAACAAGCCTTCTTGAAGAAAAGATTGGATGATTTTCTCTTCTCTTGACTAGAAAGAAAGAAAATGTTGTCGATTTGAAAAGAAATAGAAATGTATTAATCAACAAAAATTTTATCATGTTTAGAAGGGATGACTTATGATTTGGTAAAATCAAAATCCTCTTTATATGGAAATAAAAATATTATTTGTAGATATTGCCAACAACATGGACATGTTAAGAATATGTGTTATGTCAAGAAGAATGAAAAACTTGGAATGAAAGTCGTATGGATTGATAACAATTTCACTAACTCAAATGGACCCAAGAAAATGTGGGTACCAAAAGTTATCAATTGATTTATTGTGTAGGTACTTAACATCACCAACAATGCTAAGTGGTTCATAGATAGTGGATGTTCAAGGCACATGACGGGTGATGCTTCCCTCTTCACAAATCTCATATCCAAAAACAGTGGAAAAGTCACATTTGGAGATAACAATAAAGCAAAATCAATCGGCATTGGTGATGTAGGTAAAAATGGTGAAACCTTGATTAAGAATGTGCTTCTTGTTGATAATTTGAACTATTATTTATTAAGTGTAAGTCAACTTTGTGATAAAAATTTATATGTATTTTTTACCAAGCATGAATGTCTTATCCTTTTCAAAGACAAAAATCATGTTGTTTTATTCAAAGGCATTAGTCACAATGATGTTTATGTGATTCATCTTGATAAAATTAGCAATAGCAATGTAAAATGTCTTACCGCTTCCATAGATGATCCTTGGCTTTGGCATAGAAGACTTTGTCATTTTAACATGGATTTGATTGAAAAACTTTCTAAGAAGGACTTGGTAAGAAGTTTACGAAAACTAAAATTTTTGAAAAATAAAATTTGCGATACATGCCAATTTGGTAAACAAGTCAAAGTTTCTTTTAAACCAAAGAATTTTGTGTCCACTCATAAACCTTTAGAATTGTTGCATTTAGACTTATTTGGACCTACTCAACATGCTAGTCTTGGTGGTTGCAAATATGCCTTTGTTATTGTAGATGACTATTCTAGGTACACTTGGGTATTATTTCTTGTTCACAAAAATGAGGCTTTTGAAAATTTTGTAAAATTGTTTTCCAAAATTCAAAATTTATTGAATTTAAAGATCATTCGTGTGTTTAAGAAGTGACAATGGTGCCGAATTTAAATTTGGAGGTTTTCCCGATTTTTGTGATCACAACGGTATTTTTCATGAATTTTCAGTTGTTAGAGTCCCTCAACAAAATGGTGTTGTTGAAAGGAAAAATAGGACTCTTCAAGAAACCGCTAGAACTATGATTAGTGAATGTGACTTACCACAATACTTTTGGGTCGAAGCTGTTAACACGGCTTGTTATGTCATGAATCGAGTTTTATTAAGATCCTTTTTAAACAAAACTCCTTATGAACTCCTTTTTTGTAAAAAAAACCCGTTGTGAGCTTTTTCAAAGTTTTTGGTTGCAAATGTTTTATTTTTAAAATCAAAGAAAACCTTGGACAATTTGACAAAAAATTAGATGAAGGAATTTTTTTAGGATATTCTAGTGACAAGAAAGCATACCGAGTTTACAATAGAAGAACGCTCTTGATTGAAGAAGTTGTGCATGTTACATTTGATGAAACTAATGATGTTATCTCAAAGAATTTGAGAATGCGAAGATGAAGATGTAGGTATTCTAAAGGAGCTCGAAAAGCTCACTATTCATGAAGATCATCAAGAGATCACATCAAGTAACGATGTCAACGACCATCAAATAGATGATGAAAAAGAAAAGAACGAGGACACTCCAAAAGATCTTCCGAAAGTTTGGAGATTCGTCTGTAGTCACCCTCAAGATTTAATCATAGGTGGTCATCCGATGGGGTAACTACTCGTTCTCATAAACCTTTGAATAGTAATTGTGAATTACTTTCTCACATTGAACCTAAACGTGTAGATGTTGCTTTGAATGATGAATCTTGGGTTAATGCCATGCAAGATGAACTTAGTCAATTTGAGAAAAATATCATATGGACCTTGGTTGAAAGACCATCTTCTCATCCCGTAATTGGAACAAAATGGGTTTTTAGAAACAAATAAAATGACAAAGGTGAAATCATAAGAAACAAAGCAAGACTTATTGCAAAAGGTTATGCTCAAGAAGAAGGTATTTTTGACTTTGATGAAACCTTTGGACCCGTGGCTAGATTAGAATCCATTCGCATGTTTCTCAAATTTGCATGTTTCAATGATTTCAAATTATTTCAAATGGATGTCAAAAGCGCATTTTTAAATAGTTTTATCGATCAAGAAGTTTTCATTCAACAACCTCCGGGCTTTGAAAATAAAAATCTTCCAAATCATGTTTTCAAACTCTCTAAAGCTTTATATGGTTTGAAACAAGCTCCAAGAGCTTGGTATGAAAGATTAAGTGGTTTCTTGATTGAAAATAGATTTAAAAGAGGTGTAGTTGACACCACTCTTTTTACAAAAATAGATTTAAATGGTTTGTTAATTGCTCAAATTTATGTTGATTATATTATTTTTGGAGCAACTAATGAAAGTTTGTGCAAGGACTTTTCACATTTAGTGCAAAAAGAGTTTGAGATGTATGATGGGCAAGTTACAATTTTTTCTCGGACTACAAGTTCACCAAACAAAGGAAGGATCATTTATGTTACACAAATCAAGTATACAAAGGAGCTACTCAAACGATTTGGAATGGAAGATTGAAAACAAGTTGGTACGCCTATGTGCACTTCAACCAAACTTGATAAAGACGAAGGAGGTAATGGTGTTGATGAAAAACACTATAGAGGTATGATCGGAAGCCTACTTTACTTAATAGCCAGTAGACCAGATATTATGTTTGCTGTTTGATTATGTGCTAGATTTCAATCTTGCCCCAAAGAATCGAACTTGATAGCTGTAAAAAGAATTTTTAGATATCTGAAGGGTACAATAAATTTTGGTTTGTGGTATCCAAAGTCCTCTACATTTGATTTAATTAGTTATTCTGACGCTGACTTTGCTGGGTGTAAAATGGATAGAAAAAGTACCAGTGGTATGTGTCATTTCCTGGAAAATTGTCTTGTGTCTTGGTTTAGCAAAAAATAAAATTTTATTTCTCTTTCTACGGCTGAAGCCGAATACATTGCTGTTGGAAATTATTGTGCTCAACTTCTTTGGATGAAACATACTCTGAAAGATTTTGGTGTTGTTTTTTATTGTGTGCCTATAAAGTGTGACAACACTAGTGCAATTAATCTCACAAAAAATCCTGTTATGCACTCTAGAACCAAACACATTGATGTTAAGCATCATTTTATTAGAGATCTTGTTTGTAAAAAGGAAATTCGCGTTGATTTTGTGCCTACTTCAGATCAACTGGCTGATATTTTTACAAAACTCTTAGCTCTAGATCGCTTTGAATCTCTCAGAAAATGTTTGGAGATTTTATAGATCAATTTGGCATAATCTCTTCGTTCGAACGCACTCACTCGTCCGAACAGCACAATCTTTCGGATGCTCTCTCTCGTCCGAAAACCTCCTCTCTGCCTCGGACACTTATAATCTTCTGAACGCTATTCAATTTCTTCACTTATTCTCTGAAATTCTTCCGGACGCTTACCATCGTCCAATCTAACATCGGACGCACTGGCTCTTCCATCGGCCGTCTGTTCATCAGCTTTCTAAGGACGCTTCATCGGACGCACACCAATCGTTCGGCCATCTGAACGGTCTCCCTGTTCGATTAAAACCGTCCATTTTCCCCCATTTCGGACTCACCCTAACCCTTGAAACCCTCTCTGGCAAAATTTTTTCTCCAAAATCTCCTCCAAATTCCTTCCTTCTCTCCACAAATTGTTTGGAAAATTGTCATTTCCAAAGTATTCATCACCATTATTGTACCTAATTCCACCCTTCTACCATCTCATTTCAACAAATTCCCACCACCCTTTCAAAAAAAAATTACATTTTTTCTCCGCTTTGCTCCTTTCATTCACAATGGTCAAATCCCGTGGAGGTTCTTCTACAGCAACTCGTGGACGAAAAACAAAAGGGAAAGCTCTGGTGCGTGGGGAATCGTCTGCTAATCCTCAAGTCTCCTCAAATCCAACCTTACCAAAATTCCTCGATGCCAAGGCATCCGAACGGTATACATCTCTTCTGAGCAAATCTATAATCGTTCAACGTCCTGCTTCTGAAAACAGAGTCTTTTTGATGAATATAATCTTTTCATTGTCAAACCATGCTTTGAAAAACAAAATTGGCATCACCTAGTGCATATTGATTTACCAGTGTATCATGACATGGTGCTTCAATTCACAGCCAATCTTCGGAAAGGCCCCACTGTTCGCACATTAATTTCTCGTGTAAATAGTACCAATCTTGAGATTTCCTCCAACATCATCAACACTATTTTTGAATGTGAAGTTTCAAATCCGAATGATTTCTCTTATTTCTTTTCTTTAGATAAATGGCCCGCTATTGATACTCGATTTGACATTGATAAGGTTAGAGCTATTTTTAACATCAATTTCAAACAGGCCTCGGAAGCTAAAACCACAATGCTAACTCCTGAACTAAACATTTTGTACACTCTTGTCACGAATTTGTTGTTACCAACCGATGGGCATTGCAGTGAACCCGGAAAAATGAAGCTTTACTTATTTTTTTGTGTTTTCAAGGGCATTCCTCTTGACTTTGGATATCTCTTCTACTCCCTGTAAGAACTCTTTCTTACTGATACCCGAAGAAACATTCATTTTGGAAAATTTTTCACCAAAGTTTTTGATTTCCTTGATGTCCCTTTCAGTGGCAACAAACAATTTCTCCCTTATTTCAACGATCAATGGTTAACTAAGGCAGCTTTTGATATTGAACGTTCAAAATCCCAGGCCTCTACCTCTGGTTTGGCAATTCCACATTCTCCTCCTCCTCAAACACTTCCACCATTCCATGATCCTCATCCATCTTCCTCTGAACCCTCACTTTCTCAAATCTGTGGCCTTCTCACTTCCTTGAGCACTCAAGTAAGTTCCTTTTAACGTCGCACTAATCGTAAGTTAAAGCGACTTGAAATTCGTCAGGTGATTCTCCAAAGGCACTTAGCCTAGGCATATCTGCTTCAGCTCAAGTTTAATTTGCCAACATTCAATCACAATATCCACTTGACTCCACTACCGACAGTGATGACAATGCTGAAGATGAGGATGTTCATGAGAGACGACGAAGAGGACGCAAATACTCAAGGTGCTGCCAATGAAGATGAAGGCGACGATAAGGATGTTGACAACACGTTCAATTTCATCATGCAACGCCGTAATTAAGAAGATGAAGATAGTGAGGCTACTGATGATGATGCTCCTTCCACAAACCGAAAGATCAAAAACAACGCTCCAAGAAGAAAAATGACTCGAATTAGTTCCTTTAATAATCTATTTTTTAGTTTTTGGCATTTCTCTGATTTTTTCCTTTGCTTAGTTAGAATTGCTCTCTGATTTACCATTTTATGTATTACTTTGAACAAGTCCTGTTGAATATTTGGGTTTTCTCCTGTTGAATATTTGGGCTTTATCCTTTTTATGAATTTTTACGCTATTTCTGTTGAATATTTGCACGTTCTTAGGGGGAGCTATGTTTGATGATGTCAAAAGGGGGAATAGTAATTTATATTGCAAAATGATTGGTCATCACGCATATCTGATTGATTTTACATAATTATTCCATGAATATTATTGTCATCATCAAAAAGGGGAAAATTGATGTTTTCCAAATCTTATTTTGATGATGACATAAGCACTTAACTCTGTAAACAAGTTTTGCAGGTCTGTTACTTCTTTTGCTAGAGACAGGGTGTTCGGACGCATTGCACTGTCTAAACTATGTCAAGATTCTCGGACGCATTCCACCGTCTGAACCAACAGGCAGAAAGCAAGGATCTTACTGCTTCTCCAACGGACGCACACAACTGTCCGAACAAAGTCTCTTTCGGACGAACATGACCATCCAAAACTCCATTCGAACGATGGAATGGATGCATATCAGATGTCCGAACGAAGTTCTTCACCAACTACATAGAGATCGGACGCTGTGTCAGACGCATCCTACTTATCTCGGACGTCCGAAACCCCAACGGCTACTTTTTGTGCATTTATTATTTAGCAGTTCTAAGTAGTTGCAACCACCATTTATTGCTCCTATAAATAACTGGTTTGATATTCTATAAAATTAATCTAATACATTAACCTGGAATACAAGCCTTAGAAAAGAGCAATTTTAGTACAAATTGGCTATAGTGCTTTATTGTATTAGTGTGCAGTTTAGAGTGCAATTCAATTTTGAGTGGAGTAATAATCTTGTACGAAAGTGTGGTTGTGAGTAAAATTCTTGGCTCAACTAAAAGAGTTTTAGTGTCAGCAAGAATTTCCCTACTTTGTTATTGGCTTACCAAGTGGTTGAAACATTCTAGTGATTTGATAATTCAAGCTTGTTAGCTTGGAAGTATTGGCTGTTTAATTTCCTCTCTTTCTTACTTCACTGTTTCATCGATTCTATTATAACAATTTTTAATTGAAAAATCTTAATAAGATTAATATTTCTAAAAGTATTTTTAGAAACCTAATTCACCCCCCCTCTTAGGTTGCTTTGGGACCAACAGTCTTCATCTATATTATGGGTATTTTTAGTTTTTCTTCATGTTTTCTTGTGTTACTCAATATTATTCCTTTTTTATAGGAAGCTTGACATGTTTTTTTCCTTTTTTTCCTTCCTATATTTTAAAATAAGAGAATGATGAGCAAATAAATCAATTGATCTTTCGTGTTAATTATATGATAAATGAAATAATAAATTTTATACGATAATCTTAAATGCAACAATAATCTACATTGATAAAATAGCTATTATATATATAGTACAAGTGACATAATCAATTCATTCTTCTCCAATTTCATTTTATTAGATGGGCTTTCATTTCTTTTGTTTAGTTCAAGCTATTAAGAACAAAAGAATTATAAGTAATACACATAATTTTTTAGACTAACATGGTAAAGTATTACGAATTTTATATATAAATTACGATAAACTTGTTTATATTGTTTCTACTAGTAATACATGATAATATAAAGCATAAATTATGATTGAATACTTATCTAGTAAATGACTTGTTTGGTTGGTTGGAATAAGTTTTCAACTTTTTGTACCAAATATTATTTAATAAGTCAAACATGGACAATAAAATGTGGTTCAAATAATAAGAATACACTTCTAGTCTCTGTGATCTAAATCATATGTTCGAGTCATCAAGAGGGTACAGGGAGATCCATGTAGATTCTCTTTAAAACACAAGAGAGCAAAAAGCTGAACATTGAATTTTTTTTTCTTATTTTATCTATATATTGTTATAGTTTATGTCGCATAATATACAAATGATTTTGTTTAAATTCAATGTCACGATAGTCATGAATTATAATTAAATAATTTTGATTAAATTTTAAGTTGAATATGTATTAGAATAATAAAAATTTTATAGAATATACACATTAGAATTTGTTTTGTATCACATTTTTTTTAACTCTAAATCTACGTTAGATTGTGTTAGTGATTAAGACTAATTGAAAATTAGGAAATTATTTTGAGATTTAGTTGTAAATTAATGATTTTTCAAACAATATGGAACATTATACTATTATAGTAATAGTTTATTTTGATATATGGAACCGTCTTTAGTAACAAACAAACACAAACAAATAAACAAAACAAACTTTATTCCCACTCAAGTAGGGTCAGTTGAATGAATCCTGCTACGCTATTACGCTATGTCATGGATCATATCCTCCTTAATTCATAGATAGACTATATCTTTCTTATCAGTTACCCACCAAATCTTTTTCGATTTTTCCCTACCCCTCTTATATTGACTACTCTCTCTAAATTCTACTCGTCTACAAGCACTTAATATATGACCTAACCACTTTAACTGTGTTTCTCTCATCTTCTCAACAATAGGTGCTACTCCATTCTTATTACGAATATGCTCATTGCATATCTTGTCCATTCTAGTATATCCACGTATTCATCTTAACATTCGCATTTCTACTATTCTCATCTTTTACTCATGCATATAATTCACTACCCAATATTCAGACCCAAAAGCATCGTTGGTCTCATTGCCATTCTATAAAATTTATACTTAATTCATAAAGGAATTTTGTAGTCGCATTATATTCTTGATGGCATTCTCCATTTAGTCCAACCTGCCTAATGTGTAACATCCGATCATTGTGGTATACCACCATTACTCTAAAGAGCTAAATCTAAATTTACTCAAAAATTTCACTTATAGGTATCTCTTGATCTCCGATCTAACCCCTATTCTATTCCTACATGTATTCTTGCTAAATTTGAATTCTATATATTTTGTTTTTGATCTACTAGGTCTAAACCCTATTGCCTCAAGTGCCTCTCAGGCCTTGAGTTTTAGCATTAACCCAATCTTCTGTTTCATCTACTAAAATAATGTCATTTACAAACAACATACACTATAGTATTTCCTCCTCTATATACCTTGTAAGTTCATGTATAACCAGTTCAAATACATAAGGACTTATAGCTGAACCATGACATAATCTATGTTTATAAGAAACTCTAGTATCAACCATCGTGGATTCTCACAAAAAACAAAATTATTGGGGTTTGATTTTAATTTTGTGGTGTTTATATGAACTAACACAAATATGTGGGGACTAGATAATAATTTTTAGGGCGTCATAAAAGAATAAACAGATCTGAGATTCAAAATATCGAGAGTGCTGCTAATTAATTAGTATTCTCTCAACTTGACATTTTTTTTGAACAAAAATGAATGGCTTAGCAAAAAAAATTAGAGGGTTTCAACTATCAAACAACCTAGTTATCTTCACTGTTGCAGGGAAGGACTTCGCCACTGCCAAGCTACTACCACTACCAGGTAAATGTTTCATCTCCTTATCTCTTAATTGTGGATTCCATTATTAGTCTTGCTTTCACAAAGCTTAATTGACATGGTGATGATTGCGGGTAGTTGACCGAAATATTTGGGCATGTTTTGTTAGAAAATGGTAGAAAAATGAACCATTTTATGTTTGTCCACTACCTACACGAGAAAATACCTCAGTTAACTTTGACAGTAGATGATGATATTCTACCTGACGGATTTCCGCTATTTTCTCGGATACTTTCCACATTATACAAAAATCGTAATTTATTCACGTGTTGTAAGTTTCGTAATAGTTGCAAGTCTGATTTAATGGTCTAACCGTCTAATATACCTAGTATGTTAATATGTTTATACTTGGGTTGAACTGACTTTCCCTTTTATGAAGCATCGGTTCCATAATTTTTGTTTGAAATCCATGAAAGCACATACATAAATATATGAATAATTTGGTATAATTTAATTAATACGAAAACTGATTGGGTATAATTCAGCGATATCTTTTTAATCACGAGGTAGATTGAAAATTGATTTTTCATACCCACGCATATCTATATATGATTAAATGTTTCAAGCTGTGAACTTGACAATTCTATACGTTTTTATGCGCCGAAGTTAAAGCTATTCATGCTTGTATATATCTTAACATAGTCCGGTATATAATTTCAAGAATATCAAGATGACACTCTTTAAGTTTCCTTTTGGTGATGATTGAGAACATGAAAGCTCCATGTTTTCTTTTCTACTTGTGTTAGCTCTGTGCTATACAAACCTATGAGCATGCTAAAAATACTTATATATTCTGGACATCTATATAAGAAGAATGTTTCACAGTTTTCTAGTTTAATAGTGCATGGTTCTTTCACTTGAATAGTTATTCTATGCTTGTACGGGACATGACGTAGTAAACAAAAGAAATAAAATTAAACTTGGAAGAAGGATTGGAATTGAGCTAAACATGAATGAACTTTTTACCTGTACGTTGTTAATTTTAAGTAGTTTTACATTGCTACAGTAATCCAAGCATGGTCAGTACTATTCAGAAATAAAATGGGAAGATAGATATGAATAGATAAGGGAATAAACTCAACTCCATGGAATCCCAAAATAACTAAGTACTACAACTTAACTCCAGTGAATCCCAAAATAACTAAGTACTAATTATAAGTAGGGAATTTGATTTTAGTTAATTCTAGCAAACATTAGTACACCTTTATGATAAGAGAAATTTTATGATAGTAGTTGTGTAAATTATTTAATGGAAAAACTAAGTTGACAATTGAAAGGGTTGAAAGAAACTATGCAGTAAAAAAATTCTATGATGCATTGGAATAATGTGTTATTAAGTATAGAGTATAAATGCATAAACAAATAAGAAGTCGTGTCAAGTTGGAGTTATGCATAAGCATGAATGGATTGATGGTTCTAACAAGGTCAAGGGTGATAGTAAGTTGTGAAGTATAGATGAAAATTAAAATTCATGCTGCAATATAAATCTTTGTGTACTTTCATGTACTTAATTTTACCCATCCTCCTATGGTTTAATTTGGCTATATTTTATTGTTTATACTTTGCCTTCGTGCACTCATTGTTTATGAAACGTGAACCCAAAGATTATCTAGGGAGTTGTAAATTCAATTCCACCAGGGTGTATTGGGCCCATATCATATGTTGGCTTAATGATTAATCGAGATGGTATTGGACCAAGGATTATCTTAAAATACACACATTCATAAAAAACCAAACCTCCATCTATTCATTATATTTTCTCTACTTCTATTAGGTTTTTCTCTTGGTAAAATATCTTTTATTTTAATGTCCTTTATCAATTTTTAGACAAGTTGAGGTAATTTACTTCATGATGCTGACTATGATTTTAAATTCAAACTTATATAAATTTATTGCATCTTCTTTTTTTGTCTGCACATGCAAGTAAATCTCATAGATATTCTGCTTGGTACATGGATCCGACTTATGGTTCAAAATCTTTATACTAGCAGAAATACCATATCCACATTGAACAATTTTGAAAGTTTTAATCTTGTTTTGTTTGTTATATTCAAGTTTGATGTAGGTTTTCATCGGATGAATTACAGTTTTGGGTTATTGAAGCTCAATCAGTAGTGATGTGAAACATTTGTTCTTTCTTTTATTGTTAGTTTCAAAGTACATATCTGGAAGTACATACAAGCAAAGTAACATAATTCTATCGTATATATACTTTTGTTCTAATTATCTCTTATCAGCCTATTGCAATGGAAGTATATACAGCTCAAGTGTCCCGTTATACTGCATTTAGGACACTTAATTGTCTTTATTTTTTTTATTATTATTATTATTTTTTGTAGTAGCAATTCTAGTAGAGACAAGATTTGAAACTTGGGTTCAACATTCATGAGGATTCTGGTGAATGGTGATGCTAACTAAGACATGCCTCCATTGAAGGATGGTGATGTGATACAAAGGACAACATGGACGAAATTGACTAAATCTAACTTTAGAATGGAGATTTCTAAATTTGAATTGTCATCTTTTTTTTTTATTGCTAGGCAATGAATTGAGATGGAACGTTATGAATAGCTAATGTTACTTTTCGAATGCTATTTCTAGATATTGGTAGTTGGGATTTTCAAGTTTATATATTTAGTAAGTTGATGTAGGACAAGTTAAATTATCTTTTTTTTTCCACAATTTTTCACTAATAGCTGCAAGTGTACGGTATCAATGTAGTAGAATGAGTAAAGATCATCCTCACAAATACTATGTAAAAAAGTACCAAAATTCTAAGGTAACTTCTATCTAGAAGATCAAACATGGATTTTTTTTGCTTTTTAGAATTAGAACTCAAAATTAAATAACTAAGAAAATTAAATAGTACAAAAATAATGCAAATTAGTAAAAAGAGTTTTTCAAATAATGAAGAAAATGGGTTAGGTACTAGGCTAGTAATTCTAACCGATTATATTTGGAATTTAGGTCAATTAGTCTAATTACATCACGTGGAAGTTTAATTATCAATTATTAACTCAATCCTATTTCTCCGTGTATTTGGGTCCTATCAAATTAATTAACTATGGGTAGATTCTTCTACGTCCTAGTT
The DNA here is from genome assembly GCA_025175665.1 of Cinchona pubescens. Taxonomy (NCBI): domain Eukaryota; kingdom Viridiplantae; phylum Streptophyta; class Magnoliopsida; order Gentianales; family Rubiaceae; genus Cinchona; species Cinchona pubescens. The sequence continues at coordinate 8,054,072 of JANKKI010000075.1, read as the reverse complement.
AAATCAACACAATTTTATCTGTGTGGAATTATTATGAGCCAATTAATCAATCCTGCCAATTTGAACTTAGATTAAATTAATCAAATAATTAACACGAGTATATGGCTATGGATTAACTCCTGTATCATCTCGACCAACCTAACTAAATTTAGAGTTAATTACTCTCTAAAATTGTCTTATTGTGTTAATTATTATCCAATTAATATAATCTTTTGATTTACCTTTGTTCGATTAACCCATGAAAAAATTCATCACTAGCACCCAAACCCTAAAGAAATTAGTGCCTCATGGTTTGGATAAATAAGCAATAATTAATTGGATAGCTAGAATTCATGATTAAATTAAAGATTGAAATTAACACAATTGCGATTGAATAACAAGATAATTTAAAACGAACAAAATTACTGAAATAAACTTGATGAATAAATCTAAATTTGAATTGAGAATCTCTAATCTCAATTTGATAATGCATCAAAACTAAAAAAGAGTACAAAGTTTCATAGTCTAGAAAGCTATATAAAAACCCTAGAATAGAAGTTATGAACTTTGATTTCCCCCTCATTGATCATTGCAATCTCCTATTTATAAGAAAACATAAAAGCCCATGACCTATCTGGAACAATAGTAGAATATGGCTAAATTAACCTGACCAAGGACAGATTATATAGTGATTCTGATGAAAGCATAGATTGCACTTAGTCCCCTTTGGTTCAAGCGCAGACAACGTTTGATTCTTCAATCATCATTACAAATTCTGCAAGTTTAAGTTCCTCATCTTCCAATCTGCACTTGTGAAAAGACTGTCTTGCTCCTCCAATGCCCTGCACACAATGTAAAATACAATAAATAGACATCTTTACCCACCCTCAAGACACAATTAATTACTAAAATGACACAAAAACCTATAAACTATGAAACACCAATTTCATAATACAAAACACTATAAATTGGGAATAAACTTACTCAATTATACCACAAGTAAAGTATAAAAATACCTCTAAACATAGAGCTATCAACTTCCCCCAATCTAGCATTTTGTTAGTCCTGAGCAAACTAGAACAAGAACAAGAACAACTAACACAAAATAAAAACAAGAAACAAACACAACTAGATATGACCAAAGAAAAGTGACACTAAAATTGGATTGAATTAATTGGCTCATAAACTCAATCTGAAATCCAACCAACCACATGAAATTCACTCATACCAGTATGCAAACCGAAACTCCTCTCGAATACACGTCAAGTAATCCTTCTCAAATATAAAATCAAGAACTAATTCAAATTAGTAAATAGGCCAAATCTTACAAAATACTTTGACTTCCCAATACTAATTTGAAAAATCTCGAGATCAAGATTTCATAACCATCAATAAAGTAGAAAAAGATCAGTAGAACTCCATAATGATAAGCAAGCGAATGTCACATATGGTAAGGCATTAAAGAGCTATTAAAATTATTTAACTCAAAATGGAAACACAACTTTTTGTAATTCTTTTATGACCATCTTTATTTGGCTCATCTTTTCTTTTGTTGGCTAGCGCAATACACATTTTCACATAAGCTGCCTCTTCATTTTCATTTTTACCATACTCACGCATTTTACGTAATTAGAGAACATAGGAGTACATGGAACTAGTCACGAAAAAATGGGTTGTAGAACTTGTAAAACATAAACAACTGCAATAGAATGAAATATTTTGCCATACACTAACACACATATGAACAGACAAAGGTCTACCACATTTCAAAATCTATCCCTATTGACAAATCATAAAGAGACAATATCTACTAAATGAATTTGCAAGGGGGTATTAATAAAAATGAATTTGCACAATTCTTCTCTAATAGCATGGAGTTCACAAAGGCACAAGTTGACACAAATCTGAGTTTCCATCCATTTAAGTAAAAATGCACAACATCGAATCACATGGTTCAAAAATCATGCATTACTATATCATAGACAACTAACATCTATTCAAATAATAATGTCATTCTAACTCACATGAATACATGAGCTTGACAAAAACATTGAAGAATTACCAGTTATGTTAATCATGTTTTGATGATGACCAAATCATGCTAATGGTTTAAAGACAAGTGTGCAGAAAAACAGGGAGGTTCGGACGCAAATGATCGTCCGAACAAAACAACCACACAGAGCTTCGGACGATGGTAATCGTCCGACACAAAGAATTTGAAGCAAGCCTCGGACGAAGAACAGCGTCCGATAAATTTCCGAAGACTCCTCGACGAAGAACAGCGTCGATAAATTTGAGAAGACTTCGCTTCTATCGGACGCATCCTCGGACGTCCGAACGAACACATCAGAGAACGGACGCAGAGACAGGTCGCAGGTTCAGCGGCCGTCCAAAGGTCCAACGGCTAGTCTGTTCGGACGCACTCTTGCCGACATCGGCCGTCTGAAGGTCCAACGGCCAAACCATGAGGCACTAATTTCTTTTGGGAAGTTGTTGAAAGCACATATTTGGCAACTATAAATACCCCAAGGTCTGAATTAAGTAAAAAAAAGACTACATTCAATACAAACACTTGTAAGAGCTATTTGAGGAGAAATAGGCTAAAATATTGTGGGTTGTATTGGTTTGAGAAGTCTAGCTTTCTTGGCTCAACTAGTGGGAATTAGTGTGAGCAAGAATAGACTAGTGAGTGATCTTCAAGTGTAAGAGTGGAGGGATAACAAGTGTACAAAAGTGAGGTTGTAGTGTAAAACCCTTTGGCTCAACTAGAGGAACTTAGTTGGTGCAAGGGTGAGCCTACTTTGTGTACAAGAAGGACATATAGAATTATTGTCTCACCTTCTTTGAAGAGGCACTACTAGTGCATGTACTCCAAGCTTGAGAAGCTTGGGAGTTTGGTTTGATATTCTTTATCTCATTCTTATTTGTTCTTTTAGCTTAAACTGTTGAATATCTATTATATTCATTTGTGCTTAAGTATTCATTTGTTGCATAAAGTTTGAATTTCTATTAAGCACTTAAAAAAAAAGGTTTGTCTTTTGAGATAACCTAATTCACCCCCCCTCTTAGGTTGCATTTAGGGCCAACAATTGGTATCAGAGCATTGGTCTCTTTATTCTTGCTTAAATTGCATTAGAGTAAAGATCATGGCAACCAATAATACTCTGTTTTTAGAGGGGCATTCTATCACTAGACCTCCCATGTTTAATGGCATTAGATTTTATAAGAGGGAGGGATAGAATGAAAATTTTTGTTCAATCTATTAATATTGAATTATGGTATATTATTTATGAAGGTCCTATTGAGGCAAATATTTTTGATGAAAATACTCATCTAGATTAAGGCCTAAAACTAGATTTGAGTTAAATGCACAAGATAAAATAAATTTATCTTTAAATGCTAAAGCTATTAATATTTTGTATAATGCTTTGGATGCAGATGAGTTTTCTAAAGTAAAAGGTTGCATTTCGCCAAGGAGATATGGGACAAATTGAAAGAAATCCATGAAGGAAGTGAAGATATTAGAGAGCAAAAGAAGTCACTTCTTGTGGCTAAATATGAATCCTTCAAAATGGAACCTCATGAGAACATTGACAAGATGTATTGTAGGTTCCATGATATGGTAAAGGACTTGGAAGATTTGTGTAAAGAATATTCCTTGGGTGAAAAGAATAGAAAAATTTTGAATGCTTTACCTAAGGTTGGGAATTAATCCATTGCCATAGAAGAGTCTAAGAATTTAGGTTTATATGTTTTTGTTTCTTGACAATTATTTTGTAAAGTAAGTTAGGTTTGCAAAAGAAAGTCTAGTCTAGGTATTCAAAGAGATGTGTATAATAGAAATTAGCATTTAAATGCTTCATCTTAAATTATATAAATATGGTCAAGGAAGCCTCACTTCAACAACTTCCAAATCACTTGGGATGATTGCAATTCGGATGGAGAAGTTGAAGAAGAATATGAGGAGGCTCAAATGGCCTTTATGGCACTTGGCGATAATGAGGTAATCTCTAGTTGTGATTCTTGTGATGATTCATGTGATGATGATAATGATGATGTTGAATCATTTATTTTAAAAATGCATGAATGTTTGAAAGAATCATATGCTAAGAACAAAGAGTTAAAAATTAAAGTTAACACTTTATTGAGTGCCAACTTCAAAACTTGTGCATAAAAATAATTCTTTGACAAAAGAAACTGATGTTTGAATACTTAATTCGTTGGAAAACCAAGATCATGGAAGAACAAGCTTCATTGAAGAAGAGATTAGATGATCTTGATGTTACTTTAAAAACAAAGAAAGAAAATGTTTTTGAAAAGAAAAGAACTAGAAATATGTTTTTGAACAAAAATTTTATCACCTTTAGAAAAAATGATTTATGCTTTGTTAAATCTAAATCCAAGTTTTTAGAGCAATAAGAACATTACTTGTAATCATTGTCATCAACACGGCCATATAAAGAAAAATTGTTATGTTAAAAGAAATGAAAAATTAGGAATAAATTCTATTTGGGTGATTAAGCATGTTACTAATCCAATTGGACCCAAGAAAGTTTGGGTACCAAAAGTTGTTGCTTAACTTTGTATGTAGGTATGCTTGGAGTGCACCAAGGAATTCAAGATAAATTATCTATGAAGGGTGCTCAAGGCATATGAGCTAAGATCATATTGAAATGGGTAACATCTAAAGTTTTGTGTGCTTTCGTTTATCAAGTTGAACTATGTTCTACTTGAATATTACTCATCTATATGGTCAAATATGTTTAGAATACTAGGATACTTGTATCCCCAAAATTTTGTCTATAAATATCACTACTTGCAAAAGAAAGGGGGAGCATTTTTTAAAAAAAATGAATCTGTTTTTACAAGAAATTGCATCACACATGCTTCATTGTTTTCATGATGTTTTTTAGTAAAGAATAAGTCTCTTATACACATCTAGATGTGTATAAGAGAATTTTTGCATGAATTTATCCTTCTAGCATGTATGATCCTCAATTTATCGCTTATTCTTTACTAAAAAACATCATGAAAACAATGAAGCATGATCAGAATGCAAGATGTGTATAAGAGACAGTCCCAATTCTTTTCACCAAACGATAAATTTCGAAGACTCCTCGGACGAAGAACAGCGTTCGATAAGACTCCATTCAGACACAGCTATTTATCCTATAACGCATGTTTGTCAACTTCCTCGGACGTCCGAACGAACTGTCTCTTATACGGACGCAGATGTGTATAAGACAGCGGCCGTCCAAAGGTCCAACGGCTAGTCCTTCACTGGGATTCTCAATGCTCGCATATAGATTAGAAGGTCCAACGGCTAGTTTTGCAGTATAGTTTAAATAGGTATTGATAAGTTGTTGAAATATGTGCTTTCATCAACTTGTAAACGGCTAGATTCTGTCTTTATTAAAAAAAAGCCGCTGTCTTCAATACAAACACTTGTAAGAGCTATTTGAGGAGAAATAGGCTAAAATATTGTGGGTTGTATTGGTTTGAGAAGTCTAGCTTTCTTGGCTCAACTAGTGGGAATTAGTGTGAGCAAGAATAGACTAGTGAGTGATCTTCAAGTGTAAGAGTGGAGGGATAACAAGTGTACAAAAGTGAGGTTGTAGTGTAAAACCCTTTGGCTCAACTAGAGGAACTTAGTTGGTGCAAGGGTGAGCCTACTTTGTGTACAAGAAGGTTATTGCCTCACCTTCTTTGAAGAGGCACTACTAGTGCATGTACTCCAAGCTTGAGAAGCTTGGGAGTTTGGTTTGATATTCTTTATCTCATTCTTATTTGTTCTTTTAGCTTAAACTGTTGAATATCTATTATATTCATTTGTGCTTAAGTATTCATTTGTTGCATAAAGTTTGAATTTCTATTAAGCACTTAAAAAAAGGTTTGTCTTTTGAGATAACCTAATTCACCCCCCCTCTTAGGTTGCATTTGGGGCCAACAAACATAATGGAAAACTCAAAAGACAACTACTTAAACATAAAACATATAAACCTAACTACTACTTGCCAACACAACTAGACTACAACAAGTAGTGAACAAACAATAACACAATCAACGAAATGAAAAGGACTAAAACTAAAACTAAAATAGAAAATTTCTCTTGTAATTTGAAGTGCAAATATAAGAAGGCCATCAAATCATCCCAAAAGAACCAGCTCTATCATTTCCTTTCTTCGTTCGAGGTCCGACAGACTATAGTGCCAATTCGGTGGTAGAGTTGTCTAAGGCCAACGGGACATGTCAAAATTCCCCAACTGACTAAGTTTCCAAGCCAGGAAATCCATGTTCTAGCACATCTCCTTGAAACACTAGCTATGATAGGATACTAGCTCCTATTGAGTATCAATATTAATCAGAGAATAGAAGATGGAATCAGATTCATATCGAGACAGTGGCACCAGCAAGAGTCCTTGTGGTTGAGCTTGTGGTTAAGTTGCTTCACCATTCACTTTGACATCACCAACCCTTTTACCTCTTGCTTTGGCTTGAACAATGAGCAAAGTAGCTCAATATTGGGTCACGATCGACTGTAGACATTTGTTGTCTATTGGCTTTTGAGTATTTCATTTCTTGTTAGTTGTGATTTGGAACCTTACAAACTAACATAACTGGAATAATAAAATTAGGAAAAATTAATACCTTGTACTTGCGACTCCTATTTCTAAGAATCTCCTGCTAAATTTCCTGCCCAACATCAGTAATGAGGCCTTCTATAATAGCAAATATCAATAATACCCTATTTAGTGCAACTTCAGTGGTGTGTGTGATAGGAATAAATCAAGCACAAACAAACTGCATCCAAACACATGCTTCTAAACAAAAGTATTTCAATCTAATCCACTTCCTAGCACCATTCTCATTTCCCAAGTACCCAAACCATCAGTCAATACATTCATGACCTCATCATAATCTATCACTACTCAAGAATGTACTAAACTAGTTGTTAGGATTAGTAGGAAAATGATAAATTTCATTGATAACCTCCTTCCTAATAGTAAAAAGGGTATTCCTAATCATCAACACATGGCCAGTCAGATCAATGCTATTACTAGTAAACTCAAACACCATATTTTGATTAGTCGCAAGAGTAGGAATTGCACAGAAATCTCCCCATCCCCTAGTTTCGGATAGCATCTAAAACCTAACGATGCATAGCATCCAATTCTTCATTATTTTCTATTCTAATAGAGAATAAATGAAAACCACATTCATAGATAGGATCTTTTCTTTGTTGAAGTTCATGCAATTCTTTAGCTTCCAAAGAAACAAACATATTATCATCAAAAGTAGGCATCTCAGATTGCTTTCTTTTCTTCCCCATTTAGAATAAATCAAAATATAGCAATTAACCCAAGCACAAAATCAATAATCATCCCAATCACACCAATTAATCCAAATTGATAAGACAAGTTAACATGCTCACAAATACCCAACCAAAACTCAACCACAAAACATAATCAAATGAACCATAATTCACCAAAATAAGACCCAACTTCCAAAAGAACATCACCAAAAATAAACAAGAATAACTTACTCGATTCTTCAAAATTTTGTCCACTTGATTAGTGAGTTGTAGTAGACCCAAGAACTCTTCAAACCCAGTTGAGAATTCCCCACCAAACTTCGTAGAACCAATGAAATTGATATTGAAGTGATTGAAAGGATTGATTAATGAGTAGATAAGAATTCATTGTTGAAGTGATTAAAATAGATGCAAGGAGCTGAGAAAGAAAAAGAAAGAAGAAAATGAAGAAGAAGAATGGAGGGTTTTGGTCAAAACAAGTAATGAAAATAGTGGAGGAAGGGTTTTGGTGAAAATAATTGGGAAAAATAAGTGACTTTTAAACCTCTAATGCATCTGGACCAATTGTAGTCTACGATGGGTTTGCCTAGGATCTATCACTATCTATGATAGTGCTTCTGTCCTAATCACTATATGTGACTATCTATCATAGTTTGCTATAACACTTCTGGTGAAAACACCGACTGTGCTTGATTTTTGTTGAATCAGATACAGTCTATGATTGATTCTTTCTTGATGTGGACCAATATGTTTTTTTCCTTCTTAATCCGTTACTCCTTTGTCAAAATACCACCTACGAAATAACAAAAGATACCAATATTTATCATAATTTAGCTTGTAATTTATTAAAGTAAAAGTTTAATTTAACTAAAATATGAAAAAAATAATTAAACTAAAAAATGCTTGCTTTGCCTCACAATAAGCGCTCTTTTTAAGTCATTAGCTTAACTCGTGTCATCTTCACAGTAGATTTTGAGCCAATTTCCTTTCACTTTACCATCAAGCTTTACATGTCTCATACTACCCATATGGAAATGCCCATGCCTTCATCATAGTAAATAAAATCGATTGATCGCCTGCTGTTAAAGTCACTTGTTCTTAATCAACATCACTTAGAGCTTTCGATGTAGTAAGGAATGGTTTTTCAAATATGATAGAAATATCATCCTCTTCTATTTTCTCCATATCTAGGACAATGAATTAACCAGAAAATTAAGTTTACCAACTTTGACCAATACATTATGTAATTCTCCTGTTGGGTCTACTATCTTCCTATCTACCAATCGAATGATTTGGTCATTTTCATTGAAGTTCATCAACCCTATTCTCCCATTGCAAAGAGGTAAAGGCATTAAGTTCATATCTACTCCCAAATCACATAAAACTCTATCAATAAAAATATCACCAATAACACAAGATATAGTAAAACTCTCTGAAACTTTCTTTTTTGGAGGTAGGATTCTCATAAGCTGCTTATTGGACATTTTTGCAACTTTTAGCATTCCTCCATTCTCCCATTGCTTTAATGCTCGCACTTCAGCATACTCCTTTGTATCTTTTTGATAATGCCACCATCTACTTATCCTGCTATAACCAGAATAACCATCCAAAAGGTCAAAACAATAGTCATACTTTGATAAATCAAGTACTTGATTAAAGCATAGAGGGAGAATATAATCCTTGTAGATATCTTCGATCCTCCTTCGATAATCAACATAAAATGTCCACCTTTTACTCTCTTTCTCCTCTCAGAATGTCTTGGCTCCTGTCTACTTGCAATTAATAAGCTTCACCCAGTTATCATCGGGAATTGAGTTGATGATGCTTTTATCTATGCATCAAATGTGACCTCTTCTTTTATCCTCACCTTTAATTCTGAAGTCTGAATTTCTTTCTTTTCCACGGAGGATGCCTCTTCTATAACTGTAGTTGTTACAAAACACTCTTTATTTGCAACATTCTCCATAACCGAAGGTTGGCTTCCAACATCATCAAACAAGTCTTTATTCCTTCATCATGTCTTTCCAATTCTTTTGTTTGATTCAAAGCCTTTTCTAAACATAGTCCTAGTGGGAACGATTTCTACTTTCACTATATTACTTGCACGATCTGCATACTTGTGGACGCGAATCCGTGCATTACACCACTTGCAGCTTGTGTCTTTAACTAGATTGCGGATAGGTTTTTGATGCCGTTGCCGGGTACTTTGTCGTAACTTTGCTACATTTTGATAATATCATATTAAGCATACTAATCCTTGTTTAAGCTTTTTTTCTTTCTTTTATTTTATTTTATGTTCTTTCTATTGCTTGTTTCAAAAGTTTTTCACCAGGTATATATCTAGAAGGTTGGCTGTAAAGGAATACTATTCTTTTAGACCCAGAAATTGAGCATACTACCAGTCGTTTTTTACAAGAAGCAATGAGAGGTTTCTAACCGATCTTAGCATGACCGATGGTGACAACCCTATAAATACAATTTTTCAAGTACCTCCGAATCCAGTTGAGCTAAGGTCTTTAAGGGACTTTTCCGTACATATAACAGACGAACTTCAGTCGAGCATCCTAACATGCCAATTCAGGAAAACTATTTTGAATTGACTGTAAATTATTCAAATGGTACAGTCTTCTACTATGTTTGGTGAGACACCAAGTGATGACCTGAATGCTCACATCTTCAACTTCTTGGAGATATGTGACACATTCAAACACAATAAAGTCTCAAACGATGCAGTTAGGTAAGGCTTTTCTCATTCTTACTAAGGGATAAAGCTAAGGCCTGGTTAATTTCTTAACCAACAGGTTCAATCACAACTTGGAATGATCTGGCACAAAGGCTCCTCACAAAGTTCTTTCTGTCATTCATCAAAAATAGCAAAACTGTGGAACGACATCACATCTTTTATGCAACATCATAATAAACCATTGTTTGAACTATGGGAAAGATTCAAGGACCTACTAAGGTTGTATCCTCATCATGGTATTCTAGACTGGCTATATATTCAAACATTCTACAATGGGTTGCAAGGGTCAACAAAAACCATCATTGATGCAGTAGGCGGTGAAGCTATCATGAGTAAGTCTTATGATAATGCCTTTAAAATGCTGAAAGATGTCTTCAAACAATTATCAGTGGTCAAATGAGATAGCCATACTAAGAAAAATAGCAGGGGTTTATGAGGTTAATTTTCTCATAGAATGCACAGCACATTTAGCTGCACTGACCAACAAGATTGACAATATAGGTATTCAAAGCAGACAACTTCAAAATCCTTTCATATCTTGCGACGTATACCAGGAAGGACACTCTTCAATGTAGTGCCCTAATAACTAGGAAATAGTTAATTGTGTTGTCAATTATGACCGAAATCAATCAGAAGAGGAAATCCCTACTCCAAACTTACAATCCAGGTTAGCGAAACCACCCAAATTTTTTGTGGAGAAACAATTAGAATGGTGGAACATCAACATCGATAAGACCCACCACCATGGTTTCAGATTCAAAATAGAATACCACTTCTAATACTGGGAAAGATTTTAAGTGTGAAAGATTTACTCAGACAATACATGGCAAAGAATGGCTTGACACTTCAAAGCATGAATGACATATTGTGTTGTAACACAACATACATTCAGAATCTCGAGACTCAAATAGTGCAACTGGCCAACTCTGTCAATAATAGGGCCCAAGGTACTTTCATGAGTGACACTGAAGTAAATTCTAGAAGGGAAGGTAAGGGATCAACACATGGCGGTGACACCTAGAAGTGGTAAATAGTTGGGATTCGAAGAGCACAATGTTAATGTAAAAGATGCCAATCCTACTGGTGGGGAAAAAGATGCAAGGTTAGAATAAGTTGCACAATAAGGTAATCTAGATAATGAAGTGGTGAGAACTTCCGAAAGTGCCATTTCTCAAAAATTGAAAAATTGAAAGCTAATAGCCAATTCAAGAAGTTCTTAGAGGTTTTCAAGATGCTTGAAAAATCGGTAGCAAGATAGCCAATTCAAGAAGTTCTTGGAGGATTTCAAGAAGCTTCACATCAAATATGAAAGACAAGAACTGAGTTATGTAAAGTTCATGAAAGACACCTTGTCCAGGAAAATGATGTTAGAGGAATTCGAAACTATTGCCCTAAAGGATAGTGTAGTGTTACAACAAAAGCAACCACCAAAGTTAAAGGATCCTTGAAGATTTACTGTACCATGCATAATCAGAACACACATCTTAGGTAAGACATTATGTGATCTTGGTGCAAGTATTGACTTAATACCTCTTTCTATTTTCAGCAAATTAAATGTGAATGAAGTGAAGCAAACTTCAGTGACCCTACAACTCATGGACATATCCAAGATGAATCATCAAGGATGTATTGGCAAATATTGATAAATTTATGTGAATGATTTCCTACTGATTTTGTTGTTCTTGATTTTGAAGAGGATGAAAAATATTTCTATAATTCTTGGTACACCTTTCTTAGCTATAGGTAGAACCCTCATTGAAGTACAAAAAAGTGAACTCACCATGAGAGTGAACAATGGGGAGGTAAAATTTAAAGTTTTTAAAGCTATGAAAATGCCTAACCAAGATGAGGAGTGTTTTGTAGTTAATGCAGTCAAAGGTGAAGTTACAGTTAAACTCTCCGTGCAAAAGAAAAAGTCTTAACTCCAGCATGGAAGGAAAAGATAAAAAGGCTTAGGGGTACTTATATTGTTAGAAAAGAATAATCAACTCAATTCCTGATGGCAATTGGGAATAGTTCAGTGATTACAAGCAAACAAAAGGCAAAATTACCTTGGAGTAGAAGGATAAGAACAAGTGAAGACCTTAGAAAGCAGTTGAAGGATGGATCCTTTACATTAATGATTGAAAGATTTTTCCTACCATCTATAAGGATTATGTTCCCCTAACTAAGTGTGTTAAACAACTCCTAAGCAAACTACCCCGAAAAGAAGAATATCCAGGGAGTTTTACTATACCTTGTAAAATTGGTGTTGTTTCAATTGATAAAACTTTTTGTGATTTAAGAGCTTGTTAAATTTAATGCCTTTATCTATCTGTAGGAAAGTCGGTTTGACAATCACTCATGAGATAGACAAACCCATTCAACTCATAGATAGAAGTATGAGGGACACATAAGGAATAGTGGAAAATGTACTTGTTCGAATACAGTAGTTTATCTTTCCAGTGGACTTCGTAATAAGAGATATGGAGGAAAACGAGTGTGGCAACGACTCACTGATTTTAGGAAAACCATTCTTAGTCACTACCCAGCACTGATTGATGTTGAACAAGGAATGTTAACTCTTATGGATTACAAGCAGAAAATATCCTTTCATGTTGCGCAAGTAAAAAGATATCAGCACAAGTATTTCATTTGTTTCAATAGTGATGTGAGGAATCAACTTAACGGCATCACCATACCTTATGGAGATTCAAGAAGTTCAATAACATAAACTAATAGTTACATCTAGCTATAGACGTCGAACAAATGTTTTGTGTGAGGCAACCCATGTTTTTCTAACTCTATACCTTTTAATTTTAAGTTACTTTTCTTGCTTGCAGCATTATAATTTTTAACTAACATATGTTTAGGTATTATAAATAAAGTATGAAGGTGATTCAAGGATCAAATATAGCAATAAGATAGAAAGTGGTAGAAGGAATGACCGAAAAATCAAGCACGGTCAAGCAGACCGGGCACCAGTGTGCTGGAGAGCTGAGTGCGCCCAACCATTGTGGGTTAGGCGCAGGTGCACCCTGTTGCAATATCTAGACTGGCTAAAATTTTCTGGAGTCCCAGACGTTTGCTTTTGATGTCACGACATAGAATTTGACGTCGCGACATCAACTAAAAGACCAAAATGCCCTCCGGAAGAATGTGTTTGATGTATTTACATCGAATTTAATGTTGCACCATGGACCCTGTTTCAACAGTGCAATACTTGATTTTCAACACTTAAGAAAATTTTTCCTTCTTCTTCACTACTTCTCTTCAAATCCATGCATCGCCTACAAACATTAAAAACACAAGTATAGAAGACCATTCTTATTCATTCTTTAGCACCATTTATTCAAATCAAAATCAACTTTTTCAAACTAAAATTTAGATTAAAACAACCAAAATCAAACCAAATCAAAATTAACAAAAAAAAATAGTAAAATTAAGCAAAATAAAGGAATTAAAAGGGGATGGCCTCCCAAGAAGCATTCTTTTATAGTATCTAGCTTGACAATGGAAATGGTGATCAAATAAAGCAACTTAGGATGGTTGCCCATCCTATTCCTTTTGGTTTCCATGGGAAAAGATAGATGCCTTTCTTCTCCATGATTGAAGCTTGATTCCCGATTCTCTCATTGCTAGTCCCGAGCAAAACAAAAAATAAAAAGAACCTTACTAAACGAGTTTACAAACACACCGTCAATTTGATAACACAAAATATGATTATTACAGCCTACAATGAATGTACTTATGAATAATAAGGAATTGTCTCAAGGGATCTCAAATACCATACGACATTGAACTATTTCAATTAGGCAGTCCAAGTTTTTTAATTTTTTCAAAAATCATAAGTTCAATTACTACACAAAACTTCAAATTATTAAGGATTAACCATTCTCAAAAAGGTTCCCAAAATTAAGTTCTATTCATTCAAAACATCATCATTTCTCTTGTCACAAGTATTATAAAGTTGTTCAACCATCTCGACAAGATCGCATGGAAATAGGAGTTCACACAAGTCGGGAACATTAATCTATCAAAAAATGAGTAGTATGACATCAATGATAAGTATTACAAATATTCCCCCCTCAACTTGTTGGTATTCTAAAATATAATTCCTAATGGCTTAATTCAGAGAAATAACATGAGTACATGGCGGAATCTCGTACCCCCCTTATTACTACTCTAATGGGTTAATTCGGGAAACAACATGGGTATATACCGGAATCTCATACTCGCCTTAAACATCCTAAATGTAAAAAAATAAAAATAAAATAAAATAAAATAAATACAGCCCTAAACCAAGGAAGAGGAGTAAAACGTACCTAAGATTAATATCTAATACCAATCATTCGCAATTAAGAACAATATTTCCTATGTAAACACACAAAATGTCATAAATTCCTTCTATTCTATTTAAACCAATTTTTCCAAAAGATAAATTGACCAACATGTAATATTTATGATTGGATGGAAAACAATATTTCAAATGAATTTTCTCAGCATATTAGTCCCTCTTTTTGAAAATGGTAATACCAAATTTTTGAAATTCTTGTGTTCCAAAAGAACTACTCACACACACAATGTCCAATTCAAATAGTTCAATCATGTAGTATTGCAAGTCAAATATAATCATTGAGTACCAAATTGATCAATTTTCCATCTAAGTTCCATCAAACACATACATACAAACATAAAATTACCATTCCTAACACGAGAAATGAACACCCCCAAACTTGACACATTTATTGTCATTTGATGAGTAAAACTCTACCATCCACTCATCCAAAATTCAAACATCATAAAACACAAAAACCACAAAAACACTGAGAAAAAACTAGGCTATAACAAAATCTTAACAAAACACACTCTATTAAGTGATATCACCAAGAACACATCAAGCCATGTTGTGTAATTATTCAAATAAGCTCACAATTGTGACTTCCAATATTCAAGCCTTGACAAGAATACACATGGCATCAGCTGAAGACCCTTAGCCACTATCACAACTCAAGCAAGTAAATCAACGACGAATACAATAAGCTAAATCCAAGCATTCATCCATGATGTTAAAAAAAATCAATTTCAAGTCAAGCACTACTAAGAAGTCACTTGGCATCAGCTTAAAACCCTTAGCCAATCTACTCCAAAAGAAAATAGCTAAATCCGAAATATCTAAAAACCATAAGAGAAACACAATAATGTACTAAAACATTAAAGTGCTAAAGTAGTGAAATGGAATAAAAGTCTTCAATATTCATCAAGAACTGCTGCATAGAGATATTTTGTCTAAGTGTTCCCAAAATCTATCACTCTTCATCATGTTTGTCCTGCTCCATCTCTTCATGATCATCCTCTAGTTTGCTATGCTGGCTTTCCTCAAAATCCTCATCAAGTGCTCAATTAGTGCCACCAGCCTATTGTGGATCGCTTTGGTGCACAAGTATCTCCGGTATGTGTAGTAGGACTATCCATGAGGTAGGCCATAATGCCAAAATAGAGGTTGTGGTAGCTATACCCAAGTATTGAGTGATGTAGTTCGAAGAGCTTCTCTATCAATGCCAGGTTGTTGTGCATGACTAGTTGGCTATAACCCCAATTAGTCCAATATCCTTGTAATTCATTGTGTTCCTCTTCAGTGACTGGTGCATTGCACATTGCACACATCACCTGGCAGCAAAGGAATGCATGACTAGGTGATGTTTCTCATATTCTCAGACCATGTTGTACATATACTCCCTATTGATTCTACCTTTCTGATCTGTCATGCGAAATTGATCGTGATCAATGGCGCATCCTGAGGCAATACATAAATGCGTGAATAAACTAGGTGCATAAAAAATAGGTCTTTCGAACCTCCCATTAGAGAAGAATCTCTGTCTAATCAAAATGCCCACATCCAATGGCATCCCCGTCAATATAGCATTAAATAATAACACTTTATCTCTCTAAATATGACTCAAAGACTTTGACCACCAAATCGATAAACGATGAAATAAAAACACAATTTTGCCACAAGAGATAAACCATGATGAGGAAATTTCAATTCCACCATCTTTGAAGTATTTAACACCCAATCAATATCAACATCACACAAAAAATTTTAATTTCTTTCATATCTTTGTCCTTATTATGCACAACAGCTTGGTATAGAATATACAAAACAGAAGATACATTAAAATAGGCATTAACCACATCGACACTGAAATCCACCAATACACCCCCCTGACTCGTACTTTATCATCCTCCAAATCACAGAAATTGCAATATAACTCTGTTAACTGACTTTGCATACCCCAGCTCAACTGCCCTATCAAATCATTCCCAATGCTTTGACTTAATCTATGCTTCAATTCCTTTCTCACATCCTCATAATTCCCCCACTGCATAGATAAATCAAAATTCCTTTTTCTAATGATCTCGTACTTCTCATTATTTTGAAATAATACTTTTGCTTTCTCACTCGAGAATTGAGGTTCTATAACTTGTTCATTGGCCCTACTCTGCTCGCTAATCACTCCCTCACTACTTGTATCTTGCCCCGCCTTCTGTTTCTTAAATTTTCTCCTTTGTCCCTACTTCTTCCTCTTCTACCACCACTACCATAAACTCTCCTCATTATTTTTCCAAACAAATTCAACAAAAACAGTTATACAAGTTACTCAATTCACAAACAATTCAAGCCCAATTGACTTTAATAACAATCCACTAAAATTCCACAAATTAAGAAAATTTTCCATAGTAATTAACAATAATTCATCAAAAAATTATGTCCAAGTAAGTTCACAGTCAAATTGGTAGGAAATATCCACAAAAATTCGCACCAAAGGAATACCCAAAATTCACCAACAATTTCTTGAAAATTCCAAGCAATCAATGACCCAAAATTGCCAAAAATCCAACCAAAATAATCCAAAATAATGAACTTATGGGCCTGAGCACAACGAATTGAAGGATATTACTTGTTTAATTTGAAGAAAAACCCCTTTGGGTTAGTTGAAGAACAATCCCTTGAAGCTCAAAAATTCTTCCTTGAAACGCCCTTTTTGGAGATGATTGGTGGTATTAATGGGTTATAGTGATGAAATATGGTTGATTTATAGAAGAACTTTAGGTTAGAAGGAGATTTGGAGAAGGGGGTAGAAGAAGGGGCGGTTTAGGGTTTGAGTGAATTAGGATTAGAATGAAGAAGAAGAAGAAGAAGAGTTGTTTTAAGTTTGAATTTTTCCAATTTCTGTGTTGAGACATGGACTGAAAAATGAATTTTCAAAAGGTTCTTTAATGTTCGAGACATCAAAAAAAAAATTGTTCGCACTAGCTCTGGTAGAATAAAAGTTTCAATTCAACGAGTAATAAAAACCGTGCTAACTCTTAACTTCTACCCTCATGCCCGCAAGTATACTATGCTCAATAGTAGTATAGGGTGAGCGAAATTGTTCTCACAAAGATTGTCAGATTAGTAAGTACTAGGATTTAGGGGCCTTTGCATAGTTAGGCAAGTCAACAATAGAAGGAAAGCTAATTCTAATCAAATTCACCATTTTAAACATACAAATAAAGAAAACTAGAAAAAAAAAATATCTACTAAAACAAGTAAGAAGATCAACCACTTTACTCTACCAAAGATAAGTAAAGGAAAGAACTTAAAATTACTCTAATTTAACTAAATTGAAACTAGAATTAGAAATCAATTAATCTAAACTAACTAAAGAAAGTAATAAGAAAGCATGTAAAGGAAGAAATTGCCATTTCAAAATTAGAATTTGCAAGAAAAAATATTTGAAACTAAATAGTGTTTTAGGATTTTTTTTATGAGAATAAATAAAGCCCACTTAAATTACTTGGAATTAATAACAAGGAAATTGAGATTTTTAATTAAAAAACACTAAATTACCAAGAATCCTAAGAACTTATAAAAAGCTTGAAATAGAACTACTTTTACATCAAAATGTAAATTAAAGCAAGTAAAAATTATTTCTACTTGAAGTTAAAGATTAACCAACTAAGACTAACTATTCAAAACTAAAACTTGCAAGGAATTGAAAACAAGACCTAAAGAAAATTGAAAGAGAATTTTGTATTAAACTAGAAACTTGGAGTTTATGCTAACACTAATCTATCTATTACTCTAATTAACTAACTACATTCCCACTATGTGTACTAACACTCACTAATGCCTAATATACATATTGGAGTGTTTTACAAGTCAAGAATAAAAAACAGTTGGTCAAAATTACAAAACTGCCATAATTATTTAAGTTGGCCACGATTCAATGTCACGACACCAAAATTTCATATCAGTACACGACATCGAGGTGAAAATTACATAACTATTCTCCGCTTCAATGTCACGACATCAAAATTCCATGTCGCGACATCGAGCATGTTTCAGCTGAGGTCTTCAATTCTTCATTAATTTCACTTTGGCTCTCGAACTTTTCTAATCTTGATTTCCATCTTTTGATACCTAACCTGCAAATTCACTTAACTAAATAAGTAACAAAATTAACTAAAATTGATTAAAAATTTTCATGATATTTATAAGAAATGAAAATGCAACTAATTAAATTAAAATGCTTAATTCGACACCAAAAATCAGGATTAAACTAACAAAATGCCTTAATTTAGAAGCAAAATAACTTTAGTTTACTAGAGTTATCACCCATGTACAAGTCCTTTCTTCCGAACTATTGTCAAAATCAATGGATCAATGATCACTCCAATTTGATTGTAATCCCTCTTTTTCCTCTTGATTACATAGTTTCACTTTGCTCATAACATCTCTTTTCCACTCTTGTGAGACAATCCTAGAGATTGGTTCATTTTCATCTCATTTTCATCATCGGGTGTTTTTTCCTTCAAGTAAATCTTTGAATCTTTCTTTGCCTCATCCATCTTTTCGAGTGAATTGTTTTTCTCCATTTTAGATACCTCCTCTTCAAACCTATCAACAAATGAACCACGGGAATAGTTAGCACAACTTTCTTGAAAAATGGAGATATTATCATTATACTCAAATACATCGAATTCAAGTAATTCATTATCAACTTGTGAAACCAACTTCTCTTTATTTATATCAATCAAAGCATACGCAATGGACAATAAAGGCCTCCCCAATATCAATGGAATTTCACTTTCTTCTCTAGTATCTAACACCAAGAAATCAACGAGAAAACCAATTTGTCTACTTGAATAAGCACGTCCTCTAACAATCATATGGTTTTGTCTTGGTTACATCCACCAATTGGAGAGTGATTTTGGTCAGTTTTGCATTGGTAATTCCCAACTTGTCATAAATAACTTTCGGCATAAAATTACTAATGCTTGCCCCCAACTCACATAGTGAGTGATACAACGTTCGACTTCCTATATTCACCAGTATGGAGAAACTATCGGGATCCTTGAGTTTAGGGGTAATCTCCATTGAACAACAGCACTATATTTAGGATCAAGGCATACTTTCTCATTATCATTCCATTTTCGTTTTCTGACCAAACAATTCTTAATCAATTGAGCATAATTTGGCATCTTGGTTAGAACATCAACCAAAGGAATATTAACATTAACATTTTTAAACATATTGAGGAATTGGTTGAATTGTTTCTCTTTTTCCTCCTTTCGTGGATCAATTATCCTTTGAGGAAAAGGCACTTTAATTAAGAGTGTGGATTCTATGATTCTTCACTATGCCTATCCTTGCATTCTTTCTTCTTTGAACTTTGTTTTCATCCCCTTTTTCCTTCTTTTCATCATCACAATCCACTTCACTTTTCTCTTCAACCCCTTTGGACTGTTGTTCCTCATCTTCTCTGTTAACCTCATGTTAAAGTCATCTTTTCAGTTTGCTCAACCAACACTTTCCCACTCCTCAAAGATATGGCATTACATTGTTCCCTTTAATTTTTCTCTCTTGGATTTGGAATTGTATTGCTTGGCAAGGTACCCGAATGTTTTTCATTTTGTTGCCTAGCCAATTGTCCCAATTGAACTTCTAAATTCTTTGTCATAACTCTAAAATTTTCATACTCTCTCTTTTGGTTTTCAATCTCCCTCCTTTGGTTATCATTTTCTCTCCTCAAATTCTCAAATTGTGCTTGCAGATTATCACCCTCTCAATGGAAATTGTGGTGGTGGATTGTATTATTGAAATTGAGGCCTTGGCTGATTGTTATGATAGGGAGGATTTGCTGGAGATGGATAGGAATTGGGTTAGAAATTTCTTTAGTGAGGTGGTTGATAAGGTCTAGAAGATGAAGAATTTTAGGCTTGTTTTAAAAATTTGAGGTGAAGGATTGTGTTGGTATAGAAGATTTTGTTGGTTGTTAGAATTGCTAATTTTTGCCAAGAAAAGTCTGCATGGTTCTTCCATGAAGGGTTGTACGTATTTACGAAAGCACCTTGATGATTCCTTGAGGATGGAGGTTGATTATATGCATAGTTGATTAGCTCAGTTGTACCAAAAAGAACCTCACATTGTCCATTTAAGTGCCCACCACCACAAAAGTCACACACAAGGGTTGATTACAATGAAAAGCCAAAGGCATTCATGGCATTTGGTCTCCCAAAATTCTCCAAAGCCCTTGTGAAGTTATTCGTGACATCATAAACATGCCTTATGGAGCAAGGAGGGCATCATTTAAATTCAAATTTAACACACCACATTGTTGGGCATTAACTTGATTGACTTGTTGTTGAGCCACCGGTTGAGTCATAGGACCATGATAATAATAGTTTGAGGCTATTCTATTAACCAACTCTTGAGCTTTTTCCTGTGTTTTGAAAGAAATAGAGCCATTGGCTGATGCATCAACTATAGATATAGTTTCTTGTGCCAACCCATAATATCTTTAGAAAGTTTGGATTTGTAATCAAAGCAGGATGGCATGTCATTTTCTTAACAACTCTTTGAAGAGTTTCCAAGCCTCGCTCAAACTTTCACTAACATATTGTTTAAATGAAGTAATCTCTTTGCGGAGTTTGGCGGTCCTTGAGGGAGGAAAATGCTTGGCGAAGAACTCTAGGGCCAATTGATTCCACTTCGTAAGCATCTCTTGAGCATGTGATTGAAGCCACGCCTTTGCTCTATCTATCAATGAGAAAGGGAAAATTCACAGATGCATTTAATTTAAATATGTCCAACACTTATTCAAAACTCATTAAATGCGTGTAAAGATCTTCATTAGGACTACATCCGAACATGGCATTTGTTTGCAACATTTGTATTAAGGCGGGTTTGATTTCAAAATTTTTTGTTTGAACAGGCATCCTTGCAATAGTAGAATTTTTGCTCCATCGAAACTCGGCATTGCAAAGTCTCTAAGAGATCTACCATGTCCATGAATTCCATTACTTGGATTCCCAAGTCCTTTATTAAAATTGGCTCTTATTTCATGATTTCCAATCCCTTTACTTGTTCATCATACTATTATTACCCAAATTCTCATTCCCAATCTTGGATTTTGTTGATGATTAGTCATTTCAAGTCTATCCAACTCTTGTTGCACTCATTTTGTTTTTCAAATTTCCCTTAACTATTTTTCTTTCTCACCATTTAAGCAAATCAAAATCCCCTTGTTTTTTCTTACCATGCACTAGAAAGAGAAAATTCAATCAATTAGTCACAAGTGCCAGTTCAATTCATAAGCCAAGATCAATAACATAAACAAGTTAAACTACTAAATAAAAACTAAGATTAACTATTACAAATGGCGACTCTACTGACCTGTTGATTGCTTCGTTAGGTAGAATTCAACTTTGAAAGGACAAACAAGCAATAATCAACGACACTAATTCATTATACTCTACCTAACTTCCACAAGTATACGGAGTTGATAGTGGTATAGGATGAGTAGGTATACGTCCCACAAGGATTGTTGGAAGGCAATTACCAAGATTTACGGATATTTGTGTAGTTAAGCGAAATCAAACAAGGGATGATGGAACTATTCTAATAAAAATCATAATTAAATGAAAGCGATAAAAACTCAATTTTAAGCTAGATTGACTAAAAAGCAAGTAAGTGAAAATAACCACTTACGATATTAAGAAACTAGTTAATCTATTCTAGTAAAAGCAAGTAAAGAAAAGCACTTAATTCCAACCTAAATTAATCAAATTAAAACTAAAATTAAAAACAAGCAAATTACCCAATTAAAATGACTACACATAAGAAACTTTGAAGACTAAAAGCAACCATTTCTAAACTAGAAATTGAAAAGAGTTAAACTAGAAATCTAAGTATTTTTAGATTTTTGATAGAAATAAAGAAAGCCCACTAGTAATTGACTAGAATTAATGCAAGAAATTGAGAATTCTTAATTAGAAATGCAAGAAATTATCAAGAACCCAAATTTACCTTTAAGTTGAAGAAACCCTAAATTGCAAGTAAAGAAATTCTTACAAAATTAAACTAGAAAACAAGTAAAAATTATATCTACGTGAAACTTGCGATTAACTCACTACGATTATCTAATCAAAATTCAAACTTGACAAGAAATTAAAAGAAGATCTAAGAGGCAATAAGAGAAAATTGTATTAGAGAAGAAAACTTGGAGTTCAAGATATCCTAAACTATCCTAAAATCTACTAACTATCTACTACTCACTCTACTTCTTTTTCTTCCTATTTAATTCTTATACAAGGCAAAATTAGGAGCTGTTGGCTGAAAGTTTACAAAATTGCCTTACTTAACCCTCAGTGAATCGAGATCGCGATATGGAACAATTGAGATTGCAATCTTGACTCTAATACATTAAGACAATTTCCCGAGTCGAGATCGTGATATGGAGAGTTTGAGATCAAGATCTCAACTCTGTTCTCAACATTCTTCATTTCTTCCATTATTGCAATTTGGTCATTTGAGCTTTGTTCAGATGTATGTTCTTCTGGCTTCCAACCTCTAAGAATTTTACCTTCATAATATTAACACCATTAATCAATTAATTAAGCTAGAAATTTAATAAAAACTTATCAAATTTAACTAGAACGGAAATACAAACACATATGAAAGAAATTAACTAAAGTCTTCAATTAATTACCCAAAGTTCAAGATTTAAACTACCAAAATGCTATAATTTAGAGGAAAATAACTCTAGTTTAGTAGAGTTATCATACCCCCAAACTTAGTGTTTTGCTAGTCCAGAGCTAAAAAAAGATTAAAATTAAAAGAAACATACTAACACTCAAACATATAAACACCTCCAAAGTTGACGTGACACTTGATGAATCATGGATGTACTTAGAACAATTAAGAAGTCTCTCAAAAAACATTCAACACTATATGATATGTGAAGTATCTATGTGAATCAATCCAAAATGGAAATTTTTTCTACATAGAAGCACACATTCATTCACTACACAAGATTTCACATCACCAAGCATTACCATTCTCAGAAAGAGTTACCAAAAGTTTTAGTTCTTTTCATTTAAAACATCATTACTTCTCAAATCACAAATATTATGAAGTTAGTCAACTATCTCGACTGGCATCATGAAAATAGAAGTTCAATTAGGAATCAACTTAAATGCAAATGTCACACATTTTAGGAATAAACTTCTAACAAGGAATAAGTAATATGAGATTAATGATAAGTATTACAAACATTTACTCCTTAACTTATTTGTATATTAAAACACAATTCCTAATGGCTTAATTCGGAGAAACAATATGGGTACATGTCGAAATTCCATACTCGCCTTATTACTACTCTAATGGCTTATTTCGGAGAAACAACATGGGTACATGTCAGAATCTCTTACTCGCCTTATTCCTTTTTTTTTTTTGGGTCCTAAACCAAGAAAAATGAGTGAAATGTACCTAAAATTAATCTCGAATATCAATTATTCACAAGTTAGAAGAACATTCCCTATGTAAACACACGAAATGTCTTCAAAATTCCTTCGACTTCATTTAACTCATTTCTTTCGAAATGATAGTTCATCAACCAAGTAACATAAGTGAGTTGATCAGAAACAACATTTCAAATAAATTTTCCTAAAATTTCAGCACTTCTTTTTGAGAAATAGTAATAGCTAAGTTTATGAATTCTTTATGTTGCAAACGAACTACTCACTCACACAAAAATTATTGAAATGAATCAATCATATATTTCAATCACAAAGTATTGAACATCAAAATTTAGCATCATTGAGTACTTAATTGATCAATTTTCCATCCATTAAACATCAAGTGGCAATAATATGTATAAAATAACCATTCCCAACACAAATAAATAGACACCCCCAAAGTTGTCTCTTTTATTCTAATTGATGAATAAATCATTCTTCCACTCACCCAAAATTAAACATAAAGACATACCCAAAAATAACAAAAACTACTCGAATCATGATATAGCTATAAACCCAAAATTAAACATAAAGACATACCCAAAAACTAACAATAACTACTCGAATCATGATATAGCTATAAACTAAAAACTAAAATTTAGTAGAAATGCTAAAAATAGTAAACTGTACCATGCTTCTCACCATTCAAGCTTCAAACAAAATCAACATTCAATTCAATCCATCAACAAATGCAGAAATGGCATCAGCTTAGGGCCCTTAGCCATGCTACTCTTATTTGACAATAATTACAACTAAAGCTACAATAATCATGACTAAAGCTACACCAAATATCTAGCAAGAAATTCTACAAAGTTCCAATCTATGAAGCATCAAAATAATTAGCTACTTGGCGTCAGCTTAAGGCCATTAGCCAGATTACTAAAAGGAAAATTAAACTACTCCAAATCAAAAAACCAAAAATAAAATTAAATGATGGTTTAAAGTGATTTTTTTTTTTTTTTACAATTCGAGATCGCGATTTCACTTTTCCAGATCCCGATCTGGCCTATAGAGTTGAGATCACGATCTCGACTTGGCATGAAAAATGCCTTTAACTCCAAACTTCTGCAGAAGTTTGGAGTTGAGATCGTATCTCGACCAAATGACCATTCTACCCTCCAAAAGTTTGAGCTCGAGATCACAATCTCGAGCTAAATTTCTGCAAAGTGAATTTTTCACACTTAGCCGAAATTGCTCCACTTTTCTCCATTTGCAAGGATAACCTACAACAAAAAATTCACAAGTTAGGATGACAATTTTCACTCATTCTTTAGCACCATTTATTCATCTAAATAAAATTTACATTTCTATCTAAAATTCTAACCCAATTAATTGAAATTGAAACATATACTAACGGAAAGCAAAAACAACTAAATGAAAAACTTGGGTTGCCTCCCAAGAAGCACTCTTTTATAGTCACTAGCTTGACTATGGCATGGACTTCATTCCATGTAATTGAGGATGATTGGCCCTTCTTCCCCTTTTGGTTTCCACGGAAAAAGTTTGATCCCCTTTTTCTTCATGATTAAAGCTTGATTTTCGGGTTTTCCATGCACAAGTCCTTTCTTTAACTAGCCTTAGACATCGCTAGTGCCCCAATTAACATCTCCAATTGTTTCTCAAACCATTTTCTTTTCTTTTTGTGCCTTCTCAAATTCTTGGCATCACCATTTTGCTTATTCTTTGCAAAACTCTCTTCATCCTTCGTCAACACACATCCCTTATCAGGTGATTTTTTCTTCAATTCATTTCTCGGATCTTCCTTTATCTCCAACACTTGCTTGAGCGAATTGCCTTGGTTAACTTCATTTTGCTCTTCATTTGACCTAGCAAGGATAGAATTAAGAGATTGATTAGCAAATTTCTCTTCAACAATGGAAATATTGTCATTATATTCAAACACATCAAATTCAATTGATTCATTTTCAACTCTTTCTTACTAACTTCCCTTCGTTCACATAAATTAATGCATGAGCGGTTGACAAGGAAGGCCTCCCTAGAATCAATAGAATCTCACTCTCTTCACCCGTATCTAGCACAAAGAAATCAAAGGGAAATACCAACTTTTCAACTGTGTACAAGCACATCTTCCAACAAACCATATGGTTTCCTCTCGGATAAATCCGCCAATTGGAGTGTGATATTAGTTGGATTGACATTGTTGATCTCATTTCCTCAAAATTTCACCAATCTGTCCATTACAATGGTGATCGAAAAACTAAAGGGAAGGCTCTGCGAGGAGAATCATGGCCATGTCATCTAGATGTGTATAAGAGACAGATTGCCGACGACCAAGGCATCCGAACGGTATACTTCCCTTCTCATAAATCCATCATCGTTCAACGTCCTGCTTCTAATAGTCTATTTGATGAATATAATCTTCCAATTATCAAATCCTATTTTGAAAATCAAATTGGGGTCATCTTGTGCATCTTGATTTACCTGTTTATCATGACAAGATGACCCCGAATTTATTTCTTTTCGATACTCTTAGAGCCATTTTTAACATTCATTTTAAATAGGCCTCGAAGCCAAAACTACTTTGCTCGGTACACCCTTGTCACAAATTATGGTTTAACTTATTTTTCTGTGTCTTCAAGGGTATTCCTCTTGACCCAAGGTATCTTTTTTGTTCCTATGGGAACATCTTTCTGTTTGATACTCGATGAAACTTCCTTTTTATGGGATTTGTATTCCAAGGTTTTTGAACGAGGAATCAACATACCTGTCTCTGATAAACAAAGATTGATAAGAGACATTTTGACAAATCCTACATTGAACGCAAAGGTCTCCATTTTTGATGTGTATAAGATCAATGGCTCTAAGGCAGCCTTTGATAGTGTATCATGGCACAAATCGCAAGTTAAAACTACTTGAAACTCTTCAAATGATTTCCAAGAGGGGTAGCTTGGTCACTTGAGTCATCTTGGATGATGAATCAAGATGAACATACACGTGAAGGAAGCTCAAGGAGCCGCCGATGACGATGACGACGATGATGAAGATGTTCTTCGGGAGGAGGATGATAGTAACGTGAAGATGTTCCATCCAAACGAAAGCGCTGCGCAATGACTCTCATTAGTCTTTTTCCATTGCTTAGAACCTTTCAGTATTTCTTTTATTTTTCTCAATTTTGTGGCATGGTTATGTATTTACTTGACTCTAGCACCATTAGAACCTTTTAGTTGGATGTATTAAACTTGTTTCATTTCTATCAAACTGCTTGCATATCTAGTCCTTAGTTTATGTTCTTGATAATTAAATATGAAGTTATCTCATAATCTGTCTCTTATACACATCTAGATGAGTATAAGATTGACTAGTTTTGTCAAACAATATACTGTGTATCTTATAACACGTTGAAGCTCTGTAGAAGTGTGTTCCTGCAGGAACAGATCTTTCACAGATGCACAGAACCGTCCGAACTATGTCAAATACTCGGACGCATTGGATCGTCAGAGATTTATAAGAATGTCTCTTATACTTTTCTAAATGTGTATAAGAGACCGTCCAAAACCTCTAAGGACAAGGACTGGACACTGCATTTATACGCCAGAACGAAGCCTCTCAACAAACTTGAAAGAAGATCGGATGCTTCCTCGGACGCATTCAATCCTCCTCGACGTCCGAAACCCCAACGGCTATTTTTTGTGCATTTATTACTTAGCCGTTAGGAAGTAGTTGAAACCACTATTTATTGCTCTTATAAATAGGTGCTTTAATAACCTGAATAGATCATCTAATACATTGAATACAAGCCTACGAAAAGAGTAATTTGAGTGCAAATTGTAACTATAGTGCTTTGTTGTATTAGTGTGAAGTTGTGAGTGCAATTCAACTTTGAGTGGAGTGACAATCTTGTATGAAAGTGTGGTTGTAAGTAAGATTCTTGGCTCAACTAAAAGAGTTTTAGTGTGAGCAAGAACTTCCCAACTTTGTAAAGATTATTGGCTCACCAATGTGTGAAGCATTCAAGAAATTTGATACTTCAAGCTTGCTAGCTTGGAAGTATTGTTTGTTCAATTTTTCTCTCTTTACTTTACTGTTCTAGTAAATTTATTATATCTGCATTTAAATTAAAAAGCTCACTATTTTCTGAAAGCATAATTTTTAGAAACCTAATTCACCCCCCCTCTTAGGTTGCTTTGGGACCAACAGGTTCCTCCACATGCTTCTTCTTGGATACCTTGATATCATTCTTTTGTTCCTTCTTGGCTTCATCATCAACCACTTCCATTTCATTCTCAACTACCTTGGACTTTTGTTCCTTGCTTCCTTCCTCCACATTTTTCTTCATCTCCTTAGATTCAACCAATTCTTTTCCACTCCTTAGGGTTATGGCATTGCATTCACTCGAAAATACCCCAATAGGTTTGTCATTATTCAACCTTGCCATTGCCCCAATTGAATCTCCAAATTTCTTGTCGAAGCCTTCAAATTCTCATAATCTCTTTTATGCTCTTCCATTTTCCTATCCAATTCTTTTCTCAAATACTCGGCTTCTCTTTTCCAACCTTCTTCACCCAAATTCTCTCTTGGAGCATATTGATCATGATACATGGGTTGGGAAGAATTTGCATAATGGAAAGGAGGTCTTTGTTGTTACTTTTGAAACGAACGGTTGGGGAAGGTTTGATATGAGTTGGGTTGGAAATTTCTTTGATGTAGCTGTTGATAAGGTCAAGATGAGGAATTTGGGGCTCGAGTGTGTTGGGCATGTTGAGGGGGGGGATTTGGTTGGTAAGGAGGATTGGATTGGTTGTTAGTGTTACTCCATGAGAAATTTGGGTGATTCCTCCAATAATACTGAAAGATTGTGTGTGATCCCATAAACTCAGGATTGGTTCCTCAGAAATGATGATTGATTAACCACATAATTGCTTTGCTCATTAGCTCCATAAGGCATCTCACATTGTCCATTTGCATGGCCGCCTCCACAAAAGTCACATGTCATGCTTGGTTGAGTTGGAGAAGAAGTCATAGCATTTACACTACTAGGTTTCCCTAGATTCTCCGCCTATGCTAAGTTGTTCATCACACTCATGAACATGCTTTGTTGAGCTAAAAGGGCATCTTGCATATTTAGATTCAACACTCCACTATTTGCATTGGCATGATTAGTTTGGTGTTGAACAACCGGTAGAGTTATCAGTCCATGATAGTAGTGGTTGTATGCCATCCTATTTAACAACTCTTGAGCTTCTTCTAGAGTCTTATATGAGATAGAGCCGTCGGCGAAGGCATCTACGATGGATTTCGTCTCTTGAAGTAAACCATTAAAGGAATGGCATGATGAGGGCATTTTCTTAGCTAACTCTTTGAATCTTTCCCAAGCTTTCCCTAGGCTTTCATCAATATCTTGTTTGAATGAGGTAATTTCATTCCTCAATTTGGCAAATTTTGCGGGTGGAAAGTACTTCGCCAAGAAATCTTGAGCAAGTTGGTTCTAAGTGGTGAATGTTCCTTGGGCATGGGATTGCAATCATGTCTTTGCCCTATCATGAAGAGAAAAAGAAACACCCTCATCCGCACACAATCTGGGTGTACTCCATTAAACTTCAATGTGTCCAAGACTACTTCAAAATTCATGAGGTATGTGTAGGGATCCTCATTTGGTCCACCTCCGAACATAGCATGGGCTTGGAACATTTGGATTAGGGCGGGCTTGATTTCGAAATTGTTGGCTTGCACGGGCATCCGTGCAATGCTTGAGTTCGCTGCATCAAAATTAGGTGAAGCATACTCCCTCAATGGCCTTCCATTCCATTCATGTCATTTCCATTCCCATAGCCACCAATCCCATTATTTCCAGCATATACCTCTTCTTCTTCGTTTTCCATGTTCAAATTCCCTTGATGAGCATTAGCATTTGCCATCTCTATCCTTTCTTGCTCTTGTTGTACCCTTCTCAACCTTCAAATTTCTCTTGGCTCTTTCTCTCGTTCCTTGTCTAAGCAAATGAATGGCTCTAGAGCTCTTCTTTCCATGCACTACACACAACCAAGGCAAATAGTCAATTCCACGAGATATCCAACAAACATAAAAATTCATAAAATTAACAACTAAACTAAACTAAAGTGCTTAATCTACACAACCCGTAAAGCGATTGATATTGCCAAAAACTGAAGACAATCCCCGGCAACGGCGCCAAAAAAGCAATAATTAACCACACTAATTCACTATCCTCTACCTAACTTTCGCAAGTATACAGAGTTGATAGTGGTATAGGATGAGTGGGTATCATCCCAAAAGGATTGTTGAAAGTCAATTACCAAGATTTACGGATATTTGTGTAGTTAAGCAAAATCAAACAAGGGATAAAATGATGGAACTATTCTAATAAAAACTATAATTAAATGAAAGCGATAAAAACTCAATTTTAAGCTAGATTGACTGAAAAGAAAGTAAGTGAAAAAACCACTTATGATATTAAGAAACTAGTTAATCTATTCCAGTAAAAGCAAGTAAAGAAAAGCACTTAATTCTAACCTAAATTAACCAAATTAAGACTAAAATTAAAAGCAAGCAAATTACCCAATTACAATGACTACAAATAAGAAACCTTGAAGACTAAAAGCAACCATTTCTAAACTAGAATTGCAAAGAGTTAAACTAGAAATCTAAGTATTTTTGGATTTTTCATAGAAATAAAGAAAGCCCACTAGTAATTGACAAGAAATTAATGCAAGAAATTGAGAATTTTTAATTAGAAATGCAAGAAGGTATCAAGAATCCTAATTTACCTAAGAAACTGTTGGCCCCAAAGCAACCTAGGAGGGAGATGAATTAGGTTTCTTGAAAATTACTTTGCAAAATAATCACTAACTAATAAAATCTTTTAAACTATCAAATGGATAAATAGACATAAAGACAATAAAGCTTATGGAATATAAAAAAGGGTAAAGAGAGAAATTAAACAAGCAACACTTCCAAGCTACCAAGTTTGAAGTGTTAATCCACTAGAATGCTTCACAAAACTGGTGAGTCACTAATCTTCTAATGTACACAAAGCAGGACAATCCTTGCTCACACTAATTCACTTTAGTTGAGCCAAGGATTTTACTCTTAACCTCACTTTAGCACAAGATTATCACTCCACTCAATATTTTCGAATTGCACTTCAATGTACACACTAATACAATATTGCTCAATTGTTAATTTTCACCCAAATTGCTATTTTACAAGCCTGTATTCAATGTGTAAGATGTATTTACAAAAACAATAGAGCAACTATTTGAAGGAGCAATGAATGCTGACTATAACTACTTCCCAACAGCTCAATAATAAATGCACAAAAACTTACCGTTAAGGGTTTCGGACGTCCGATGTATTAGTTGTGTGTCTGACCAAGCGTCCGATCTCAGTACAAAGTGTGTGATGAATGCCGTTCAGACGGCCAAGCATGCATCCGTTCCATCGTCCGAATTAAGTTTCGGACAGTCTTGTTCGTCTGAAGCAGACTTTATTTGGACAGTTGTATGCGTCTGTTGTGAAGTTTAGGAGATTTGATTCTACCTCATCTATAGGACGAAAATATGCGTCCGAGGAATATTTCCCCGGACGCGCCTATGCGTCCGCTGCAGGTACTTGAAAAAGTTTCCTTTCTGCCTATCCGTTCAGATAGTGACTGCGTCCATGGAAGTTTGTATCGGACGTTCCTGTTCGTCCGAAAGATGTAGTACAATTCGGACGGTGTACTGCATCTGAAAACCATGTTTTCAGCAGACAACATAGTAGACCTGCACAGCTTGAATTCAGAGTCTAGTGCATATGTCATCCTCAAAATAAGGTTTGGGAAACATCAATCTCTCCCTTTTTGATGATGACAAACTTTGAATAAACAGTTGTTAGAATATAACCAACAATCAACAGATATGATCATATTCAATAGTCAACAGATATGCATATTCAACAATCAACAGATATGATTATTCCTAAACCATATTTCTACTCCACCTTTTGACATCATCAAAATAGACAAGCATGCTCTCCCTGAGACATTCCACAGTTAAAAATGTCAAAATAAGCCAACAATCACATACCAAAATAGACAAGTACATCAAAATATGAACACCAATATCAACACCAATAATGTCATTTATGTCATTGCATACCAATAACAACAACTGTCATCCAAAATACAGATTGGAGGTCCTAAGAAGAGCAGAAAGTCTAAGTTGAGTCATTTTTCTTCTTGGAACGCCTTTCGAGGTTGCATTTCTTGGGGGGTGCATTGTCATCAGTAGCTTCACTATCATCGTCTCCTGTGTTGCGGCGCGGCATGAAATAATTAAATGTGTCGTCAACGTCCTCGTCATTGCCCTCATCAGCAGCAGCTTGAGCGGTGGGGTCTTGACGATTACCCTCCTCTTCATCATTGTCATGCGTGTCTTTGTCATCACTTTTGGAAAAGGATTCAAAGTGTACTGCGATTGAATATTAGCAAATTGAACTTGAGCAGAAGCAGATATGCCCAAGCTAAGTGCTTCTTGAAGAATTTCTTGACGAGTTTCAAGGTGCTTTAGCTTGCGATTGGTGCGACGCTGGAAGGAGCTCATCTGAGTGCTCAAAGATATAAGAAGGCTGTAAATGTGTGAAAGGAAAGGTTTGAAGAAAGAAGGACTGGGATCATGGGATGGTGGAGGTCTTTCAGGAGGAGAGGAATCGGGAAGTGCGAAATCGGAGTAAGAGGCTTGAGTTTTGGCTCTTTCAACATCATAAGCAGCTTTGGTAAACCATTGGTCATTAAAAAATGTAAGCCCTATCTCTCAATGTAGGATTTGTTAAAGTAGGGTGGGAATTGTTTTTTGCCAGTGAATGGGATATCAAGATAATCAAAAACTTTTGTGAGGAATTTGCCGAAGGAAATGTTGATTCTCGGCGAGTATCGGTTAGAAAAAGTTCCCACAGAGAACAGAAAAGATATCCAAAATCAAGTGGAATTCCCTTGAAAACACAGTAGAATAAGTAAAGCTGTATTTTTTCAGACTCAATGCGATGCCCGTCAGTGGGTAACAACAAATTCGTGACCAAAGTGTATAAAATGTTCAATTCAGGTGTAAGTAAAGTAGTTTTGGCTTCCGAAGCCTGTTTGAAGTTGACATTGAAAAGTGCTCGGACCTCATTAATATCAAAACGAGTATCCAAAGAAAGCCATTTATCTAGACAAAAGAAATAGGAAAAATCATTAGGCGATGAAACCTCACATTCAAAAATGGTGTTAATGATATTGGATGAAATTTCAAGATTTTTGTTGTTCACAAGAGATATTAATGTGCGAACAGTGGGACCCTTCCTAAGATTAGCTATGAACTGGAGTACCATGTCATGATAAACAAGTAGATCTATATGAACTAGGTGACCCCAATTTTGTTTTTCAACAAAATAGGATTTTACTAATGGCAGATTAAACTCGTCAAAAAGACCTTGGGAAGTAGGTCTTTGAACAATGATGGATTTACTAAGGAGAGAGGTGTACCGTTCAGATGCCTTGGCATCTATGAATTTTGGTAGAGGTGGATTTGTAGAAGTTTGAGGATTTGCTAATGATTACCCTTGCACTAGAGCTTTCTCTTTTGATTTACGTCCACGGGTTGCCGAAGAACCACCACGAGATCCAACCATTGTGAATTTTTGAAAATATGAGAAGAAAAAGAGAAAAAATGTAATTTTTGGGGAGGTTGGTAGAAATATCAAGAAGTTGGATGGTAAGTTGGTGAAATGGAGTGCAATAGAGGTAATTAACAATTTGGGAATGAAAATCCCTCAAACAATTTCGTAAGAGAGGGAAGAAATTGGAGGAATTTTGAGGAGTAAAATAAATCGCCAGAGCAGGGTTCGGTGGGTAGTGTGAGTGCGAAAGAAGGAAAATGA
The DNA here is from genome assembly GCA_025175665.1 of Cinchona pubescens. Taxonomy (NCBI): domain Eukaryota; kingdom Viridiplantae; phylum Streptophyta; class Magnoliopsida; order Gentianales; family Rubiaceae; genus Cinchona; species Cinchona pubescens. Next base: position 8,020,341 of record JANKKI010000075.1, on the reverse strand, counting down.
ACTATTTTAAAAGAGAACAAGCAGAGGAATCGTTCGGACGTCCAAACGATTTGCCTGCGTCCGATCGTGCTTCCGAACGCTGAAGAACAGATGGCCTAACTTCTGGGCCAGTGCGTCCGAGAATATCTCAGACGATGAAGAGCGTCCGTTGGGAATTCCAGAGAGTTTGAGAAGAAAGGGGTGAGAGTACGAATGATTAAAAGAGTCCGAGACATAGATGAGGGTTTCGGACGTCTAAGATCATCCGACAGAGTATGTGGTTCGAACGATCATTTGTGTCCAAACACAGAAATTGTACAGATGGGAAATTAATGATGCACAAATGAGTTCTGAGATATTCAAAGCTATCTAAATCCAAATGTTTAGTAAAAATATCAGCAAGTTAATCATTTGAACACACAAATTCAACACAAAATTCGTTTTTGCATACAAGATCTCTAATAAAATGATGCTTGACATCTATGTGTTTGGTTCTAGAATGCATGACATGATTTTTTGTGAGATTAATTGCACTAGTGTTATCACATTTTATAGGCACACAATCAAAAATAACACCAAAGTCTTTTAATGTATGTTTCATCCACAGAAGTTGAGCAGAACAGTTTCCAGCAGCAAGATATTCGACTTCTGCCGTATAAAGTGAAATAGAATTTTGCTTTTTTCTAAACCAAGAGACTAGACAGTTACCCAAGAAATGACACATACCACTAGTACTTTTTCTATCAATTTTACAACCAGCAAAATCAGTATCAGAATAACTTGCTGAATCAAAAGTGGAGGATTTTCGATACCAAAGACCAAAATTCATTGTAACCTTTAGGTATCTGAAAATTCTTTTTACAGCAATTAAGTGTGACTCTTTAGGACAAGATTGAAATCTAGCACATAGACAAACAACAAACATAATATCCGGTCGGCTAGCTATTAAGTAAAGGAGGCTTCCGATCATACCTCTATAGTGTTTTTTATCAACACTATTACCTCTTCATCTTTGTCAAGTTTAGTTGAGGTGCATATTCGTGTCCCAACCTGTTTGCCGTCTTCCATTCCAAATCACTTGAATAACTCCTTTGTGTACTTGATTTGAATAATGAACTTTCCTTCCTTTGTTTGGTGAACTTGGAGTCCGAGAAAAAATTGTAATTCTCCCATCATACTTATTTCAAATTCTTTTTGCATCAAGTACGAGAATTCCTTGCACAAGCTTTCACTAGTTGCTCCAAAGATAATATCATCAACATAAATCTGAACAATTAACAAACCATTAAAATAAGTTTTGGTGAAGAGAGTGGTATCAACAACACCTCTTTTCAAATCATTTTCAATCAAAAAACCACTTAGCCTTTCATACCAAGCTCTAGGAGCTTGTTTCAAACCATACAAAGCTTTGGAAAGTTTGAAAACATAATTTGGAAAATTTTTGTTTTCCAAACCAGGAGGTTGTTCAACAAAAACTTCTTGATCAATAAAACCATTTAGAAATGCACTTTTAACATCCATTTGGAAAAATTTGAATTTGTTAAAACATGCGAATAGATTCTATTGGAAAACGAGCAACGAGTGCAAAGGTTTCATCAAAATCAATACCTTCTTGTTGAGCATAACCTTTTGCAACAAGTCTAGCTTTGTTCCTAATAATTTCACCTTGATCATTTAATTTATTTCTAAAAACCCATTTCGTTCCGATTACGGGTTGAGTTGATGGTCTTTCAACCAAAGTCCATACATTATTTTTCTCAAATTGGCTAAGTTCATCTTGCATAGCAAAGACCCAAGATTCATCATTTAATGCATCATCCACATATTTAGGTTCAATATGAGAAAGTAATGCACAATTACTATTCAAATGTTTATGAGATCGAGTTTTTATCCCATCGGATGGATCACCTATGATCAAATCTCGAGGGTGACTAGAAACAAATCTCCATGCTTTAGGAAGATCTTTTGGAGTATCTTCGTCCTTTTTTCCTTCTTCGCCCAAGTGATTTGTATTGCTCACATTGTTTGGAGAGATCCCTTGATGTTCTTCATGAATAGTGAGCTTCTCAAACAGCTCCTTTTGAATACCTACATCTTCATCTTCACACACATTCTTTGAAATAATATCATTAGTTTCATCGAATGTAACATGCACAACTTCTTCAATCAAAAGTGTTCTTCTATTGTATACTCGGTATGCTTTCTTGTCACTAGAATATCCAAGAAAAATTCCTTCATCTGATTTTTTGTCAAATTTTCCAAGATTTTCTTTGATTTTTAAAATAAAACATTTACAACCAAAAAAATTGAAATAGCTCACAACGGATTTTTTACAAAATAAAAGTTCATAAGGTGTTTTATTTTAAATAGGTCTTAACAAAACTCGATTTATAACGTAACAAACCGTATTAACAGCTTCAACCCAAAAATATTTTGGTAAGTCACATTCACTAATCATAGTTCTAGCGGCCTCTTGAAGCGTTCTATTTTTTCTTTCAACAACACCATTTTGTTGAGGCACTCGAACAACTGAAAATTCATGTGAAATACAGTTGGGATCACAAAACTCTGGAAAACCTCATGCCGAATTTAAATTCGGCTCCATTATCACTTCTCAACTGGATGATTTTAAATTCAACAAATTTTGAATTTTGGAAAATAATTTCACAAAATTTTCAAAAGCTTCATTTTTGTGAACAAGAAATAGTACCCAAGTATACTAGAATATTCATCAACAATCACAAATGCAAACTTACTACCACCGAGACTAGCATATTGAGTTGAACCAAACAAGTCTAGTGCAATAATTCTAGGGGTTTAGAAGTAGACACACAATTTTTCAGTTTAAAAGACACTTTAACTTGTTTCTTGAATTGACATGCATCGCAAATTTTATTTTTCAAAAATTTCAATTTTGTTAAGCCTCTTACCAATTCCTTCTTGGCAAGTTTTTTAATTAAATCCTTGTTAAAATGACAAAGCCTTCTATATCAAAGCCAAGGATCATCTATAGAGGCGGTTAGACATTTTACATTGTTACTACTGATATTGTCAAGATAGATCACATAAACATCACTGTGCCTAAGTACCTTTAAACAAAACAACATAATTTTTATCAAGAATTAGACATTCATGTTTGGTAAATAACACATATAGATTTTTACCACATAGTTGACTTACACTTAATAGATTGTAATTCAAATTATCAACAAGAAGCACATTTTTAATCAAGTTTTCACCATTTTTACCTATATCACCAATGCCGATTGATTTTGCTTTCATGTTATCCCCAAATGTTACTTTTCCACTATTTTTGGATTTGAGGTTTGTGAACATAGAGGCATCACCGGTCATATGTCTTAAGCACCCACTATCTATGAACCATTTTGCATCCTTGGTGATATTCATTTCCTAGACAAGAAATTAATTGACAACTTTTGGTACCCACATTTTCTTGGGTCCATGAGAGTTAGTAAAATGACTACAAATCCATGTAGAATTCATACCAAGTTTTTTATTTCTCTTGACATAGCAATTATTTTTCACCTGACCATGTTGTTGACAATAATGGCAAATAACATTTTTAATTTCCATATAAGGATGATTTTGATTTTACAAAGCATAAACCATTCCTTCTAAAGGTGACAAAATTCTTGTTGATCAATACATTTTTATTTCTTTTCAAATCAACAATATTTTCCTTTTTTCTATGCAAAAGAATATTCAAGTCATCCAATCTTTTCTTCAAGGAGGCTTGATCTTCTTTGATCCTTGTTTTCACATGCATTCTTTTCGTCAAATTACTGTTTTCTTGTGATAACCTATTCTTTTCATTCACAAGCTTTGAGTTAGCATTTAATGGAGCATTTGATTTCTTAACTAACTAGATATTTCTAGCATATGACTCCTTCAAGCTATCATGTAATTTTAAAATGAAAGCTTCAAAATCATTGTCATCATTTTCGTTATTAGAATCATAATTAGAAGTTACCTCATCATCACCAATGGCCATAAATGTCATTTGTGCCATCTCCATTTCTTCTTCAACTTCTCCTTTAGAATTGCAATCATCCCATGTGATTTGGAAAAATTATTGAAGTGGGGCTTTCTTCCTTCCTTTTTCTTCTTAGAAGGACATTCATTTGCAAAGTAACCGGGTTGACCGCATTCAAAGTACTTTTCATTTTGCTTTTTTATTTCTAGCTTGGTCTTTCCTTTGAAATTATTTGAGTTGATTGCTCCACCTCTTCTCATTCTCCGTTTGTTGATGTAGTGTTTGAGAAATCCTTTGCTGATGAGTGCGAGATCTCCTTCATCAAGATCTTCATCTTCTATGTTGATGGAAGCATTTTCATCTTCTTCTTGAGAAGTCTTTAATGCAATGCTCCTTTTTTATCTTGCTTCTTCATCATCCACCACTTTAGCCTTTAGCTTCAATTCATAGGATGCAAGAGAGTTAATTAGAGATTCAATATGCATGGAATTTAAATTCATAGCCTCCTCTATAGCGATTGTTTTGGCCTCCCATTCTTTGGATAGAGCATTCAAGATTTTTCTATTCTTTTCGCCCAAAGAATACTCCTTACCCAAGGCTTCAAGATCTTTAATGATGTCATTGAACCTACAATACGTTTTGTCAATATTTTCATGTGGTTCCATCCTGAAGGACTCATACTTGGCAACAAGTAAGGATTTCTTTTGCTCTTGAACATCATTGCTCCCTTCATGGATTTCCTTCAATTTATCCCAAATTTCTTTAGCGGAAATGCATCCCTTGACACGAGTTGATTCGTTAGCATCCAAGGCATTGTATAGTACATTCATAGCTTTCGCATTTAAAGTCGAGTTTGCCTTGTCTTGTGGAGTGAACTCATCCCTTGTCTTTTCTCTTCTTCTATTTGTATGATCATCAATCATGTTAGCTTCAAAGGGACCTTCATTTACAACATACCATAAGTCAATATCAATAGATTGCAAAAATATTTTTATTCTATCTCTCCAACTAATAAAATTTGCCCCATTAAACATAGGGGTCTTGTTATAGATTGACCCTCAAAAAATAATGCATTATTGGTCGCCATGATCTTCTCTCTAAAAGCTAGTTGATGTTTTCCAAACCTTATTTTGATGATGACATAAACACTTAACTCTGTAAACAAGCTTTTACAGGACTGTTATCTAGATTGCCAGAGACAGGTTCTGTGCGCTTTTAGACACATCTGAACCGTCCGAACTAGGTCAAAATCTCTCGGACGCATTGCACCGTCCGAACAATTAGGCAGAAAGAAATGGGATCCTACTGCTTCTCTTTTCGGACGAACATGACCGTCCGAAGCCTCTATCGGACGAAGGAACGGACGCATGCATGGACGTCCGAACGAAGCTCTTCAACAACTGTATAAAGATCGGACGCTGTACACGGACGCATCCAATATATCTCGGACGTCCGAAACCCCAACGGCTACTTTTTGTGCATTTATTATTTAGCCGTTAAGAAGTAGTTGCAACCACCATTTATTGCTCTTATAAATGGCTGCTTTGACATTCAAAAAAAATCATCTAATACCTTGAATACAAGCCTTAGAAAAGAGAAATTTGAGTACAAATTGACTATAGTGCCTAGGACTGTTATATTAGTGTGCAGTTGTGAGTGCAATTCAACTTTGAGAGGAGTGATAATCTTGTATAAAAGTGTGGGTGTAAGTAAGATTCTTGGCTCAACTAAAAGAGTTTTAGTGTGAGCAAAAACTTCCCAACTTTGTAAAGATTATTGGCTCACCAAGTGTGTGAAGCATTCTAGTGGTTGAATACTTCAAGCTAGCTAGCTTAGAAGTATTGGTTGTTTAATTTTTCTCTCTTTACCTTACTGTTCTATTGATTTTATTATATCAGCATTTAATTTGAAAATCTCAATATTTCTGAAAGTATATTTTTTAAGAAACCTAATTCACCCCCCCTCCCTCTTAGGTTGCTTTGGGACCAATACTAGTTAAGTTCAAGATAAGAGACCAAGCTCTGATACCAATTGTTGGCCCCAAAACAACCTAAGAGGGGGGTGAATTAGGTTTTATTACTTTGCAAAATAATCACCAATAAAATCTTTTGAACTATCAAATGGATAAATAGATATAAAGACAATATCAAGCTTATGGAATATAAAAAACAGTAAAGAGAGAAATTAAACAAGCAACACTTTCAAGCTACCAAGCTTGAAGTGTTAATCCATTACAATGCTTCACAAAATTGGTGAGTCAATAATCTTCTAATGTACACAAAGTAGGATAATCCTTGCTCACACCAATTCACTTTTGTTAAGCCAAAAATTTTACTCTTAACCTCACTTTCGTACAAGATTATCACTCCACTCAATATTTTTGAATTGCACTTCAATGTACACACTAATACAATATTGCTCAATTGCTAATTTGCACTCAAATTGCTTTTTTACTAGCTTGTATTCAATGTGTAAGATGTATTTACAAAAACAATAGAGCAAGTATTTATAGGAGCATGAATTATGGTTGTAGCTACTTCCCAACGGCTCAATAATAAATGCATAAAAAGTAGCCATTAAGAGTTTCGGACGTCTGATGTATTAGTTGTGCATCCGACCAAGCGTCCGAGCTCAATACAGAGTCTGTGATGAAAGCATGCTGTTCGGACGGCCGAGCATGCGTCCGTTCCATCTTCCGAACTAGGTTTCGGACAGTCTTGTTCATCCGAAGCAGACTTTGTTCGGACAGTTGTATGCATCCGTTGTGAAGCTTAGGAGATTTGATTCTACCTCATCTATCGGACGGAAATATGAGTATGAGGGATATTTCCCCGAATGCGCCTATGCGTCCGTTGCAGGTACTTGAAAAAGTTTCCTTTCTGCCTATCCGTTTGGATAGTGAACTGCGTCCGTGGAAGTCTGTATCGAACGTTCATGTTTGTCCGAAAGATGTAATACAGTTTGGACAGTGTACTACGTCCGAAAACCATGTTTCCAGCAGACAAGATAGTAGACCTGCACAGCTTGAATTCAGAGTTTAGTGCATATGTCATCATCAAAATAAGGTTTGGGAAACATCAGAAACCCTAAATTGCAAGTAAAGAAATTCTTACTAAATTAGACTAGAAAGTAAGTAAAAATTATATCTACGCGAAACTTGCGATTAACCCACATACGATTATCTAATCAAAATTCAAACTTGACAAGAAATTAAAAGAAGATCTAAGAGACAATTAAAGAGAAAATTGTATTAAAGAAGAAAACTTGGAGTTCAACAAATCCTAAACTATCCTAAAATCTACTAACTATCTACTACTCACTCTACTTCTTTTTCTTCCTATTTAATTGTTACACAAGGCAAAATCAGGAGCTGTTGGTATGAAAGTTTACAAAATTGCCCTTACTTAACCCTTAGCGAGTCAAGATCACGATATGGAACAATTGAGATCGCGATCTCGACTCTAATACATTAACACAATTTTTCGAATTGAGATCGCGATATAGTGAGTTTGAGATCGCGATCTTGACTCTCTTTTCAGCATTCTTCATTTCTTCCTTTATTGCAATTTGGTCCTTTGAGCTTTGTTCATTCCAGCTTCCAACCTCTAATTTTTTACCTGCATAATATTAACACCATTAATCAATTAATTAAGCTAGAAATTTGAAATTTAATAAAAAAAGCTTATCAAATTTAACAAGAACGTAAATACAAACACATATGAAAGAAATTAACTAAAGTCTTCAATTAAATACCCAAAGTTCAGGATTTAAACTGCCAAAATGCTATAATTTAGAGGAAAATAACTCTTGTTTACTAGAGTTATCACATGTAAGCACATAATATTACCAATACACCAAGGACAACCCCAACCATGGAAAAAACTTATTCTCTAGCTTGGATAGAATAAAAATTTCAATTTATCAAGTAATAAAAACCACGGTAACTCTTAACTTCTGCCCTCGCGCCCGCAAGTATACGGTGCTATATAGTAGTGTAGGGTGAGTGGGACCGTTTCCACGAAAATTGTCGGATTAGCAAGTACTGGGATTTAGAAGCCTTTGCATAGTTAGGAAATTCAATAATAAAGGGAAATCTAACTCTAATCAAATTCACCATTTTAAACATGTAATTAAAGAAAACTATAAAGAAAACTATCTACTAAAACAAGTAAATTGAACAAGTTCACTTAACAACTACTTTAATCTACTATAGACAAGTAAAGGAAAGCACATAAAATTACTCTAATTTAACTAAATTGAAACTAGAATTAGCAAGCAATTAATCTAAACTAACTAAAGGAATCAATAAAAAAATGTAAAAGAAAATATTGCCATTTCTAAACTAGAATTTGCAAATAAAAATACTTTAAACTAAATATTTTTTAATTTTTGATGAAAATAAAGAAAGTCCACTAAAATTTACTAGAATTAAAGCAAGGAAATAGAGATTTTTTTAACTAAAATTCACTAAATTACCAAGAACTCTAAAAACTTGTAAAAAACTTGAAATAGAAGTAACCAATTTTGCATGAAAATGTAAATTAAAGCAAGTAAAAACTATATCTACTTGAAAGTAAAGATTAATCCACTAAGACTAACTATTCAAAATTAAAACTTGCAAGGAATTGAAAACAAGATCTAAAAAAAATTGAAAAAGAACTTTGTATTAAACTAGAAACTTGGAGTTTAAGCTAGTTACACTAATCTATCTACTACTCTAATTAACTAACTATACTACCACAATGTGTACTATCACTAACTAATGCCTATTATATATATTGGAGTGTTGTACAAGCCAAGAATAAAAATCTGTAGGCCAAAAATTACATAAATGTCAGAATTACTAAAGCTGCCCACGCATCGATGTCACAACATGGAATTGAGATGTTGGGGCATCGAGCTGAAAATTGCATAACCATTCTCCACCTTGATGTCATGACATCGAAATCTCATGTCGCGACATCGAACCAGATTTAGCTAAAGTCTTTAATTCTTCAATAGTTTCACTTTGTCCCTTGAACTTTTGTAATCTTTACTTCCATCTTTTGATTCCTAACCTGCAAACGCACTTAACTAAATTAACTAAAATTGATTAAATATTCATGATAACAAAAAAACAAATGCAACTATGAAATGCAACTAATTAAATTAAAACGCTTAATTTAATAGCAAAAATTGGGATTAAACTAAATAAATGGTCATAATTTAGAAGCAAAATAACTCTAATTTACTAGAGTTATCATGCCCTCACAAACTGAGCCGCGCCCAACCTGCTCAATTTTTAGGAGAAAGGCTGCATTGCAGCCTATTTAGCCATCCTTTTTAGATTTTTTTCACCTCCAAAACGCCCTCAAAACTCTTCCAAACATTTCTAAACCCTTTCTAACACAAAACCAACTTGATTTATACTTGAGATATTGCACAAATTTTACAAAGAAATCACATTTTTTTGCATTTTCATATTATTAAAAAAGAAGAAGGGAGGTTTTACAAGAACATCAAGAAGGCTAAGTTCTTGGATGATTCTTCTTACAACTCAAGAAGGTTCCAAGAAGGGTATATAAGCTTCAAAATTAGTGATTTTCTATCCTTGTTAGTACTTTTAAAGTTAAATTGTTAACTTTATTTGTATTTTATTAGGTAAATATTTCTTGATTAAAAGTTGTCTTCTTCTAGTGTTTGTGTGTTTCAAATTGAATAGGCAAGAACTTGATTCTTCTCAATTTGGCTTAATTGGTATTCTTTATCTTGTTCATTACCCATTTCAAGATTATTTGAACTTTTTTGTTTGACTTTTGAAATCATGACTTCTAAAAGGAAGAGTATTGCTAATTAAGATTATTGCTAAGGTTTGAAAAAATTACTCTAAATCTCAATTCTCTAATGATAAAGCTTATGATAGGTTCAAGAAGAACACAAACAACAAGAAGTTAATTCTTGAAAAAGATTTTAAACTTGATATTGCATGGACACATAGTGACCTCTTGAATTATTGAAAGCATGATTGTGAAGAGAGGTCTGGTTAAACTTTGTATGCATCAAGAGTTTGTCATTGAACAAGCAATAAGGGAATTGTATGCAAATGTTCTTGAACATGATAACGGTATTGTTTTGGTCATAAGTTATTTTGCTCATGATTCTTTAAATGACTATTTTGATATTTCATCTATGGATAGAGATGTATATACTAAGTACCAAAGACAATACTAATTCGAATTATTAAAATGTCTAAATTTCTTATCAATGTTGTTGAAATCACTTGGACTGTAGCGGAAATGCTTCGGAAACGAAAATTTCTTTTCCAATGAAAATTTTATATCCGAATGCAAAATTTAGTTTAATTTTATCAACACTTCAATTTTTTCGAGTTTGCATGCAACCAATGTGACTAAAAATTGAATTGTGTTCTATGTTATTTGTTAAAAAGGAAAAGCATAAACATTGGTCAAGTAATTCATGATGAAGATTTTAATGAGGCTAGAACTAAGAATAAGGGACTTTGGCTTTCTGGCTTAATCACTCAATTATGAATTGATGGATGCGTTCGCTAAGATGATGATATCAATAAGACGATTGCTACGAATAAGCCAATCGATGGTAGGGTCATCACAAGAATGAATCTAATTTCAAATCAATCAAGCTAAAGCAAGACATAAAGCTCAGTCAATCATCCAACTACCAATAGAAGCATAGAGATCTGGTTGATGAATCTTGAAGCCAGTGACAAATGAAGCATCACTATCAATACATGAAGGCCATGGGACAATTATTCTATTACATTGGTGAAGCCTCAAATATTGATATGACTTAAGCTCTAAGTTTGACATCTACTCCCGAATATGAAGAAGAGCAAGTAGAGGATGATTCGAGTAATAATAAGGACGAAACCACAAGTGAGGATGATGAAGAGAAGGAATAGGACGATTGATGAAGCCTCAACCAATACTAGGGGAGTGTTGTTTTTATTATTTCTTTTCATTGCTTTATTCATTTTTATTGTCTTTAGCTAAATGTGGAAACATTGAGAAAAATGTTTCATTTTAAATTGGATATTTTTGTGTTTTTGTTAGTGCGATTGTGAATATGTGTTATGTATTGAGAATGATAGTTTTATTTGTGTTTATATTTGGTGGTGTATTTGGAATTAGGTTTTCCTTTCAAAAAAAAAAATTAAAAACATAAAAAGGTTTTCATCTTTAGGTAGCTTTTATTAGTCTTGAGGATTTAAGATTATATGAAAGACTCCCTAACTATTGAATGACATCCTTTGGGATTTCTATGTCCACTTTGCCTAAAGTATTGTACAGCGCTAAACAAAAAAAATTTACTTTTTAGTGTCTTATTTGATTTCATTAATTTTTGTGATATGTGGCAAGAGTTAAAAAATGTTTCAAAGTAGAATTAGTCTTGTTAGAGTGTATGAATTGAAAATGCATATAAGTTTTCTATTACTTTTTGAATCCTTTGAGTTGTGTTATCACTATACACTTAAATATTCCCTTGAGTGAGAGTGTGAAAGTAAGGTAATTTTTAATGTATGTTAATCATTATTGTCTCGCAATATTTATTTTGGTTGTAACATTCGTTGGAATTATGAGTAAATTATATACTTGTGAAGTATGAGTTCATTTTAAACCAAGGAAATGTTTTAGTCAATCCCATTGGAAATGTTTGGAAATTGTTTTAGTCAATTCCATTGGAGCGTTTGAGCCAAAAAGCCTACTTAATCATCTTTTTTATCCTAAGTGTCCCTTTTGATCTTTACGAGCCTTATTTCTATGCTTAACCATGTTATTTTAGCCAACTTACTTTTTGTATTTTATCCTTCTATCTACCCAACAGCTTAGTAGTTAGTGTTGATGGTGCATAACATCAATACTATGGACATGATGTTATGGATGGTTGTGAAGGACATGAGTTATGTTTGTTGAGGAAAGAAGATACATTTATGACCTTAACCTTTGTAATAATCCCCTATATTTTGTAATATTTTTTGAAAAAGAAAAAGAAAAAAATGATGAAAAAATTGTTGAAAAAGAAAAAAGAAAAGACAAAATAAGTGTCCAAACAAGCATTAATTATTTCTAAATTTGTATTGAATGTTACAAATTTTTTTTGCTGTCTTCCTTCTAAGTTGTAATATAGAAGATATTTTCTTGTCTTCGAAAGTTGTAGTTGGTTAAATGTGATGATTACTTGGAGGATGTGCTAGAGGATTATGGTTTGAAGTCATTCACTGACGTGCTCTAAAGTGATTTAAACTACTTTTATCCATAGATATCCTACCATGATCCCTTAGCCTATGTTACAAGTTTTAAAGACCTACTTAATCCTTGGTTTGAGTTCATTTGTATTAGTCAGTATTTTGTGTTCATAAAATTTATTCCAACATGTTTTTCCCTTCCTAAACTTATCTTCAATGGATTTTTAATTGATTAGGGAACGAGTGATATCTACTTTCATGAGTAGAGAGTTAACACTTTCATGGTGATGATTTGGGGTTAACTAGCAATGTTCTTTTATATCCATATTGAATCATATCTCTTCTTGTTTGGTTTTACTTTTGTTACGATAATTGACGTGTTAAAAAAAGTTAATGTACTTGAAAATGTTTATATGTTTATGTGTTTGTTTTACTCAAGATGAGTAAAACTTCAAGTTGGGAGCTATGTTAACTCTCTAACACAGAGTTATTTACAAGCATTTTAACTTGAATTTTAGTCAGTTTTCGATGTGTCTTGTTGATTAATTAATGTAGGGGTATTTTGGTTAATTTAGGGTTTTCGTGTCAAAATATTATTTTATGTGTTTTTAGTGATTAAATACACTTATTTATGTATTTATGATGTTTTTATATGTTTGAAATCAATCAAAGGTCAAACGGATCGAAAACGAAGCAAAACTGTATAGTTGGATACAAAGCCGCAATCATAGGTGCTGTCACAGGATCTAAAATGAAACTTTGAAATGCGACGTTTTAAAGACCCAAAAATAATCTAGAATACGATTTTTTGAAAACAAATGAATAAATAAAGAATAAAGTCACTACCCAGTATATGAAGTGCATCGGGACATTAATGTAAATCTGAAGGAAAGGGAAAATTCTTAAAGTTAAAGATTTAAAAAGGTTAAAATTATTATAAAGAAAATAAAATAAACAAGTAAATAAATAGATAGGTAAAAAATTAAATAATACAAACCCATAAAAACCCTATACTAGATGACTCCTAGTTTGCAAAAACAAAAAAATAAAAAGGTTCACCTTCAAGAGTCCTATTAAGGAAAGGTAAAACTAGACTACTCTATGGGTAACCTATTTAGCCCCCCGTAAAACTAGTTGCAAGATTTAATTTTTGTTTCCCAAAAATTAACCTTAATTTATACTAAATTTGGATCGAACAAAATGAAAGTAAATGAACAATAACAATAAAACATGCACAGAAAGCGCAGGGAATAAGGGGACTGACACAGGTGGGCAAATTTTATACATCAACATTGGACTAATGTAGAATGTGAGTAAAAGATATTTACAAAGAATAAATATATTAGATATGATAGTAAACATATAAGTACACAAAGCACATAAACGCATAAAACATAAAATTCTAACATGCAAACCCTAACAAAACTATACACATGTAGAACATAACCCTATCTATTATAATAGGTTTAAACCTTTTTATAATGAGATAAATTACAATAAATAATAATGCTAATAAAGGAAAAATGATAATGAAGGAAATTAAGAAAAGCAAGCTAAATAATTAACATACACAAAATCATATAAAAGACTTGGCACATAAAGAGATTTTGATATACCTCTTAAAGTGGCAAAAGTATAAAATTATCCTATTTTTAGCTGAAAATATAAATAAATGGGTTCATTTACCAATATACAAGTGTTAGTAAAATTAAACTAACAAAAATAATATTATTAACCTAAATCAATTTTAATAACTAAATTATATTAATGTATCAAAAAAATAGCTAAAGAAGGACAATTGAAGGCGAAAGGGACTTGATTGAACCAAATACAATCTTAAAGGACTCAACTGCAACATTCCCAAATAATTAGAAGACAAAAATACAAGAAACAACAAAGTTATAAGGCCACGATAACAGTTACAAAGAAAAAGGAACACAATTAGGGACAAACTAAACTTCTAGGGGGCTCAATTGCAAAATACACAAAGATTTTTAGGGTCAAAATATAATTTAATAAGAGTTTGAGGGCCAACAAATGCAACTAAAATGTAATTATAGAAAGCATCAGTTAGGGACTAAAATGAGCAATTTCAAAAAGTTTCAAGGACTAAAAAAGTAATTTCAAAAAGTTTCTTGGGCAAAAATGTATTTTTACAAGTTACAGGGGTCAAAACGTAATTTTAAAAAGGTACAGAGATCAAAAAATATAATTTTAGGAAGATGCAATAATGAATGGGCCTAAGAAATCTGAAGACCCAAATAAATGGGCCCAAAAAAGTTTTTTTTTATGCTTTTGTAGTAATCAGCCAATGAACCCAATGTACAAAAAATCAATTTAGGCTCAAAAGAAAATACACTTATGAAAAGCCTAAGTGAAGCCCAATCAAAAATTAAATAACCCAATGGTCTGTGGTCCAAACTCTATTTTTACAAACATGTCTGCTAGTCAAGCCCAATCTGAAGGCCTAATAAATTAACCCAAGATACAAAACAGCTAATAAGACCCAAACAAAAACCAACCCCTCAGACAAGATATTATTGGGCCAAAACAAACATGATCAACCCAAACTAGCATTTTATATTGTGCTGTCAATTGCTTTACCTAAAATTTAAGGTCCAAAATCAATAACATGACCGAACTACAAAATTGGAGCTCATCAATTAAACAAACTCACAAATACACAAGCTCATTAATATTTCTTATTTAAATAAAAAAAATATTAATTAGACAAGCCTATTAACCAAGCAAGTCTAAGAACATATTAACTTCTAATATCTAATATATTAACAACAACAATAAAGAAAAGAAATCTTATTAAATTAGTTTAAAATTTTTAGAACTAATATAGAAGTTACAAAAGTTTAGGGAATAAAGATCAAAATCATAACAAAACTGTAAATAAACAGAGACGAACAAGTCGTCTTTTAACCTCAACATTCAAGCCATTTTATTTTTACTCTTTCATTGTTTTCTGTTTTCCTTTTTTTTTTTTTAGAACCAAATCAAGTAAATATTATTCCAAAATGGAAAATACTTAGATAAATCCGATCTTTGACCCTACCTGTAAGCCATGTGGTCATGATTAAATTTTAAAAAATCTTACTTACATTAGCTGATGTCATAGATTCTATAAGATTTAATCCACACTACAGAATTTACAAATAGAGTCAAAGATCGAGTTTACCTAAATATTTGCCTACCAAAACAATCCTACTAACTAGTGGAATACACATTTAACAATAAATAAGCAAAAATCAAACAAGCATACATAATTTTGTTTAAAAAAAATAACTAAGACACAAATAAAGATCCATTTCACCAAATATCAACCAAGCATATAAATCATACACCAAAATATAACTCACAATACATAGATACCAAAAGTTCAACAAAAACAACAATAAAGATGCATAATCAATATCAAGGTAAAAATTTGTAAAAATACAAATCAAAATATTTTCAAACAAAATATTAGAACAATGAAAATTACACTTACATCATACAAAAACAAATAAAGTCTAAGGTGGTGACAAATTTTTAACCCAAACTAGAATCCTCTATTCTCCAAAAAACAAAAAAATCGTTTTTATGATGTTTTTTTTTTTTTTTTTTTTTGTTCTGCATGGATAGTGTTTTAGAAAAGAAAGTTGTAATACTAATAGTATAGTAGTAGTAGTAAAAAAACAATTTTTGGGAGATTTTGAGATTTGGCTGAGAGGATTCCAAAGGACTGTTGGGGGCGTTTGATTTTTTTTCTTTTTTTTTTTTGTTGGGACTAAAATGGACTATGGGGTTGGTAGAGAAAGACCGAGAGTTTTCAGGCGGGTGTAATTTTTCTAATGAGTAAACAAGCCTAGGTGATTGGACAATCCAAAGGTCCAATCGCCTTTTTTTTTTTTAAATATCAAATGCACTCTTGCCTTTTATTTTTTCAAAGTGTCAAAGACTTTTGGAGTGCAATAAAGTCGTGGCACGAGGTGTCAGAGATTTTTGGAGTGCAATAGAATCGTGGCACGGCTCTTGAGAAAAATGTTGCTCGATTTTTATTTAGGCTTGTAATTTTATCGATTTTTCACAAAACCAGAAAAAATTTTAATTTGCTAAAGTACTCTAAGAATCATCCAAAATACATAAAAATATCGAAAACACAAATTTTTGTTTGAGACACCCGAAATGCTACTATTAAAAAGCAACTGTTTTGGGATCAAAAAATGTTTAATTTTAGAAATTATCTCAAAATAGATTTCAAAAGTTACCAAAATTCACCGAGGTGCTCAAAAGTATCAACTTCATTTTTAAAAACCTTAAAAATTAGAAAATGACATTTAAGTACAAAACGATCATTTTGCCCCTACTTTTCAAAAAATAATTATTTTATCCAAAAAGCTCATATTTTTGCTAAATTGGGACTTTGTCTTCAAAAACACAAGAAATTTAAAAATTTATCTCAATATAGCGCTTAACGGTAAAAAGCACGTCAAAATTCGGTGTCTACAGCTTGCTTTTCTTTATCAGAAGCTCGAAGAGATTCCAGACAAAGATTGTAGAAAACTTAATTTTGACCAAACTAGCCAGAAACAAAATACATATTGACATTACCGAATAAGGATGTGTACTGAAAATTCTCAAGCCAATTTGGTGAATTTGAAGTATTTGAAGTGAGGGAAAAGAAAATTTAGTGAGGGAGAATGTTGCCATTCATGGAGGATTGAGTTGTTGTCATTGCCATTAGCAATCACTTCTTTCTCTATCTATTACATAAAAGAAATGCAAAACAAAGCCTATTCTATATTTCCATACTTTTGACTTGGTGATTTCTTCATCATTCAATCTTTAGATCATCTCGTGCTCTTACTTTCACTCTGAGATGTGCAAAAATCCTCTAACAAATGTTCATTTGATTCTTTGAAATTCCAACTTTTGTTGAAGGGTTCTCATGATGCCCTAGAATTTGATCTTATCTTGTGGTCTACTTCTCTGAATGTAGATATTGGCTTCCTATTGCACCTACATGGAAAGACGCAACACAAACTTGCTTCTTCTTCTTTTAAAAAAAAAAAAAAAAACCACAGGTGTTAAACTGAAAATATATGAATATTAAGTACAAGGCACAAAGAAAGAAGCATACTTGAAATAACTAATATTTTTTTAGGACTAGGAGATATAAATAGTAACACCAAAAGACATAATATGAATTAACATAATGAAAGTGCTAAAAATAGTGTCGGGCTCTAATTGAGCTACCTATGTTTCCCACCTTGAGAATTAGGTCAAACGTAGTTCATGCTATGAACTAGGATCAGAAACTAGTAAGTATGAGCAAATCTTCCAAAATTCAACAACAAGACTGGAAAAGCAAAACGGTAACCGAGCTCTAAACGAGCTGCCTACGTATCCTACCTTGGGAATTAGGTCAAACGTGGTTCAGAATCAAAACTAGAAATACTAATGCAAGCTTTGAAATGATGCTTTGGAATACTGTCTTTCCATAGGATGAATTAACGACTTAGAAAACATTTCTATTGATAACCTAGAATTGAAACGACTTAATAACCTAGGATATTGTGCCCCCGAGAGATGAAATAACAAGTGATAATTTCTTCTCGATAGACGACTTAACTAGAGATACTTTGGATCCTCCTAACGGACGAAATAACTAGGGATACCGTCTCCGTGAGGGACGTAATAGTAACAAGAGATTTAAATGACATTGAAACTTAATCATTCCAATTGAAATACTAGAATTGAAATGACATTAAAATTTACACAACCCTAAATTTTAAATGTTGAAATTGAACGACAGGAACTGAAATGACTTTTGAAATTTAAATATTTGAATCAATGAATTGGAATTTATGCTGCAACTTCGGAATTTAAACATCAAGTGAAAAAATTGGAATTAAAATAACATTCAAATTGATAAACTGGAATTGAAATAATTTCAAAATTTAAAGGTTTGAATCAACGAACTGGAACTTATGCTGCAGCTTTGAAATCTAAACATTGACTTGATAAACTGGAATTGAAATGATTTTGAAATTTAAATACTAGGATTGAAATACTAGAACTAAAATGACCTTGAAATTTAAACAAATGTAAAACTTAAACGTTTAAATTAAATTACTAGAATTGAAATAACATTCTTTGAAATTCAAACAACTTGAAATATGTATTTGTCACGGTATAGTTGGGAACTTCTCTCAATAGAATCAGGGATCGAAAAACTACCTCGGTAGAATGGGGGATCGAAACACCACCATGGTAGAATCGGGTGTATTACCACGGTAGAGTCGGGCTTTCCTCGTTATAATTGCAACATCACCTCTACAAAATTGGGTGATAGTTATGGTAGAATAGGCTTTCCTCAGTATGATCAGGAATTCGAATGTTACCTCGGTAGAATCGGGTGATAGCCACAATAAAATCGGGCATAAAGATCTCAACCACGGTAAAGTTGGAAAAATTGCCATGGTAAAATCGAGCATAAAATTCTCAACCACAGTAAAATCAGGGAGATTGCTATGGTAAAATCAAGGTATAAAATTTTCAACTATGGTAAAATCGGGGAGATTGTTACAGTAAAATTGGGCATAAAATTCTCAATCATGGTAAAATCAAGAAGATTGTCATGGTAAAATCGAGTATATACTATTAAATTCTCAATCATAGTAAAAAATTAGAGAGATTGCCACAGTAAAATTGTACATAAGGATCTCAACCATGAAAAAATTGGGGAGATTTCCATGGTAAAATCGTGCATAAAGTTCTCAATTACAGTAAAATCGGGGAGATTGCCACGGTAAAATCGAACATAAAGATCTCAATCACAGTAAAATTGGGTAGATTAATATGGTAAAATCGAAAAAATCTAAATCACGTCTCAGTAAAGTCGGGTGATTCCCATGATAGAGTTGGGGAAATCTAATTCTTGTTTCAGTAAAGTCGAGTGATTCCCGCGATAAAGTTGGGAAAATCATATTTCTGTCTCGGTAAAGTCGAGCAGTTTCTACAGCAAAGTTGGGGAAATGTGATTCTTGCCTCAGTAAAGTCGAGCGGTTCTCATGGTAGAATCGGGGAATCAGATGTATTGGGGCTAAAAGAACGTAATTTTTGAAATCAAAACTTCGAAAATGCAACTGACTCTCTTTTGAAATTTGACTTTTTGAAAAAGTTAGGAATTTTGGAAATAGATTTGAAAACTGAGTTTTGAAAATGAAATCAATCAAAAACTTGAAACTTTGAGGATCAATGTGTGATAAGAAATAAAACCACGATAAAGTGCTTACCACACAAAAGGAAATGAACATCTGACACTAAGTATCCTGAAGAAATCTAAAATCTTGTTCCTTGACTTGATATGACAATTTACTCGTTCTTCAGTGAATCGTACATGTACAAGTTGGGAGAATGTAAAAATGCCCTTTTCAAAAAATATATATATATATTAGGAGCGTGTAGAGAGGCCAAAATGTCTAGTTCGTGGTAAAGAGTTGGAGGATGCAATACTTGATTTTCCAGTATATCCCACAAATTCACTGGCACGTGTTAATTGACCTTTCTGAGAATCAACGAAGTTGAAACTCACAACAATTTGCCCCAATTTCTCTTTAAGCCATATATACTCATTTCCCAGTTTTAAAATCTCATTTTAAATTTCCCCCCGATTGAAATCTTCTGGCTAAAAAAACTCAAAATATGGATACAAACCTTGCCATTTGCATCAAAAAATTTGCCCCAGTGTTGGCATTCATGACCTACAAAAATAGCCTTTTCACTTGATACTGCCCTAAAAGGATGCTCCATGATTATGTGGAGGAAAAAGACATACATCAAGTAACATAAACAAACAAGAGATTCATTTTCCATGAATTTGATTTTTTTTTTTAAATAAAGGGGAAAAATGCACTTTCCATGAAAATATAAAACAAACTGATTATTGGAATCACATCAGGAGCCTTTTAGAACAAAACGAATTGTGCTAGTTCACTCCCATTACCAAGGTCGGTGCTTAGAAAAAAATGGATAGCTTTTCATGTTTGTTAAAACTAACAAGCCTATAACATGGATTTTGTCAGAGTTGCAATGCAGCTGAGAACAAGACAATTTGACATTTTAGCTTTTAATACTATGACAGTGATTGTGTTAATCTTGTGACCAATTTGATTTTAGTCGACTCACCACCACATTTGTATGAAAGCAAACAGTTCTTTACCTCTTATTTGCTAAAAGAAAGTAGTCAACATATGAGCTTTATTAGCTTGTAATGTGGCTTGAAAGAGATGGCTAAAGTTGTACATCATGAGATATATTCTTGTGATCACTTGAAAAATATGGACCAAAAAAAGGATTGGCTCTTACTTTTGATTGCCATGAAAGAAAATGGACTTTATAGGCTTGGAATGTGGTTAGAAAGAGATAGTCAAAACAAAATGCTATCATGGAATTGTGCCCTTTTGATTGCTCATTGATCCCAAAAATTTGCCCTACTGTTGGGCTTCAAAACTTTCCAAAACTAGCAGTAGGCATCCAAATATTTTGAATACAAACATTCTGACATTGTACATTTTGATCTTAATATTTCCACATGAGATTATTAACACTTTGAATTGCCAAAACACTTTTTACATTTGCTGGTGCATCCAACAAGCTAATACACTTGATTCTAAAATCACACTTTCACATTGTTGATGCAGCGTCATGGCACGTTGAGTCCCTTCATTTCTAATTTTTGATTGATTCTCTCTTCTTTTCTTTTACAAAAAAAAAAAAAAACTCTTTTTATGTCTCACTCTCTCTCTTTCTTGAAAATTCACTCTCTTATAATCTTTTATCCAAACAATGTCACTTTCACGCTAACACATTCCTAATATCTTTTCCCAGTGTAGAGGGGCTATCAATAGATGCATATGAAATGAAAGACTTAGTTCTGGAGGCCCAAAGGAGATGCAAGGGATAAGCTGTGTATAGGTAGTAAAAATGAAGGCCAAAATATCATTCTAAACTCTCATGACAACCAACGTAAGAAATGTTTAAACAAGGCCAAATTTACTTGACTTCATCATCTACAATTCCCCAGTGTAGGGGCGTGATCATCAAGAACTCTATTGAAATGAAATTGTCATATCTAACAGCTAAAAGTGGATAGCAAATGACATACTATGTTTGGATAGAGAAATGAATACTCAAAAGCTTCATCCTAAGATGTTCTCATAACAATCATGACAAAGAACACATTCTACTTTCAAATAGATGTGACAAGAGTCAAACTAGATGAGCTTTACCTTCAAAAATTTCCTCAATGTGGGCTGTGATTGGCAAGGTAATTAATCTAGATGTATCTACCAATTCAAGATATTCAACTAGTTGCTAGGGATAGATAATGTTTGGATAGTGGATTCTCTCATGAAGGTGGTTAGGTCAAAATTTTCAAAACGACATATGTATTTAGATAGCAAAATACATATGAACAAAAATTGCATGTAGGACATGAACATGGGCTTTTGTATCAATCTTGTTCTTTAAGCCTCATTTAGAAATTCCTTCACACCATAAACTTTTATCTAGTGGAATCATAGATGACATTCCAAATAGGATATTAAGATGTAAAACTCATTCACATATTATTAGGAAATTAAACAGAAAATTATTAAGGGAAAAATCATTCAAAAGACATTAAAAGAAGCACAGTCAAAATGTTCAAAAGCACAGACAAAAAGCAATCAAAAATTCACAATAAAGACTCATAGAGCATTCTTTCTAGTAATGATGTCGTCGTTGTTCAGGGTCTAACCTGGTGGGATCGGAGAAAATGCTAGAATGTGTAATAGCTTAGAATCAAAAATGCCTTTCTCAATCATTCCAGCCAATTGATACCTTGCCAAAAATCTACATGTAACCTTCCCAGTGCGAGTATTCGAAGGTTTGCTTGATGGTAGCAACCCTCGAGATTTCACAACAACAGGCATCGGTCATCCACTCTTGGTGTTCACACAAATTAGTCCAACCCCTTCTATCAAATCTTGCTCCTTGTTTTTCAATGCCTAACATTCTACTGTGGATAGGGGTGTCAATGGGTTGGGTTATCAAGTAATCGTGTCATGTCATGTGTGACATATTTATTATCGTATCGTGTTTGTGTCATGTAATGTAGGGTCTGTTTCTTATCGTGTCATGTTCGTGTCTGACCCGTTCGAGTTCGTGTCATGTTCATGTCGGACCCATTTTACTATTGACAGAGAGTATCAGCCTATTTGACAAATTACATAACTTGCAATACATTTGAATTAAAATCTCAAATTTTAATTATTTAATAACTTAAATAATTATTAATACTAACCTTGTTATCGTGATAATTTAAACCACATAATTAAAATTATTAAATTTTTTTGGATAATATTTAAAATAATTATTATATTTGATTTAATAATGTAATATTAAATCTATTATTCACAATTTTAAAGTATACAATATTAAATTATAATAAAGAAAACTTTAGCAAAATCTGCTCATACAGTAACTTAACAGGTTATCGTGTCAACCCATGAATTGATCTAACTCAACCCGTTGAATTTCGTATCATAAATGGGTTAACCCATAATGACCCAATAAATTTTGTGTCGTGTCATAATCTATTAATTTCTTGTCATGTTCGTGTCGTGTCGGAAATTACCAGCCTTAACTATGGAGTGACCTTCTGTAAAGGAATGATAAGCACAATATATAACCGGATTGTATTTTCCTTGTGTAATCATCTCTACTACCCCTAGACTTACATAGCAGATTTGCAATGCTTGGGATACCGTGCCCATTCTTTGGAGATGCTGAAACAACTCCATTAGAGTTAGTAGTAAGGGAGTGAGGATTCTCAGTTCCTTTTTAGTTTTACCATTAATATTCGAGGTGACATATTGTGATTGAACAGGAGTTGGAACTTCTTCCGAAGTAGAATGATCAAATATATCCATGTTGAACTATTTACTACCATCCATGCAGCCATCTTTTCCTCTAATGCTTGAATTCTATGCCAAAGGATTTCATTCACTAACTGCATATTCTCCAATTATCCTTCTAGCCTCAGGAACTCCTCTCTAGTTCTAGCACTGGCTTAGACTCCTCGGTGATAACAATTTTTCTTCCATCGAAGATGCATTTAACTGAATATCTCAATAATCTCACTCTCAGGTATGATTAACTCAGCAGCATCATCTGAACTTTTCTCAACTGAAACACATATTGATACTTCGATCATAGGCTTGCTCCACATCGATCAACGGTACGAATTCACCTTTATCAATCAAATCTTGAAATTTATGATGAAATGAATGGCAATTATAAATTGCATGTCCTGAGATATTAGAGTGGAAAGCACAGGTTTGGATAGCATTGTGTCCTTTAGAAAGGGTCTTTTTTACACCGAGTGGGAGTGGTTCGAGTTTTCTTACTGCATGTAGAACTATGAATTTCTGAGACAAAGGCTTTGGTAGTGGTGTAAAAACACGATATTTGAAACTTGATATTCAACATGTTGGTCCCAAAGCAACCTAAGAGGGGGGGTGAATTAGGTTTCTAAAAAATACTTTTAGAAAGATTTAACTTATTGAGATTTTTCAACTAACAATTAATAATAATAGAATCAATGAAGCTGTGAAGTAAAAAAGAGAAGAAATTAAACAACCAATACTTCCAAACTATCAAGCTTAAAGTATTAATTCACTAGAATGCTTCACACACTTGGTGAACCAATAATCTTTACAAAGTAGGGAAATTCTTACTCATACTAAAACTATTTTAGTTGAGCCAAGAATTTTACTTACAACCTCACTTTCGTACAAGATTATCATTCTACTCAAAATTGAATTGCACTCTAAGCTGCACACTAATACAATATAGCACTATAGCCAATTTGTACTAAAATTGTTCTTTTCTAAGGATTGTATCAATGTATTAGATTCTCGTTACAGAACAATAGAGTAGGTATTTATAGGAGCAATAAATGGTGGTTGTAACTACTTCCTAACGGCTAAATAATAAATGTACAAAAAACTAGTCGTTGAGGTTTCGGACGTCCGAGCTAATTATGATGCGTCCGACACAGTGTCCGATCTCCGTGCATTAGGTGAAGGACATCGTTCAGACTGCCGTGCATGCGTTCGTTCCATCGTCCGAACAGAATTTCGAACGGTCGTGTTCCTCTGAAAGAAATTTTGTTCGGACAGTTGTATGCATCTGTAGAGAAGCATTAACAAACTTGTTTCTTTCTGCCTGTTAGTTCGTACGGTGAAATGCGTCAGAGAAACTTGACATAGTTCGGACAGTGTATTGCGTCCGAACACCCTATTTCCAACAGACAAAGTAACAGACCTACAAAGCTTATTTTCAGAGTTTAGTGCTTATGTTATCATCAAAATAAGATTTGAAAGACATCACAACAGTCATGTGTTTTGCAGGTATATTTTTTCGTTTTTAATTGACAAAATTTTTAAATTTATTCTAAATTAGTTGAAATTAAAAAATTTAAAAATAAATGTACTTTAACTTAAACTTTAAAGGGTAAAATGGATTGCGTCCTAAACTTTAAGAACTAAAATTACATTTTTCCCTCCAATAAATTTGCACACGGTACGTTATTTTTTATTTTTTAATATAGGTACACATAGTACCTAAAAAAGCCAGCAAAAAGTACAACCTTACCTGGAAAAAGTACTGCATGTACTGAATTGCACACTGTACTTCATTACCTGCAAAAGTAAGAAGCCTACAAAAACTCACCTCATCATCACCATCCACTTCCAATTGCATCAATAAAATAGCATCGAAAAGTATCAGCTTGCTAGCATTCTCAATCCGAGTGGTGCTAAAATTGAATATGTGATACCCACATTCAAAGTAAAATAAAATATTATATTATTTATAACACATTAAATTATGCGTTACTTATAATTTAATTTAAATATTTTAAATTCATTATTTCTATTCGAAAGTTGTTAGGCTTGCCTAGGGCCTGGGGTGTTATAGTTGGTATCAAAGCGAATCTCGTGTAATTTCTGTACGGGATGAACTGGACCAATGATATTGGGTTATACTATGCAGTGTATGTGTTATGTTATTGAGTCCTAACTTGGGTTTTGCGAGGATGCAAAGCCTAAAGGATGGGTGAATGTGATGTTTTGCCCCACATCGGAAGTGAGAGGGGATATTGTATTGTTTATAATATCTTGAGTCATGGGCTACTTACAACTTGATTTAAACATTTTGAACCTGTTGTTTCTGTTCAATCCAAGTTGAAGTTGTTCAGCCAGTCCAGAATCCACGCTGATAACAATTTGGTTTTTTTAATAACTTTTTATCACTTTTTTATTTTATTATTCATATTTTTTTAAAATATTTGTTTGGTCAGTCAAAATTTTTTTGTCAATTTTTTTTTTAAAACTTTTTTTCTAAAATATTATTAATTATTACCACAATTCAAATTTTTCTTTAACTATTTATTACTTTCACTATTCATTAATTATACAGTTCAAAATTTTTTTCACTATTCATTACTATTCAATCAATTATTTTTACTATTCGTCTATACACATATTATACTATTTACATATATTAGCATAAAATTTTTTTATACTATCTATTACTATTCATTGGTTTGATTTTTTTCGTGTAAAGAAAAAATGAAAATGTAAGTTCGGATTTCGAACTAATTTTGGGAGGCCGAAGTATAGACGAAAAAATAGAATTTAAAATAGTATATAAGATTCGAATTTCCGAAATTTGGTTCAGGAGTCTGAATTATAGATGGGAAAATAGAGTTATAAAATGGTATATAAGGTTCGGATTTTCGAACCTATATTAGACAGTTCGAACTATGAGTAAAAAAGTGTAAATGTGAAATTATATTTTTTTTGTATTAAATAAATACATGTTTAGCATACTCATACGGACACATTTCATTTTTTAAGATTCGGATTTTAAACAACGAACAAGTAATTACCTTTGAATGTGATTTTTAATATCTGATTTGGTATAAAAAAGAAAGTGAACGGGATTATCTATTTTGATATTAATAATTTTATTCAAATTTTGTGTATGTATTTTGTCTTTTAGTGCACAAAATATTAAGTAAATTTTAAATTATATATATTTTATTTTATATTAAATAAATACATGTTAGCATATATGTACGAGTATATCTTATTTTTTAATATTCAAATTTCAAACGACGAGAAGGCAACTACGTTTGTGTGTAGTTTTTAGTATTTGATTGGATGGTGTGAAAAAGAAAATGAACGGAATTATATATTTTGATATTAGTAATTTTATTAGTTCGACTTTTGCGTATGTTTTTTGTCTTTTAGTGCAAAAAACACTATCCAAACACTTATTTACAAAAAATTATTTAGATGTGTATTTACAATCCAAACACTTACTTAAAGTATTCATATTTTTTTGTTATTTGCCACATCATTCAAAGAATTTCTTAAATAATGTGTCAAAGTAATACTCCATGCAATTCATAAGAGGTAATGTTCTTGAAGTTGTTCCAACTTATCACAAGTGTGGTACACATTTATTTTGGTTAAACACAAATTTACCAGGTAGCTTTCCTTTCTTGCTCAGAGGCATCTTTTATATATATATAGGATAATTTTATAATCTCTTTTAGGGAATTATTATCTTAGTTTTGAATTCTTATACAGTATAAGCTCTTAAAGCACATGATATTATATTATACAAACATTCAAAATATAAAGGAATGATTTCCTAAAAGAAACGGTAGAATTTTCCTTATATATATAAAAATTCAGCAAAATAGACAATCAATCAACCCGACCGGACTGCACAAATCAACAAACCAATCTACAGGCCAAACAAAATTCGATCACAAAAATCAACCACGTACCAATCTTATAACCGCAAACATTCCACAAAACAACAGATAATCACTAACAATGACCACAGGATTTTAACCAAATTTCACGAAAGTGGCAACTGGGCACGTGTACCTACACTATATTAAAAGATGGGGTTTGATTAAATATTTTAAATTTCTTGCCGAAGTGACTCTCACACAAAATTTAATGACTAAAATATTCCCAAAGTTGAAGGATTTTTTATAAAATTGTTGAGCCTATTTATGTAATACTAATATTGGTTTTTTATTTTAGAAAAACAAATTTATCAAAGTAAGTTTCCTTAATTTTCTTGATCAACAAAGTTTTAAATTAGTGAAAATATTTTCCGAATGGGGCTTAGAAATTTCTTTGACAATGCTTTTGGAAATTAAAAGATACAAAAAGAAACATATTTATGTAATATTACTTTTGGTGTTTTATGTTAGATATATGTACTACTTTAATCAAAGTAAGTTTCCTTAATTTTATTAGGAAGATTTCAAAAACTACCAGTTATGATAACTCATTTTAGGAATGAAATTTGATTTCAAGTATATTTCTTTCTTTAATAGAAATTCAAGAATGTGTTTTAGAAATTTTGGAAGAATAAGAAACAGAAATAAATTTTAATTGGAGAATAAATTTTTTATATATTATATTATACTATGGATAGAAATGCTATTAATCAATTATGAGATTTCAAAGTAATTTTCCTTAATCTTTCACGAGGAATAATATAATTTAGAAAGAAATTGTTTGGGAAGGGATTTCAACTATGAGTTTAAATACTGAAGCATATGAGGATTTGTTGAGAAATCGTTTGCCCTCGCTATGAATTTCAAGGCCTTATTCATTTTGCACCTCTTAACTTGTAGCTCACTTTCACTTTAAGTCCAATATTTTATTTTTGAATATATTGAATCCCAAACTTTCAATTTATCTCACTTTAATCAAACTTTTTAACACCATTACTTGAATTGACGGATACTAAGTGTATCCATACCACACACTTACTTAGGGGCGTATTATACCAGTGGAAGTGGTCATCACTAATTCTACTTACACCTCCTAATTTATGATAAATTTTCACTTCGCAACCCCAATTCTAAATTCTTGACACATTACACCCCTAATTTTTAGATTCGTCCCGCTTTAATCCAATATTTAATAGTATTAAAAAATTTGACGAATGTTACACTTTAGGTGTTTAGTGTTTGTAGTTGAAATATCCGTTAACTTTGGTAACGATATTAAAAGTTAGAATGAAATGGAATAAATATGAAAGTTTAGAGTATAATATGTCCAAAAAATAAATATGAAAAGTAAAAATCAGATACAAGTTAGGAGTGTAAAGTAGAGTAAGTTCAACTTTTAATGACTACACCACGTCTTAATACTTGCCTGAATTTTTATAAAATTAGGCTACTTATGTAAAATGCTCATAAAAAAAATAAAAGAGGAGATATAAAATTAATTTTGGTTTTTCATATTTGCAGTTAAATTTATTGAAGTAAATTTCCTTTAATAATGGAATTTCAAGAATCGGGTTAAGAAATTAAAGAAGAATAGAAAAAATGTTTCGTAGTTAGACTTTAAAAATTACCAATTGCGAGGTATTATTTAAAGAAATAAACTTGATTGAAATAAACTTCCTTCTATAATAGAATTTTAAGAATGAATTTTAGAAATTAAAAAATAATAGTAAATTTTTTTTCATAGAATGGCTTTTAGAACTAAAATTTAATTGCAGAATAAATTTTATATAATACAATATACTTATCAAATTTCAAAAAGATAAAACAAGAATCACGTAATAAAAGTTTTATTTTTAAAAGGTACCTGTTTCATAGTATTGTAATGTGATGTGCTATTGAAAATAACTTGATGGAAACTTATTGTGCGCGACAAAATATTTCAAATCTGTAAAAACTAGAACAAACAAGAAATATAGCGATAAAAATATGAATATAATCTCTGAAATAAAAGATTACAATCTCTAGGATATTCTCAATATGTGGAGAAAATTCCTTCAATTCTTTACTTCAGACGCGATCCGAGGACTTCACAGCTTATTCCCGAATCAAATATTGAATTCTTCAAGTCTTGATATGGGAGACCTGAAAAACGCTTGATGAAAATCTTCAAATCTTGATATATGGAAGACTTGAAGAGAAAATTTGAAGACTTAGAGCTTCCACAGCTTGCAGACTTCAGAAATATGTGTGTCTGTGTATATGTGTATATGTCTGAGGGATGACCCCTATTTATACATGTATGGGAGGGGAGCAAGATAGAAGACTTGTAGTGCATGTGTAACTTCTTACTTGCATACCAAGAAACAAATTCTTATCTCTTTACACACACAAGAGATATTAATACATAAGGACTGTACTACTTTGATATTATCTCCTTATTTTAATTTATTAACAAAGAGATAAATACTAGAGTACATATATCCTTATTGGCCAAGTCTTGCAGACATGTGATAAGTGGCACAATTTAATTGAAAGAGCGACACAAATACATTTAATTGGTCGAACTACCTCATTCTGACATGTGGAGCAATATAATTGGTTTTAAATTAACCAATGTTCCAAAATATATGTGACATATGGCATTATTTAATTGGACCATAAATATCCAATTAAATTTATTTATAGACAAATGATAATTTTAATTAAAATAAAATTTCATTGTCTACACTTATGATCATCTTTTAAATTTGTTTTTAAATTAGTTGACTAACAAATGGTTTTTGGTAACCACATCTAAGCATATCATATCATGATATGAAGCTAGTATATCCGTAAAATACATGAAATTATTGTATATATTTTACCTCATTTTATGATTTTAAAAAATAATTAGTTGATATGTGTTAGAACTCAAAAATATGACACTTTTGCGACTCTTATGACGTATTTATGTTTAGGATAGACATTTATGATGAATAAAAAAATATCAAGAAACACAAAAGAAAAAAAAACATAAAATGTTAATCAAGAGGAAACTTTATCAATTTTTCAAAATAATCTTTGGGCCACGGTTATAAACCAAAGAAATGAAATGGTTAAAACTAGTAATCCTATGCAGCACTACTTAAAAACAAAACGAAAGACATACCTGCGCCATTTAGCACGGACTAGGGAATTAAAAACAAAGCAATTAGGACGAAACACATAGGCACTACTTATATAATAAATAAATAAAGATTAATTTTATTTTGTACCCTTAACTAATACTTAATTGTCATTTTGCAACCTTAATTTTAATTTTGGATACTTTATAGCCCCAACTCTTAAATCCGTCTCACTTCAGTTTAATTTTTTATACTGTCACTAAATTTAATAGAATCTTTATACATGTACAACAAATTCAACATGATGTACAATAATTTGTCACAAATATTTTCGGTGAACGTGAGATTTTATTAATTTTTGGTTATAGTACTGAAAATTGAACTGAAATAAGATGAATTTGAAAGTTTGGAGTGCAGCAAGTATCCAAAATTAAAAGTGAGATGTAAAGTGGGAATTAGATATAAGTTACGGGATGTAAAATGAAATTAATCCTATAAATAAATACTAATATTTTGGTTAATTTTTCTGCATTGAATTTGTAATGGTTTCAGCTATTTTAGTAGATATTTTATGCTAGAACTGCCTTTGTAACACATATTTTGATATTTAGGTTTTCGTTTATGTAACTATTTCAATGTTGTGATTTCAAAATTTTTACTAAACAAAATTTGCCGAGTCATTCTTCGATCAAAATTTCAAAATAAATAATTTTGTTATAAGAGTTAATTCTATATTATGACAACTGTTTCATCAACAAAAAACCTAGCTATAAAGTCAAATTGCATAGGGCATTGCCGCAACTTGGCCTTTACATCAACCATCATTCCTATTCTTTTGATTTTGCATGTTGATTTTGTTTTAAATATAATTTTATTTTTATTGGATTGATACAAAAGAATATTGAATATGCATTTCAACCATTCAATAATATAATTAGTTAATAAAAAACAATATTATATTGAAATACTACATTTGTCAATTCTTTAACTAATAACCTAAAATCAAATTTTAATTCCCAAATATGGTACTACATTTTTACTTTAGTTCTCAACATTGGTGTGCCACGAGTCACTGTACTTTGTACCCAATCATCTAAAGATACTCAATAAGACGTGTAATAATTATGATTTCTTTCTATTTTTTATTAATTTTTTAAACTAATTGTTATTTTCAATTATTGTTATTATTATTATTATTATATATAAATGATAATAGAAGGAAATACGTCAAACATGGAATGAATGTTCTCCCAAGTCCAATCAAAAGTTCCAGTTTTCGTTGACCAGTTCAATTTGAAGCCAACTACAATCTTTTTCATGAACTACCCAATCCCCAAAAATTGAGCTGTAATGGTGGTCTTTGTTGGTTTACGATGATGATGGCAAGCGGATATTGGTGGTTTGGTTGTACAAGATTTGTGATGTGAAAGTTTATGACATAGCTAAGTTTAGGTGAGCGGTTAGAGTACTAGGGAAAAAATTAATGGGGAATGTTGTTGAAGTTGAGCGAGTGGAGAAGAAGATAGGGGCTAGGGTGTTTTGAGTGAGAAGATTGGGTAGAATTGAGTT
The DNA here is from genome assembly GCA_025175665.1 of Cinchona pubescens. Taxonomy (NCBI): domain Eukaryota; kingdom Viridiplantae; phylum Streptophyta; class Magnoliopsida; order Gentianales; family Rubiaceae; genus Cinchona; species Cinchona pubescens. Next base: position 7,988,626 of record JANKKI010000075.1, on the reverse strand, counting down.
AATAAGAAAACAAAGTAAAAGAAGGGTAGAAGACAAAGAGAAAAGAAATAGGAGAGAAAATAGGAGAACAGCCGAGCAATAGAGTAAAAGTAAAAAGCTTTTGACCCTTTTTAGAATTCGGTCAAACCTCTAATTCCCTATGCTGACTGGGTACCTTGCCGATAGCGAGGTTATTTCTTCTTTTCTTCTCGCTGATGGTGGGATGCCTTTTGTCCGTGCTACTCTCTGAAGGTGAGCTTTCCCTTTGTAATGTCGGTGAGTATTTTGTAGGTCAAACCTGTGGTTGCTCGACTTGCCGTCGGTGAGCATTTTCTTTCTCCAAAGTTGTTAGTCCCAAGGTATATTCTGTCCCTTTGTTATATAAATTGCTCGTTGATGGCGAGTTCTTTTCCTTGTGGTTCTCTTCCATTGCTCCATTCTTTCTACCTACATTAAGGTACACCTATTTATTAGATATCACTTGGTCTTAGTGCTAAAATCAATGCAATTTAAGATAATAAATTAAAAGGAAATTTTCTCAAAGCAAATTAAATCAATAACGCTTGGGTTGTCTCTCAAGTAGTGTTTCTTTATAGTCATTAGTTTGACGACTTCTTGCTTTATTTAGCACCCATCAATAAATTGGATAATTTCACATCCTTTTTCATTGTTTCCTTCAAAGTAAACTTTGAGTCATTTCCTGTTCAATTTAAATGTTGATCCTTGGCCTTTAGTTCCATGACTCCATATAAAAATACTTGTATCACCTCGTACGAACCACTCTATCTCGACTTTAACTTGCCTAGAAAGAGCCAAACCCAGGAATTATTTATGAGCACTTTGTCACCGACCTTGAACTTATTGTGAAGAATGTGCTTTTCATGAATAAAAGCCACCTTTTTATTCTCTCATTATATATCCGAGCATTGTCATACACTTCTTGTCTGAATTTGTTTAGTTCACGCAAGTCAAGTAGCCTCTCCTCACTAACTATTTTTCAATAGAAATGGAGTACTTAATAGCCCAGAATGCCTTGCTCTTCAACTCAAATGGGAGATGGCATTCTTTCCCAAAAACTATCATATAAGGAGACATCCCTATTAGGAGTTTTATATACTCTTTTGTATACCCATAATGCATCATCCAACTTTCGATGCCAATCCTTCCTTAACGTGTTCATTGTCTTTTTGCAAAATTTGTTTCAACTCTCTATTTGACACTTGCACTTGCCCTGAAGTTTAGAAATGATATGATAATGCGACATTGTATGATACTCCATATTTTGACAGTAGAGTCCCAAATTGAGAAATTTGAATTGTGTAAATCATTGTCATCGGTAATCTAAGTCTTGAGAAAATTTTTATGTCAGATAAACATCATAACCACTCTACTTTATTGGGTCGGCAAGGCAACGGCTTATACCCACTTTGAGACATAATCAACTGCCACTAAGATATATTTGTTGGAAAATCCACTTGCATATGGTCCCACCAAATCGATATCCCAAATATCAAAAAGCTCAACCACTAAAATATTATTGAGAGGCATTTCATTTCTATGAGAGATATTTCCCACTCGGTGGCACTCGTTACAATAATTCACAAACTTCCAGGCATCTCAGAACAATGATGGCCAATATAGTCCACTATGAAAAACTTGGCAGCAATTTGGTAATTACTATGGTGCCTTTCTACTGCTGATAAATGACACGTTGGAGCACATTCTCAATTTCTTTATCGGACACACATAATTTGACTTTCTAGTCACTAGTTCAAGCCAGTAGAAGAATTTCTATTTCCTATTATGGAAGCACCTTAGCCACAAGGTAGTTAACAATATTTGCATGTTGCTTCTTACCAACAATAATTTCTCCTTGGCAAATTCTTCTTGGATGGGTACTAAAAGCTCTGGATTCTCCTCCTTTGGTAGTTCTAACGTCAACAAATGATCACCCTTATTGTTCTCAGTGCTTTTGTTGTCTACAAACTTTCAAGTCAAACTCTTGCAATAGTGAAATCCAATGTATCAATCTAGGCATTGCATCACTTTTAGATAAAAAAAATATTTGAATGCAAAATGATCAGTATGCACAATCACTTTTGAACTAATAAAATAGAATTTGACAAATGTAAATACTACCGCTAGAAACTCTTTCTAAGTAGTAGAACAATTAATCGAGCTTCATTAAGAGGTCTGCTAGCGTAATTGACGTGGATTAATCTAAGTATCTAATTGAATGCTCAATCATGTTCAAGTTATAAAACCAGCTTACTTCACTTAGACTAAAATCATAACTCCCGCAAGTATATAAAGTAGATTTGTAGCTAGTGATGAAGGGTATAAATCCCACGAGGAAGGTTTGATGATTACTATAATTCCCAAGATACGAGTACTATTTAAACAACCATTAATCAAATTGCAGTTACACTAATATAATAATTAAACAATCAAACAAGAAATAAACAATTAGACTGTCAAAATAAAGCAATAGTAAATAAAGAGGGATTGTGCTACGACTACGATTCCTTTGCTAGGTAGAGTCATCTAGTAGGGTGGCATTCAATGGGTACAAATGAGATTTTTCTCCCAATTATGAACCAATTTCTTGGCCCGGCTCATAGTTTTAGTTTACTACATTGATGGAGTTCAAGGAAATTAGCATCTTGGCTCGACTACTAATTGACTTAATTATGCAGTAAAGTAATCTAAGAATTAACACTAAAGCTCGTATGTTTTGTTAACCTCACAAAAATGATTTTAAGGTGGTACCTTTCCCTCTACAAGTGTAATATCCACCATTTATTAGTCTTTCCACCTCGAATCACTCACACATAAGCAACATTCACATATTATAACCCAATCCCCTGGTAGTTTAGCTGGTACAAAACATAAAAATATAAAGGTAAGCTATTTTAGAAACAACTAGAGTAAGAATTAGAAATAGCATTAACATGAACATACTTGTAATCATGTGAAAATTGTTAATAAGCATAAAAATGATAGATGATTATGTCACGCCCCTAAAATGGGACAATGACATGCTGCACTTCAGGATCACTCCAAACATGCAAGGCACAGTACAAGAGTAATAAATGAGCCACAATACAAGTCATTAGACCTCAAGATCCGTCAAGACAAAATCATAAGACGTATATTCAACAACCATATTCATAACAATCCACGATAACCAAATCATACTTATATACAAGAACCAAACCATAATTTAAAACGACAGTCAGAAGTTCGATATACCAAAAAGCTCTAACCACTCTTTAGACACACAGGCCTAAACAAAAGAACAAACCTCACACTAAGATGGTAACAGAAAACTCTAACTCCAGTAACTAGGGTCCGCACTGTAATCTCCTACCAGATCGGCACTCGATTCAAGACCTGCTATCGCCTCTTGTTGGTCCTCAACATCATGCAAACAGAAAGGAAAACAGTAACGGGATAAGCATATAATGTTTAGTAAATAACATTTAAACCCAATTACAGATAACATGCATAAGATCAGTACAGGGTACAATAAACAAGACATTATCAATAATTAAAATGCAAATCCCAATCATTGAACCCATGGTTAACATAAGTCTCCCCAGCACTAGATCCAGATCTACCTATTATCCGCCTGAGTAGACAAGGCATAACGGAGTGTTTATCACTTGTTTTCCCAATAGACTTGGTATAACATTTACAAAGAAGAGTACACAATATATCATTTCATTCATTCACTCATAGCCAAGTCCACTCAAGTGACCCATTAAGCTCTTCCTCATAATCGATCATTAGAACGTAGTGCAATAAATGAACAAACAATACATTACATAACAAATGCATAAATTATAAACGTATTTACCTTATAAACATTACTCAAATCAAGTATACTTACCTTTATATCAGTTATTCAAGGGCTGCATAATCAACCATAAGAGGGGTATACAAGATATCGGTAAAAAGGTGTAAACATTACTTACCTCAAAAATCGATTTCGAGAATCTAACTTTGACGGTCTAAAACTCTAACCCCATATTACCTAAACTAGGAGAGTGTTATACCATTAAGATAAACAGAGGTAGGGATTCACTTTTGGGCATCACCCAAATTCTCAAATCAGGCAATAATCGAACACAAAAAAGTAGGGATTGACTTAAATTCATAAAAACAAGATCAAAGTCTAAAAATTAGGATTCATAACTTTAAATATATGTGTGTATTAGAAATTGTCAAAACTCTCATTCAAATCTCACCAAAATAATAGCTAAAAAGTCATTTCAAATCACAAATCAAGTCTCGATAGCTCATAAACATGATCAGTAATAAAATCAAACCATAAACAACAAGAATTGGATAAATTAATTTCTTAAGAAACTTGAAATTTAGCATGAAATCCATACAAAACTTGAAGTCAAACTTACTCATGAAGTTGAATTAAAAGTTTAGTTTAAAGTATTCCTTGATAACTAATTCGATTTGAGGAGCAAAAATTCCTAAACTTATAATAGAGTTTGAAGATTTGGGCAGAAAGGTTTGGAAAAGAAAATGCTCTCTAGAACATTGTTTGCTTAAGATAGGAACAAGGTGATATACTGCTTTTGAGATATAAAGCTTCGTTAGGAAGTTTTAGCCAACTTTTAAAATTTACACATTGGTCCTTCAAGTTTTGAAAAATTATACTTTTTCCCAAAACTTTGAAAAATGTTCAAAAAATGGTAAAACTGTTATTTAACACTTGAAAGAGATATTAATGAGTATTTAAAGAGGTAACATCAAGTACAAAGATACATCAAATGAGTGAAAAGAAGTCGGGTATTACACTCTCCCCTCTTTAAGAAAAGTTTCGGTCTCGAAACTTAACGCACCTACGAGACAGACAAGTAAAAGTACTTGTTTCACATGTCGACTTCAAATTCCTATGTGGCATCCCTTTCTGAATAATTAGATAACCGAACAAGTGACTTAACAAACGAAAAAGACCAATGCCGAAGAACTTGTTCGTTAGTATCAATAATGTGAACGGGTACTTTTTCATAAACCAAATCTTTTTTACCACTGAGAGGTTGATATTTGATCCCTGACTTGGATCGGATACGTATTTTTGAAGTTATGAAATATGAAATACATTATGCTCTCGAAGCAACTCTAGTGGTAAAGCCAATTGATATGCCAGGTTTTCCACTCTTTTCAGTATCTCGAAGTGTCCCATAAATCTTGGACTCAGTTTCTCGTTCTTACCAAATCTTATAACCCCTCTAATTGGTGAAACCAATAAGTATACCTAGTCCCCAACTTTGAACTCTAATGTTCTTCTTTTCATATATGCTCAATTCTTTTGCCTATCTTGAGCTGTCTTAAGTTTATCTCGAATGATAGTAATCTTGCCCACCGTAATTTGAATTAACTCTGGCCCTATTATTCTTCTTTCCCTGACTTCATCCCAATACAAAGGTGACCGACATTTCCTGTCCATACAAAGCTTCATACAGAGCCATGCCGATGCTATTGTGATAACAGTTATTGTAGGAAAACTCCATCAACATCAAATGCTTGTCCCAATTATCCTTAAAATCAATAGCACAAGAGCTTAGCATATCCTCTAAGGTCTAAATTGTCCTTTTTCATTGCCCATCTACTTATGGATGAAATGCAGAGCTTAAATGCACTTCTGTACCCATGATTTTTTGGTAGGCTGTCCAAACCCTTAAAGTGAACCTTGGATTCCGATAAAAAATAATACTAACAGGTACACCGTGCAACTTCACAATATTATCTACATATATATCTATACTAACCTATCCGTAGGAGTTGAAGTCTTCAAAGGTAAGAAATGAGTAGATTTGGTAAACTTGTCCACAATAACTCAAATGCAATCATATCCCAGTCTGGTCTTGAGCAACCCACTAATGAAACACATCGTGATATGTTCTCATTTCCACTTTGGAATAGGCAACGAACTCAATAAACTACTCGTAGGATTGTGTTTCTAGTGCTTGGCCTTTACCTGTTGACAAACCAAACACTTAGATACAAATTCAGCAATCTCCCTTTTCATGTTGTTCCACTAGAAATGTTGTCTCAGATCCTTGTACATTTTATTGTTCCCTGGATGAATAGAAAATCTAGAATTGTGAGCTTCAGCCATGAATTCTTTCTTCAAGTCTTCATTTGTAGGCACACAAAGTTGTCCTTACTTCCAAACAACTCCATTATGAACCTAGAATTCCCCCGGATATCCATTTTACATCTTGTTCTTAATCTTCATTAACTCTGGATTTATAACTTGAGCTTGTTTAATCTTGTCTATCAAGGTTGGTTGCACCACAAATGTTGCTAAAACATTGGTTATGGACTCTACAATCTCCAAATTAAATTCTTCCATTTTCCTTATCAACATGTAGGCTATGACCCCCGAAGATTACCTACTCAGTGCTTCTACTACTCTGTTAGATTTCCCTAGGTGATAACTGATCTTGAAATCATGGTCTTATGAGTAATTCTAACCATCTGCGCTGCCTCATATTGAGTTCTTTCTATGTGAATAAGTATTTCAAAATTTGATGATCTATAAATACTTCACACTGCTCCCCATAAAGATAATGCCTCAAATTTTTAAAGCGAATACGATGGCTGCCAATTCTAAGTCATGAGTAGGGTAGTTCTGTTAATAAGGCTTCAACTGTCGTGAGGTATGGAATGTCCATATCATTTTGCATCAATACACAACCTAAACCATTCTTAGAAGTATCATTGTAAATCACATACCTCCCAGTCCCGAATGGCAATGTCAACACTGGTGCTGATATCAACCTGTTCTTCAACTCTTGAAAACTAGCATCACATTTAGCATCCTATACAAATTTAGTCTTCTTCTGAGTAAGCCTGGTCAATGACACAATTATCAAAGAGAATCCTTCTATAAATTTCCTGTAATAACCTGCCAAACCCAAGAAAATGCGAACCTCTGTCACATTTGTCAGTTTAGGCTAATCAACAGCCATTGGTTCAATCTTTTTGAGATCCATGGATACTTTACTCTCTATGATGATATGTCCAAGAAATGCTACACTTTTTAACCAAAATTCACATTTACTAAACTTTGTATACAATTCTACTCCCTTAACTTCTGTAAAACCAATATTAGATGTGTTTCATGATCATCCTTTGAAGGTTAGTACACCAAGATATCATCTATAAACACTATCAAAAACCTATCTAAATAAGGTTGGAATACCTTATTCATCAGGTTCATGAATGTTGTAGGTGTACTGGTTAGCCCAAACAGCATTACCAAGAACTCATAGTGGTCATATCTAGTTCGAAAGGCATTATATAGAACATCCTCTGCCTTGATCCTTCGCTGATGGTAACCAGATCTTAAATCTATCTTGGAAAACACCCTGGCACCCTTCAACTGATCAAATAGGTCATCAATTTGTGGCAAGGGATGTTTATACTTGCTAGTAACCATATTCAATTCCCGACCGTTAATACACAACCTGAGAAGAATACTGTCATCTTTCTTTTTCACAAATAATACTAGAGCTCTCAAGGAGATATATAGGGTCTGATGAATTTTTTATCTAGGAACTCCAGCAATTGCATCTTCAATTCCTTAAGCTCTGTTGGGGTCAATCTGTAAGAAGCTTTGGAGATTGGTGTAGTCTCTGGTGGTAGAATGATTTCAAACTTTATTTTCTACTCTGGTGGCAATTTTGGCAACTCCTTGGGAAAGAAATTTGGAAATTCCCAGACTACTGGAATGTCTTCTAGCTTGGTGCCCTTCTTTTCAGTACTGATCACATAAACCAAGAATGCTTCACAACCCTTTCTTACTGCCCTCTATGCTTGTAAAGCAGATAGTATCAGTATAGGTCGTCTATCTGGTTTCTTGATACCACCCTAGTACACAAATTATTCTTTCTTCAGATAACAAAACCAGACTTTCTTTTCCCTATAGTCTAGATAAGCATAATTGTGGAACAACTAATCCATACCCATTATCACATCAAAGTGTATAAGAGACAGGTTTTGCAGACATGTTAAGCTGTACTAGGTTAGCATCAAACTCACAACTACCCAAAGATACCCTGTAACTAGGATATATCCATCTAGATTCAAAAATCTATCCCCTGGTGTATGAACTCTATAAAGAGTATCCGGCCAATTTGGTTTAATGTTTAACTTCCTATCTAATCTTCTGGAAATAAAAGAATGCATAGCACTACTATCAAATAAAGCAGTTGTGACCACATCATTAATTAATACCGTACCTATCAAGACTTGACCTGATTCATCAGCCTTCTGCTGAGTTAGAGCAAATACTCAGCTATAACTGGTCCAGTGCCACTACCACTATTTTCCTGCGGCATCTGCTATTGAGATGGTCTTGGTCTAGTAGTAAGACAAGCTTTGATCCTGTGCTTGAAACTGCCACAGGCTAAACATACTGTTGACCTCCACCTACACTCTACCATGTAATAACGACAACAATAATTGAACTCCCAGATATGAGGTCGTGCCTCAGCTAGAACTGGTAGTGATACAGGTCTATTTCTCTCCTCTTATCAATAACTTGAGAGGGTCTAGTAATAGTTAAGGGTGGTCACGGTCTAGCCTATGGTGCCCGGGGTCTGAAACCACAGAGCTATGGAACTGGTTGCTGTGATGGTCATACATTGCAAGCTGGAAGTGCTGCACGTCTGTAGATTGGTCTCTGTGGAGAGACATATGTATCTCTTCCATTTTCACCCCTTTCCTAGAAAAGTATTTACACAAGCACTAGTGTCTTATAGCTTCTCAAATGTATATGTATCCACTGCTGCTATTTTTTCCTAGATCTCCTTCAACTAGCCTCTTTTGAAATGATCACACTTCTCCATCCTATCACTCATAACCCCTGGAACAAACATCCCAAGTGCATTGGATCTCTATGAATACTCCACTACAGACAACCCTAGAGTCTATCTAAATGAATTGAACTCATCCCTCTGCTCAACTCTAAGATGTGAAGGATAAAAGTGCTCCAAAAATGCCCCCTGAATGCTACTCAGGTGAAATCTGTCCCATAGGATCAAGTATAGATCTCACCCATTCCACCATCAAGTTGCATCCTCAACTAGATATGGCTTCACTTTTTGAATTCTATGCTATCTGGTGGTACCTTCAACAAATCCAATTTTTTCTCAATTTGTCCCAACCATTTCTCAACTCATCTGGATCATGTCTACCCTTGAAATTAAGAATATTAGTTTTCATAATTTCCTGGTGGTAATAATTAACATCTCTAGCCTCTGGCTGTGGTGGTGAATTAGGTGCAGAACTTGCAGGGACAGTATGAATAGCTACATGCACTGCCAATCCCACAATAGCCACAACGGTAGCATAATCTATCATTGCTACAAGTATCTGTGATGGCTGTGGTTGCTGGAATTGTTGTGGCTGTTGTGACTTTGGCACAACCTAAGTTTGCCCTTTTATCCCCTGATATGTCCTAACAGACTTCTCAACTTATACCTGGTTGGTACCAATCTCCTGCTCAGGTGTCCCTTTCTAATCTATGATAACCTAGATTTCTGTCTATTTAATTCAGATTCTATTTTCACGCACATTTCAAATGCTAACCATGAAATAACATACTTACACATTTCAACCACTCCCCACCTAAGCATTAAGAACCAGAAATCGCAGTAACTCCCAGTTTGGGTTAGCTAGTCCCAAACCTTGAGTTGCTTACAAGTCCATGTCCCCAATATTGCACTCAAAGTAATAACAGTTCAACTTAATAATAGACACAGGATTGAATAACCTATACTCTAATACCACTCAGTGTAACACTCCCAAAACGAGAAAATAACACGCCACACCTCGAGATCATCCCACGCATGTAAGGCTTAGTACAACTGCAATAAACAAGCTATAATACATGTCATTAGACTCAAGATCAGCCAAGACAAAATCACAAGAGGTTTATTCAACAACCATAACCAAAACAATCCACGATAACCAAATTACACTTATATCCAAGTACCAAATCATAATTTAAAACTACAATCAGAAGTTCAATGTACCAGACAAACTCTTTTATTAACTAGTCCTTAGACACACAGTCCTAAACAAAAGAACAAACCTCACTCATTAAAGTAATGGAGAACTCTAAATTCAGTAGTCTAGGGTTTGGACTGTAATCCCCTCCAAGATCAATACTCGATTTAGGATCTACTATCACCTCCTGTTGGTTCTTGATTGCAAACAGAAAGGAAAACAATAATGCGATAAGCATATAATACTTTGTAAATAACATTTAAATCCAATTACAATTAACATGCATAAGATAGTCTAGGGTACAATAAACAGGATATTATTAATAACTAAAATGCAAATACCAATCATTGAGCTTATGGTTCACATAAGCCTTCCCAGCACTTGTTCCAAGTCTACCTATTATCCACCTAAGCAGACGAGACATAACAGAGTGTCTATAGCATAACATAGTGTTTATCACTTATCTTCCCAATAGACTAGGTATAACATTTACAAAGCAGAGTACTCAGTATATCATTTCATTCACTCACTCATGGCCAAGTCTCACTCAGAGTGACCAATTGAACTCTTCACAACAATCAATCATTAGCACGTTGTACAATAATTGAACAAACAGTATATTATATAACGGACACATAAATTATAAGCCTAATTAGCTTATAAATATTAATCAAATCAAGTATACTTACCTTTCTATCAATTATTCAAGGGCTACATAACCAATTATATATAAGATATCGGTAAAAAGGCGTAAATGTTACTTATCTCGAAAATCAATTTCAATGACCTGACTTCAACGGTCTAAAACTCTAACTCCGTATCACCTAAACTAGGAAAGCGTTATACCATTAGGATAAACATAGGTAGGGATTTACTTTTTGGGCATCACCCAAATTCTCAAATCAAGCAATAATTGAACACAAACAAGTAGAGGTTGACTTAAAATCATGAAAACAAGATCAATGTCTAAATATTAGGGTTCACAACTTTAAATATATCACCAAATTAGGAATTGTCAAAACCCTCATTTAAATGTCACCAAAATAATAGTTAGGTGACAAAAGTCATTTCAACCCACAAATCAAGTTTCGGTAGCTCATAAATATGATTGATAATAAAATCAAACATAAACAACAAGGATTGGATAAATTAATTTCTTGAAGAACTTGAAGTTTAACATGAAAACGATGCAAAAATTTGTAGTAAAACTTAATTGTGAAGTCGAATTAAAAGTCTAAGTATTCCTTGATCACCAATTTGATTTGAATAGCAAAAATTCCTAAACTAGTAATAGAATTTGAAGATTTGGCCAGAAGGGTTTTAGAAAAGGAAATGCTCTCTGGAATGTTTTTTGCTTAAGATAGGAACAAGGTGATATAGTGCTGCTGTGATATAAAGCTCCGTTAGGAAGTTTTAGCTAACTTTAAAAATTTACGCTTTGGTCTCTCATGTTTTGAAAAATTATACTTTTGCCTAGAAACTTTGAAAAATGTTTAAAGGGGTAAAACTGTTATTTAACACTTGAAAGAGATATTAACAAGTATTTAAAACAGTAAGATCAAGTACACGAAGATACGTGGAATGAACAAAAAAAAATCGAGTATTACAAATTATACCAAATGGAAGCTAAGAGAAAGGTTAGCAACTATTGTGAAGAAAATTTTTGCTTCGATTAATTAGACAGAGTAATTTTTTAGGATTCAAATGCTGAAAATTTGAGAAGAAGAGTAAATGGTAAAAATATTATTACATATGACACATTTCTTCTTCTTCTTCTAAGGCTACCTTATCTAGACTAACAACTAGTCAAACTTCTACACTCTACACTAGTCAAACTTCTACACTTTACACTGTGTTTTCAATATACATTCTTGGGTAATTTGATATTCCTGTAGCTATTTTAAAAGTGGCCAAAATTCCTTCTGTCTAGAATCTTCTTAGATTGTGAGGACTAATTTTCCTTCTTGAATTTTGTCACTGTGGTGTCCAGCTTTAGTTGACCAGGGTCTTCCTTCAGTTGGTAACCGCGGTATTCAATTTTGTTTCTCTAATCTAGTCATTGTTGTGTTGGATGACTTAAATCTCGAATGGTTAATCACCGTAGTGTTGAACTTCATGCTTTGGATCTAGTCGCTACGGTTATGGACACTTGAAGTCTCTAATGCTTGTAACTGCGGTTGTAAAATTTCTTCTTTGATTTTCGTAATTGCGGTGTTGAACTTCAATAGCCTTGGAGTTTGGCCTTCAATTTTCTTCCAATTGTATATTTGGTCTGTGGCTCCTTTCATTCTTCAAGTTGCTACCTAATTACAATTAATCCCTACAAAATAAACTAAGAATCACTAAGTAAATATGCACTTAAAACCACTAAATGTCAATTAAGCCTATTTTAGTGCATAAATACTACCAAAAGTCTTAATATTACTCTAAAACTATTAAAGCTACAACTAGATATAAAATTCAAGTAAAAACACATAAGAACACTTAAATTGGGACTAACATAGTCAAAATTGCATGGTTTTAGAGGTAATATAACTCTATTTACCAAAGTTTATCACACCCCTAAACCTAGTGTAGTAGTTCGGTACACCCGAGCAAAACAATAAAAGAAAAGGAACTAAAAACACCACCAAGGGAAAAAGAAGTGAAATTGGGAATATCAAACTTTAGAACACTTAGCATATGGAAATGGGGTTTAACTCAACAAACTCAACATTTTCATCCACTTTCACCTTTATAAAAGTGCATACTAGTTTTAGTTGCAAATATTTCTTTGATTAATAAAGAGTTCATGAAATGCCAATTCAATTACAAATTGATTATAGAGTAAACAAGTCAATTTCCTTAAAAATTTGCTACAAGTATAAAATGATCCTTAAGACTTATTTTAGGAAGTACAAAAGATGCAATTGAGCAAGCAAGGATATTTGTGAACACCGCAAGGTTTAACAAAGAGCATCAATCGAAGCAATGCTTCATCCCCAACTCTCAATTATCTAATAGCCCAGATTAAGGATCATTTACGATTTTTAAAACTTAATCGAGTAGGATAAATATGGATATAGGTTACTGAAATCATCTAGCCTAGTCATTTTAAAATAAACCCTTGGACAACTATCTCGTGCACAAAAATTCCAAAAATCAACACTATCAACCAATCCACACTTGAAGTAACAGTTCCCAATTAAACTATCTAAAGAATCTACTTTGGACCTCCGTTATTCGATTGATATATACAAAGCTAACAGTAAAACATGTACTAATTTTTTTTACTTAAATATTTCAAAAATTACAGAAAATTAGCTTAATTGTACATCAACTAATTACAAAATGGGAATCTAAATAATATTGAACATTTGGTTTCAACATCCAAGTAACTTATACAAAAATTTTCCCCGATCCATCTTATAAACTCTAGTCATCGCATTGAAGAGGTAAGATACTTCTACAATTACTAAAGGTAATAGGATGAAGAGGGAATAAATAAACAAAGTGGAATGGTTAACTCATGTGTTGGACAAGAAAATTAGGCTTTGAGGATCAAAGAGGATACTAGGGATACAATTGATCTAAGATAAGCCATTTGGCCATCAAACGTTCTAAGAGTTGCCTACATCATTTCCAAAATCTAGCTATTTGGCTTGTAGGCCACAAAGCAACCTAAGAGGGGGTGAATTAGGTTTCTAAAACAAATTACTTTGCAAAATATGCACTTGTAAAATCTTTTGTACTAACAAGTAGTTTGATAGAGATAAAATCACTTAAGCTTATGAACTATAGAAAGGGTAAAGAAAGAGATTAGCAAACAACACTTCCAAGCTACCAAGCTTGAAGTGTTAATCCACTAGAATGCTCCTCAAATTTGGTGAGCCAATAATCTCAAATGTACACAAAGTAGGACAATCCTTGCTCATACTAATTCTCTTTAGTTGAGCCAAAAATTTTACTCTTAACCTCACTTTTTTACAAGATTATCACTCCACTCAATACTTTTGAATAGCACTTCTAAATTACATACTAATACAATATTGCTCAATAGCTAATTTGCACTCAAATTGCTTTTCTTCTTGCTTGTATTCAATGTGTAAGATTTCTCTTACATTCTGATCAGAGTTGGTATTTATAGGTGCAATAAATTGGGTTGTAACCACCTTCCAACGGCTAAATAATAAATGCTCAAAAAACTAGCCGTTATAGTTTCGGATGTCCGATGTTATAGTTGTGCGTCCAAACCAAAGTACGATCTTAAATATAAGCAAGTAGTGGATGCCATTCGGACGGCCAAGCTTGCATTCGTTCCATCGTCCGAACCAGGTGTGTTTGAAAGGTTCACACATCAAATTGTGTATTGTGTCCGAAAGGTTTAATGCCTATCAGGGAATTGTTTCTTTCAAACAGTCAGTTTCGTCCGATGTAAGCTTCTTTCGGACGGTTGGATGCATCCGTTGCAAGTGCTTAAAATTCTTGATTCTGCCTTACTTTTTTGGACGGAGAAATATGTCTGAGGAACATTCCATCAGATGTGCCTGTGCGTCCGTTGTAGATGCTAAAAACACTTTCTCTCTGTCTGATCGCTCGGACAGTGAATTGCGTCCGTGGTAATCTCTGATCAGACGAGCTTGTGCGTCCGAGAGATGTAGTGCTGTTCAGACAGTGTACTTCGTCCAAAAGCTCTGTTTCCAACAAATATTATAGCAGACCTTCACAACTTAGGTTAAGAGGTAAAATGCATTTGTCATCATCAAAATAAGGTTTGTGGATCATCAATCTCCCTCTTTTTTATGTGACAAACTATGAATCAAAAACAAAATCAGTATCCATCATTTAAAAGATGCTCGTACTCCCCCTTTTGACATCATCAAGTTGAATTAAACTCTTCCTTAGAGGGTGCTCCTCCTTACGTAAGCAATGAAGCAAAACAAGAATAATTTTACCCTAAGAAACCAAACTAAGTAGAGTAGGCAATAAATATATTTAGAACAGTGAATCGCAATAAAGTTAAACAATTCCAATCTAAGTAGAGTCAATCTAAGCTAAACAAATTAAAATAGGCAATCTAAGTATAGTCATGCAACTTTTTGGATCGTTTCACAAGTTTGCGTTTCTTGGTCAGGTGCATCATCCTCGGTAGCTCTGCTGTCGTGACCACTTAAGTCTTCAAGATCATAGCGTTGCATTATATAGTTGAAAGTGTCATCAACATCTTCTTCATCATCATCAACACTAGGAGCAGTAGATTTGTCAAGATTGGTGGTGCTAGTAGGGTCCTCACGATCGTTTTCCCCAGGAATGGAATGATCATCATCATTGGTGTCACCGTCATTGCTTTCAGAGAAAGACTCAAGAGTGTATTGGGACTAGATATTGGCAAACTGGACTTGAGCTAAAGCAAACATTCCTAAACTAAGTGCCTCTTTAAGAATTGTTCGTCGAGTTTCAAGTCTTTTCAGTTTTCGATTGGTGCGACGTTGAAAGAAGCTCATTTGGTAGCTCAAAGAAGTAAGAAGGCTGCATATATGAGAGATGGAAGGTTCTGAAGAAGAAGTGAGGGGATCATGGGATGGTGGAGGTGTTTGAGGAGGAAGGGAATGAGTAAGTGCAAATCCGGAGGTAGAAGTGATGCTTGAGCTTTAGATTTCTCAATTTCATAAGAAGCTTTTGTTAACCATTGCTCATTGAAAAATCTCAAACCCTTACTCTCAATGTAAGCTTTGTTAAAGTAAGGAGGATTTTTTTTTTTGCCAGTGAAGGGAATGCCAAAATGATTTAAAATCTTAGTAAGCAATTTGCCAACAGGTATGTTTCGGCGAGTATCAGTTAAGAAGAGTTCCCACAGAGAGCAAAAGAGATAACCAAAATCAAGTTGAATGCCTTTAAAAATACAGTAAAATAAATAGAGCTGCATTTTACCGGGTTCAGTGCGATGCCCATCAGTCGGTAATAGTAAATTAGTGGCCAAAGTGTATAAAATGTTGAGTTCAGGAGTAAGCAGAGTGGTTTTGGCTTTCGAAGCCTGTTTAAAATTGACATTAAAAATCTTTCTGACATCGTCGATGTCAAAACGAGTATCCAAAATAGGCCATTTATCCAATGAGAAGAAATAGGAAAAATCGTTAGGCAAGGGAACTTCACATTATGTCAAAAACAGAGTTAATGACATTGGAGAAAATCTCAAGATTTTTGTTGTTCACACAAGATACTAACGTACGAATAGGGGGACCTTTCCTAAGACTAGTAGTGAATTGGAGTACCATATCATGATAGACTAGCAAATCCAAGTGAACCAAATGACACCAATTTTGTTTTTCAAAGCAAGATTTCACAATACGTAAGTTAAATTCATTAAAAAGACCTTGAGAAACAAATATTTGAACAATAATGGACTTGCTAAGAAGATAGGTGTACCGGTCAGATGCTTTGGCATCAGTGAATTTAGGTAGAGAAGGATCGGTAGTGGTTTGAGGATTTGTGGATGATTGTCCTTGCACAGGAGTCTTGCCCTTTGATTTTCATCCTCGGGTAGCCGTAGAAGATCCACTGCATGATCGTACCATTATAAATTTGAAGAAGAAGAAGAAGAGGGAAAAGGTTGTTTGAGTAGATTTGTGGGAAATTGCAAGGAATGAGATGTGAAACTAGTGGATAAATAGGATTCAATTGGGGTAAGTGAGAATATGGGAAAGGAAAATTCTTAAACAATTTTAGAGATGAAAAAGGAGAGTGAGAGAATTTTGTGGAAACTCTTGGGTGTGCCAGAGAAAGGGTTCGGTGGAGGGGGGTGTCCGAAATTAGGAAAATGAAGAGATTTAGACAAGTAAAACAATCGTTTGGATGTCCAAACGATTCGTATCCATCCAATCATGTGTTTGATCGAAGATGAATGGACGGTCGAAACCCTATGCCGTGCGTTCGAAGTAATTTCAGACAATGATACGCGTCCGTTAAAATTGCAGAGAGTTAGAGGAATGAGAAAGATAGTTCGGATGATTATAAGCGTCCGAGACAAAAGAGAGGATTTCTGACGTTTAGGTACGTCTGATAGACCAGATAGTTCGGACAATTGTATTTGTCCGAATGCAA
This sequence comes from Cinchona pubescens, assembly GCA_025175665.1. Taxonomy (NCBI): domain Eukaryota; kingdom Viridiplantae; phylum Streptophyta; class Magnoliopsida; order Gentianales; family Rubiaceae; genus Cinchona; species Cinchona pubescens. The sequence goes on along the minus strand of JANKKI010000075.1, from coordinate 7,971,526 downwards.
AATTCAGACAGATTTAAAATTAATGATGCCCAAACGAGTTATGAGAAATTCAAAGTGATCTAAAGCCAACGATTCCGTTTAGTAAAAATATCAGCAAGTTGATCTTTTATACACACAAATTCAACACAAATTCCCTTTTTGCACACAAGATCTCTAATAAAGTGGTGTTTGACGTTAATGTGTTTGATTCTAGAATGCATGACAGGATTTTTTGTGAGATTAATTGCACTAGTGTTATCACATCTTATAGGCACACAATCAAAGATGACACCAAAGTCTTTTAATGTATGTTTCATCCACAGAAGTTGAGCACAATAGTTTTCAGCAGCAATATATTTGGCTTCTGCCATAGAAAGTGAAATAGAATTTTGCGTGCTAAATCAGGACAGTAGACAGTTACCCAAGAAGTGACACTTACCACTAGTATTTTTTCTATCAATTTTACAACTACGAAAGTCAGCATCAGAATAACTAATTAAATCAAAAGTAGAGGATTTTGGATACCAAAGACCAAAATCCATTGTACCCTTTAAGTATCTGAATTTTTTTTTACTGCAATCAAGTGTGATTCTTTAGGACAAAATTGATTTAATTCTAGCACACAGACAAACAGCAAACATAATATCTGGTCTGCTAGTTGTTAAGTAAAGTAGGCTTCCGATCATACCTCCATAGTGTTTTTTATCAACATCATTACCTTCTTTATCTTTGCCAAGTTTGGTTGAGGTGCACATTGGTGTCCCAACCTGTTTGCAATCTTTCATTCCAAATCGCTTGAGTAGCTCCTTTGTGTACTTGATTTGTGTAATGAATGTTTCTTCCTTCCTTTGGTGAACTTGGAGTCCAAGGAAGAATTGTAATTCTCCCATCGTACTCATTTCAAATTCTTTTTGCATCAAGCACGAGAATTCCTTGCACAAGCTTTCATTAGTTGCTACAAAAATAATATCATCAACATAAATTTGAACAATTAACAAACCATTATAATTAGTTTTGGTAAAGAGAGCGGTGTCAAAAACACCTCTTTTAAATCCATTTTCAATCAAAAAACCACTTAACCTTTCGTACCCAGCTCCGAGGGCTTCTTTAAAACCAATTTTTACAAAGCATTAGAAAGTTTGAAAACATGATTTGAAAAATTTTTGTTTTCAAAACCAGGGGGTTGTTCAACAAAAACTGTTTGATCAATAAATCCATTTAATAATGCACTTTTGAAGTCCATTTAGAATAATTTGAAATTGTTAAAGCATGCATATGCAAGAAACAAGCGAATGGATTCAAAACGAGCAACAGGTGCAAAGGTTTCATCAACATCAATGCCTTCCTCTTGAGCATAACCATTTACAACAAGTCTAGCTTTGTTCCTAATGATTTCACCTTTATCATTTAATTTATTTCAAAAAACTCATTTTGTTCTGATTAGGGGATAAATTGATGGTCTTTCAACTAAGGTCCATACATTGTTTTTCTCAAATTGGCTAAGTTCATCTTGCATAGCAAAGACCCAAGATTCATTATTCAATGCATCATCCACACGTTTAGGTTCAATATGAGAAAACAATGCACAGTTACTATTCAAGGATTTATGAGATCAAGTTTTTACCTCTATCGAATGGATCACCTATGATCAAATCTTGAGGGTGACTGGAGACAAATCTCCATGCTCTTGGAAGATCTTTTGGAGTGTCTTCATTTCTTTCTCCTTCTTCATCCAAGTGATGGGTGTTGTCCTCATTGTTTAACGTGATCTCTTGATGTTCTTCATGAATAATGAGCTTTTCAAGCTCCTTTTGAATACCTACATCTTCATCTTCACATATATTCTTTGAAATAACAACATTAGTTTCATCGAATGTAACATGCACAACTTCCTCAATCAAAAGTGTTCTTCTATTGTATATTCGATAGGCTTTTTTGTCATTAGAATATCCTAGAAAAAAAATTTCATCCAATTTTTTGTCAAATTTTATAAGATTTTCTTTGATTTTTAAAATAAAATATTTACAACCAAAAATTTTGAAATAGCTCACAACGGATTTTTAACAAAACAAGAGTTCATAAGGTGTTTTATTTAAAATAGGCCTCAACAGAACTGGATTCCTAACATAACACAAGCCGTGTTAACAGCTTCGATCCAAAAATATTTTAGTAAATCACATTCACTAATCATAGCTCTATCGGCCTTTTGAAGTGTTCTATTTTTCCTTTCAACAACACCATATTGTTGAGACACTCTAACAACCGAAAATTCATGTGAAATACCGTTGTGATCACAAAATTCAAGAAAAACCTTTGAATTTAAATTAGCCTCCATTATCACTTCTCAAACGGATGATTTTCAAAATCAACAAATTTTGAATTTTGAAAAACAATTTTACAAAATTTTCAAAAGGTTCATTTTTGTGAATAATAAATAGTACCCAAGTATACTTGAATAGTCATCAACAATCACAGACGCATATTTACTACTACCGAGATTAGCATGTTGAGTTCGACCAAACAAATCCAAATGCAATAATTCCAAGGGTTTAGAAGTAGACACACAATTTTTCAGTTTAAAAGACACTTTAACTTGTTTCCTGAATTAACATGCATCGCAAATTTTATTTTTCGAAAAATTTCAATTTTGGTAAGCCTCTTACCAATTCCTTCTTGGCAAGTTTTTCAATTAAATCCATGTTGAAAATGGCAAAGCCTTCTATGCTAAAGCCAAGGATCATCTATAGAAACGGTTAGACATTTTACATTTCGACTGCCAATATTGTCAAGATAAATCACATAAACATCATTGTGCCTAGTAGCTTTAAATAAAATAACACAATTTTTATCAAGAATTAGACATTCGTGTTTGGTAAATAACACATAGATTTTTATCACATAGTTGACTCACACTTAATAGACTGTAATTCAAATTATCAACAAGAAGCACATTTTAATCAAGGTCTTACCATTTTTACCTACATCACCAAGGACAATTGATTTTGCTTTCAAGTTATCCCCAAAAATCACCTTTCCACTACTTTTGGATATGAGTTTGGTGAAGAGAGATGTATCACCCGTCATATGTCTTGAGCATCTGCTATCTATGAACCATTTGGTATCCTTGGTGATATTCATTTCCTACACAAGAAATTAAGTGATAACTTTTGGTACCCATATTTTCTTGGGTCCATAAGAGTTAGTAAAATGACTAGAAATCCATACGACATTCATACCAAGTTTTTCATTTCTCTTGACATAACAGTTATTTTTCACATGTCCATATTATTGACAATAATTGCAAATAACATTTTTATTTCCATATAAAGAAGATTTTGATTTTACAAAGTATAACTCATTCATTCTAAAGATGACAAAGTTCTTGTTGATCAATACATTTCTATTCTTTTTCAAATCAACCATATTTTCCCTTTTTTTTATGCAAGAGAATATTCAAGTCATCCAATCTTTTCTTCAAGGAGGCTTGTTCTTCCTTGATCCTTGTTTTCACATGCATGCTTTTCTTCAAATTACTATTTTCTTGTGATAACATATTATTTTCATTCACAAGTTTAGAGTTAGCATTCAATAAAGCATTTGATTTCTTTACTAATTCCTTATTTCTAGCATATGATTCTATCTTTAAACTATCATGCAATTTTAAAATGAAAGCTTCAAGATCATTGTCATCATTAGAATCATAATTAGAAGTTACCTCATCAACACCAATGGCCATAAAGGCCATTTGTTCCGACTCCATTTCTTCTTTAACTTCTGCTTCAGAATTGCAATCATCCCATGTGATTTGGAAATTATTGAAGCGGGGCTTTCTTCCTTCCTTTTTCTTCATGGAAGGACACTCATTTGCAAAGTCTCCGGATTGACCGCATTCAAAGCACTTTTCATTTGCTTTTTCATTTCTAGCTTGGTCTTCCCTTTGAAATTATTTGAGTTGATAGCTCCACTTCTTCTCATTCTCCGTTTATTGATGTAGTGTTTGAGAAATCCTTTGGTGATGAGTGCAAAATCTCATTCATCAAGATCTTTATCTTCTAAGTAGAGCCATTTTCATCTTCTTCTTGAGAAGTCTTTAATGCAATGCTCCTTTTTGGTCTTTCTTCTTCATCATCCACCACTTTAGCCTCTTAGCTTCAATTCATAGGACGTAAAAGAGTTAATTAAAGATTCAATCGGCATGCAATTTAAATTTTTCCCTTCCTCTACAGCGATAGTTTTGGCTTCCCACTCTTTGGATAGAGCATTCAAAGTTTTTTTATTTTTCTCTCCCACAGAGTATTCCTTTCCCAATGCTTCAACATCCTTGATTATATCAATGAATCTACAATACATTTTATCAATGTTTTCATGTGGCTCCATCTTGAAGGACTCATACTTGGCTACAAGTAAGGATTTCTTTTGTTCTCAAACATCATCGCTCCCTTAATGAATTTTCTTCATTTTGTCCCAAATTTCTTTAGCAGAAATGCATCCTTTGACTTGAGTTGATTCGTTGGCATCCAAGGCATTGTATAGCACGTTCGTAGCTTTCGCATTTAAGGTCAAATTTGCCTTGTCTTGTAGAGTGAGCTCATCCCTTGTCTTTTCTCTTCTTCTATTTGTATGATCATCAATGATGGTAACTTCAATAGGACCTTCATTTACAACATACCACAAGTCAATATCAATGGATTGCAAAAATATTTTCATTCTATCTTTCCAACTAATAAAATTTACCCCATTAAACATAGGGGGTCTTGTGATAGATTGACCCTCAAAAAATAAAGCATTGGTTGCCATAAGGGATCTTTACTCAAATGCAATTTAAGTACAATAAAGAGACCAATGCTCTGATACCAATTGTTGGCCCCAAAGCAACCTAAGAGGGGGGTGAATTAGGTTTCTAAAACAAATTACTTTGCAAAATATGCATTTGTAAAATCTTTTGTACTAACAAGTAGTTTGATAGAGATAAAATCACTTAAGCTTATGAACTATAGAAAGGGTAAAGCAAGAGATCAGACAAACAAACTTCCAAGCTACCAAGCTTGAAGTGTTAATCCACTAGAATGCTCCTTTGGTGAGCCAATAATCTCAAATGTACACAAAGTAGGACAATCCTTGCTCACACTAATTCTCTTTAGTTGAGCTAAAGATGTATAAATTTACTCTCAACCTCAATTTTGTACAAGATTATCACTCCACTCAATATTTTTGAATAGCACTTCTAAAGTACATACTAATACAATATTGCTCGATAGCTAATTTGCACTCAAATTGCTTTTCTTCTTGCTTGTATTCAATGTGTAAGGTATTTTTACATTCTGATTAGAGTTGGTATTTATAGGTGCAATAAATTGGGTTGTAACCACCTCCCAACGCTTCAATAATAAATACTCAAAAAACTAGCCGTTATAGTTTCGGATGTCCGATGTTATTGTTGTGCGTCTGACCCAACGTCCGATCATAAATATAAGCGAGTACTGGATGCCGTTCAGACGGACAAACTTGCATCCGTTCCATCATCCGAATTGTGTTTGAAAGGTTCACACATCGGATGGTGTATTGTATCCGAAAGGTTTAATGCCTATTAGGGAATTGTTTCTTTCGAACAGTCAGCTTCGTCCGATGTAAGCTTCTTTCGGACGGTTGGATGCGTCTGTTGCATGAATGCTTAAAATTCTTGATTCTGCCTTACTTTTTTGGACGGAGAAATACGTCCGAGGAACATTCCTTCAGACGTGCCTGTGCGTCCGTTGTAGATGCTAAAAAAAATTTCTCTATGTCTGATCGTTCGGACAGTGAATTGCATCCGTGGTAATCTTGATCAGACGAGATTGTGCGTCCGAGAGATGTAGTGCTATTCGGAGGGTGTACTTCGTCCGAAAGCTTTGTTTCCAGCAAATATAATAACATACCTGCACAACTTAGGTTAAGAGGTAAAATGCATTTGTCAACATCAAAATAAGGTTTGTGCATTTGTCAATCAATGCACCAAGCCAAATATCACAAAATATCCAAAAATACAATTCATGCAACATGAGCAATGATGCTTAATTCATTTTTTTCTATACTTAAACCCAATTTACAAAAAAATTAAAATGTTTAAACCATATCAACAATCAATTGAACTTGACATTATACAAACATTTACGGAAAAAGTAAGGTTTGAGGTCACTTACGGAAAAAGTAAAGTTTGAGGTCAAAAGTAATTGAAAAAAATATTTAGTTGAAAGAATAGTCGAGTTTCAAGGATTAAATCCCATATTTCATATGAAATGTTACCTAAGTTCAATATTCAATTCATCTTCTCCCAAAAACAAAGAAATCATAAAAACTCAATCCTAACACATTACAATCAAACACCACCACGTTGTTCAGATTATTCATTTGATGGGTACAACTCATCCATCCATTCCCCATTTAGCACACGAAGTAAAATAAAGACAACATTAACAAAAGCTTATGATTAAACAAGTGAAATGAAAACTTGCCAAAATAGTCCAAAGATTCAACTTAAAAAGAACTAAAGTAAAAACATCCAACATAAGCTAAAGGTGACCGTGCCAAACTAGCCCAAGGGTCATCCTTTCTACCAAAAGTACTACCAAAGCTAAGTGGTTATAATCAAAATCTCTAGTCACATAAACCGAACCACTTAGACAAAATTTATTCATTGATTTTAAACTTACCAAACTAGCAATTCAAACAACCAACTAAAATCTATCAATTCGAATAGAAAGATGTAAAGGAAATGCAATCGATAGGTCTCATCAGTCTCTCAAATATGGGAAAAAATAAGATAATGGGATAATAGGGTAGAAAGCATGTAAATATAAGAGGGAAAAAATTCTAATTAGAGCAATTGGGGGAAGTGATCAATCATCATCCTCCTCATCATCGTCGTCCTTCTCATCCTCTCCATAGATCTCAAACACTTTATCACTCTAGTCTTTGTGGGCTCCATCACCCTCTCTATGTTGGTTCTCTTCAAAGTGCATGTCCACGTTGATCCCTTCTTCTTCATCATCACCTTGTTGTGATGCTTCTTGTTCACTTTGTGGTTGGAAAAAAGGTTACTCATGTGGAAGTCCCTAATACCATAGTGGTGGAGGCCTTGGGTGAACCCGTGTATCGGGTATTGTGGTTTGGAATGCTTGACCGATAAGTGTCAGGTTGTTTTGGATCAGACCATTATCTAGCTATAAGTGTAGTAGGAGTGCATCTTATTTTGCTCATTATCCATTTAAGAAAGGTTGTACACATACCCATCGAGCATGTTAATGAACGGGGCTTGTGGAGGCAATATGCAAATGATACACCCGATAATTCTGCCGTCGGGTAGTGCCTCTTGAACTCTTTGACCATATTCTTCACATAGGTCCCATCAATGCATGCTCTTTAATGTACTTGCTTCTTGCCCAAATTTATCTCACAACCTACATCAAGGCATAATCGAGTAACAAGGCTAGGTAAAGAAAAGGTAGATCTCCACCATTGTGAGCTTTTTCTTAAAGTCCAATTAAATGATCTTTCCTAAATTTATACTCAAACTCTTCATTATGGAAAAAACTAAGCATGCTTTTTCTCTTTACACAAAACTTACAGCGGTAGATCCCAAAATCTAACAAAAAATAAAGTAAAATCAAATATTTGGTAGCAGTTGAAGATGTTTCCTATCAAAACCCAAATTTTGGCTTGTTGGATGACATTCATATATAACCCAATTTGGTTCATCAACACATAGATGCATAGTGACTCTATTGTAATCGTGCCCCTAGTAGTTTGGATCCATCAAGTATGCATAGCCACTGCCCTAGAGTGTTGGGATGCTGTGAAATGCGTTGATCTTCTTTTCACTCACATCTACCCATTTCCCCATAACAAAGACCATGTTGTCTTCCATGCCACTTAAGTTACAACAAAATTCCTTGATGTTGAAATAGGCTGAAGGAACTCTACCATCAAACATACACCAATTACACTCCTTAAGTTGAATTTCAATCTCTTTTCGCAACCTCTCAAACTCACCTCAGCTTTCCAATACATCAAACCCTCTTTCCTAAATGATGCCATATTTAGCATGTTTAGCAAAAAACCATGGAAGCCCTAGAACTCACAAAAATATTGCTATCATAATCACCATTACCACCCTTCCCAACAGACTGACTACCCGACCCTGTTTTTCTTTCCCAACTAAAGGTGTTGACTACCATTTTTCTCTTTCCCTTATTTTCAGCCATATTAATTACTAAACAAAAATTTCACCAAATAATCAAAAGATAATAAATCACACAATTCAGAGAATCCTAAAAACAGTCCAAACAATAAGTACTTCCAACCAATAAAATTCACAATAATCTCAAAAGATGATCTGAACAATTTAAACAAGAATAGTCTTGTGGAATTTATAACACTTACAAACCAATTTGTACAAAGTGAAACAATATTACCTGTTGAGTTCCAATTGAAAAGACAATCTCATAGAAATCCTTGAACAATCTCACCTTCAAAGAGTATGGCAGGTTCATTTATGGTGTTTAAGGTGGTTTTGGAGTGATTTGGGTGGAGGAACTGGGTTTTTAATGTGACAGGGAGTAGAAAGTGTTTCAGTCTTGGAGAGGTAGAAAAGTTGGTGTTTTCTGAAAAAATTGGCTGAAATTTTTCATACTCAACTAAAGTAGCACCACGATGACTGATTTTTTTCTTGAACCTAGAATTGCTCACTGCAATTACCAGAAGTAATTAGGGTTTCTGAAAAATCTATCTGGTCACCATGATAACAGGATTCTCTTCTTCAAACTAGTGACTGTGATGACTATTACTTAGAAAAATTTCCTTGTAGGCATCTAGTCACTACAATGACTAAGGCACCATTAAACTTCTAGTGGTAAACATTTGTTGGCCACTAAGGTCACCAATACTTAGAAAATTTTTCAGATTTTTGCTTTGTATGTCACCTCGGTCACTAGATTTCCTTCTTCGTGATGGTCACCGCAATCACTAGGACTTAGAGAAATTTCTTAATCTTGGTAGCTGATCACAATAGTCACCAAACCACGGTTAAACTTCCAGTGAGCAATTTTCTTTGTCGTCACGGTTACCAGATTGGTCACCGTAGTCATCAACACTTAGATAAAAATCTTCCTTTTTCAATTTTCACCGACTTTTGCCATTGACTTCCCATTTACCTATAAACGTCAAAACACCATATTAGAGGTCATTTCCAAATACAGTTCGTTTAAAACATTTCAAAATAAGCAATTAACCAAATTGAACCTAATTTTAATCCAATTAACCCTACTCAAAATCTAATTAACTAGATAATCTAAAAATCACACAAAAGCATAAACAGATGAAAGAAAAGCTTGGGTAACTTCCCAAGAAGTGCTTGTTTATGGTTATTAGCTTGATTATGGTCATAAAGTGATCAGGTATTAACAAAAAGAACGGTTGTGTGTACTTTCTCCTTTGGATTTCCATGATAAAGCTTCAATCTATGCCCATTGACTTTGAAGTTCGAGTTCACCCTTTTAACTCTATGGCTCTATATGGAAACACTTGAATCACCTCAAATGGACCTTCCCATCTAGACCTGAGCATTTCGGGAAACAATTTGAGTCTAGAATTATAGACCAAAATATGATCAGCCGTAGTAAAATTGTTCCCCAAGCTTATCATGCCATGCCTTGGTCCTGTCCTTGTAAATCATGGAGTTTTCAAGTCTGCATCCCTTCTAAATTCATCTAATTCATTCAAGTCCAAGAGTTGCTTCTTACAAGCTTCCTTTCAATCAAAGTTCAAGCTTTTGATGGCCTAATATGCTTAATGCTCTAACTTTACCAAGAGATGTCAAGATTTACCATACATCATTTGATATGGTGACATTCCAATTGGTGTCTTAAAAGCGGTATAGTATGCTCAAAGTGCATCATTCAACTTCCGTGAGCAATCTTTCCTTGAGCTGTTGACGGTCTTTTCAAGGATTTTCTTCAATTCCCTATTACATACCTCTACTTGACCCGAAATTGAGGAGTGAGAATTTTGTGATTCACCCCTTACTTGGCCATTAATGTTTCAAATTGAGAATCCTTGAATTGAGATCCTCCATCACTTATGATTGTGTATTGCACTCCAGATCTGGAGAAGATGTTCTTCCACAAGAATTTTGTGAATACCTTGGCATCATTGATGGGTGAAGCGAGTGCTTTTACCAATTTGGAGACGATATAAACGATAGCCACCAATATGTACTTGTAGGAATAGGAAGTCAGGAAGGACCCTATAAAATCTAATCTCTAGCATCAAACACTTCGAGTTCAACAATCCCATTGAGAGGCATTTCTTGTCTTCTTAAGATGTTTCCAACTCTTTGGCACTCGTCACACGTAAGTTCACAATTCCTTGAGTCTTTGAAGATTTCGGTCAATAAAATCCACTTTGCAAGACCTTTGAGACGGTCTTTTAGGCTCCATAATGCCCTCCAATAGGGAAAAAGTGAAAATGCCTCAAAACATCTTCTACTACTCAAAACATCTTGAGTAGCTTTTTGGTTTTTGGTCACTGCACCACCTAAATAGGCAAGACGCATCCCAATAGTAATATTTGATCTTTGAGAAGAATTTTCTCTTTTGGCTCACATTCAAGGACTTCGGTACTACCCTTGCCACTACATAGTTTACCACGTCCGCATAATAAGGGTGTTTGTCCTTAAGCACCAATAATTTTTCTATATGGGAAACTCTTCTTGAATAGGGATTCCCTCTTAACATACTAGTCTTGATCCCTCAATTCTTGACAAATGATCTGCAACCACATTTTTGCACCCTTTCTTGTCTACAACTTACCAGTCAAATTACTACAAGAGAAGTATCCATCTTAGTAATCTTTATTTCTTGTCTTACTTATAGAACAAATACTTCAATGCCAAATGATTAGTATGCCAAATAATTTTGGAGCCAATCAAATATGAACAAAAATTTTCAAACGCAAACATAGTAGCAAGCAATTCCTTTTATATAGTTGAATAGTTCATTCGAGCTTCATTCAAAGTCTTGTTTGCATAGTAAATGACATGCAAAATTTTATATATCAACTTTTTGGGAAAAAATGACCCCATAGCATAGTCATTGGCATCACACATTAATTCAAATGGAGTGACCAATTAGAAGCAACAATTATAGGGCGGTAACCGGGGCATACTTCAATTCATTAAAGGATTTCAAACATGCATCATGACAAAATTGAATAAGAAATCTTTTTTGCAACAAAGAGGATAGAGGCCTAGCAATATGGGACAATTTTCTAATGAACCTACGATAGAATTCTGCATGTCCAAGAAAACTCCTAACTCTCATAACATTAGTAGGATGAGGTAATTTTTCAATCACCTCAACCTTAGATCTATCTACCTCTACTCCTTTGAACGTGACCCTATGTCCCAACACAATGCCTTCTTATACCATAAATTAGCATTTCCCCTAATTGTGGGCCAAGTTAGCCACTCACATCTTTACAAAACATTTGACAAATTAGACAAGTAATCATCAAAGGAAGTGCTGAAAACACTAAATCATCCATAAGCATGCACTTTTATGCATTTTTCAATCATGTCATGAAAGACAGGATACATGCACCTTTGAATGTACTAGGAGCATTACATAGCCCAAAAAGCATTGTACTATATGCAACTGTGCCGAAGGGCATTTGAATGTGATTTTCTCTTGATCCTCTGGTCATATGCGCTATTTAGAAATACTCAGAGTAGCCACCAAGAAAATAATAGCATGCAAACCTGGCCAATCTCTCCAATATTTGATCAATGAAAGGCAATGGAAAATGGTCTTTTCGAGACGTTTCATTCAACTTCTTGTAGTCAATACAAACTCTTCTCCCCGTGACAATCTAGAAGGAAGAAGTTCATTAGTGTCACTAAGTACCACGGTAACACCACTTTTTTTTGGAACGACTTGGGTTGGACTAACCCATTCACTTTCACTAATCGGGTAGATTTTACCGATATCAAGTGGTTTCGTGACTTCTTTCCTAATGAACTCTTTCAAAGTAGGGTTCAACCTCCTTTGAGATTGCCTAACTGGTCTATGCCAATCATTCATGAGAATTTTATGCATACAAAGAGTTGGACTAATTCCTTTAATGTCATCAATAGTCCATGCCATGGTATTTCTATGCAATTTAAGCACACCAATCAAACTTTCAAGTTGTTCACAAGTCAAGAAGGCATTCAAACAAGTATGGGGAAGGTTATATTTTCACCAAGGTAAACGTATTGTAAATGCAAGAAAGGAGTTTTAAGTTCAACTTTGGGGGGGTTCATTGAACGGAGACCCTCTTTTTACTTTTTTTCCCCTTTATCACTTTCATGTTTTTGTAATTGATCACTTTCTTCAAGGTGCTTCAAACATTTCATTGTCTTTTCATCATCTTGGTTCATTTTGGTTGGGCTCATCAATGCCTTCTCCCATGGAGATTTTATCAACTTGTACCTACAATTGTCATGAACCAAATTATCGGTCACATTTATGTTCATCAAATCTTCATAATTAGAGAGGAGTTTAAATGAATCAAAAACATTAAAAGTACAATTTCATTATTAATTCTAAACTCTGACTTTTCCTATTAGATGTCTATAAGAGCACGTCCAGTAGCTAGGAATGGTCTTCCTAGTCTGATCGGCATGTCTATATCTTCCTTCATATCTAGCACTATGAAATATGAAGGAAGATAAGACCTTGAACACTTTTATGACAACATTCTCAATTATTCCTCTTAGAAACTTAACGTTCGGTCTGCAAGTTGCAAAGAACCACTTGTGGGTTTCAAATCCCCACCATTGAGTTTCTTGTAGACCGAGAAAGACATGAGGCTGATTGAGCCTCCCAAGTCACATAAGGTTCTTTCAAAATGGACATCTCCTACATCACAAGGTACTAAAAAGGAACTTGGATCTTTGAGATTCGGAGGTAGCTTTTTTGTGATCAATGCACTACAACCTTCCATTAGACAAAGGATCTCATCAAAGAAAGCACTTTTTTGAGATAGGAATCGATATCTAATGAATTCGACGATTTTAGTATAAATGATTGGCTAAAGCTGAAGTACCTACTTTCAAAGTAATAGAAAGAAAAGCAATGACTGGAGTGGGAGAAAGTATTTTCTACGGTAGCACCATGAATAGCTCATAGAAAAGCAGCGCCCAATACACCGGCAACTCCCATCATATGAAATGGGTTTTTTTTGGTACTGTGATTCAACAATCCCAAAGTTTCGTTTTGATCCAATCAAATCAAATAAGGGAAAATTTTTGCGTGAAGGGGTTCAAGAATCAGTTTTCTTTTTATAAGGGCTAAAATCACTGAACTATTGATTTACGTAATTGGAAGTAACCAATTAGGTTTACGACGAAACCTAGAAATTGATCACTGATCCAATTTGAGTACCTCTACAAGATAGACCTCACAATTCAATGTATTAAATAAATACATGTCTATTTTATTAATTAATTAAAATTCTATGAAGCTTTCTCTTTGAAGAAAGAACTTGCTTCATGAATTGGCATAGCTATGCATATTCTCTAGGGATTTCATAAATAGGATGTTAATTTCAAATATCTTGAACATCTCTGGAAACTTCTTGAAATTTTTTGCTTTTTCATCTCCCTTCAATCTTTGAGGGAAAAAGATTTTAACTTGCTTGGTCACTTCTATTATTGGATCCTTACCTTCATTTTGTTGGTTAACAGGCTTTAGTAGGCTCATCAATCATTTTGTCCTTGCCCTTAGAAGACTCTCCATTCACATCATTATTCACTTATCTTTCACTCTCTTCATCTATCAAAGTTGAATTCTCTCCACCCTTTTCACCTAACATTTTCCCACTACTAAGCATGATAGCTTGAATTTGTTCACATTCATGGTTGTCTCTTGGATTTTGATCTCTTGGTTTCGGGAAGTGTCATTTGAATGAACCACTAGGCCTCTCTAACACTTGCCTTGCTGCTTGCCCCAATTGAGTCTCCAAATTTCATGTAGAGGCTCCTTGATTTCATGCAAATGCCTCGTGTTCTCTCTTAAGATCTTCAAGTTCCTTTGTAGTCTCCACTAATTGAACTAAATGTAACATCTTCTGCTTCTTTTTGGATGCATTAGTTCCAGGATGGTTGATTTTGATTGGAGGTACTAGGTTGGTTTGAGGAACATGGTTGGGTACGTTGAAAGTTAGATTGGTATTAGCCTTTGGTGTGAGGTCATATATCCTGATATGGTCTAGAGGAAGAGGTTTGATTGTGGTAAGTAGGTTGATTGACATTTTGAGATGATCATTGACCATCACATAAGAAATTAGGGCGATTCGCCCAAGAAGAGTTATGGGTATTTTTATAGTAGCTTGGTGGGTTTCTAGATGATGAAGGTTGTTTCCTCATATAATTTGCTTGCTCGTTCTCTATAAGTGTCCCATCACTTGAATAGTGCCAATTAGAGTGATTACCTAAACTAAAGTCACACACTAAAGGTAATTGCAATTGAAGTGATACAACATTCACCTTTCCTATGTTTTCCAATGCGCTTGTGAGATTGGCCATCATATTTGCTATCATGCTATTTTGGGCCAACAGTGCATGGACTCATCTTTGGCCTTGAAGAGGATTCGGAGGTTGGGGTTGAGCTTGTGGTTGTGCCGCCGGACCATGTTGGTAGTAATTAAAGGCCATGGTATTGAGTAGCCTTTGTGCCTCCTCTGGCATTTTAAGTGACTACACCCTCCAGCTGAAGCATCCATAACAGATTTAGTTTCTTGGTAGAGCCCATTGTAAAATATTTGCACTTGAAGCCATAAAAGGAATGGCTTGATATTGGCACTACTGAAGTAACTCTCTAAATCTTTCCCAAGCCTCCACTATGCCCTCATTGACATCTTGCTTGAACGAGGTCCTATTACTCCTCAACCTTGCCGTTCAAGATGGGGGAATGTATTTTGCTAGAAACTTTTGAGCCAACCCGTTCCACGTGGTAACCGTCCCTTGATTGCGGCTTTGCAACCAATACTTAGCTCGATCCCTCAAGGAGAAGGGAAATGCCCTCATCCTTATGCAATCCAAATGAATTCATTGAACTTAAATGTATCTAATGTTTCCTCAAAATTCATCAAGTAAGTGTAGAGATCCTCAACGAGCCACCCACAAATATGGCACGAGCTTGAAATAATTGTATCAATCCTGGTTTTATCTTCTAAGTTGTTGGCTTGGATAGGCATCCTTACAATGCTCGATGTGGCACCATTAGAGTTAGGCATGGCATAATCTCTAAGTGCTCTCCCATTACCATTCATTCCATTTCCTCTGTTACCATTTCCTCGTATTCCATTATTGCCTACTACTACATCTTGATCAGCTTGCCAATTGTTCTCATCTTCTACCCTTGGTCTATTTGGATCGTTTGTCATTGTGAATTCCTCTTGTAGTTGTTAAAATTGCTTATCTTTGCGAATCTTCCTTAATGTCCTCTCAAGTTCTAGGTCAAGGAGTTATATAATCTCTTTATCTAAGACCACACACTACAAGAATCACAACAAAGACAAGTCAAATTCTCAATAGAAGGAACAAAATGCAAGAGTAGAGTAATGATAGACACCGTTAACACAAAAATTAAATACTAAAAGAAATAAAAGTTTAGATTAGCACAATCACATTGCACCTAATATCGCCAATTACTTCCTTAGTAATGACACTAAAAACTTGACGTGAATTAATCTAAGTGCCTTTATCAATTTAATGCTCAATCTCTTTCAAGTTATAAAACTTTACTTTATTAGACTAAAATCCTCACTTCTGCAAGTATTCAAGGTAGATTTGTAGCTAGTGGTAAGGGGTATTGATCCCACAAAGAAAGTTTGATAATTACAAGGATTCATAGGATGCGAGTACTATCTAAACAACTAAATCAAATTAAAATTACACTAAGATAGCAATTAAACTATCATAACAAGTAACAAATAACTAGATTATCAA
Source organism: Cinchona pubescens (assembly GCA_025175665.1). Taxonomy (NCBI): domain Eukaryota; kingdom Viridiplantae; phylum Streptophyta; class Magnoliopsida; order Gentianales; family Rubiaceae; genus Cinchona; species Cinchona pubescens. The sequence continues at coordinate 7,955,523 of JANKKI010000075.1, read as the reverse complement.
AAGATTAACAGTAGTAAACAAAGAGGGATTGGGGTACGACTATGATTCCTTTGTTAGGTGGAGTCTTCTAGTGGGGTGACATTCAATTGGTACAAACGAAATTTTCCTACAAACCAATTCTTTGGCCCGACTCATGGTTCTAGCCTACTAGATTCATGGAGTTCAAGTAAATAATCAAGGAAATTATAATCTTGGCCCAACTACTAATCCACTTAATTATATACTAAAGTAGCCTAAGAATTAACACTTAACACTCATATTTAGTTGTGTTAACCTCACAAAAATGGTTTAAAAGTGGTACCTCTCCCTGTCACCAACATTGTAAAACATTTACTACAACTCTAATGTCCACCATCTACTAGTCTACCCACCTAGAATCACTCACATATAAGCAAAGTTCACACATTATAACCCAATCCCCTAGTAATTTAGCTACTCATGCTTAAAGAAGTACAAAACATGTGTATAATATAAAGGGGTAAGCTATAGCAACAACTAGAGTAAGAACTAGAAATAACATTAACATGAACAAACTAAATAAGCATAGAAATGATAGATGATTATACCAAATGGAAGCTAAGCAAAATTCTAGCAACTATTGTGAAGAAAAATCTAGCTTGCATTAATTAGAGAGAGTAATTTCAACTATTAAAATTCTGAAAATCAGAGAAGAAGAGTAAATGCTACAAATATTACTAAATATAGCAAAGTTCTTCTACTTCTAAGCCTACCTTATCTAGACTAATTACTACTCAAACTTCTACACTCCTACACCATGTGTTTTTTGTGTATATTCTAGGGTAATTTGATATTCCCGCAACCATTCTAAAAGTGGCCAAAATTCCATCTGTCTGGAATCTTCTCGGGCTACGATGATGAGTTTCCTTCTTGAATTTCATCACCGTAGCGTCCAGGCTTAGTTAACTATGATCTTTCTTCAGCTGGTTATTGTAGTGTTCAATTTTGCTTCTTTGATCTAGTAGCACTTGAATCCTAAATGCTTTGTCACTGCGGTGTTGACCTTCATGCTTTTGATCTAGTCATCGCCGTTTGGGACATTTGAAGTCTCTAATGCTTGTAACCACGGTTGTAAAATTTCTTCTTTGATTTTCATAACCGCGGTATTGAACTTCAACAGTCTTGCACTTTGGTCTTCAATTTTCTTCCAACTATATCTTTGATCCTTGGCTCCTTTCATTCCTCAAGTTGCTACCGAATTATAAGTAATCCCTACAAAATACACCAAGAATCACTAAGTGTATGTGCACTTTAAATAACCACAATGTCAATTAAGCCTATTTTTGTGAATACATGCTACCGAAAGTCCTAATATTACTCTAAAACTATTAAATCTACTATTAAATATAAAATTCAAGTAAAAATACATAAGAAAGCTTAAATTGGGATACCATAGTCAAAATTGCATGGATTTAGAGGTAAAATAACTCTATTTATTAGAGTTATCAATAATATACAATATGAAAACTTTGTCCCTTTTCTAACACAAAGCTACATCCCTAGCAAAATTGTAGGAATCACACATTAATTCAAAAGTAAAAGACCAATCGAGTGCTATGATTGAGGGTGCAGTCAACAAAGCTTTTTTTTTGTAATTTCAAATGCATGAAACATTTATCATCAAAATTTAATACCTTAATTTTCTAAAGCAATGCATATAAGGGTCTAGCAATAAGGAAATATATTTAATAAAATACAAATAAAATCTAGATGACCTAAAAAGTTCCTAATCCTGTTCGTAGTGCTAGGTGGTTGAAGTTTTAGGTCTCTCACTTCTATCTTAGTCTTATCCATCTCAATACCTTTGTAAGATATTTTTGTGACCCAGTACTATCCCTTCTTACAGTATAAAATCACATTTTTTCCAATTGAGTGCAAGGTTAGTTTCTTCATATATCTTACGAACAACGGATATGCAAGCAATCATCATATGTGGATCCAAAAACTAAAAAATCATCCATAAACACTTCAATGCACTTTTCAATCATGTCATACAATATTGCAAACATGCATCTTTGAAATGTACTTAGTGCGTTACACAAACCAAATGGCATCCTCTGGTAGGTGAAGATGCTCGTAAGGATTAGTAAATGTGGTATTTTCTTGGTCCTCCTAGGCTATAGCAATTTGAAAGTACCTAGAGCAACAATCTAGAAAACAATAAAATGCATGACTTGCTAACTGTTCTACCATTTGATCAATAAAAAAAAAAAAAGGAAAGTGATCATTTTGGGTGGTCTCATTAAGTTTTCTATAGTCTAGACATACCTTCTACCCAGCGACAAGCCTAGAGGAAGTAAGTTCATTGTTCTCACTAATCATCACGGTCATTCCCCCTTTCTTGGGAACCACTTAAGCAGGGCTAGCCTACTAAGTGTCACTAATTGCATAATTAATACCTACATATAACAATTTCATGGCTTCCTTCCTAACCACTTCCTTTATAGTAGGATTAAGTCTACGTTGTGGTTGTCTACAAGCCCCATAACTATCAGTCAACAAAATTTTGTGCATGTTAATGGAAAGGCTAATCCCCTTGATGTAATTAATAACACCTTTGTACAATTTAAGCACGTCAAGCAATTTGTTAAATTGTTCATCAGATAAATCAAAACTCATAATAACAATAAATATCCCATTCTCCTCTAAGAAAGCATATTTTAAATGTGTAGAGAGTGGTTTTAACTCTACCTTGAAGGGTTCGTTGGTTGGAAACCCCCCTTACCTAACTTTTCATCTGGTGCTAGTTTGTAACTAGAGAATTAGCTTCACTTCTGTTGCACTTGTCAAGGCATTTTCTAGTGGCAATCTTGGAACTTCATACTTACAAAAATTAGAAAATAAGTCATCAATAATATCAATCATCATAAATTGAAAGAGTTTAAGAGAACTAAACACAAAGAAATTGACAATTTGTTCATTGACTCTCAATTGTAATTTCCCTTCTTGCACGTCTATCATTGTTTTGCTCATTACTAAAAACGGTCTTCCAAGAATCAATGGCATGTCTTTGCCTTTCTCCATGTATAGAATGATGAAATCCTCTAGTAAGTAGCATTTATCTACTTTCACTAGTATGTTTTTCACTATAGTTAATACTCCAATTAACTAACTGAATAGAGACATTGGTCTGTTTAATCTCCCCATCATTAAGCTTCTTGCGAATAAATAGGCAAATAAGGTTGATAGATGTCCCTAACTCACACAATACCCTTTTAAATTTCATCCCTCCAACTCTACATGGGATAGAGAAGGAACCAAGATCCTTCATTTTAATGGGGGCAACTTTTTCTAAATAATTGCAATGACCCTTCTATCGAACACAAAATGTCATCACCTATAATTTATTAGACAGGAAATCTCAATACCTGCTTCAAGAACTTCGTCTAACTGGGCATATTCCCAAGAGCCTCCATGAACGGGATGTTAAGCTCCAATTTCTTAAAAATATCCAGGAATCTCTTGAACTTATTTTCTTTCTCTTCGCCCTTCAGCCAGTTAGGAAATGGAACTTTTACTATTGGTTCCATGGGCTTGCTATCTATTTTTCCTTTTGCTATACCTTACCTTTCTCCTTATTGAACTCTCAATATCACTATTTGCTTCTATCTTCTCTTAATTCATCTTATCGTTTCTATTTTTGTTTTCCACCTTTTCAGGTACTTTATTTTCTAAGACTTTTCTAATCCTTTAGTGGTGGCCTTTGCTTTCTCTCTTGGATTTGTAATAGTATCACTTGGTAAAGTCCCTTCTGGCCGTTCAACTATAGCCCTTGCAAAGTAACCCATCTGTGATTTTCCAAATTTTTTATTGCAGTTTCTTGGTTCCAGATAAGTGTTTCATGACATTTTATCGATGCCTTATAAGTTTTCATAAATGTCATACTCTGCTACATAAACTATGTAAGCACTTTTTCCAATTGACTTTCCTTTTCTTATGGAAGTGAAGATGCTTGCATTTACTGCTAATGAGATTGAAACTGCTGATGGAAAGGTGGTCTAGGATTTGAAACTTGTGGTTACATATGGGCTTGAATCTATTGACCTGCCACGGAGAAGTTAGGATGATTTCTCTAACCTGAATTGTATGCATTATTGTACGGGTCATTTTCGGGTCTATACTAATTCTGTCTCTGACCTACGTAGTTCCCCTGTGCTTGACTCAAATAAGAAGAAACAAGAATGCCTGCTATAATACATTAACCATTCACGGCCACCAGAATACAAATCACAAATCCATAGTTGTGGAGTGGTTACTACATTTACACCTAATCCCCCAATCTACTTAGTCAGATTCTCCATCTGAGTAATAGCCATGGCTTTGTTTTGGGCGAGTAAAGCATCTAAAGTACTTAACTCATGAACTTCCCTCCTAGGTTCCCTTGATTGAACTATCGGTGACTAGTAATAATTTGAGGGCATTGTTTAGAGTAGAATATGAGCCTTCTCTGGTGTTTTAATTAATAGGAAACCACTAGTTGAAGAATCAACTATCTCTCGAATCTCTTGAAGTAACTCGTTGCAGAAGGTTTGCAATTGCATCCAGAGTGAAAAACTATGGTACGGGTATTTCCTTATCATGTATTTGTATCTCTCCCATGCTTCGTTCAAGCTCCCCTATTAAGCTAACTAATGGATGTGACTTCTCAATTTTGGCAATCTTAGATGGTGGAAAATACTTGGTCATAAAAGCTTGTGCCAACCTATCCTAAGTCTTGAATATACCTTGCTGAAATCCTTACAGTCATGCCTTCACTCTGTCCCTCAAAGAAAACGGAAATACTTTTAAATACATCTGCGTTTACTTCGTTCTGCTTTTCAGATAGCACAAACTTCCTTGAAATTTAGGAGATGGAGATTTGCGTCTTCATTCAATAATCTTCCAAATAAGGCATATTGATGTAACATAGATATCAACCCTGGTTTGATCTTGAAATTATTTTCTTGGATGGGTGGCTTTGTGATACTGAAATTGTAACGCCCAGACCCTAGGCTAGCCCAATAACATTGGTCCTAACCTACTAGACCAAAATGTTTAAATTAAGTTATTAGTAGCCCATGACTCTAGATATTATATATGAAACAATTCTTTCTTTTCTTTTTGATGTAGGAATGGGTCCTCACATTCACTTCTCTTTATGGCCTTGCAAAAACGCAAGGCCCGTACCTTCGATTATGCAAGACTTTAGAGGCGTTTCATACGAGCTCTAGATATGGCTCTCACGCTTAGGTCGACATAGCATGTAGTCTCGCACATCACTTAGGTCCAGCACCTCCTTGAGTAGTCGAGACCCAATACCACTGGCCCAGTCTCACCTCATGCATAAGAATACATGAGCTGCGCTTTAATACTATTTGTAACACTCCAGACCCTGGGTTGATCCAATAACTTTTGGCCCTAATCCATTGGACCAAAATGCTTAACCTCAGTTCTTAATAGCCTATGACCCTGGATATTATATACGAAAAAAAATTTCTTTTCTTTCCGATATGAGAACAAGTCCTCACAAGAATTTTGTGCCATCAAAATATGGGTAGGCATAGTTTCGTAGGGACTGGTTATTCCCAACATGCTAATTATTTTTGTTATTGTTGGCTACATTCTTCTTCTTTTTGCAATTGAGTTCCTTGTTAACTAGCACTCTGTGCACTGCTTGGTCTACCTCGCTGCCATAATTTGCTTGGTTTCTTGTTGTTGCTGTCTTTGTTAACGTCTCACTCTTATTAGGGATCCTAGTGTCTATTTCAGAGTGAAAAGGAAGGAAGGTCTGATTAGGGTCTTGCATTGTAACACAATAATAACAAAGCTATCACACACACTAGTGTAAGTAAGAATAACAAGTTAGATGAACACTCGAGCAAAAAAAAATTAATAAAAACAAAAATTAAAAATTCTAAAGTAGAATTCATCTTAACATCTCAATATTGCCTAGAATTACAGTCCTTGGTAACGATGCCAAAAATATTATAAGCAGTTCATTTACTCTTATTTATAACTATCCACTAAATCTAGCAAGAAGACGATATCACTGTAGTTAATGCGAATAAGATCGTTCCACAAAGACTATGTAGACAAGTATTGAAGTTCTTCAACGATATTCTAGTTAGACACCCCGAAATAGATGTTTTGGATTTTTAAAATAAATAAATACAATAATAAAGAACTATTAACTACAGAGTACTTAATATCAAAGCTCGATAGGGAATATTTAAATCAATTAAAAATGACGGGTTAGTACTAGGTTAGCCAACTCTTGGATTGCTCGTTTTTACCAATTAATCAGTTAAACTACACTAGTTAGAGATCCAATTCCCAAAAATCAACTTAATCTTGATGTGTACTNATTCCTCGCAACAATTACTTTTTTCTATATAATCAAATTAGGCTAGATTCCTCATTCACCTAATTTCAATTAAATTGATTTTCTCTGCATGAAATTATCAAGAATCCATCAGGCAATTTGTCAATCACAATCTCAAATTGAACCTAATAATTAATTATGGTCTATGACAGGGGACTAACTTCCGTCTCTTCTCGCCCAACCTAGCCAAATCAAGAGTTAGTTACGTTATTAATATGTCATATTGTATTAATTATTACCAAAAAATACAGATATGTCGATTAATAGATCATTCAAGTTATTCCATGGGAATCCACATTTCCTATGCCTAACCATTACAGGTTTAGTGATTCACTACTATAAGATACAGAAGAGAAACATTAAGTTGTAAGAATACATGTTCAATCTATAACTAGGGTTTCCAAAGATTTAATCTTGAATAAAAATTAAATGCTTTCAACAACCAATAATAAATATTGAAAAGTAAAATGAACCAATATCGACAAATGTGTATTAGAAAAAGCTGGAATAAAAGTAGTCCTTGAATTGAAATTGTGTAATCCAAAGCAAAACAAAAGAGTAAATCATCAAAGCTAGTAATTGAGATTAAAATCTAATAGACAAAGTTGTGGGTTGATTGAAAAGTGTTAAAATTAAAGCTATCTATGCTCTAGGGGAAATAAAAAACCCTAGGGTAAACTAAAAGGAGCTAGAATAATGACTAATGCTTAAAACGAAGGCTAAATAATCTTTAAATCAAATGCCCCACGTCATCTTGCGTCAATAGGGTTGCTATTACACTGAAATGATGGTCGAGGACGAGGTTGAACTTCCTGCCAAATTTGAATTTTTCCCCTTACCATATGACCATTTCATCCTCATAAACCCTAAACACATAAAAAAAAAATTAAATAGTTATCTTTCATATGGTTAAACACATAAAATGAATGATTAAATCAAACAATCAAATTCTATCATATACATCAACTAATGTCACCCAAAACCAAAAATTGAGACTAAATGCACAACAAATCAAGCAAAAATAACAGTAAATAACTCTATTTTTTTTATAGAGTTATCAGTAATCTCTTTCTAGTATTCACTCATTTCATGATATTTCTTACATGATACAAAATGTGTGATTTATTTTGCGTCTTATCACAAGTTTAGTTAATCATTCTAAAATTGGTTAGAGACTCAAAAGAATTAAAAACATAAAAGATATATACTTGAAAAAAATTTACCATAAATAACATTAAGAACAACATTATTTATGTCATAACATGTTGCTATATTTCAAAACCCTAACCTGAACAACCTAGATTATAACCGCAGTAAAAAAATAATAATAAGATTTAATCGAAAGCCATAGAAACTAAAGGACAATGACAAATAAGTGCTAAAACAAATTAGAAGTCACTAAGAAAATGATACAAGTCTTCAACATTTGAATCTTCTCCTTTTCATCTTTTATGATAAACTAGAAAATAAAGAGAAAACTAAGGTTTAATCTAGAATAAACATTGATTTTGGAAAAGCTAATAATAAGATGTTTAAAATGTTCCAGCTAAGATCCATAAGTGTTGGAATCAACTCCAACTCAAAAGTGCCACAAACGAAAAAAGGGATTCGAAATTGTTAAAATCGTGTACAATGAAGGCATGATGATTACTTTATCCCATCTTTTACCACTGTGCATAAAAGAGAGACAATTTTGTCTTCTCTACGTGACTAAGGAAAAGCGAGTGGCAAATCAAATTTTAAAAAGGAATTCCAAACAAAACTAGACCAGATCAATGCAATATCTATAAAGCTAGCATGATGTTTGGTTGCTACTTGGAAGACATCAAACATTTGGTAGTAAAATTGATATAAAAAATATTGTCGCAGAGAAAAAACTAGATTAAAAGAGAAAAAGATAGAGTATCCTAGTAATTCTGGGAAGGCTTTGAAGGATAAAGTCTTGATGTACAAGGAAAGTATAAGTATTGAAAAAGGGTCCTTTACATCGGTCATTCAAATTAAGCAATTTGGTCTGAACTCAAATCATGCATTCGGTGGTAACCCCAATTTATAGATGCAAAGTTAATGGGAAAAAATCAAGAATTGGAAACATGGTTCAGTTTAGGACAACTCAGTTTGGCTCAGTTTTGCCATTAAACCCTAATAAATCACTTGAGAACACCAATTGTAAAAATGCTCTTCCTTAACATCGAACCTTCATGGCCTAATTGCTCAGCTAGATGCGTACACAAAAAGGCTTCGCACAAGGCAACACAAGCGGGTGATTTTAGAGGTCAACATAACACTTATGGCCTAGTACTGAACTAGGGGCTATTGATGATACATAAATACATACTAATGGCCATGCACCACATGTCAACTCATTAAAGTAAAGTCAAGAACATTCATGGATAAGGCGGTACAAAATACAAAATGATACCGAAATCTATAAATAAGGGTTAATTAGTCTCTCACTCAGGGGCAAAACTAGGACCCTAAGGTTAGTGGGAGCAAAAAGTTTTTACATGGAGTAAGGGCAAAAATTAAGTAGATCCAGATTCGGGTACATATAATAATACTTAAAATAAAAATTTAAATGGATAAATTCGATGTCTTAGAAATAAATTAAATTAACGGTAAAGTAATAATAAATATTGATTATAGTAATTATGTATTATGAACACACATTTCATGACCAATTAGAATTTTTTTTATATGAAATATTTATAATTATTTTGTGATAAAGGAGGAATTAAACATATCTTAGCTTTTGAGAGGTCAATGCTTAGAAAAAAGACCAATTTTAAAAACTTTTATGGGATGCAATTGAAAGACAACTATAAAAATTCTTAAATTTTCTAGGCTATTATGTAATTTTTCTAAAGTTGAGGGCAGTAATTGCTCACCCTTAAAGCCAGCTAGCTTCCGCCCTACTCTTACTGTTGGTAACTAATCTTAACTATCTCTTGTCAATTTTCTCTCTCTATTTCAATGTTCTCTTCCTCCTGGCTGGCATTGAGTGCCTAACCGGAGACAAACTTCGAGTAATTTCGGTCTTATTTTTGCAGGTTCTCTTTTCCTACTATGTCTTAAAGAGCTAGCCAAACTTGACTTCACTATGTCCCAATCACTACATATTTAGTAGAAGATATCTAGTGAAATGTGGGGAGTTTCCGAACTGTAAGAAGGTCATTGACAAGTAACATTTCTTCTTTCACATGGACAAACTCAACCAAGGGACCAAGGAGGGCAAACATGGTTTAAGAAAGGACTAAAATGATTGAAATTAAAAGAGAAATAATCGTCTGGTAATTAGTAAAACATTTTAGGGACTTTTGGGGCAATTTCTCCAAAATTCCAAAGGATATGAATCTAGTCTAGAGTAAAGAGTAGTAGAAACGAAAAGAAAAGCACAAATAAACAGGGAGAAGACCGGAAGTGGTGACAAAACCCAAAATAGATAAAGAGAAATGGAGGCGATGCTGCAGCAGCCATTGAAGTTGAGGCACCTTCTCCATTTTGCTACTACTTCCAGACTAGTATCACTAAATCCCATTGCTCTTATTAATTTTAGAAGAACCTCTTCTGCTTTCTGTCTTCTTCCTTGATTGTCCGCTGCTGCTCTTCTTCTTCTTCAACTGCTGCTGAGTCCGCCTCCACCACCACTGCGGCCCCTAAGCCTGGTGGCCGCGGCCGGAGGCCCGCCACTTCTGCTTCTACTAGCACCTCTGACAGAGATTCCATTCGCGCTATCCGTATCAATAAGGTAATAAAAGATTTTTCTTCTTTTTTTTTTTTTCCAAGAATTGGTTTTTGATAAATTGGTACACTGGTTATTTGATAATGGAGTTCCGACTATTCGTCTTAATATTGTTCCAGTTCATGAGTGATGTACTAGCAAATAATTATGGAAAACAAGAAAATTTGATTGTCATGTTAGTTATATAAACAACAAAAGTGATTCTCATATTATTATCTTTGAAGGAGCTTTCTGGCCTCTGGAGTTATAAAAAGTTTAGCATTAATTAATATTCAATTTAGGTTGCTGATTCAGCTAATTCTTTCTGTACTAGGCAAGACATTACAGGCTCCAAATAACTGCAAAAGAATAAAAATAAAAAATTAAGCAACATTGTGAGGCCTTGGGATTACATTCCTTGTACTGAGTTGATGGGCAAAGACGAGTCACCCTTTTTCTCATCACAAAATTGGTCTAATTTTTAATAACTTCATATGAGGGAAAGAATGAAGTTTGGTGGTAACATAATTTTTGCCTGCCTACAGGTGCAAGAGTTGAGGACCAAGGGCTTTGAGCCGTATGCTTACGAGTGGGATAGGACTCACACTGCCAGTCAGTTGCAAGAAATTTATAAAGATCTGGGAAATGGTGAAGAGTTAAACACTGAGAGTGATCATGTCTCCATAGCTGGAAGAATTGTAGCTCGCAGAGCCTTTGGAAAGCTTGCTTTTTTGACTTTGAGAGATGATTCGGGGACAATCCAGGTTTGCATTACAACAAGGTTCTGGTTGATTTCTTTTACTATTTTTTCTAGTCTGATAGTCCGTAAGCCCATGTCAATGAAATTTTTATCACCATTCGTGTGTTGTTTCTTTGTAACTCCTACACAAAGTTACTAGCTTACTGATATGGTCTAGAAACAGTGATCTGAATGAGTTATTACTATGTGATACTTTGGTACATCCTTATCACTGTGACAGATTGTCTAGTATGGTTGAAATCTAATTTCTTCCTCCAGCTCATGTTGATTGTTTCTTTCTCTTCCAAATTGTTTTCCTGGTAGCTAGTAGATACTATGAGATCCTCGGATTAGGAATTGGTAAAATATAGACTAAGATTACTTTGAGGATAATTTCCACTGACGATTTCTATCAGGGAACCTAGATCCTGTATCTGGACATTTTATTCTACTAATTTTCTTATGTTCCTGGGCTTGTATAAGGTATTCCTGTTATTAATAAGTTGTTTTTCTATGTATCTCAAGTCACATTACTGAAACAATTTGTTCGTTTTAGCTGTATTGTGAGAAGGAAAGGCTTGTAAATGAGCAGTTTGAGCAGTTAAAGACAGTTGTCGACATAGGTGATATATATTATGGGTGCAAGTGGCTCAATAAAGCGCACAGAGAAGGGTAAATTTTTATGATATTCCTACTTGTTGTTCTTTGCATCATCCTTCAAATTATGTCAACTATGTGCTTGGTTCTTTCTGGTTTTGGCAGAAAACCTTACGGGGTGCTTTGTTGGAGGGTATGGGAATCAGGAATAGGAGTGAAACCCATACTTATTGCTTGACTATTGGGTATGGGAATTAAAATTTTAGAATCATACCCTAAAAATCAACCACTCCACATACCCAAGTGAATTGGGGGGCTTTGTGTTGATTCCCAAATGTGGAGTAAAATTTTTTTTTTTTAATCTCTTTTCTCCTTCCCTTCCCACCCCAACACATCTCAGATGTGTCCTCCCTCCCGAAGCTCCTTCCCTCCACCCTCCCGAAGCCCTCCTTCCCTCCACCCTCTTCCTCCCCTCTTGCAGCTTTCCACCCCTCTTGCAGCTTTCCACACCTACTCCCTCCTCCCAAAGTCACCCTTCCCCTCCTTTCTCCTTCATCCCCTCCTCTTTAGAAACAATATTTGACGATAATGGTTGCCAATAAATGATGTTCCCAAAATCCACAGTCTCAGTCATGATGATGTGGATGCCAAGAGCCAGATAATAGATTTTTTTAGGGGATGATGTTGCCGTTGTTAAATTTTGCTGCTTTGGGTAGAGAGGGTTGATCAGCACCTAAGTGGGTTGGGTGGGTTTGGGGAGGCTGCAGGTGGAATGGTGGAGAAGATGGTTAAAAAAAAATATATATATATTTCTAATACCGATTCCAAAGCATATCAACCAAGCACTAGTAATTTTAATGATTCCAGTAGTCAAATCCCATACCTAAAATTTATGTATGATTCCGATTCCAATTCTGATTTTGGAATGTGAACCAAGCATCCCCTTAATCTGTTATCAATATTTCTCTCAGAGTGGATGGTTGGGGTTAGTGAGGGTGTTATTGGTAGTCATTCAGCAGCTTTTTGGTGCTTCAACTGATGCTAACTTAACATCTGATAAATGATACATCATTCATTTTGTTCTACTCTCTTAAGTTTTAAGGTTATGCATTTACTTGGGGACAAAAATGTTATGAATTGCAGATAATGTGCATCGCGGTTCAGCAGGCTAGAAATATTTGTTTTGAATGAGACACTCCAAAAGGTCCATAGTTTGGAGTTAAGAAAGATAAATGAAGAATATTTTTGTTCAAGGGAACCTTATACTAGTGTGATGACCTCTCTTAGATATAGTTTTTTAGTTTCCAAGTCGTAGATGAATTGATGTACATATGATTGGATTCTATAGTTGTGAAACTTGTTAGTATTAGAGATAGGTGTTAAACACGTCTTTGGTACGCAACAATCATTCAGGATAAGTTGTTGCTTTGATTTTTGTTGATGGTGAAACATAGAATCAACTTACTCAAGGTGCAAGCATAATTGATTAGCGTTCAGTGGACTTTTGACTCTATTCTTTTTTTTTTTTTGTTGGATTTTTCTTGATTTTACTTTTGTCCTTCTTAGGTTGTTTCATGTGATTTCTCAGCCTTTCATAACTTTTTCCTCATTTTCATTTCTACAGGGGAGCTATCAGTGTGTGTGAACTCATTTTCAATTCTTACAAAGTCGTTGCTTCCATTGCCGGACAAATATCATGGTCTAACTGATGTTGATAAGCGTTATCGCCAACGGTGAGATAGTCTTCCTAAACTCGTGTATGCTATGTATTCTATGTACATGTATTTATTCATGCATTAACATTTCTATTTCTGCTGGTGCATGAAAAGTTATGGAGATTTTAGGGACAGTTACATGTCAGTTTTATTTGACTTTATTGACCCAATGCCTGGAAAGGAACTAACGTGAAAGTTCATTTTCTTGAATCTGATGATATGTGGCTGCATGGATGCACAAACTTGTTTGAAGGATTTTTCGTTAGTTGTTCCACATAACAGATTTGCCACTAAGATTTGGTTGATTCCTCTCTCTCTCTCTCTCTCTCTCACACACACACCACACACACACAATCTCTCACATATGGACATATTTATATGTATGCAAAAATATGTAGATTCTTAAATATGTTGCTACTCCATGCAGTATCTAGTTGTATAGATTGAAGTTAAGAAGAAGAATTTTAGCTTTTTAATCTAGCTCAAAGACCGCCTTGTTTTGTCACATCTAAATGGTTGTCAAGTACTGAGATTTGAAAAACTAGAATTGAGCAAAAAGAGCTCCTTTTTTTTTTTTTTTTTTAAGAAGTTCTAGAGCAATTGGAAGTATACAAGTATACAAATTAGTTGTTTAGGGAATCCCCAAAGACAGGCTTAATGTTGTTTCTTGAATTTACTGGGATGTCCTCCTCTCCTATGTCACGTGGACCCTCCTCCCCCCAAAGTACCCATTTCCTGCAGTGTCAACATAGATGTGAGTGTTGGATTCGTTTCCATATGGTCGACTTTCAATTGGGTACTTTGACTTTTTTACCAAGCCAAAAATTATTTTGACTTCAACATGGTTGTTATGACTTCATCACATGAGAGGACCAATAAGATAGGGAGGAAGATTAAATGTGAGGGAGAAACATATGAGAATTGTATATCAAATCACTAAATCTTATTATAGTTATATCCTTCTAATATCTTCGTTTCCTTAGTGCACCACTATTCTTTAATACTACACAAGCATATTTATTTTTTGAAAAATGAGTTATAAAATAATGTTAAATTGCTTTATGTCATCAAATTGCATTACTATTACTCTAACTACACTAACATATACAAGCATACAAGATGCACCCCCTCACTCATATCCAACTTTTTTAGAGTGTCCCTGTATTCTCAATTTATGAAATTAACGAATTTGACACCTAGACATGTACTTGTACCTGACACCCGTATCCGAGTCCTGGTAGCTTAGCTCCTCCCTCCCCCCTCCCCCCTTTCTCAAAAAGAATTGTGTTGGTTCTTCTGTTTTGTTGTGGTGTAGGTGCTAGTGTTTATTAGTTAGGAACAGAGATCTGAAATTTTTATAGAGGACATGAAAAGTGAAGAAAGAAGCAGAGTTAGATAACACGTGATGACACATATGAAGCAGTTTACTTTGATTATTGGGAGGGATCTTGACGGTAGAAAATTTTTCACTTAACACAATCATTCTTGAGGAGAAATGATGCAGTGTGCAATCAAACAATGGAATAATGTAAAGCAACAAATGAAAAGATTTGATTCATTATTATAAATCAAGTTAGTGACTATGTCATGTTCATCACCAAATTCAGAACTGTGTTATGAAATAAAAAACTTTAATACTTGCTAATAAACTAAAATGCCACAATTAGTTACAAAGCTTCTTTTCAAGCATTTGCTTGAAGATCATTTGAACTGAAGCCCTTTCAATAGATAGAAACATATTTGAGGATGTTGTTCAGGGAAACTTCTTCCCCATCTTCCTGGAGAAGGGGTAAATGAAGCAGTGGCTTCATTTATTGGGAGGGATATGGATAGGAGGAAATTTTTCACATAACACAATCATTCTGCATCAAGGGAAATAATGCAGTGAACGAGCAATCAACGGAATAACGTAAAGCAACAAATGAAAAGATTTGCTTCATTATTATAACTCACGTTAGTGAATGTTTCATGTGTATCATCAATTCCAGAACCGTATTACAACCAAACAAACAAACCAAGCCTTAATCCTACTAAGTAGGGTCGGTTGCATGAATCCTGCTACGCCATTGCACTCTATCATGGATAATATCATCCTCAATTCCTAGATGGGCTATATCTTTCTTACAAGTTACCACCAAATTTTTTTCGGTCTTCCCCTTCTTCTCCTATGTTGACTACTCTCTCTAAATTCTACTCGCCTGACAGGCGCTTCTGTTGGTCGTCTTAACACATGACCTAACCTCCTTAAGCATGTTTCTCTCATCTTCTCATCAATAAATATTACTCCAATCTTCTCACGAATATGCTCATTGCGTATTTTGTCCATCCTAGTGTACCCACACATCCATTTTAACATTCACATTTTTGCTACTCTTTCATCTTTTGCTCATGTGTGTAATTCACTGCCCAACACTCAGACCCATAAAGCATCGCTGGCCTAATTGCTATTCTATAGAATTTACCCTTAAGTCGTAAAGGAATTTTGCAGTCGCATAATATTCCTGATGCCATTCTCCATTTAGTCCAACTCGCTTGTATCTGATGAGTAACATCTCGATCTATACCACCATCACTCTAAAGAACTGATCCTAAATACTTAAAATTTTCACTTATAGGTATCTCTTGATCTCCGATACTAACCCCTATTCCAATCCTACTTGCACCCTTGCTAAACTTAAATTCCATATATTATGTTTTTGATCGACTAATTCGAACCCTTTTGCCTCAAGTGTCTCTCTCGAGTTTAGCATTAACCTCATCTTTTGTTTCATCTATTAACACAACACCATGGTATTTCCTCCTGTATGTACCTTGTAAGTTCATCTATAACCAATGCAAATAGATAAGGACTTAGAGTTGAACCTTGGTGTAAACCTATACACACACTTTATAGGGAACTCTCCTGTCAACCCTCCTAGTGGTCTCACACTTGTAACTGCATCCCTATACATCTCCTTTATTGATTCTATATATGCTACTCTAACTCCTCTTTTTTCTAAAACTCTCCACATAACTTCTCTAGGTACTTTATCGTATGCTTTTCCAAGATCAATAAAAATCAAATGTAAATCATTTTCCTTATCTTGGTATTTCTCTGTAAGTCTCCTTAAGGGATGTATGGCTTCAGTAGTAGATCTCCCTGGCATGAAACCAAACTGATTATTTGACACTTTAGTCTTATTTCTTAACTTCTTTCATTCACCCTCTGCCAAAGTTTCATCGTATGCCTCATTAATTTAATACCTCTATAATTCGCACAATTTTGTATGTCCCCTTTATTTTTTGAATATGGGTATGAGAGTACTCTTCTTCCATTGGTCAGGCATCTTTTTACTCTTCAATATTTTATTGAAAAGATTGGTAAGCCAACTTGTGCCCTTCTTTCCTAAGCATTTCCATACCTCGATTGGAATATCATCGGGGCCAACTGCTTTTCCTTTCTTTATCTTCTTCAAAGCCTCTTCCACCTCTGATTTTTGAATCCTTCGATAATACATTACGTTTCTATACTCCTCAAACTTAGCTAACTCTCCTAAAATGATATCGTCTCCATTGTCTTCATTGAATAAATGATGGAAGTATCTCTCCCACCTTCCTCATCTCTTACTAGCACCTTATTACTTTCATTCTTGATGCACTTGGCTTGGGTTAAGTCCTTCGTTCTATGGGCTCTTGCTTTAGCAATTTTATAAATATCTCGCTCCCCCTCCTTAGACTCTAATTTTTGGTAAAAATCTTCAAAAGCTCTATCCCTTGCTTCACTTACAGCCCTTTTTGCCTCATTTTTAGCAAGCTTATATTTCTCAATATTTTCATCGCTTCTACAACTATATAGAGCTTAATAGTTAGCCCTCGTAACCTTGATTTTATTTTGTACACTTTCATCCTACCACTAAGTGATTCCTTGTTCATGGGGGCATAGCCTCTTGACTCTCCAAGTATCTTCTTAGCCACTGTTCTCACCCTAGTTGCCATGTCATTCCATAAAGTGTCAGATTCTCATTGTAAGTCCCAGATACGTTGCCCTGACAAATCTTCCTTAAAACTTTCTTCTTTTTCCATCTTTAAATTCCTCCACTTAATTCTAGGTGATTTACATAGGTTCCTTCGCCTAATGTGATGTTTAAGCCTCAAGTCCACCACCAAAAGCCTATGTTGTGAGGTTAAACTTTCTCCAGGTATGATTTTACAATCTCTACAAACCCTTCTATCCCTCTTTCTTGTGAGGAGAAAGTCACTCTGTAACTTTGTTGAACCACTTTTAAAGGTAACTAAATGTTTCTCCCTCTTCTTGAAAAAAGTATTAATAATGCAACGGTCGAATGCCATTCCAAACTCCAAGATTGATTTTCCTTCTTCATTTCTTCCCCCATAACCATATCCACCATGCACTTCTTCATAATCTCTCGTCGTTATCTCTTCCCACATGTCCATATACATCACCTCCTATAAAAATTTGCTCACCTTGGGGGACACTACCTATCATCTCATCTAAATCCTCCCAAAACTTAGCCTTAATGAACTCATCTAGACCTACTTGAGGTGCATAGACACTAAAGCTATTAATAGTTTCACGTCCTAAAATTAGTTTAAGGGACACAATCCTATCTCCTCTCCTAGTCACCTGCACTACGTCATCCTTCATCGACCCATCTATAATAACGCCTACCCCATTTCTAGTCCTGTTTACTCCTGAGTATCAAAGTTTAAATCCTGAATTATCTAGTAGTTTAGCCTTTTCTCCTACCCATTTTGTCTCTTGTAAGTACAATAATAATTCTTCTCCTAATCATTGTATCTACCACCTCCATTGATTTACCAATAAGAGTTCCAATATTCCAAGTTCCTATTCTAATCCTATTCTCCAAAACATTTTTCTTCCCCACTACCCTCCCCCTATTTTGTGAGGATTTAGTTCCCTTGCGTATTTTTCACTACACCCGGACTCCCATGGAGATGTAGCGGCCCTTGCCCACTATTCGCCCAACTTAGGTAATGCGACGTGTCGCTTACGGGGAACGCCCTAGCATTAGCGCAATATCATAGTGGATTCATCTCATAAGATTGACAAAGTTTTACACTGGCTGTCGACCTAATGCAACCCTCCTCCTTTACCCTGGCTTGGGACCGGCTATGCTAAGAAAAACTCGACACAGGCGGAGTTTTAGAACCATATTATGAAATAAAAATTTGAAATTCCTACTAATAAACTAAAATGTCCATAATTAGTTATGAAAGCTTCTTTTCAAGCATTTGCTGGAATTGATCATCTGAACAGAAGCTTTTTAATGGATAGAAACCTATTGTAAGGATGTTGCTCAAGGAAACTTCTTCCCCATCTTTCTGGAGAAGGGGTATCTGAGGGGATAAAGGAATGATTTTAGTCCTTATTTTCATGAAATTATGTTTGGTAATGAGTTTTTGTATAGAGATTCTCCATGAAGGATTAAGTCAAGTGTGCTTCCTGGGTATTCCTATATGGTGATATTCCTTTATTCTATGCATCTCTTAGTTATCCGCAGTTATGGTTGCTACACTAGCTAGTTATTGAAACTAGTCATGCACACTCAGAACTTGGGCAAGTGAATATTACATGTTAAGTCCAGTCCCAAACATTGGATATTAATTTCAGAGTCTGATAGTCTGATATAGCTTAATGCCACTATATTCCTTAATTCCATAGGTGCAAAAGTATATATGGATGAAATGGACACGCCAAGTGCATAATTACCATTTTGAGCATTCACCAGTCTGTTTCAGAGCAGTTCTGCATTTCGAATGCAAAAGAATAAACGGATGAGATGTCTCAACTCTAATGCATCCTTGAGTTCCTCTTGATGACTTCTGTGCTGTTCTATTTTTGCTTTTTCAACACAAACCATGTTTATGTAACTAGTCAATGGTAGTTTCTGTTGAGAAACTTGGTTGTATAAGGTTTCTTCTTTTAGCTTCTTAAGTAAAAGGTACGAGGAATATGATATCTGCAACTTTCATGTGGAGTGAGTTATGCTGGTGCCCTGATCTTGTTTTATGAAATAGTTTATGTTGGCAGAGTCACTGTGACTGTAAATCACCAGAGATTTGTTACACAATTAGCAGAGAATGTCTGTTTTTATGTTTCCAGGCATAAATTATTGTTTGATCCTTCTAAGCTGCCATGTGGACGTCTGTTGATCCACTCCCACCTTTATCCATGCTTAGGTATGTGGATATGATAGCAAACCCTGAGGTAGCTGATATATTTCGCAAAAGAGCAAAGGTCAGTTATTGTGATCTTTCTAATTTTTACATGGTCTAGATTATTTGACACCTATTTGATGCTAAAAGCACTGGTTTTGTGATCTTGAAGCACATTGCAGACATTTTTGGATGTGAGTTGTTCTTTAATAGCTTTACTGGATCAATCAACTTATAGTGTTGCTTGCATACTGGAGCAATATCCGTTTATTTTTCTTATTTTGTTGCCCGTTCTCTCTTTCCTCAATATTTTTCATTCTGTCTTTCATTTATTTAGTTAACAAATTCAGGATCGATATGTTTCTTGTTTCTAGATGTGATGAACAATATAAAATCCTTTTGAAGAAATAGCAAACATGATTGTTGATTTCAGTTGTGCATTACTTATCTTTTCTATTTTCGTTGACAAGTACTTTCTTTTTCAAGTCTTTTGAGTATGTAAAATATGGTTAATCAGTGCTTTAACTTCCGCTCGTAGGTTGTCCTATTTTGAGCTCCTTTGTTATGCTAAAATTTGAATCATGCAAGAGATTTGATGCTTATAGGGACTTGTTAATGCATATCCTTAAGCTGCAAATGATTTTGATTTTGTGGATACTGTCTGTGAAACAGTATTGTGAAACCTTAACTTCTTTTCTGGTGATACTGTTGTTTGTTTTTAAGATTAGGTTTCTGATATTTTCTTCCCTTCAGTAGAAGATTGTCTCAGAGATACGCAACACAGTGGAAGCTCTAGGCTTTGTTGCAGTTGAAACACCAGTTCTTCAGGTTGATAAATTTCTCTTTGATGTAGCTTTTAGATTAAGAGACTTCAAATTTTATTTTCTTTATCTGGTTTTGTTTCTGTATTACGAGGTTGACAGATAAGAATTAGTTCACATGCTGGCATTTTATGGAAGCTTCTTTGGCTTTTAAGAAAGTCCTTTTTAGATTTTTTTTGACTGGCAAGAATTTCATATACTGGTGGCAGTGCCTAGTTTACTATAAACATATAGCAGGTTATAAAACACTGTAAAGTGGAGGATAAGGGAACTAGGCACCAATTGTTTATGGTTGAATAGAAGTACCACCTTAACAGGTGATTTGTCTGTTTCAAAGTTGAAATGGTGTCGATATTATTGAATACAAGGTGTAGATAGGATGGATTTTAGGTTGCTTAAGTATCATCAGATGCTGAGAAACGAGGATCAAGAGAATTCTGACAGACAGCGCTCCTGTGGATCTCAAGTTTTGGTTGAGCGCCAAAAGGCTGAACCACAAACATATTAGCCAAGGTGCAAAAAAAAAAAAAAAAAAAAATTGTTGAACATTGGTCAGGCTAGACATTCTGGAAGAAATAGAAAAGAAACGGTATTGTTTTTTATCTGATAAAAGGAAAACTTTGTCTTACTGGAGAGAAGAAAAAATGAAGAGAAATTTGAGAAACTCTAAAAACAAAGGATACATTAGAGCCAAAATGAAAATATGTTGAGGGACGTGTAGGAATAAAACAAAATCTAATTAAACTGACCTAGCTTGACTGCATAAGATTTGTTGGTTAAAAATTGTTGGTTAAAAATGACCCATTTCCTGCAGTTACTATTACCCTATGGACTTGGCATAAAACATCATTCAAGAGACGCTTTAGGGCTTGTTCTCAACAGCTTTTTGAAAGCTGGTTATGGCTTTTTTGAAACATTGTTCTATAAGAATTTGTGGACAAAATTGAAAAAATGTTTTATGGATGCTTTTCATGTTAGATAAGCTAAAAGCTATTTTCAAAAGCAACTCTGTACCTGCTTTTCAAAAAGTGCTTTTTTCAATTTCAAAAAAGCAGCTTGTAACTTTTCATAAGCACTTGAGAACAAGACCTTAAGTTTGCAACTTCCATACCATAGTGCAGATCCAAAGTTCGGTGTTGAAAATTCCTTGTGTCAAAGTTTGCTTCAGAATCTGTAGGGACAAACTTTCATTGTTGGTTTACAGCTTTTTCCTTGGTCTATTTGTCAAAATGGCTTATGGAATGACAGTACATGGTAAACTGGTCCGGTCAGAATTTTGAGAAAATAAAACTATTCAGTGTTCACAATGCAGAAACCAAAAAATATTTTTGGAGGATAACCGAGTCTATTAAACTGTTGAGATATCACAATGTAATTAAATGTCTTAAGCTTTTTGATTAACATTTTTTTTGTCTCGGCACTAGGTAAGTTGTCAGAGCTGAGAATGTTGATTTTCCCACTGTTCTGATGAGCCATTGAATGAGGAACATAGTGAGGGGTTGGGAAAAATGAATTAGGAGAAGGTTAATTTGTGTGCCTGTCATTTCCTCCAGCAAGTAGGTTTCATGCAACCATTATAATTGCACTGAATTCATTTCTTCTAGCTTGTGAGTTCCTCTTGGATGCTCTATTCATCATTTTCTGCCACTCTGACATTTCAAGATTTCTTTGGGCTGACTTGCAAAAAAAGAATTACACTCGTTTAATTTTCTGCTGAAGCATTTATTTGATCCTTTTTCTCACTCAAAAAGATGATTTACTTGTACCTCCATATAGATTGTATATTCTATTTCTACCATCCAATTTGCTTCAACAGTCTATTATGTAAAAACCAGACTGTTATCCGCACATTTGGTTTTTAATTGGTTTCATCTAATAGGGAGTAGCTGGAGGAGCAGAAGCTAGGCCATTTATCACATACCATAATTCTCTTGGAAGAGATCTTTATCTGAGGATTGCAACTGAGCTTCAATCATTCTGAAGAGAATGCTAGTGAGCCTTTCCTGTTCCTTATTATTCTCTGTAATACTGGAACTGAAAGCTTTGATATTTAACTTCCATGGCACGAAAGAGAAGTAACTTTATTTCTGAAAATAGAAATTTACCATGTCACTAACCTCTAGCCATCATTCAGCTTTTCAAATTTATGTTTAGCTTTTGAATGGATTCTCCACATTCTGCCTCTTTACCATTTTCCCTTAACTTCATCCAGCCTTCTACTTTTGATTATGTATGCCGTATATGCATGCTGCCATTTTCAGGCACTTGGTTAGTTTTCCTTGGAACTTCTTTGAGTTGCTGTACGAGCCCCTTTTTGGGCTTTTCTTACTAGTTCTTTTGTAAGTTACCATGTTTTTCTCGTATGAATTTTTTGTCTTGATAATTAATGTATTTTCTCATGTAAAGTTCTTTCTGTGAATAAGATATGAACTTCCGATGACAGGTAGGGGGATTTGAAAAAGTATATGAGATTGGTCGGCCAGTATATTCAGAAATGAAGGCATTTCAACACGTCATAATCCTGAATTTACCACCATAGAAGTAAGTTTTCCCTGCTCGTTTTGATCTCATCTTTTTCCCTTTTCAGAGTGGTAATACAAAATTTGTCGATTTAACTGTATAGTGCTACCTTGAGCAAAAGCCTTGATTTCCAAAAGCTTTCATCTTAATATTGTCTTAGCTTTGGGGTGTAGATGTATGAAGCATATTCAGACTATCAAAGGATGATGGATATGGCAGAAGACATCGTAACTCGATGTGCTCTTGCAGTTCATGGCACACTAAAAATTGAATATCAGGTAATACATTTAGCAATTAACTTGTTGCGTCTGATTCAACCTCTTTGATCTGAGGGGTTGATGAAGTGTATTTTCCTCTTAGCACTTGGGCTAGATGGGAAAAGCATATAAGACACTGAGTTTCTTTGTTTATTTTCATCCTCGTAAAAAATGTCTCAGAGTTTCATTTATTGGATCATTTGGTCAAATAAGATGATTCTGGCCTACTTTTTGAGGAAACAAAAATGATTGTCGGAGTAGCTTCAAATGTTACTAGACTCGGCGCTGCTAGCGTGATGCTCGAGTAACTCTGACTAGAGCCAGGTGCACATGTACCAGGAAAAAGAAAATGAAGTAACATTACCGTGCATGTTTGTGGGGCACCTTATAACTATTACATTTTGTGGTATGGATCTCAGGTACCATGATGTTATCGGTTGTATTCTGGTAGTATAGGGTCACTTGTGGTGAACTGTACTCAAATCAATACGTGTTTATCAAATTGGTGACGGATTGATAACTTTCTTGTAGGGTGCGAAGATATGCTTAGAAAGGCCTTGGAGGCGGGAAACAATGCATAATCTTGTCAAAGAAACCACTGGGATTGACTTCCTGAAGTTTGGTGATGATGTCAAAACAGCAAAAGAAGCTACACTTAAAGCACTTGACTATAGTCATGATAATCAAGAGAAATTTGCAATTGAAGCATGCCCGAGTCTGTCGGCCATCTGCTAAATGAGGTAGATCTAAAATATGTGTTGGATTTTTACTATAAATTTGGACTTATACATCAAACTATTATTTTATTTTTCCAGTTGCAAGTTTCTGTTGGAAGATACAACATTACTGGCTCCATGTTTCTTTCCTATATTCTATAGCATCTTGAGGTTTTACAATTTATTTGTTTCTTCATTTTTTCCCAGGTTTTCGAAATTGTGGTAGAGCCAAAGCTCTTACAACCCACTTTTGTTTTGGATTATCCTATTGAAATATCACCACTAGCCAAACCCCATAGAAGGTACTAAAGCTTTTTGGTTGAAATGTTTCAATGACTGTGCATTGAACTAAAAACGATTCCTCAGTTGATAAGTCATTATTGTCATCTTGGACGATCTGTTATGATTGGTGACTCAAATTTCAGGATTTTACGGAAGTTCTTTCCATCTGTCCTCAATTCTCTTTCTGTCTGTCTGTGATTTGAGGCACATTGGAATCTGTAAGTTCAATGATGAAAAACTATTATTTACAGTGAATAAAAAGAAAAAGGAACTTTTATTCCAATATGGTGCATGGAGGACAATATTAATTTGTCACCTCGATATGACTTGAGTAATATCCTCACTTGAGTAGCTTATTGGAGCTTACCTTTGAATAGTTCATATGTTTCCTTTTTTAGGCACCTTGGATTCGATAAAAGTTTCTGTCCTTTGTTCTAGCTTGATTTTTCTTTGGCATAGGCCAGTATGGCTATTTTATTAACTACAGAGATAAGAGAAGTTCAAGCGCAAACTCATGCAAATTATGTGTTCCGCTAGAAAAAGACTATATTGTGTCTTACTTTAGCTTCTCACCTTTCAGGCATGCAGGCTTAACTGAGAGATTTGAACTCTTCATCTGTGGTCGTGAACTGGCAAATGCCTTTTCTGAATTGACTGATCCTTTGGACCAGGTATCTCTGAATTTAATCTTTTGTTTTGGAAGAACGCAGTAGGTTTCAACGCCCGTATGTTCATCTCCTAGAAAGATTTGCATTTTTGACCTACAATTTAAATAGATATAGTGTTACATGCATTCAGACTGCTTAGATCTAATTGCAGTTAGAATTTACATCTCCATTGTCTTTTGGATAGAACAAATTTTGTGGCTGATACTGTAAATAAAGATCATAGTTTATTTATAATTACAAGATGTTTTTCCTTCTTTTTTTTTTTTTTGGTTTGTTGTGAATGTTTCTGGTCTTTTGTCACATTTTAGTGTCTGGATCCAAAAATATTTGATAGCCACTGAAGACATGTTTGACAACTACGGGAGTTCAAGCACAAATGTGATGCTTATGTGGCCAGTGGGTTCGTGTAAGGGTTCGGGGAGCCAAAAAAATAAAACAGAAAAGACGAGTGCAAAGTAAATATTTAATCTTGAATTTCACCAGAGGGGTGGCAGTAATGTTACATTCTTTCTACTGTTAATTTACTCATAGCAATTCCGAAGGCAATAAAGTGAGGTTTGTCGTAGTTAATTTGAAGCATGTACATTGTAATTAGATTTATTTGGTCTCTGACTGAATGAAGTATTTTGCATTTTTTATTGTTCATATCTCTTAAGTTATATCTCAATATTTTGCAACAAAGATTTAGAACAAGTTCAAGAAATTTGTGAAACCCAGATGTCACTGTTTAACTAATTGGATCAACTCAGACACAACATTGTATTACTATGAGATTGACTCTTTCTGTGAGTATCATTTTGTTCAGACTAATATTCAAATTCTTTCAGAACAATTTGTACGCAACATAAATCATGAAAAGCTGTGCACTGTTTTTATGTTTTCCTTTTGATGTTTAAAATGTAAGAATGGCTTTGTTTTGAAAGCACATGCAGTTCAATTGCCTGATATAGATATAAATATGTGAATGCCTATGTTGTTCAAGCTGCATTTAATTTATTGGTGTTGTTGTAGAGAGCACGTTTGGAAGAGCAAGTGAGGCAGCATAATGAGAAGAAAGCTGCAGTTGTTGCATCTATACTTGATGCATTCAACAGTGATGAAAAAGAAAAGAGAACTGATGATGACACATATGAAGTGACTCTTGATGAAGACTTCCTTACAGCTCTAGAATATGGAATGCCTCCTGCTTCTGGAATGGTATGGATATCTAGTTGCTACTTGTAATAAAATGAAAGAATAATGGTCTAATTCTAAGTTTTATTTCTTGGAATTAACATCCATTGTTTTCTTTATGAAGTGATCAAGGGGGAATATTTTTTATGCCTATAGTGAACTAGAATTGCAAGGCGTTAATTCCTATAGATGGTTAACTTGTCCTAGTAAAAACATGTGAAATGTTTGTTTCCTTCTTAGCCAAAAGTGTGCACTTTCTCAAGTTAGTCTCCCCAATTTTCAATGCTATTCCCAATATATAAATAGAATACTGAATACATCTTTCTTTCCTAATCTCATCCCAGCTCCTTGCTGCACTGCAGTTCTAACTGATGTGGCGCTGGCTTATTTTTCCCTTTGTTTTATTTGGAACTGAGGGGTGACTAGAGATGGTTACAGAGCCTGAGTTGTTTTGTATGACGTCTCCAACTTTATTTCAAGTGACAAAAGAGTTCAATATATGTTTCATTTGCTTTTTTTAGGTAGTTTGCATACTATGGTTATATAGACCATGTACCAGACAATCAAGCTTAAGATGAGATCTTCTAAGCTTTTTGGATAGGATATGGATGGAATTTGAAAAATTTTAAGGCTGTGTTTTGATCAATGGATTTGAGGAAGAATTTGAAATTCACCTATTTGTTGGAATAATTTGTAAAGCTGAAATGGATTAATTTCAAATTTATCCAAATTAAAAAGTGTAAAATGAATGATTTCAAACAACTTTTTAATTTGGGTAGATTTGAAATTTGTCCGTTTCTGTTTTACAAATTCTTCCAATAAATTAGTGGATTTCAAATCCTTCTCCTAATCCATCGATTCAAACACAATGTTTTGTTGATATACTTATCATTATAATCGTGAAATTGCATTTTTTAGGGGGGAAAAATCATCTACCTTTTTTACGTTTTGTTCTATACAATTGTTCTGAGTGAGTCTGCTGTCTATATTTGTCTATCTTCAATGCAAAAGTTACACAAGGGCGATTGTTGTTTCTTCAAAATTAGACTCGTTTAACTTCTCCATTGTAACTAATTGGCTATGAGAGGTTTCTTTTGTTGGCGTGCCGTAAAAGTAGTCTTTTGCACATTTGTATTTGATACACAGTACTATGTCCAATTTATACTTGGTATGCTTCTTGAATAACCATAGAATATGAAGCTTGTTTGCAACATTAGAGTAGGACTTGAGTAAATCCAAGATTATTTAATTATGTCTATAGCTATTTCCCATATTTGCTTTTCAAGAATCACGGTATCTGATGCACAGAGGCCATTATTCTTTCAGGGGCTTGGCATTGATCGGCTAGTAATGCTTCTCACGGACTCTGCAAGTATTCGTGATGTTATTGCCTTTCCTGTCCTTAAGAATCAGCAATAGTATCCTACGCAGTTGCTGGCCAATTTGGTTTTCAGCTGATTGGCTACCTTTTTGATGAAGTTTTGTCTCTAGGATGCTAGCTTCTTCATAGTAAAGAAGATTAGATGCCTTGGCTGCTGATGCCATATTCTTCTACAAAATATTGCGAAACATGTGCTTCTTGATTGCATGAGTTGGCAATAGCTGAAGTTTTTTCTAATTATGGTGCAGTGGCTGCTTGAAACGTTCACTTTATGTGATACACATGAAGATGAATGTATTTAACTCAAATATATATATATATATCTATATATATATAGACACACACACACAATTAATTAATTTTCAATTTAAAATAAAAACCTTGGAATTTCACGTATAATATTTATCACAAATGTTTCTCAAGCTATATGTGTACTCTTTAAAATGGGGTAACTAGGAAAAATAAACCTCAAGACAAAGGGAAAGTTGTATTTTTGGTCCCTCTTATTGGGGTATTCAATAAACTAATCACTAAAGTTTTAGCTGTGAATAAAATAAATTTAGTTTTCAATGTTTTGGAATTTGGACAAAATTAGAACAATTAATAAAAAATTGAAATTTTTAACGAAAAACGGTCATATGCATGTCACGAGGTCATTAAATTAAAAGAAAATTAAAAAAAAATTGTAAATTCTAAGATAATTTTATAAAATCAGTCCCCAAACTTTGTCAAAATATATAAATAAGTCCCCATCTTAGAATTAAAAAAATAATAAAAAATTTTCTTTTGGTGCAAAAATTCGAAAGTTTTAATGTCATATCAATCGATGCCACTAGAAATTTGAGTAGAGAGAAAATGATTTTAAAATGTCAAAAATAATCTCAACTAATTAAATATCACATCCAACAAGGGTTGATTGTGTTGAATGATTATATTTGAAATGAAATTTCGAAAATAGGTAATATTTGAATTTCTCAAATAATAAAATACATATTTGTTAAAAAACAAATTGCATACATATCTACAATAAAATATTATTCTTAAAAATTATATTCCTATTAATTAGTTTAGTAAGTCCTAATTATGTAAGCAATCAGTAATCACATCTATTATCCCAATTAAAGTATACAGCAAGATTGTCACTAAAAGCATTAGGGGAAACAGAACTTGCTACAATGATACTATTAGCTGTGATTACTTAAAATTTCTCATATGATATTCATGATAGAGATGACATGAGTACTACTTTCATCACAAGTATAATTATTTTGTTTTCAAGAAAATAGTCTATTGTCTAACCATTGCAACCTAGGCTCACAATGATTTAATGTCCTTATTGTCAATATTTAGTTTATCAAATTTGATAATTAAATGTTGTCACGTTGTAAAGAATAATCTCTAACAAACTTTAGTTATTATTCACATGTTAATTCTAGGATATTTTTGTAATATTACTATAATACTATGCGATTTAGCATGCATGGAAATTGTCATGACATTTTATATATTAATATTCTTTATCTGATTAAAAAGGAAATATTCACAAGGAAATGATTATGTAAAAAACTTGTGATGTGACACTTGATAGTGTTAATTTTATAGAATTTTGTGACACCAAATATGACTGTTTAGTTCCAAATTTAATTAACATTTAAAGTAGTATAACTTTTTAAAACTTGTTTACTCGACTAATTTCGCAAATGTTGAATAGTTTGTTAAGAAAAATAAGACATATCTTATTTGATACTAATTTTGTACGCCTTCAAAACATTAACATTAATTACATTAATTTTACATTTCTTGTAATGATAATAAGACTATGGATAATTTTATAATATCCTTATAATACTATGAAAATTTAATTTCTACGAATAAAATTTTACAATAATTGTAACCAATAAGTTTCTTAAAAAAATATGTATTTTTTCATTTGAGGAATTTAAAAGTTATCTATCTTCAAAATTTTATTTCATGTCTAATCATTTAGCACAACTAGCCCTATTCTGCATAGTATTTATTGGATGTGATATTTAATTAGTTGAAATTACTTTTAACATTCCAAATCATATCATTTCCTCTCTCCTTAAATCTCTAGTGGCCCCAGTTAATTTTACATTGAAACTTTTGGATGTTCGTGCCAAAAGAATTTTTTTAATTATTTTTATCTTTGGGGGGCTATTTTGCATATTCTGCCAAATTTTGGGGAACAAGTTTGTAAACTTCTCTTAGATTTTATTTTGAATTTTCTTTTAAGTTAATGACCACGTGACAAATACGTGACCATTTTGCATTAGAAATTTTAATTTTTTGTCAATTATCTTAATTTTGTTCAAATTCTGAAATATATGGAATTAAATTTTGATTTGTTCAAAATTTTAAAAATTAATTTATTAAATACCCCAAACAAGATGGACTAAAAATGCATTTTCCCTAAAACAAATGCCAACTCTACTTTTGGTTCCATTATTATATTTTACTAATACTTAATCAATGTAACTTACAGTTAATTGCTAAAATAATAGAACTCTACTTAGATTTTTTTTTTTTTTTTTTTATTGTTCTCTGCTTAGATTGTTGTTTAATTATTAACTAAATTGTTTTTCCTATCAATCAACCATAATGACCAAATTGCTTGAAATTGCAGAAACTAGATTATTTTCATAATGATTATATATATAAAGAAGGGGAGAGGGAGATCATTTTGGTCTCTTATTTTTAGAGTGTCTTAATTTGATCCCTTATATATTAGAACAAGTCAATTTAGTCCTTCATCTTTCAAAATATTAGCCAATGCAGGTTTTTTAATGGAAAAAATAACAAATTAATGGTAAAAGGCCACTTAAATATCATGTAACTATCAAAATACAAACATGTTTGAGGTTAAAAAATTTTATTCTTCATGACCCAAATTTTTTTTTTCTCATTTTCCTAACTTCAATTTTGTCCCATCTTAAAACAATTATCAATGACATAAATTAATGAAGCAAATTTCATCATTTTCTAGTTTTTTGGTTCTAATCATTCGTGTTCAAAGGCCACGTGATGTTCAAATAGCTTCTACCACTAATTTTGTCTAACTTTTCAGTCATATTTAAGAAAAGCCCAACATTTTAACATATAAGGCTTGTTGTAATACATAAAGAACTAAATTGGGACACATCCTAAAGATAAAAGACCTTTTTTTTCACACACACAGATATACTTGAAAAATATAATTTTAAAATATTTTTAAAAATCAAAACCATTCACAATTCAAATCATATCTTATACAAATGTCTTACAAAAAATCAAAAAAAAAAAAATTAATTTTTGCTGTTTGATTAAATAATTCTTAGTTTTTATCAAAACTTGAGAAATTTTGTACCATTCAAATGTAACATAATTCAACAATGAAATATTTTTAACTGAATTGAATTTTGGATATAATAATCTACTCGGTGAGATAAAACTAATGGTATATTCAAATTATTTTATTAAATTTTGATTATTTAGATATATGGAAATGAACAAAGAAATGGAGGGAAAGGAATTAAGAGTATGCTTGTCGATATTGACACATAGTAGTGGGAACAAGGAGTCAATGATCCTCTACATTTATGGTGTCTAAATTGAGGAGCTATTGCGAAGATGAAGAAATTCAGTTTTTGAGTTAGGGTTAGCCACCTAGCTTTGCAATTGTTCAACTTAGTATTTGATTGCTCAGTTTGGGCTACGTTGGATTCTTTTTCCAGGTCAGAGAATATGTTGGAAGATTTGGGAAAGAGGCTAATGCCATTAGTTTCCCGCCGAATGCCAAATGTAAAAAACTAGGAATGTATTGGATTGATGTAGGGATAAGGGAAGACACACGAAAATAAGCAAGGGACACTGTACACGCAATCAAATACACTAATGCATGTGTCTGCCCCAGCATTTGGAGGAAAAGGGGTTTGGTACTAGTAATAGATTGATTGACAAATCTTTTTTCATAAACAACGAATTCTTTCCTTAATTTCTTCATTTCCCCGGCCCTGGCCCCGGGGTTGCATAAACATAAAACAGCACCGTTGCTTTTCTGGCTCCCACAATCATTATCATTGAATGCAATCCAAAGCACTTCATTATCCTTTCTGCCAGTCCTACCACTATTTACTCACATCGTAAAAGTCAATTCTCATTCTAAAAAATTTTTATATGAATCGAATTCATATCTTTTGGTCCAAAAAAGATCATATGATTACATGTACCATATTTTATTTATAGCTCAACCTGTAGATTCAACATGAGTCCCATAATGAGTCTTACAATAAACTCACAAATTTCGTATTTTCTTAGTGAATGCAAGAATTTATTCATCTATCATTCAGCCAATTTATTACACAAACTAGTACATGTTTTGCTCAAGCCTCCAGAAGCTTAAAGATTAAAATAAGTATGGTATAAACACTAGTGTCACATTATATTTTCCAAGTTAGTAATTTGACTACTTGTACGTCATTGAAGTTTAGACTTTCTTTTCGTTTCTTCACGGGCTCAAGTTGAGGATTTATAGCTTCATTCTTATGTTAAATGCTCAAACTCTAAGCGAAGCGAGTTAAGCTTGAATAAGTAAATGAAAATCAAAACTTATTCACGGCTTGCATTATTTTGTTTGCCAGCCATTTCCATTGCCAATCGATTAATGGACATTAGTTCTTTATTTAAGCTTGATTTAATTTGTTTACATCCCAATCTCAACTACACTCTTTAGATAGCTGAATTTATGGGAAATAAAAACTACTAGTAGCTAGTATCAGCAGTAGTTTATGATAGAAAGAATGAATTACTGAATTATATATTCAATAAGAGTGTGTTTTCAAATACAATAATTGATCCTATATATAGGTTGAAAGATAAGTATAACTATTACAGATAACTACAAGTATAGATAAATACATAAAATAAGATATACATGCATTACATGATATATATATATCTAATATCCCCTGAAACTCAAGGTGAAAAATCTGATAACAATTTGAGTTTGCTCACAAGCGCATGAAAACGGCCAAGTGGATGTGTCTTAGTGAAAAGACCAGCAACCTACTACTCAGATAAAATATAGACAAGAGAGAGGATTTGCTGTAGGAAGTGACTGATGATGTACAAAGTAACAATCAATCTCAATGTACTTTGTACGTTTATGAAAAATATCATTGTGAATGATTTGGATAGTACTTTTGCTATCACAATAGATAGGTGTGTGATTTGGAAGCGAAACACCTATGTCATGAAGAAGCCATCTCAACCAAAGAACCTCAAATATAGTATCAACAACAGCACGGTACTCAGATTCAGAACTAGAACAAAAAACTACAGACTATTTCTTACTTCACCAGGAAATAAGATAATCACCCAAAAAGAAATAATATCTAGTGGTAGAATGACGATCAGTAGGATCTCCAACCCAATCAGTATCAAAATATTGCCTGTAACTCTAATAAGGATGAAAATGGAAAATGTAATCCATGAAAGATTTTACATTTCATGTATTTCAAAATCTGTAAGACAGCAGCAAAATAGGTAGAGTGGAGTAGACATAAACTGACTCATTATATGTACAACATAAGTTATATCTAGTTGAGTAATAGGCAGATAGCAAAACTAGTGACCAACTGACGATATCATAGATGGATCTATGAGAACTTCCCTATCATTAGGATGCAATTTGACATTTGTTTCAACTGGAGTATCAACAGTTCGACCATTCGTGATCCTTGCACGGGAAAATAGATCAGAGATATATTTGGCTTGGGACAAATGATAGCCTGCAGAAGATTTAGAAACTTCCAAACCCAGAAAATAGTCAAGTGATTCCAAATATTTCATTTCAAACTATGTACTAAGAAACTCTTTCAATTGTTGATACCTGAGATATCATTGCCTGTGAAGATCATGTCATCTATATAAAGAAGAAGAAAAAGAAGAATACCTGACAAAGATTGTTTAATGAATAAAACAAAATCATATGCACTAATAGAGAAGCCTATCTTTTTCAAGGTGGTACTGAATTTTGAATACCAAGCCCAAGAAGCTTGCTTGAGCGCATAAAGTACTTTTCGTAGATGACAAACTTTATTGGGTGGATGATCATACCCAGGAGGAGGTTTCATGTACATGGCTTCTCAACAAGATCGCCATTGAGAAAGCCCATTTTGGAATCCATTTGAAAAAGATCCCAATAGTAACTGCGAGTAAGGATCGCACGAACATTATACGAGTCACAAGAGCAAAAGTCTCTTCATAGTTAATTCCATACTCTAGAGTAAATCCCTTAGCAACCAACTAGGCTTTGTAGCACTCAACTAAACCATCAGATTGTGTTTTGATCTTGTAGACTTATTTTAACCTAATTGTAAATTTGCCTAATGGTAAATCAAC
Source organism: Cinchona pubescens (assembly GCA_025175665.1). NCBI lineage: Eukaryota > Viridiplantae > Streptophyta > Magnoliopsida > Gentianales > Rubiaceae > Cinchona > Cinchona pubescens. The sequence goes on along the minus strand of JANKKI010000075.1, from coordinate 7,921,978 downwards.
CGGATCCCATATATGGATTTTTGTAAGAGCCTCCAATTTTTCTAACATCACTTTCTACCAAAGAGGATTAGAACAAGTCTTGTAGAAAGTTTGAGACTCACATAGGGTAGCATGAGATAAATAACAATGATAGTCATTAAGATGAATAGGAGGAACTCTTACCCTATTTGAACGACGAGGAGAAGGAGGGGAAGGTTTTGAATGATCCATAGACTGACTAGTAGGTTCTGAAGAGGCCACTAGAAGCTGCTGTCACTAGGAAGGTTGATAGAACCTGCATCAGAAGAAGTTTCATCTGGAAAAGGATTAATGAGTTCATTAGTAAAGAACTGCAAAGGACTAGAAAAGGATACATGAAATGTGGATATGCTGGAGAAGGGTTTATGCTCCCAAAAAAGTACGTGACGAGATACTCGTGGACATTTAGCTATGGAATCATAACAGTGATAGCCTTTGTGCTGTATGCCATAGCCAAGAAAATAGCATAGTCTAGAACGAAACTTTAATTCACGTATGAGAAGGAAATAAGACAAAGCAAGCACATCCAAACACTTTGAGAATTTGACAATCTGGAAATGTACCGTAAAGACTCTCATAAGGAGATTTGTTTTCAATAGTGGGAGATGGAAGTTGATTAATGGTGAAAGTGCTATAAGAGTGGCTTCTCCTTAAAAGTATTTAGGAGCATTTTAGGAGAGAAATAGAGTTCGAGTAGTGTTTAGGATATGACGATATTTTCTTCAGCCTGACCATTTTTTTACACTAGATGTACCTGGACAAGATCTTTGAGAAATGGTTCCATCCTCATGAAGAATGGAAATAAAGGAAGGGTCTGTATATTCTGCAACTTTATCGGAACGAAAAATTTTAATATTATTAGAAAACTGAGTTCTAATCATACTACGAAATTCACAATAAATTTACAAAAATTCAGGCTTACGTTCTATTAAGTAAATCCAGGTTAAGCGAGAATAATCATATATAAAAATAACAAAATTCGGGATCCTCCCATAGTAGGAGTAGGAAATGATCCCAAATATCAAAATAAACAATATCAAAAGGATTAGATGAAATAGAATCATTTAAATCAAATGATAAAGTATGTTGTTTTCCTAGCTAACAGGAAATACAATCAAATGATTCATCCTGAATAAGACATAAAAGACCACTAGACATGAGCAGACGAACTTGAGGTAATAAAGCATAACTGAGGTGAGAATGCCATAATTGTAATGAAGAATAGTTTTTATTCTGAGTAACAACACTAGTACGAGAGATGAAGTAGAAGAGTAAGGATGTCAATTCAAACAAGCGACCAACTTTACGGCCTGTCGCAACCTACTTGCCTATCTGTAGATCCTAAATAGTACAACCATGTTTAGAAAAATATAAATCAAAATCAAGATCACATAATTGTCCAACAAAAAAAGTAGGTTAAAAGACAAGTCAGGGACATAATAAGTATATGGAATGCTCAACTCAGAATTAACAATAATACTTGTATGACTAATATGCAAGGATGAGCCACTAGCAGTGTGCATAGGAGAAGGATTAGATACTGGTATTTTATTTGTGAATAATATTGAATTTGATGACATATAATTAAAACATCCAGAGTCTATAAGCCATAAAAAACTACCTGATGTGGTAGAAAGAATAGAAGAGGAAGTAGATTCCCGACGAGATAGGACCCGATTGATTAAAACCTTCAAGTCTGATATTGACATAGAACGATGCAGATTACCGTAACTGATGTTTGTACCAGAATCTGCTTACACAGAGCTACAATAGGTTTGCAATTTTCTAGGTGCTGACCACCAACACGTTTGCTACATTCTACAAAATTATGTCCCCAACGTTCACAGTAATCGCACTTCTTTTTAGGTTGTTCCATCTTTTGCTGAGATAGTTGAGTATTTTAAAAAGTAGAGGCCATGACTGCTTCAGTTGTTTTTGAATATAAAATCTATAAGCAAGTTTCTTCGGAGATTAATTCTAATAAAGATGAGCGAAGTGTATGCAAAGGTCAACGATGCAGGAGACTAGCTCTACTAGGTTCAAAATCATTTATTAAAGCCGTAAGAAACTGAATCAACTGAAGATTATCCCTGTGAGCAGTATAAAAGTGCAGCATCTTCGACATGAGGGAATACAGGCTCAGACAATGCCAATTGATCCGAAAGACTGCTCATTTTAGAGTGAAAATCAACAATAGATTGTCTAGATTCCTGGCGGAGAAGTTGTAGGTTACTTATAATTTGGGACTGATGAGCAAGATAAGTTGTGATGTATTGTTCGTTCTTGCAGAAAATCCCAATCTTCTTTGGCAGTCTCAAAACCATTGAGAAGAGATCCGATGGAAGAAGTAGATATATTTATGAACCAAGAAATGATCTTGTGGTTGATGCTATCCCAGTCCTCCAATCTATCAACATATTTATTAGATGACTCTTTGTTATCTTGCATCAGTTTGACTAGATCTCCAGTGATATATCACCAAAACTTATGATCTTTAACGAAACTTCATGCGGCTTGCATTCATATTCCATAGTTACTTCCACAAGAGTGATATTTGCTAGATGAGGGATATCAGAAGTAGGATTAGAAGTTATAATAATGAAGAAAACCTATAGACAATGCACAAAAGTACAAAAGAACAAATTTTTGAGCAAAATTTGCACAAATAGAGGCCGAAAATGAGTTCAGAACACTAAAAAACCCTAGGAACTGGTCTAACCATTAAAAGAACCGGTCAAAATATGGCCAAACCGGTAAAAATATTAAGCTGTCGATTGAATCGGTACTAGAGTCCAAATTGGTCAAGGCTGGGAACAAGGTAGTGTTGCTGACGTGGTCAGTGATGTGGCGCTAACGTGGCAGTGACGTATTAATGATGTGTTAGTGATGCGACGTTGGCATGGCTGTGATGTGGCGCTTACGTGTGACTTGACGTGACAGTGGTGTGGCGCTGTCGTGTCACTGAGTCAACGTGATTGTTTGCTTAGTATCTAACGCTCTATTATGGCGCATGTGTTGTAGGTACGGTTGAGATTGACGTACGACTGATCGGTGCATGTATTGCACGCATGGCGAGTTTGAATAGCAAAAGCTTTCTAGCAGCGCGTGTGGGCTCCTTTCTGGTTGATTTTTGCACCGTTGTGATCGTTTGGTCCTGTTATTTTGGATTGCGATGTTAGTTTTTGTTTGGAACTAACATATAAATAATATTTTAATAGATTCAAATGACTATGCAATGGCAGAAGCCTTTTGTCAGGCCCTAATGTGGGGCTCTGATACCATGATAGACAAAATAAATTATCTGATTTGTATATTCAATAAGAGTATATTTCAAGTACAATAGCTGAGCCTATACATAGGTAGAAAGATAAGTACAACTATAACAGATAACTACAAGTATAGATAAACACATAAATAAGATATACATATAGTACATGATATATATACATCTAACAATTTAGAAGAAAAGGCAAATGGGGTAGCACCATAATTGATTCATTTGAAATTGGGCTGACCATTAAACCAGGTCATGTTCAAGAGTTAATACTATATCTATATGTAACAAGATTACCATCATATCATACGGTAGCAGATGAATCACCTTCCCCATAAAAGTGAAACACATTATGGAGGCAATAGAAAAGTTCTTTGGCTTCTCTAAGCATCAGTCAAGATTTGTCTATATGTATATGAAAGGTCACTAATGCTTCACTTTCACATTTATTTTGATTAAGCAAAAAGACACAAATAAACCAACTGGGACACTAATGTTGGTTAGAACTTACAAGGCACTAAAAGAAGAAGCGAGGTCAATTTTCCCTATGTTGAATTTGGTTGATTAAAATGCAATTCTCATCACTCATCCTCCATTTTCAGTAGGGTGTGCAGGTGTTCGGTTAATCGAATTTGTAACCGATTTTGAATTCAATTTGATTAATAAATTCGGTTAATTTTAAATTTGGTCAGAAATTGGTTAACTGAATTCATGACTATAGTTAATGAATTCGAAAATTGTAGAGATATTTTTTGAATTTGGTTAACTAATTATCGAATTCAATAATTAAAAATAAAAATTTATTAAAATATTTTGTTAACTAAAAATATATTTATTGATAATTATTATAATTAGCTTTATTTTTAACTTAATTCGTACGATTGTTATATTTTTGTGCATTAATTCATACTTAATTATATTATTAAATTAATATCCATAAATCAAATGAAATAGTTTTGCGATATGTATTTTTATTAGTACTTGCAAGTTACATGATATTATAGTATTGTACGTAATTATATTGTTTATTATTCAGGATTAAATTACATGATATAGTTTTTTTACTCATTTTTTGAATAATTTATTAGTAAAAATTCACACAACATATCAAATTACGTGACAAAAATAAAATAAAATTAAGAAAATTTTGCTTGAAAAATAGGTTTTTGTATAAAATTTTAGCCCAATGTTAAGGGTCCAACCAACTTGAGTTGAGTTTGGTTAATCGAATTCAAAAACGAGTATCAAATTTGAATTTGGTTAACCAAATTTTCTACCGAATTGAATTTGAAATAAAAATTGGTTAAAAATTTTAGAACTTTTGTGGAATTTCAACCAATTTTGTTAACCGATTAACTGATTTACACCCTTAATTTTCAGCTTCTGTTACATTCTCTTTCCCTTTCTTCTAAGGATTATTATCTATTACTACTAATTTATATGTCATAGTGTTGATGTGTAGAAATATAAGCATCAATATCTTAAAATTCAACTAAAAAATCTTGGTTTAAATTTATCCGATCATTGAGAATAATCTAAAGTTAATGTATAATGTAACGTCATGTGCCGAACTCACAAGAAGAATACCTGAGGCACAAAATCTAAGGGTAGGACTTGTATCCCTAGGGAAAATTTCTACACTCAAGTTAAAAATTGTCGACTAGAAAAAATTATAGAGCAAATGAAAGTTAAGAAAGACAATAATTTTTGTAATGAAAGTTGAGTTATGTGTCTACCTTACACCTTTGCTATTTATAATAGTAATTGGTGGGTTTGAATAATTAATGAGACTAAAATCAATTAGATAGCCCATGAGATCCTTAGATGTCTTAGGTTGATGCATGGCTTGAGTTTATGTTGAAATGTCTGAAATACTCTCAGGAATAAATGATTACCTTGATAAACTTATCACATGTTTGCAAGTCATTAAATAATATATTTATGTATCATCACATAGTATTTATCTTTTGTGATTTTGCTTCCGAACCTCACAAGTCAATGCTAGCTTGAGAACGATTAGAACAATATACTTACACAGAAGGCAAGTTGGAAGTAGGGATGCAAATGTAAACGAATCGAGCTGCTCGCGAGCAGCTCAGTCAACTGTTCGACTCGAACTCAATTTGACCAAGCTCGAGTCGAACTCGAACACATAGGTATTTGACTCGAAAGCTCATCAAGCTTTTCGAGCTTTGGTATATGTTTATATATATTTTTTAAATTTTTTATACTATGTTTAATTACTAAAATATCACAAGTATTTGAGAAAATTACACTTCTACCCGATCACTTTCTTTAATAGTATATGGACATTTTAGTCAAACATTTTTTATCTAAAAAATTTTAAAAAATAAACAAATACCCTGAAGTATCTCGAACGATCATTCTATCAAACTTCACAATCCCTATCCCAATCCCTACTCTCCTTAACTCAGAGAATTGCAGTCACAAACCCTACTATCTCCTAAACTCACCAAATCTCACGGCTCCCATCACCACCATCTCCAACATAGTTAAATCTCAAGGTATATTTTTTACTTTTGAACTTTGATTTTATTTTTCTATTTTTTTTCAAAGTTAAGCAACATGATGATAATATTAAGAGTGCTTAATTGGGGCTGAAAAAATTGATTGATATTCTCAACAAAAAAATTATAAGAAATCTAGAATTGGGAAACTACTATAATGCTACTATCCTTTAAAGGCCTAAAATGAATTGGTGATTGGTGCATGGGGTTGTTTGTGAGTTGTTGTTATGTGGGGTATGTGGGGCTTGATAGTTCTTAATTATTTAGTATATGGAGTTTGTCATTGTCTGAAAAACAAAAAGTCAAAGATTTGATTAGTGATTCAAGGTGGTTTACTTTTAGTATGTGAATGTCTGCACAAAATCTTCACTTTTACTGCTTCTTGAATTTTAAAAAGAACAAATTTTCATAATTCTTGAATTTTAGTGCTTCCTATTTGGTTGGTTCTTTATTTGTTCCGTTATACAGAGATATATCTTCTTTAGTTTTTGTCTGCAAGTTATCATTCTTGTTCTTCCCCTCTTAACTTTTGTTATTTGGAATTGAAATTATGCCATGTCGTGTTATGTTAAAATATTAATTGTTGCTACTTATTTAAATTTGAAGGGTTATTCTTAGTACTTGACATTAGTAATTTTTACATGCATATATATGATTTAAATTTGTTGCACTTTCATTAATTTCTTTCTTTTTCTTTTGTTATAAGCTAAATGGGGGTTTTTTTTTTTTGCCAGTTACCGTTTTGTAATAATGCAAAGTCAGCAAGAAATTTCTTCAAATCCTACACTATCTACAGAGAATTCATCTACCCAATATTTTTGGATACTCCCGTTACTCCAAGCAATGAGAATGAACCTGTGCAATTACAAAATATTACTGTAGAAGATACTAATGTCATGGGAGCAACTGGTGAAGAACCCAAGCAATTTAAGCAACAAAATGAGGATGGGCAAAATCTAGAGACATTTCAAGTGAAGAAAAGGTGTAAAAAATCAGAGGCGTGGAATGATTTCAAAGATGTTGTTGTTGATGGTGTTAAGAAAGTTGAGTGCATTCATTGTAAATCACAGCAAATTAGAAAAGAATGCAACGGGGACCACATCGAACATGATTAGACACCGACAGACTTGTGTGATCAGAAGAAGATTGGGTAAAAGTGGTCAAAGTTTGCAATATTTTGGAGACTTTTTGGGCAACCACTCAAATTATTTCAGGTAGTGATTATCCTACATCAAATTTGTTCCTCCAAGAAATTAAAAGAGTAAAGTTGGTATTAGATAATGGGGTAAATGATGAGGATGACTTCATAAGAGCAATGGTTAGAAAAATGAAAACAAAATTTGATAAATACTGGGGTGAGTGCAATATGTTGATGCTGTGAATGCTATTTTAGATCCTAGGCAAAAAATGAAGGCTGTAGAATTTTGTTTCCCACAACTCTTTCCATCTAATGAAGCCCAGGAGAACATTTCAAAAGTTAGGACAGTCCTTTTTGAGTTGTATAATGAATATGTGGCTGCAAATGATCATGATCAGCTTGAAAAAAAGAAAGATATCTCAAGTTGGTGATTCATTTATGGATCAGAACATGCTATAATTTCTTCCTATACTTCTGGATGAAATGATTTTGATGATTTTTTAAGGCAATCGGAGACTTTTGAGCCTAAAAAATCTGAACTAGTTGACTATTTGGATTCAAGGCTTATCCACAAAAGAATGGACCAAATGCTAATCCGGTACAATTTGACTGTTTGGGCTGGTGGAAGATGAATAGATTATCATACCCAATATTGTCTAGGATGGGTTGTGATATTTTAGCCATTCTAGTTAGCACAATTGCATCTGAGGCTACATTTAGTGCTGGAACAAGAGTGATAGATGCATATCGAGCTTCACTTTCTCCTGAAACAATTCAAGTGTTGATGTGTGGAGGAGATTGGTGTCGAAATCTTCATGGAGTAAAAAAGGAGATGAAAGTAAGATATGAAACTAAAATTATTCATATTAAATTATGTTGTGAATCATTTAATTTTTTTTTTCTATGTGCAGAGTGTCAAAACATCAAAAGAAATTTCACTTCCCATCTCGTGAATCATCTATTTGGAGTTGCAAAGGTGTCAACTGAATTTTACAAAATTCAGATTTTAGCCTACTGAATATTGATTTCTAGTCGTTAACATTTGGCACTTTACTAATTTTATGTATGGATGTTAACACTTTACTAATTTTATGTATGGACTGCAGGTGTATGATTTTCTCAGTTGCCAATCTCTCTTTTGGATCTTGAGCAAGAAATTAAGGAATTTTGTGGTTGAACTAGTGAATGATTTATGGATGGTTTTTATAGTTTTTGTTAGTGATTTTTGAATATTGCATTGGTCATTTAGTACTATAGTAATGAACTTTGTTAGTAAATTGTGGTTATTATCTTTTGTTTATCCAATACATAACAGTAATTAGCACTTGGCTATACTACAGTTTGGATGGTTTTAAATTTGACTATTGTGTTGCTCATTCGCTCACTTTGTGTGATGTGATTGCTGGATAATTTATTTATTTTAATATTGTGTAGTTTATGATTGTGAAAAATGTTATTGAAAAGTCTAGAGAAATTCATGTATTTTATTAGAATAAATGTAAATAAGTATATGAGAAATTATGATTTATTTTTTTGCAAAAGTTCAAGGAATCAAACTCGAGTTAGACTTGAATTCGAGTTCGATCGAGCTCGCTCGAATCGAACTCGAACTGTGTCAAATTTTAACGAGTTGATTTCAAACTCTAAAAATCATATTCGATCGAACTCGATCTCGAGCCTGGCTAAAAGTTTCGAATTCGAGCTCAAGCAGAGCACGACTCGTTTACACCCCTAGTTGGAAGTTGTGATGGCTAGTTAATTACTAGAATAATGGCAACCAACAAAACCTCTTCTAAGAGTATATCTTAAACAAGTCCGATATATTGATAGTTTGGTTTAACCAAATAATCGATCAAACTAAATTAATTTAGTTTTCAATATTTGAATAAATTAAATAAAGAGATTTAATTATATGGTTCGAATTTAATTATTAAAAATTAATAATCAAATAATCGAATTTTTAGTTTTATAAATTTTAAGGCATTTTTAATTTCTTAGTAATTAATTCCATATTTTCATTCATTCAACACTTCAATAATGTTTTCTTCATTATATTTAGTTTCTAGCTCTAGTTTAGGTTTTGTTTATTAATTTTGTTAGTTTTTTTATTTAATTTTATATTTAGTTTTTTAATTAATTATTGACTTTCAGATAATTGGATAAATCGAAAAAAAAAAAAAGTTTGGTAAACTAACAACTTAAGAAAAGTTTGATTTTTGAATTTGATTTTGATTTTATTGCACAAAAAACTGAAAAGAACTAAGGTTGTATTTGGATAGATTGATTTGGGAAAAGATTTGGAATCTACCTATTTTTTGGAGGAATTTGTAAGATTGAAATGAATGAATTTCAGATCCACCCAAATTAAAAGGTGTGAAATGAAGGATTTCAAATTAAATTTCTAATTTGAGTGGATTTGAAATTTATCTCTTTTAATTTTACAAATCTTTCTAATAAATATGTAAATTTTAATTTTTTTTCTAAATTTACAAATCAGCTCCAAACGTAATATAAAATTTTTTAACTGAATTACCGAAAATCAACCATTGTACCCTACCTGTACATACGCAACTAGAATATAGTACAATAACCCAACCATAGAAAATTGAAAAAAAAAAGGTTGCTCGCACACGAAGACAAGAGATGTACTATAGCAAAATTGCACAAAAGAGTAAATGCCAAATTTTCTTCAAGTCGTAATACCTTTGTGTATGGGAGTACTGCATATATTCCTTTCGTATAATACTACCTAATCTTGCACACAATCATCCTGGAAGATCTTATCTGGTTCCCATAAATTCAGTATTTATACATTAGATTTCGGCTTAGTTGTTCAAGAAGGTCTAATCCCAATATCGGATAGAATTTGATGTTGCCTTCATATGATAGTAGTATTAGTCGGGGCTACAGCAAATATCTTATTGCGCAAATATGTTTTAAATTACAAAACTACCCTCAACACCAACACCACAAAAAGATCGATATCCTCATCTTTAGTTGACACCACGCAGCACCACCGCCTGCTCTATCTCCTCCACCACTCCTTAGCCTTAATCCTTCTTTCCCTTTACATACTTTTCATTTGAGACCCATTTTGTCAATTAAAATATTTCTCCAAAATAACATACAAGATCTACATTTTCAAAGGTGATTTCTTGAGATTCCAGGAATAAGCCAAGGAAATCATAAACAGCTTGGTCCTTGAAGTTCAGCTTCAAAATGGTGCCATTTTGAAGGATGGCAATATTTTCGAGAAATAGGCTCAAGAGAGTTTAGATTTGACATTTTCCAGGTTTCTTCTTCTTTCAAACTTTGGTGCAAGAAATTGATGGCCTCAAGTTCGATCCCGGTGTATTGACGATCTGTTGATGTTGGTGCTTGCTAGTGACAGAGGAGGTAGGGTTGTGGGCTGCTGAATGAGTGGAGGGAGGAGGCTGTAGTTTCCAATCATAGATGTGCAAAAAAAATATAGAAGATGACAAGAATATTCCATAATTGCATGTTCACAGCTCCAACATTTCCCATGATGGCACTGAACTCTGCCTCCCCTCACAGCATAAAATATCACCATCCCAACTCTCCGCACCCTCTCCAAATGAGGAAATTGAAAAAAAAAAAAAAAGAGAGTCAAAAGGGATGCAATCTTCGTCTTGCCATTTTTATTTGGACAGAGATTGACAATGCTAGAGGTGAGAAATGGGAAGCGGGCGGTGTTGGATGAAGATTAGAGCTGCTGAAGGTTTGAGAAGGCGAAAGTCAGAAGTGGTTGGTAGGACCCAAAACGTTTGTGAAAATTTTTGCTGGTTTTGGCCAGGGTTATATAGGCATTATGAAGAAATGAGCTGTGGCAATAAGATTAATGCTGTGGCAATATCATTGCCCATTAATCAGATATCTTGGTTGGTGAAACAAGAGAAAACTTTACAGTTGAAAAGTCGCCTTTCCAGCTTTCCTAGTATTATAGTAGTACAGTAGCAAATAAAATCTGTGGTAGTTCACTTGAACGCCTCTTTAGAGTTGTCATTCCATGGTATGGAATGTTTGAAAATTGGTTGGTTTTTTTTTTTCTTAATTTGAAATTTGTCCATCTTCCATGTTCCTTTATTCTCTAGGCTGTAGCCGGACTTTCCTATAAGCCAAGCTTCCCTTCTTTTTGTTCTTTACTTGTCCCACTCCCGGTATGGTAGTATTATACTACCAGCAATTTATTTATTCTATTTGCTCTATTATGAAATTACTACCATAATACGAAGAATTGAGATTGATAGAGGAGAAAAAGCATTTCAATCATTAGTACCCGGACGAGGGTGGAATGGTCATTTCAGAATTCAAAAATTAGATTTATATGAATGATTGATTACATATAATAAATTCATATGTTCTAGGAAAAAAAACGCTGAAATAATAGATGCTACTTAGGGAATAGTTTAACTATTCAAGTCTTGTATGGAGAGAAAAAGTTTGTAGATAAAAATTTTGGGATTGCTTTAGAGGTGTACCCATTTGATGGTGCACTATTCTAACTACATTATTAGAAAACTCCAAAAACCAAAATTATGCTACTAGTATAAGCTACCTTCCGCGGACGAACGGATATTGTATTTTCGTAAATCCACTAATCCTTCGCCTAACGTTATTCTTCTTTTATTGTTGGTGGTTAGAATTGTTGAGTGATCATTCTTCTTGAAAGGCCATAATATTCATCAAGTTTACCATTCTGATGAGGGAGAGAGGGTGGTGGTCAATGGGTTGGTCATAGGTATGAAGCGTTGATGAAGGACAGCATTTTCATGAGGGTTTTGTTCTGCAAGATCCATTGTCCGTTCATATGCTTCTGCAAACCCTCTGCTGCTGCCCATCTTTACACTTCTTCTAGGCCATTGAAATTAGAAAATACCCCACAAACCCCTTCCAGAGTTGTTTCAGTTTCTGATAGCTCTGATCAGTCGTCCAGTGAAGCCCCTCGGGTCATTTCAAAAGATGAGAGTCTAGATAGAAAAGAACAAGGTGAAAATGCCCTAAAAGCTGCATCAAGAAGGCCCCTACTAGACCTTCTGGTCCTCTAAAAGAGGCTGAAAAGAAAAGAGTACAGTGGATTGATAACTTAGGAAAAGAACTTGCTGAGATCAAGGAATTTGAGTCCAGGTTAACTTTCCCTTTCTCTCTCCATTTCATGTTGGTTTACCTGATTTTTTTTAATTTTGTTTTAGATGACATGGTAATTGTTTCTTATTTTTCTGTGTTGATTTCCTTAATTCCACTTTACCGTTTTGAGGAAAAGATGAACTCTCATAAGTTTAATCATTGTGATCTTTTAAAACGCTATGTAAAAATTAAAATGAGATCCTGGGATATATCCTGAATAATACTGAATTCTGATACAATTCTGTTATTGATAGCCAGCAATTTGTTCAACGAGAAATGGGCCGATTATGGGGGAATTATGTTGATAGCCAGCCATTTGTTTGAGCTGAAAGAAATGTGTGTCAACTAGAACTTGACCATTTTACACGGTCATTTGAAAAAATTGGAGGAAGTGTATAGCCAAATTAGTAGCTGGCTTGTTCTTGAATTGAATTCTTGCCGGGTATTAGCTTGGCATTCGAAAAATGATGTACTAAGTAGTAATATTTTTTTAAACCTAGTGGCCTAAGCAGTTATCATGATGATAGGAGCTTATATACCGCAAGTTCTAGTTGCTTTACTAATGTTGCAGCTTTCCTAGCAACAGAGATTTTGGGGTGTTGGGAGGCAATGTCTTGGCAATATACTGCTTCACTGAGATTCTATTAGATCTTGAGTTTTCTTTGCAACCAAAAATCTTGCTATTGTAACTTATTCATGTTTAGCATGTCACAAGGACACTTAGCTAATTGTTTTAACCTGATAAGGACGAAAGTATTGCCAATCTGAAGTAAATTATGCTTTCTAGGTTCTTGATCCCAAAACCTTTGGCAGTATAAAAGGATTGCAGACCCATAAAGGAAAAAATAGATCGGATACTGAGGATTGTGAAACATAGAGAAATATTCGAATACTTTACATCTAAGTTGCAGCATTCCAGACTGAAGATGGTAGCCAGAAGCTACATAATGCACAGTTGAGCTTAAACTTGACGGACATAGTGTTTAGTGAGCAAAGACTTATGACATGGTATCACCATGGACATGCCTATGACACAAAAAAAGGTTTTTCCCTGTGAATACTCCAACACTTCTGTTAGGAACTTTGTTTAAGGAGAAAAGGAAGAGGAATATCATAATCTCAGGAAGTAAAGAAGTTCGTCAGTGGTTATCCAATTCGGTTGCATTGACGTGAACCAAAACTCAAACTAAATACTTAATACCTAAACCAGGAAATTATTAACTAATTCAGAATCTTGTATTAACTATTTGATATAGTTCGCATTTCTATATCACTAAGGTGTCCAATTGTGCATCTGCTTTGCCAATTTAGTACAGCTGAAATATTGTGAAAACAGTTTACTTTTGGTATATTTGTCTCGAACCTAGCAATGGCTTTAGTGAATATCCATCTTATTTCCACAGGCCCGCTCAAAGAGTTTCAAGACATTGTGCCTCCGTGTATGCGCTTACATGCTGAATGTTTTCTAATGAAACATATATAAGATTGTGGAGAGATAGTTTAGCTTCACTATTTTGATAATCCCATGAACTAGTTGACATTGAAGGCCAAAAATTATCTATGTTGCAGCACAGATCTTTGCATTGATGTTGTAATCAGATAATTTGTCTCTCAAGCTTGATTTACAAAAATTTCTTACTTCTCACACATTGCATTTAGTTTTCATGTTGATTCTGATTTAAGTGGCATTATTCTTTGAAACTGCCTTCTGAAATTTTCTTAGAATGTGTCCAGTCTGTTATATAGATGGCTTGTAAGTGGATAGACTTAATTCGAAGAAAAATTAAATAGATGGCAATTCCTTATAATATGTTCATCTATTTCAGATAGAAGGGAATATAAAAAATTCTGAATAACCTATAACGGGTGTTTTTATGTCATTGGCTGTAGCGAGACAGGGGACAATGATTAGATTGAGGAGGAAAACAGAGGTTGTGTTTGTGTCATCCTTTGATGCTGCTTAGCCTCACTTAGCCAGCTTTAATGCAAACTTGGAGGGAGAGGGTGCAGGGTCAACTTGAAGACAAACTATGAGTCTGAGTTGATTATTTCTTCGACTAGCTTTGATCTAAATCGGATAAGAGCTGTGATATAGCTAAGTTCCATTATGTGATTACATTGTGCTCCTCAATCCTCTGCTCTTCTTAAATCAAGATCCCATTACTTCTCCAACTTCGGCGCTTGGGTGCAGTTGCAAACGAATGAAGAATCTCATTTGCATATTTAATTGAATTGGCAATTGTCATTCTTTCTGTGTAATCATTCTTGATTCTCTTAATGACAATGATCATGGCATCCTTAAGAAAGTGTTAAATCTTTCAATTGTTTTTTTTTTTTTCATTATTTATTTTAAATAATTTTGTAGATCTAATCAATACCTTATTTTGTCCATTCTCATCCCTATTCCTTCCTTTAAGTACTTAGTTCTTGAGTTGATTACTAGATTTATCTGTGCAACCTTAACATTTTCAGTCCACAAAAATGATCGTCTCTTCAATTAGTAACGCACCTTTGAAATGAATGTTCCTGTAGCTATTCATATGTTATTCTTACATTTTTACTTGTCAATTTTTTTTTTTTAACAAGTTTGACTGCTTCAAATACTTATCTGATTCCCCAAATCAGACATCAACCGTTATTGTAACTGTGAAGATAAACTTCTGCTTATGTCTATGACTCCATTGTTACCCAAAAAATAAAAATAAAAATAAAAATAAAAATTCTGGAGCTGCAATTAGGCTTCACTTCTGTACATATTATTATTATTTTTCAAGTTACTGTATTTTTTTTTTCCTTTTAAGCACTTAGCAGAAAACAAATATTATGGAGGATGTGATTCGGAGTCATATATAGCACGGCAGCAATTCAATGAATGGATTCATGCTCATATACCATACCATCTATTATATATAATAGGCAATGTGCGCCGACACGGAAATAACACAGCAACATTTGCGGACGACTAGCCCCTTGGTAGAAACCAGAAATGTTGTTATCATAAATCTAATCTGTAATTGATGTTTTACCACCAAAATTTTGGAAGTTTATTTTCTTGGCTTGTACTCCACTTATTGACTTCTAGCTGTGAATAGAAATGACAGGTTTATTCGTAATATCATGTCCATTATTCACTGCTTCTGTTATTTTTCTTCCTTTTGCTGTAATTTAGAGGAGAATTATCAGAGAACTCAACCTCCTATCTGACGCTGATCCTACTCACAGGCCTTTGCCTTTGCCTTCTCTGGAGGCTGCGGCGAGCTGGGAACAACGCCGTTGCTGGAAACCAACCAGTCAGAAATATAACCAGTACTGACAAGCAAAAACCAAGAGGAAATCCAGTCCACACCCCTTCCCATGCAAACCTTGAATCTCTAGTCTTATTATCTTCTGAAGTTGGTGGTGATGGCTCCACTGGACATGGCAACGACCCAATTTGCACTCCGCATAATCCACTGTTGTTGGCAAAAAAATTTGGATCATTCATTGTATCCATTTGGCCACCGGTAGGAATTGGACCCTCGAGGCGGTTGTTGCTCACATCCAAAGTTGCAAGTTGCAGCAACTTCTCAAATGATTGTGGGATTTTACCAGAGAGATTATTGTGTGACAAGTCTAAGCTCTCAAGACTCTCCAGGCCACCTAAACTGTATGGTATCTTGCCGGAGAGGCTATTGGAGGAGACATTCAATGTCTTTAGGCCTTTGAGATTACCTAATGAAGCTGGAATTTCACCTGAAAGTCGGTTCTTTGACAGGTCTAGCAAAGCGTAGATATCAATGCTCGGGTTTGATGACAGCCCTTGCACTGATCTCTTCCAGTTCACTATTAAGTCAATATACTGAATTGAGAAGGTGAAGACATCCGAAATCGATGAAAATGTAGTTGGTGTGTCAATCATCCCAACGAGATCTCCAAATTCTGGTGGGATAGACTTCCAGTGAGGTTATTGCTTGACAAATCAAGAATATGGAGACCTCTCAGTTTGGATATGCTGTTTGGCATAGGACCTTCGAGGGAAGTGTTTCTTAGGTTCAGAATCTGTAGGCTAGACATTTCAGTTATAAATTTAGGGAATTCCCCTCCAATTCTATTGCCATGGACATCTAGGTATTCCAGTTTGATCAAGTTAGTAAGGTTCCGAGGCAATGACCCTGAAAAATTATTTTGTCCCAAAGCAAGAATCCTAGTTTCTTGCGAGAAGGTCACCGGGATTTCACCAGAGAACTCATTGTTAGAGAAATCAATATAAGCAAGAAAGGCATCAGGACCAAATACTGGAAATGTGTCCCCAGAAAATCTGTTGTTTGATAAGTCCAACAATATCAGACGATAAATATCAGAGATGGAACCTGGAATTGGCCCAGAAAAACTGTTTCCAGCAAGTATAAGAATCATAAGCCCATTAGCATCACCAATATTTCTTGGTAACTGGCCCGAGAAATTGTTTCGCGAAAGATCAAGGATGGATAAACTCAAGGACTGGAAGAGACTATCAGGTACATAACCAGTGAGCTTGTTATCTGACAGAATAATTGTTCCAAGGGCGATCTCTGCTAGCCAAAGGGGGAAAGTTCCTTGGAGCTCATTACTACTCAAATCCAAGTAGTCAAGAGCTTTTTGGGCTGAAATCCAAAGTGGGATTTCTCCAGCTAGGCCACAGGACTGGAGAGAGAGTTGAGAGAGCATGCATCTGGGTACTACTTTGGACTTGTGATTCCAGGTCAATGTATTCCCTTTCCCTCCAAGAAACAAAATGTTGAGGGGTTTGCTATTGAATATCCAAGATGGTATTTCTCCGGTGAGAAAGTTGTTTTCCAACCTAAGAGTCTCCAACTTGCTCAGATTCTGCATGGATCCGGGAATCACACCAGTCAACTTGTTCTTGCTCAAAGCCAAAGTAGAGAGTTCAGACAAGCTTCCAATCTCGGTGGGAATCCATTGCTCTGACAAAAGATTTTCTCTCATATCCAAGACTTGAAGTTGTCTTAAATTGAAAACTGACGGTGGAATTCTGCCAGAGAAACCATTGCTTCCAAGTGACAATTCTTGCAATTTGGTGAGGTTCCCAATCTCATCGGGAATGTTTCCACCAAGAAAATTATCATCCAATACCAGTTTTCTCAGGTCCCGAAGATATCCAACTTCTCTACTCAGACCACCCGAAAGCAAATTAAAACTTAAGTCGAGATATTGCAGGTATCTCAAGTGAAAGAGTTGAGGAGGAATGTTGCCGCTGAAGTTATTCCGAGTCATGTCCAGATGAACCAATTTACTTAGGCTAGCCAGGCCGTCACCAGGAATTTTACCTTGCATGCTATTGGAGGAGATGTCGAGCAGCATCAGGCTTTTTATGCGAAAGAGGGGAACGAGGACAGTGGAAGAAACCACAGCAGGCTCATCAGATAGCGATGGGACAAGGGAATCAAGATGTAATGCGATTCTCCCACCGTTCTTCTGGAGGAGCTGGATTTACAAATGACTCTGTCCCAAAGGCAGCAATCAGATGTAGAATTCCATGATTCTAAGCCAAATATTGAAGTGTACGTGGATGACAAGTTAGTGCCCATTATAGTATTGTTGAGCAAGGTTGATTTGAACTTGAGAAGGGATTGCTTTTGATCGTAAGGACATGCGGAGGATGATAAAATAAGGAGGATGAAGAATCCCATTAGCAACAAGAGCCTGGCCATTAGAAGCTTCTCCCAACTCAAAATTGAATTACTACTAGTATAGTTATAGTATGGTCGGTCACGCGTAGCAAAAGCATTTAAACAATGAGATGGGTACAGCAGGGAAACATCGTACGAAGTCCATAAGTCAAAGGGGGTGGAATATTATGGATGGAGGTAGGTCATTGCATTATGCGTGGGTTGGTGGGTGCTTGGATTTGTTTTTCTATTAGGGGTGTGTTTGATTGGATGGATATGAAAAAATCTATTTTTTATATAATTTTTGGGTGTTCGGTTGACAAAATGAAATTATTTTGAAATAAAAAATTTTAACAGTTTTATCTTTAATTTTATGAATACAAGTTAAAAAAATTTATAAGAATGGTAATAAATACTTTACAAGTAATTGTGATTAGTAAAAGATTAATTTTGTTTAAAATTAAATGATAGTACAATATAGTAGTAAAATAAGTATAATGATAGTTATATTAGTGCGGGACCTATGATTGACAGAAAAATGAATGAAAAAGAATTGAAAACGAAAATAAATTTAACAAATAAAATTCTAAAAATAAATATTTGAGATTTAATGTTACTTTTAAATTATTCGAAAAATAATTTACGTTAAAAAATTTTATAAGTTATTTTTGTTAGAGAAAAAAAAATTAAAAAATATTTTTAGATATTTGATAAAAAAAAAAATTTAAAAATATTTTTAATTCAAACGATCGTATACGTTAAATTTTGATACGTAGTTGACTAGCAGTAGAGTAGTAGAGAGTGGACTCTGGAGTCCGATTTTAGAACCAATGGACGGCATCCCCTTTCTGAACGCATATTTGACGGTCGATTGAGGAAAGATAAGACTAGGGAGCAGTCATTGACTTATCGTTTTATAAGCAAAAACTTATCCTTATTAAATACGAGTAACATTTTTCAACTACAAGTTGTTCTACATATAAAAGTAGGGAATCAAATCACGTTCGGTGAGTTGACTGGGGCTATTCTTAATTTGATTTAATCTAATAAATTGGTCGGATCAAATTACGTTAATTTTTACTTTTTAGATAATCAAATTTTAGATAAATCGAATAAAAAATATTAATTATATGGTTCAGATTTAATTATTAAAATTAAAATATCAGATTATCAAATTATCGAATTTTTAATTTTATTAATTTTAATTTTTAGTTTTTTAGTAATCTAATTTTATATTCCGTTCATTCAACGCTTTGATATTATTTTTCTTTGTTATTTTTAGTTTCTAGTGTTAGTTTTATTAGTTTTAGGTTTTCATTTAATTAATTTGATTAGTTTAGCATTTAATTTTATACTCAATTTTTAAATTAACTAGTGAACTTTGGTTAATCGGATAAACCAAAAAAAATTTTGGTTAACCAATCAACCGAAAAAAATTTGGTTCCGAATTGGTTGTGATTTTCTTGCACCGAAATACCGAAATTTTTTTACCGAATTATCGAAATACCGGCCGATGAACACCCCTAGAGTTGACTACTAAATATTTTACTTGGATGTAAGATTGGGAGTTCAAATTCGCTCGTATTATTAGGATAGAGGTTAGGTTCTCTATCTCTTGGTTTAGTTAGGCATTTCCTTCTCCTTAGATTTAAATAAACAGGAGTAGGTTAAATTGTTACTATTTAAATGTATATATATATAAGAGGAGAAAATAGTCAGGTAAATTTGATATTGAACCTTATAAATATTATGGTTAAAATTAAAATTTATAAAATTTTATTTATATTAATCGATGTCATTTATTTTATAAAATTTAATATATATTAAAGAATTTACAAGTGAGATAAATACTAGATGTATCTAACTAAGAAAGCTTATTGCAAGCTGGAAATGTAATACTTGTTGCTACTACTGGTTGGATCTGGCTCGTATTGAGTAGCCAAATGCCAACGAACCGAGGTCAAGTTGATCGCAAGAAGAAATACGAGGTGTATGAAGTATGAAATGAGTAAAAGGTAAATAACGCCATTCGTCTCTCATATTTGATATTTGATTTTATTTTGTTCCTAATATTTCAAAAGATATTATTAAATTTCTTAATTTTGATATTTAGCTTTAAAATGTCTCCAAGTCAAACTTTCGTTAATTCTAAATAACAGATGTTAGTCACATATATTTTACGTGACTCAAGACAGGGGCATAATTGGAGAATTTTTTGTAAATTAATCGACGTGTTTCTCAATTTTGAGTCTGGATCTTAGTTCATTCACTCAAGTTTCAAAAGAAATCTTTTATGTTCCTGAAGTTACAAATTTGGATTAAAGTCACTATTATGATAAATTAAAAAAAAAAAAAAAGGCAATGCTCATCAATCTGTTAAATAAAGTTTTATTGACCTTCACATCCTTGGCGAAAGAAATGCTTGTAGGAAAAAAAAAAAAGAAATAAAACTATAAATTTATAGAATTTTTCTAATGGGGTGTCCAACATATACAAAATTTACTATATAGTTACACAAACTTATTGTCTGCCTTGCATTTAGACATTTCATAATTAAATTATATTTAAAAAAAAAAACTTCACGACTTAACGATAATTTTTTCACAAAACTAACAATTTTACCCCCTCCTCTTAACCTACAATATCTATTTGTCATTTATTAGACCAAGCCTAACTTATTTATTGAAATAATTAAATTAAATACATAGACAAAGGTTTAGTTTATGGAAACAAAAGTTTTTAATGTTAAAAAATTTTCATCTAAGAAATGTATTCATATGTTGGCAGTATATCATCCTAAAAAAATAAAAAAAGTTAAAAATCCAGGATCATATGCCAGAAGAATTGCATTCCCTATTTTATTAAAGAAAAAGTATTAACTAAAAATTTGTCATATTCAAACTAGTTTTTGTTAGTATTATTAAAAATATATGAGTAATATTTTGGGGATGCCATGATTTATCAGTATGTTGTTATGCAAATTATTAGAAAACTTAATCCGCTATATAGAATTTAATCTTTTACAAAAATTATGAGTCAAATCCAAAATTCACAAAATTTTGTTATTATGTTTTTCTTTTTCTTTTTCTTTTTTTAAAAAAATATGTAATTATTTTTAATAAAGTTATGTCGACTCAAATACTAACCTTACAAAATTTTAGGAGGAAAATCATCAATTTAAGAATCTTTCATTCCACTTATGTGAATTCATATATTGTGTTATTGGAAGTTGGGAACCTTTTCCGATTAAATTTTTATGCTATAAATAAAGGTTTTTTTGGTTAAAATTGTAAATATTTAGTTTGTAATATAAAGTAATTTTGAAAAAATTAGTGAGTGAATGTTGTTGTAATTTAAAAAAAAAAAATTCAACACAACAGATTCATAGAGCAGTTAGTGCACATGACCGTTAGAAATTGAAAAACGGGTAAAATGAAAGGAGTTGTAACTTTTAATTCAGGAGGTGTTTTCTATGGATTCAAGAGGTGTATTCCAATGGATTCTCTTGCGCTTCCATCTTTATAAAATGGGACATTCCCACTACTTCAAAGATATAACAACACTATTAAAATTCTATGTCTTTATATACATTGTTCTTGGAAAGATTTTTGGTTTTCGCTATTGGAAATCTTCGAAAAAATTGTTGTATCCTAGAGGTAAATTGCTATTGATCCAAGAGCAAAATATTGAGTATAATGGGGGCAATCAAAACCTTAAGGAAATTGATATACGCACTTCAAATTCTACTAATTTTGATATCTCCAAATTTCATTAAGAACAAACACTTGTTTCTTACTCTACATTTGCCATCTCTTATCAACAAAAACTTTGAGAGTTCAATCTTTAAAAAATTGTTTATATATCCAAAATTTTGAAACCTAAATATTTTTGTCCTAATGACTGACCTTTAAGTTTAATTCTTTCTTTAAGGATGTTAAGGTTAATAAAACTCACTTTATTTAAAAAAATTGATTAGAAATATACTCTTTTTTTATTTTTTTATTCATTGGTTCTTTTAAATCAAAATTTGTAACTTTAGGAAACTCAAAAAATATGCATTTTGAAACTTGAGGGACAAAATAGGATTCAAATTCAAAATTAAGAAACGAATAATTAATTTATCAAAAAATTTCACCCATATTCTTGCCCGAGTCACATGAAATACATGTGACTAACGTTTGTCGACTCTGTAACTAAGGCAAATTAACTTGAACATTATAAAATCAAATGTCATAGTTAAAAGACTTAATAGGATTTTTGAAACATGAATGGCACTATTTATCGGCTGACTAAGATAGGGTTCACTACCTAGTATGCATCTCTGCCGTCTTATTTGACTCGATATGTAATCCTGACAAACGTATAGGAGACACACTAGACGAGGCAACTAGCTAGGGATGTTGGGATGAGCAGAGTCCGACGTGTGATTTAAGGTATCTTTCCTTGATGATTATCGTGCTTCAGTCAACTTAGATGGTGGATTTCTACAGAATATGTATTATTGGAAATTTTTGATGGACTTTCCCATGTGGATGCTTCAAGTTTGAATAGATGGAGTCATGGAGTTTGTCTTTCTACTTGGTGAAGCGTTTTTCTTTTGGGATGAATTTCAATGGCTTCTGAAATACGTTCGATGCTTGTCAAAGAGGGTTTTTTTTTTTTAAGGGCTTGTTATTGATTTATATTAAGTGGTCTTTAGATCTTTTGAAGTAATTATTAGAGCTTATTATCTTACTAAAAAACGTGAACTCTCATTTTCTTAATCACTATTTTTTTTTAGGTTTAATGCAAAAATCCCTTGAAGTTACATTCTAGTTGCACTTTGTCACTCTCAACTTATTTAATAAGTATTTTATATTCTCTTTTATAGATTTTGAGACAAAATTACCCCTATTATTTTAATTATTATTGTTTTTCTTTTTTTCTTCTTTTTTTCCTTTTATTTATTTTCTCTATCTTGTTTTTTTTTTTCATTTTTCTCTCTTGCTACTACTAAATAATTACTTTACTTTTAATAATTAATTAATTAAAGTTCTAAATTTTCACATGTGTCTAAATAATTTAATTTATAGATTAATCATCATTTAATGCAATAAATATAATACAATAAATATACCTTGTTGTAATATAAAGTTTGTGATTAACTATTAATAGTAAGATTAATAAATAAATAAAAAATTAGCTAGAGGAAATTAAAAGTTTATAATATACAAATAAAATTATAGAATGAAAAAATATGTACAACAATTTATTTACGGTGTAATATCGAAAAAAATATAGTAAGAAAATTTACAGCTGCCTAATATAAAGAATTTTGGAGTTATGGTAAATTCAATCAAAATATGACCCGTTAATGATATGGCACAAAAAAAAATTTTGTTAAATATATAGACTTAGAATATATATTTTAATTTTTTTTGAAAAATTATTTTATCTTTTTATAAAAAACAATTAAAATAATTATAGCATTTGGAAAAATCATAAAATCTATATTATACTATTTAATATATGTTACTGTGTATTAAAACATATTTAATCTATAAATTATTTATAAATATGTAAAAAAATAAGAGTTTTTAACTAACCAATTACTTTTATTATAATAATTTAATAGTAGCAAGAAATAATGGATAAAAAGATAAAAGGAAAAATATGAGAGAGAAAATAAATAAATTTGTAAGAAGAGAAAAAAAATGAAAAAATATTAAAATAGTATGGGCAATTTTGTCTAAAAACATAAAAAAAGTAAGGGATAGGGAGTAAAGTTTTTATTAAATAAGTTGAGGGAAGTAAAGTGTAACTGATGTATAAGTTCTGGGGGTTTTTTGTATTTAACCCTTCTTTTTTTTTTTGAAAGAAAGTAGAAAAACCCACCATAAGGTGGTAAGTTCATTTAGTAGTTATTTGAGAAAATTAGTATTTAAGAAAATATCACTTAGGTAGTGAGCAATGCTTATTATCTAAAATAAAATTTCTCATATCACACGAATTTTTTGCTAAAGTAACCCAGATTTGGAAAAATATTCCGAAAGTAATGATATTTGAAATAATGTTTTGGTGCCGCGTCGACCACTAAATCAGCCGAGGAATCACATTTGCCTCCGTTTCATTCTTCTTTCTTTTTCTTTTCTTCTCTTGCTTCATTTCTTCTTTTGCTTCATTTCTTCACTTGTTTTAAACTAATAGAATTCATTATAGCCTCTAATCTACGCATCAAAGAAAATACTTATGTAGATAAGATATTTTGATCCTTTTATAAATTTTGTATTATGGATTAAATCTTATCGAATAAATGATGTAAATTAATATAAGTAAAATTTTATAAAATTTAATTCTGAATCATAAGTACTACAGGTAAAACCTAAGATCGGGCCTTCCTATCAACAATTTTTTTTTACTAAAGTTTACTAGAGATTGATAGAAATTTTCTTATATTCATTTAAGAACAAATTCTAATGAACTCATAGCACTATGAAATTTTGATATAATATTCTACTAATGTTTTATTTCTCATTTTTAAATATAACCAGTGCATATATACAATAATAAAATATTTTTTTATTTATTTGGAAAATTATAAGTATATATTTATTTGTGTCGTTTCTACTACGGGTTATTATGATTGCAAAAGGATACACTCTTGCTATCATATTCTTAGTCTCCATGCCAGCAATTAATTTTGTTAATCAATTTAGAAAGACTTTTGTGAACATCCGCTAATTAAAACTGATTGCTTGATGATGAGGATGAACCAAATCCCAATTTCTTACTAACCATGGATGTTCTATTTAGGCCTGTAAATGAATTGAATCTATGTTGGATCTTGTAGATTCGGACTTGAATCCATTTAATATTATCGATTTAGATTCAGATTCAAATACTTTCTGGGTCTATAAAAGAATATTCATATCCAAGTAGATTCAGATCCGAATACTTTCTGAGTGTATAAAGGATATTCATATTCATATGGATTCGGATTTTGATATTATTTTATAAGTTTGAAAATTGTATATAAAAACTTCAAAATTTCATAGATTTTCTTCTTCTTTTTTTCCTAATTGTAAAAAAAAATAATTTAATTCATATTAATATTTATGCATGTGTTTTATATTAGAATATAAATTATATTGAAAATTTACACAACATATATATTCGGGGAATTTTACAGTCCCTTTTAGGGAACCATTCCCT
Source organism: Cinchona pubescens (assembly GCA_025175665.1). Lineage (NCBI taxonomy): Eukaryota > Viridiplantae > Streptophyta > Magnoliopsida > Gentianales > Rubiaceae > Cinchona > Cinchona pubescens. The sequence goes on along the minus strand of JANKKI010000075.1, from coordinate 7,897,036 downwards.
TAACTTTAAAGGCTTTTACAGTACAATCATTTAAAGCATATGGTACTGTACTGACATTTAAAGTACAAGAGAATGGTTTCCTAAAAGAAACTGTAGAATTTTCTTATATATTCATACAGAATAAGTAATACACATATGCATACTTTTATTACAAATTAATATTTTAATCGGATCTAAGTCCTATTCTAATTGGAACAGTAAGATCATAATCGATCCATTTATTAGCTAAATATATTATATTGTGGCTCGAAACCAAGTAACCAGATTTAGACATTGATCCAAATTCGAATAAACAGGTCCAAAATCGGTCGGATCCAAATCTAAACCCAGTCCTTCCGGGCCTACTTCCATCAACATCAAAAGACTTGTAAAAAAGGCGAATATGCACATCTAATATCTCAACATCGAAAGAAAAAAAAAATATCACACCGGTAGTAATATTTTGTATTAAGGGTTTGTTTGTTTCAATGTAAAATATTTTCCAGAAATTTTTTTCTTCATTTTCAAATGTTAGGTTCTCTACTAAATCTAGGAAAATATTTTTTGAGAAAATATTTTCCATAATAGGAAGGAAAATAACTTATGCTTTACACGCCGTTCCACCTCTTCCATCTTTTTAACTAAGGAAAAACAAAACTTTTTATCTCAACCTAACATTAACAAACTTTTTATCTCAAAACCTAACATCGACGGCGACGATGAGTGAGACCGAGAGGGTTACTGCTCGTGAACATCACCGGCGACTGCACAACTCTATCTCCACCCCCGACAATGGCGATTTTCTCCTTCTCCGGTGACGGCAATTTTCTCCACCTCCAATAACATCCCTACAGGCGAGGTTCTAGGCCTAAGATCTTCAATTTTGGGTTTTTTTTTTTTTGTTAAATATGTTTTTGTCCCTCAAATTTTTTATTCAATTAGTTTTTTAGTTTGTTGTTTCAATTACCACCGGTGACTGCAATCTCCACCCCCGACAATGGCGATTTTCTCCTTCTCCGGTGATGGCAATTTTCTCCACCTCCAATAACATCCCTACAGGCGAGGTTCTAGGCCTAAGATCTTCAATTTTGGGTTTTTTTTTTTTGTTAAATATGTTTTTGTCCCTCAAATTTTTTATTCAATTAGTTTTTTAGTTTGTTGTTTCAATTACAAAGAGTTAATTGACTGATTTATTTGATTGATTGAGTCAGGGTGTTGTTTGAAAAATATTTTGCGTTTTTTATTTTCCTAATTTTTTACTCCAATTAATGGAAAAGCTTATATACTATACAGATCTAACAGAATTTATGGCTCCAAGGTCTTGTGTAAATGTTTTTAGTTGAGTTTAGTTCTTAGCCATGCTTAATTATCTCTAATCAATTGGTTGATGTTTTGTGGATTTTAAATTGTTGTTTCGTAAAACTCCAATTCATTAGTCTTTATAGTTTAATTTTTGTTGAGTTTTTTGAGCTGATTTTTAACTAACCTCAATGTGATGAAGGGATAAATCATTCCAATTGCAATTATATGAACTGCAATGATGGAGAATATCAGACACCTTCAAACTCAACCTTTTTACTGATATTATTGGACTCATCACCTTAATCTTATATATCAGGGCAGTCAACTTCGTAGTGCCACATCACAGCAAAAACCCCTCAACACCCTCATAGTTCTTTGTTCTGGTGGTCATACTGCAGAAATGATTACTCTGTTGAATGTACTTCACTACAGAAAAATAGGTTTAAGCCTAAGTTTTATATTGCTGCTGCCTCTGATAATATGAGTACTTCAAAATAGGTATTATGCAACTGGAATGGAGATTGAGGAAATGGCTTTGAGAGAACAGAAGATGTAAAATTCTTAAGTCAAATGTCCCATATTGAGTTGCTGCTAATTGCAGCAATGAAAGGTCAGTAATTTGTCAAAGTTCTTATTACGCATGCAACAACTATTTTTCTTATTTTTGTTCATGAATGGTTGTGTACTTTTTCTGTTGTACATTATGTACGGCTTGTATAACTTGTGAAAATGTTTGCAATAAAAAATAAAAAAAGGAGACAAGAAGGATTAAATTAGTTAATAGCTTCTTAATATAATTGGATATTATTATTCAAGAACCACAGGTCTTAAGCACTCACAGGGATCATATGCCAAATTAACACACAGATTCTTCCATTTGAGTCCTAAGTCCTTTTACCACTATATAAGAATGGTAAACTTTTTCTTATTTCAACTTTTTCCTGCTATTTTTGGGTGCTTTAAATACTTGTGGATAACTCTTTTTTTAGTTGCAGGTAACAAAACACGTCTCTTCCACGTTTCCTTTCCTCTGCTTCTCAACTCCATTCTTTTCATCACCCACACTGTCAAATGTGCAGGTAAACTATTATGAGTACTTTTTTATTAGCAGTAGCCTTCTTTAATGTCCAATTTTATGCTTTTATTGGGTACTTGATGATGATTTAATCTAATGAAATGATGCTCATTTTGTGGTTTGTTATGCTAAATATGCGTTTTTTGTAAATGTATTCTTTTTATTTTGTTCTTTGGTGCTCAAACTGATCAAACACCAATTTGAGATTAAAGATCTGATTTGTATTTTATGTACAAGTTTTTTGCTGTATTGGATGCTTTGATTTGTGATATGATGCTCATTTTGTAGTTTGTGGTAAGAAATGTGCATTTTTGGTAAATGGGTTCTTTTATATGGTTCATTTGCAGCTCTGAATGGTCATTGTAATCAATTTTGAGTCGGTATGCATCTTATGTCCAATTTGAAATTAAAGATCTGAGTGTAAATTTTTGTCTTTGGTTAATAAAAAGATTTAGCTAGTTCTAAAGTTTGGTAATCTGAAACTGCTGGTTTTTTCATTTTGTTGCAGTTTGTTGAACTTATTTATTTGGATTCTTGATTTTCTATCAAATCCTAAACCTGTGATGTAAATATTGTCTGGGTGAGTTAAAGGGGTACCTGAAGCTGTTGACTGTTAATAGTTGTTTTTAGGAACTTTAAATGCTTGCGGGATTCTTCAATTGTTAGAGCTGCCCAAAATTAATGGAGATTTTTTGTTTGAAACAGCTTATCACATGGAGTTTCCAAAATTGATCGCATGGAAGTTGAAAGACCTACTTCAACGTCACTTATGCAATGAATGGCGTGCATGAGTACATGAAATTGGTTGTTGGTTGTGATCTCACTGAAACTCTTTGGCATAATGTCTATGATACTTTAACGAGTTTAAGGGAATAATATGATTGTGTTGCACAACATTTTAATGTATAGTGTAAATAGTTTAGTTGATTGTGCTTTTAGTGATAGGATATTGCATTTGAACTTGTTTTGTTTTTGTCTATTAAATACAGGCCAAGTGGCATTTACAAATTTTTTTTTTTTTCATCCTTATTTTTCTAAGATTTTATGTTTGTTGTAGTTCTTGAGTATAAAGGGGTTAAAGTTTTTGATGTGAATGCAACTTAGGGTGTAAAGTGTTTTCTTATGATTTATTCGTCATTGTTTGAGTTACTAAAAGTTAGGGAGATATGTATCTTTTTTCTATTTTTGAAAAAAAGATTGAAGTAGTTTGGAATCAGGTGAGCAAGATTGCCATAAGGAATATGACACCATATTAATTTGTGCATTATAATATTTATTTTATATAATTGGCTAAATTATTAACGTGATTCAATTCAATTTAATGACAATAAAATAGTCAAATTCTAATTAAAAATATAATTCTAGTTGTGAAAGAAACAAATAAGAATTAATAGTTTGAAAAATCTTAACATTATTTAGCATAATCTCCGTTGCACGGATAAGATGACAGTTTCAAGGAAAATATTTTCACATTACAAACCAAACACTAGAAAATAGTTTAGAAAATATTTTTAATATGTTAACCAAACACCGGAAAATTATAAGAAAAAACACTTATTTTCCTGAAAAATAACTTCCATTTACATCTAACCGAACACACCCTAAAGGAAAGAAAGTGTAGAATTGTTACTGAAAAATCTAACTATTAGGAAATGCCGTGATTTCCTTGGCTGACGGTCTACATGGCACTGCAAACATTAGAATGGGAGTATTATTGAGGGTTAGATTAGTTCAGGAATATTTTTCCAAAATTGAGTTAATTTGGAAAAAAATTTCCGTATCACGCACCTAAACTAAAACATATGCAAAAATATAATTACTAAATGGAAGGAATCAATCAATATCGTAACTAAATACATGCACAGTAAGTTCAAATCTTTTATCCATCAATAAGAAGTATAACACTAAATCTAATCATCTTAACAACTCAAGGAAATAGCTTATCTTAAATAAACACATGTTTGTGGCGCAACAAGCAATAAAATGTTCAAAGCTCAACTAGGTAGGAAGCTTTCGTTTGCTTCACCAATCTTACTGGTTGGGTTTATCATGCCTGTCTCGATCATTCTCAGAAGTTCTACTTTTATGTATTCAATAAGAAAAATGTACGTTATCAGCACATGTATTATAAATGAGAAATTAAAATTTAAAACTTTGCTTGGATGATTAAATTTTTTATAATTCTGCAAATAATATTTTGTAATCATTATTGAAATATATTCTTTAATTATTTTTTTATTTTATATGTGTCATATCTTAAAAAGTAACTATAATATTATTTCAAATAATATCCAAAATGATATCTTAAATAATAGTTGTCTTTTAATTTATTCGAAATGATACATGATTGGATTCAAAGTAATCCTTACTCGTAAAATTATATCTTGATTGTGTATTGATTTTGTTATATTAAGAATATTTTGGGTATTCAATCTCTTTGAAAATATTTAATATGTATTTCTGAATAAAGACTTCATAGATTGTAATGTTTGGGAGCATAATTAGTCTACTTTAGGGATTAGTCATCTATTTACTAGGTAGGGAATTTTTAATCTTTTCAAATTACTAAGATAACACCTTCTCTTATGAATAGCATGCAAAAAACTATTGGAAAGGAAAATCCGAGAAATCCCACTAGAAGAGATTTATATATACGTTGTTATCCAACTTTGACTTAAAAGTTTAAATTAATGGTTCTTAAACTCATAGATTTATCTATACTATATAAAAGTATAAGAAGGGATTTGGCGTGATATCATTTTTGTTTTGCCTAATTTACCATTATTTTCATAACTATTTTTAATTCACACATTTATGTGTAAACACTAACTAACCTATTAATCACTTACAAACTCTTTTCTCCTCTATTATTTCACTACCTCTATTTCCTTTTTCTTTAATTTCTATATAAAATTTTATAAATTTCACATTGGGGTGTGCCTTCCCACTAGTATTCAATTACACTTTCTTCCCTTTCTTAAACCAAACAGAACAATTTCCCTCTCATGGGTAGATCCTTAAATTGAAACAAAACGTTTTACTCAACCTATTTTAATACTCCGCACAAATCCACATCTTTATCAACCAACTTATTGAACCACTTTTCTTCAATTTCACTGTGCACAAACAGGACTAATAACTTTCAAAAAAGAGAGTTATTTGCACATGTTTTAATATGTTTTTAAGCAAATCTGCGTTTTTTTTTTTTTTTTTTTTTTTTTTTTGTGAAAGCCATATTTTCTGTTTAGTGCACTTAATAACATATATTTTTGTTTTTTGTTTTTTTTTTTATTTTGAGTAAGTCTAGGGTCAACCAAGTGATTAGCATGTAAATCAAGGAAGATCTGATCGAAGACGAAGATGCACAATAGTGGTTGGGCGTTGTATTGAGCCAGGAGGAGGAAGAGCAGTACCCATACACCGATCATCTAGTCGTTGCAAAGGTAGGAAGATCTGGTTTTTATATCGACTCCACTAGTAGATCTGTGCTGTGGATTAAATTTTAAAAAATTTATGATATTAATTGACGTAAGTAAGATTTTTTAAAATTTAATGTTAACCATATAATCTATAAATGGGGTCAAATATCGGATCTATTTAAATATTTTCCGTTGCAACGCTAGTATCGCAGCTGCGCAGTGCCCAACTTCCTGCAATATGTGATTTGACTTGTTTTAGGATTTTCAGACTCCGTTTCAATTCGTTTTACAGCTATTTCAATCCTAATGCTTTCTACCCCTTTAAATCTATCAACAGGGGTCCTTACGACCTAGTTATCATCATTAAATCGGTATGTTAGTGTAGTTGTGGTTTACATTACATTTTCTAGTTTTTGTTGCAATACTATAGAAGATACATGAGTGACATCCTTGTCTAAACACTCTGGTAACTTCTGTTCGGTTTTATAGTTCTTTAGTATTAGTAATACATTAATATGGCGTTTGTTATGATTTCCAAGGATAATTTTGCTGAGTCAATAATGTTCTAAACTTCTATAGTTAGGATTTATAGACACCAAAATTTGACGGTTAAGTATTAAATTGGGGTAAATTTTTAAATTATTTCTTTTCCAAAGATAAATGCTCAATTTAGCAAAAAGTTTGTATTTTTGGAAAAATAATTATTTTTTTGAAAAGTATAGGCAAAATAGTCTTTTTACGTAAATGTTGTTTTCTAATTTTTGAGGTTCTTAAATTTATTTCATGTTTTTAAATATTTTAATGAATTTTATTAACTTTTGGAATCTGTTTTGTAACAATTTTCAAAATTAAATATTTTTTTGTCTCGAATCTGCACTTTTTGACATTATTACTTTAGGTGTCATTTCAAATGAAAATTATGTTTTTGAGATTTTTTTTATATGTTTTCAATAATTATCATAATAGTCTGACAATTTCAAGTTTTTTCTCATGTTGCGAGAAATCGATACAAATTACATTGTCAGATAAGAATCAAGCCACATTTTAATCGAGTCCCGTGTTAATAAATTTTGAGCTCCAAAAAATATCAACTAATCTTTTTTCATTCTTAAACTCAAACCCATTCCCCATCAAATCACCCATACCACCACATAAGAAAATTCTTAAATGCACCTATGCTATGGATTTCTTGTCTAGAAAGAAAATACATCATCTAATTGAATGATGTGATTTGATGTTAGGTGATGTATTTCTTTTTGAATTAAAAGATTCATGATACTAATACTATGAAATGGTCCATGTAAGAATTTTTCCACCACCATACTTTTTACCATTCTTACAATACTTCTCCCAATCAATCGCCTATACCCTAATCCCCAATAATTCAACATCAACATCCCCAATTTTCCCTTGAATCCCACAGCCAAGAATAACCAGCCACCCCCCTCCTCCCTTTAATTCATTTTTTCTCTTATTACTACTACTCGTCACCACTCTTTTCTTACTACTACTAACTAGTACTACAACTAATTTTTCTTGCTACTACTATTTAATTTCTTTATTATTGAGTTTCCGCCACATTCACACGCCCACACAATCACACAGTCACACGCAAACACTTCATATACAAACACACACACACATGCACAAATGCTCAAAAAAAAGAAAAAGAAATAAAAAAAGAGATGGAGAATGGAGGATTCAAGGTTAGATTGAAAATTTGTCACCACCTTGGATTTCATTTTTGCATGAGGTAATTGTGATTTTTATTGTTCTAATATTTTATTTTAAATTAATATTATTGGCATTTTAATCCTCCAAGCTTTCTTTAGTTTTTAATTTGACCCCAATAGTTTAAAGACAACCAAATTAGCCTTAAAAATTTAGTTATTAATTGAGTTGCGGGTCTTTTGTTTTAACTAGTTGATTTTGTTTGGTTGTTGGGCCTACTTAATTAATGTCTATTGTTTAGTTAATTATAGTTTGATGGGCTTTTGGGTCTTGATTTTTGTTGGGTTTAAATTTCTATGATGAATATAGTCATAGTTTTGGGTTTTAAATCTTTTGGGCTCAGGCTTTAACTTAGTTGTGTTGGTTATTTAGTTACAGTTTGGGTTATAGTCTTTTGGATCTTTTATTTTCAGATGGGCTTATTATGTATTTCATTAATGGTTTATTTTTCTTTTGAGCCTTGTTGGTGCTTTGTTTGTTGGGTTATTTCATTTTGCTTGGTGCTAGTGAGTTATTTTAGTGGGTGGGATACTAGGGTACTGTTGGGTGAATATGTTATATGAATAGGTCTATTTCGTTTGGGCTAGTAAAAATATTTTGGGCCAGATCATTTTATAAGTTATTAGACATAATTTTGGGCCTTATCTTATTTCTATTGGGCTATTAGAAATTATTTTTAGTCTAGCTTTGGCCAATTTTCTTGCAATTGCAATCAGGCTCCTGTACCTTTTAACATTTACGCTTTGACCACTAAACTTTTCCAAAATTACATTTTTGCGCCTAAAATTTTCCTAAAATTACATTTTGGCCCTGATTTTTTCAAAATTATATTTTGACTCCTAAAACTTTTCTAAAATTATATTTTTGACCCCAAAAATTTTCTACCATTATGTTGTACCCCTCAAAATACTCTGAAATTTCAATTTGGTCTCTAAACTTTTGTAAATAACATTTGTTGGCCTTTAAACCTTTTTCAAAATGTATGTTTAGCCTAAAAAACTTTGTAAGTTCTATTATTAAGCCCTTAAAAGTTTAGATTGTTGCTAATTAAGTTTCTTTTCCTTCATAATTGTTATTTTTACTATTGTAATTTTGTTATTTCTTGTACTTTTGCTTTTGATTGTTGAGAAACCTTACAATTGAGCTCTTAATGCTTGGATTTGGGTTACTTAAGTCCTTGTTCATTTCAATTGTCCTTATTTTGCTACTTTTATGATAAATTTGACATAATTTTGGTGTCGCAAATAGTAAGCAAGGGTTGTTACATTCTCTATGGTGATTTGGGTGTCGTGAAAAAATGCAAAGTTCCTCACAAAATAGGGGAAGGGTAGTGGGGAAGAAAAATATTAAGGTAAGGCAGAATAAGATTAGAAGAGGAATTTGGAATATTAGAACTTTTATTAGTAAAACAATAGAGGGTGGTGGATATAGTGATTAGGTGAAGAATAAATATTTTGTATTTACAAAAGACAAAATGGGTAGGAGAAAAAGGCAAAACTACTAGATAATCTAAGATTTAAACTTTGGTACACTAGAAATGGGTTCGATATTATTGTAGATGAGGTCGATGAAGGACGAACTAGTATAGGTGACTAGGAAAGTAGATAGGATTATTCAAACTAATTCTAGGACGTGAAACTATTAATATTTTTTAGTGTCTATGGATCTCAAGTAGGTCTAGATGAATCTCTTAAGGCTGGGTTTTGGGAGGATTTAGATAAGATAATTGGTAGTGTCCCCCAAGGTGAGCAAATTTTTATAGGAAATGACCTAAATGGACGTGTGAGAAGACATAATGAGAATTATGAAGAAGGGCATGGTGGATATGATTATAGGGGAAGAAATGAATAAGTAAAATCAAGCTTTTGGAGTTTGGAATGACATTCGAACTTTGCATTGTCAATACTTTTTTTTTTCAAGAAGAGGGATGAACATTTAGTTACCTTTAAAAGTGGATCAACAATGTCACAGATTGATGTTCTCCTTACGAGAAAGAGAGATAGAAAGATTTGTATAGATTGTAAAATCTTCCTTGAAGAAAGTTAAATCTTACAATATAGGCTTTTACACATGGTAAACTTGAGGTTTAAACACCACATCAAAAAGAATAGTGGCTAGAGTGTGAACAGTGGTTAAGAAGATATTTAGAAAATCAAGAGGTTATGTACCCATAAACAAGGAATCTTGGTGGTGGAATGAATGTGTACAAGATAAAATCTAGGTTAAGAGAGTTAACTATAAGGCTTTATATAGTTGTAGAATTGAAGAAAATATTGAGAGATATAAACTTGCTAAAAAGGAGGCAAAAAAATTTGTAAGTGAAACAAGAAATAGGGCTTTTGAAGAATTGTACCAAAAATTATAATCTATGAGGAAGGGGAGCAAGATATTTATAGTAAGAGCCCATAGGACGAAGGACTTAACCCAAGTCAAGTGCATTAAGGATGAAAATAATAAAGTACTAGTAAGAGATGAGAAAATTAGGGAAAGGTAAGAGAGGTACTTCCCTCCATTATTCAATGAAGACAATGGATACGATATTATTTTGGGAGAGTTAGATAAGTTGGAGGAGTATAGAAACGTAATATATTATCAAAGGATTCAGGAATCAGAGATGGATGAGGGTTTGAAGAAGATGAAGAAAGGAATAGCAGTTAGCCCCGATGATATTCCAATTGAGGTATGAAAATACTTAGAAAAGAAAAGCATAAACTGGCTTACTAATCGTTTTAATAAAGTATTGAAGAATAGAAAGATGTCTAATTAATAGAAAAAGAGTACTCTCATACCCATATTCAAAAACATAGGAGACATACAAACTTGTGCGAATTATAGAAGTATTAATTTAATGAGTCATACGATAAAGTTTTGGGAGACAGGGTGATAGAAAGAAGGTTAATAAATGAGAGAAAGTGTTAGATAACTAGTTTAGATTCATGCCAAGAAGATCTACTACTGAAGTCATACATCTTTTAAGGAGACCTAATGAGAGATACCGTGATATGGAAAAAGATTTGCATATGATTTTATTGATCTTGAAAAAGTATATGATAGAGTTTCTAAAGAAGTTATATAGAGAGTTTTAGAAAAAAGAGGAGTCAAAGTAGCATATAAAGAATCAATAAAGGAAATGTATAGGGATGTGGTTATGATAAGTTCATAAATGTTCTATATTTTGTGTCATTTATCACGTTTTTATGTGTTGTAAGTAAGATTTGAGTTATTATTGAGTTTAATTTAGTAGTATTTAGTTTTTATAGGGTTGTAATGAAAAAGGGTTGAAAAGATAGAAGAGATAAATGAAAATTCTAAGGACGAAATGTGGACGAGTATGGAGCTAATTTGGACATTGTTTTGTATTTTAAACACAACTTTCAAGTAGTCTGAATTCTGATTGATTTGATTCAAGATGTGTTGGAAAGTAAAGAGAAAGAGCTACAACTTTCATGTTTTACACTTTTCTAAATTCCAAGAGCATTAAGGTCAAAATCAAAGGCGAAGGTGGACTCTAGGATTAGGATAGAGCGCACATACTCAAGGTTAAGCTGCACACGTGCGTTGTTTCTAGAGAATAGAATTTCAAAATTGTTGAGCAAGCATGTGCAGGCTGCGCACGTGCGCACTGTAGACAAGGATTATAACTCTAGTATTCACTATAAATACCTCTTATAAGGCACAATTACAAGGACATCTGTTTTTCATAGTTTTATCATTAGTTTTTCGGCAGTCATTATTGTGTGTTCTTCTATGGTACTTAGGGCCTAAAACCCTCTTCTTGGTTAAGGGAATTAAAGCTATAGTTGGTTCTATTAAATTGTGAGACCTTTGTACTTAAACTTATTCATTTTTATACTAAGTATTGATTATTTTTCTGCATTAATTTTACATTATTGTTCTTTTTAATTTGCTATTGTTGTAGAATAGTGAGTTATTGAAATTAATCTACAGCTAGATTGTTTTTAACCATATATGTTTAATTCAATCTGTGAAGCAATTAAATTTAATGATTGCTTGATTAGCTTTATTAAATTATGGAAAAATAATCAACTAGTTAACATAGCCCTGTGTGTTTATGTTTAATTAGTCTAATTGTTCTTGTTGATTTTAACGTTTTTATTAATTAATTTTTGGCGTACGTATGGGTTAAGTAGATCGTGTGTTGAAAATTAACTAACCTTAGGAAAGAAATAAGAATCAATTTTGAATTGGAATTCGGGTTAATTCTTCAATTAGTGCTTGGTATGAGAATTGAATTATCTTTTGGTGTTAATGATCAATTGATACGATTTCCATGGTGGATATGAATGGAACCAAGATTCTTCTTTAATTGAATTTTCTTCAATTTTAATTTCTTGTGTTAGTTTTTACTTTACAAGTATTCAAGAACCCTCCTGTATTTTGGGCACAAGAATAATCCCCGTTCTCTGTGGGACGACTTGGATTCACCGTTACTAAATTTTATAAGAAGAATTTGGTTGATGTTTAGGGAGCCTGCGACAGCTACACCAAAAATTTTGGCGCCGTTGCTAGGTAATGGTTTGATTTACTTTTGTGCCATTAATTTTTGTTTTTATTTTCTTTTATTTTCTATTATTTCTTCCACTAATTGTGTATGCTAATAACATGATCTGCTGGATAAGTTGAATTCCAATTTGATCCGAAAATCCAAAAAATGCTACGTAAATTAGGGAAGGAGTTAAGGGAAAGATAGTTAGAGGAAGATCAACTCTTTAACTTCATTTTTACTGACAATCAAGATCAACAAGGAGTTAAGAGAACTTGCAGTGCCCACTTTAAACAACAATTTCTATGCATTATATATCCTGAATTAGATGCAAACATTAATTTTGAATTAAAATTTGGATTAATTCATTTATTGCCTTCTTTTCATAGATTACTAGGTGAAGATGCGAATAAGTATCTTAAGGAGTTTCACGTAGTTTGCACAAGTATGAAACCCACTGGGGTTTCAGAGAAGCACATTAAATTGAAAGCATTCCCGTTCTCACTCAAAGATGAGGCAAAAAACTGGTATTCCATTTATCATTGGGCAGAATTACAACTTGGGAGCAAATAAATAGATTGTTCATGGCAAAATATTTTTCAGCCTTTCGAACTGCAAATAACCAGAAAGAAATTTGTGGGATAAGGCAGTTCAAAGATGAGTTCCTATATGAGTATTGGTAGCGCTTTAAGAAACTATGTGCAAGCTGTCCGTACCATCAGATAAGTGACTCCTTATCTAACAAGTATATAAGAAGATAGTCTAATTACTGTAGCAGCTTCCGGGCCTGCTGAGTGGACAATTTTTACTGATATGGTGCTAACGTGAAAGGGAATTTTGCCTTCCTGAAGGTTGCTTCGTATGTCCAGGTACTCCTAATTTGCTAGTTTGGAGTGAAATGCTACAAAAAGACCTTTTTACACCAAAGAGTCACAGAAAATATCTGGTGGCATTTTCGTAAACTTATGGATAACTTATATCTGGAAACACTAAACATATCCTGTCTTAAGAATTCAACTTTTACCTAATATAAAGTGGCCTACAAATCTATATGTTAGAGTAGACATCCTGTCAAAATTTGAGCCATTGGATCTGAGGTTAATTTAATTACAAATCATATCAGCCATTGGATTAGTTTTATGCTTAATTAATTTGCAGCACCAAAACCTCTCTCCATCAATGATTCCTTATTTTCCTCTCTCATACCTTTTCTTTTCTTCAACACATTTTCCAGATTTTACTCATCTTCATTCTCTTTCTTGCTTCTCTTCTTTCACCGTACTACCTCCATCCCCCATTCTCTTAGCTTTTCTTCTTTAGACTTATTTTACTTTTACCTGAAGTTATGGCTTTTATGTTAAAGATATACTGGAATCTATTTTTTACCACTCCGTTCTACCAAAACCGTAACACAGAAGATCCACAAATCTTGTGATTTGATGATCTGATTTTACATCCTAATAAAAGCTTCCCATTCATCATATTAGAGGAAAAAAAGAAAGCTCCATTGTTGATTTGTAGATTTGCATTTTTCTCTTTTCCTGATTTCTCTGTTATTTTCTTTTCTATATTTTCTGTGTTTTTAGATCTTTTTTAACCTGATGTTTTTTATGATAGTGAACCCAATACTGTGTGCATGGCTATTTTGCAGGATCTGGTTGGGGATTTAGGTTATTACTGTATTTGAATGGAAATCAATAGTATTTTTATATTTTTTTCCCTTATAGATCTTCAAAATTATGTATAGATATTTTCTTTCTCTTTGTTCTTTGAATGCTACTAAATTTTTCTTAATATTTTATTCAAAATTTCCTTTTTTTTTTTTTTTTTTTTTCTATCACAACTTCAGTGATTTTCCGTTTACATTGTTTTTAACTATTTGAGTGGATAACTCATCCCTTTTTTCCGCGCTTGATTTATACTGATTTTATGCCATCTTTTTCATTATTTTTTAGTGTACATCAAAATTTATGATCTTTCACAAACAGGTACCATTGTTATTCTATTTTTTCCCTTTACTATGCTTTTATTTTTTTCGTCTTAATGAAATGGTTTATGTATATTACAACAATTTCTGCTAATATTTTAGCCTGTTTCTCCCCTTGATCTACTTTACTATTAATCTTTTTAGCAGTTTTATCTGAACGTGTTATTGTTATTAATTCTTAGCTAACAAGCGTTTTAGTTTGATAAGAGATCTCTTTCTTTATTCTTTTTGTTTGATTGACAGCTTGGTGGATAGATACAGATACATGGTGAAGAAGGGTTTTTTTAAACCCTTTTAACTAGGTGTGATAAATTAAAAAAAAAACTTTAAAAAGCAAGATTATGATATTTTCATAACTTGACATGGTAAAGTCTGAGGGCTTTAGTGAAGGAATGGAAGAGAGCCCAACAGGAAAATGGTATTTTTGACTAATTTGTTTTTCTTTGGGTTTTATATGAAAATTGTTGATATTTAATGAATAATTATTATCAAGTTTTCCTTATTTGAACTTCACTTTGTCTCTTGCCATATTCATGTACTTCTTATTGTAGATTTTTGTAAATATATGTTAAGTCTGCATTAGTGTGACAATAACAAAATGGATAGAATAAGGACAATAACAAAGTGGTTAGAATAAGAAATTATGACAATCTTGATTCTTTAAGCAAATTGTGATTATTTATATTTAGGATGTTTCTTTGTATTTAGGTATTGTGATACAATGCACTTAAAGAGTATTTCAATTTCTTGGAATGATTCACTTATTAATTGCTTAAAGTATTTCAATTTCCATCTTTGGCTATCATTCTGTTCTTTGTTAATTGTCCATGATGCCATATTCTTTTCATACAAGAAATTTTTAGATCTCCAAAAGAATGCAACAATACATTTCTATTAGCAGCACAACTTATTATCATACTTTTTCTGTGTATAGATGGCGGGACAAAATTTTCTATTATTACCTATTACTAATTTCAGTACTATCTTTTGGTCACTAGAATGGGGTTTAAAATTAGCGATAAACATTCATTGAATACAGTTAATGAACACAAAACAAAATCCCATTGATGCAAACCTCTATAAACTTTTTCTTATTGAATTCTATTTACTTTCCAAGATTTGCGCATTGCAAGCAATCTGTATCTACTCAAATTGTAGATGTCTTTTTGTTCATATATAGGCTGTGATGATATTATATTTTAGGCGTAGAGATAATCTGATCCGTTTCTTATGGGGGCAATCTTGATGGTATTTTGGGGATTTTCTCTTTAGTGCAACTTGATTTGCAGCCATGTCGGACCTCTTCTGTGCCTAATTTTTATCATATCTAAGCCTTTCTTTAATCATATTTTTACTAGCCCTTCAAGGTAACTAATGGGGCCTTGCTCTTGCATAATATTTTATGAGTTGTATTGTACTAATATATTATTGTTTAATAAAATTTATAATTTTGGACACTATATTTATCAATCAATTCAGAAAAATGATTCACTGAATATTATTTATTTAATAGAGAGTGGTTTTCTTTTGGTTTAATATGTTATATACCTTTATTTTTTCATGTATTAAGCTCTAACTTTCAAAATTTATCTTGCTTTCAGAGTTCTTTTGTGAATTTTAATTTTTACATTACAGTTGCTCTTTTTTAAGTTTTGGAACTTATGGTAAGTATGTTAATAGAGTTCATTTTATTTGTATATTTATTGGAATAGTATTTCCTGTGTAAGAAATTTAAGTTTTACTTGAACAAATTACCTTTTTTTTTTGACTTTTTATGGCCAAAGTAAGGTGAAGCCATCATTGCAACTGAAATTTGTAGGCTGTCATGCATTTAATATTCCTATTAGATTTAATTGAGAACTCTTTATGGTTAACTATGCTTTTATTGTTGGTTTGATGAAAACAAAAGAAAAAGATATTAAATAAAATGCCTAACACATTATTCTTTTACTTTTTGTCAATTATTTTTGTCTTTAATTTTTTACTTTGCATTATTGTTAAGTGTTGTTCTATTTGATTGTATTTGGATAGTTGTGTTCTCTCATGTTTGCTTTTCTATTTGTTTTAAGGTTAAGATTTTATATATTTTATATGTTTTACATTTACATAATGATGATTTAAGATTTGATAGCTTTTATTCTTGTGCTCAATATGGAAAAATAGAAATACGACATGGATATGTATACTAACAATTTCCTTTAAATTGAGGGCACGGATTTGAATAATAGTAACTTCTAATAAATTATTCATGCTCTTCAAAAGATTAGTGTTACATGAAATGAACTGTTATGAGTTTGTCCACATAAAAGTCAAAAATATGTCAAGTTTTATGGAAAAATAAGTTCTGTTGAGAGCTTTAGTGGTAGGAGATACTACTGAAAATGGAAAAGGATTATTTGGTGACAGAAACTCCAAAGAAATAGGTAATTTTAATCTTGGGGCATACAAGAGTATACTACCCAATCAAGTGGTTACAATTTTCCTTTCATAAAACTAAGATTGCTCTAAAAAATTTAGGGAATACTAGTTTTGAAGACTGTGTGGGATGAGGTTGAAGTTAGTGAGATAAGCATTTAAAGGAAATGGAAGGAATTGATAATCGTCATCAAGGAAGACAAAGGGCCAAAAGAGATTGAAATATTAGGGTTCTTCTTGGGTTAAAGAAGAAAGAGGAATTTTGGGTCAAAAGGGAGAAAGGGTTGATATCTGACTAATATTTTTGGGTTAAAAAGAGAGCTTAATGTTAAATGTGGTTTACAAGCTTTTATTTCTAATTTTTTAAGATTTGTTGCTTTTATATACAGATTTTTTATTTTTTTGGTCATTTACTTACCGGCCACATATTTAGAAATTTCAATTTTTCTTCAATTGTCCAAACTTTGTTCACATTCTGAAACTTAAGCGACTAAATCTGTTTTGGTCATAACATTATGGACCAATTTGCGTATGACCCCAAACATTGGGGACTAAAAATGTATTTTACTCTATTTAATTTGCTGTACCCACATATTACTACATATGTTATTGTTAAATCAGTTTTTATATTGCACAATTCAACATAAAAATTGTAATATATAATGTTCAATCATGATTTTTGTTGTGCAAAAGTTATTCATTCAAACATTACTGTACGAAGTAGAGTAGGTCAAACGAGCACATACAATGTAGCACAAGATTTTGATGATGATTTGCAAATCCAAGATTTCAATTATTATCTTCACAAATTGTCCCTATTGTGAATCTAAATTGTTTTTTAAAGAAACATCAAAATTGTATTATTTTTTGGAGAAACTACCTTACCACCTATACCATGTCCCCCTAAATTATTGATGTTATTTAATCTCAAACTCCAAAAGGAAGGTACTTTCAACAATACTTAAGATCATTGAATCATATTTATTCATGCACTTTCATAGGTGTACACTTAGATGAAAATATTAATCGAGGGGAAGGAATTTATTCATTTAGAGCTCAAGGTTACATATATTAAAAAATTGGAAGTCTTACTATCATCTACAAATACAAGAAGTAGATATCTCCAAAACTACATAGGATGTTGAGCATGAAATTGATAATATGATGCTGAGAATCCAGACCTTCACAGGGATTTGGTAGAAAAAATAAAAAGGATTATCAACAAGCATAATACATTTGTGAAGATTCTTAGACAATTAGTTCAGCATCAAGATTTTCCAAGTAGCAACTAGTTAAGTTTGCTCACAATGTCTGAAGTAGTGGCAATTGTTGCAAGGGTAAAGAAATGGGATAGATGAATAATAGGGATCTGATTGTTCAAACAAATAATGCATTAGTGTTATGCCCTAAATTCAATCAATTTGGGGCTTTAAAGACACTTTTGTATTTATACATATTGACTTGTGGCAATCTTTATTATTTATTCTTGTTGTTATTTTACTAAAATTTAATTAATAAAGCTTTTAGTATTAATAATGTTGAGAGGAAGTCATAAGAGGTATGATGATGAGATTCTTCTCATCCTTGTAGTTACTTTAATTCTTATATATCCCTAATCATAGTATTCGTGAGAAAAGGAACCACTAATACGGATTGGTGAGTATATACTAAGTTTATTCCTTTTGAAGAAAGTAATTGATCTCACTGACTATGATGTAAGGACATCTATAATAGTAAATAGATGCTTGTGAATGACAAGAACATTGGATTGACTAATTGAGAATTCTATAGTGTCGATGAAATTAATTCTCTACATGATAGTAGGTGTAAGTGATTCTTAGACTTGAGATCACCATAGCATCTTGAGTATGAATTATTGTATTTTGACTCTATTGGTTGTTATTCTTAGTTGAGTAATTATACGATAGATGTTGGGTATAATATGAAATACGGAAGGATGATGAGTGATCAATAAAAGATTCACCACTCCTAATTATAGGAGAGATTTTCCTATGGCCTCTTGTTGGAAATGATTACTCAATGAATCTATACGCAGAGAGGCAGTGAAATTGAAAAGTATGTTTCTAATTTTGACTCTCGATCAACGAGTTATATTTTGAGATCAAGGAAGTAACAAATAGCATAAGATTCAAGAGGATAACACTATCTAATAACCTCTTTTATACTAAATGGGATATGTTAATGGTGAAAGGATATTAGTTACATTGAAACTTGTTCATGGAAAGGTACTGTTAAACCACTTGACTTTTCAAGACTTGCGTAATCATGACACATTTCTAGATATCAATTATGTTTTATGAATATAAATTAATGATAAATTAAAATAGTTTTAATTTATCTTACCTAATTGAAGTCATAAGATTATAATTCACCTTCATTACCAAGTTCTAGGAAAATCAATTGGGCCACACACATTAAAACCATTTGTTGAAGGATTAAAATGATATTAAGTAGGACTTAATAATTTAAGTATATGATACTTAAGAGGTCATTTTTTTAAAGATAAAATAAACCTCAAGGAGTTTTAGCGTCATTACCTAAACCTATGAGGTTTTTGCTTGTTCACTATATATGCTTCTTGAAATTAATCACTTGTGATAAACACACTTCTCTAGTCTTGTGAGAAAGAAAGAAAATCAGATTTTTCTCTCTTCTCTTGGCCGAAATATCAAGAAGAAAAATGAGATTTTTCATCTTACCAAGATACTAGAAGATTATGTCTTGAGCTAGCACTAAATATTCACAAGTGCTTTCAAACCCTAGGTGGTTTCCTTTGGCAAAGAGGTGGTGTGGACTTTCATAGAGGCCAAACACTTGGGTGACTTGATGGTGCCTATTTCTTACAGGTGATTTATATCTTACAACAAAAATACTCTCATGAAGAAAGTGATTCTCCAAGAGGTAATCATCTCCCATCTTCTTTGATAGCCATAAGAACTATCCAATAGATCCCTGGGAATGAAAATATTTTTTTAATTTCCACTGCCCTATCTTTCTATTTCCTTTAAAGTGGTATCAGAGCTATCTTGATACATTTTATGGCTACCTTGGTTAGTGATAACTCCAGGAAACTAGAATAATTCTACTTTACAGTTCCATAAATTATCCTAGCATTTTGCTAGTATTTTTTGGGTTTTAGATTGGATTTGTGTGTTTTTAGTTAGCTTCTTTGCATTTTGTATTTGCATTTGCATTTTATGTAAATATCATGATTTTTAGTGTGAGTTTTACTATAATAGATTACTTATTAAGTTTAATGGTATAAATTTCATAAGGGATGGAGTTTTAATTACTTGCTTTCTAAAGTAATCTTTACATGCCTTTTAATTACTTGCTTTCTAAAGGAATCTTTACATGCCTTTCTAGATCAATTTACCTTTTTCATTATGAGTTCATTTATGTTTACTAGTATAGTGGTTAATGTTAGTTTCTTACTTGCTCTCTTAGACTAAATTCTTTAGTTACTTTCTAGTTAACTTAGAGTTTATTTAAGTTATTTTGCTAGTGAACTTGTAGTTTAGTGACAAAATTTCTTGTTGATTGCCTAATGAGTGTAAAGGTTTGTAAGCCTAGTAATTCCTTTCCTCAATCCTTGAGGGAATTTACAGTACTTGCCACTACCTACAATCCTACCTCATATAGTTGTAAGCGTGTGTGTTTGATGTTTAGTTGAATTAATCTATCGCTTATCATTTGGGTTAATTGTGCTAAATTCATTTTCAATAACATCACACACAAACCACTCATCAACAAGTTTTTGGCGCCATTGCCAGGGATTAGACTCTTTTCTTGTTAGTTAGTTAGTTAATCTAAGTTCACATTAGTTGTTGTTTTCTTGTTTATGACTCAGTCTTTACTTGTGGTGAAATTGGCATTGAAGTTGAGTTGCTTGATTTACTTTTGTAGTGTATGGTGCTTGAAGAAAAAGAACTCATTAGCCTTGATTTGGAAAGAGAAAGGGAATTAAGAGGGATTAGAAAGGAAAAATGAGTTCAGCAAGAATTCAGATAAGCTCAAAATGGCAAATCCATAGAATATTGCAAGGAGGCTTAATGAGAATCCAAGATTGGATGGTAATGAAGAAGTTGTAGGAAATAATAGAATAATAGGAGGCCTTCGTAATGAAGTAGGAGCTAATGGAATTGGTAATGGAGAAATGGGTAATGGTAATGGATTTCATCCAAATGGGAGGCCATGCCGAGATTACGCTATGCCAAAATTCAAAGGAGCAAATTCAAGTATAGCAAGCATGCCGGTCCAAGCTAATAATTTCGAGATAAAGCCTGCACTTACCTAATGTTACAATCGCACGCAATGTTTGGGAATGGTCCCATCAAAAACCCTTACACTCATTTAATGAACTTTAAGGAGGTATTGGATATTTTTACTCACCCCGACTGTTTTTGCATTGGTATTTCCATTTTCTTTGATGGATTTGGGGAATCAGTGGCTTCAATCACATGAGCAAGGTCATTCATTACTTGGAATGGGCTTGCACAAGAATTTCTTGAAAAGTACTTTCCCCCATCTAGGATCGCAAGACTAAGGAATGAAATAACATCATTTAAACAAGATGGGGGAAAGGGTCTAAGTGAAGCTTGGCAACGGCTAAGTCTATTCTATCAAGGAACTTCTTAGAAGGTGTTCCCATCATGCTATTCTTTTGTATCTCCAAATGCAAGCATTCTACAATGGACTCTACCAATAGACAAAGTCCATTGTAGATGCTTCTATCGGTGGTTCCATATCATTCAAGATACTGGAGGAGGCCCAAAGACTTCTCAACATGATGGCTTTGAATTATTACCAGCATGGCACCATAGCTCAACCCCATGCTCAACATAATGTGCAACAAGCTCAAGCCCAACAACCTCAAGCTCAAGGAGGTGTTCTTCACTTGAATCACAATGATGCTCTTTTGGCACAAAATAGGAGGATGGTTAATATGATGGCAAACTTGACAAGAGCTATTGATAACCTTGGAAGGGTAAGCAATGTGAATTCCATATCATCTTTTTCTCAAGGGCCATTTGTATGTTACTTTTGCTTTGGGAACCATTTGAATGGACAATGTGAAGCACCGGTGGGTGGTAGAGAGCAAATGAACTATGTGTCCATCCAAGCCCTTATTGCAAAGACTCATCTTCAAGAAATGATCCCAATGTATGGAAATACATATAACCCTTCTTGGAGAAATTGACCAAACTTCTCATGGAGTAACGAATTCTTTCAACAACAAGCCCCTCAATAGAATTTCCATAATCAAGCTTCATCTTCAAGAGTGTATACCAACATCCACGCCAAAATCCTCGAACCAAATTTCCATCACTCTCAACCCAACTTCCAATACTCTCAACCAAATTTGTCATATCAAAACCATCAATCAAGGCCTCCAGATCAATTTCCTAATCTACCACCACCTTTGAACAATGCTCAATGATTCAATCGGATAAGGTTGACCTATAAACTCAATTTGAGAACTTGAGAAGAGATCATGAAGCTATAAGGAGAGAACATGAGGCTTTCATAAGGAATCAATGGGCATTTTCAAGGAACTTGGAAACCCAATTGGGCCAAGCAGTTAGGCAAACAAATGAAAGGCCATTAGGGGCTCTTCAAAGTAATACAATTCCCAACCCAAGGCAAACAAAATTCAAGAGGCCACAATGGAAGAGAACAAGTTCAAACTATGACACTTAGGAGTGGTAAAATATTGGAATACAAGGTTGGGAAGAGTTCAACTCCAAAAGGTAAAGAGAGCAGAAAGCTTGCGAATAGTGATGTAGAAGAAGGGAATCTTCAAAGGGCAAAGGTAAAATGATTGAATAGCCTAATAAGCCTCTTAATCAACAAAATGAAGGCAAGGGTCACCATTAGAATTGGCAAAGAAAGTAAGGATTCCATTTCCTTAAAGGTTGAAAGAAGATAAAAAAATCTAAGAAGTTCAATAGATTTCTATAGCTTTTCAAGAAACTTGAGATCAACATTCCACTCATGGCAGCCCAAAAAACATGCCTAGTTAGGCTAAGTTTATAAAGAAAGTCCTTATTTCAAAGAGGAAGTTTGGTGGAGATGAAATTCTTTGCATAACGGAAGGTTGTAGTGCATTAATCACAAGAAAGCCACCTCCAAAGCTCAAAGATCTGGTGTTTATTTTCAATATCTTGTAAGATAGATGGCATCCAATTTGAAAGGGAACTATGTGATTTAGGGTTCTCAATTAATCTCATGCCTTTTACAGCCTAGAAGAAACTTAATAGTGGGAATTTGAAACTCACTAGTGTTACTTTGCAACTTGCGGACCAGAGTATCAAGCTTCCAAGAAGGATAGTCAAGGATGTCATCATCAAAGTAGATAAACTCTATCTTCTAGCGAATTTCATAACTTGGAATATAGAGAAAGAGAAGACATGCGAATCATTATAAGAGTACCTTTCCTTACCACTGGGCGTGCTCTTATAGACGTCCAAGAGGGGAAGTTGGAATTCAAATTAACAATGTAGTTGTTACTTTTAATGCCTTCAATTCATTAAAACTTCCTTCTAAGTATGATGACCTAATGAGCATTAATGTGATTGATGATTTGGTTCATGCTTTTTGTAGGTACGAATTGGTGGGATCTCTATGGAGGAAAGCAATGTAAGCCCAACAAAGAGATGTGAGCCAAGATTATGAAGAGACAATGGAGTGCTTAAACCTCTTAGATGAAAATGGTCAAGTGCAAGAGGATAGAATTGGTGATGAAGATATAGGTAAACGGGGGTCTCTGACGAATGAACCCCCCAAAGTTGAAATTAAATCTTTTCTATCACATTTACAATATGTATACCATGGTGAGAATGAAGCCTTTTCCAAAATTGTGAATGCATTTTTGACTTGTGAGCAACATGCAAACTTACTATTGTGCTTGAATTGCATAGAAATGCCATTGCTTGGTCCATTAATGACATAAAAGGGATTAGTCCAATGACTTGGATGCATAAAATTCTTCTAAATGAAGAGAATAGGCCAGTTAGACAACCTCAAATAACGTTGAATCTCACATTGAAAGAGATGGAAAGGAAAGAAGTCATGAAATTACTTGATGCGGGTAATATTTTCGCTATTAGTGATAGCAAATGCATTTGTCAAACCCAAGTCATCACTAAGAAATGTGGTATTTACCGTGGTGCTTAGTGACAATAATGAGCTTCTTCCTTCTAGATTTGTCATGGGATGGAGAGTGTGCATTGATTTTAGGACATTAAATGAAGCCACCCAAAAAGACCATTTTCACTTACTCTTCATTGACAAAATATTAGAAAGATAGGTCGGGTTTGCATATTATTGTTTTCTTGATGGCTACTCTGGGTATTTCCAAATAGTCATATGGCTGGAGGATCAAGAGAAAACCACATTCACATACCCTTATGGCATATTGTCCTTTAGGCTTTGTAATGCTCCTAGTACTTTTCAATAAAGCATATATGTTTGCTGCTTTCATGATATGATTGAAAAATGCATTGAAATTTTCATAAACGATTTTATTTTTTGTGGTACATCTTTTGATGATTACTTGTCCAACTTGTCAAATGCGTTGCAAAGATGTGAGAAGACAAATTTAGCCCTTAATTGGAAGAAATGCCATTGTATGGTACAAGAAGGAATTATGTTGGGGCATAGAGTATTGAGCATGGGTTCATTAAAAAGAATATAGGTAGATAGAGCAAAGGTTGAGGTGATTGAAAAGTCACCTCTGCCTACTAATGTTAAGGGAGTTAGGAATTTTTCCCATATTGTAGGCCTCTATGTTCTTTGCTTCATAAAGATTGCTTGCTTCATTTTGATGATGCTTGTTGAAAGGCTTTAATTCCATTGAAGCATGCCTTTGTCACCGAACCTATAATTGTTGCTCCTAATTGGTCACTTCCCTTTGAATTAATGTGTGATGCTAGTGACTATGATATAAGAGCGGTTTTGTGCCAAAAAGTGGATAAAATTTTGCATGTCATACACTATGCAAGTAGAACTTTGAATGAAGCACAAATGAATTGCTCAACTATAGAAAAGGAATTGCTTACCATAGTGTTCCCATTTAACAAATTTTGTTCATATTTGATTGGCTCCAAAGTTATTGTTCATGCCGATTATTTTGCATTGAAGTATTTATTCTTTAAGAAAAATGCAAAACCTCGAGTACTAGGAGATGGATATTTCTTTGTAGGAATTTTATTAGGTGGTTTTAGACAAGAAAAGATGTGAGAATGTGGTTGCAGATCATTTATCAAGAATAGAAGGGTCAAGGCTTGTTGCTCAAGAAGGAATTCCAATTCAAAAAGAATCTCTAATAGAGAAGTTGTTGGTATTCACAAGGAGGCACACCCTTGGTATGCATGTGTAGTGAACTTTGCAAAAGTGGTGCCAACTTCCTTAAGTGTGAATCAAAGCAGAGTTATTTTCGGAAATCGAGCATTATTATTGGGATGAACCTTATATTTTCCACTGATATAGTGATCTAGTTCTTAGAAGGTGCATTCAGGAGGAAGAAGTAGAAGGTGTTTTGAGATATTGCCATTTTTCACCCATTGGTGTCTATCACAAGGCCCAAAAAACTGCCTTGAAAGTCTTGTAAAGTGGATTAAATTGGCCAAACATCTTCAAGGATCCGAGGAGCTTTGTACTGAAGTGTGATGAATGTCAAAGGTTTGGGTTTTCCCGTTCAACATATCAAGAAGGCAAGAAATGCCCTTAAACGGAATTGTTGAGTTAGAAGTGTTTGATGCTTCGGGCATAGACTTTATGGGATCTTTCCCAACTTCTTAGGCCAACAAGTACATTTTGGTGGCCATCGACTATATCTCAAAGTGGGTAGAAGCGATTGCTACACCAACCAATGACACTAAATTGGTCATGAAGTTCTTTAGGAAGAACATTTTCTCACACTTTGGAGTGCCACGCACAATCATAAGTGATAGAGGTTCTCACTTAAAGAATTCTAAATTTGAAACATTAATATCTAGGTATGGGGTGAAATACAAGATTGCATTAGCCTATCATCCCAAAACTTTGGGTCAAGTTGAAATGTCTAATAGGGAGAATTTTGATAAAGACCATCAACAATTCATCACATTCAAGACCCCAATTGGAATGTCACCATATAGGATGGTGTATGGTAAATCTAGTTGCCTCCTGTTGGAGTTACAACATCCAAGCATATTGGGCCTATCAAGAGTTTGAACTTTGATTAGAAGACAGCTTCTGAAAAGAAACTCTTGGGTTTGAATGAGCTGGATGAGTTTAGAAGGGATGCGTTTGAGAATTCGATGATTTACAAGGAAAGAACCAAGGCTTGGCATGACAAGCAAATCATGAGGAAAGATTTTGCTTCCAATGATCATGTTCTATCTACAATTCTAGCCTCAAATTGTTTCCTGATGTGCTCATGTCTAGATGGGAGGATCCATATGAAGTAGTTCAAGCATTCCCGCATGAAGCCGTGGAGTTAAAGGGGATGCACTCGAATTTCAAAGTCAATGGGCTTAGATTGAAGCTTTTATCATGATCATCCCAAGGAAATAGAACTCACAATTATCCTTTATGTTGATACCTAAGTCATCCATGCCATAATCAAGATAATGACTATAAACAAGCGAACTTAGGATAAGTAATCCAAGCTTTGCTTTTCTGTCTTTTGTTTGATTTTAGCTTAATTTTATGATGATATCGTGTGATTAGGTTGAATTTTGGTGGATTTTAGGTTTAAGTGTTTTATTATGTTTATAATAAGTTTTAGAAATGAGTGAAAGTGTTAACTAATACTTGTGTTTTTCATGTTTGTAGGTGATGAAAAAGTATGGGGTGAAGTAAAGATGTTGAAATTTCGGCTTACTATAAAAAAATAGAGGTTGTTGAAGTTTGATATCATACTATAGTATGGATTTTCCAGACCATAGTGTCATGTGTAAACCCCCAATATAAACCATAGTATGGATACCACGGTATCATGTTAAACTTTCGAGATGGGTGCTTTTCACCCAACTCCATACCGCAATATCATTTTACAAATGAAAACGATACCACAGTATCGACCCTTACCTAGAAGGTAATTTTAACCCCATACCATGGTATCAAATTTCAATTCAAAAATGATACAGCGGTATCAATCTCCAGACAAAAAGCATAAATAGCTAATTTCCAACTACTCTCATTCATATCTCCAATTCAAAACCACCATCTTTATCTTCTTCTCCTCGTCTCTCTCAAACTCCTTCTCTCTCTAAAACTTCCACAACTAACTATATTCCAACCCAAATAAACTATCTAATCTTTAATTTCATTCAATTTCAACCATATATTTGGCAAAAAAAATGATTTTCCCAAGATTCAAGAAGAAATTCAAGAGTTCCGAAGATGGTTCTACTTCAAAATCTTTCGAGTAAATTCTTTCAATTGTGCTCAAGCCCGAAAGTCCTTTTTTTTAGAATTATTTTGGGATAACCGAAAGTTGATTTTAAGTATTGTTGTTGAGAAGCTCCTTGGATTTTATGGAAGTGAATTGTCTTGATTTGTGCTTTTATTGGTTGAATTCGGTCGATGTTATTGTGAAATTGTTGTTTTGATTGGTAATTGTTGAAATCAACTTGGAATTGTTTGACTTTAAAAATTGGGGTTTTTGTGAAGTTTTGCTTGAACATTGAATGGGGAATTTTATTTATTTTTATTTGCTGATTTTCGTTGACATTCATTAGTTGAGGGATGTTTTTAGATGAAGAGATAAGGGAAGGGGAAAGTCCTCTAAGAAAAGAAAAGTTGATAAAGGGTTGAGTGAAACCCTTGAACTTAAAGATGAGTTAATTTTTTCAAGTGATCAAACTAAGGGGATTTTTCAAGCTTATCAAAAACATGATATGATTTGGGAGAGGGCTTTTGATTTGTCTAAAAATTGGGGTGATTATGAATTCATTAGATTGGAACTAGAAGCCCAACTAATTGGAAGATAATGGGAGCAGTTCAATGAAAGAGTGAAACTGAGCTATACCAACCTAGTCAAGGAGTTTCATTGCAATTTATGTAATTTGGTGAATGGTAAGTGTAGAGTTCAAGGTGTTTTGGTAAACTTTCCTGGCGAGAAAATCAAAGCCTTTTATAATTTGCCAAATGTTTCTTAGTGATGAATATAAAGCATTCATTAGGGAGAGGAAAGATATGGAAGCCATTAAGAACTGGTTGTGTGAGAGAGATGTAAATACTCAGATTGTGTATACTACCGGTAATGTTTATTTGAAATTACCTCGCAAAGGACTTCGTTTGATAGCTTAAATTTGGTTTTACTTTGTGAGCTACAAGATTTAGGGTTCAACTGCTGTGAGTGTGGTACAAAAGGATAATGCTTGTCTAGTTTATGCAATTCTTGAAGGCATGCCACTTGATATTGGGAAACTAATTTGAAAGGGGTCCTGGCCAATGGGAAATCTAATTGTCCAAGTTTTTATTTGCTCAAATTGGTTTCATTTCTTTGTATTGATGCAAGATGCCCATTGATCCCAAGACAGCCTCAAACACAGGAGCGAGACTGCATAAACAAGAAGTATGTGTACAAACTAGGACGTGAATTTGAAAGGCATCAAACAGTCACCGAACCATAGATTCAATAAACTCCTTCCTTATTCCAATCAGGTAATATCTTCAAACACCATAGATTGAAGAGGAGAAAAATAAGCTGTATTGCCACACCCCTGACCCTCCTTGCCAGGCACGTGCCATATTCGCCATATCCGTGAAACCATATTCCCACGAATACAAGGTATTAATCATATATCAATAAACCTCAAATATTAATAATAAGAGTGGAAATATCTATTCATAAATGATAACCAAACTAGTCCAGTACTTAATCTATTTAATAAATTCTAAAGTGCAAAACTACTAAATAATATCATGAGCACACAAGCTCAACTTATTTCAACGTCCATTAACTCTACTAAAATCCTAACACTAAACATCTTAAGAGTCTTTAGTGTCCAAGCGTGTCTAAGATTCGTCTTCTAAGATAGCATACTTGTACTCATCGTCTGTACAAAAACATAGGGAATGAGGTGAGCAACAAGTTGACCAGTAGATAGCACATACTCTCTGCTGATCATGTAGTTGCATATACTTATATTTTCACAAACTATCACACAATCACATGCTCATGCTTTCAAGAAAATCATATTTTCAAAACCAAATATTATATATTTATAAAATCATTATCTAATGCTTTTGAAATACTCAGAGATATACCATAATCATAAGTAAGTCATTTTCATTTGACAATTTAATAATCATACATACATCATGTATTCATTTTCATAATCATTAAATCATGTTCAGTTATGCATTCACTTATTAAAAGAGGTTCAAAACTAACCATGCATTCATCGGCTACTAGTACTGAGCCTAGTGATTGACCTCACTAGAAGAAGTTGTCAAGAGGTTTCCATGAACCACATAACGGTTTCTCTAATCATTGTCATTATCATTATCATTATTATAATCATGATCGTTTTCATAATCATAATCGTAATTAATCGAAGACTTCAGAACTATAATTCATACCGACTATCTCATGTTCATTTAGAGCCCTTGTTCATTAATGTATTACCCATACATCACAACATATCATACATATTCAAAATCATGCATGTATCACAATTTTGTATAACTTTAAAACCAAATAAGTCAAATAGTCATACATGATCTAGATTTACATAGCAAATATAATGTTATATTTCATAAAACGCACTTTTCGTAAAATGATTTTTGAAATTCATGTGAGTTCATAAAGAAATTTTAAGAAATATCAAATTTTACGAAACAATTTGGAAATATAGAGGGTAAGCACCACCTACATCAAAAAAGCTCAATAATCATGCTTAATCCTGACTTTCATATTTTCCCAAAAGAAATCACAATATTCTATCATCAATGAACACTTAATAAACTCTTAACCCAGCTCACTATTGCCCTATTGCAAATTCTTAGGGATCATGATTGGTTTAATTCTTTAAATATTTCAAAATTCATTACTGATGTAAAAATGTGAAAAATACTTTTAGTTTTCTTATATGTAATAATATAATCTCTTAAGGTTACCAAAATAACTTAATTGAGTCCTTACTAGGTTTGTCCAATTCAATTTCCGTCACAAAATAACTTTTAGTTTACAATAACAAGTTTTTAGATACTTTAGGGTCATTTATGAAATTTTTTTAGAAAAAATTTTGGGCTTTCATATACTAACTGTATAAAATAATGAGTGGCTCTATATAACTTTAGAAAAATATTTGACGGCTTTCTTATAATTTGTAAAACATTTTAGGAGCCTTTATATGATTCTCAAAAAATTTTAGGCTAATGAACGAGTTTTTAAAAAACTTCAAGGGTTCAAAAAATAATTTCATAGAGTTTTGTACTAGGTTTGACCACTCAAAACCATTCGGGATAAGGATCTAATTTTTTAAAAGTTCATAAAGACTTAATCTGTCCTCCTGTAAAACTCTACAAATCTAAAGGACAAAACTACAAAGATGACAAATCATCACCATCATCATCATCTTCTTGGGACGGCACTACTACTGCTACTTGTTCGTGTTTTTTTTTTTCTTTTATTCATTATTTTTTTCAAAAACACAAAACAATCTTCTCTTCTTGTTTCTTTATAGAAAATACATCCAAAATTCAAGATTCATTTCATAGGAGAATAATTATTAACCCACAATATATTCTTAAATTTCAGATTATTTAAATAAGAGAAGATTCAATACAAATATACTCCAAAATAAATGGCAATTAAATTAGTGAACAGACCTAAATTAGTTTATATATGGTCCCTAATAATCTACACAACTAGTCTATAAAAGATTTCCAATAAATCTATAATATTCAAGCCAAAAATAATATAAATAATTAATTACAAAAATTAAATAAAAAAAAAAAGAAAACTTACTAGTCTGTTGGAAAAGTTCTTCTTCCTTCTCCTACAAATTTTCTCAACAATATGTTGTACTTTTTCACCCCTAAGAGCCAATTTGTTCCTAAAATTTCTCTTATAATATAGGTTAGTCTACAAAATTCACAAGGATAATTACTCGAGTATTATTTCCCTACTAAAACTGTATTTTTTTAATATACCCCAAATATTTATTTCCCTATTTATTATTTTCCCTAAAAATTGGCATGTATCATATTCTACCCCTCTTATAAAAAGTTTTGTCCTCGAAACTTGGGCATCCCAATCACATTATTCACATAAATCAATTATCTCTTAAGCAGCGCAAACTCTCATCCTCTTACACCACATTCATGTAACACGTACTTAGGCATTAAAAATTAACTAGTAACATACCTTTCGTAACATTATCCAAATCTTCAGCCTCACACTCAGTCATACAGTGGACACTAGCATTAGCCTTAGGCGGTATCTTTCTTGGCTCCACATTTCTTCCAATGATACCCTTCTCATTTAGACACTCCCATTTACGATACAAGATTTGAAGCACCTTCCGGTCTTTAGCCAGCATTCACCATAGTGGTGCTAGTGGCAGTAGTCACATTCAGGTTTATTATTGTTCCCTTCAATTCTCAATGGTGGTGGCGGTCCATGATTCCTCTTAAGTACCTTAACGAGTTTTTCAGACACGTTCAATCCTGCCACTGCAGGCCCTTCAATAGTTTGACTCTTCCCTCCGTTATTCTCTTCATAGTAGCCTCTACACTTTAATCAATTATTGAATAACTCATCATAGTTAGGAGTATTATCACTAGAAATCTTAGTGACCATTGAATATGACTTGTAAACCCACGTCTAAACCTAACCATTTCTAATTCTTCATTTTTCATGATAATGGGCACAAAACGTCCCAAAGTATTAAACTTATCAGTATATTGCAATATGGACATGCCTGGTGTTTGCTTAAGGGCATCAAACTCCTCTATTTTCTGTATAGGCACAGCTGATGGAAAGAAATGATTTAGGAATGCCGCTATAAACTTAGTCCAAAATAACTTTTAGTTTACTTTAACAAGTTTTTAGAAACTCTGGTCATTTTTCAATTTTTTTTAGAAAAGTTTTGGGCTTCATATAACTATATAAAGCAATGAGTGGCTTTATATATTTAGAAAAAACATTTGAGGGATTTCTTATCATTTGTAAAATATTTTAGGGGCCTTTGTATGATTCTCAAAAATTTTCATGCCAACGTATGATTTTTCAACAACATCAGGGGCTCAAATAGTAATTTCAAAGAGTTCTAGACTAAGTTTTACCACTCAAAACCTTTCTGGATGTGAAATAAATATCTAATTATTTAAAAGTTCATAAGGACGTAATCTTTCCTACTGTAAAACTATGCAAATCTAAAGGACTAACGGCAAAGATGACAAATCATCACCGCCTTCGTCATCTTCCTGGGACTGCACTACTACTGCTACTTATTCTTCTCTTTTTTTTCTTTTATTCATTATTTTATTCAAAAACACAAAACACTCTTCTCTTCTTTTTTCTTTGTAGAAAAATACATCCAAAATTCAAGATTCATTCCATAGGAAAATCATTTTTAGCCCGTAATATATTCTTAAATTTTAGATTATATAAATACAAAAATACTCCAAAATAAATGACAATTAAATTTATAAATTAGTTTATACATGATTCCTAATAATTTACACAATTAATTTATAAAATATTTCCAATAAATCTATAACATTCAAGCTTAAAATAATATAAATAATTAATTACAAAAATTAAAATAAAAAGAAAACTTACTAGTTTGTTGGAAAAATTCTTCTCTCCTTCATCTAGATTGGGAATTTTCTCGAAAATATGTAGTAGTTTTTCACCCCTAAGAGCCAATACTGATAGGCAATTTAGTCCTAAAATTTCTCCTATGATATAGGTTAGTCTACAAAATTCACAAGGATAATTACTCCAGTATTATTTCCCTACTAAAACTCTATTTTTTGATATACCCCAAATATTTATTTCCCCATTTATTATTTTTCCTAAAAATTTGCGGGTATCACATTCTACCCTTCTTATAAATAGTTTCGCCAATGAAACTTAGGCATCCCAATCACGTTATCCACAAAAATCAATTATCTCCTAGCAGTACAAAGTCTCATCTGTTGGCCCCAAAAGCAACCTAAGAGGGGGGTGAATTAGGTTGTCTCTAAAAACAAACCTTTCGAAGTGCTTAATGATAATAAAACTTTATGCAACAAATGAATACTTAAGCACAAATGAATACAATAGATATTCAACAGTTTAAGCTTAAAGAACAATTTAGAATATTGAGATTAAGAGAATATCAAACCTTGTCAAACTCCCAAGCTTCTCAAGCTTGGAGTACATCCACTAGTAGTGCCTCTTCAAAGAAGGTGAGGCAATAACCTTCTTGTACACAAAGTAGGCTCACCCTTGCACCAACTAAGTTCCTCTAGTTGAGCCAAAGGGTTTTACACTACAACCTCACTTTTGTATACTTGTTATTCCTCCACTCTTACACTTGAAGATCACTCACTAGTCTACTCTTGCTCACACTAATTCCCACTAGTTGAGCCAAGAGAACTATACTACTCAAACCAATACAACCCACAATATTTTAGCCTATTTCTCCTCAAATAGCTCTTACAAGTGTTTGTATTGAATGTAGTCATCTTTTTATTAAATCAGACCTAGGGGTATTTATAGTTGCCAGAAAATCTGCTTCCAACAACTTCCCAACGGCTATTTTCTGTTTAGTGTGTTTGAAGTAAGTGGCTATTGGATCGGACGGCCGATGCCAGCAAGAGTGCGTCCGAACAGACTAGCCGTTGGACCTTTCGGACGGCATGCGCTGCTGAACCTGCGTCCGACACTGCGTCCGTTCTCTGAGGGTATTCGTTCGGACGTCCAAGGATGCGTCCGAACATGCGTCCGATCGAAGCGAAGTCTTCTGGAAATTTATCGGACGTTGTTCTTCGTCCGAGGCTTGCTTCAAATTCTTTGTGTCGGACGATTGCCATCGTCCGAAGCTCTGTCATTCTTGTTTTGTTCGGACGATCATTTGCGTCCGAACAAACCTGTTTTTCTGCATACTTGTTATCAAACCATTAGTATGATTTGATCATCATCAAAACATGATTAACATAACTGGGGTTCAACATCATCCCCTTACACCACATTCACGTAACACATACTTAGACAATAAATGAACTAGTAACATACCTTTTGTAACATTACCAAATCTTCAGCCTCATACTTAGTAATACAGTGGACCCTAGCATTAGCCTTAGGTGATTTCTTTCTTGGCTGCTTATTTCTTCCAATGTTACCCTTCTCATTTGGACACTCCCATTGACGTGTATGTCCAATTTGACCACATTTGAAGCACGTTCCGGTCTTTAGCCAGTATTTTCCATAATGGCGCTTGTGGCAGTAGTCACATTCAGGTTTATTATTATTCCCTTCAATTCTCAATGATGGTTGCGGTCCATGCATCCTCTTCAGTACCTTAACGAGTGTTGCAGACACGTTTGGTCCTTCCACTACTAGCCCTTCAATAGTTTGAGCCTTCTTTTCGTTATTCTCTTCATCAAGTCTCTTCATATTAGCCTCTACTCTTAAACAAGTATTGAATAACTCATCATAGTTAGGAGTACTGGCACTAGAAATCTTAGATTGCATACGACTTGTCAACTCACGTCTAAACTTGACCATTTTCAATTCTTCATTTTCCATGATAGTGGGATCAAAACATCCCACAGTATTAAACTTATTAGCATATTGCACTATGGACATGCCTGGGGTTTGCATAAGGAAATCAAACTCCTCTATTTACTATATATGCACAGTTGATGGAAAGAAATGATTTATCCGGAATGCCACTATAAACTTAGTCCAAAATAACTTTTAGTTTACTTCTAAAAACTTTTAGAAACCCTATGGTCACTTGTGAATTTTTTTAGAAAAATTTTAGGCTTTCATATAACTATATAAAACAATGAGTGGCTCTATATATTTAGAAAAACATTTGAGGGCTTTCTTATAATTTGTAAAACATTTTAGGGGCCTTTGTATGATTCTCAAAAATTTTTAGGCCAACATATGATTTTTCAACAACTTTAGGGGTCCAAAAAGTAAATTCAAAGAGTTCTAGAGTAAGTTTGACCACTCAAAACCGTTATGAATAAATATTTCATTTTTTAAAAGATCACAAGTGCTTAATCTGTCCTCCTATAAAACTCTATAAATCTAAAGGACTAAACTGTAAAGACGACAAATCATCACCATCTTCGTCTTTTCCTGGGACAGCATACTGCTACTTGTTGATCATTTGGTTTTTTTTTTTTTTCTTTCATTCTTTATTTTTGTCAAAAATGCACAAACTATCTTCTCTTCTTGTTTCTTTGTAGAAAAATAAAATCCAAAATTCAAGATTCATTCCATATGAAAATAATTATTAACCCACAATATATTCTTAAATATTAGATTATTTAAATACAAAAATACTCCAAAATAAATAGCAATTAAATTCGTAAATAGACATAAATTTGTTTATACACGGTCCCTAATAATCTACACAAATAATCTATAAAATATTTCTAATAAATCTATAATATTCAAGCCAAAAATAATATAAATAATTAATTACAAAAATTAAAATAAAAAAAACCTTACTAGTTTGTTGAAAAAATTCTTCTTCGCTCTCCTACGAATTTTCTCAAAATTATGTTGTTGTTTTTCAACCCGTAAGAGCCAATATTTATAGGCAATTTGTTCCTAAAATTTCTCCTATAATATGGGTTAGTCTAAAGTATTCACAAGGACAATACCTCAAGCATTATTTCCCAACTAAAACTCTATTTTTTTAATATACTCCAAATATTGTGAATACTTATTTTCCTATTTATCACTTTCCCTAAAAATTTGTTGGTATCACATTCTACCCCTCTTATAAAAAGTTTGTCCACGAAATTTGGGCATCACAATCACGTTATCCATATAAAACAATTATCTCGTAGGGCAAGAAGTCTCATCCCCTTACACCACATTCACGTAACACGTACTTTGACAACAAATTAACTAGTAGCATACCTTTTGTAACATTATCCAAATTTTCAACCTCACACTTAGTCATGCAGTGGACCCTAGAATTAGCCTTAGGTGGTTTCTTTCTTGGCTCCACATTTCTTCCAATGTTAACGTTCCCATTTAGACACTCCCATTGACGATGTCCAATTTCACCACATTTGAATCACGTTCCGGTCTTTAGCTAGCATTCTGCATAATGACGCTTGTGGCAGTAGTCACATTCAGGTTTATTATTATTCCCTTCAATTTTCAATGGTGGTCATGGTCCATGCTTCCTCTTAACTACCTTAACGAGTTTTCCAAACACTAACTATTGTTCAATCCTGCCACTACCAGCCCTTCAATAGTTTGAGCCTACTTTCCGTTATTCTCTTCATCAACCCTCTTCATATTAGCCTCTACTCTTAAACTAGTATTGAATAACTCATCATAGTTAGGAGTATTGGCAATAGAAATCTTAGATTGCATACGACTTGTCAATCCATGTCTAAACCTAACCATTTTCAATTCTGGGTTTTCCATGATATTGGGCACAAAAAGTCCCAAAGTATTAAACTTAATAGCATATTGCACTATGGACATGCCTGGGCTTTCCTTAAGGGCATCAAACTCCTCTATTTTCTGTATACACATAGCTGATGGAAAGAAATGATTTAGGAATCCCGGTCAAAACTTAGACCAAAATAACTTTTAGTTTACTTTAACAAGTTTTTAGAGACTCTATAGTCATTTTTGAAATTTTTTTGGAAAAATTTTGGGCTTTCATATAACTATATAAAACAATGAGTGGCTCTATATATTTAGAAAACATTTGAGGGCTTAACTCTTATAGTTTGAAAAAACATTTTAGGGCCATTTGTATGATTCTCAAAAATTTTCAGGCCAACGTATGATTTTTCAACAACTTTAGGGGTTCAACAAGTAATTTCAAAGAGTTCTGGACTATGTGTGACCACTGAAAACCATTATGGTTAAATATCCAATTTCTTAAAAGTTCATAAGGACTTAATTTGTCCTCCTTTAAAACTTATTGAGCCTTAGTAAAAATACTGCAAATCTAAAGGACTAAACGGCAAAGATGACAAATTGTCACCATCTTCGTCATCTTCCTGTGACGGCACTACTACTGCTACTTGTCCTTCTTTTTATTATTTTATTCATTATTTTTTTCAAAAACAAAAAACAATCTTCTCTTCTTGTTTCTTTGTAGAAAATTACATCCAAAATTCAAGATTCGTTCCATATGAAAATAATTATTTACCCACAACATATTCTTAAATTTTAGATTATTTAAATTAAAATATACTCCAAAATAAATAACAATTAAATTCCAGTAAACAGACATAAATTAATTTATACATGGTCCCTAATAATCTACACAATTAATTTATAAAAGATTTTCAATAAATTTATAATATTCAAGCCTAAAATAATATAAATAATTAATTACAAAAATTAAAATAAAAAAGAAAACTTACTAGTTTGTTGGAAAAATTCTTCTTCTCTCTCTTACGAATTTTCAAAAAAAAAATGTCATAGTTCTTTGCACCTAAGAGCTAATATTTATAGGCAATTTATTCCTAAAAATTCTCCTATAATATAGGTTGGTCTACAAAATTCACAAGGATATTTACTCTAGTAGTATTTCCCTACTAAAATTCTATTTTTTTAATATACCCCAAATATTTATTTTCTTATTTATTATTTTTCCTAAAAATTTGTGGGTATCACATTCTATCCCTTTTATAAAAAGTTTCATTCTCAAAACTTAGGCATCCCAATCATGTTATCCCCATAAATCAATTATCCCCTAACAGCACAAAGTCTTATCCACTTTTGTTAGACCGGAACCGCATTCTCGTAGCACATTCTTAGACAATAAATTAACTAGTAACATACCTTTAGTAACAATATCAAAATCTTCAGCCTCATACTCGGTCATGCACTGGACCCCAACATTAGCCAGAGGTGGTATATTTCTTGGCTTCACATTTCTTCCAATGTTACCCTTCTCATTTGGACACTCCCATTGACGATGTCCAATTCGACCACATTTGAAGCACATTCCGGTCTTTAGCCAGCATTCTCCATAATGGTACTTGTGACAGTAGTCACATTCAAGTTTATTATTGTTGCCTTCAATTCTCAATGGTAGTGGTGGTCCACGCTTCCTCTTAAGTACCTTAACGAGTTTTCCAAACACGTGTTTGATCTTGTCACTACTGGCCCTTCAATAGTTTGAGCCTTCTTTCCGTCACTCTCTTTGATGTTTTCCAAACCTTATTTTGATGATGACATAAGCACTAAACTCTGAAAACAAGCTTTGCAGGTCTGTTACTTGTTATGCTGGAAACATTGACAGGGTGTTCGGACGCAGTACACAGTCCGAACTATGTCAACTTCTCGGACGCATTTCACTGTCCGAACCAACAGGCAGAAAGCAAGGTTCTTAATGCTTCTCTACGGACACACACAACTATCCAAACAAAGTCTCTCTCGAATGAACATGACCATCCGAAACTCCGTTCGGACGCATGCACGGCCGTCCGAACAAAATTCTTCACCAATTGCATGGAGATCGGACGCTGTGTCGGATGCATCCTACTTATCTCGGACGTTGGAAATCTCAACGGCTACTTTTTGTGCATTTATTATTTAGCCGTTAGGAAGTAGTTGCAACCACCATTTATTGCTCCTATAAATAACTGCTCTACTATTCTGTAAAGATTATCTAATACATTGAATACAAGCCTTAGAAAAGAGCAATTTTAGTACAAATTGGCTATAGTGCTATATTGTATTAGTGTGCAGCTTAGAGTGAAATTCAATTTTAAGTGGAGTGATAATCTTGTACGAAAGTGAGGTTGTAGAGTACAATTCTTGGCTCAACTAAAAGAGTTTTAGTGTGAGCAAGAATTTCACTACTTTGTAAAGATTATTGGCTCACCAAGTGTGTGAAGCATTCTAGTGAATTAATACTTCAAACTTGTTAGCTTGGAAGTATTGGTTGTTGAATTTCCTCTCTTTCTTACATCACAATTTCATTGATTCTACTATAGTAATTATTAGTTGAAAAATCTCAATAAGTTTAATATTTCTAAAAGTAATTTTTAGAAACCTAATTCACCCCCCTTTTAGGTTGCTTTGGAACCAACAATTGGTATCAGAGCTTGGTCTCATTTTATTGCTTAAATTTCTTTTGAGAAAAGAACTATTATGGCAACCAACAATGCTCTATTTTTTGAAGGTCAATCCGTTACTAGGTCCCCTATGTTCAATGGGGCAAATTTTATTAGTTAGAGAGATAGAATGAAAATATTTTTGCAATCTATTGATATTGACTTGTGGTATGTTGTTAATGAAGGTCCCTTATACGGATTCTAAAGCTACTATCATTGATGATCACACAAATAGAAGAAGAGAAAAGACAAGGGATGAGCTCACTCCACAAGACAAGACAAACTTGACGTTAAATGCAAAAGCCATGAATGTGCTATATAATGCCTTGGATGCTAATGAATCAACTCACGTGAAGGGATGCATTTCCACAAAAGAAATTTGGGATAAATTGAAGGAAATCCATGAAGGGAGCGACGATGTTCGTGAGCAAAAGAAATCCTTACTTGTTGCCAAGTATGAGTCCTTCAAGATGGAACCGCGTGAAAATATTGAAAAAATGTATTGTAGGTTCAATGACATCATTAAGGATCTTAAAACCTTGGGTAAGGAGTATTCTTTGGGTGAAAAGAATAGAAAAATCTTAAATGCTCTATCCAAAGAATGGGATGCCAAAACAATCGCTATAGAGGAAGCCAATAATTCAAACTCAATGCCTATTGAATCGCTAATCAACTCTCTTACATCTTACGAATTGAAGTTGAAGGCCAAAGTGGTGGATGATGAAGAAGCAAGATCAAGAAGGAGCATTGCTCTAAAGACCTCTCAAGAAGATGATGAAAGTGGTTCCTTCAATCTAAAAGACGAAGATCTTGATGAAGGAGATCTTGCACTGATCACCAAAGGATTTCTTAAACATTACATCAACAAACGGAGAATGAGAAAAGGTGGAGCTACAAATTCAAATAATTTCAAAGGAAAGACTAAGCTAGAAATGAAGAAGCAAAATGAAAAGTGCTTTGAATGCGGTCAATTCGGACACTTTGCAAATGAGTGTCCTTCCAAGAAAAAGAAGGAAGGAAGAAAGCCTAGATTCAATAACTTTCAAATCACATGGGATGATTGCAACTCCGAATGAAAGGTTGAAGAAGAAATGGAGTCGGCTCAAATGGCCTTTATGGCCATTGGAGATGATGAGGTAAACTCTAACTATGACTCCAATGATAAAAATGATGAAAATGATCTTGAAGCTTTCATTTTGAAATCATTGCTGCATGATAGCTTAAAAGAATCATATGCTAGAAATAAGGAGTTAGTGAAGAAATCAAATGCTCTATTGAATGCTAACTCTAAACTTGTGAATGAAAATAATAACCTATCACAAGAAAATTGTGACTTGAAGAAAAGAATGCATGTGAGATCAAAGGTGAAGGAAGAACAAGCCTCCTTGAAGAAAAGATTGGACGATTTGAATGTTTTCTTGACTAGAAAGAGAGAAAATGTTGTTGATTTGAAAAGAAATAGAAATGTATTAATCAACAAAATTTTATCATGTTTAGAGGGGATGACTTATGTTTTGTAAAATCAAAATGCTCTTTATATGGAAATAAAAATATTATTTGTAGATATTGCCAACAACATGGACATGTCAAGAAAATGTGTCAAGTCAAGAAAAATGAGAAACTTCGAATGAAAGCCGCATGGATTAATAGCAATTTCACTAACTCAAATGGAACCAAGAAAATGTGGGTACCAAAAGTTATCAATTGATCTCAATTGTGTAGGTACTTAACATCACGAACAATGCTAAGTGGTTCATAGATAGTGGATGTTCAAGGCACATGACGGGTGATGCTTCTCTCTTCACAAATCTCAAATCCAAAAACAATGGAAAAGTAACATTTGAGATAACAATAAAGCAAAATCAATCGGCATCGGTGATGTAGGTAAAAATGGTGAAACCTTGATAAAGAATGTGTTTCTTGTTGATAATTTGAACTACAATTTATTAAGTGTAAGTAAACTTTGTGATAAAAATTTATATGTGTGTTTTTCCAAGCATGAATGTCTTATCCTTGATAAAAATCATGTTGTTTTATTTAAACTAGCCACGATG
This sequence comes from Cinchona pubescens, assembly GCA_025175665.1. Classification (NCBI taxonomy): domain Eukaryota; kingdom Viridiplantae; phylum Streptophyta; class Magnoliopsida; order Gentianales; family Rubiaceae; genus Cinchona; species Cinchona pubescens. The sequence continues at coordinate 7,856,280 of JANKKI010000075.1, read as the reverse complement.
ATGTTTATGTGATTCATCTTGATAAAATTAGTAATAGCAATGTAAAATGTCTTACCGCTTCCATAGATGATCCTTGGCTTTGGCATAGAAGACTTTGTCATTTTAATATGGATTTAATTGAAAAACTTGCTAAGAAGGATTTGGTAAGAGGTTTGCCAAGGAACTAAAGTTTTTGAAAAATAAAATTTGTGATGCATGCCAATTTGGTAAACAAGTTAAAGTTTCTTTTAAACCAAAGAATTTTGTGTCCACTCAAAAACCTTTAGAATTGTTGCATTTAGACTTGTTTGGACCTACTCAACAAGCTAGTCTTAGTGGTTGCAAATATGCCTTTGTTATTGTAGATGACTATTCTAGGTACACTTGGGTACTATTTCTTGTTCACAAAATTGAAACTTTTGAAAAATTGTTAAAATTGTTTTCCAAAATTCAAAATTTATTGAATTTAAAGATCATTCGTTTAAGAAGTGACAATGGTGCCGAATTTAAATTTGGAGGTTTTCCTGAATTTTCTGATCACAACGGTATTTTTCATTAATTTTCGGTTGTTATAGTCCCTCAACAAAATGGTGTTGTTGAAAGGAAAAACAAGACTCTTCAAGAAACCGCTAGAACTATGAATAGTGAATGCGACTTACCAAAATATTTTTGGGCCAAAGCTCGTTAACACGGCTTATTATGTCATGAATCGAGTTTTATTAAGATCGTTTTTAAACAAAACTCCTTATGAACTCATTTTTTGTAAAAAATCCGATGTGAGTTATTTTAACGTTTTTGGTTGCAAATGTTTTGTTTTAAAAATCAAAGAAAACCTTGGTAAATTTGACAAAAATCGGATGAAGGGATCTTTCTAGGATATTCTAGTGACAAGAAAGCATACTGAGTATACAATAGAAGAACTCTCTTGATTGAAGAAGTTGTGCATGTTACCTTTGATGAAGCTAATGGTGGTATCTCAAAGAATTTGTGCGAAGATGAAGATGTAGGTATTCAAAAGGATCTCGAGAAGCTCACTATCCATGAAGATCATCAAGAGATCACATCAATCAATGATGTCAACAACCATAAAGTAGATGATGAAGAAGAAAAGAACGAGGATACTCCAAAAGATCTTCCAAAAGTCTGGAGATTCGTCTCTAGTCACCCTCAAGATTTAATCATAGGTAATCTATCCGATGGGGTAACTACTCGTTCTCATAAACCTTTGAATAGTAATTGTGCATTACTTTCTCTCATTGAACCTAAACATGTAGATGTTGCTTTGAATGATGAATCTTGGGTCATTGCCATGCAAGATGAACTTAGTCAATTTGAGAAAAATAACGTATAGACCTTAGTTGAAAGACCATCTTCTCATCCCGTAATTGGAACAAAATGGGTTTTTAGAAACAAATTAAATGATAATGGTGAAATCATAAGAAATAAAGCTAGACTTGTTGCAAAAGGTTATGCTCAAGAAGAAGGTATTGACTTTGATGAAGCCTTTGCACCCGTGGCTAGATGAGAATCTATTCGCATGTTTCTCGCATTTGCATGTTTCAATGATATCAAATTATTTCAAATGGATGTCAAAGTGCATTTTTAAATGGTTTATTGATCAAGAAGTTTTCGTTGAACAACCTCCGGGTTTTGAAAATAAAAATTTCCAAATTATGTTTTCAAACTCTCTGGCCTCATCTAAAGCTTTATATGGTTTGAAACAAGCTCCGAGAGCTTGGTATGAAAGATTAAGTGGTTTCTTGATTGAAAATGGATTTAAAAGAGGTATACTTGACACCACTCTTTTTACAAAAACAAATTCCAATGGTTTGTTAATTGTTCAAATTTATGTTGATGATATTATTTTTGGAGCAACTAATGAAAACTTGTGGAAGGATTTTTCACATTTAATGCAAAAAGAGTTTGAAATGAGCATGATGGGAAAGTTACAATTTTTCCTTGGACTACAAGTTCACCAAACAAAGGAAGGAACGTTTATTACACAAGTCAAGTATACAAAGGAGCTACTCAAACGATTCGGAATAGAAGATTGCAAACAAGTTGGTACGTCTATGTGCACTTCTACCAAACTTGATATAGATGAATGAGGTAATAGTGTTGAAGAAAAACACTATAGAGGTATGATCGGAAGCCTACTTTACTTAACAGCTAGAGACAGGATATTATGTTTGTTGTTTGTTTGTATGTGCTAGATTTCAATCTTGCCCCAAAGAATCGCACTTAATAGCTGTAAAAAGGATATTTAGATATTTGAAGGGTACAATGAATTTTGGTCTATGGTATCCAAAGTCCTCTACATTTGATTTAATTAGTTATTCTGACATAAACTTTTCTAGGTATAAAATTGATAGAAAAAGTACCAGTGGTATGTGTCATTTCCTGGGTAATTGTCTCGTGTCTTGGTTTAGTAAAAAACAAAATTCTATTTCTCTTTCTATGGCTGAAGCCGAATACATTGCTGCTGAAAATTGTTGCGCTCAACTTCTGTGGATGAAACATACTCTAAAAGATTTTGATGTTGTTTTTGATTGTGTGCTTATAAAGTGTGACAACACTAGTGCAATTAATCTCACAAAAAATCCTGTTATGCACTCAAGACCAAACACATTGATATTAAGCACCAATTTATTAGCGATCTTATTTGTAAAAAGGAAAAATGTGTTGATTTCGTGCCTACTTTAGATCAACTAGCATTTGGATATTTTTACAAAACCCTTGGCTCTAGATCATTTTGAATCTCTCAGAAAATGTTTGGGATTTTACAGCTCAATTTGGCATAATCTCTTCGTTCGTACACACCCAATTGTCTGAATAACTCTCTTTCTCGGGCGCTCTCACTCGTCCAAAAACCTCCTCTCTGCCTCTGGAATTCTACCGGATGTTTACCATCGTCCAAAAGAATATCGGATGCACTAGCTCTTTGATCGGCCGTCCGTTCATCAGCTTTCGAACGCTTCATCGGACACACACCAATCGTTCGGACGTCCGAACGGTCTCTCTGCTCAATTAAAATCGTCCACTTTCCCCCATTTCGAACTCACCCTAACCACTGAAACCCTCTCTGGAAAATTTTTTCTCCTAAAAAATTCCTCCAACTTCTTCCTTTTCTCCACAAATTCTTTGGAAAATTTTCATTCCCAAAGTATTCATCACCATTATTGAACCTAATTCCACCCATCTACCATCTCATTTCACCAAATTCCTTGACAGGTTCACCAACCTTTCAAAAAATTAAATTTTTTCTTTCTTTCTTTCCTTCTATTCACAATGGTCAAATCTTGTAGAGGTTCTTCAACAACAACTTGTGGACAAAAATCAAAAGGAAAAGCTCTGGTGCGTGGGGAATCGTCTGCTAATCCTCAAGCCTCGTCAAATCTAGCCTTACCAAAATTCATCGATGCCAAGGCATCCGAACGGTATACATCTCTTCTTAGCAAATCTATAATCGTTCAACGCCCTACTTCTCAGAGTCTTTTTGATGAATTTAATCTTCCCATTGTCAAATTGTGTTTTGAAAAACAAAATTGGGGTCACTTAGTTCATACTGATTTACCCGTTTTATCATGACATGGTGCTTCAATTCACAGCCAATCTTAGGAAAGGCCCCACTGGTTGCACATTAGTTTCTCGTGTAAACAGCACAAATTTTGAAATTTTCTCCAACATCATCAACAATATTTTTGAATGTGAAGTCTCAAATCTGAATGATTTTTCTTGTTTCTTTTCTTTAGATAAATGGCCCACTCTTGCTACTTGATTTTACGTTGATGAGGTCAGAGCAATTTTTAACATCAATTTTAAACAGGTCTCGGAAGCCAAAACTGCATTGCTCACTCCTAAACTGAACATTTTGTACACTCTTGTCACGAATTTGCTGTTACCAACAGATGGGTATCGCACTGAGCCCTGAAAAATGCAACTTTACTTATTTTTTTGTCTTTTCAAGGGAATTCTCCTTGACTTTGGGTATCTCTTCTGCACCTTATGGGAACTATTTCTTACTGATACCCGACGAAACATTCCTTTTGGAAAATTTCTCACCAAAGTATTTGATTTCCTTGATGTACCTTTCAGCGAAAACAAACAATTTCCCCCTATTTCAACAAATCTTTTATTGAACGAAAAGGCCTCTGTTATTTTAACGATCAATGGTTAACTAATGTAGCCCTTGATATTGAACGTTCAAAATCCCAGGCCTCTACCTCTAGTTTGGCACTTCCCCATTCTCCTCCTCCTCAAACACCTCCACCAGTCCATGATCCTCGTCCATCTTCCTCCAAACCTTCACTTTCTCAAATCTGTGGCCTTCTCACTTCTTTGAGCACTCAAGTAAGTTCCTTTCAACGTCGCATTAATCGTAAGTTAAAGTGACTTGAAACTCATCAATTGATTCTCCAAGAGGCACTTAGCTTGGGCATGTCTACTTCAGCTCAGGTTTAATTTGCCAATATTCAATCACAATATCCACTCGACTCCATTACCGAAAGTGATGACATTGCCTAAGAAGGGGATGTTCGTGAGGATGATGAAGAGGACACCAATAATCAAGGGGCTGCCAATGAAGATGAAGGCGACGATGAGGATGTTGAAGACACATTCAATTTTATCATGCAATGCCGTTAAGAAGAAGATGAAGACAGTTAGGCTACTGATGATGGCGCCCCTTCAAAACGCCCAAGATCAAAAAATGCTCTAAGAAGAAAAATGACTCGACTTAGATTCTTTCATAATATGTAAGGTTTAGTTTGGGCACTTCTTTGAATTTTTCCTTTGACTAGTTGGATTCGCTCTCGGTTTTATCCTTTTATTAATTACTTTTAGCTTTTTGTACTATTCCTGTTGAATATTTGGGTACACTTTCTCAGGAGAGCTTTGTTTGATGATGTCAAAAGGGGGAGTAGTAATTTATATTGCAAAATGATTGGTTATCACTCATATCTGTTAATTTTACATATTGGTTATTCCATGACTGTTTGTCATCATGAAAAATGGGGAGATTGATGTTTTCCAAACCTTATTTTGATGATGACATAAGCACTAAACTCTGAAAACAAGCTTTGCAGGTCTATTACTTGTTCTGCTGGAAATAGAGTGTTCGGACGCAGTACACCATCCGAACTATGTCAGCTTCTTGGACGCATTTCACTGTCCGAACCAACATGCAGAAAGCAAGGTTCTTAATGCTTCTCATGGACGCACACAATTGTCCGAACAAAGTCTCTTTAGGACGAACATGACCCTCCGAAGCTTCGTACACTCCGTTCGAACGATGAAACGAACGCATGCACGGCCGTCCGAATGAAGTTTTTCACCAACTGCATGGAGATTGGACGCTGTGTCGGACGCGTCCTACTTATCTCGGATGTCTGAAACCTCAACGGCTACTTTTTGTGCATTTATTATTTAGCCGTTAGGAAGTAGTAGCAACCACCATTTATTACTCCTATAAATAACTGTTCTACTATTCTGTAAAGATTATCTAGTACATTGAATACAAACCGTAGAAAAGAGCAATTTTAGTACAAATTAGCTATAGTGCTATATTGTATTAGTGTGTAGCTTAGAGTGCAATTCAATTTTGAGTGGAGTGATAATCTTGTACGAAAGTGAGGTTGTGAGTAAAATTCTTGGTTCAACTAAAAGAGTTTTAGTGTGAGCAAGAATTTCACTACTTTGTAAAGATTATTGGCTCACCAAGTGTGTGAAGCATTCTAGTGAATTAATACTTCAAACTTGTTAGTTTGGAAGTATTGGTTGTTCTAATTTCCTCTCTTTCTTACATCACAGTTTCATTGATTCTACTATATTAATTATTAGTTGAAAAATCTCAATAAGTTTAATATTTCTGAAAGTAATTTTTAGAAACCTAATTCACCTCCCCTCTTAGGTTGCTTTGGGACCAACACTCTTCACCAAACCTTTTCATACTAGCCTCTACTCTTAAACTAGTATTGAATAACTCGTCATAGTTAGGAGTATTAGTAGTAGAAATCTTACATTGCGTACAACTTGTCAACCCACGTCTAAACCTAACCATTTTAAATTCTTCGTTTTCCATTATAGTGGGCACAAAACATCCCAAAGTACTAAACTTATTAGCATATTGCACTATGGACATGCCTAGGGTTTACTTAAGGGCATCAAACAACTCTATTTTCTATATATGAACAATTGATGGAAAGATATGATTTAGGAACGCCGCTCTAAACTTAGTCCATTCAATATGGGGTGCGATAGTTTATTGAATAGCCCACCACTTTTCTCACCTCTCCAACCAAGTATGGTTTAATCACTAGGTGCTTCATTTCCATTTGTACTTGTAATAACTCAAAATTATTTTCTACTTCTCCACGCCACTTCTTGGCCTTATCCGAGTCCAGTTGTCCATCAAAGTTAGGCACATGTATCTTTTTCATCCTCTCATAGTAAATGTGAATACTAGTTTGCAGCTGTGCACTAGCTTGAGCTGCATGAGCTTCCACTTGCACATGTCCTTGAACAGTTTGAGCCATGTTAATAATGGTGGTAATAACTCAACGGGTACAATCGTAGGGGTCACGTTGTTTCCTACTCTAGTTCTAGAATTGAAAGTAGGGTTTACACTTGCACTACCACTTCCTCCTGTTATGCCTCCAATGTTATTTTCGTTGCCTATATTTGCCCCGGGATTTGTAGTATTGGCCTCAAAGTTGTTGGTTCGTGATCTAGTTTGGCGGGCCATTTCCTACACCAAAGATTCAAGGGTCATACTAATCCAAATATAATAACATCATCAATCACTATCAAAACATGGGTCATCAGACTAACTTCAATAATTCACTAACGGTAAAACTATTTTTTTTCTTTTACCAAAGGAGTCCAAAAATTCTTTCTCACATCTTGTTCAGTCTTAACTCATGTCAAAACTTAATCTCTTATTAGTATGATCCAATAGGCTTAGTACTTTAATACTCATATAGCAGCTCTAGTTTCTTGACCATAACTCACATCCAATAACATAGTTCCAACTCCTAAATCCATCGACCATCAATATTCTGGGAGTTCATTTATTTCCTCCTTAACATAACTCAAAATCTATGGGCTACAATTCTTACACATTTCCATTGCATCAAAATCACTTAATATTCTAAGTTCTAAACTTCTTATTCATCTTGGTCCCTTATAAGACTCACAAACCAATATCTTAGGTATTAACCTAAGATGCACTATAGAGATCATAACCTAATCCCTGATACCATAAAAAATGTCATACCCCTGACTCGCACTTTCCAGGCTCTACATGTGCATTCGCCGTAATCGTGAAACCATATTCCCATGAATACAAGGCATCAATCATATATCAATAAACCTCAAATATTAATAATAAGAGTGGAAATATCCATTCATAAATAATAACCAAAATAGTGCAGTAGTTAATCCATTTAATAAATTCTAAAGTGCAAAACTACTAAATAACATCATGAGCATGCAAGCCCAACTTATTTCAACGTCCATTAACTCTACTAAAATCCCACCACTAAACAATCATAACGGTCTTCTGTGTCTGAGTGCGTCTAAGATTCGTCCTCTAGGATAACATACTCGTGCTCGTCATCTATACAAAAACATGGGGAATGGGGTGAGTGACAAATCACCTAGTATATAGCACATAACACCCTGTTGATCATACAATTACATATACATATACTTTCACAAACTATCACACAATCGCATGCTCATACTTTCGTGAAAATCATATTTTCAAAACCAAATACTTTATATTTATAAACTCATTATTATCTAATACGCTTTTGAAATACTCAGAAATCTAATCACAAGTCATTTTCATTCAAAAAATTTCATAATCATACATACATCAAGTATTCATTTTCATAATCATAAAATCATGTTCAATTATTCACTTATCAAAAGAGGTTCAAAACTGGCTATGCATTCATTGGCTACTGTGTACTCTACCTAATGATTGACCTCACTACAAAAGGTTGTCAAGAGGTTTCCATGGAACCACCTGATAGTTTCTCTAATCGTTGTCGTTATCATTATCATTATCATTATCATTATTATAATCATGATAATTTTCATAATCATAATCATAATTAATCGAAAAGTTCAGGACTATAGTCTCTACCGACTATCTCAAGTTCGTTTAGAGCCCTTGTTCATTAATGTTTTACCCATACATCACACACATATCATACATATTCAAAATCACGCATGTATCACAATTTTGTATAACTTTAAAACCAAGCAAGTCAAATAGTCATACATGATCCAGATTTTCATAGAAAAAATATACTTGTATTCTTTCATAAAACACACTTTTCGTAAAACAACTTGGAAAATCTTGTGAGTTCATAAAGAAATTGTATGAAATATCGAAATTCATAAAACAATTTGGAAATTTAGAGGGTACGCACCACCTACCTCAAATAAGCTCAATAATCGTGCTTAATCTTGACGCTAATATTTTACCACAAGAAATCATGATATTCTATCATCAATAAACACTTAATAAACTCTTAACCCAACTCACTATAGCCCTATTGCAAATTCTTAGGGACCATGACTGTTTAATTCTTTAAATATTTCAAAATTCATTAGTGATGTAAAAATGTGAAAAATACTTTTAGTTTGCTTAAATGTAATAGTATAATCTCTTAAGGTTACCAAAATAACTTAATTGAGTCCTTACTAGGTTTACGCAATTCAATTTTCATCACAAAATAACTTTTAGTTTAGTATAACAAGTTTTAGAAACTCTAGGGTCATTTTTGAATTTGTTTTAGAAAATTTTGGGCTTTCTATATAACTATATAAAACAATGAGCGGCTCTATAACTTTAGAAAAACATTTGAGGGCTTTTTTATAATTTGTAAAACATTTTAGGGGCCTTTGTATTTTTCTCAAAAATTTTCAAGCCAATGTACGATTTTTTAAAAACTTCAAGGGTTCAAAAAGTAATTTCAAAGAGTTCTAAACTAAGTTTGACCGCTCAAAACCATTCTGGATAAATATCTAATTTTTTAAAAGTTCAAAAGGATTTAATTTGTCCTCCTGTAAAATTCTGCAAATATAAAGGACTAAACTACAAAGATGATAAATCGTCACCATCTTTGTCATCTTACTAGGATTGAGCTACTACTTCTACTTATTCTTCTTTTTCTTTTATTCTTTTTGTTCTTTTATTCATTATTTGTTTCAAAAACACAAAACAATCTTTTCTTCTTATTTCTTTGTAGAAAAATACATCCAAAATTCAAGATTCATTCCATATGAAAATAATTATTAGCCCACAATATATTCTTAATCATCTAGATTTTACATTATTTAAATACAAAAATTCTCCAAAATAAGTGGCAATGAAATTTGTAAATAGACATAAATTAGTTTATACATAGTCCCTAATAATCTACACGATTATCTATAAAAGATTTCCAATAAATCTATAATATTCAGGCCTACAATAATATTAATAATTAATTACAAAAATTAAAATAAAAAAAGAAAACTTACTAGTTTGTTGGAAAAAATCTTTTTCTCTCTCCTACGAATTTTTTCAAAAATATGTCGTAGTTTTTTGGCCCTAAAAGCCAATATTTATAGGCAATTTACTCCTAAAATTTCTCCTATAATATAGATTAGTCTCCAAAATTTACAAGGATAATTACTCTATTTTATTTGCCCACTAAAACTCTATTTTTTAATATACCCCAAATATTTATTTCCCTATTTATTGTTTTCCCTAAATTTGCGGGTATCACATGTATGGTTACTGGACATATAGTTAAATGCTCATCCACCAAAACATGGCTTTAATGGCTAATACTTACTGCTCAACCTTCTCTAACAAGCTCATGGATTCATCTATCGCCACCACCTACTTGACATTATGGAATTCCCCAAGGGCAACGGAGTCAAGTCAAGCAACACAACAAGAATCGGTAGGAGGAACTAGGCAAATGAATGAAGCTGGTGGTGTTCATGCAGAAGATTTTGAAGAAAGCCAATATGATGAAATGAGAGCTGACAAGCAAATGGACATTGAAGACATTAATTAAGTCAATAATGAAGCATGATGATTACCTAGCTTTGAGAAAACTCTTATCCCTACTTCTTTGAATCCCCAATTTCCCCTTTATTTATGAGTTTTGTGTGATCAGAAGAAGCATTATCATTTCCATTTCCTTAGCATTCCTTAGCACTTAATTATTATGTCTTTGTTCTGCTTTTAGATATTATACCTTAGTTGCTTTTATTATAATTAATTAACTAAGGATAGATAGATGAGGCCAAGTAGATTCTATATTTGTTCTTGAATATTTGATTGACTGTTTATTGAGCATGCAATGATGATTACTTGATTGCGGCTGTTCATGTCTTCATATCCTTCGTCTTTTAGTTTGGTTAGTTTTGAGTAAGTCCTTAGGCCGATTTGGTAGGACATTACTCTTTGGTTATACTTTCTATGTTTCAATTATAATCATGTTTGTCTATATTTGTTCTACTTTGGGTGAGTGGAAGGAAGAGTTGTACTCATAATTAGAATAAATTGACATGTTTGGGGTGTTATTTGACAGTTGATAGAATGGTTTCTCTTTGTGATTGTAGTTATATGTGTGGTGAAAGTTTTGGTGAAAAAGTGAGTAATTAAGGTACTCAATGATGACAATTGACTTGCAATACCGTATGGTTAGTTTATTCAAATTTAACATTTCAAGGGTTTTGGTGTGTGTTGTGCAGTTATTTTGCACACAAAAGTTTTCAAAAATCATGTATTACCACTTTCAAAGAGTGAGGGAATCATATTTTTAAAACTTGTTCATTTGAATTGTACACCTATTTTTGTTCAATTCACAAGTATTACCTTGTTAGTTGGCTCGTCTTTTGGAAAAATTGGTTTAAATGAAATGGAAGTAATTTAGGCTATTCATGTATTTGTATGGTAAAGTTTTGCTCCATCTTGTGAGTGGTTGATTTGGATATGATCTTAGGTATGTTTTACTCCACTTCCTTAGTTTAGGACCATCAAAAAAAAATTTACTCTTATAAATAAGGTGATACTATATGTCAACATCACAAATGTCGTTTCTCCAAAAAGTGTGATAGAATAGAAATAAGGCTAGTAAGAGATTCTAGCATCACGAATGTTGTTTCTCCGAAATGGCTATTAGGATTGTTTTAATGAGGCAAGTAGAAGTAAAGTCTTTGAAATGAGCCTTTACATTTTAGTATACAAACAAGTTGGGGAGAAATTATTTCTAATTGATATCATTCTACTCATTCCTAGCTAGAATATTATTCCTAATTGTGTGATATGTGCCTATTAGATAGAGTCCTAATTAGGATCTTTTTATTTTTATGTGGCCGTGTTGAGATGGTTGAAAACCTTTGTAATCCTTGTTGAATTGAAAAAAGTTATGCTTTAGATGAATGGATTTTGGTTGTAAAAAACCTTTTAATTACGGATAATACTTCATTATTTGAAAGCTCATGTTGACAATTGAACATTTTTCTTTGGGAAAAGTTGAAAAATGTAGGGTGACTAATTTGATATTCCAATTGTCATATGCTATTTGAGGTCCTTTGAGAGATCACTTAATTATTTGAAGTACATCCATTATTCACTTCTTGTGTTGACTTTTTGGTGGTGTCTTATGTGTACTTGTTTAGTTATGTTCTTTTTCTCTCTTGTTTTGCTCTGGACTAGCAAAATGCTAAGTTTTGGGGTGTGAGAACTCTAGAAAACTAGAGTTATATTAATTAATTATCCCATTATTATGTTAGTATTTTTCGGGTTTTAGATTGGATTTGTTTGTTTTTTGTTAGTTTCTTTGCATTTAGTTTTACACACTGAATTTGCATTTTGTGCAAATATCATGATTTTAATGATAATTTTAGTATAAGGGTTATTTATTAAGTTTAATGGTATTTTGCCGGTTTAAATTTAGAAAGCTGCGAAGCTTAAAATTGAAGATTCAAATGCATAAGGTAAAAAGGGCAATCCAAGGCTGGAAGGAAGGACTCTATACCGCGGTATCGTTTTTGAACTGAGAAAGGATACGGTGTTATCAAAGATGATTTACAAGGCTTATTATAGGCTCAATACCAGGGTATCAACTTTAGTACTAAAAGCGATACCGTGGTATGAAAGCATGTACAACTTTCTAATTTTCACCACTTGTAATCTTTTGATTGAAGCAATTTTTTAAATTTACACTTGTATTGTACCAAAAGACACATAGTTTTAGGTATAGTCGGTAATTTGTAGTTTAGCTTAGTAAGAGTATAGTAGAGCTTTCTTAGAACTCAAGTTTTTCATTAATCTTTGTTTATCTTTCATTTCATCTGAGATCTAATCTTATCTATTTTCTTGCAAATTTTAATCTTTTTAGTCTTAATTTAGTGGATTTTCTGTTAACTATAAGTAGATATAAGTTTTACTTGCTTTCTATTAAAATTTTCTTGCAATCTAAATAGGGTAAAAAGTTAGATTTTCTTGAAAGTTCTCTATGTTCTTACTATATTTGGTGATTTCTTAGTTTCATCTTTAAATTCTTGCATTTAAATCCTTTAGAAATTAGTGGGCTTTACATAAATTTTGTTGTAAAACTAAAAAATCTTAGTTTTAACTTTAAATTTCAAGTATTTTCCTAGAATTTCTTAATTTAGCTTAAAATGATGTTTTCTCAATTCCTTAGTTTAATTAATGTTTTCTTAATTAGAATTAGTTTACTAGTTTTAATCAAACTTTTCTGGATTAATTTTACTTGTTCTCTTAAAATAGTTTTTACGTGCTTTATTAGGGTAAATTCAATTACTTTGATAGGATAATTTTTACAAGCATTCTTAGAGTAAATTACTTGCTAGAAATAGATTCTAGAGTAATCTCTACATACTTTACTAGATTAATTTGCCTTTTTCGTTATGAATCCAATTATGTTTACTAGTATAGTGGTTACTGTTCTTGGTCTCTTGGATTAAACTCTTTACTTGCTTTCTAGTTGACTTAGTGTTTATTTAAGATTTTTGTAGTGAACTTGTAGTTTAGTGACAAAACTACTCCTTCATTGTCTATCTCGTACAATGGTTCGTAAGCCTAGTAATTGCTATCCTCAATCCTCAAGAGAACAATGCTCACTTGCCACTACTTACAATCCTATTTGCAGATGTTGGGTGAGGTTTGGTGTTTAGTTGAGTTAATTTATTGCTTGTTGTTTGAGTTTATTGTGCTAATTTCATTTTCAATCACATCATACACAAACCACTCATCAACAGTTAGATCACCGTGAATGGTGAAGTTTTTCACAAAACATGCTAGTTCTTGCTCTTGTTGGTTTGAGGTTTGAATATGATTTTTGTTGTGAATGAAAATTCAGGAATAGAGATATGCTTCCAAATGGATGCTAAAATGTTTAGATATATGTTTTAAGAATTTTTCTTGAACTTTATGAAGTATAAACAACACAATATTGATGAATAATAGGCTATTTTGAACAACCCGTTGCCATAGAGGTTGTGGAGGAGGATTTCTGTCATGGTGTTTTCACTATGGCTGTTCGGTACCTTTGTCCCATCCTCAAGCATGGTGACTTCATTTTTTATCTCATAATATTTCTGAATATTGAGTACATAGGCTGATATTAGCAACTCACCACCATAGAGATGGAAGATGAGAGGTTCGCCATGGAGACTTCACCATGGCTGTTCGGTTTTTTCCTCTTCATTTCAAACATAAAACTTTAATTTTTATGTCCTCAATGATGTTTCTAGCATGCTTATTTGAGTCTCTTGAAGTTCATGAGATTTGAATTCAAAAAGAGATAAGAAAGTGTTGTTTATTGAAATATAGGGGACATACATTAAATGCTACGTCGGCTTTATCAGCAATAGGTAGTATTTCAAATCACAGACAATATTTTGGAGCCAAATTTGAGATCATGGCTGGAACATAAGGGCTGTTTTTGGACCTATTGTTGTTCGATTTTCAGTTTCTTAAAATTGTTTGTGCCATTTCTCTTTGTGAGCCATAAACTAGTTCAAGGAGTTTACTAACATATAGCTGAAACATAGGGGCTGCTTTGGAGAAGTTATTGTTCAATTTATGGTCTCTTAAGTTGTTTTTGTGCAATATCCTTTCAAGAACAATGAAATAGTTTGATGATCAATAGTCTTTTTTACAAGTTCAAGAATAGTTTTCAATGAGATTAAAAAGGTAACATGTGATGATTCATTGTTGAATTTTAACTATTATGCTTCCATGATGAATTTTATGATTGCATGATGGATGATTATCGATTGTAGGGGTATTCGTTCGACCAGTATTCAACTTTTTAACTTGTTTAACTTGACTTATTTGACTTGTGAATTGAAAATCTCAAAGCTAAAGTCAAGGACATCATATAAATTTAAAGTCAATTAAAGTCGGGTCGTTTAAATTCGACTTATTTGACCATAAGTCAAATAAGTCAAATAAAAATATTTTTTTCATTCCATATATTTCATTATAAAATTTAGTGCTACAACATCCCCCAAAATCTATATTCTAATTCCAAAATTTAGTACAAATTCAAAATATAACATACTATTATTCCACAAATTCAAAATATGACATCTTTGAAATAGAAATTAACTCAAAGATTATAAGTTCATAGCTAATACAAACATAATATGTAACTAAATACATAACCAAGTTACAAAAGCTAACAATCACAACCTTCTTTAGTAAGTATTAAAGTATATATATAATTACTTAACTCTAGTCTCCATATGAACTTCAGAACATGTATGTATAGATTTATAGATATTTCAATAAGTATTAAAGTATATATAATTACTTAACTCTGATCCGTATATGCATTAAAAAGAAATTAGTAGTACATTTAATTAGTTATTGAAATAAAATGTGTAATATTAATAGGTTGTATACTTATATTAATGTATAAGTATATAAATTATATATAATGTGAAGTATTACATTAATAACTTCACCAATTATACAAAAAAAAAGATTTTTAGGTTTTATAATTAAGAATATTATCAATTATTAATATATTTAATTATTAAGAGTTAAGAATATTATGGTTAAAATATTATGTATAAAAATACATTAATATATTATTACAATATACGGCTAAAATACGTTAAAAAATGTAGTTATTCAGTTATTTGACTAGTATTCAGTCGGTAAGATCAAGTACTTGTTTGACCAAAAACTAATCAAATAAGTCAATTAGTAGATCGGTATTCAACCAAAATTTAACTTTAAAGCTAAAGTCAAAGTCAAGTCGAGTAGTCAAATACTTAATTGAGTTCGAGCCAAAGTCGAGTCAAAATCGAGTCAAAAGTCGATAAGTCAAGTCAAAAAAAATTTCAACTTGACTCAAATCGGTAGATCGACTTTTGAATACCCCTGACTAAGACCAATGTGATTGTGATTGTACACTTGAATGTTTGTATTTAATATTTATTAAATATGGTTTGCATGCCATGCCTCTCTCCACATAATTTCTCGATGTAATTCTCTTCTTACCTAATTCCCCTTGAATGTTACTAGAGGTTTCTTCAAACTATCATAAGTAATGTACATATAAATTAGGGAGAGTTAGGGCGTTTGCCTACGTGAGGATTTGATTAAGTGAATTTTTTTAAAGTTTTTTAGAAAGAATTACACACATGTAAAGAAAATTATGGAAGAGGCACAAAGGAGCAACCATTGAGGTGGATCTTCAAGCATTTGAAGATTATCCTAAGGATTTGACCAGCTAGTTTTCCTTTTGGCTCAGGAAAACTAGTCTAGATAAAGTTCATAATTATCCATGTTTATTTGCTTTGCATGTCTAGTCACTTTATTTTGCATGACCTATAAACTAGTTGCGTGCTAAAGATGAACCTAATAATCAATCAAGAAAATATATTATCTCGTATCAATATTACATCATTTTAACAAGAGTTGTTAAAAGGTTGCCTTCCATTATTATGGCAAGTACCATTTTCTTGATCAGTTGCAACTTGTTGGGCTAACCCAAGATTGTCGCACATCTTGAAAAGCTTTTGCTATGAAATAAGATTTCGAAATAATGGATCATAACTTAACTAAAATTTTTAGTTTGTTGAGCTAACTCAAGATCATAAATCTTTGAGGAAAAAGTTGGGAAATACAATAGATGCAAGCAAAGTGTTGACAACCCAACTATCTAGAAATTACAAAAGTTGTAATTGTTAAGAGTTAATTACCTTTCAAAATTATTTTTGGTTTGTTGAACTCAAAATCAAAATAATTAAGATAAATCTCTGTTGGGCCCAAAACAACCTAAGAGGGGGTGAATTAGGTTTCCTAAAAAAAATTACTTTGCAAAATATGCACTTGTAAAATCTTTTGTACTAACAAGTAGTTTGATAGAGATAAAGTCACTTAAAATTATACTTGAAGTATAGAAAGGGTAAAGAAAGAAATTAGACAAACAACACTTCCAAGCTACCAAGCTTGAAGTGTTAATCCACTAGAATGCTTCTCAAATTTGGTGAGCCAATAATCTCAAATGTACACAAAGTAGGACAATCCTTGCTCACACTAATTCTTTTCAGTTGAGCCAAGGATTTTACTCTCAACCTCACTTTTGTACAAGATTATCACTCCACTCAATATTTTTGAATAGATCTTCTAAAGTATACAATATTGCTCAATAGCTAATTTGCACTCAAATTCCTTTTCTTATTGCTTGTATTCAATGTGTAAGATATTTTTACATTCTGATCAGAGTAGGTGCAATAAATTGGGTTGTAACCACCTCCCAACGGCTCAATAATAAATGGTCAAAAAACTAGCCGTTCTAGGTTTTGGACGTCCGATGTTATTGTTGTGCGTTAGACCCATCATCCGATCATAAATATAAGCGAGTAGTGGATGCCATTCGGACGGCCGAGCTTGTTCGTCCATTCTATCGTCCGAACCATGTGTGTTTGAAAAGTTCACACATCAAATGGTGTATTGTGTCTGAAAGGTTTAATGCCTATCAGGGAATTGTTTCTTTCGGACAATCAGCTTCGTCCGATATAAGCTTCTTTCGGACGGTTGGATACGTCCGTTGCAAGTGCTTAAAATTCTTGATTCTGCATTACTTTTTCGGACGGAGAAATACATCCAAGGAACATTCCTTCTGATGCACCTGTGCGTCCATCGTAGATGTTCAAAAAACTTGCTCTCTGTCTGGTCGTTCAGACAGTGAATTATGTCCATGGTAATCTTCATCGAACGAGATTGTGTGTCTGAGAGATGTAGTGCTGTTCGGATGGTGTACTACGTCCGAAAGCTCTGTTTTCGGCAAATATAATATCAAACCTGCACAGCTTAGATTAAGAGGTAAAATGCATTTGTCATCATCAAAATAAGGTTTGTGGATCATCAATCCCAGCCAGTAGAAAGTTTTAAAGTAAGATTTTCTAGATAATATATCAATATTGAGGGTTAGTGATTTGTAACAAAGTAAAACGAAACAAGTCTATTTTGTTTTTATATGCAAATGGCAAATTCTTTTTAAATCTTTGCATGCATGTTGTAGATATAAGTTCCAATACTTTAAACTTGTGTTCTATTTTGGAAAATTACAAACTGAACAAATCAAATTTTATGGATTGGGTTCAGAATTTGAGAATAGTTCTCAAAATTGAAAAACTTAGTTACATCATAAAGGATCCATATCCCAAAACTCCGACAGAGGGTGCATCTAGAGCAACTATAAAAGCATATGAAAAGCAAAAAGATACTTATGATCTGATTCAGTGCATAATGTTGGTATCTATAAACTCAGAGTTTCAGAAGCAATATGAAGAATTGGATGCCTATACTATGATTACACACCTCAAAGAGTTGTTTGCAACGCAATCTTGCACCGAGAAATATAATATCTTTAAAGACCTATTTAGATGCAAAATGACTAAAGGATCTTCCGTTGCTAGCGTCATACTTTCATGGCATAAATATGCTTGGTCATATCAATAGGTTGAAGGACCTAGGTTTTAGCATGGACACTGAGTTAAGTATTGACTTTATTGTCCAATCTCTTCTGAAAAGCTTTTCTCAATTCAGGATGAATTTCAATATGAACAAAATTGAGGTTCCTCTCATGGAGTTGGTCAAAATGCTAAAGACTGCGGAGGAGAACATTAAATAGAAAAAAGCGGTAACTATGTTTGTTGACTCTTCTAAGACCAAGAAAAGGTCTGTAGCCTTAAGAAGGCGAAGCAAAGAAAAAAGTCTGCCAAAGCTAGTGGTGGGGTCAAGAAGGACAAGACCAAAGATGAGGACACATTCTTCTATTGTAGAAAAGATGGACATCAAAAGAGGAACTGCAAGTTATATCTTAACTTATTGAATAAAAAAATGCATGATGATGCTTTTACTTTAGGTATATTTATGATTGAGATATTATCTACTTGCAGATCTAGTTCTTGGGCATTAGATACCAGATCATCATTTCCTCTCATATTTGCAATAATATGCAGGAACTGAGGCAACGTAGATTGTTGACAAAAGGAGAAGTTGACCTACAAGTAGGCAATGGAGCAAGAGTTGCTACATTAGCTGTAAGGACTTACTGTTTTTCTTTACCAAGTGGGCATGAACTAGAACTTAGTAATTGTTATTATGTTCCTATACCTGCTCGAAACATTATTTCTATTTCTCGTTTGGATTTAGAAGATTTTTCTATTAAGCAAAAGGATAATTGTGATTCTTTTTCTTTTAATGGAATGCTATCTATTATTGCCTAGTGTATTAATCGTCATTATATTTTGAATATTAATGATCTCATTTTCAATATAAATACTAAGAAATGCAAAATAGATAATATGAATTCTTCATACCTTTAGCATGTAAATAAGAAGCATTTCTAAACTATACCAAGATGGTTATTTGAGCTCTTTTGATTATGATTCATATGAGGTATGAAAATCTTGCTTACATGGAAAAATGACCAAAACTCAATTCATATCACTTTTAGCAAAAAAGAGGATACGTCTAATGAATTGCTTGGATAATACATAGTGACGTATGTGGACCTATGTTTAATTACTGCTAGAGGAGGTTACTCATGCTTCATCACTTTTATAGAAGACTATTCCAGATATGGTTATGTGTACTTAATGAAGTCTTTGAAAAGTTCAAAAAGTAAAGGAATGAAGTTGAGAAACAACTAAACAAAAGTATCAAAATAATTTGATCAGATCGAGGTGGTGAATACTTGAGTAATGAATTTCAAGATTATCTATATCAAAATGAGATTGTCCCACAAAGAACTTCACCTTACACTCCACAATTGAATGGTGTATCAAAAAGATGAAATCCCACTTTATTATATATGGTGTGATCAATGATAAATCATGAAAATCTCCCCAAATCATTTTGGGACTATGCTCTAGAAATCACCTCCTACATTTTAAACCATGTTCCAACAAAAGCAGTTGATAAAACTCCATATGAAATCCGGAAATGTAAAAGATTTAGCAAATCTCAAATACATGAAGATTTGGGGCTACCCTACTTATGTGAATGGAAAGAACAAACAAGCTTGAAGCTAGGTCCGATAAATGCATATTTTGTGGGATATCCAAGAGAAACTTATAGATACTATTTCTAGAATCCCATTGAGCAAATGGTTTTTGTCTCAAAACATGCCATCTTTTTTGGAAAATAGTTTATTCTAGAAGACGGTAATGGGAGCAAAATCAACCAACGGAACAAGAGCTTTCATCTCATATTGCTAACGTATAACAAGAAGCTCAAAATACACTTGTACTTCGTAAATCAAGTAGGACATATTGTGCTCCCGAACAATATGAATTTGAAGAAATTTAAGATGAACAGATATGCATAAATTAGCCAACGAAAAAGGAGCTTTTATCTCATATTGATAAGGTACAACAAGAAGCTTGTCTATTACACCGGTCACTATGCTTAAATCTATTAGGATTATACTTGCAATAACAGCACACTATGACTATGAGATATGGTAGATGGACGTAAAACCCACGTTCCTTAACGAAAATTTAGTCTAGGATGTGTACATGACACAACCTAATTGTTTTATATCCAAAGAAGGAAATAAAGTGTGCAAGATTCAAAGATCCATTTATGGACTTAAAGAAGCATCAAGGAGTTAGAATATTCATTTTTGTGAGACAATCAAAGAGTTTGGTTATCTCAGAAAAAAAAGATGAACCTTGTATGCATAAGAAGTTTAGTGGGAGTGCAAGAGTTTTCCCAGTACTATATGTTGATGATATACTACAAATGGGAAATGACATACCTATGGTCTAATCAGTAAAGATGTAGTTATCCAAGAAATACTCCATGAAGGATTTGAGAGAGGCAATCTATATTCTGGGTATCAAGATCTATAGAGATAGATCAAGGAGGTTTCTTAGTATTTAACAATCTACGTACAAAGATAAAGTGCTAAAGAAGTTTAGCATAGATCAATCTAAAATAGGTTATTTACCAATCATTATAAACATAGAATACACCTTTCCAAAGACATATCTCTTAAAGAGAATGTCGACAAGGGTTGCATGAAAAGGATCTTATATGCCTCGACTATTGAATTTATAATGTATGCAATGTTATGTACTAGACCCGATGTCCCCTATGCTTAAGTGTTATGAGTAAATATCAAGCCAATCTCGGTGAGAGTCATTGGATTCCTGTTAAGAACATCCTTAAGTACTTCAAAAGAACCAAGGATTTGTTTTTAGTTACTGGAGAGTCCAATTTGGAGGTTCAGGGATATACAGACATGAGTTTTTCAGACTGACAAGGATGATAGCAAATCACAATCCGAATATGTTTTTATCCTTAATGGTGGTACAGTTGTTTGGAAGAGTTTTAAACAAGAAACTACTGCTGATTCTACAATAGAAGTAGAATACATTGCTACATTGAAAGCTGCTAAGGAAGCCATATGGATCAAGAAGTACATTTCTAAACTTGATATGGTTCCTTCCATTATAAATATGATATAATTGTGTATTGTGATAATAATGGAGCAATTGTGCAATCAAAAGAACCAAGGTCTCATCAACGATCCTAGCATGTATTGAGATATTTCCATTTGATTAGAGAAATCATTGATAGAAATGATGTAAAGATAGAAAAGATTCCAACGGATAATAATACTGCAGATCCATTCACTAAAGCACTGTCCCAGAATAAACATGAGCATTATGTAAATTCACTTGGGCTAAAGTACATAAGTGATTGGCTTTAGTGCAAGTGGGAGTTTGTTAGTGTTATGCCCTAAACCCAATCAATTTAGGACTTTAAAGACACTTTTATATTTATTCATATTGATTTGTGGCAATCTTTATTATATATTCTTGTTGTTATTTTACTACAATTTAAATAGTAAAGAACTTTGAATTAATAACCTTGAGAGGAAATCATAAAAAGTATGATGATGAGATTGTTCTCATCCTTATATATATTAATTCTTAAATATCCGTAACCATAGCATTCGTGAGATGTGAAAGGCATCACTAATACGAATAGGTCAGTATATACTAAGTGTCATCCTTTTGAAGGAAGTAGCTGATCTCATCGACTATGATGTAGGGATATCTAAACTAGCACATGGATGCTTGTGGATGACAAATACATTGGATTGACCAATTCAGAATTCCATAGTGTCAATGGAATTAATTGTCTACATGATATTAGGTGTAAGTGATCCTTAGACTTGAGATCACCATAGCATATTGAGCAGGAATTATTGTATTTTAACTCTATTCATTGTTATTTATATAGTAGATGTTGGACAACAATATGAAATATGGAAGAATGATGAGTAATCAATAAAGGATTCGCCACTCCTAATTATAGGAGAGATCCCGATGGCCGCTTGTAGGAAATGATAACTCAATGAATCTCTACGCAGAGTGGAAGTGAAATTGAAAAGTATGTTCTAATTTTGACTTCAATGATTTATATTTAAGGAACAAGGAAGTAACAAATAGCATAAGATTCGAATATAAAGAAGATGACACTATCTAATAACCTATTTTATGGTAAATGGGATATGTTAATGGTAAAAGAATATTCACGAAAACTAGTTTATAGAAAGGTATAGCCAAACCACTTGACTTTGCTCAAGACTGGGGTGGTCATGACACAATGCGAGATGTTAATCATGATTTATGAATATGATATAGTGATAAATTAAAAGAGTTTTAGTTTATCTTACCCAAGTAAATTAATAAGATTACAATTCATCTCCATTACCAAGTTCTATGAGAACCTATTGGGTCACACACATTAACATCACTTATTGAAGGATTACAATGATTTTATGTAGGACTTAATAAGTTAAGTATATGATACTTTAAGAGGACATTTCTGCAAAGACAAAATAAACATCAAGGAGTTATAGTATCATTACCTAACCCTATTAGAGTTTTGCTTGTTCACTATATATGCTTCTTATTAACCATTTGTGATAGACGCACTTTTCTAGTCTTGTGATAGACACACTTTTCTTTTGTCTTGTGAGAAAGAGAGAAAATCAAATTTTTGTCTTCTCTGGGCCAAAATATCAAGAAGACTTCATCTCACCAATATACTAGAAGATCACGTCTTGAGCTAGAACTTAATCATCACAAATGCTTTCAAACCCTGGGTGGTTTCCATTGGAAAAAAGGTGGTATGGACTTCCATAGAGGCCAAACACTTGGGTGACTTGGTGTTGGCTATTTCCTAGAGGTGATTTGCAACTTACAATAACAATACTCTCAACAAGAAAGTATTTCTGTAAGAGGTAATGATTTCCCATCTTCTTTGCCAGCCATAAGAACTTTCAAGTAAATCGATGGGAATGGAAATATTTTTTTAATTTCTACTACCTTTTCTTTCATATATCCTTTCATAATTGACTTTTAATAAATGTCACTGATATTGTTGGATATTATGATACTCTATAGTATCTTTTCTCTTTCCCTATAGAACTTATGGATGGGATGTCAACACCCGAAGTTTGAATGGAAGGAAATCAATTCCATAACAGGCTATGAATTCTATGCCTACCTACTGCAGGTACACGTACATATTTTTTTCACTCCTTCCATAATTTTAATTTTGATTAAACTAATAACTATTATTAAAAACATAGAAGTTCGACCTCATCATACATCTGTTTTACTTCGAGTTACACTTCTTCTACAACAATATGTGGTTGACAATTATATCAAGATTGAGGCTCACAAACCATGACGAGTACGTGCAAACTAAAATGCTATCAAATCTAAATTATATCAAGGATTGCAGGATACAATCCAAGCTGGTGAGAATGATGTAGGTATGCACAATAAATAATTATTACAACCTTCAAATATTAGTTATCTTTAATCGAAACTAAATTTATACCTACCATCAAGAAAGGTCGGTCGAAGGAGTATTTTCTCTCTTCATTTATTAGGAGCCCTCAAGAAATACACCAACACTATCAGGATACAATGGCATTAGTCCAAATATTTGGAAAACTAGATTTATTACTTTCCAAAAACGACATGCAATCCGAACTGGCATGAAATAAAAGACGAATTGCTCTCGGGCCAGTTTCATCAAGACCGGCTAGATCTTTTAACATGTCTATAGAAGATGTCTTATTTCCAATATAGAAAATGTAATGCAACACCAGTATCAGTTGATAGTGAGTGTCAAGTTTGGATGGATAACAGATGGGTCATTGAGTACAATTCTTTGCTACTTCTAAAATATGACTGTCATATCAATGTTGAGGTTACAAGCACTGTAATATGTGTGAAATATTTGCATAAATATGTATTTAAAGGCCCTGATCAAATAGAGATTGAGGTACGACCTGGTCAGAATTATGATAAAGTGCAGCAATTTGTTGATGGTAGATGGATATCTTCACCAGAATCTCTATGGAAAACTTTGGAATTTGAAATATGCCTTATGTATCCATCAATTATTAGATTAGAAATTCATCTGTCAGGCATGCAATTTGTACGATTTAGCCTCATCAATGGGTTCAAGATATCTTGAGCGCATCACATGAACAGAACACAAAGACAATGCCAAACAAATTCTTTACAAAGTGACGAGTTACAAGCTTCAACAACTGAACAGGGAATCTAGGAACCAACTACTTATCCATACAGTAAATTTCCTGAACATTTTGTCTGGCATCAAAATACTAAAAGGTGGACTGAAAGAGTATCACATAACAAAGTTATCAGAATAATTTATATCGTGCACCCTTCTGGTGGAGCAAGTTTTTATCTTTAGATCATGCCTAATCATGTTAAAAGTCCCAAGTTATTTGAAGATCTATTGATTGTTAATGGGATCACTTGAAACTCATTCAATGAAGAAGTATACAGGCGAGGACTTTTGGAGAGTGATAATTACATTAGACAATGCTTACTTGAGGCAAGTCCAGTACACATGCTTGCATCATCTAGAAGATTATTTGTTTCTATTTTAGTTCTCTATGAGCCAACTGGAATGTGTGCCCTTTGGGGTGAGTTATTTTTCTACATGCTTGACTGCTCAGATTTTCATCTCATCAACCAAACACCCTTGTACTCAACATGCTTCTATAAGAATTGAGAAAATTGTTACACAATTACAATAGAGATATTAAATAATTTGATTTACCTTCAATCTCTAAAGAATGTGACAACAATTCAGCTCTTCCAGGAGCCGTCGAAGATGAACTCTTAGCTAACATTCCTGATGAGGATATCATATCAATAGTATATTTGAATTCTAACCAGAAGAATGCATTTGAAGTTGTTACTTCTACCAATGAACAGAAGGAGAACAAAACATTCTTTATAGATAGACCTGAAGGAATAGGTAAAACATTCTTATATTGTAACCTTTTGGCAGACCTAAGGAAAAAAAATCATATTGTTACTACCACAGCAACATCAGGAATCGCAGCAATTGTTTTACCTGGTGGAAGAACTGCTCACTCAAGGTTTAAAATGCCTTTGAATCTCGATGCTTCGAATGTGTGTAGGATAAGTAAGCAATGCGAACTTGCAAAAATTATTGAGGTATATGAGTACTACTGCAATAATATGGGATGAAGCGTCGATGACTAATTGGTATGCATTTGAAGCTCTAGACAAGACATTAAGGAAAATCTTAGACTCCCATCTACCTTTTGGAGGAAAAAGTTGTTATTTTATGGGTGATTTCAGACAAAGCGTCTAGAGGTCAACAAATTTCTGCGAGGGTGCAAAAATCACATTCTAGAATGATGTTCAATTCTTGAGATTGAAGCAAAATATGAGAACAATTAATGATCCACAATTCTCTAAGTTTTTGTTGAATGTTGGTAATGGTACACAACCTATTCTCAATCAAGATTTCATAAAGTTGCATTCACAATTGGTGATTCCTTGGGAAAATGACAATTCAAATTTTGATTTAGTTGATTTAGTATTTTCAAATATGGTTGAACATGCAAATGATCCAACTTTTATAGTAGGAAGAGAAATAACCACTCCAAAAAATACTGATTTTGATACATAAATAATATGGTTATACAATCCTTTGCTAGGAGAAGAAGTAGAATATGCATCTTAGGATTCAGTTGATGGTGATAACCTTAACCTCTATCAACAAGAGTTCTTAAATTCTCTCTGTCCAAGTGGTATGTCTTCACACAAGTTAGAGCTAAAATGTAGTGCCCAATAATGCTTTTGAGAAATCTTAATCTTGAGCTGGGTCTTTGCAATGGAACACGACTAACATGCTATGATTTGAGAACACATTTATAGATGCCGTTGTTGTAACTAGTCATTGTGCAAGTACTAGAGTATTTTTACACTGAATACCACTGAAGAGTGCAAGAGATAGCAGACTTCCTTTTGTAATAAAAAGGAAACAATTTTTTGTTCATTTAATTTTTGTACTAACAATTAATAAAGCTCAAGAAAAAACAATTTCAAATGTTGAAATTTTCCTCTGCAATCATGTCTTTAGCCATGGTCAGTTATATATACCCTTTTGTAGAGGCATGTCTCAAAGTACTACAAAGGTTATGGTCAAGAATGAAAAAATGATTAGAAAGGAACAATAGTGTATATACAAAGCATATCATGAATAAAGAGGTTCTTTTGCCAGAGAGAATATAATTTTTTTATAGGTAAATCTATGATTCTATATATATCTTCATTAATTCTAATAATAACAATATTCTATATGTAACATACCATGATTTTGTAACTATTTCATTATACTGAAATATATTGATCGTATAACCAGTCTCAAGTTTGTTATGTATCCAGGAACTACAAAATTTGCAGAAGTTCCAATAGATGAAGATATTATGCATCACCTGAAGAAACAAATGGATGCATGGTATTTTTGGAATGAAAAAAATGACCAATACCATAATATTGCAAAGGTTAGTAATAACCTACCAAATACACACAACATAAAATACGTAACAATAAGTATTATTACGGTTTGTATAATTCAAAAAATTTCACATACTAACATATCCTTCTTTAAAAAAAAAGGACAAAAGATGTAGATGTTAAATCCAGGTTAGACAACTATTGTTGGTGACCTTAATCATTTACATTTTGGACGAATAATACTAAGAGTACTGAGGAAGCAAGAACGCCACAAGTAACTTTTTCACATCTAAAAAAATAGAAATTATATAACTTACTAATTCTATAATGCTATGGTTACTCAATAGGTCAAAAAGAATCGATTGGATAGAAGGATGGGACTTGACAAAGGTATACATCATAAATACATGAAATTTCTATT
This sequence comes from Cinchona pubescens, assembly GCA_025175665.1. Taxonomy (NCBI): domain Eukaryota; kingdom Viridiplantae; phylum Streptophyta; class Magnoliopsida; order Gentianales; family Rubiaceae; genus Cinchona; species Cinchona pubescens. The sequence continues at coordinate 7,829,477 of JANKKI010000075.1, read as the reverse complement.
GAATTATATGGTAACATCACAACATTATGAACTCTATTTTTTTTGTTGAATGTGTGGAGAGGGATTGAGAGAGAATGATATTTCAATGAGGCAAAATTATTTTAATATGAATCTCATTTGTTCTTACTACTTTACCAAAGCATCTTGTACTAATCTATTTCATAACATTGAAAAGTGATACTATTTTTTATGTCAGTCACCGTAGGAAATGTACTCGTAAAGCTAATCACATTAATATACAAACGATACACTATATTCCACAGAAAATATTTGTTTTTTTAATACATTTGTTACTATTTAAGCATTCCGTATATTTTGATTAAATTATTATAAGGAGCGTAAAAGATTATAGTGGGAAGATGTGAAAAAATACAAAAACAATTGTAAAGCTGCTACAAGGTAATTCTCGGAAGTTGCATAATTATGAATTACATCATTTGTGCTTATATTGCCACTACTCACAACAACTTAAATTATTTGATTTGTCATATTAGGTGCATAGGTGCAGTATCTTTCATGCCTTTATTTGAAAAAGAAGTAATCACTTCATCAATGGTCAAGCAGGTTGAATAATAAAGATGTAGATTTCAGAAATAGTATTGCTAAATCTGGATACTCTATATAACATTGTTCAAATATAATCTAGATCATAACATTTACCTACCATTGTCAATTTGTACTATACAGTTTTTTATTTATACATTCATGCGCAATATACTAATACCTTTATATTATTAATCGCACAACATAATTGTGATTTTGAAGGATATTATGATTTTAGACGAGTTTCATACACATCAAGTGTGTCTATGATTTGACTTAATACTAGTATAGTATAAAGAGGGAGTTAGAGTGTGAGTTTTAGTAGTTGCATCATGTGTAGCTCATAGTTCTTTTATAATTATTGTGACTTTTGTGGGTTTTTTTTTCCATCAATTATCCATTGGTTTTACTCCCTCTATCCTCTCTTACCCAATCAGGCATCAGTGACCTACCTTCCACCCTCCTCAGTCCTCTCTCCCAACTCTCTCCCTTCTACATTAACTGCTTCTCCACTAAAACCTCCGTTCACTCACCACAACCAAACCATTGCAACAAAACACGACATGTTGCCCATGCTATTGATGAAAACTCCTCCTCCTCCCCATCTCAAATTTCCTCATCCTATGACTAAGTTTTTTATACTCTTTTCTAGAAAATTGTATTGCGAGTATCACGAGAAAAATGGAGTTTTACCGCCGTTTTTGCTTTTGTGGTTTTTTTTACTCTTTTTTGGTTAAATTTTCTAATTTACTCTCTCTTTTTTTTTTGTGATGTTGCTGGAGCATATTATACATTTTCTTGCATGACCAACAAAGAATGTAATGGTTTTTGGCTCATCAACAACCATATATGGATTTCAATTTTTGAAGGTATTCTTAGATTATTTTTGTTTAAAAAATTTCAGTATTTTTAGATGTTTATTTTTTATTCATCTGTGACATTTTCTGTTTAAAAAACTTGCTAGAAGCTAGGTTTTAAAAAAATTAGAGATTGTTAAGAAATAAGACTGGTTGTTTGTTTTGAAAAGTCTGAATAATCCTTTTTTAGGCTTTGCTAGCTTATGGAGAAGAAACTGCTCTATTTTCTATGACATTTTCAATTTTATAGTATATGTTTTCAACGAAAACTAGACATGCTTGAGGGTAAAACAACATTGTGCTTTTTAATTTCATAGCAATAATCAAGTGGTTTGATGTCAAACTAATTAATAATATAGTATAAAGAGCGAAAGGGAGTTGTCAAATCATTTTGGTTTCATCATCATCCCCGTGCTGCTCACATGTTTTTGTTTTAAAAAATCTGTGTTACTGTGTTGTGTTTGGTAAATCATTGTGTTGTGTTTGGTTAAATTGCAAGATTGTATTCTATTGTGTTTGGTAAACCCAAAATTTTGGGAGAATATTTCATCATTTGTTGAGTAGATTTAAAATTTCGAAGAGCTATGGTATTATGATTTATGTAGTACTGCTTAATTTATTGTGTTTTTTCTCTCTTTTAATTTAGAAAGTAAAGGTAAATTTTTTTATTGTCCTATCCACAAATAGGTATAGCGTGTAAGAATTTTGCCGAACATTCATCATGCTCTCATGTGTTGGTAGCGCGAAGCATGCTAAAAGCCTTTTTTCTTCTTGCCATTTGAGAACTTTTAAAATTAATGAAAGTTATTATATCATGAATGATTTAAGATGCATTGAAAATGGCATTTTGCAGCTTTGTAGTTTTTCACATATTTGTTTTCTTTTTCTTTTCCAAAATATTATTCAATGATATTTTTTATCTAATGGAATTGATTTTGGTTAACTTTTTAATCTCTTTGTGGTGGTAAAAATACATAACATCTCAGGCAGATGCCATGTTAGGTTTCTAAAATCTTTAAGATCAAGAGAAGAATGTAAAACTCATGATCCTTATTGCTACTGACACTTATGCTACTGGAACTTTTCATTTGACCATGCCATACCTGTATTGACATAACACAACAAAGGTGCGGGTATGGGTCCGGGATTTGCACCAGATCTGGTCAAACCAAAATGGATATGTTGACTAAATCTATTGTAGATGAAGAGGAGAGGCTGTTGTTGGAAGCTGTTGTTGTAGATGAAGGGAGAAGGCTCGCATGGGAATGCTACTTCATGGAGATTGCTGTAACAGATGAAAAAGACGAAACAAGATGAGAGAGAGGACAAAGAGAGGAAGAGATGACCTTCTAGTTTAGTAAAAGAAGACGATGAGAAGATAACAGAAAGAGAAGAGATAGAAGCGGTGTAGAAATTTGGGCGACGTACAAATAGAATACAAGAGATAGGTTATTTGTTGTAAATATTTTTTTTCTTTTAAGCCATTGTATTTTAGAATATTTCTATATTTTCCCTTAAAATTATTAACTAAATTAAAATGTACATTATTTTACCCCTAACACTTTGGAATTTTGTTAGCTTACTCCTAATTATATTTATTTTTAAATATCTTACATATTCTTTATATTTAAGCACCACTATTATTTGTAATATATTACACCCAAATATATTTACATTTTAAAAATTGAGTCATAAAATAACATAAAATTACTTTATGTCATTAAATAATATTAATAATATTATTAGCTTATACCATTTATATCCCTCTGTTCCTATATCCGATAGTTTTTTTTTTTTTTTTTTTTATCTATATTGTCAATTTATGAAATTGACGAATCTGACACCAGTATATGTACCCTTATTCAACACCCATACCCAAGTCTGGGTAACATAGGCAGACATTGTATGTGCTTTAGTTTAATCGGTTCTATTAGTGTTCCCTACTTCCAATTGTTGAACTACAACATGTCGCATTCTTTACTGTCAACATTATTTAAGGATATATTATTCGGATTCTTCTTTTCCTGTAGTTTTAGCCCCAGAAATTGCTTTGCAAGGTCTTGGTAACATAATTAGGACTTTTCCTTATTCAATAAGAAAAAAATACTTTCATATAATAGTAACATGTTTATGTCTATTTTGGTCTAGTTTTTATTCAACAGGTAAAATGCAAATAACTCCATATGGTTAGGCAAATATGCACTTGACCTCCCTGTAGTTATCAAATGTGTGTTTGACCCTCTTGTACTTTATTTATTTTTTATTTTTTGCAAAATGGACGGAAGCTGTTAAAACTAACACCTACTTGTAAAATATCATAAATACCCTAATAAGTTCAAGTGTCCCATAAAGTTTGAAATCAAAATTAAAAATAAAAAAAGACCCATAAAGTTTTGAGGGCAAATTACAAACAAAATGGGGTCAAAATGAAAATAAAAAAAAAATCCAAACAAACCCCAACCCTTCCCCTTCTTCAACACACTTCCATCCCTATCCCCATCCCCATCCCCATCCCCATCCCCATCCCTATCCTTAACCCTGCCACCACTAGCCCTCCCTTATCCTCCCTATCCCCACCTTCTCTCTCTTTTCCCACTCTTCTTTCCTCTTTTTCTAGCCATTCTCTTTCCTCCTCCCCTTGATTCTTCCTTTCCCAGCACCTCTTTCCCTCCCTTATATTGGCATCATTGACTCAATAGGTGATGGTGATCTGAAAGATTAAAGGAAATGAAAAGGGGATGAGGAAGGGAATACGGGATAAGGAGGAATGGGAAGGAAAATCGAGGAAGGAGGGGAGCGGGGAAAGAGAGAGGCGGCCTAGGTAGGAAGATTGATAGAAAGAGATGAGGGAAATAAGGTCAGCAGGGTGAGGTAGGAAAGGAAGGCAGCAAGTGGCGGGATAGGGGTAGGGTAGTGCCTGGGTAAGGGGAAGGGGTAAGGTAGGGTTAGGGTGGTAGGGTTGCTACAGTTTTGGTGGTGGTGGTGGCGGTTGGAATGGGATGGAAAAGATGATGAAGTGGCAAGTAGTCTGAAAAGTTATGGTTGTTGGGAGCCAATTAACTCTCATTTTAGTGTTACATTTAAAAAAAAAAATTTCAATCACAAATGGCACGTGAAACGTAGTTTTGATATTTTCTATCTATTTTGTAACAAATTTTGAAGCATAAACAGTCAGACACATATTTAATAACTACAAGGGATAAAGTGCATATTCATGTAATTAGAGGGGTTATTTGTATTTAACCTATATTCTATGTTTTTGATGTGGGTGTGTTTGTGTTTTTATATGATTTCATAATCTGATTTCCATACACACACACACACCACTAGTAGATCCTGATCGTGTTGTGCCCACTATTTTTCCTAAAATATATTTAAACAGGAAAGGGAAAAGGGAAGAAAAATCATTCTAAGTAAATGTAAAACAAACAAAAAAACAATGAAGAGTCATAGTTGATTCTACTATGTTACGTAACATCCCAAATGTATTAATTTCTAAATATAGAATTAAAAATAAATGTACAGAGGCTATTCAAGAATATGCTACATCTTTAGATAAATAAGATCCCAAGCCTTTTTGAATAAAAAAATGAAGTTGTCCTTTTATCTTTTAACTCATATACAACCACCTTGAGAACAACATATGTCTTCAATCTTACCCTTGAAATAAATTATTACCATTTCAAATACAGGTCTTGTTAAGTCAAAGCCTTTTTCAACAAAAAAAAATAAAAATGAAGTAATCTTTTTCTTCTTCAACTCCAATGCACCCATCAACATTTACAACATTACAGGTCTTCAATCATACCCCTGAAACAAATAGAAAATCAAACATGACAGAAACAACTACTCAAATACAATCATATGAAAAACAACACTTAAATAATAATGCAAAGTAAAATTAGGCCAAAATAATTGTCAAAAAGTAATAAATTGACATGTCAACATTGAGATGCATGTAAAATACAAAAAAAAAAAAAAAAAGGCAAGAAGAATATCAAAACTAAAAATGATATTGTACGTCTTGTGATGTTGTCTTATATTCTTGACGTTGAGTTCTATAAAAAGTGAATTTCACATTGACGCATATTATTTATGTAATGAACACCATTAATTCAATATCTTTTTCCATATATATAATCACAATTATAGACTTCTAGTAATACATCAAGGATAAGCGAAGAACACCCCACGAAAAGTATTATTGATTAATGCACAAATAAATGGTATAGGATGGACAAAGCAATAGAAAATCACTGTTGCAATACTACAAAGAAACAACTCTTGAATTTCATGTAAAATTAGTCAAAAATATGTGAAAAAAGAAGACAAATATATCTGAAATACAAAATATTATGCAAAATAGGAAGGGCGAACCTTCTGAACTTCATGAAGCATAAAGAGATTCATTCTACTCCTAAGTGATCAATCTAAAGCCAAATAATACTTCATTATCATCTACAAAATCTTTCAAAGAGATCATCTTAGTTTTACAACCAAAAACCCTAATGTTGAATGTTAATGAGAAGAACTGACCCACGAATTACCTCAGAATCAATTTCAAGGGTAGACCATCATTATATCAAGAATTGATCCAAGAATTACCTTAGAATCAATGTCAAAGCCATTGTAGAAAAACTAAACTTTACATAAATGTTGAACCTTGAAACAAAATATTCCCTTTAACAATATCTTTTAGCTCATGATACACTATCAATAGCTGTATTATTTAAGTGAGATCATGAAATCTAATCAACCAGAACTTAATCCCATTATTTGGCTTTTAAAAGCCTAGTAATCATGCATATCATTACAACAAAACCTCCTCAAATATAACTTCCATCACATTTACTGGAAAAAGACTTGCAGCTATTCATCATAGTTCATAAAACTCGATAAAAATTTACTTTTTATAGACATTCATCATAGTATCAAAAACTTGCAATTCATTTAAGAAAAAATACCCTAGCATATACAATGAAAAAAATTACAAAATTTAAACAAAAAATAAAAAGAAAAAAGCCACATTCGATAAAGTAAAATATAGCATTAAAGGCTTTAAAAATTGTATAATAATCAAAAAAGGAAAGAACTAAATAATCAAAAGTAGGAAAACAAAATTAGAGACTGTCGTGTCATTTTGGAGATATTGTAGAAGATTAGACATAAAATAAGCAAAAAATACCTACATGAAATAGTCTTCAAATGAATTGAATAAATATCTCATCATTTGTTTTACAACAACATTCGTAAAATGATCATTCAGATAATCAATAATACACAAAGGTTATTTTTTCTCTTTTCAGATAACCAATAAAGATTCCAACTTTGTACTACAAATTGGTTAATTTTTCCCTTTTCCAATTATCAATCATACACAAAGGTAGTTCGTCAAACCCACTATTTTCAAATTATAGAAAGAGTAATTTTATTTAGTAGGTTAAGGTAAGTACGATTTTATTTAGGCTAAAAACCCAGTTCAAAAAATCAATCAAGAACCACACTTTTGATTTAAAAATTTAATCTTCGTCTTCAACAGCTACTTGCTGTTAGTAAGAAAGTTTATAGCTTTGATCCTAAAAATCAAATTTTTTCAACCCTTAACTTCTCAATCTTTAGAATTAATTGAAAATTGATCAAGTTGTAGCATAAAGCATAGTTTAAAAAGTCAAAAAAACTTAGCCAAGTTGTACTAAATTGACTCGATTTGGTAGAATTATAGATGATTTAATGAAAAATTGATGAACATTGAGTTTAATCGAATTTTAGATTATTCTCGATAAATTCACGGAGTAATCAAGAGTTTTTATCAAGTTGAGTTTTTTAACACTAAAAAATATAGAAATTGTTTATTAAATCTTTGAAACTTAAATTTTCTAATTTGATAACAAATAATATGTAAACTAATCATATAAAAACTTAAAATTTTAAATATTTAACCTAATTATTAGCATAATTTTATTCTTAATGGATGAAATAATAAAATGCATATGGCTTATAGTTTCAAATTTTTTATTTTTAACTCAGTAAAACACATTCGAGTTTTATGTCAATATACTAAATTCATTAACTTTTTGAGTTAGTCAAGTCTGAGTTTAGAGTTTTTAAACATTGGTACAAAGGTTGAATCTTTTTTTTTTTAAATATAAAATGCAAGATCCCATCGTCATATAAAACATAACACATTTTTGGCTTAATTTGTTAACCAATTTAGTCTAGAATTTCACAACCATCATCAAGCATAAATCAACCAATAGTAGAGAATTGTATGAGTAAGGTTAAAAAATGAAAGCGCATATATAAAATAGGAAAAAAGGAGAAAAAATGCAGAACTTTAAATGATTTTAGGGGAAAGATAGTATAGTACTGGTTAAAAATGAATAAAAGGGATGGTGAAGATGATGGAGAAGTACCGTACTTGATCCGTGTCTGAAAAAGGCATGAATCTGTAGTTGAAAAGAAACCATTGTTAAGATTTACAAAAACATCAAATAATAAATAAACAGAAGCATTCACAGGCCTTAAAAAAAATAAAAAGCTAGAAAGATTTATAAGGAAGTGATTTTTAGAGAAGGAAAAGTAATAAAATTAAAAAATTAAAAAAAAAAAAAGTGGAAGGATGAAGAAGGTTGTTTTTGATGATGTTAACCAAGAGAATTGGGAAGAGATGCTAGACAAAGTATTATGTGAATATTGGGAAAGAAGAGATGTTGGTTGAATAGGTGAAAAGAGCGCAAATGCAATAAGGTGTTGTTCAAAAGTTTAGGGTAAATCCAACTGTTAAGATGAATTTTTTAAAGTAAACCACAAATCTAGCAGTCTGAAATTTGATGGCTAAATTACCGCTAAGGATTTTCTATCCCACACTCTATGCCACTCCTTGTCACACTACTTGATCAACTGTCGAGATTATTCCACTAAAATCACATCACCTAATCTTGACAGTTCATTAATTGGTATGACAAGGTATGGCACAAGATGTGGGATAGAAAATCCCGTGCCCTAAACTATTCTAAAAACCACCCCACTTATACAATTTTTAGGTAATAATTTGAGGAAAGAAATCCACAAACAGTTGAGGTGATTTTTCTTAAAGTAAACCACAAATCTTGCAGACTAAAATTTGACAGATAAACTACTCTAAAAACCGCCCCACTCCTTACAAATTTTAGGCAATAAATTAAGTGCCTAAGTCAAGAAATAATTGATATGTCCAAGTTAGATGATTTGTTTACTGTCTAAAATACCCCTGTATAGTTTGACACTATTTGATAAAAAAATGGTATTATTAGATTTTCACTCCTAATCAGCAAAGACAATATCCAATTGCATAGCAAAAAAGATACTGATTTGACAAAACTACCCTATGATACCCAAAAGGCTTTGCATCACTGGTAAAAAAGTGTCATTTTATTTGCCAAAAAAACAAACTTCAACAAGGAAAAAGGTTCTTCCACGTTAGATGAAATTGCCAACTACCCTATGATACCCAAAAGGCTTTGCATCACTGGTAAAAAAGTGTCATTTTATATGCCAAAAAAACAAACTTCAACAAGGTAAAAGGTTTTTCCACGTTAGATGAAAATGCTTGCCACGTGGCAATTTGTGGACACTCACTTCCTGCTGATATGGATGTTATAGGTCGATTGGGTTGTGCCTAGGCCTAGCCTATATATTTTATTTTTATTTATATTACGGTGTGTAATTTGTAATGGCATACTTGAATAAAAATAATGGGCCTATATTTTAGGAGTGGGGTCCATATAGTTAAGGAGTTGGATCTATATTTTTTTTATGAATTAGCATTCTTTGTGTATGAAACTCTTTTAAAGATTTCTATACATGCACTAATCCTAATTGGTACTTCAAGAATATGTTTATGATGATTTTAATATGTTCTACAATATGGGCTGATGGTGGTTCTTGCTGGTTCTACAATTGGTGATCACTTGTTGAAAAAGGTTATGAAAATGAATCAAATCTACCAAAGAGCATATACCAGGATCAAGAATTCAAATGGCAATGTTTGCGTCGGAGGGACAAGAACTTTGCATCTCTTATCGTGGAATTATCTCTAGTTTTTTCAATGGAAATGAGACAATATGTGGTATACATATAACAAAACCACTCAACTTGTTTTCCGGTAAAGGTTACAAGTCCCTGGACAAGTTCTACATTCAATTACCATTGGTGTCAAAACATATGCTTTTAAGATGAAATGTGTGAGAAAATGTAAGAAGAAATGGTTGCTGAGTATTTCATGAAACTTGGATCAATCCATTTTTATTTAATTTTTCCAGTTTTGTTCAGTTCTTTTTGGAAGCATTTTTTCTGTAATATTTTGTATTGTGTATGAAAATCTTTTATTTTATAAAGCTTATTGTTGTATCTTTTACTATGTGAAATAAAAATTAGAACTTAGCAAGCATTAAGAAGTAATTGAAAAGAAATGAGATTCTGCAAGCAGCTCATGAACAGTTAAGGATGGCCATGATTCTAGTTTCGGAACCGAAACCGCATCGCTAGAAATCGGCAGTTCTGGAACTGAAATTGAAAATGGGACTTGAACCGTGTACAAGGTTCCAATTCCGGTACTTCATTTTTTGGAACTAGAACCGGAACCGGGTAAAAAAATGAATATATATATATATATATGTCTTATAGGCCAATGTAATTGATACATTTAATTTTTCTTTAAATTATCTTTTAGTATGGATTATTCACAATATATCATTACTTTAATTTTTAATAGTTCAATAAATAATTCAGTAATGTACTTTTTTTTCAAAAACAAAGTTTACAGTAGAAATATAAATAGAATGCAATTTTTTGTTTCTTATCTTAGTTTATCTTATCTTGTATTATTTTTTTTTTTAGTATTATCCAAAATATATTTTTACTTTAAAAAAATTTGAAATTGGAACTATGACCGGAACCAGAGAAACAGCTGAAGTGTCGATTCCAAGACCAAAATCGGAACCGACTCTCAAGGTTTCGATTCCGCCATTCCTTGGAACCAGAACCGGCAGTTTTGGAACCATGGCCATGATTGCGCACAGTAAAGAAATCAAAATAAAAATATGCAAGAATCTTTCTCAGACAAAATAACAAACGCATTCAGGGACAGTAAAGCAAATATGACTATATGATTATAAAAGTGGTATACATACCTCGCAGAAAACATAGTTTCTCAAACAAACTTTCTCTGTTTTATGAACGACTAGAAAAGAGTAAAATATAAAATAGCAAAACTCATTAACATGTCCAGATATATGCATGCATTATTGTAGCGGAAAAAAAGAAGAAGAAGCAGAAATTAAAGGAAAATACCTTTTGCAGAGAAACAAATTGAAGATAAAGGTAAAAGAGTAAGAGAAAATAAAGAGGAAGTGAATACTTATATATTATTTCCTTTCTTGTAATAAAAAGAATCTATAGAAGAGCAATTTTTCATTTTTTTTTGAATTTTGAATTAATTCAAAATAGTTTACATGATTTGATATGAGACGAAAAGATAATTGTTGGAAGTCAATAAAGTTTCTCATTTTTAGGGAAAAATCTAAATGTAGGATGTAGAAGTACAATATAATTGAGTATTGAAAGAGTAGGATGAAATACCACCAGTCCCGAAAGATTGTACTAAAATCTATAACAAAGTATGGAGGAAAGAATGGTATTTGCAGAATTCCGAGGTTGTAGGAGAAGGAGGTAAATTTGATGATTGGTTTCAGTTATATTTTAAACACACTAAACAGATAATAACTATGATCCAGTGGTTGAAGATATTTCATGGTTAAGGATAAATGGTGATGTGATGACTGTAGTTGAACCAAGAAGTGTAAAATGCACATTATAGGCATTAACACAACAAATATTGATGGCCCATAAAGTACTGTTGCTAGACTGTGCAGTTTTTTTGTTTCAACAGAAGGCATATTTTTTTTTGTTTCAACAGAAGGCATAATAGCCTAATTATAGAGGGCCTAATAAAAACTATCTAGTATTTTGTGTATTTCTTTTACCATTCTACCCATAAACAATTTGTTACCATTTTGGGCCTACAATTTTGGGCTCGTGGGTCAAACTACCACTTCAAATTCAAATTACATAAAATTCCCTATGAATGCTTATAGTGATTTGTAAGTCTTGTACAACCATGTGTTATTGTTAAGGGTAAATAAGTAACTTATACAATCTAGAAAAAAAAAAAAAAATTTCCACCTGGCAAGGTCGTGCATGAAGGAAAACTTATTTTTATATAGTTGTGAGATGGGAAAATCACATCATTAGTCCTCCAATTATTTCATTTTAATCAGAATGGTCCCCCAACTTTAATATTAGCCGGATTAATCCCTAAACTAAATATTTGTATCCAAATTGATTCCTAAATGGTGGCTCCATCCAAAATATAATTTTTTTAAATTTTGACCGTTGTTGACTAGGAGCATAACCGTCAAATCATCTATTCCTATGATTTTTGTTTTTTAAAGATCACCTTATGAATCCTCCAACTATTTCATTAAAACTAAAATAGTCCTCTAACTTTTATTTAGCTAGATTAGTTCCTGAACTAAATATTTGTATTCAATTTGATCCCCAAATCGCGGCTCCACCCAAAATATGAATTTTTTTTTAAATTTTAATCAATATTGACTTAATGGGACATAATTGTCATATAATCTAATCTTATGATCATTATAAATGGAAATACCGAGGAGTTTGATAATATTAATATAATAGCTTTTAAAATCACAGATAATTTCGATTTCATCTCCAATTCCAAAATCAATCTATAAAATTTTCTTTGAAAGATAATTATGCCCTTGTCATTGAGCTCGGACCACCAGAACTGGGAGGAAGCAGAGGAAATTGAGTAGCATTTTGAGAGAAAGTTGTTGGTTACAGATCATATTTCAAAGAAATTGTTGATATACACATATTTCAGAAGGAATAAATGGACCCTGTATAGAAAAGTCCGGCTACTGAAGGAGAAAGAGATGGGAGCAAGAGGGACATAAAGCGGTAATAGTTGTGATGGAATAGTGGGGGCAGTAGAATGGAAGATTAGGTGATGAGAAAGGAGGATATGGTTGCAATAATAGCAGATGGGATAGGATTGAGACAGGTAGGAATTAGTGATGGTTAGACTGAAGGGTTGAGCTATCCATTCTCGGTAGCTAGAAAGGAGAGATGGGGTATGGAAAAGGAAGAGATGGTCCTGGCGGACAGAGGGAAGTAGGAAAGTTTTATTGGTGGGGAACAGAGGGGTAGCGTTAGTGGTGCATTGGTGTAAGGAGAAACATAAGAATGATTTTAGAGTTTTGGTTTAAATGAAATGAAATTATTAGGAAAAAATGAATATAACGTGGTGATATATTTCGATTGTGCATTAGCAATGAAATAAAATTTCAAACATTTAACCTCTAGACCATCATAAATTCATGTAATATGTTTGCCTATTTATTATAAAATTTAAAACTATTTTTAAAAATAAAAATTATAAGCTTAGATGATTTAATTAGTTATGCCCCTATTTAACACCGGTCAAAATTCAAAAAATTCATGTTTTGGGTAGAGCCACTATTTAAGTATAAAGTTGGATACAAATATTTATTTTAGGGACTAATCCAACTAAAATTAAAGTGAGAGAATCATTTTGGTTTTAATAAAAAAGTTCGGAGGACTAATGAGGTGATTTTTAAAAAATAAAAATTATAGGACCAAATGATTTGATGGTTATACCCCTGTCAACATTAGTCAAAATTCATAAAATTTATATTTTGGGTGGAGTCGTTATTTAGGAATCAAATTAGATATAAATATTTAGTTTAAGAACTAACCCGGCTGAAATTAAAGTTCGGGGACCATTTTAGTTTTAATGAAATAGTTGGAAGACTAAAAGGTAATTTTTTAATGTAGGATGTTTTACATATATATATATATATATATATATATATATATATATATATATATTCCGAGGGTAGATTTGGTTGTTACTGAAATTTTTGTTGTCCATACCAAGGAATAACCTCATATCTAGGGTATCCGGTCTGTGAACTAAAAAGGGTATTCGACCCTCACTGATGAAGTCAAAAAAAATTTTAATAATAATAATTAAGTTAAATAATTTTACAATTAAGTCAACAATAATTATAGCAACGTTCTTAGACAAACAACATTATATAAAACAACTTAAGAAGAGGAAAAGAAGACGATGAAAAGGAAGTGAAGATGAGGAAGATGTGAAAGGACTACTAATAAGTACTAATGTTTAATAAAATTTTATTAATTAAATTTATAAAATCTTTTGAAATAGAGTGGGTAGAGTATCCGACAAATCACTAAATGCGAATCGATACTCAACTTTTAACTTGAGTGACCCGACTATTTACTTGACTCCATTATAGAATATAATTCGAATATCTCATTTCTTCGTTCAGATCGAATCAATTTGGCATTTTTCCAAGTAGATGGATGTGCACGAACACCGTACCCATATTTTATCCTCTACCGAACAGAATACACGCCTCTCTCAATCAACTCCTTTCTTCTCTCACTCACAAAGCCCTAAGCCCTAATCAACTCCTTTTCGGTGTTATTGGCCTCCTCTTCCCATATCAGTTTACTTTTTTTAGCAGGTTAGCAGATATTTATTTTCTCGGCTCCCTAATGTTGTTGCTTAACTACATTTTCTCATTCTTCATACTAATATATACCTAATAAATGGAGCAATAATTATTAATGTTAAATTTTTCTTTCTTTTTCTCTCTCTCTCTCTCTTTCTTTATTCCCTTTTCTATTTGAGGATTTCCTTTCATTTATAAATTTAGTCCACGGTAGGCTACCTGTGGTTCTCGATCAACATCTGCTTTCCTAACGAACAATTTTGTGTGAGAAGTTTTTAGATAAATCTGTGTAGAATTGCAATGAATGTTCATTTTTTCCTGAAGTTATCTGAATTTTATGGTCTGAAACGGTTTGTTTCATATAATAAAACTGCTCAAGATATTAAGGGCATTAAATTTATACGTATTGGAGAGATTGTAAAGTGATTTTGTTCTTCCACTCTACAAATCTGGTTTTAAAGCAATTCTTATGGTTCTTTTAAGTATTTTGATGATGTAATAGGATATTTCAATTATCTTTGTTGGATGTTATTTGACCGTGCTTTTGAGATGTTTAAATATCCTAGACGTTTGGATGTTTGAGCAATTGCCATGTTTATTTTTTCTGTGGAACTTTTGCTTTAAAAGTTTGTCAAATTCAGTTAACATTACTACTTTTAATGTTGATCCTTTTTCATAAATTGGCCAATAATGATCATTACTAGGAATTTGTTCTCCTGTGAACTTCACTGACCACTGTGTACTAAACAGGTAACATCCCTCCCTAAGAAAATGTAATGAAAATCATAGTTATAGAGAAATTTATACAAGAAAATAGTTGTTTTCTTTCACTCATTTCTTTATGTTTGTGTTTATTTCTAAACCTCCGAGGAAAATGGGCCACTCAAAGGGCTAAGTGATTTGCTTTGAGATGGTACAAAATTTACATGCTTGGAGTACCATGGGAAACAGAAGTTCTTAAGGATTTTGGTTAATGCTCAATGAAAGTGGTTTTCTCCAAGGTGGCTGTTATGTGGAAATTTTTGGCATTGGTGGTGTTATTGAGTTCATTGCTTTCTTGTAGAAGTAACAACTTTTGTTTCCTATAAAATTAAGGCTATTATTCTTAATCATAATAGGAAGATTCTTGTCTCTGTATGGATTCACTATCCTAGAAGTATTTCTCAGTTTTATTTGTCTGAAATAGGCTCATAACTTAATTTCCCTTATTTTTGTTCTAGCCCTTTTTTGCCTTTTCCTTTTATTCTACTGATCACTTTTTGTCCTTTATTTTTGGTTATGATGGATGTGGCTAGACCTTACAGTAATAAGAACTTGATGTTTTAAAACTTTTAAAGAATGAATAATGTGAATGAGGGGCAAAGTGTATATGTTTTTTGTTTAGGGGGGCAAAGTGTAATTACCCACCTAGTTCAAGGGGCAAAGTGTTATTAGCCCTATTTTAAAGGTTGGTTTTTCTTTTGTTCTGGACCCTCAAAGCCTCTTTTGGTGACTCGCTGTTGCTTGAATCGAAGTTATTAACAAGGTGGATGTATAATGTATTGATGAGTTTGGAGAAATTGTGGAAACCGAAAGAATGAAAGCAAGAACAAACGGGTAGTGTCATTCTCTCTATCTTCGATTGTGGTCATATTGGTGTTTGACTTATAGTGTGTCATGTATTTATCAAATGAGATCTAATGGGAAGTTAGTGTTAATGATTTTAAGTTTGAAATAATTATCATGTGTTTACTTTGCGTGGGATTTGATTGGATACTATTCTACTTATTTGTTTTATATATGTACATATCTGAGCATGTAACAAACCTGGCAGGATGACATTAGATGGTTGAACAAAAATTGGCAAGTTGGTAATTTTGAAAATCAGTTAAAAATTGTGACAATTGATGAAATTTTGGAGGTCTGGAAATGAGAGGCGTTGTTACAGCAAAGAACATAGAGTGCAGATGTTAGTGCAACTGTTGACAAAGGAAAACATGTTTCTGAATTATGGGACATGGTGCAGATAACGGATGTTAGCTCTGTAATGGAGTCTCTTTTTGTATAGCCTTTTTGCCCTTTGATTGTATTACTAATAGAATTAGTTTGAGCATCTTCTTTTGTACATAGAATAGTGTAACTTAAGCTAATTTGGGAATCTTTTCCTCTCATGACATACAGGAGGAAATACCATGGTGTATGTTATTTGCAGATGACATTGTTTTAGTAGATGAAACCAAATATGGGGTTAATGCTAAATTCGAGATTTGGAAAGAGGCACTTGAGGCAAAAGGTTTTAGACTTAGTAGATCAAAAACAAAAAATATGGAATTTAAGTTTAGCAAGAATGCACGTAGGAATAGAATAGGAGATCAAGAGATACCCATAAGTGAAAATTTTAAGTATTTAGGTTCAGTTCTTCATAGTGATGGTGGCATAGATCGAGATGTCACACATCGGATACAAGCGGGTTGGACTAAATGGAGAATAGTATCGGGAATATTATGCGACCGCAAAATTCCTTTACGACTTAAGGGTAAATTTTATAGAATGGCAATTAGGTCAGTGATGCTTTATGGGTATGAATGTTGGGCATGTACGCGAATTATAGACATCAGCAAAAGATGAGAGTAGTAGAAATGCGAATATTAAGATGGATGTGTGGGTACCACTAGGATGGACAAAATACGCAATGAGCATATTCGTGATAAGATTGGAGTAGTACTTATTGATGAGAAGATGAGAGAAACACGCTTAAGGTGGTCAGGTCATGTGTTAAGACGGCCACTAGAAGCGCCTATCAGGCGAGTAGATTTTAGAAAGAATAGTCAACATAAGAGGAGCAGGGAGAGACCAAAAAAGATTTGGTGGGTAACTTTTAAGAAAGATATAGCCCATCTAGGAATTGAGAAGTATATGGTCTATGACAGAGCGCAATGGTGTAATAGGACTTATGCAGCCGACCCTAGTTAGTAGGAATAAGGTTTGGTTTGTTTATTTGTTTGTTATATATTCACAGTGAGCTCGTTGACATACTAATTCTATAACAATGTTTAACATTTATTTAGATTCGTAAAACTTTTGGTATGCATATGTACAGAAACACATACAGGAACTTGTGTTATATGTTATTTTAACTGCTAATTGCTTGTGTCATACATTTTAGTACTTGAAAATTGCCTTTTATCAACACTATTAACTTATTATACACAAGTTTATATTTTTGTGAGGACCTTGGGTATATGTGTTTGTGTGTACACACACGCTTACACCATTTTTTTTATGTCTCCTAGTTCGTACGTTAACTCATTATTATTTTTCTTAATTTTCTTGTGTGGTAAATTTCTTTGGTTTATGTTGCCAAGTATCTTCTGATCACATTGATTTTGGATATTTTGGATATTTTGGAGGGGTTGCTATTTGTGACAGCTATTTCATAAAGATCAATACTTCCATTATATTCTCTATACCTGAATAATTCACTGAAAAGGCCAACACTACTAGAATTATTGGTTTAAAGATTACTAAGTTTTGGTGAAAAGTTACTTTTCATACTCAAATAATTTTCCCTTTAATATATATATATATATATATATATATATATGAATATAAAAAAATGAAAAATTGCTTGAAAAGTGATTTAGTGTCTCTATCAGTTATGATCTTCGATGAGTTTCAAGTAACGTGATTATAGTTTGTTTTAGATTTTGCTGCTTTTGCATCATTATCTGAAAGCAGCCATTAGATCATAAAAGCAATTTCCAGAAATTCTTTATGATGTTGGTGGGAACAGGTTTGATCATTGTCCATGTATAATTTATCATGCCTGCTTCTCTTGCACATTATTGAGCTGTCAGTATGACTGAGATCTCAAAACTGATTAAGTTCCATTTACACACATCATTTTATAGGATTCTTTATGGATCATTTATCTGAAAGCTAAATGAAAGTTCTTGTTTACTTCAGATTATTAGTAATGTAATGCTTCGATTTTTAATGATCTTGCAGAATTCTTCTACTTTCTTGGCATAGTCTTTGGGGATTTACATCTTCAGCTCAGCTTTGTTGAAATTGGAACGAAGTGAGGTAGAGGAGGAAAGATTTATCTGATTCTAGGACTATGGCTTGGTGCCTTGGAAGTAAATTTTATGGAGACGACTAAGTTTCTAAACAAGGACCAGACTTCATAAAGAACTAGAGATCAAGGTAATGGCTTCTTTCTTAGTCATGTTCCATATTTGTTATGCACTGGTGATCTTATACTTTTTCCTGAATCAATAAATTTGCATTGTTGAGTGTCCTCTTGTTTATAACTCAGATTGTGGCTTGTGACATCTACCAAGCAAAAAGTCTAATTCTTGCTGAATATCAGAAGTTATTTTCTACACTACCCCGAATCGGAATTTGATAAATTTCATGGTATTAATTAACTGTT
Source organism: Cinchona pubescens (assembly GCA_025175665.1). Taxonomy (NCBI): domain Eukaryota; kingdom Viridiplantae; phylum Streptophyta; class Magnoliopsida; order Gentianales; family Rubiaceae; genus Cinchona; species Cinchona pubescens. The sequence goes on along the minus strand of JANKKI010000075.1, from coordinate 7,811,037 downwards.
ACGAGTATATTTATGCAGTTTGATTTTTTCCTTTGGTTTCCCTCAGTGAAATTGTTGTTTCTTCCTCGGCTTGAAAATTTTTTAAAAATATATATGTTTTTCAAAAAAAAGTTTTCCGAATTATCATCCATTACATTGTTATATTTGTTTTTGTCTTGCTTTGCTTTGGATACTCAATCTAAACAAGTGCTGAGATTTTCTTATGGTCACTTGGTGTATGGATATTTGTAGGACACGCTTTTCTGTTTCTTTTTAGAATTCAATATTGGGAAGGAATGACACTAATTAGTTTGTTTGAGGAAATTTTTAATTGTCTCTCTGCAGGAAGGTTTTCCCATTGAGAGTGTTATACTGGTCATTTATCAAGCTCTTTTTTCCGGACCTTCCGAGCTTAAACACAGGCAAAGTTATGGTTATCTGATTGTAAAGTTTTTTCTCCTAGAAAAGGTCTTAACGTCGTTTTGCCTTTGGATTAATTTTTCTTTGTATTTCTCTCAATCTGTCTCTCTCTTATTTAATTTGGATTAATTTGGAAGTCTACTCATTCTGGAAGTTTCCCTTGATATATTGGATGTCTGTCATCTCTGTTACTTCTAGTTTGGAAATTATAAAAGGGAAAGCCCTTTCTTTTCCTGCAAATTTTTAGTAAAATCAAATGTTCAATCAGTAGTTGTGTTTTCGTTGTATATGGCAAGTAATGCAGTAATGGTTGAGAAGGAACCTTTGGTACAATGACCTTCCTGGAAAAGAAATGAAATAGGAGTTTTTGGTTTCAAATTTTGGTTAACTTTCTTTTGCTTGAAAATTAGAAGACAGACTGTTGTGTTGGAGATATTGGAGGAATTTTTGTTGTTTTCCAGAATGAGAGGGGAAGTGAATTTGTGATTTCCTTCAGTGGCTTTTAAATTAAATTTAACAGGAAGAAATGACAGATATGTGGTTCTTGATTTTGGTTTTGGAAAAATAGGCTTTTTAATGCAAGAACAATTGAAAGATTATTAGTTAATTTAAATTTGAAGCCTGTTGCTCTTCAGAAAGAAAAATTTTTGTGAAAAGGAAGTTTTCAAGGTTTCTGCTGTAATAGAAGTCCACGTGAAGGGGAGGTTTCCTAATTGCGTGGAGGATGTGTGTTATTTTTTGTCTTCTTTGATTCATGGGATTACTTTTCTGTTTTTTACCTTTTTTTTCATCTAAAAACATTCGTAGAACGATGTGTCATCTTCTTCTTCAAGGCATTGTATTTTGAACAGTTATGTTAAGGATAGTCTTAACTTGGGTGAAACTGATCAAAAGACACAACAACATTTCTTCCCCTCTAAAAGCAGGAAAAAAAGTTCAATTGAACGTGGTATCTGTCATTCCCACCTTCACCTCCTGTTTCTGTTATTAAAATGCTCCGTTAATCGATTCAGCACCTGCTAAATGTATTTCTGATTTTATACTAATTCTTTTGAACTTATTCCAACGGGTTAGAGTCTTTACAATAAGGAATATAAGAAGGACGTGTATGTCTATATAAATAAAGTGGCATAGCTTATTTGTGAGGTTTAGTGCTGCCTTTTATAGCCAGTCTTTCATGAATGCAATTATGGCTATTATCGGATGTTTTATGTGCGTGCTCATCATATTGTTAACTACTCTATGGCAACATTTAGTGGTGGATTCATCCACAAATGATTTTTTTGTTTTTTTTTTGGTTTGACCATATGGTTGGGGGTGTTTGATTACATTTAACTCGTAAAATTTTTGGAGACATTATGGGTGATTGATATCCTCAATTAACATGCCTTTATGATTTTCCATATATTACAGGGAGTAATTGGTTTTGTGTTTGTGAAAAGCAATATGAGCTCGAAACTTGAGCAGCCATCCAACCAAACTCAAACCACTGCAGCAGTGACTTCATCACTTGCAATAGCAGGTGGTTCAAAAATTTCCAAGTTTGCCACAAAAGCTGGGTTTGTCATACCAAAGAACAAGCTATCAGGTTCGTTGGTTCCTATTTTTCGAGGGGGTAAAAAGGGGAATGGTGATGCAGCAAATGAAGAAAACATTAAACAGGTGCTAAGGAAGACCAAATGGGGCCCTGATTTGACTCAGGATACTGCTGTTAGAAATGGAAGAACCTTAGCATATCAGGTAGCTCAGAATTTTGTTGAAAGTTATGCTCAGTTTTCGTCTTTTCATCAATTGAATTCATACTTTTTGTAAATTAAACATTTGTCAACCTCCCAGGAGTCATCTTCATTCTCTTCATTTCTTCATCTGATGTATGATTATGCATCTTTGCTTTTGGTATTTTTCATTTTAAAATCATTTATCCCTTGAGCGTTTGAATTTGTAAAATTAGGCGCATTTGTTACCCTAATATTGGGAGGAATATTTTATTTTTTGGTGGCAATTGAAAATGTCCTTTTTCCCTTTCAGTTGATATGTCATTCTATTCTGTGAATGGCTTGTATCCACTTCCCATGCCAAGTGTGACTTAGTGATATTGCTACTTGTGTGGTGATACAAATTTTTGGCAGACTCGGGTGGAACAACTAACGCAACAGCTAAGACTCAGAGCATTGGAGATTGAGGATAATCAAGGTTCATCATTAGCATCACAAACTCAGGATCATAAATCTTTAGATCATCAGCTTAAAATTCAGGTATACAGAACTTTCGAATTCTCTATTGGACCTGGTATTGTTTTACCAGTGCTTATTCCACAATTCTTCATTTGCAGGAATTAGAATCCCTGGAAGCTTGAAAGGTGTGAAGCTATTGGTATGATAACTGTAAAACCTTCACATTGCTTCTTTCAGTATGAATATCAGATTTTTGCCATTTACTAGCATACTATGTTATTGATGATTTTTAGGTGAAATACTGAAGTTAAATCCAAGCTACAAAGCCCCTGCCGATTATAAACCTCTGTTGAAAGAGGCAAAAGTTCCCATCCCTGTGAGTCAAGAGATGTTAGTGCTGTTATGTTTTAAAACCTTTGTTTATTATGTGGTTATAGCTAAATAGAATTTGGTTTAACGGGCAAAGAAAAAGAACCAGAAAAGTTTGATAAACAAGCCTTGTTCTAAATTGTGTTCTTATTTAAATGGTAATCAGGGAATGCAAAGATTTGTGGTTAGCAGGTCTCATGCTGGAGCATATTAGCCTTTGATAGCATCAATAAATCTTGCCATATTGACGCCTATTTATTGATGTCTGTTCAAGCATCAACTACATGGTCTTTAACAGCAAATAATTGTTTAAACGATTAAATTGATTGTAAAGCATTAAGGTTCAACGTATCTTGTTTGGATGACGAAAATGAAAATAAATAGCTTCACATTGAAGGTGATTTCAGGACAGCAGGTCTATGGCTTGATATTTTTGAGACTTGATGTTTGTTTATGGAATTAATCTAAATTATACACGTGCACTCTTATTTTTTATTTATTTATTTATTTATTTATTTATTTTTTGGTTTATTTTCTTTTGTCGAGTGCTTTGGTTTTCTTCCCTCTTTAGTATGGGTTGGATCTCTAACCTTTTGGTTTGGGCTTACTCTTAGCATGCTTGTTTTGTTCCCTCAGGTTTCTTTGTCTTTCTCTCTCTCTGAAATAAATTTCATGATCAAGTAACATTTCAAATCACCAAGGTGCATACCCGTTACACGAGTTTTTCCATTACAATTAAAGTACAGATTGAACGTTCACCAAATTTCTATGCATGTAAGATGATCTTCTCTACTTCAAGAAACTTGTAATTCAAAAGCTCTCCTATTTCTTTCAGTCCATATTACTAAAGTACAGCAAGTGCAGACATTCCCTATCTTTTCCATTTCCAGTATACTTACCCTGCCTCATCCAACAAAACACGATGTTAGAAAAACCTTCTTGGTATGACACAGTGGCATCAAACATACTTATTTGAATGAAACATGATCTCTGTCTTCCCCTGCCCCTTTAAACTAGGATAAGTATTAGCTTGTTTTTTTGGAGATAGCATGCCCATCATAGTATATTGGTTTCCTTTTGTAGTTGCTACTACTGTTCTCCATGGGTTTCTGCTGAGGGTTAAGGAGATGTTGAAGGAAAAGAAATGGGGAATGCAGGTGGTGATGAAAGTTTTGAATTTCTAAAAAGAAAATTGACCTACCTATCAATTTTGCACATAGTCCCTGAAGAACAATCACCTTACTCTGTTACTTCTGCATGCGTGCAAAGTTGAAAGTTCAATGCAACTCTCCTTCTTTGAGTTGCGTAAAAGTAGTTGGATTTTGGTCTACATCCTATTTGTTACAGAAGTTGGATGAAAAAGGACTAGAGAACAAGTTATTCTAGGTAGAAGGATTAAAAAATGAGAAAGATGTAAGCATTGGTCAATTCCTGTTTGAGCTTTTTTTCCCAACATAATTAACTGGGGATATTATATTTGTTTGTCGGGCTATCAATTGTTTGTGTTGTTAATTTGTAGACAGATATATAAAAACTACTGGTTTTATTCTATCTCATATGGTCAACAGAATAGAGTTCCTTTTTGTAGCTCCAGAACCGATGATTTCCCCCCACTTAAGGATGAACTTGCAGAAGTTTCCTTGTATTTAAATTTTCGTCACATAATAGGTCTATCATGTGGTCCTTCTGGGAAGGGATAAATTCTAGCATGAGGTGCATCAATTCTCGAAGAACATGCGGAGCAGAGTCTTCAACTGCAAAACCTATTGTCAGCTTTAGACTGAGATAAAGAACAAAACGTTAGAAGTTCCAGGAAGCAGATTTCAAAATAATACACGTGCTGAGATATATGAAAAAGTGATATTTTGGATGAGTTTTTAGCCTTGTTGAAGGTTGAAGAAAGTTTGGAATTGGTACAACAATAGACTGACTAGCAAGTTTAATCAAAGCTCAATAAATAAGCTCGAGTTCTGTTTCACTTAGAAGGATCATTGATGTTGATGCAGATCATGTATATGTGGTTTTTTGCATGTATAGTTAAGCACTTAAGTTTCCTTTTGATTTGTAATGTTTAAATTCACTGGTAAAAAGAAACAAAACGCAGTACACTGTTGAAGAACATGGGCTTCCATCCCAATACCAATTGGCAATGAGTGGGGTGGCTCATAAAACTTATTAATTAGTCTAGGATATCTTGGCTAGCCAATGTGGGATATTTGTATATTTAACACCCCCTTCACACATGACTTGGATTGGTTGACCGCTCGGGGTTAGAGAGAGAACCAGTGACTTGGGTTGGTTGAGAGGCGACTCCCAGGGAATTGAGTGCCTGGGGCTAAAGATAGAACCACCTGTGACTTGGGTTAGTTGAGCTCCCGGGGAATTGAATGAGCTCGTTAGGCTGGGATGGAGAGAACCCAAGGCATGTGTGGATAGGAGAAAACTTGAGGCTAGATCTGATACTATGTTAAAGAACATTGGATTCCATCTCAAAACCAATTGACAATGAGTGGAGTAGCCCATGAAACTTATAAATTTAGTCCAAGATCTCTTGGTTAACCAATGTGGGATATTTGTATATTTAACATACTCTGTTTTCCTCCCCTCCCATCATTGAATGAGAAAAGGGTGAGTTTTGGTAGTGTCAATTGTTTCATTGTTTGTTTCTCCTGTGTATATGCAGATTAAAGAATATCCTGCACACGGTGGTGTTGGTTTTATTTTTGGGCCTGCAAATGATACTCAAATGCGACTGGAAAAGGTTTATATCCTTTATATGCCTCCTCCCTAAAATTACAGTTTAAATGTATAGTAATAAATATAAAAATTAATAGTACAAATTCACTTTTCCTTTACTTTGAGATCAGGAAACTGGAGCAAAAGTAAGAGTGTACGGTACAAAAGCAGACACAGGAGAAAAGGTAATGTGGCTGCCAAATGTGGTAATAAAGTATTTCGGATGTTACAAACAGTTAAAAGCAAATTTATTACTGTTTTATATCCAGCTACTCTCACTGTGTCGTGCATGCAGATCTCATATTCTTCCCTCTTTCCCTTTTTCTTTATTAATAGCCATTGCATCCTTTCATGTATTGGTTTTCCTCCAATTTGTGTCGGTATTTAATGAATCTCGTAATGATGGAGTGTGCATTCTGAGCTTCACTTTATGTGCCTTTCTTATGTTTCCTACTGTTGCTCCAACTCTCCAGGTTGAAGTTACTACTAATGATGGAAATGAAATGCGTGGTGGTTATGACGAGTTGCATGTTCATGTATCAGCTGACACGTATGAAAAGGTTGATGCTGCAGTGGCTTAAGATCTAATTGAACTGTTAGTCACACCAGTTTCAGTGAGTTACCTGAATTTGAAAATTTTACAATAGTTATTATTTCACTGGCTAATACATTTTAATGCTTATTCATCATGATTTACTTTCATGCTACTTTTTATACAAAAATAACTTCTGTTTCATTTTATAGGGAAATCCTGCTTCTGTTTCCGTTACATCAATTGCAATTTCTAGTGATGATGAGAATAAAATTGCACCCATACCAAGCATCGACTTGCCTTCTGTTGGGGTAAATGGAATTGTAGAGTCTGGACCACCACCTCTGCAAAACCACTTTCAGCAATATGGCTGGTCGTGGTTTCCTACAGTTGCAACTCAGACACCAGTTTTTCCATCATCAGGTTTTACTCCCCATGCAAATCATTCTGCATCACTAATTAGTAATTCTGTGCAAGTCTCTTCATCACTGCTCAATCCCTCGGCCATGCCATCAATATTTGGTCCTCGACCAGTTGTGACAGCAGGATCGTTAGTATAGTTACCCAGAATCCTTCACTTGTTCACTTAGGAACACAGCTCCCACAAGTTTTACAGCATCCATTCATGCCCCAGCCACCACCCCTGAATCATTCTGGTGCTCCCAGAAATCTGTTTATGCCAGTTTCGAAACCTTTATCTATTCAATCAATTATTACTTTACCTCAATTGTCTGCTAACCAACCCACTCCATCAGGGGCTCCCCAAGTTGTGATGCCAGTTTTATCCTCATTGCCCCAGTCCTTCCCAACTACTTTTTCTGACCAGCCCCCAACAGCTGCTGGATGGTCTAAAGCACCATTAAGCACTCCAACATCTGTAGGTCCAGGAAATATGATGCTTGTGGCACCTTCAATAACTGGTTTACACGGCCACCAATCTGTGGTTTTGCAGTCGGCTGGTGCTCCTGTTAACCATCGCAACAGTGTCCCATTCTTTAACTCTAGCTCAAACTCTCAACTGGGGCCTTCACCTTCTCCACTATCAGCACCAGTGCAGCAGCACATCCATCACATTTACCATCATCATCCATTGCACCAATACAGTTGGGCATGCCACAATTACTGATGCAGAATTCATCTCCTAACGTTCTATCCGGATCCACCCCTCTTCCACCAGTGACATCTACATCAACACCACTACACCCTCAAGCAGGAATTCCTGGTTCTGGTTCTGGAGGTGCTGTAAGTTTTAATCCAGTCATGACCGCTCCCAGACCACAACCCCCCAATTCAAATAATTTCACTTTTCAGCCTCGCCAGCCACAAAATCTAGCCTCGGAAGTGGCTCATAGGCCAAATAGTCGACCTATACTTTTGCATCCAAATCAGCCAATGCGGACACCGCCGGGATCTCAGACTCCCTCCATTCAACCAGCAATGCACAATATGAAACCTCCACCTAATATTCAAGGTTTTTCTAGACCCAACGTAAGCAATCAGATGATGCAACCTAGAGCTCAAAAACATGTTAACTTCGATAATATTCCAACAGCCTGAAACATCCAGCTTCAGTTAGACACGCAACATTTCCCAGTTCAACTGCAGTCCCTCCAATGCAGCCAAGGAACTTCGGTTTGGCTCCTCCATTTGTCAACGCTTGTGGGATTCCTCAAGCAAGAGGTGCAATGCAAATTCAGCAAAACTATCCTGCTTCTGCAATCAGGCCACAAAGTTTTGTTACTGGAAATCAACAGTTCAACAGTAATATCTCCTTTCACCCTTCTACTAGGCAATTTTCTAGCTCTTCTGGAGTACATCAAGTATATGATCCTTTTTCGCCAACTTCTGTCGCTCTTGCCCATCAGTCGAGCAGTAATATAGCAAATATGCAGAAGCAGGAGAGCGATCCAGAGTATGAAGATCTGATGGCTTCGGTTGGTGTAAAGTGATTTATTCAGATCTGAAAAATATTTTTGGGGGTCGTAAGGAATAGAGAAAATGTGTCTGATTTGAATTGTGATGCATGACGAGATTGTGCTTGGCCTTGTTTCTCTTATTTTCATTCTTGAATGGTTTATCAGCAACATTTTGAGTACAAAGAACCAAAATCTAGGTATAGCATGTTGATATCAATTCTCTGTTTCGTGTCGTGTTTTATTTACGTCTACCCGGCAAGACCTCCTTCCATAGAGTCGAGTTCTTTAATGCTCCATTTCATCGACAAGTTTCTAAGCTCAGTGAAAAGTATTCATTGCTAACATTAAAAATTAAAACTTAGCTGGAAGATTTAAATTTTAGTTGGAATGACAACAAAATGCAATTTAGGAAGTAAAAAGTTTCTCTTAATATTTATTGGCCTTAGGTTTGAGTGACTAGAGAATAAGAGATAGAGGTGGGGTTTTGTTTTATTTTATTTATTTTTAAAATTTTAGCTGAAAAATTATTTACAAGATCATAAATTTAAAATTATTTAAAATTATATTGAATCACTAACTCTTTATTTTAGATATTTGATTGGTAAAAATGTAGGAAAAAAAATCTCAAACTTCATGAGGCAGACATTTCCTTCAACCCGCGCTAAAGAATGCATTCAAATTGGATGAAATCTTAAGATTGTTCAATTTTAAGTACGAGGATGGTCGAGTTTCTATTATACATAGAATTATTAGGCTAAAGTGGAGTAATAATCTGCAATTTCTACCCAATCTCCTTATCATTAGTGCACCAACTTCCATCATCTTTTTGAAGATTACTGATCTTATTCCTCTTTCTCCCTCTAACAGTTGCATGAAAATTGCTGGCATTCTCTCTCACTCAACCACTGGACTCTGGAGTTTTGCTTCCAGTACAACTCCTCTTCCTTATAGGCTTCCTCTAGTTCAACCTTCAATTGTCTAATTTCCTTATTACCTCCATCCTTCATCCTTTCTTAATACTTTCCTTGATGTCCTTTATCCTCTTACTTGAATTCATTTGGCTTTTCCTGTTTCACTTTAACAATGCAATTCTACATTTTCTGATTTTCTTGTTACTCTGAACATCCTGGATCCCAGTTATTTTTTGTTCCACTGGAACTGTAATTACTGCTGTCTCAACCCCTTCTTTCTTAATCCATCTTTTATCAAAGTAGAATTCCCTTTTTCTTTTTTCCTTCTCTAGTTCAGTCATCAACAGAAGCATGCTGTGGTCAGAGACTTCTGTTTAAATGTGCCTACATTTTGCATTTTCAAACATTATGTTTTATTCAGAATTGCACAAACCTCTATCCAGCCTTTGTTTAATTTCACCATCATTCTCCAATTGGTTGCACAGTGTCCAAGGTTCACCTTCGCTATTTTTTTTGACCAAATGGTTGTTTGATATGAAATTTCTAAAGGACTCAAAACTCCTCTCAGGTCTAATTCTTCCTCCTCATTTTTCTTCATTTGAAGTTATATCATTGAAGTCCCCTATATTTATCCATTCCTTTCCCCAGAGCTGCCTTCTTTTTTCCGAAAACTCTCCATTGTTCTTTTCTGACTTTTGGGTCACAACTTGCTTAAAAGCCAATCAGCCACTAGGTTCTTTTGGTCTCACAGCTGTCTTTCCTCAACATGAATTTCAATGGTGAAAGCAATACTCATTACCAGTTTGACAATAATATCATCTTTCCACATCATAGCCATTCCTCTTGCTTTATTAAGTGCATCTACCACAAAAAGACTGTCAAATTACAAAATACTTTTGATTTTCCTCAAAAAAATCTCATTATTTTTGGCATCAGATAAAAAAATTATACTAGGTGGGAAGAGTTTGTTGTACTCCTTTAACTGGGGAATAATCAAGGAGCTCCCAGCACCTTGACAATTCCATACCATAAACGTCATTGGCCACTTGGAGACCATTTAACAGGTGATTCATGGAATCCCTACTATAATCAACTATCAAATGAATCAAGAACTCCCTAGACCATTCTCAGGTAAGGAAATTGAGGAAGCCCTTTTTTCTATTCAGCCAGAAAAAAGTTCCATGCCCTGATGCTATGACACCACTTTTCTTTCAACATTTCTAGCAAATTATTAAGAATGATGTCATTAATGCTATGCATTTCGCAGCTTCTTTCAAACTGGCTGCATGTTAAAATCCATTAATGAAACTCTTGTTGCTCTAATTCTTAAGAATGATAATCCTAACAAAGTGTCTCAGTTTAGACCTATTAATTTATGTAATGTTCTTTTTAAAATTATTTCTAAGCTCTCGGTTAGTAGACTGAAATCCTTACTTAGCAAATGCATAGCTAAAAACCAGTTTGTTTTCATCTCTGGAAGGCAAATTCTTGATAATGTCATCATTCTATATGAATACATACATTTTTGAAAAATAAAAGAACTGGAAAAAGAGGATTCATGACTCTTAAGTTAGACATGTCAAAAGCATATGATAGAGTGGAATGGCATTACCTTGCTGAAATTATGAAAATAATGGATTTTTGTGAAAAATGGACTCAATGGATCCTAAGCTGCATATCCTCAGTTTCTTAGCTTTCGATGTTAATGGAGAAAAAAGAGAATTTGAGAGACAAACAAGAGGAATTAGACAGGGGATCCTTTATCCACGTTATCCATCTTGATCTGCTTAGGAGGTTTTTCTAATCTACTAAAAAATGCAACCCAGAAGAAAGCTGTAAATGGATTAAAAATAAGCAGAGATGAACCAGCTATAACTCATTTATATTTTGCAGATGATTCACTGATTTTTTTGCAGGGCTTAGACCAATGAAGCTAATGAAATTATGAGGATTCTGAAGAACTATGAGAAAGCTTCAGGGCAGTTAATTAATCTGGAAAAATCATCTGTGTTCTTCAGTTAGAACATAGAGAACAGTTTGAAGGATGTGGAGATTGGAGGGGTGGAAAGACAAACTACTAAGTTCTGCTGGAAGAGAAGTTCTACTGAAGGCTATAATTGTGGCTCTTCCAACTTATGTGATGTCTTGTTTCAGGCTATCCAATAAGATGTGTAAGGAGATCAATAGCTCAATTGCCAACTTTTGGAATGGAGCCAAACAAGATGAGCATAAAATGCATCCAATCAGTTGGAAAAGAATCACTGAGGAGAGGGCAGGAAGAAATTGGACTTGGGTTCAGGAACATTCACCATTTCAATATGGCCTTACTAGCTAAGCAGACATGGAGAATCATGACTAATCCTAACCTGCTTGTGAGTAAGGTTTTCAAAGCCAAGCACCTGAACAAAAAATCTTTTTCTGAAACTGAAGTCCCCAAGAATGCATCATGGATATGCCAAGGTTTCTGCAGTACAAGGGAAATATTGGCAAAATGAGTCCTGAAGAGAGTTGGAAATGCGATGTCCATTAATATCTGGAACTGATAAATGGCTCAGCACCAGTCCTAATGGTAAGGTGAGAACAAGAAGAGAGAGCAACTATAACCTGGAAAAGATAGTTGAGTTAATTCGAGATTTCAGATGGAGGGGAGATATGGTACACCAGATTTTTTGCAGAGAGGATACTGAAAACGTTTTGAGAATCCCCATAGGCTTATCAGGTAAAGAGGACCAGCTTTATTGGTCTTAACACAGAATGGTATGTACACTGTCAGGTTCAGGGTATAAAGTGAGCATGGAGATGAGTAAGTATAGAGAAAGCAGGGACAGGCATGATCAAGAATCAAGCAGTAATAAGGTGAGTTAGAAATCATGGAAAGTTGTTTGGAAATTGAAGGTGAAAATGAAGTTGAAACACTTTATCTGGAAATGCTTGAACAATAGGATTCCAAGTAACTATGAGCTGCATCATGGAGATAAGGTGGGAACTCTGTGGTGTAAATCTTGTGATCAAATGGTGGAAACTGTGGAGCGCATTCTGTTTTTCTGCCCAAAAGCTCAAGAAGTTTGGAGACATGAACCAATAAAATGGGATGGATTAGAAGATTCAAGGGAAAACTTCAGAGCTTGGTGGGATGGGGTAATTGAAGCAAGAAAGAGACCTTAGGGGGATGAACACATAGCCCCAACTATCATTATCTTGTGGCAAATCTGGAAACAAATTAAAAACCTTCAGTTAAATGGTGACAGAAAAGCTTTATTTACATTGTGGATCAAGCTTGGGAAGGAGTGGGGGGAGTTTGAAAATTGTGTTAAAGAAATTCAAGAAGGAACAATAGTTAAACAAATGCTAAGGTTAGGAGACAAGAAGATATAGGAGCCGATGATGGTGTAATACATTTTGCTGTTGTTGTCAGGATTAAGGAGGGAAGAACAGGCTATGGTATTTTTGCTTTGAGGAGTTACTTGCAAGTGATACAAACCGGGGCTTACAACGAAAGGAAAGGAGTGAGAGAGATAGAAGAATGTGAAGTAGCCAAGATGGCAATGATCCGAGCTCTGGAGAAAGGGTGGCCAAGCATAGTCATCCACAGAAACAGCAAAAGATTGATAGGGATGTTCAACCAGAATAGTAGTATGGACTCCTTAGTCAAAACACCACTGGAAGACATGTTTGCTTTCAAAGATTTGTTTGCCAGTTGTCCCTGTCAAGTGCTAACCAATGACATGAATATAAGTTGTAACAGTCTCTAGCTTTGATAGGATTGAATTCAATCCATAAAATCTTTGATGTTAGTTGGAAGGATGTCAATCCACTGTGATTAGCACAGTAAGTTTATAGAGTGAGTCTTTACTCACAACTCTTGTAATTGTCTAGTGTATACTTGCTTTTGCTCCATGAAATGGAAGATGTTGACGTTTTTTGACAAAAAAAATTATAATTATTAGGCGTAGGGGGAAAAGGTATGACTAGTTATGTGCTAATGGAATACGACGAGGGAATTCCTAGGGAGTCAAGAAAGAAGTAGCAGGAGTGGAATACGAGGAGGGAATTCCTAGGGAGTCGAGAAAGAAGTAGCAGGAGTGGAAGATGATAATTCTACTCAAGTGAATCAACCAAGGATTTAGCTGGATGGCCATGATCCAGTTCAAAAAAAAAATTTATTGTCTAGGAGTAAGAAACGAAGAAAAAAAATTTAGGCTTATGCTTCTATGCGAAAACCCGTCAAAGAAATATTTAGCGCTATTATTATCAAAGGGAACCCTTGCAGGTCGAAGAATCTCATGGATGAGGAGGACTAGATACTAATCTGTTAGTGGATGAGCAACATCTGGTCAAAAAACAAACAACAAAACAAGGGTTAATAATACTTTACCCATGAATTAGGTGGGTAATTACGCTTTGTATCTCTAAACTAAAATAATATACACATTTTTTCCATTCACATTATTCATTCTTTAAATTTTTTTAAATATCAAGAAAATCTAGTTAAATGATTGAAATATCCATAGTATTATATTTTAATTTTTCATATATTTAATTTTGATATTCGATAGTTATGAAATAATTAGCAAAATCTAAAATATAATAACAAATTGATATCTTTGATTTTAGGGAGTGAAAATGTGTGAGAAAAATGTTGAATTATATTATTTCCAACATTGCAATTTGCAAAAGTTAAGCCAAATATCAAAAGTGTAAAATAATAAGAGACATAAAAAAATTACAAAATTTTGTAAAAAATATATTGTCACACAATACATTTAAAGAAAAATTTTCAATAGAAAATAAGTCTATTTAGAAATTCGATTATACAAATATAGTTAGACATTCAAATTTGAAATAATATAAAATGAAATAAAAAAATTAAAAAAATTTGACCCGAAAATATAATGATATGGATTATATTAAAATATTATATAGGTTATTCTTAATTATTTGTGAATAATTATCACATGATTATCAAAATTTAAATATATAAAAAATCAAAATATAGTATCAAGATTATTTTAGTCATTTAAGTTAATTATCTTGATGATTTTAACATTATTAATAGATGAATAGTGTCAGTAGGGACAAAATATATATTATTTTAATTTAAGTGGCATAGTATAATTACCCACCTAATTCAGAAGGCCAAAGTGTTATTAACCTGAAAAACAACAAGAAGAAGATTCTAAGATCAATAAGGTGTGGGGCCCAAGACTTTATGACGCTCAAAATCAAAATGAGAGCTGTGCTAATGAATTGTTGAGGTATAGGAAGCCCATTGAGAATTCAACAACTTTAAAGGGGTAACAAAACTCCACTATCTTGACTAACAATTCTCTTCGCAAAGGAAAAAAGGGGACAAAATATATGAAAAATATTAAAATAATGATTGGTTTTGATAATTGTAGTGTTTTGGATTCTGTAAATAAATTTAATATTTTGCCTTGTTTTGGATAAAAAGAAACTAAATTCTAGAGTGTTCCCAATCATCATAAATGGTCAATTGATAAGCACATATGCTAGTGTGGATGATAGAATTCGAAGAAGGCAGTGACAAGTGATATGGAAAGACAGAGGTTATGGGAGATGGATCATTTTAGGTCACTTCAATGTTATTAGATCTAATGGAGAAAAGTGAAGAGGTAGAATTATAGATAACTGGACCTTTAAAGACTTTAACAACTTTATTAGAGATAATAATATGATTTATATTGTCTATGAAGATGAACCTTGAACTTGGTGCAATAATCAGGACAATGAGAGTACGATTAAACAGACACCAGATAGAGGATTATGTAGCGCAAGACATCAAGTTGGTTTCAAATGTATAAGAGACAGGTATTGTGAAAATATTATTGTCTTTACAATGTGGGGGCAATGATTCATTTCAACGTAGAATTTTGGTTCTGGACACTTGACCATCTAGAATAAATAAAAAGATAAGGTTAATTTTACTTTAATTAAAGATGGTTGCAATTTAGAGAAATGGAATAGGTCATTAAGGCTTAGTAGTTTAATCATCAAGGATCTAGATTATTTAAATTGGTCTCAAAATTTAAATTTTGCAAACCAATAGTCTAATGATTTGTTGACCACCAGGAGCCACTTAATTAAGTCCTCGCTAAGGCTGGTGGTTCAGAGATCAAATTTTGACCCCTACAGTCAAAGTAGTTAGCAACACGGAGAAAGAAAGAATTTCAACTAGAGAGAAAAAGAAGCACTCAAGCCTCAAGGATTGGTATAGTGTATAGTAAGTGTTGTCATTGTATCTGAGTTTCGGTCTAGTTTAATACTGGTATTTCCCCCGCTATATATAGATCTTGGTGCTTCAATAGTATCCTAGCATATGACTTGACTTTGCATGCGAGTGTATGTGATTGATTGTTTCGTTCGGTAGAATTCAACTTTAAAAGGACAAACAAATAATAACTAACCACACTAATTCACTACACTCTACCTAACTTCCACAAGTATACGGAGTTGATAGTGGTACAGGATGAGTGGGTATCGTCCCACTTCAAAGGAGCACCAAATCACCGACCTTAAATTCCTTCCTTAGGATGAGCTTGTCATGCCATGCCTTTGTCTTCTCCTTACAAATTAAAGAATTTTCAAATGCCTCCCTATGAAATTCATCCAATTCATTCAAGTCAAGCATTCCCTTTTCATATGCTTTCTTCAACTCAAAATTCAAGTTCTTTATGGCCTAATATGCCCTATGTTCACGTTCCACCGGCAAGTGGCATGCTTTTCCATACACAATACGGTACGGAGACATGCATGTGGAAGTCTTAAATGCTGTACGATAAGCCCATAAGGTGTCATCTAACTTTAATTCCCAATCTTTCCTAGCATTGTTCACACGTATTCTCTAGAATTCTCTTCAATTCACGGTTTGACACCTCTACTTGACCTGATGTTTGTGGGTGATAAGCTAAAGCAACCTTGTGTTTCACCCCATATTTTGACATCAATGCCTCAAATTGGGAATTCTTGAAATGGGATCCCCCATCACTAACGATAGTCCGAGGAACTCCAAACCGAGAGAAAATATTCTTGCGAAGGAATTTGGTAACCACCTGGGCTTCATTGGTTAGGGTGGCAATTGCTTCAACCCACTTTGACACATAGTCTACCGCAACCAAAATGTACTATTGGAGTATGAGACCGGAAAAGGTCCCATAAAATCAATCTCTCATGCATCAAATATCTCCAACTCAATAATGCCATGAAGGGACATTTCATGTTTCCTTGAAATATTACCCACCATTTGACATTCATCACATTTGAGTACAAAATCCTAGGAATCCATGAACATGGTTGGCCAATACAAACCACTTTGGAGGACCTTAAAAGCCGTCTGTTGATCGAGCTCTATGGTGTCCCCAACTGGAGATGAATGACAATGTTTTAATACATTGGATACTTCACATTCCTAAATACATCTCCTTAAACTTGATCATTGCACCTTCGGAACAAATATGGCTCTTCCCAAAAATAATGTTTAAGTTCCACAAAGAATTTCCTCTTCTCATTGACATTTAGTATCTTTGGTACTGTCTTTGCCACAAGATAATTCACAATATCCGCATACCATGGACTTGCTTCCTTCACCTCAAATAATTTCTCAATGGATGATTCTTCATTGATGTCTCCTTCTTCATGATTGATAAGTCTAGATGCTTCAATCCTTGACAAATGGTCGGCTACCATATTTTTCATACCCTTTTTGTCGACCACCTACCAATCAAATTCCTGCAACAAAAGTACCTATCTCAATAAACGTGGCTTAGCATCTTGTTTAGAAAATAAATATTTTAGTGCGGAGTGATCGGTATGAACAATCACCTTTGATCCAATCAAATATGATCTACTAAACTTATCAAATGCAAAGACTATAGCAAGTAGTTCCTTCTCCGTTGTAGAATAATTAAATTGTGCATCATCTAAGATCCTACTTGCATAGTAGATGACATGTAACATCTTATTCACCTTTTGACATAAAACAACACCTATTACATAGTTACTAGAATCACACATAAGCTCAAACAGATAAGACCAATTTGGTGCTACAATGACCGGTACAATCACAAGAGCATGTTTTAACTCATTAAATTCTTCCAAACAAGAGTCATCAAAATGAAAAGGACAATCTTTTTGAGTAATAAGCACAAAGGCCTAGCAATATGTGAAAAATTCCTAATGAATCTTCTATAAAAACCCGCATGACCTAAGAAACTTCTTACCCCCTTGACATTAATTGGAGGAGGTAACTTTTCAATTACCTCTACCTTTGCCCTATCAACTTCTATCCCTTTTGATGAAACTTTGTGACCCAAAACAATTCCTTCCGTCATCATGAAATGACACCTTTGTAGGATAGAGATCCAATTGAGAACCAAATTAGTTTCTACACACCTTTTCAAAACATTGGACAAATTTGCAAGACAATCATCAAATGAGACACTAAATACACTAAAATCATCCATGAAGATCTCTATGCTCTTTTCAACCATGTCATGAAAATGGAAAACATACAACGTTGAATTGTGTTTGGTGCATTGCATAGCCCAAAGGGCATTCTTCTATATGCAAAGGTACCAAATGGGCATGTAAAAGTTGTTTTATCTTGATCATCCGGACAAATGACAATTTAGAGATAACCGGAATAACCATCAAGGAAAAAATAATACGTAAAACCGGCAAACCTTTCAAGCATTTGATCAATAAAAGGTAAAGGAAAATGATCCTTTCGGGTGGCTTCATTCAATTTTCAAAAATCAATGCACATTCACCAACCTATAACCAATCTAAAAGGGAGGAGCTCATTGGTTTCACTCATGATTACAGTAATATCACCCTTCTTTGGAATGACTTGAGTGGGAGTAACACCCCACTCACTATCACTAATAAGGTAAATAATACCGAATTTCAAAAGTTTGAGTACCTCCTTCCTTACAACCTTTTTTAAAGTAGGATTCAATCTCTTTTGAGGTTGTCTTACCGGTTTCTTTCCATCATTCAACAAGATTTTATGCATGCAAATAGAAGGGCTAATTCCCTTAATATTATTAGTGGACCAAGTAATGACCTCTTTATGCCTTTTAAGTACCACCATCAATCTATCAAGTTGCTCACTTGTTAAAGGTGCATTTACAATCACCAGGTATGTCTCATTTTCACCAAGATATGCATACATTAGGTGACTAGGAAGAGGTTTAAGTTCCAAATTGGGGGGGTTCGTTGGTCGGAGACCCTCCTTTACCTTTTTCTTGATTATCCTCATCCTTCTTTTGCAATAAGATCTCATTCTCCAAATGATTCGCATGCCTCATCCCTTCTTCATCATCTTGATTTAATGCATTTGACTCCAAGACCTCTTCATTCATTGCAACAGATGCTTCTCCATTGCCTTTCTACAACAATCATCAATTAAGTCATCTATCACATTTATATTCATAACATCTTCAAAAATTGAAGGAAGTTTTAATGAACTAAAAACATTGAATGTAACAATTTCATCATTTATTCGGAATTCTAACTTTCCTTCTTGAACATCAATAAGTGCACAACAGGTAGCAAGAAAAGGTCTTCCAAGAATGATTGGTATCTCTTCATCCTCTTCCATTTCAAGCACAATAAAATCGACCGGTAGGTAAAGTTTATCAATTTTCACAATCACATCTTCAATTATCCCTTTTGGAAATTTGATGCTCCTGTCTGCAAGTTGCAATGAGATACTTGTTGACTTTAATTGTCCTCCATTTAACTTCTTGAATACCGAAAAAGGCATGAGATTTATCGAAGCTCCCAAGTCACACAATGCTCTCCCAAATTGTAAGCCCCCAATTTCACAGGGTATAGAAAATGATCCGGGGTACTTGAGCTTCAGTGGCAACCTTTTTAGTAAGGAGTGTACTACAATTCTCTGTTAAGCATAAAATTTCATCTCCATGCAACTTCCTTTTTGAAGTAAGGACTTGTTTCATGAATTTGGCATAGGTAGGCATGTTCTCAAGTGCCTCCTTGAAGGGAATGTTGATTTCAAGTTTTTTCAAAATCTCAAGAAACTTCTTGAACTTCTTTGCTTTTTCTTCATCTGTTAGCCTTTGAGGAAAGGTCACATTAACATGTTTTGGTCCATCATACTTTAGATCCTTGCCTTCATTGCTTGGTGATTTGGGCTTAATAGACTCATTCGTCATCTTGTCTTGCCCATTTGAAGACTCTCCTTTTTCTTTCTCTTCATCCTCAACTTCTTCCTTTTCTCCACATTTCAACAAATGTTTCCCAACTCTTTCTTCTAACTCTTTAACACTTCTAAGGGTGATAGCCTTGCATTGCTCCTTAGGGTTTGGAATAGTATCACTTGGAAATGCCCCAATAGGTTTGCCATTATTCAACCTTACGCAATTGCCCCAATTGAATCTCCAAATCCTTGTTGAAGCCTTCAAATTCTCATAATTTCTTTTATGCTCCTCATTTTTCCTATCCAACTCTCTTCTCAATTTGATCGCCTCTCTTTTCCAACCTTCTTCACCCAAATTCTCTCTTGGAGCATATTGATCATTATACATGGGTTGGGAAGAATTGGCATAATGGAGAGGAGATCTTCATTGTTGGTTTTGAAATAAAGGGTTGGGAAAAGTTTGATATGAGTTGGGTTGGAAATTTCTTTGATGTGGCGGTTGATAAGGTCTAGATGAGGAATTCGGGGCTTGAGTGTGTTGGACATTTTGAGGTGGGGAGTTTGGTTGGTAAGGAGGGTTGGATTGGTTGTTAGTGTTATTCCTCCAAGAAGGATTGTATGTTCTCCCATAAGCTCCGGATTGGTTTCTCGAAAATGATGATTGATTAGCAACATAATTGAATTGCTCAAGGGATCCATACGGCATCTCATATTGTTCATTGGTTCTTATGAGCATGGACGCATCCACAAAAATCACATATCGTGGTTGGTTGAGTTGGAGAAGAAGTCATAGCATTTACACTACTAGGTTTTCCTAGATTTCCAACACCTTTGCCATGTTGTTCATCACACTCATGAACATGCTTTGCTGTGCCAAAAGGGTATCTTGCATGTTTAGATTCAATGCTCCACTATTTGCATTGGTTTGATTAGCTTGGTGTTGAACCACCGGTGGAGTTATCGGTCCATGATAGTAGTGGTTGTATGCCATCCTATTTAACAACTCTTGACCTTCTTCTGGAGTCTTATATGAGATAGAACCATTGACGGAGGCATCTACGATGGATTTCATCTCTTGAAGTTAACCATTATAAAAGGTTTGGATTTGAAGCCACAAAGGGATGGCGTGATGAGGACATTTTCTTAGCAACTCTTTGAGTCTTTCCAAGGTTCCCCTAGGCTTTCACTAACATCTTGTTTGAATGATGTAATTTCATTCCTTAATTTAGCGGTTCCTTGCGGGTGGAAAGTACTTCGCCAAGAACTCTTAAGCAAGTTGGTTCCAAGTGGTGAATGTTCTTTGGGGGTGGGATTGCAACCATGACTTGGCCCTATCATGAAGAGAAAAAGGAAACACCCTCATTTGTACACAATCTGGGTGTACTCCATTAAACTTGAATGTGTCCAAGACTTCTTCAAAATTCATGAGATGTGTGTAGGGGTCTTCATTAGGTCCATCCCCAAACATGGCATGGGCTTGGAGCATTTGGATTAGGGCGGGTTTAATTTCGAAATTGTTGGCTTGCACAGGCATCCGTGCAATGCTTGAGTTTGCCCCATCAAAATTAGGCAAAGCGTATTCCTTCAATGGCCTTATATTCCCATTTATGCCATTTCCATTCCTGTAGCCACCAATCCCATTATTTCCAACAACCTCATCTTTATTGTTTTCCATGTTTAAATTCCCTTGATGAGCATTAACATTTGCCATTGCGATTCTTTCTTGTTCTTGTTGTAATGTCCCTTCTCAATCTTCTAAGTTCTCTTAGCTCTTTCTCCCTTTCCTTGTCTAAGCAAATGAATGGCCCTTGATTACCTCTTACCATACACTAAAACACAACCAAGGCAAATAGTCAATTGAAATTCCAAGTCAATTTCACAAGATATCCAACAAACCTAAAAATTCACAGAAATTGAAATTCTAAGTCAATTCCACAAGATATCCAACAAACCTAAAAAGTCACAAAATTAACACTAAACTAAACAAAGTTCTTAATCTACACGAACCACAAAGCGCTTGATATTGCCAAAAACCGAAGACAATCCCCAGCAATATTGCCAAAAGCTTGATTGCTTCGTTAGGTAGAATTCAACTTTAAAAGGACAAACAAGCAATAATTAACCACACTAATTCACTATACTCTACTTAACTTCTGCAAGTATACGGAGTTGATAGTGGTATAGGATGAGTGAGTATCGTCCCACAAGGATTATTGGAAGGCAATTACCAAGATTTACGAATATATTTGTGTAGTTAAGCAAACTCAAACAATGGATGATGAAACTATTCTAATAAAAACCATAATTAAATGAAAGCGATAAAAACTTAATTTTAAACTAGATTAACTAAAAAGCAAGTAAGTGAAAATAACCAATTACGATATTAAGAAACTAGTTAATCTATTCTAGTAAAAGCAAGTAAAGGAAAGCACTTAATTCTAACCTAAATTAACCAAATTAAGACTAAAATTAAAAGCAAGCAAATTACCCAATTAAAAGGACTACAAATAAGAAACCTTGAAGACTAAAAGCACCCACTTCTAAGCTAGAAATTGGAAAGAGTTAAACTTGAAATCTAAGTATTTTTGGATTTTTGATAAAAATAGAGAAAGCCCACTAGGAATTAACTAGAAATTAATGCAAGAAATTGAGAATTCTTAAATAAAAAAGCAAAAAATTATCAAGAACTCTAATTTTCCTAAGAAACCCTAGATTGCAAGCAAAAAAATTCTTACTAAATTTGACTAAAATGGTCTAGAAAGCAAGTAAAATTATATCTACGCGAAACTTGCGATTAACCCAATATGATTATCTAATCAAAATTCGAATTTGACAAGAAATTAAAAGTAGATCTAAGAGACAATTAAAGAGAAATTTCGATTAAAGAAGAAAACTTGGGGTTCAAAATATCCTAAATTATCCTAAAATCTACTAAATATCTAATTCTCCTCCTCCTTGCTTCCCTTCCTATTTTTAAGTAGCTTAGGTAGTGTAGTGTTACACGAGGTAAAAATCAGGAGTTGCTGGCTGAAAGTTTACAAAATTTCCCTTACAACTTAACTCTAAGTGAGTCGAGATCGCGACATGAAAAATTTGAGGTCGGAATTTTGACTCTAATACATTTAAGACATTTTCCCGAGCCGAGATCACGATATGGAAAATTTGAGATCGCGATCTCGACTCTAATACATTTAAGACATTTTCCCGAGTCGAGATCGCAATATGGAAAGTTTGAGATCGCGATCTCAACTCTTTTCCTGCACAGCATTCTTCATTTATTTCATTATTGCAATTTGGTCCTTTGAGCTTTGTTCATTCCAGCTTCCAACCTCTAATTTTTGACCTACATAATATTAACACCATTAAGCAAATAATTAAAATAGAAATTTAATAAAAATTTATCATAATTAATCCAGAACGGAATTTCAAACTCATATGAAAGAAATTAACTAAAATCTTTAATTACTTACCTAAAGTTCGGGATTTAAACTATCAAAATGCTATAATTTAGAGTGAAACAACTCTAGTTTACTAGAGTTATCAGTGATCTTATGAAAAAGAAAATAATAAATAAGTTAAATCTTATAGAACTGCACTGCTGAAATAAGACAACCCTATCCAATGCAACTATGAGAAAGGATAGTGGAAATTAGGTAGAAAATTGAAAATTTGAAGTCTTTCTCATATTCTACCGAATTTGGAAAAATTATTGAGTTTTAGTTGGATTTGAGCAAGGACTACAATGGAGGAGCTTAATTAGACTAGTATAGAAGGTTAGAATTAGTTAGCTTAAAGATGGGATAAAAATACCAATTTTTTCCATGTTGGTATTGCTTGTAGTAGGAAAATGGACCAGATCGGTAGACTTTAAGTGGGGGAGAGAGTTGGAAACGTACTTCTAAGGAAATTATGAACGGAGTTGCGACTTATTACACTAATTTGTTCACCTCATCACAACCAGGAATTTTTCATGAAATTGTCACTGGGATTCCATACTCTATCACTTCTTAGATGAATGCATATCTTATTTTAACTTTTTTGGGAAAAGGAAATTAAAGTAGTATTGTTGTTAATGCACTGTAGTAAGGCAACCAAACTAGATAGTATGACCCCTTTCTTTTAAAAAAATTCAAACATATCATACATAAAGATGTGGTGAAAGGAATTCATAGCTTTTTTAGTTTTGATTTTACACATAGATATTTTACAACACTCTATTTCTCTAATCCCTAATGTTTTTGATCCCATTGACCTTTGCATTTTAAACCAATTAAAAATATCCTTTGAAACATTTTGTATAAGATCATTTCCAAAATGCTAGCTAATAGAGTAAAACTTATTGGGAAGTAGGGTTTTCTAGAGCAATTATGGCCAAAATGGGGTTTTGTTGGCAATTGAATCATTGAGTCATGTTTTTTTGATCTATAGTTTCCTTTAATTTTATTATAATAGGAAGAAGACTGGTTATGTCAAACCTGGGAAGGGAATTTGGTAAGGGGACTCTCTTCTACTTATTTATTTATTTTGCGTGTAAAGTTTTGTCAATTTTTTTTAAACAAACTTTAACAAGGAACTAATAGTGTTGAAATCAATAAAAACTAGCCTTTTTTTTGTTAGCTAACCGCCATAATTGGTGTTGGGGGCACTGCTCCAAGTTTTATTAATTATCAAAATAAAAGGTACAAGGAAGGAAACTAGGCTAATACCTCCTATAAAAAGCTGAGGAAATAATAAAAGGAAATACAAAAATTTGACCAATCTGATTGAAGGTGTTTGAGCATCAGCAAGATGAATAAAACCAAGTAGACTACGTGGTGCTATTGTAATATCAAATATCAGCTTTAAAGTAGGGGAGTTGCTTCGCTAGGGATTTAGCTGTCAAGTTAGCTTCACAGTAGATATGATGAAGGTTAAACCTAGCTTGCACCAAGAGACTTTGAGCTAGCTTTGCAAATGAGAGCATCTAGTCGCCAAGGATGAGATGACTATTTGAGGAACATTAGGTAAAGAACTTGGGAGTCTGATTCAGCCATATATCCATGAAAATCTTTGCCGTAAAAAGTTTAATACCTTCAGTTAAAGACAAGATCTTGGCTGTCATTATGGTTTGATTCCCAAATGAGCAAGCAAAACCCGCAATCAAAAGACCATTTGAGTCATGAATGAGTTCTTAGCCACCCGTCAAACCAGAAGAGGAGATTAGAGAACCATCAATATTCAGTTTAACACTCCCAGCAGAAAGCGTTTCCAGCAAACCAAAATGGAAGTAAGGGTTTTATGCAGTCTTGTGCTTGACAACCAACCTCGCCCTAGGTTCGAAGATGAGCAAGAGGATTCAAAAGGTTTGACCAAACTTACCATTTGAACATTGTATGTAATGTTGGATAGCAAGCCATTAAAAGAACAACATTTCTCATTGAACATATATGCCACTCGAGCACACCAAAGATGCCAACAAACTATCATCGGAAGCACAACCATAAGTTGACCATCTAGTGTCAAAGAGAGATGCAGCCACCAAACATTAAGCTTATGATGAAGGTTATGTACATGAACTCTAGGAATATCCAATGAATGTTCCAAGTCGGCCCAAATCTGAGATGCCACGGGGCATTGCATAAAGAAATGATGAAAACTAGCCTTATATATATATATGTATGTATATATATATATATAGTGGTACTATTTAATATTGTAATCCATCTGCAAATATGTCTAATGAAATCTTGGACATTCTCATAATATATGAAGCTTCATCAGGACAATGCATAAATTTAGAGAATTATCTAGTATTTTTTAAGCTGGAATGTTGATACTGACATCAAGAAGTGTATGTACACAATCTTTGGAGGAATAATGCAAGTAATCCAAGGGAAGTATTATAATTATTTACCAAAAGAGTCAAGAACCAATTTTTGGGTTCATTAGGGAGAGATAGTAGAAAAGTTTCCAAAGTTAGAAGAAGAAGTTGATAAGTCTTTCTTGAAAAGAAATCCTCCTCAAGGATGGGGCATTCTCTATTCCTACCCTTGCAATGTCAGGCTTCAAACTATCCAAAAGAATACAAGCATATTTTCTTCGTGATAAATAGTTTTTGTCGAGGCAAATTCTGATACTCACAAGAACATGCATTGGGTTAGATGGAAAAAGATGAGTGACAATAAAAATAGTTTGGTATTCAAGGGTATCCCACTTAAACACACCATTGCTTGCTAAGAAAAATTGGAGATTGATCATCAAATCAATTTTGCTGAGTAAAGTACAAAGAGCCAAGTATTATAATGAGTAGTCAATAGTAGTGCGAAGTTGAGGTCATCAATAGAGCTTCTTGGTATTGATAGATAATCACCATTGCCCATAAATTAGTGGAGGAAAATTTAGATCTTGTTCATAATTTTCTATATCTACATTTACATCGATACAATCTATAAAACTGTGAGTTGTGTTTTCTATTTGGTGTTTCTTTCTTTTTTGATCTAGCTATTATACCTGTCAATATAACGAACTGAAACGTTTATTATTATTATTATTATTGAACAAAAATATGAAATAAGGTCTCTAATAATGTTAGAGAGTTGGAAACTGGAATTACTATGCTTCTAACACAAGTTTTTCAATAAATTACATGACGTTCAGCTAGAGTTGATACTCTTTCCTACTTATCCGTTGGAATCCATATTCACCTAAAATATCAATATCATATAACGGGAAAATATATGAAGACAAGAAAATTATACACACTACAAAGTTCATTCAAACAACACAAAGCGTATGATGCAAGCATAATCAAATTTGGTTGTTTAGATAAACAACTTCACTTTGGGTTTTCTACTATATTTGAACAGTTAGTAATAGAAATATTATAATCCCCTTCTATGTTTCCTTAAATCTCTTGACTATTAATCATGTGGATCCTATAACATATTGACTTGATATCATAATATATTTATTTTACAATGCAGGAATCTTTTTCTTAAAGAGGCAATAGGCTGGTTAGACAAAAGCCTGTCGGTTAAGGGTCTGCGGCTTGCCTCTAGGAGGAGGGCTAAGGTTGAGAGGGGCCAGGATAGGCTAGGCTAGACATGGAAGTCCTTATACTAGGCATGGCCAACGATCTAGGCCCACAGATTGACGAGGCGAGCTGAGCTTGAGTTGACCCACGTGTTGGCCTATGCTGCAACACCCTAGGATTGTGTGCATCTAATAATTTTTGAATGGAAACTACGAGTTCAAAATAGTTAAACCAAGTTACTAGTAGCCCATGATCCAAGATTTATATACAATGCAAATCTTTTCTCCCCATCCAATGTGAGACATTATGGCGGGTCATCACATCTACCCCTCTTTAAGGCCTTGTGTCCTTGCAAGGATTATACCGGACCATCCTCGATTGTGCAAGATTCTGGAGATGGCTTGTACAGGCTCTAGAGCCTTGAGGTTGACGCACTTAACTTCTTTATTTCCTTGTGTAATCGCGGCCTAAAACCACTTGCCTAGTCTTATTTCGTGCAGAGACCACACGAGGTTCACTCTGAGACCAAGCTAGTGGTATTGGATTGGGATTATGCAAGGGAGTTCAGGTGCTAAGTGATGTACGATGCTAAATGCTACATCGACCTAAGGGCAAGAACCATCTCTAGGGCTTGAATGAGCCACCTCTAGAATTTTGCACAACTGAATGTGATCTAGTGTGAGCTTTGCGAGGAGCAAGCCTTAACGAGGGATGAATGTGATGACCTACCATCCCACATCAAATGGGAGACAAGATTTGTACTGCATAAAATAGCTTGGTTCATGGGCTACTAATAACCTGGCCTAAGAATTGTTGAACTCATTGTTTTGGCTAAAAAATTTATTGGACCAATCCAGACTTGGGGTGTTACAGTTGGTATCAGAGTGAACCTCATGTGGTCTTTACAAGGGGTGAGCTTGGGCCAGTGGTATTGAGCCGCAACTATGCAAGGAAGTGCAGAAGTTAAGTGTTGTGTAGTGCTAAGTTTTACGTCAACCTAAGGGCAAGAGCTACTTCTAGAGTTTGTACGAGCTACATCTAGAATCTTGCACAATCGAGAGTGTTCTGGTGTGAGCCTTGTAAGGACGCAAGGCCTTAAAGAGGGGTGAATGTGATGACCCTCCATCCCATACTGGATGGGGATAAAAGATCTGTATTATATATAATATCTTGGGCTATGGAGTACTAATAACTTGATTTAAATACTTTGAATGCATTGTTTTCCTTAAAAATATTATTGGCTAGGTCAGGCCCAGGGTGTTATAGTTAGTATCAGAGCGAATCTTATGTTATCTTTACACGAGGTGAGAATGGACCAGTTAAGAGAGCGGGGTATTGGGCCGCAGCTATGCAAGGGAATACATGAGCTAAGTGCTGTGCAGGACTCAGTGCTATGTTGAAGTAATGGCAGGAGCCACCTTTAGTGCTCATACGAGCCACCTCTAGAATCTTGCAAAATTGAGTATGGTTCGGAGTGAACTTTGCAAGGACACAAAACCTTGAAGAGGAATGAATGTAATGTCTTGCCATCCCACATTTGATGGGAAGAAAAGATTTGTATTGTATGCAATATCTTCGGTCATGAGCTACTAATAAGTAGATTTAAGCATTTTGAACCCATTGTTTCTACTCAACAGACTCAAAGGATTACAATTGGTATTAGAGTGAAGCTCGTATGGTCTATGTACGGGGTGAGACTAGACTAGTGGTATTAGGTTGCGACTATACAACAGTATGCAAGAGATAAGTGTAGTATAGGGCTGAGTGATATGTTGACTTAGGGGTGGGTTCCACCTCTAGAGTCCTTTTGAGTTACCTCTAGAATCCTGAACAGTTACCTTGTGTGGTCTGATATTAGCTTTGTGAGGACGCAAGGCCTTATGGAGGGGTAAATATGATGACCCACTATTTCCCATATCCGAAGGGAAGAAAAGATTTTATTGTATATAATACTTTGGGTCATGGGCTACTGATAACTTGGCTTAAATATTTTGAGTTTTTTTTTCCGCTCAAAAGTTTTTTAGCCAACCTAGTCAGCGTTGTTACAAATGAATTTGCCCACAGGTTGGCCCACTTTAAATTAATTGAATTTAGACCAAATTATTAATTATTTTATTTCAAATTAGTACTTAGTGGTCTAAATTATTACTTACATTCAAAGATAGTACTTAATAGTTCAAGTTATCACCTATTATATAAAGTAATTATTATTTAGTACTCATTTTTCAATTCTTATCATATAAGTTATAACTAAGAGAAACAAATTATAAGTTATTAAATCATGTTATTACATAGTATTCCAATTTATTACTTATTATTTCAAATTATTACGTATTATTTGAACATCAATTAGTCATTACTAATTATCACTTCATTTTTCAATAGTACTTATTAATACAAGTAATTACATATTACTATTTCAAATTATTAGACCAAGTAATTCTTAATTTTATTCTAAGTGAATATTTATTAGTACAAAATATTCCTTGTTTTGTTTAAACTTATTACTTATTATTTAATTTGGTACTTATTAGTCTAAGAAGAAAGTGCACAAATGTTGTACTTTTTAAAATAAATTAGTCAAATTTTTTACTTATAATATAGAGTATTATTTAGCAATCCAATTCAATCTTTATTACTAAAAATTACTATTAATTAGTCCAAGAAGAAAAATATATAAATGTTTAGAAAAAATTCTTTTAAAATGTTAAAAAATTGTAAAAAATTAATAATATGGTCCAATCAATGGATTGACCATCTAGACAACGGGTTAACCATACCAGTTAATAGGCCAACCTATTGATTGGAGGGTTGGTTTGGGCTATTAGGTGGACGGGTTTGGCTACAAATTGATAAGAATTAGACTCTAGTCCGGCCCTATAGTACTGGGTAGGCCTAGTCCAACCGCCACAGTATTAGTGGGTCGGGTTATGCAGACCAAAATGCGAACCAGGCCGATAAGTTGACCCGACCTACTGCCATCTTTATGACTCCATCAGAAGGCAATTCCATGAAAGAAATGCTCCAAAAAAATGACAGACGGCCCTTTACGTGGATTGCCATGCCAAGTAGACTGCTATTCAATCTAATGTTGTCATGACTCATCACATATAGTGAAGTAGTTTTCTAATACCGAAACATGGTAATATAACTAATACCATAGAGTGACTTACCATTAGGATGATTTGGAATTCTTTTGTATTTTGAATTATTTGAATTATTGATTGTCTATCATTTCAAAAAAAAAAAAGAAAGAAATATTATACAGTGTAATTTTGGTGCATTACTAAGAAGAGGAGGAGAAAATTTTTCTGCTATAGTTATTCATTAAAAGAATTCATGTATTTACTTCATATACGATCACAACTTTCTGAAGAGCTTCTTGAAGCTTTAAAAAGTAGTTTTTCTCTGTTTGATTAATAATTTGCAGATATGTATTTAATCGCATACAAATACTATATAACAGATGGTTTTCTTAACCTATAGTTTTCTAGAGTGAAGATGGGGACGTAATTTATTTGATAGACGGAATTTATATGAAAGTTGAGCAATCATATTATTTAGGTTTTTTTTTTTGTTATTTTTCTTAACTTTTTGATTGCAATAAATTACACAGTAGAAGTAGACCATGCCTTACCCAAGCTTACTCTTGTGCATACTGATGCAAGCTTATTGCTAGGAATGTGGATTCTCAATGGATTCTTACTCTCATGCTCTTATAATACAATCCATATGGTCCTAAAACATAAAACTTAAAAATGCAAAGAATAAAAATATTAAATTTAGTTTATTTCCTATCAAGTCTTGAGAGAAGGACTTTGGTAAAAGAAATTCACAATTATCAATTACAAGTATCAATCATCACTTTAAAATATAACATATTTTAACCAAAATTCGGCAGTAGTGATTAGATACGAAAATATCAATGCATATTATAAATTTGTTGTCAAATATAAAACTAAAAATTCAATTATAATAATAACTATTTTTTCTAAATATACAAAATATAAGAGAGATGGATAGAGAGAGAGAGAAATGGTGGCATGACAAAATTGCATGAAAAAAGAAAAATGGTGGCTATATTTTATGTGTCGTAAGCTAGATTTGAGTTCTTATTGAGCTTAATTTGGTTATTCTTAGTTTTTGTAGGGTTAAAGTGAAAAATAGCTGTAAAAGATGGAAAAGATGAAAGAAAATGCTAAGGCGGGAACATGCACGAGTATGAAGCCAATTCGGATGCTGTTTCATATTTTAAGCATAACTTTCGAGTCCAAGCTCTGATTGAGATGATTTTGGATGATTTGTTAAGATATTGAAGAGTATACAACTTTTTTTGTTTTGAGTTTTCCAGGATTCAATAGGCATCTTGTTCAAAATTGCAGTAAAGTTGGAAAATGTTCACCGGCGAGGAGTGATTCTGATACAGTTTGGTAGATTAAGTATAACTTTCTTATATGAGCTCCAATTGAGGTGATTCAAGATGTTTTAGAACTCAAAGACATAGAGATACAACTTTCATGTTCGAGTCTTGCCAAATTCCAAACGCATCAAGGTCAAAATTGAAGCTGAAAGTGAAGCCCAGTGCACATGCGCTGGGTTTGAGCAGTGCATGTGCGTTGGAACTTTTCAGCACTGCCGCCCGAAGTAGAAGAATTGCGTGTTTTTGAGTTTTTGATAAATTTCTTCGCCTGGTTGGACTCATTTTCAGTCGATTTCACGTTCTAATCTGTAGACCTTAAGTGTAACCCTAAGTACTTATTATAAATAACTCATTTAGGGTGAGAAAAAAAGGGATCGACACTTTTATTTTCTTGTTTAGCTAGGGTTTTCAGTAGAAATTCTTCTTTATTCTTTCATGGCACTTTGTGCCTAAACCCTTTTCTTGGTAGAGAGACGTTGGATTTGAAGCCATTGTCAATTCTACAAAGTTGTGAGACTTCTTGTGCTTGAATTATTCATTTTTATCTGAAGTATTGATTATTTTTCTGTAATTAATTTTATGATTGTTCTTTTCAACTTATTATTGCTGCAAAATATTAAGTTATTAGAATTAATCTACTGCTAGATTATTTTAACTGCGTGTCCTTAATTCAATATGTGAAGCAACTGAATTTGATAATTACTCGATTAGTGTTATTGAATTTAGGGAAATTAATCAACTGATTGGCATAACCACGTCTGTTTATGTTTAATTAGCCTAATTGTTCTTGTTGATTTTAATACTTCTATTAATTAATCTTTGGCGCGTGTCTGGGTTAAATTAATAGTTAGGGTTAATTGAATCGCGTGTTGAAAGTTAACCAACTTTAGATAGAAATAAGAATCAACCTTGAATTGGTATTCGTTCGGGTTAATTCTTCAATTAGTGCTTGATATAGAATTGGATTATCTTGTGTGTCAAGGAACTTGTGAAATTTCCATGGTGGATATGACCAAAACCAAGAACTTTGTGAAATTTCCATGGTGGATATGACCAAAACCAAGAACTTTCTTAATTGAATTCTCTTTAGTATTTTATTGTTTTAATTTTGAGTTCAAAAGCATTCAAAAACCCCCCATTTTTTTCATTTAGCACGAGAATAAACTTCGTTCTCTGTGGGACGACCTGTACTCACAACTACTACATTATAATTAAGAGTTGTTAATTTTGGGTGCCTACGACAGCATCACAACTTAGCAGCATATTATTTCACACCAAAATACTAAATGTTAGTTGTTAGCTAGAAACATTTAATTGGACATTAAAATCGGGATAAAACTATCAAAATTTGATGGATTTTGTAGGTTTATTGATCAGGGTTTGACGGAAGAACTTTATAAGTTTCCAAAAATTTTAATTTTTAGAATTATCACATTCCCAAATTTAGCATTTTGCTAGTTTCGAGCAAAATAAGAAAGAAAAGAATACAACTAATGGCATGTAAACAAGAAAAACATCACTAAAAAGACAACATAAGTTGAATACGGATAGAATAAAAAGACAATTAAGCATGTATCCAAGATTATATCTAAATTAATCGCTCACAAGATAGAATAAAACTTCACTATGCAAACATATAAAAAGCCTAATTAATTTCCAATCCACATGAACATATTTTTTCAAAAGATAAGCTAACTAACCAAAAATACTTTTAAAAATGAAAAAAACAAATTCCAAATGAATACACTCAAAAATATGAGTCCCTCATACTTTGAAATTGGTAATGCATGGTTTTTGAAACTTTCTATTCATAAAAGAACTAACACTACACACACCAAAAATTTGAAACATCTAATTTAGATATAGCAATCATATGCTATTTCAGGTCAATTATTGTCATTGAGTACCTTTTTCATTCAATTTTCCATCCAATACTCACCAAACACATTTATAATCACACAAAACAAACGTTCTGAAACAACGTTGACTCCTAAATAAGACATCCCCCAAACTTGTTGTTTTATTAAAGTGATGAGTATAACTCATTCTACCACTCACGAAAATAGAACAAATAAATAATAATATGATTATAATTAAAGCATAGAAAATATAAGTAAAGAGCAAACTTTGGCAAAACTGTCCCAAGGACTTACTCACATATCAAACAACCAAAATTTAAAATCAAGAAACCAAGCAGGAATAACTAAAACCAAGTAATACTCACAATAAGTTCAACAAAATTTAATCACATCATGCAACCATAAAGATAAAAACTACTTGGTCTCAGATATTTGTCCTCAGCTGATTATTCTGACAGAATAAATAAGAAGTAATAAAGGTCAAGCATAATTAAAGCATAAAATAAAAGTAATAAAGAACTAAGAAAGGTCAAGGAAATAAGGGTGAACTAAAAGGAATTGGGGGTTAGAGATATAGTGATAAGGGGACTTCTCCTTGGAAAAACAAGCCATCAAGCCTCATCGTCGTCTCCATTGAAATCTTGGTTGGAAGCCTCCTTATTGCCTTCTTTTGCACCCCTGTGTTGACTTTCTTCGAAGTCCTCATCTTGAACTCTCTTGGTCCCACCAACTAGATGTTGTTGTTGTTGTGCTGACCTCTCATGTGATGTATAGAATGATTGCTTGTGAGGTACCCTATAGTGCCAAGCTAGAGGTGGCCTAGGGTGGATCCATGTGTTGAGTGTGGTGGTCTGAAGTACTTGACCAATGAGTTCCATATTATGATGAATGACCATTTGACTGTAAGTCCAATACCCTTGAAGTTCATTTCTTTCCTCCTTGGTTATTGGTGCATCGTACAAGTTCCCAATTGGTGTATGTATGTATGGAGCTTGTGGAGGAGGATGTGGATGCATTGTTTGCTCCATAGCTTGCTGATGTTTATCAAATTCACGAACCATTTTGTGCACAAAATCCTTGTTGATTCAACTTCGCTCAAAGGTTGCGGTTAACTAGGAATGGGCAACCTGCATCAATACATTAAAATGTAACTAAACTATGTCTTTGTGCATAAAATGTTGGCCTCCCAGACCTTCCATTGTTTAGGAATCCTTTATGAGTTATCCTCCCAGTATTGATTAGTTTTGCCCTCGAGAATGGCATACATGAGGCAAGCTTTATCGTTTTGAACAAAACTCAAAATTTCGAGCCTCATATCCTACAGCTTACAAAATATAACCAAAGTTTGGACAAATATTGAAGACCACTATGACAAAATTTCAAAAATTCATCCTAAGCAGCATTCACGGT
Organism: Cinchona pubescens; assembly: GCA_025175665.1. Taxonomy (NCBI): domain Eukaryota; kingdom Viridiplantae; phylum Streptophyta; class Magnoliopsida; order Gentianales; family Rubiaceae; genus Cinchona; species Cinchona pubescens. The sequence goes on along the minus strand of JANKKI010000075.1, from coordinate 7,777,119 downwards.
CTAGGCAACATCATTTCAGCATAAACTGTTCTTAATTGCAACCATGTCTTTTCTCTTCAAAAATAACGTCCCTATATTTTTGGTTTGAAACATTTGGCACATTGAATTTTGCATTAATCTTCGTAACATTGAAATCAACCAATTTCTCATGGATTCTAACCATACCGTTCTCAAAATCACACAGATTGTAATGAAATTCTTTGGTTAAGTTTGTGTAACCCAGTCCCAAGGCAATATCAAAACTTTCCCAGTGCTACGGCCTTCAATCTAGCTTCAATTGCCAACCTAGTACTCTTACGTTGCCCCTAATTATGTGATAAATCAAAGCTCTCTCTCTAATAACCTCATGTTTTTCATTAGCCACAAACAAATCTTTAGCTTGGTCACTAATGAAATAGGATAATCAATCAGCTCATTAGACTCACTAACACCACTGGTTCCTTCCCCGCCTTTCTTGTCTTAGAACTGATAAAAACACCTCTATCTCTTTGACTTTGTCTAGGCATGATTCAGAACAAATAAAAACTAAAAATTCCAAAAATTTAACTAAAATAGCCACCAACAATCAAGTCACAAAATTCCCAATTCAATTACACAAGCTACTAGTTAAATTCAATAAAATCACAAATAAATTCAACAATCCACAATCAACTTGATAAACCCATAATTAATTTAAGTAAAATCCATAAAAATTATGACTTACCCAACAATTATCACCAATCACAATCTCCAATTCAATAAAGTTCAAGGAAAAATTCAATATTTATGCCCAAAATTAATCTTGAAATCACCCAATAATAATTTTAAAACAAGTAAACTTACGGGCTTGAGCACAATTATGTACGATTTTACTCGGAAACGGTAAGCTTGAACCACCCTTGAAGTCTTGGAATTTCTTCTTGGAAGCATGAGAAACCCACTTTGGGTGCCAAAATTATGGTTGAAATTGAAGGACAAAGGTTTGGATGGGTTGGATTTTGGTAGAAGTAGGACCTTTTTGGAGTGGGAGAGAAGATTGGAGGAGAAGAGAAGAAGGGAGAAAGGAAATTAGGGTTTGGGTATTTGGGATTAAACTAGAAGAATCTGAAAATTTCTTTTTAATAGGGTCTGTCTGACTTTGGTGTCACGATATCAAATTTCAATATCTTGACATTGATTGAACTCACAAAAATGCCTTTCTGGAAGTTTACCTTGGTGTCGCGACACCAATTAAAAGTTTCCAAACTTCAATTTTCAATACTTAGCCAAAATTTTCCCCCTCTCTAAGCTTGAACCCAACCTTTTTCAATACCTACAAACAACAAAATTCATTAAATTAGTGAAGTTTTTTCACCCATTTCTGTTGACAAAACTTATTAGCAACATAAATAATAACTAAACTGAAATTAAACCTAAATTGTCCCACTGAAATCTAGACATAAAACAACCTAAAATTTAACTAAAATTAAGGAAAAAACATTAAAATAAATCTTGGAGTACCTCCCAAGAGTGCTTGTTTATAGTCATTAACTAGACTATGGTAATAGAGTGATCATGTGGTAGCAAGGGAACGGTTTCCTGTTCTTCTTCTATTGTTCCTCTATAGTAAAGCTTTTGGCGGTGTCCATTCTCTTTGAAATTTTCTTCTTTCCCTTTCAGTTCCACTTTGAAATTTGCTTTTTTCCTTTTCAATTCCACCTCTCCATATAGAAAAACTTGCACTATTTCAAATGGCCTGCTCTACCTTGACTTGAGCTTTCATGGAAATCGTTTGAGTCGAGAATTATAACAGAGAAACAGTAAATCTCTAGGTTTGAACTCCTTTCTTACATTGTGCTTGTCATGGCACAACTTTGTGCTCTCTTTGTAGAGTTTTGAGTTATCATAAGCTTCTCTTTGTAATTTATCAAGCTCATTGATATCCAAAAGCCTTTTTTCACTTGTATCCTTCCAATCAAATCTGAGACTCTTAATTGCCAATATGCCTGTGCTCCAACTCTACCGAGAAATGACATGGTTTACCATAAAACATTCTATAGGAGGATATCCCATTGGTGTCTTGTGGATAGTCCTATAAACACATAAAGTATCATCCAACTTCTTTGACCAATTCTTTCTTGAGAAATTTATAGTTTTCTCTAATATTGTCTTCAATTTCTAGTTGGAGACCTCCACTTGACCGGATGTTTGAGGATGGAATGCAAGCGAGATCATGGGCCTCACACCATACTTTGATCAGACAGACTCAAAAAGTGAATTCTTGAAGTGAGGTCCTCCGTCACTTAGTATGGCCTTTGGGTATCCCAAGTTTAGCATCATTGATAGGTAATACAACGGCTTCAACCTATTTAGAAACATAGCCCACTGCCACTAAGATATACTTGTTGTTAGAGGAGGTTAGAAAAGATCCTATAAAGTCTATTCCTCAAAAACCAAACACTTCACAAATTAGAATATTATTGAGCTCTCATTTCTCTTGACAAGTTCCCCCTCATTGACATTCATTGCATTGCAAGACAAAATCTCTTGCATCTTTGAAGAAACTTGGCCCCAAAAATCCACATTATAAAACCTTAGCGGCTGTTCTTTGGGATTCGTGTTGTCCTCCCACCAGTGATGAGTGCCAATGGTGGAAAATGTCCACCACATCTTCTTTTGGAATACATGTCGTAATGATTTTATCTTCGTACCGATGGTAAAGAAAAAGATCCTCCTAAAAGTAGAACTTGGACTCTGGAAGAAACTTTATCCTTTGATTTCCAAACGCGGTTGAAGGAATTAGCTTGGTTTATAGATAGTTATTACAATGTCAGTATACCAAGGGGTAGAATCCTTAACCCTGAAAAATTGTTCTTCCAAAAATTTTTCTAGTATGGGTTGTGTGATTGCAATGTGATGCTGCTGTCGAGTTGCAATGCTGTCGTAAGCACCCAAATTAAACAACTCTAATGTAGTAGTGGTGAGTCGAGTTCGTCCCACAGAGAACGGGGTTTATTTTCGTGCTAAATGGAACAAGGGGGGTTTGGAATGATTTTTAACTAAAATTAAAACAATAAAAGAATTGAAGATAATTCAATTAAGAAAGATCTTGGTTTTGGTCATATCCACCATGGCAATTTCACTAGTCGATCCTTGACACACAAAATAATTCAATTCTATATCAAGCACTAATTGAAGAATTAACCCGAACGGATACCAATTCAAAGTTGATTCTTATTTCTTTCTAAAGTTGATTAATTTTTAACACGCGATCCAATTAACCCTAACTATTAATTTAAACCAGACATGCGCCAAAGATCAATTTAATACAGAAGCTTTAAGATCAACAAGAACAATTAAACTAATTAAACATAAACACAAGCGGTTATGCCAATTAGATGATTAATTTCCCTAAATTCAATAACACAAATCCAGTAATTATCAAATTCAGTTGCTTCACAGATTGAATTAAGCACGCGCGGTTAAAACAATCAAGCAGTAGATTAATTCTAATAACTTAGTATTCTCCAGCAATAATAAGTTAAAAAGAACAATCATAAAATTAATCGCCGAAAAATAATCAATACTTGAGATAAAATTGAATAATTCAAGCACAAGAAGTCTCACAACTTTGTAGAATTGACCATGGCTTCAATTCTATCTACCAAGAAAAGAGTTTAGGCACAAAGTGCCATGAAAGAATAAAGACGAATTTCTACTCTAAAAACCCTAGCCAAAACTAAAATAAAAGTGTCCATCCCTTTTTCTCACCCTAAATGGGATATTTATAATGAGTACTTAGGGTTACAATTAATGCCTATAGATAAGAACGTAAAGTAAAGGGTGAAAAAGAGTTCAATCGGGCAAAGAAATCTATCAAAAAACTCACAAACACGCTTTTGTTGCTCTCCGCGCACATGCACTGTGGTTTTTGCGCGCCAGGCAGTAAGTTCCAGGTAGGTTCTGTCCTCCGCGCACATGCGCTGAGGTTTTTAAACGCATGTGCGCGCGAGGCAGTAAGTTCCAGGTAGGTTCTGTCCTCTGCGCACATGCGCTGAGGTTTTTACGCGCATGTGCGCGCGAGTTTCTTCTAGAATTGAAGCTTCTGGGCGCAGCGCACATGCGCTGTACAGCTCCAGCGCATGTGCGCTGGCTTCCTCCACTTTGGTCCGCCTTCGACTTCGATTTTCACCTTGATGCCTCTGTTATTTGAGAAAGTGTAAAACACAAAAGTTGTAGATATATCCCTTATATTTCAAATGCATCTTGAATCATCTCAATCGGAGCTCGGGATCAAAATTTATGCTTGAAATACAAAACAGTGTCTGGAATGACTTCGTGCTCGTGCATGTCTCTCGTACTAAGCATTTTCTTTCATCGTTTTGCATCCTTTTCAACTTTTTTTCACTGTAACCCTACAAAAACTGAGAATAACCAAATTAAGCTCAATACTAACTCAAATTTTGCTTACAACACACAAAAGCGTGGTAATTGACGCATAAAATATAGTACAATTATGAACTTATCAAATTACCCCACACTTATCCTTTGATCATCCTCGATCAAATATAAAATTAAAACATTTAAGCTCAACAAAATTCTACTCAACATATTCCTTCACATATCCACATAATAATCAATAATCAATCCAATAATCAGAGTAGTCAAAGAACCCAAAAGCTCAAAAGCTAACAAAAACCAAAACATGAAATTCGTGTGTATGTGTGTATAGCCATTCAAAAATTTAGATTTGAAAATGTCTAGATTAAATCATGAAGACCCTCAACATTGTTCTAAAAACCCCCATAGCCCACTCTTCTTACACCCTTCCACTAATCTAGACAACCGATTCAATTCAAATTTAGATAGGACTTTTAGTTCGAAATATAGGTTAAGGTATTTGTTAGCCAAAGAAGGGAACGGATTTAGCAAATAAGAACAAGAGCTTTATAGTAATGACGGCAGTACATTAAAATAAAACTTCTCTTCACATGCAGAATATCAAACATCCACGACCCCACACTTGAGTAACAAACACCTATTAAGAATTCAAAATAACCAAACATGCCAACCTCTCTCGGACATATATACATCTCATCATCATTTTATTTTTCTATGTCCGCTCATAGTATGGGTACCAGTGGTAGGCACTACCCGCAACATATAAACACGCAGGTACCAGTGATAGGCACTACCTGAGTATACAGGTACCAGTGATGGGCACTACCTGTAAATATCAAGAATATGCAAGTACCAGTGATGGGCACTACCTGCATATTCAAAAACTTCCATATTCATTTTTTTCTAACAATTTTTTCCAATACCGCATTTCGCAACAAAAATGTACATTACTCACTTCTCACAAACTTCAGGCCACCCTAATATCCCCTTAACATATAATATGCACCATAAAGCTCTTAAAGGGAATAATTTAGGATAAAACAAAGAAAAGAACATTAAGCTCACTAGGGGTAGGTAATTTGGGTTTATGTGAAAGAAGGTGAATGATATTTCTCTTCACAAGAATAAGGCTCAAATAGGGTACTTAGAATAAATTGTTAAAATGGTTGGCTAGAACGGCTTATCAAACAAAAAAAGCACTACGTTGATTTTAAAACTAAATCAAGTCGTCTAAAAATTAGCTTTGAAAATGTAATAAAGTAAGTTTTTGGGATGCAACATAATTGAGTCTACATAAATTTCTCTAAATATACCAAATCAAAAATTAATGTATGGCTCAGTGCTAAAAAATCTTGAAAATCATGAATGAAAAATATTAACACTGACTAATCATTCATGCATGGTTCAACTAATGATTATTATGCAGAAGAATGAAAAAAAATACATTAAGAATTTTAAAAAAATTCTAAAAATGGTCAATGATTTATCCACAAAATTTTCAAAAATTTCGACAAGCACAGATCAAAGGAAAAGTTAAAGTATTGCAGCAAAATTGAGAAAAATATACCAAACAACTAAAAAAAAAATCCAAATAACTCCCACCCCTACACTTAAAAATAAGCATTGTCCTCAATGCAAAAAAAAAATAAAAACATAAAAGCATAAAATGGGGAAAAGAAAAGCTTCTCTGGATTTAATTCGTGTTTGGAGCAGTATCCGCTATAAATAACCCCTTGTCGCGAAAGAAAGCTGGATAACACTAAACAAAACAAAACAAAACAAATAAATAATTCCCTTGAGATAACAAGAAAAACAAGAATATGGTAGAAAATGATCCTACAATAATCAAGAAGACTTATTCCCTTAAGGGAATACAGAACCAACATAACAAAAAGTAAGTTAACTAACTAAAATAAAACCTAACCAACGAAAATAAATGTCGAATAAAATAACCAAGCAAATTGTCTAGGAAATCAATTCAATAACTTTTAGCAACGAAAATAGCCCAACAGATAGGGCATAAGAACTCAAGGAGCACGGGGCCCCAAATCCTACAGAAAAGGTGGAAAGGGTGGGAATGTTGAAGGGTCCTCGCCCTGTTCTCTGGCCATTTGACGAGCCTCCATTATTTGTTGCCACGTAAACTGATAGTGCATAAATGAATCAAAACGGTGACTCATTCGCTGTTGTTCAGCCAAGATCTGATGTAGAAGGTCCTCCTGAGATTGTGGAGGAGCAGGTACTGGCTCGTCATCCAAATCATCAGCTTCCTCCACTTTTGATGTAGAAGCTTGAGCTCTAGTACGTTTAAACGGAGCCCGTAGACCTTCCATTGCAATCATCAGACCGGACCTCAATTTTTCTTCAGAAGGCTCAATCGGCACCCCACTTTCCAAGCATAGTGTCGTAATCAGATGAGGAAACCACAATTCCAATTGCCTACTAGTAGCGGAATAACAAATTTGTTGATATATGAGCTGACCCACATCAATGGCTTTCCTACTCAGTAGCAATGCAATATAGCAATTTAGCTCGTTCCATCGTGACATGGGTAAGATGGTTGACCGGTAAAAGGCAACCACAAATGAATTTAAACCAGTCAAACTATACTGGCTTAAGTTTATTTGTGTGAAAATGCCGAGCCGTCCTGCCATCAGCCGTAAAGGTCCAATCCACATCCCCGTCACAAAGAACACTGGCGATCTGTTGAAGCTCTACATTGGCATTGCGGGTATCAGGCCATTCATCATTATGAACATGACTGACCTTCAAAATTCTATTAATTTCATTGGCAGAGATATCCACGTCCTTCCCCTGTACATAGACCAGGGTGGAGCTATAGTGACCAAAGCTAGAATAGAACTCACGCACCACCGGAAGGACGGCATCGATGGGAGTTGAAGTAAGAAGCTCCCATCCATGATTGCGAATAGTTATCCTTATTTCCGGCACTCCTGCCAAAGGAAATTGAATGCCCTTTTCCTTTATTACAACCTGCTTAGAGATATCTATCATCATACTTTTGTTTGACAGCCGCCGTTAAGAAACGTAAACCGCCACCAACCCTTGATTGTGTAGCCCCGGATGATGAAAATTCACCTGTACCCTTGCCTGTGGCTGTTTTCTTGGCTGCTCTTTCCATTGCTATAAAACATTAAACAAGCATCATAATTCCCAAACAAACAAACAACACCCCACACTTACATAAAAAGCCAATCCCCCAAATCATAAGTCTTAGATTACACATGAAAATTCAAACAAAATAATTCTTAAAACTAGGACTTATATATAATGCATGAACATTCCTATGCATGAAAACCAATTAGATAGAATTCACATGGCATAATCAGTGGCTGAGGGATTAAATTCATGCATCAATGCCTTGCATTTGAACACTTTTATTCATTGGGGCATAATATCGAACACATGGCATGCATAAAGAAAGAGGAAAATTGTGGGTATATTATGAAAATGCAATCCATCCTCAATCAAAATCCCAACAAAAATCATACCAAATCATTGTGTTTTGAGATCAATACCTATGGGATTACATCAATTCAAAGCATAAAAAGACTCTAGATATTCTAGAAAATTTATTGAAACCCATAAAAAATTTGTAGAAAGAAAGAGAAATTCATACCTTGATTTGATTGTTCTTGATAAAAGAAGAAATTTGGGTGTAAAATTGATGGAATTGGGGTGGTTTTCAAATATCTAAAAATGGGGGATTTTGGGGTTTTGAGAGTTAGTTGAAATAGAAGAGGAATGTGAAGAATGAGGGAATAAGGAACGGTTCCTCTCTTTTATCTCCTCGCGCGCACGTGTGCAGCTTCTTCAGCGCGCATGTGTATGTGAGGCAGAGACTCTGATGGTTTATTGACTCAAGAGATTTGAGCGCGCGAGACAGAGGGAAAACTTTGAAAGGGTTTCAGCGCACATGCGCGGAACCTGGAGCACGCATGTGCGCTGAAGGCAGAATAAATTTTTTTTTTTTTTAATACCCTCATAAGATATAACCCTGTCAAAGATCTCTTTCTATATCATTTAAGCCTCTTAATGCAATTGATTTCCCAATTATCAAAAAAACTAAAATATGAATTCTTAAAATGAAAATAAGTAAAAATAAAGTTGCAAAAATTAAATAATAGATTAAAATTGATATGGACATGGGTTGCCTCCCATGCAACGCCTTTGTTTACTATCGTTGGCTTGACTTAATGTTCGTTCACCAATCAATCAAGTTACTCCCATGTGGAGGAGTCCAAGAATCTTTAGCTTCACTATTCTAAAAAATGATGGATTCATTCTCCTTTGCTCATGTAGGACCTGAACAAGTTGCTTTTCTTGCGACTTGCTAAGTTGACTTGAGATTATCACCCTGAACTTATCCTTTAAAAATATGTACTTAAGATAACCAGGAAGGCGATTATAACCTGAAATTGTTCCCTGCACAACAAATAACTTCAATTTCTCGTTAGAAAGTGGAAAAGCGTTAGGACTTTCATTACTTGTTTGTTCCAACAAGTCGTTGTTTTTTTCCATTTCTTGTTGAGATGTTCCTCACAGTTAGTGTCCACCTCCAAATTACAGAAACAATTCCTTGAGATTGATGTTTTCCAAACCTTATTTTGATGATGACATAAACACTTAACTCTGTAAAACAAGCTTTTGCAGGAACAGCTCTTTCGGACGCAGGACCGTCCGAACTAGGTCAAAAGCACCTCGGACGCATTGCAACGTCCGAACAAACTGGCAGAAAGAATGGGATTCTACTGCCTTTTCTTCGGACGCTTCAGGACCGTCCGAAACCTCTGTCGGACGAAGGACCGGACGCATGCACGGACGTTCGAACGAAGCATCTCAACAAACTGAAAGAAGATCGGAAGCTTCCTCGGACGCATTCCATCCTCCTCGGACGTCCGAACCCCCAACGGCTATTTTTTGTGCATTTATTACTTAGCCGTTAGGAAGTAGTTGAAAGCTCTATTTATTGCTATTATAAATAGGTGCTTTAAGAACCTGAATAGATCATCTAATACATTGTATACAAGCCTAAGACTGAAAAGAGTAATTTGAGTGCAAATTGACTATAGTGCTTTGTTGTATTAGTGTGAAGTTGTGAGTGCAAATTCAACTTTGAGTGGAGTGATAATCTTGTACAAGAGTGTGGTTGTAATTAAGATTCTTGGCTCAACTAAAAGAGTTTTAGTGTGAGCAAGAACTTCCCAACTTTGTAAAGATTATTGGCTCACCAAGAGTGTGAAGCATTCAAGAAATTTGATACTTCAAGCTTGCTAGCTTGGAAGTATTGTTTGTTCAATTTTTCTCTCTTTACTTTACTGTTTTATTAAATTTATTATCTCTGCATTTAAATTTAAAAATACTCACTGCTTTGTGAAAGCATAATCTTTAGAACCCTAATTCACCCCCCCTCTTAGGTTGCTTTGGGACCAACAATTGGTATCAGAGCTTGGTCTCATCATATTGCTTAAACTGCTATTGAGAAAAGAACTATGGCAACCAACAATGCTCTGTTTTTTGAAGGCCAATCTATTACTAGGCCTTTCCCATGTTTAATGGGGCTAATTTTATTAGTTGGAGAGATAGAATGAAAATATTTCTGCAATCTATTGACATTGAGTTGTGGTATGTTGTCAATGAAGGTCCATTTGAAGCATCTATCATTGATGATCACACAAATAGAAGAAGAGAAAAGACAAGGAATGAGCTCACTCCACAAGACAAGGCAAACTTGACGTTGAATGCAAAAGCCATGAATGTGCTATATAATGCCTTGGACGCAAATGAATCAACTCGCGTGAAGGGTTGCAGTTCTGCAAAAGAAATATGGGATAAGTTGAAGGAAATTCACGAAGGAAGCGATGATGTTCGTGAGCAAAAGAAATCTCTACTTGTTGCCAAGTATGAGTCCTTCAAGATGGAACCACATGAGAATATAGATAAAATGTACTGCAGTTTCAATGACATTATAAAGGATCTTGAAGCCTTGAGTAAGGAGTACTCTTTGGGTGAGAAAAATAGAAAAATTCTGAATGCGCTATCCGATTCTTGTGAGAATGGGATGCCAAAACAATTGCCATAGAGGAAGCTAAGAATTTAAATTTAATGCCTATTGAATCACTAATCAATTCTCTTACATCTTAGAACTCAAGCTAAAGGCCAAGGTTGTGGATGATGAAGAAGCAAGGCCAAGAAGGGGCATTGCTCTAAAGACCTCTCAAGAGGAAGATGAAAACTGCTCCATCAATCTAGAAGATGAAGATCTTGATGAAGGAGATCTTGCACTCATCACCAAAGGATTTCTTAAACATTACATCAACAAACGAAGAATGAGAAGAGGCGGAGCTGCAAACACAAATAATTTTAAAGGGAAGTCAAGACTTGAACTAAAGAAGCAAAATGATAAATGCTTTGAGTGCGGTCAACTCGGGCATTTTGCAAATGAGTGTCCCTCCAAGAAAAAGAAGGAAGGAAGAAAACCAAGATTCAACAACTTTCAAATCACATGGGACGATTGCAACTCCGAAGGAGAAGTTGAAGAAGAAATGGAGTTAGGCACAAATGGCTTTTATGGCTATTGGAGACAATGAGGTAAATTCTAACTATGACTCCAATGATGAAAATGATGAAGATGATCTTGAAGCTTTCATTTTGAAATTGCATGATAGCTTAAATAATCATATGCTAGAAATAAGGAGTTAGTAAAAAAGTCAAATGCTTTATTGAATGCTAACTCTAAACTTGTGAATGAAAACAATAGGCTATCACAAGAAAATTGTGATTTGAAGAAAAGAATGCATGAGAGATCAAAGGTCAAGGAAGAACAAGCCTCCTTGAAGAAAAGAATGGATGATTTAAATACTCTCTTAGCTAGAAAGAAAGAAAATGTTGTTGATATGAAAAGAAATAGAAATGTAGCAATCAACAAAAATTTTGTCATATTTAGAAGAGATGACTTATGTATTGTAAAACCAAAATCTTCTTTATATGGAAACAAAAGCATTGTTTGTAGATATTGCCAACAAAATGGACATACTAAGAATATGTGTTATGTATATCAAGAAAAATGAAAAACTTGGAACGAAAGTTGCATGGATAGTAAGCAATCTCACTAACACTCATGGACCCAAAAAGACATGGGTACCAAAAGTTATCAATTGATTTATTGTGTAGGTACTTAACATCGCCAACAATGCTAAGTGGTTCATAGATAGTGGATGTTCAAGGCACATGACGGGTGATGCCTCTCTCTTCACAAACCTTACATCCAAAAACAGTGGAAAAGTCACTTTTGGTGACAACAACAAAGCAAAATCAATTGGCATTGGTGATGTAGGTAAAAATGGTGAAACCTTGATTAAGAATGTACTTCTTGTTGATAATTTAAACTATAATCTATTAAGTGTTAGTCAACTTTGTGACAAAAATTTATATGTTTTCTTTACCAAGCATGAATGTCTTATACTTGACAAAAATCATGTTGTTTTGTTCAAAGGCACTAGGCACAATGACGTTTATGTGATTTATCTTGATAAAATTAGTAATAGCAATGTAAAATTCTGTCTTACCGCTTCTATAGATGATCCTTGGCTTTGGCATAGAAGACTTTGTCATTTTAATATGGATTTGATTGAAAAATTAGCCAAGAAAGATTTGGTAAGAGGCTTGCCAAAACTAAAATTTCTGAAAAATAAAATTTGTGATGCTTGTCAATTTGGTAAACAAGTCAAAGTTTCTTTTAAACCTAAGAATTTTGTGTCTACTCATAAACCTTTAGAATTGTTGCATTTAGACTTATTTGGACCCACTCAATATGCTAGTCTAGGTGGTTGCAAATATGCATTTGTTATCGTAGATGACTACTCAAGGTTTACTTGGGTATTATTTCTTGTTCACAAAAACGAAGCATTTGAAAAATTTGTAAAATTGTTTTCCAAAATTCAAAATTTATTGGATACAAAAATTGTTCGTTTAAGAAGTGACAATGGTACCGAATTTAAATTTGGGGGTTTTCCCGACTTTTGTGATCACAACGGTATCTTTCATGAGTTTTCGGTTGTTAATAAAGGAGTTCCTCAACAAAATGGTGTTGTTGAAAGAAAAAATAGGACTCTTCAAGAAACGGCTAGAACTATGATTAGTGAGTGTGACCTACCTCAATACTTTTGGGCCAAGCTGTGATAACAAGGCTTGTTAAAGTCTGTCTCTTATACACATCTAGATTTGTATAATAAGACAGGTTATGAACATCATTTTTTGTAGAAAACCCGTTGTGAGCTATTTCAAAGTTTTTGCTTGCAAATGCTTTATTCTAAATGTGTATAAGAGAACCTTGGAAAATTTGACAAAAAATCGGATGAAGGAATTTTTCTAGGATATTCTAGTGACAAGAAAGCATACCGAGTTTACAATAGAAGAACGCTTTTAATTGAAGAAGTTGTGCATGTTACATTTGATGAATCTAATGATGTTATCTCAAAGAATTTATGTGAAGATGAAGACACAGGTATTTTAAAGGAGCTCGAAAAGCTCGATATTCATAAAGATCATCAAGAGGTTACATCAAGCGTTGATAATGTATAAGCTCAACAACCATCAAGTTGATGATGAAAAGAATGAGGATGCTCAAAACGATCTTCCGAAAGCTTGGAGATTCGTCTCTAATCATCCTCAAGATTTAATCATAGGTGATCTATCCAATGGGGTAACTACTCGTTCTCATAAACCTTTGAACAATAATTGTGCATTACTTTCTCACATTGAACCCAAACATATAGATGTTGCCTTAAGTGATGAATCATGGGTTAATGCTATGCAAGATGAACTTAGTCAATTTGAGAAAAATAATGTATGGACTTTAGTTGAAAGACCATCTTCTCATCCCGTTATTGGTACTAAATGGGTGTTTAGAAACAAATTAAATGACAAAGGTGAGATCATAGGAAACAAAGCAAGACTTGTTGCAAAAGGTTACGCTCAAGAAGAAGGTATTGACTTTGATGAAACCTTTGCACCCGTGGCTAGATTAGAATCTATCCGCATGTTTCTTGCATTTGCATGTTTCAATAATTTAAAATTATTTCAAAATACATGGATGTCAAAAGTGCTTTTTTAAATGGTTTTATCGACCAAGACCATATCGTTGAACAACCTCGGGCTTTGAAAATAAGAATCTTCCAAATCATGTTTTCAAACTTTCCAAAGCTTTATATGGTTTGAAACAAGCTCCAAGAGCTTGGTATGAAAGATTAAGTGGATTCTTGTTGGAAAATGGTTTCAAAAGAGGTATTGTTGACACCACACTTTTTACAAAAACAGATTTAAAAGGATTGTTAATTGTTCAAATTTATGTTGATGATATTATTTTTGGAGCAACTAATGAAAATTTGTGCAAGGATTTTTCACTACTAATGCAAGAAGAGTTTGAGATGAGTATGATGGGCAAGTTGCAATTTTTCCTCGGACTACAAATTCATCAAACTAAGGAAGGAACATTTATTACACAAATCAAGTACACAAAGGAGCTGCTCAAACGATTTGGTATGGAAGATTGCAAACAAGTTGGTACACCAATGTGTACTTCAACCAAACGACATTGATAAAGACGAAGAAGGTAATAGTGTTGATGAAAAACAGTATAGAGGTATGATCGGAAGTCTCCTTTACTTAACTGCCAGTAGACCAGATATCATGTTTGCTGTTTGTTTATGTGCTAGATTTCAATCTTGTCCTAAAGAATCACATTTGATGGCAGTCAAAAGAATTTTTAGATATCTAAAAGGAACAACAGATTTTGGTCTGTGGTATCCAAAGTCCTCTACATTTGATCTAATTAGCTATTCTGATGCTGATTTTGTTGGCTGTAAAATTGATAGAAAAAGTACCAGTGGAATGTGTTATTTTCTGGGAAATTGTCTTGTGTCTTGGTTCAGTAAAAAACAAAATTCCATTTCTCTTTCTACGGCTGAAGCCGAATACATTGCTGCCGGAAATTGTTGTGCTCAACTTCTTTGGATGAAACATACTTTGAAAGATTTTGGTGTCATTTTTGATTGTGTTCCTATATTATGTGACAACACTAGTGCAATCAATCTCACACATTTCTACACAATAAAAATCCTGTTTTGCACTCTAGAACCAAACACATTGATGTTAAGCATCACTTCATTAGAGACCTCGTTTGTAAAAAGGAAATTCGTGTTGATTATGTGCCTACTTCAGACCAATTGGCTGATATTTTTACAAAACCCTTAGCTCTAGATCGTTTTGAATCGCTCAGAAAATGCTTGGGGATTTTACAGAAAAATTTGGCATAGGTTCATAGTTCGGACGCACTCATTCGTCCGAACAACTGATCTTTCGGACGCTCTGGATCGTCCGAAAGCATATGTTACTTCTCGGACGCTCATATTCGTCCGAACAACATTCTATTTTTCCTTAAACTCTCTGGAAATCTTCCGGACGCTCATATTCGTCCGAACAACATTCTATTTTTTCCTTAAACTCTCTGGAAATCTTCCGGACGCACAGCTTCGTCCGAGAGAAACTTCGGAGACACTGGCTCATCTTTCGGCCGTCCGTTCTTCAGCTTTCGGACGCTTTGTCGGACGCAGGCCAAACGGATTTCTTCGGCCGTCCGAACGGTACCCCTGTTCTATTAAAACCATCCAAATTCCCCTTTCGGACTCACTCTCACACCCGAAAACCCTTAGGCGATTTTTCATCCCTTCCCTACCCCTCAAAATTTCCAATCTCTCTTCCAAAATTGATTAAGAAATCATCCTACCCATAACCCCTATCACCTAAATCACATCCCATTTCACCCATTCACCATCTCAATTCCTCAAAATCTCTCAAATCTTCAAACTTTTTAAATTTTTTTTGGGGTTTTCTTCTCTTCCACTACAATGGTGAAATCTCGTGGCGGTTCCTCTACAGCGACTCGGGGTAGGAAAGCTAAAGGAGAGGCTCCTGTACGAGGAGAATCCTCAGCAAATCCTCAAGTTTCCACCACTCCGACTCTGTCCAAATTTATCGATGCCAAGGCATCGGAGCGGTATACTTCTCTTCTCAGTAAATCCATTTATCGTTCTAACGTCCAAATTTTCCATAGTCTCTTGATGAGTATAATCTTGCCAATTATAAAATCGTGTTTTGAAAAACAGAATTGGGGTCATTTAGTACATCTTGATTTACCTGTTTATCACGATATGGTGCTTCAATTCACGGCCAATCTTCGGAAAGGTCCTACTATTCGCACCCTTATTTCTCGTGTTAAGACATGTATTGAGATTTCATCAAACATAATTAATACCATTTTTGAATGTGAGATCTCCAACCCCTCTAGATTTTTCCTACTTCTTTTCATTGGATTCCGAAATGGCCCTCTGAGGGATACTCAGTTTGATATCGATGAAGTTCGAGCCAATTTCAATGTCCATTTTAAACAGGAGTCGGAAGCCAAGACTACTCTGCTCTAAATATTATGTATACCCTTGTAACAAATCTTTTGTTGCCAACTATACGGGCATCGTAGAGCCCGGAAAAATGCAACTGTACTTATTTTTCTGTGTCTTCAAAGGTATCTTTCTTGACTTTGGGTATCTTTTTTGTTCCCTATGGGAACTTTTTCTAACCGATACTACGAAAAAATATTCCTTTTGGGAAATTTCTCACAAAAATTTTTGATGTTCTCAACGTTCCCTTTATAGGAAATAAACAATATCTTCCATATTTTAATAAATCATACATTGAAAGAAAAGGTCTCAGGTTTTTTAATGATCAATGGCTTACTAAGGCAGCCTTTGATATTGCCAAATCTCAATCCCATGCCTCCACATCTGATTTTACTATCCCTCCTTCTCCCACTCCTCAACCACCTCCATTCACATCTGCACCATCTACTTCTGCGCCATCTTCTGAACCATCCCAGACATGCCGAGACTTCTCCAATCTGAGCACTCAAGTCAGTTCTTTTCAACGTCGCACAAATCGCAAGCTCAGACGACTTGAGACTCGCCAAACAATTATCCAAGAGGCCCTCAGTCTCGGCATGTCTGCTTCGGCTCAAGTCCAGTTCGCTGAACTTCAGTCCCAACATCCACTTGAGTCATCCTCTGACAGTGATGAACCTGAAGATGAACCTACTGTCACGCGAAGACAATGCAGAAGCTGCTCAAGGAGCGGCAAATGACGATGACGATAACGATGACAATGACGACGAGGATGAAGATATTGACGCTACATTTGACTTCATCATGCAACGTCGTACCGGGGGGGAGGATGACAGTGACGCCACTGCAGAAGACATTCCATCCAAGCGCCAAAAAGCCGAAAAGCGCTCCAAAAAGCACCATGACTCTAATTAGTTCTTTTACCTTTGTATTTGCTTTCAGCTACTCTGTAGCTTGGTTATGTATTCGACTCTTGAATTTTTTTGTTTAAAAGAATTGTTTCAAATTCTATCAAATTACTTGCGTAATCTAAGGGGGAGTCCTTTCCTTTGATTAATGTCATATTGCTATGCTTTGATATGTCTTGATATTGCATGATCTAAGGGGGAGTATTTTTTGATTGATGTCAAAAGGGGGAGTAGTTATATTGATATGCTTTGGTATGCTTTGATATGCCTTGATATGATTGATATGAGATATTGCAAAATTAATTATATGTCATATTCAATTGAGGTTTGTCATCATCAAAAAGGGGGAGATTGATGTTTTCCAAACCTTATTTTGATGATGACATAAACACTTAACTCTGTAAAATAAGCTTTTGCAGGAACAGCTCTTTCGGACGTACAGGACCGTCCGAACTAGGTCAAAAGCACCTCGGACGCATTGCAACGTCCGAACAAACTATTAAAGAATGGGATTCTACTGGCTAATTTTTCGAACCCCTTTTGACCGTCCGAAACCTCTGTCGGACGAAGGACCGGACGCATGCACGGACGTCCGAACGAAGCATCTCAACAAACTGAAAGAAGATCGGACGCTTCCTCGGACGCATTCCAACCTCCTCGGACGTCCGAACCCCCAACGGCTATTTTTTGTGCATTTATTACTTAGCCGTTAGGAAGTAGTTGAAAGCTCTATTTATTGTTATTATAAATAGGTGCTTTAAGAACCTGAATAGATCATCTAATACATTGTATACAAGCCTAAGAAAAGAGTAATTTACTGAGTGCAAATTGACTATAGTGCTTTGTTGTATTAGTGTGAAGTTGTGAGTGCAAATTCAACTTTGAGTGGAGTGATAATCTTGTACAAGAGTGTGGTTGTAATTAAGATTCTTGGCTCAACTAATAGAGTTTTAGTGTGAGCAAGAACTTCCCAACTTTGTAAAGATTATTGGCTCACCAAGAGTGTGAAGCATTCAAGAAATTTGATACTTCAAGCTTGCTAGCTTGGAAGTATTGTTTGTTCAATTTTTCTCTCTTTACTTTACTGTTTTATTAAATTTATTATCTCTGCATTTAAATTTAAAAATACTCACTGCTTTGTGAAAGCATAATCTTTAGAACCCTAATTCACCCCCCCTCTTAGGTTGCTTTGGGACCAACAGAGATGTTCCTCACAGTTTGTTGCAACAAGTGTTGCAACATACGTCTTATTCGTATGTTCATGAATTTACTGTATTGGAGGCTTACACACATCAATTATAGAAACAAGTTTAGTATGGTACAGCAAGTTAACAATTTTATCTCCAAATTCCATACCAAGATTGCTGTTAAGAACATCTATCTTAGTTTGGGAAGTAGCTATAAATGGTCTTCCTAACAAAATAGGAGCATTAAAATCACCTTGTTCCATTTATAAGACGTAAAAATCAGCAGGAAAAACCAAACTTCCCACTTGAACTACTATATCCTCTAAATTCCCTTAGGATAGGCTAAAGATCTATCAGCCACCTGAATTACTTTACCAGTTTTATTCAATGGTCCAATTTTCAATGCATCATACACAGAATATGCCATTACATTAATAGATGCACCTAAATCCGGCATGGCCTTTTCCAAGTGTGTATTGCCTATCTTGCAAGGAACGGAGAACATACTTGGGTCCTTATGCTTTTCGGGTATGGATTTTTGAATTATTGACGATACATTTCTCCCCACCTCTACCTTTATAATTTTATTCTCTCTTTGCTTTCTTTTATGGGAACACAACTCCTTAAAAAACTTAGCATAGCAGAGGTATTTGTTTAACAGCATCTAATAAGGGAATATTTACCTCACACTTACGAAAAGTCTCATATAGCTCTTTGTCAGGATCCTCTTTTGAAAACTCTTTCAATGCCTTGGGGAATAGGGGTTCTGGGTTATCTTCGGTCCACAAAAAAGGAACACTTTTATCTTCACTGCCGCTGCTTTTCTTCTCACATGGTTCAACCCTTTTTCGACTGTGGTCTTCTTCTTCTCAGCCTCCATATGTTCAGGAACTATTTTGCTTTGCACATCAACCTCTTTACCACTCCTCAACGTAATTGTGCTCACATTCTCCTTGGGGTTGATGATGGTTTGAGACGGCAACTTCCCGGAGCTTTGCGCTTCCAACTTGCTAATCGCAGTAGCCATTTGTCTCATTTGGTGTTGCAACTGCTGAATACTGGCCTTTGTATGCTGCTGGAATTGAATCGTATTTTCAGTTAAAATATCTAGCCATTCCTCTATAGACTTACCAGATTGATTATTCAAATTAGACTGCGTGTTGTCTCTGAGCGAATGGTGGCTTGTATGGTTGGAAGTTCTGCCTATTTTGTTGAGGCTGATTTTGGGCTTGGTTCTCGTATCTCAAGTTAGGATGATCCCTCCATCCTGGATTGTACGTGTTCGAGTAGGGATCATAACTTTGTCGTGGCGGCCCTGGGAATCCTTCGGCTGCGTTTACTTGCTCTTGACCTCCATCTTGTAATGTGGGACACATATCTATTGAGTGTCCTTCAATTGAGCAGATACCACATGGTTGTGCAGTCGGTGCAGCACCTGAAGCTAACTATTGAACGAAAGAGGTTAAACTAGCCATTTGTTGTTCTAATGAAGAAACATTTACCTCATTTACACGCTTGAGAGGTTGATCGCGTCATGTCCCAAACTTTTGAGAGCGAGCGGCCATATTCGATATAAGCTCACGAGCAACGTCTATGGTCAAATTGTCTAACGCCTCTCCATTTGCAACGTCGACCATGTTCCTTTCATTAGGCAACAACTCCCTTCATAAAAATATTGAAATAATAAGGAGTCACTTATCTGATGATGCGGACAACTTGCACACAGTTTCTTGAAGCACTCCCAATACTCGTACAAAGATTCTTCATTTTATTGCCTTGTTCCACAAATTTTCTTGCGAATATTTGCAGTTCGAGAAGCTGGATAGTACGTAGCCAAGAATAGTCTATTCATTTGCTCCCAAGTTGTGATACTACCTGAAGGCAAATCGAACAGCCAATTCTTCGCCTCATCCTTGAGTGAGAACATAAATGCTTTTAACTTGATATGCTCCTCTGACACCCCGGTGGGTCTCATACTTGTGTAAACCACATGGAGCTCGTTAAGATGCTTGTTTGGATATTCACTTGGCATTCCATGAAAAGCAGGTAATAAATGGATTAGTCCAGATTTCAATTCAAATGTGATATTAGCATCTAAATCTGGATAAGTAATGCATAAGGGTTGGTTCAAAGTGGGCGCGGCTAATTCTGTCAAAGTGCGTTTATACAGCGCCATGTTAGACTCTTCCTGTTGTTCTTCCTGTTCTTGTTCACCTGCGAAGATATAATTAAACAAATTTTCTTCCCCTAATTGTCGTTCTCGTATTTCTTTTCCCAATCTAAGTTCTCTGTATTTTCAGATCAAATTGGAATTCAACTTGTCCAGCAGACCAGGTCACAGGCATACACAATTAGTGGTAGAATAATAATAAAAGAAAGAAAACAAAAAACTAAAATAAATAGCACAAAAATAATTCAGACCGTTCCCCGGCAACGACGCTAAAATTTTGGTGTGATTGCAATGTGATGCTGCTGTCGAGTTGCAATGCCGTCGTAAGCACCCAAAATTAACAATTCTAATGTAGTAGTGGTGAGTCGAGTTCGTCCCATAGAGAACGGGGTTTATTTTCGTGCTAATGGAACAAGGGTGGTTTGGAATGATTTTTATCTAAAATTAAAACAATAAAAGAATTGAAGATAATTCAATTAAGAAAGATCTTGGTTTTGGTCATATCCAACTTTTAATACCATGGCAATTTCACTAGTCGATCCTTGACACACAAAATAATTCAATTCTATATCAAGCACTAATTGAAGAATTAACCCGAACGGATACCAATTCAAAGTTGATTCTTATTTCTTTCTAAAGTTGGTTAATTTCAACACGCGATCCAATTAACCCTAACTATTAATTTAACCCAGAAACGCACCAAAGATCAATTTAATAGAAGCATTAAGATCAACAATAACAATTAAACTAGCTAAACATAAACACACGTGGTTATGCCAATTAGATGATTAATTTCCCTAAATTCAATAACAGAAATCCAGTAATTATCAAATTCAGTTGCTTCACAGAATGAATTAAGCACACGCGGTTAAAACAATCAAGCAGTAGATTAATTCTAATAACTTAGTATTCTGCAGCAATAACAAGTTAAAAAGAACAATCATAAAATTAATCGAAGAAAAATAATGAATATTTGAGATAAAATTGAATAATTCAAGCATAAGGAGTCTTACACCTTTGCAGATATTGACCATGGCTTCAATTCCCTCTACCAAGAAAAGAGTTCAGCACAAAGTGCCGTGAAAGAATAAAGAGGAATTTCTACTCTAAAAACCCTAGCCAAAACTAAAATGAAAGTGTCGATCCCTAAATGGGGTATTTATAATGGATACTTTGGGTTACAATTAATGCCTATAGATAAGAACGTGAAATCGGGGAAAAAAGAGTCCAACCGGGCGAAGAAATCTATCAAAAACTCACAAACACGTTTTTGCTGCTCTCCGCGCACATGCCTGAGGTTTTTACGCCCATGTGCTCGGGAGCTGTTTCTAGAATTGAAGCTTCTGGACGCAGCGCACATGCGCTGCACAGCTTCGGTGCATGTACGCTGGCTTCCTCCACTTTGCTCCACCTTTGGCTTCGATTTTCACCTTGATGCCTCCGTTATTTGAGAAAGTGTAAAACACAAAAGTTGTAGATCTATCCCTTAGCTTCCCAATTCATCTTGAATGACTTCAATCGGAACTTGGGATCATTCTGGAAGGGGCAAATTTAAGCTTGAAATACAATAAAGTGTTTGGAATGACTTCGTACTCGTGCATGTCTCGTACTAAGTATTTTCTTTCATCGTTTTGCATCATTTTCAACTCTTTTTCACTGTAACCCTACAAAAACTGAGAATAACCAAATTAAGCTGAATACTAAACTGAGAATAATGAAATTAAGCTGAATACTAACTCAAATTTTTCTTACAACATATAAAAGTGTGGTAATTGACACATAAAGTATAGTACAATTATGTGCTTATCAATGGGTGAATCTTCCGGCTTTTTCCATTGGCCCGTCAATCTTTCAGAGGTGGTTGGTTCCCAATCAAATCTCTGTAACAATAAAATCCGACGAATAAGTCTAGGTATAACATCATTTTTTGAAGGAAAATATATAAGAGCCGAATGATTGGTAGGTACGATCACGTTGCTCCCAATAAGATATGATCTAAACTTATCAAAGGTAAAAACAATAGCAAGGAGCTCTTTGACGATATTAGAAAGACATGTAGTTCACTTGGGCCTCATTCAAGATATGACTAGCATAGTTGATGACATCTAAAACCTTGTTTATCTTTTGACAGAAAACCACTACAACGACATATCACATGCATCGCATATTAATTCAAATGGTAATTCCCAATCTCGAGTAACTATAATCGGAGAGGTGATCAAGGCATTTTCAACACATTAAAAGCATGTAGACAATTATCATAACAAATGAATGGACCATCCTTTTATAATAAAGCACTGGTTGTGCTGTCGTCTGCACCTAAAAGTAAAACCCATACTTCTAAAGCACTGGAAGTAAGGATCGTTTCCATAGAGAGTGTATAGCTTACTACTTCGTACTTCTGTGAAAAAAGACTGGGGAGGAGGGAGATTAAATACAATGAATATAAATAAAAGAAACTAACTAACAAGCAATTGAAATTAAAGGGGAGAAATAAAGAGAACAAACCTTGATCTTGGTTACATCCACCATGGAGATTCAATAGCTGATCATTGATACCAAAGTGGATATAGCAATTCTGTATCAAATACTAATTGAAGAATTAAGCCGGAATTCCAACTCAAAGCTTATTCTTATATCTTTTCTTAAGTTTAGTTAATCTTCAACACATGATCCAATTAATCCTAACTACTAATTAATTCCAAACAATTGCCAAAGATTAATCACGTAGAAGCATTGAGAACTAGAAAGATCAATTAGACAAATACAACATAAGCACACGGTTATGTCAATTAGTTGGTTATTTTTCCTAGATTCAATACTCTAATCCAACAATTATTAAACCTAGTTGCTTCACAAATTTAATCAAACAACACAGGCAATATTAATCTAACTATAGATTGAATCCGTTAATTAACTACATGGCCTTCATAGCAATTAAAAGAAGCAATCATAAAAATACATGCAGAAAAATAATCAATACTTGAAATAAGAATTGAATAATTGAAAAACAATTAGTCTTACAACATTTAAGAATCCATGGATTTAGTTCCTTTGACCAGGAATTGATTTTTTGGCAAAAAAGGCCATGAAAGAGCTCTCAAAGTAAAGCTATCAAAGTATGACTAAAGAATGATAAAAACTGTGTGTCCCTTAACTCAGCTATCAAAGGAGTATTTATAAGGGATTCTAGGGTTAAATTTTCTTATCCCACAAGAAATGCATGAATACCCTGAAAAAAGAGTCCAACCTAATGACGAAAGCTATCAAAAATAATAAATTTCGTAAACCGTCATAGGCACGAGAACACATGCTCTAGATTTGGGTGCACCTCTGCTAGAATTGGCTCCTGGAATCCTCCTCTCTAGAACAAGCACACATGCCCTGGATTTCAGGAGCATGTGCACCAAAAATAGAACATCTATTTCAAATTTAACCTCGGGTTTGACCTCGATATTTACAGAATTTGGGAAAATTATAAACACAAATGTTGTAGTTCTACCTCTTAGCTTTCCAATGCATCTTGAATCAACTTAATCAAAACTCGAACAAGAATGTTTTGCTCAAAATAAAAAGACAGTATCCAAATTTCTCAATGCTCGTGAACACTTTGTTGTTTTGATTTTTCTTCACTGTATTCCGTCCTTTTAACTCTTTTTGCACTTCAACCATACAAAAACTACAAACCAATTAAACTCATAATTAATTGAAATATTGGTTACAATACATAAAAATGAGATAAATGAGATAAATGATATATAAAACTTCAGATATTTTTGAGCTTATCAAGTCAACCCACACTTAACTTTTGATCGTCCTCAAGCAAAACTAAAATTAAAACATATAAGTTCATCAAAAATTCACCCAACATATCTCAACAATTGCCACACAAATAATCAAGAGCCACTCCACTATCAGGAGTAGTCTAAGAACTCAAGATCTCAAATGCTAATAAAAACCTAAGACATGAAAAATAGTGTATTTGTGCATAGCCATTCAAGAAAATAATTTTTAAGACACTCGCATCAAATCATGCAAACTCTTAGAATTTTTTTGAACATCCTATAGCTCACTCTTCTAAGACTTACATCTGTCCACTAATGTAGACAACTGACTGAATTTAAATTTGGTAGGACTTTTTAGCTTGAAACATTAGGCTAGGATATTAGCTAATCAAAGAAGGGATAAGGATATTGGAAAACAAAAGAAAGAGCTTTAAGATAATGTTGCGCTCCATTAAAATAAAACTTCTCTTTAAACATTAAACCACCTATCCTTACAGAGAAATAACTCCACACTTAATCAACAAATACCCAGGAAGAATTTCATACAACAAACAAAGAGAAGTCATCGTTCTTCAATTTAGCCCAACATGCCTACATTTCTCGGACATTATCTTCATATTTCTTTTCATTTTTTCATGTTCAATCCTAACACGGGTACCAGTGATGGGTACTGCCCGCAAACACACCAACGCAAGTACCGGCTATAAGCACTACTTACAATTTTTCAAAATTTTTTTTCCTTCAATCGTTTTTTTAATTTTTATAAACTTGATACCCCCTTCTTGCCCCGTAAAGGTACACCACTCATCACCTTCAAAAAATTGACCACCCTTATTCAACTACCTTTCACCCTTATATCCCTTTACAATCAATTGTGTGCAATAAAGCTCTTAAGGGACATTTTCGATAGAAAAATAAAAAAAATTATTAGGCTAAAAAAGGTAGGAAAAATGATTTTTGAAAGAAAGTGAATAATATTTTTTCTCCATTCATTACAAATTAAAGCTTAAATAGGGTACAATGAATAAAAATTTCAAAATACATGTCTTGAAAGGCTCAAACAACCAAAGAAATGCTCTAACCCCAACTTTAAACCAAATCAAGTTGTCTACAAAATTTAACCTCAAAAATATAATAAAGCAGGTTTCTAAGATGCAATATAGGTGACTCTACATAATTATTTCTAAGTGTCAAAAATAAAAATAATTTATGGCTATAGTACTCAAGAATTTTTAGAAATCATGCAAGTAAAATATTAACACCGACTACCCAACTCATGAATGGCTTAGCTCAAGAATTACTATGTAGAAAATCAAACATGTATCAGAGAAATGCTAAGCATTGCAAAATTTTGAAAAATTTCAAAGACTTCCAACTAGTGCAAACGAAAATTTTCAAAAATCTTGAAAAGCCCTCAAATCAAAAGAAAAGTTAAAAATATTGCAGCAAAAATGAGAAACTACACAATTCATCCACCAAACAACTATATATCTTGATAACTCCCCACACCACACTTAAAAATAAGCATTGACCTCAATGGAAAAGAAAAGGAAAACACAAATAGGGAAAAGAAAAGCTTCTTTGGTGTAAGGAAGATCATGTGATGCAATCAGTCCCAAAATAAATAGCTTTTATCTTGGGCTAGAGTATTGACACGTACAATAATCAAGAAAAAAAATTAATCCCTTAAAAGACTAAACACAATAGAAAACACAAACTCACAAAAACAAAAAAAACATAAAATGTAAATAAGAAACTTGGTTGCCTCCCATGAAGCGCTCTTTTATAGTCAATAACTTGACTATGGACAAGATGGTCAGAATAACCATCAGTCTTTATCAGTCTATGCAAAAGAAAATAGAACTCAACAATTGTAATCAGTCATGTATAGGCTCTTTCCTTATATTAGCTCACCATATACTTATCTACAAACTGCTTCTTAGCTCCATCATTCAAAAACTCAATTCTAAACCACTCGTCTTCTTCAGTGCAGTCTATCTTGACCCCATTGTCGTCTATGCAAACCACCTTAACCCTTTCCTCATGATCCTTAGGAGACTCAATGATATCAAACTCTTTATGAGCCACTTTTAATGTCAGTTGATAATAGAATGCGGGGAATACAACCATCACGACATAATCCTTATCAATAGCCAAGTGGTGATCCTTCACAGTGGTTGGAATCTCTTGTGCTTCCTCTATAGCCAAGTTCAAAACCTTGATTGGCTCTTGCTATGGAAGATTGAGGCATTGAAATCGGACGCAATAAACAAGAGTCACCCTCAATAGGCTCATCATCTACTAATCCATCTCCAGTTCTTGCTCCTTTTCGTTGTCTTTTTCATCAAACTGATCAATCACTTGAGATTCTGTTTGCATATGGAAGGTGTCAGTTGACTCAGTTTATGCTCCAACCTTTGAATACTGGCTCTTGTTTCCTATTGAAATTGCAAAGTATTAGCAGTCAAAGAATTAACTAGTTATTCTAAAGACTTACCAGGCTGGAATAAGGTTATTGTGGTGGAATAGGTTGTATACACTGAAAATTTTGTGGTTCTTGCGGATAACCAAACTAAGGATAGTCCATCCATCCGTGGTTCTAGTTATACCAATACCAAGGAAACCATTCATTTCTTTGAAAGGTTAGGCACATGCCAGTTGAGTGATTGTCAGTACAAATCTCACAAGCTCTTGCTCGTCGCATATCTTCTAATTGTTGAATAATAATAGTCAAACCTGAGCAATAAACCTCATGCGAATTGGTAGCCATGATGGAGATAAAAAAGAGATCAAATAATAAGTATACAAACAAAAATAGAAAAAAAAAAAACACGTAGAAACACAAAAATACAAAAGCACAATGAATATCTTAGCACGAAATTCAACTAGAATCAATCCCCAGCAACGGTGCCAAAATTTTGGTCGTGTTGTCGCCTGCACCCAAAAATAAAACCTATACTTCTAAAGAACAATTGTAGTTACAAAAGTAAGGATCATTCTCACAGAGAATGTATAATTTACTACTTCGTACTTTTGTAAATAAAGACAAGGGGAAATTAGATACAATGAAAATAAATAAAAGAAACTATCTAACGAGCAATTGAAATTTTAGGGAAGAAATAAAGAGAACAAACCTTGGTCTTGGTCACATCCACCATGGAGATTCAATAGTCGATCATTGATGCTAAAGATATAGCAATTCTTGTATCAAATACTAATTGAAGAATTGAGCCCAAATTCCAATTCAAAGTATATTCTTATATCTTTCTTTATGTTTAGTTAATCTTCAACACGCGATCCAATTAATCCTAACTACCAATTAATTCCAGAAAGTACCAAAGATTAATCAAGTAGAAGCATTGAGAACTTGAAAGTAAGATCAATTAGATTAATGCAATATAATCACACATCGTTATGTCAATTAATTGGTTGTTTTCCCTTTATTCAATAACCCTATTCTAGTAATTATTCAACCTAGTAGTTTCATAGATTAAATCGAACAATGCAGCCAATATTAATCTAGCTATGGATTGAATCCATTAATTAATTACTTGGCCTTCACAGCGATTAAAAGAAACAATCTAAAAATAAATGTAGAAAAATAACTAAGACTTGAAATAAGAATTGAATAATTGAAAATCAATGTCTCACAACATTAAAGAATTCATGGTTTTAGTTCCCTTGACCAAGAATTGAGTTTTTAGGCACAAAAGGCCATAGAAGAAATCACAAAGTGTCTAGATATGTCAAACTACTTAAAGAACGATAAAAACTACATGTCCCTTAACTCAATTATAAAAGGAATATTTATAAGAGATTCTAGAGTTAACATTTTCTTATCCCACAAGAAACAAATGAAAACCCTCGAAAAAGAGTCCAGCCAACATTGGAGACGAAGAAAGTTGTCAAAAATAATAAATTTTGTAAACCCTCGCACCTTGGGCACATGCTTTGGATTTGGGCACACATCCACCGGAATTCACTCATGGAATCTTCCTTTCTGGAACGAGCACACTTGCCCTGTATTTCGGGTGCACATGCACTGAAAATAGAACATTTGCTTCAGCTTTAACCTCGATTTTGACATCGATGATGATAGAATTTGGAGAAAACAAAACATAAAAGTTGTAACTCTTCTTTTATCTTTCCAACGCATTTGGAATCAATTTAATCGGAGGTTAGATGAGAATGTTATACTCAAAATACAAAACAGTGTCCAAATTTCTCAATGCTTGCGCACCCTTTATCCTTCTGATTTTTCTTTACTTTATTCCGTTCTTTTAACTCTTTTTGCTGTTCAACCCTACGAAAACTAAGAATAAACCAATTAAAATCATAATTAACTAAAAAATATTGCTTACAATACATAAAAATGAGGTAAATGATACATAAAACTCATTAAGACATTTTTGAGAATATCAAGCACAAAGAGGTTTAGAAATGTAAGAGAAATTCCTAATAAATCTATGATAGAATCTGGCATGACCTAAGAAGTTCCCAACTCCCTTCACTTTACATTGGGGTGGTAATTCTCTATTGCCTCGTTGTGGACTTGTCCACTTCTATCCTGTTAGAAGAGACCTTATATCCTGGAACTATCCCTTCATTCACCGTAAACTGACATTTTTTCCAATTCAGCACAAGGTTAGTCTCTTCACACCTTTCAAGTACAAGTGATAAATTAAGCAAACATGCATCAATTGAATTTTCAAAAACACTGAAATCATCCATGATAATTTCAATAAACTTTTCAATCATATCATGAAAAATTGCAAACATACACCATTGAAGCGAGCTTGGAGGATTACACAACCCAAAAGGCATATGTTGGTAGTTAAATATTCCATAAGGACAAGTAAATGTGGTTTTTTCGTGGCCTTCTAGGATATGAAAAATTTAAACAGGCGAGTACCCCAAGTATCCATCTTGAAAACAATAAAATGCATGTCCTAAAAGACGTTCCAACATTTGATCAATAAAAGGAATAGATGATCCTTTCTCGTGGGTTCATTAAGTTTTCTAAAATCAATGTAAATTCACTACCCGGTTATGATTCTAAAAGGTATCAATTTTTATAACTGTTAGGTACAAATTTGGGTTTGATTAACCTATTCACTATTGCTTATGGGATTGATAATCCGGCATCGAGGAGTTTCAAAACCTCTTTACTGACCACCTCTTTCAAAATTTGATTCAAACGTCTTTGTGGTTGCCTACAAGTTTTGAAATCATCATTCAAAATAATCTTGTGGATGTAAATGGTTGGGTTTATCCTCTTAATGTCACCAGTGGTCCAAGAAAGAGCCTTTTGGTGTTTTCTTAACACAACAAGCAAGTTAGATTAATGCATCACTAGAAAGGCAAGAACTAACAATCATGGGATATGTTTCATTTTTCCTAAAAAAGCTCTTATATGGATAACAAAGATGAAAGGGAAGAGGTTTCAACTCAACCTTGAAGGGTTTATTGCTAGCAGACCTCCTTGTACCTTTACTTTCTTTGATGAACTCTTCTTTTCTAATGATTGAACTTTCTCTTTTGTGCTAATGTCGGCCTGAATATCACTTCCATAATCAAATTCTTTATTTTCTTGCAAAAGTTTGATCTTCAATAGAGGCTCCTTTAAATTCTCCCTACAAATATTATCAACAAGTTCATCAATCATGTCCACTCGCATAACATCATCATATAATGAAGGCAACTAAAGAGAATTATACATTAAAGGACACAAGGTCATCATTGACTCTCAATTGGAGTTTTCCTTCTTGAACATCAATTAAAGTTCTTCTAGCTGCAAAGAATGGTCTCCCAAGAATAAGCGGCATGTTGGTGTCTTCATCCATTTCAAGAATAATAAAGCCGGCTGATAAGAACACTTTTTCTCACTTTGACAATGACATTTTTAACTACTCTCACCAAATGTTGCTTAATACTTCGATCTCCAATTGAAGAGTCCATATTTTGGTTTCAAATCTCCTCTAATCAACTTCTTATATAAAGAAAATGGCATCAAATTAATGGAGGCCCCAAGATCACACAAAACCTTCTCCAAGACAACTCTATCGATTTCACAAGGAAGGGTGAATGACCCCAGATCCTTCATTTTTGGTGTAAGTTTCTTTTGACTTAGCGTGCTACATCCCTCAGTCAGGCATCGAATTTTATCCTCCCATTAGTTTTCTCTTTCTGTTAATCATTTGATTCACGAATTTAGCATAACTTGGCATGTTCTCCAATGCTTCAATAAATGAGATATTAATCTCAATCGTCGTGAACGTATCAAATAATTGCTTTAATTTCTTCTCTTTATTTTCATCTGTTAGCCTTTGCGGAAATGGAATTTGGATATTTCTTGCTCCAATAGAGATTTCTTTGGTTCATCATCTCTTCTACGTGGGATTTGGTATTTTTTTGGCTCTTCAATCATAGTATTGGCTTTCCTTTTCAAGGATTCAACCTCTTCTTTATGTCGGGCAATCTTTTCAAGTTCCTTTACCTATTTGCTAACCACCTTCTTTGGTCTCTCATCATTCACTTTGTTGTTCAATTCCTTACCACTCCTAAGAATTATTGGCTGTACATGTTCTCTTGGGTTTGGAAGAGTATCTCTTGGATGTGCTTCCATCAGCATCTCATTTATTTGTCTTGCCATTTGATCCAATTGGGTCTCCAAATTCCTTGTTAAAGTTCCTTGATTCCTCAGAAATGATTCATGATATCTTCTTAAAATTTCATAGTCAGCTAATCGATCGGTCAATGTAGTCAAGTAATTCAGTTGACATTTGGAAATGAGTCTTAAAATTATTGACCAATTTCAATTTCAAATTAAATTCAGAATAAAATCTGGTTAACCAAATTCAAATTTGGTAATCGATTTCAAATTCAATTAACCACATTTGCCAATTTGACCCATTGACATTGGACTGAAATTCTTTAATAAAAAATTAAAAAAATTTATCTGAAACAAAACCCAACAAGCAATAAATTAATTCACAATTCTATATCATCAAAACTATATCATACTCGCATATATTTTTCAAGAAGTATGTATATGAGGGAGTCAAATATAAAATTGAATTCAGAAATTAGTTAATTCTGAATTCCAAACTGAATTCCAATTTTATAACTAATTTTTTATTTCATATTTCAGTGGGACCAATTAACTGGCCGAATTCTAATTAATTATTTCAAATTTTGAATCTGGAAGTGAAAACGGTTGCAAATTTGATTAACCGAATTTGTGTACTCTGTTACTTGTATTCTCTCTTTCTCTCCTCATATTCTCAATTTCCCTCCTTAAAGCTTCAAGTTCACTTTTTAACCCCACAAGTTGAGCGTTTACATCATTCCCCTCCCTATTGAATTTTGGACCATTGTTCATGTGTGATGGTGGGTTGGGATGTTGATAAGAAGAAATTTGTTGATTGTTTTGGTAAAAGATTGAGTTAGGTTGAGAATGTTGAAAGTTGGATTGAGGATTTCTTTGATGTGGTGGTTGGTAGGTTCTTGAAGATAAGGTTTGATAAGAGAAACTTTTCTGAAGGGCATTTGGCTGAGATGGTTGATTGCTCCATACAAATTTTGGATAGTTTATCCATGAGGAATTGTATGTATTTCCATAATCATTTGAATGAGCTCTTGATTTATAGGCTTGGTTCACATAATTCATTTACTCACTTGCTCCTAAGGGTCCTTCACATTACCTGTTTGGATGGTTACAAGAGCAAAAATCACACACTAGAAGTTCTTGTAGAAGCGTTGATATGGCATGAACGATATTTCCACTTCCTAGATTTTCCAAGTATCTTGTTAGATTGGTCATCACATTCACATCATATTATTTTGTGCTAAAAAGACATCATTATGATACAATTGGAGTACACCTCTTTTCCTTTGA
Organism: Cinchona pubescens; assembly: GCA_025175665.1. Lineage (NCBI taxonomy): Eukaryota > Viridiplantae > Streptophyta > Magnoliopsida > Gentianales > Rubiaceae > Cinchona > Cinchona pubescens. The sequence goes on along the minus strand of JANKKI010000075.1, from coordinate 7,745,339 downwards.
GGTTGAGGATTTGGAGGTGGTTGCACATTTGGTTGAGCAATCAGACCCAAGTGTCGATAGTGATTAAATGACAGAGTTTAAAAGCTTTCACATCTCCTCCGGTGTCTTGAATGAGAGAGAACCTCCTGCCGAAGCATCAATTATGCTTTTAGTTTCTTGGTTACGGCCATTATAGAAAGTTTGCACTTAAAGCCACAAGGGAATAGCATGATGGGACACTTTCCAAGAATTTCCTTAAATCGATCCCATGCTTCACTCAATCCCTCACTCGCATCCAGTTTGAATAAGTTTATCTTATTTCTCAATCTAGCGGTTCTTGATGGTGGAAAATGTTTGGCTAGAAACTCCTGAGCAAGGCCATTCCAAGTGGTAAAAGTACCTTGTTCATGGCTTTGAAGCCACCATTTTGCAAGATCTCTTTGCGAAAAAGGAAACACTCGCATTCTAACAAAATTGGGGTATGTACCATTGAATTTGAAGATATCAAAAATCTCTTCATAGTTCATAGGATGAGTATATGGGTCCTCATTTGGCGCTCCTTTGAACATGGCATTTGTATGAGATTGGAGCATTTGAATTAACCTCGGCTTGATTTCAAAATTGTTTGCTTGGATCTCTATCCTAGCAATACTAGAATTTACACCTTCAAAATTGGGCATGACATTGTTCCTCAAAGGTCTTCCATTTGAATTCAATCCATTACCATTGTTACAAACTCTGTATTGCCATTATCATCTAATCCATTATTTCCAGCTCTTTCATTTTCATCATGTTTAGGATTCTCATTAAGCACTCTTGCACTATTTTGAGGATCCACCTTCTTGATCTTGCTATTGTTGAATTCTTTTCTCCCTTCTAATTCTTATAAGTTTACGTTCCGAATCCAAATCATGACAAATGAGTTGTTCTTCTTTAAAAACCATATACTACAGGAGAAAAGCAAGAGCAAGTCTTCAAGTGACAAAGTTCCCAAAATAAAAAATTGAACATTAAGAAGAAAGAACAAATTAACATATGTTATCCCAAAGCAACCTAAGAGGGGGAGGGGGAATTAGGTTTGCTTAAAAATTGCTTTTCAAGAATTGTACTTATAAAATCTTTTGCACTAACAAGTAAATTGATAGAGATAAAATCAATTAAGCTTATAATGTACAGAGTAAGTAAGAAGAGAGAGAGAAAGAAAGAGATTAAACAAACAACACTTCCAAGCTACCAAGCATGGAGTAGTATCCACTAAGATGCTCCTTCAAATTTGGTGAGACGACAATCCCAAATGTACATAAAGTAGGATAATCCTTGCTCACACTAATTGTCTTTAGTTGAGCCAAGGATTTTACTCTATTCCTCACTTTTGTACAAAATTATCATTCCACTCAATACTTTTGAATAGCACTCTTAAAATACACACAAATACAATATTTTTTCAAGAGAAAATTTCCACTCAAATTGCTTTTCTACTTGCTTGTATTCACTGTGTAAGATGTCTTTCATAATACAAATAAGTTGGTATTTATAGGTGCAATAAATCAGGTTCTAACCACATCCTAACGACTCAACAATAAACATGCTCAAAAACTAGTCGTTATAGGTTTCAGACGTCCGATGTTCTTGTTATGCGTCCGATCCATTGTCCGATCTTTAGATAGTAAGGAGTAGAGGATACCGTTCGGATGGCGAAGCTTGCGTCCGTTTCTTCGTCGAATCCAGGTATGTTTGAAAGGTTTACACATCAGATGGTGTAGTGTGTCCCAAAGGTTTAATGCTTAATTGGGAATGTTTTTCTTTCGGATAGTTAGCTTGTCCAATATAAGCTTCTTTCGGACAGTTAGATGCGTCCGTTGCAGGTGCCTTAAATTTCTTGACTCTGCCTTGACCTTTTGGACAGTGAAATATTTCCGAGATAAATTTGTTCGGACGAGCTTGTGCATCCATTATAGATGCTCCAAAATCTTGCTTTCTGCCTGATCGTTCGAACAATGTATTACGTCTGTGGTAATCTCGTTTAGACGAGCTTGTGCATCCGAGAAACGTAGTGCTGTTCGGACGGTGTTCTTCGTTCGAAAACCCTGCTAGTCATGAGAAAATGTACAAGCAATCCTGCATAGCTCCAGTTAAGATAGCTAAATTACATTTGTCATCATCAAAACCAAGGTTGTAGGTCCTCAATCTTTCCCTTTTTGATGATGACAAATTTCGAGGCCAAATAAATTGCAATAATCATGGTCACACAATCAGTGCATTAAACAATTCAAATCAGTGTAACAAACAATTCTAATGGCCATCTTACTCCCCCTTTTAGCATCATCAAAGAAAAATAAGCTCCTGCTAAGAGGATGCTCTCCCTTACGCAGGCAATATAATAAAATCAAACCAGAATAGTCGTAACCAAGGCTAAGTAGAGAAGTGAATAATTACAACTTGAGTAGTCAATTGCAAGAAAGTAACAAAAGACTAACAAAAGTCTACCAATCATAACAAAAGTCTAAGAACATTAAATCACAAGGAAGTAAAGAGTAAGTCTAATTGTAGTCATTATTCTTCTTGGAGTGCGACTCAAGCTTGTGCTTCTTGGTCGGTGCAGTCATCCTCGGTAGCCTAACTGTCGTGACCACTTAATTCGTTAGGATCTCAGTCTTGCATGATGTAGTTAAATGTGTCATCAACGTCCTCATCTTCATTATCATCAGCTCCAGGACCAATAGATTTTTCAGGATTGGTGTGCCAATTTGATCCTCAGGATCTTCAGTCTCAGGAATGGAATGATCACCATCATCAATGTCATCGCTATTGGAAGATAACTCAAGAATGTATTGGATTGACTGTTAGCAAATTGAACTTGAGTTGAGGTAGACATACCTAGACTGAGTGCTTCATGAAGAATAGTTCGTCTGGTCTCAAGCCTTTTTAGCTTCTGAAGGGTGCGGCATTGGAAGGAACTAATTTGGTTGCTGAAGGAGGTCACAATGGTGCATAGATGAGAGAGTGAGGGTTGTGAGAAAGAAATATGGGGTTCATGGGATAGTGGATGTGTAGAAGAGGAAGGTTGAGGGGGAGGAGAGTGACGAGGTGAAAGGCCAAAGGTAGAGAAATAGCTGAGGCATGAGATTTAGATTGTTCAAGTTCATATGCAGCTTTTGTAAACCATGGATCATTAAAAAACCTCAAACCATTACGCTGAATGTAAGCTTTGTTAAAGTAAGAAGGATATTGTTTTTTTCCAGTGAAGGGGATGTCAAAAAGAACAAAAACTTTAGAGAGGAATTTGCCAAAGGGAATGTTTTTGCAGGTATCAGTTATAAAGAGCTCCCCCAGAGAGTAAAAGAGATAGCCAAAGTCAAGTAGGATACCTTTAAAAACACAGTAAAAGAATTACAACTGTATTTTTTTGGGCTCAGTTCGATGCCATCAGTTGGTTGTAGTAAATTAGTGACTAATGTGTATTGAATGTTGAGTTCAGGTGTAAGCAGTGTTGTTTTGGCTTTCGAAGCCGGTTTAAAATTGACTCTAAAAATCTATCGGACCTCTTCAGTGTCGAAACGGATATCTAAAGTAGGCCATTTATCCAAAGAGAAAAAGTAGAAAACATTATTAGGCAAGGTAACTGCACAGTCATTATCCAAAAATATAATTAATGCAATGGAGAAAATCTCAAGATTTTTGTACTTGACACGAGAAACCAACGTACAAATAGTAGGACCCTTCCTAAGATTGGCAGTAAATTGTAGCACCATATTATGTGGTGTGATTGCAATGTGATGCTGCTGTCGAGTTGCAACGTAAGCACCCAAAATCAAACAACTCTAATGCAGTAGTAGTGAGTCGAGTTCGTCCCATAGAGAACGGGGTTTATTTTCGTGCTAATGGAACAAGGATGGTTTGGAATGATTTTTAACTAAAATTAAAACAATAAAAGAATTGAAGATAATTCAATTAAGAAAGATCTTGGTTTTGGTCATATCCAACATGGCAATTTCACTAGTCGATCCTTGACACACAATAATTCAATTCTATATCAAGCACTAATTGAAGAATTAACCCGAACGGATACCAATTCAAAGTTGATTCTTATTTCTTTCTAAAGTTGGTTAATTTTCAACACGCTATCCAATTAACCCTAACAATATTAATTTAACCCAGAAACGCACCAAAGATCAATTTAATAGAAGCATTAAGATCAACAATAACAATTAAACTAGCTAAACATAAACACACGTGATTATGCCAATTAGATGATTAATTTCCTTAAATTCAATAACACAAATCCAGTAATTATCAAATTCAGTTGCTTCATAGATTGAATTAAGCACACGCGGTTAAAACAATCAAGAAGTAGATTAATTCTAATAACTTAGTATTCTGCAGCAATAACAAGTTAAAAAGAACAATCATAAAATTAATCGAAGAAAAATAATCAATACTTGAGATAAAATTGAATAATTCAAGCACAAGAAGTCTCACAACTTTGTAGAATTGATCATGGCTTCAATTCCCCCTACCAAGAAAAGAGTTTAGGCACAAAGTGCCATGAAAGAATAAAGAGGAATTTCTACTCTAAAAACCCTAGCCAAAACTAAAATAAAAGTGTCCATCCCTTTTTCTCACCCTACTTGGGTATTTATATTGAAGTACTTAGGGTTACAAATAATGCCTACATATAAGAACGTGAAATCGGGTGAAAAAGAGTCTAATCGGGCAAAGAAATCTGTCAAAAACTAAAAAATATGCAATTCTCTGCTTCGGGCGCACATGCGCTGCCAATTTTGGGCTCATGTGCGTGCTAGGCAGTGCTGAAAAGTTGCCAGCGCACATGCGCTGCACAACCCCAGCGCATGTGTGCTTGGTTTCACTTTCGCCTTCAATTTTGACCCTGATGAAAATTGAATTTGTTAAAACTCAAAACATAAAAGTTGTAGCTATATGTCTTAGCTTCCGAAAAAATCTTGAATCACCTTAATTGGATCTCAGATAAGAAATTTATGCTGAATCTACCAAACTGTGTCAGAATCACCCCTCGCCAGTACACATTTTCTAACTTTGCAATTTTGAACAAGATGCCTATAGAATCTTGGAAAAATCAAAACACTAAAGTTGTAGAAATCTTCATTATCTTTCAAAATCATTCAAATTTATTTATCTCAATCAAAGCTTGGACTCAAAAGTTATGCTTGAAATACAAAATAGTGTTTGGAATGACTACGTACTCGTGCATGTCTCATACTAAACATTTTCTTTCATCGTTTTGCATCCTTTTCAACTCTTTTTCACTGTAACCCTACAAAACTGAGAATAATCAAATTAAGCTTAATAATAACTTAAGTCTTGCTTACAACACATAAAAGCGTGGTATTTGACATATAAAATATAGTACAATTATGAACTTATCATCATGACAGACAGGCAAATCCAAATGAACTAAATGACCTCAATTTTGGTTTTCAAAGAATGATTTAATAAGAGGTAAGTTTAACTCATCAAAATACTCTGTGAAACAGGCCTTTGAACAATAATAGATTTGCTAGGAAGGGAAATGTACCGATTAAATGACTTGGCATCAATGAATTATGGTATGGAGGGATCAGGAATGGATTGAGGATTTGAGGATGTTTGACCCTGCACTGGAGCCTTGCCCTTCGATTTAAATCTCAATCCATTCCAGTGCCTCTACCTCTGGTAGCCGTTGAAGATCCACCACATGATCGTACCATTGTAAATTTGAGGAGAAAGATGAAGAGGAAAAAAGGAGTTTGGGTGAATTTGTGGGAAATTTCAAGGAATGAGATGTTATACGAGGGAAATAAGGTTCAATTGAAATGGGTGAGGAGTTGGGAAGGGGAATTCCTTAAGCATTTTCAGAGGAGAAGGGAGAGATTGAGAGAATTTTGAGGAGGTTCTTGGGTGCCAGAGCTAGGGTTCGGTGGGGGGAATTGTCTGAAAAGAGAAAATGAAGAGATTTAAACGAGTAGAACAATCGTTTGGACGTCCGAACGATTCGTATGCGTCAGATCGTGCATCCGAACGCAGATGAACGGATGCCCGAAAGTCTATGTTGTGCGTCCGAAGGAGTGTCGGATGGTGATAAGCATCCATAAGAAATTCCAGAGAGTTTGACAAATGAAAAGGAAAGTTCAGACACTTATAGGTGTCCGAGACTAAAGAGGAGAGTTCAGACTAGTTCATGTACGTTTGATAAAGTAAGTAGTTCAGACGTTCATATTTGTTCGAAGCATCAGATACTGTATATTTTTGTCCGAAAGTATAATTCATATAGTTTTGAAATCAATGATGCCCAAATAGGTTCTTGGAGATTCAAAGCAATCTTAAGGCAAAAGTTTGGTAAAAATATCGGCTAGTTGATCCTTTGTAAACACAAATTCAACACAAATTTCCTTTTTACACACAAGATCTCTAATAAAGTGATGCTTGACATGAATGTGTTTGGTTCTAGAATGCAAGACAGGATTTTTAGTGAGATTAATTGCACTAGTATTATTGCATCTTATAGGCACACAATCAAAAATAACACCAAAGTCTTTTAATGTATGTTTGATCCACAGAAGTTGAGCACAACAGTTTTCATCAGCAATATATTCGGCTTCTGCCGTAGAAAGGGAATAGAATTTTGCTTCTTGCTAAACCAAGACACCAGACAATTACCCAAGAAGTGACACATACCACTGCAGTACTTTTTCCATCAATTTTACAACCTGCAAAATAGGTATCTGAGTAACTGATCAAATCAAAACTAGTGGATTTAGGATACCAAAGACCAAAGTTTAATGTCCCTTTCAAGTATTCAAAAATTCTTTTTATGGTGATTAAATGTGATTCCTTAGGACATGATTGAAATCTAACATAGAGACAAATGACAAACATAATATCTGGTCTACTAGCTATTAAATAAAGTAGGCTTCCGATCATACCTCTATAGTATTTTTCATCAACACTATTACCTTAATCATTTTTGTCAAGCTTGGTTGAGGTACACATTGGCGTCCCAACTTGTTTACAATCCTCCATTCCAAAACATTTGAGTAGCTCTTTTGTGTATTTGATTTGGGTGATGAAAGTTCCTTCTTTTGTTTGGTAAACTTGAAGTCTAAGGAAGAATTGTAATTCTCCCATCCTACTCATCTCACACTCCTTTTGCATTAGATAAGAAAAATCTTTGCACAAATTTTATCATTAGTTGCTCCAAAAATGATATCATCAACGTAAATTTGGACAATTAACAAATCATTAAAATTAATTTTGGTGAAGAGAGTAGTATCAACAGCACCCTTTTTAAAACCATTTTCAATCAAAAAATCACTTAACCTTTCATACCAAGCTTTGGGAGCTTGTTTCAAACCATATAAAGCTTTTGAGAATTTGAAAACATGATTTGGAAAAAATTTATTTTCAAAACCAGGGGGTTGTTCAACAAAAATTTCTTGATCAATAAAGCCATTTAAAAATGCACTTTTAACATCCATTTGAAATAATTTGAAATTATTAAAACATGCATATGCAAGAAACATGCGAATAGATTCTAAATGAGCAACGGGTGCAACGGTTTCATCAAAGTCGATACCTTCTTCTTGAGCATATCCCTTTACTACAAGTCCAGCTTTATTTCTAGTAATCTCACCTTTATCATTTAATTTGTTTCTAAAAAGCAATTTTGTTCCTATCATGGGATGAATTGTGAGGGTCTTTCAACCAAAGTGCATACATTGTTTTTCTCAAATTGGTTAAGTTCCTCTTTCATAGAAAAAAACTAAGATTCATCATTCAAAGCATCATCCACACGTTTAGGTTCAATATGAAGAGTAAGGCACAATTATTATTCAAAGGCTTATGGGAACGAATTTTTACCCTATCGGACGGATCACCTATGATCAAATCTTGAGGATGGTTTGAGACAAATCTCTATGATCTTGGAAGATCTTTTGGAGTATCTTCATTCTTTTCTTCTTCTCCATCCAAGTGATGAACGTTGTCCTCATTGCTTGTCGTGGTCTCTTGATATTCTTCATGTATAGTGAGTTTTTCAAATTCCTTTTGTATACCTACATCTTCATCTTCACAAACATTCTTTAAAATAATATCATTAGCCTCATCAAACGTAACATGCAAAACTTCTTCAATTAAAAGAGTTCTTCTATTTTATGCTTGGTATGCTTTCTTATCACTCGAATATCCTAGAAAGAAATTCTTTCATTTGTTTTCTTGTCAAAATTTCCAAGATTTTCTTTGATTTTTAAATAAAACATTTACAATCAAAAACTTTGAAATAATTCACAATGGGGTTTTTACAAAACAAGAGTTCATAAGGTGTTTTATTTAAAATAGGCATCAAAAGAACTCGATTCATAGCATAACAAGCCATGTTAACAGCTTCGGCCCAAAAATATTTAGGTAACTCACATTCACTAATCATGGTTCTAGTGGCTTCTTGAAGTGTTCTATTTTTTTTTCAACAACACCATTTTTTTGAGGCACTCTAACAACCGAAAATTCATGTAAAATAACCGTTGTAATCACAAAATTTGGGAAAACCTCCAAATTTAAATTCAGCTCCATTATCACTTCTCAAATGAATGATTTTCAAATACAATAAATTTTGTATTTTGGAAAACAATTTTACAAAATTTTCAAAGGCTTCATTTTTGTGAACAAGAAATATTACCCAAGTATACCTAGAATAGTCATTCAACAATCACAAATGCATATTTACTACCATCGATACTAGGATGTTGAGTTGGACCAAATAAGTCCAAATACAATAATTCTAAAGGTTTAGAGGTAGAGACACAGTTTTTTGGTTTAAGAGACACTTTAACTTGTTTACCAAATTGGCGTGCATCACAAATTTTGTTTTTCGGAAACTTCAACTTTGGCAGACCTCTTACCAATTCTTTCTTAATTAGATTTTCAAGTAAATCCATGTTGAAATGACAAAGCCTTCTTTAACAAAGCCAAGGATCATCTATAGAAGTGGTTAAACATTTTATATTGCCACCACCAAGGTAAATCAGATAAACTTCATTGTATCTAGTACCTTTAAGTAAAACAACAAAATTTTTATCAAGAATTAAACATTCATGATTAGTGAAGAACACATATAGATTTTTATCACATAGTTGGATCACACTTAAGAGATTGTAATTTAAATTATCAACAAGAAGCACATTTTTTAATCAAGGTCTCACCATTTTTACCTACATCACCAATGCCAATTGATTTTGCTTTCATGTTGTCCCTAAAAGTCACTTGTCCACTATTTTTGGACTTAAGATTGATGAAGAGAGATGCATCACCGGTCATATGTCTTGAGCATCCACTATCTATGAACCATTTAGAATTGTTGGTGATGTTCGTTACCTGCACAAGAATTTAGGTGATAATTTTTGGTACCCATATTTTCTTGGGTCCACGAGATTTAGTAAATTGGCTATAAATCCATACGGAATTTATTCTAAGATTTTCATTTCTCTTGACATAACAATTATTTTTCACATGTCCATATTGTTGGCAATGATTGCAAATAATATTTTTATTTCCATATAAATAAGACTTTGATTTTACAAAACATAAATCATTTCTTCTAAAAGTAACAAAGTTCTTGTTGATCAACATATTTCTATTCTTTTTCATATCAACAATATTTTCCCTTTTTCTATGCAAGAGACCATCAAAATCATCCATTGTTTTCTTCTTCATCAAGGAGGCTTGTTCTTCTTTGATCTTTGTTTTCTCATGCATTCTTGCTTTTTTTTTTTTTTTTTTTGAATTAGCGTTTTCTTGTGATAACCTATTGTTTTCATTCACAAGTTTGGAGTTAGCATTTAATAAAGCATTTATTTTTCTAACTAACTCCTTATTTCTAGTATATGATTCTTTCAAGCTATCATGCAATTTTAAAATGAAAACTTCAAGATCATCATCATTACCATTTTCATCATTAGAATCATAGGTAGTTGTTACCTCATTATCACCAATAGCCATAAAGGCCATTTGTGCCTATTCCATGTCTTCTTCAACTTCTCCTTCGGAGTTGCAATCATCCCATGTGATTTGAAAATTGTTGAAGCGGGGTTTTCTTCCTTCATTTTTCTTCTTGGAAGGACACTTATTTGCAAAGTGTCCAGGTTGACTGCATTCAAAGCACTTTTCATTTTTCTTTTTCATTTCTAGATTGGTCTTTCCTTTGAAATTATTTTGGTTTAATCTGATAGCTCCACCTCTTCTTATTTTCTGTTTATTGATATAGTGTTTGAAAAATCCTTCGGTGATAAGTGCAAGATCCCCTTCATCAAAATCTTCATCTTCTAGATTGATGGAGCCATTTTCATCTTCTTCTTGAGAAGTCTTTAATGCAATGCTCCTTTTTGTTCTTACTTCTTCATCATCCACTACTTTGGCCTTAAGTTTCGATTCATAAGACGTAAGAGAGTTAATTAAGGACTTAATAGGCATGGAGTTTAGATTCTTTTCTTTCTCTATAGCGATAGTTTTGGCCTTCCATTCTTTGGATAAAGCATTCAAGATTTTTTTATTCTTTTCGCCCAATGAAAACTCCTTACCCAAGGCTTGAAGATCCTTGATGATATCTTTGAACTTACAATACATCTTATCAATATTTTCATGTGGTTCCATCTTGAAGGACTCATACATGGTAACGAGTAAGGATTTCTTTTGTTATCGAACATTATCGCTCCCTTCATGAATTTCTATGTCGAGATGTGTCAAATTGTCCCAAATTTCCTTATCCGAAATGCATCCTTTGACATGAGTAGATTCGTTTGCGTCCAAGGCATTGTATAACACATTCATGTCTTTAGCATTTAAAGTCAAGTTTTCTTTGTCTTGCGGAGTGAGCTCATCCCTTGTTTTTTCTCTTCTTGTATTTGTGTGATCATCAACAATGGTGATTTCAAATGGACCTTCATTGACAATATACCATAAGTCAATATAAATAGATTGCAAAAAGATTTTCATTTTATCTTTCCAACTAATAAAGTTCACCCCATTAAATGTGGGAGGTCTAGTGATAGATTGACCTTAAAAAAATAAAGCATTATTGGTTGCCATAGTAGATGTTTACTCAAATTGAAATTTAAGCAAATTAAAAAGACCAATACTCTAATACCAATTGTTGGTCCCAAAACAACCTAAGAGGGGGAAAGGGTGAATTAGGTTTCTTAAAAATTGCTTTATAAGAATTGTACTTATAAAATCATTTGCACTAGACAAGTAAGTTGAAAGAGATAAAATCAATTAAGCATATAATGTATAGAGTAAGTAAGGACGAGAGAGAAATTAAAAAAAAACACTTCCAAGCTAGCAAGCTTGGAATAGTAGCCACAAAGATGCTCCTTCAAATTAGGTGAGACGATAATCCCAAATGTACACAAAGTAGGATAATCCTTGCTCACACTAATTCTCTTTAGTTGAGCAAAGGATTTTACTGTATTCCTCACTTTTGTACAAAACTATCACTCCACTCAATATTTTTGAATAGCACTCTTAAAATACGCACTAATACAATATTTTTTCAAGAGCAAATTTCCACTCAAATTGCTTTGCTACTTGCTTGTATTTAATGTGTAAGATGTCTTTCATAATACAAAGGAGTTGGTATTTATAGGTGCAATAAATCAGGTTCCAACCACCTCCTAACGGCTTAATAATAAATACTAAAAAACTAGCCGTTATAGGTTTCGGACAACCGATGTTATTGTTATGCGTCTGGTTTGCCATCATCCGATCTTTAGATATCAGGGAGTAGAGGATACCGTTCGGATGGTCGAGCTTGCGTCTATTTCTTCATCTGAACCAGGTATGTTTGAAAGGTTTACATAGCGGATGGTGTAGTGTGTCCAAAAGGTTAAATGCTTAACTGGGAATGTTTTTCTTTTGGACAGTTAGGCTCGTCTGATATAAGCTTCTTTCGGACAATTAGATCCATCTGTTGCAGGTGCCTTAAAATTTTTGACTCTGCCTTGACCTTTCAGACTGTAAAATACGTCCGAGGTAAATTCGTTCGGACGAGCTTGTGCGCCTGTTGTAGATACTCCAAAATCTTGCTCTCTGCTTGATTGTTCGGATAGTGTATTGCGTCCGTGGTAATCTCATTTGGATGAGCTTGTGCGTCCAAGAAACATAGATGGTGATGAGTAAATGTGCTAGAAATCTTGCATAGCTCCAGTTAAGACAGTTAAATTACATTTGTCATCCTTAAAACCAAGGTTGTAGGTCATCAGTATATGACCGAACTAACATTAACTGCTAAACTAAAAACAATATCTAGTCTAGCACGACCACAAGTATCTAATATTGCAATTGGACAAATAATCCCTAGCAATGATGCCAAAAATTTGTTTGCCTAGTTTGGTTAGGTTTAGGAAATGATTAGCAAAATCTCTAACAAACGAGTAATAAAAACTTCTTCAACACATAACCAACACCTTCACACTAGTAGGTATACAAGGTAGGTTTGTAGATTAGTGATGAGTGAGTCTAGTTCCCAGGAGGATTGTGACCGCAAGTACTCGGCTTAGAAGATCATTGTGCTATTTAGAGCAAGCATTCAAGGTATTTATCACTAACTACGAAGAATTTAACTAAGAAACCAAGTAAAAAACACTAATTTAACCAATGTCCAACTAAGAAATGAATTAAATGAAGTACTCTAAGAAAGGAAGTAAAAATTACCACTAATTTCGGATCTAGAAAACATGATTAAGCCTATTTAAAAGAAATTAAAATTAGTCGGAGTACAAGGCAAGTGAACAATTAAAACTAAGAAAGCAAGTAAAGCTAATTTTAAGAAGGCAAGTACAAATTAATCTAAGAAAGGAAATAAAAATTATTTCAATTAACTAAATCTAGGAAAGCATGATTAAAACACATATGTAATTAAAGACAATTTTAACTAAGAAAGCATTAATTAAACTATAGAATTGAGAAATCTTCATTTTCTACTAAACTAAGAATTTTAAGAAATGACAACAAATTTAGCTTAAAACTAGAGATTTTCAGAATTAAAAAGAAAATTTTAAAGATTAAACTAATGTATCACCAAAAATAGCAAAAACACCAAGAACTTTTTAACAAAAATTAGATTTTTTTTATCCTACTTGGATTGCAAGAAATCTAAATGAAAAGCAAGTAAATTTTATATCTAGTTAAAGCTAATGAAAAGCTAACTAATTAAAGATTAAAAAGATCAAAACTTGCAAGAAATTAAAGAGTAGATCAAAGGAAAAATTAAGAGAGAGTACTTGAATATAAAATGAAACTTGAAGAGTAAGAACGGTTAAAATGACACTAAAATTAGTCTAATACTACTAAAAACTAACTACACTGAAACTGTATCTTCTAGTTTACTACAAGAGAGGATTTAAAAGAAGGTAAAGCCAAAAATTACGTTCTCATCCCTTTTTTAAGAAGCAGTCAGGGGTTTCATGCTGCAACACCAAAATTAGTATTGTGTTTGGTGTCATGACATCGGCCTAAAAATATTCCTTTGAAAATAAGCCTTGGTGTCATGACATCAACCTTAGTACTTAATTCGGTGTTGCGACATCAAGGTTCTTCGAGCACAAGTCTTGAACTTCTTTCTTTATTCTTTGCTCCCTTGACTTCTTTACTCTTTGGGCGTTAATCCTTCTATTCCAAACCTACAAAATACACAACATAGTGCATCATTAAATTATACTGGAAATATAATAAAACTTATACTAATATCTTAATATTTACAAAAATACAAATATAAATACTAAGTAGATGTGTTAATTCAAGTAGTTAGCTAAAAACACTTAATTAGACACTAAAATTGGGATAATACTATAAAAAAGTTATAGTTAAACAAGTAAAATAACTCTAGTTTCCTAAAGTTATCACACATTGTGGTTTGCCTTATTTTTAGATAAAATATGACTGCACATTCTTGAACTTCAAAGTGTCTTTCCAGTACAACGAGCACGTCACCACACAATTTTAGGAGTTAGAGACCCCGCGATAAAAAGTAAAAGAGCCTAATCTTCCTCCTCAATTCCAACACAAACTTTTTGGGGATAATCCAAAAAATTCTATTGTGTCTGCGACAAAATGGTCAAATCGAATTTATGAACCTTGATTCCAACTTTACCCACTCATAATCCTTCATGCTACATTGACTTCTCATCTTTTCCCTTCAACACTTTCTACTAAGTCTTGTTGAATAAGGATGTTCTTTACACTTCAATCCCAAAGACTAAAACTTTTAGACACATTAAATTGTACCAACCCACTAGATTCTGACTCAATAGTTGACCAGAACCCATTCAAGCTCTGATACCAATTTGTTGGGATCAAACACGAAATAAACATAACTAATGAGAAATCAAGAATATAATAATTTAATAAAAAAAAACTCACAATATGAAATATTAATGACACACAAGATTCAAGATAGTTCGGCTTAATTATCAAGTCCACATCTATGGAAAGAAAATCTGTTCTTTATTATGAGAGAAAAATACAAATAAAATAATACAACTTGAATCCCAAACTCAATCCTTGTACAATCTTTCTCACGTTTTAAGAACACTCTCACTACAAATGTAGGACTACATGGTTTTTAACTTGTATTTTTTCCTCTTTGTTGTGTCTTTGTAGTTAGCCAAGCCACGTTTTTATAGGTAACATTACTTAATTACCACTCCATGTAATAATAGGAAATAACTTGTCTTACAACCTAAATCATATACAAATAGGAAATTACTTGGCAACTATTCCAAACAAGTAGACTATTAGAAAATTATTTGCAATATTCCCCACACAAAATGGCTTTTGTAAACGAAAATTAACCAATTTTCTTATAATTCGTTCCCCCACCCCAAAACATATCAATCTCCCAATTTTAATCTCTTCTCCAAGTACTATTTTTGTTCATTTACTTATTGCTTGTCCTACACTAATAGACTTTGGTCACATAATCAAATGACTCTTTCCTATTATCTTTTATTACAATATATTATCTATTTTTAGTTTGATTTGTCCACTCATTTGGACACTTACTTTTTCTTTTTCTTTTTCTTTTTCAAAACTTATAATTATTTCCTTTCCATCTTTCAGTATTTCTTTTTGGACGTATCTTTGTGAATTTAAATGTGCTACTTTATTGGTTCTCAATATATTTTTATTATAAATTTATTCGACTTTGTTGTATCAAAGTGTACGATTTTGAATCTCACGGCTATCATTTATGTAATACTTTATATTGTGGTAGTATTTGAGGTAAAAATATGTGGGAAAAGTTGATAAGGAGATAGATCTCAATGTTGGATGCCAATTCTAGTTGGCTCAGCCAAACTAGTATCAGTTACTCAAATGCATTACCAACATACCATAAGTATGTTGAGTAGAGGTTGTGCTCTAATTGAAATACTCAATCAAGCATTTATACATTGAGTTCAAACTTGAACATACTTGTTCGCCTCAGGCAGAGGGCAAACTAAACTAAGTAATGAAAGAACCGCACTACACCTATTACTCTACCTTCACTCCCGCAAGTATTCAAGGTAGGTAGTAGAATATGGCAAGCGAGTATCGTTCTCACAAGGATTGTTGGCTAAGAAATTACCAAGATTCAAGGGTTTTTATATAGTTAGTCTAAACAATAATAAAGAGAATACTAGCCCTAACATATTCAATTAAGCAAGTAGCAAACAAAGTAAAGAGCTATCTAAACTAATCTAATGAAAGCAACTAAATTTATCACTAAACAATTTAAAGAAACTAAATTAAGAGGATCAAGTAAATCTAATTTGCCTGTAAAAAGCATAAAGAAAGCATGAAAACAAAGAGAGTTTCATTTTCTACAAATTAATGCTATAGAAATTTTATAAAGAATACTACATTAAAACTAAATATTTTTGGATTTTTGATTAAATAAAAGAAAGTCCACTAATAACAACAAAAATTTAATGCAAGGAAATGAAGATTTTTAATTAAAAATTACTAATTTAGAGAGAACCTTAAGAACTTCAAAGAAAACTTGAGATATCAGAAACTTGGACTGCAAGAAAATTAAAGAGAAAAGATGTAAAATTTACATCTACTTGTAGCTAATGAAAAACCTACTAAGATTAACTAATCAAAATTTAAACTATTAAAGACAAGATCTAAAGGAAATTAAAAGAGAACATTTATATTAAAGGAAACTTGAGTCCTAAGCTAAGCCAAAATTACTCTAATCTACTAATTACCAACTATACTACTATTATGAGTACTACTCTATTTCTTGAATGAGTTACAAGATATGATTTAAAGAACTGCGCAGCCCAAAATTACAAAGATGCCCTCTACACTTATGCTGATGCACTTCGACGTCATGACATGGAGTAATTGATGTCACGACCTCAAGGTGAAATTACACTTTGAATTCCGGCCTCGATGTTGTGATATCAAACATCCCATGTCGCGATATCAAGCTTCTTCCAGCTCAAGTATCCAATCTTCATCATTTGCAATTAGCTACTAGGACTCCTATGATCTTGAACTTTCATTCCTTTCATTCTTATCTTGCAAACACTTAAGTAAATAAGTGATCTAATTAAACTAAAATTAAGCAAAAACTATTACCAATGTCCCAATATCTATAAGCAATGCAACTGTAATTACCTAATGCAAGTAATTAAGTTAAAACACTTAATAAGACACCAAAAATAGGGATTAAACAAACAAAAAGCTATACTTTAGAAGTAAGATACTCTAGTTTATTGGAGTTATCACACTCCCAAATTTAGCATTTTGATAGTCCCGAGAGAAACAGGAAACGTATTAAGACTCTAAGAAAACAAGTAAACAAAGACACACCACCAAATTGACAACACAAAAATATGAACAATGGATGTACCTTGAACAAAAGGGAAATCTCTCAAGGAACCTCAAATACCATATTATAATTGAACCATTTTAACTAGTCACTCCAAGTTTTCAAATTGCTCAAAAATCACAAGTTCAAATATCACACAAGATTTCAAATAACCAAATATTAACCATTCCCAAAAAGGTTTCCGAAATGCAAGTTCCATTCATTCAAAACATAGTTTTTTTGTCAAGTAAAAAAATTACCAAGTTGTTCAATTATCTTGACAAGGTCGCATGGAAGTAGAAGTTCATTAGGAGTCTACCTACATGCACATGTCACACAAAGTTGGGAGCATTAATTTATCAAGGCTTGAGTACAATGATATCAATGACAGATATTATAGACATTTCCTCCTTGACTTGGTTGTAATTCCTAATGGTATATTTTGGAGAAACAATATGGGTACAATCCAAAAGGAGATCTCGTACTTGCCTATTACTACTCTAATAGCTTATTTCGGAAAAACAACATGGGTACATGCTGGAATCCTGTACTTGGTTTATTCTTAAAAGAAAATTTATTATTATTATTATTCTTTTCTAGGGCTCTAAACCAAGGAAGAGGAGTAAAACGTACCTAAAATTAATATTCAACACCAATCATTCACAAGTTAGAGTGGTATTCCTCATGCAAACACACAAAATGACCTAAATTACTTCCGTGCCATTTAAACCAATTTTTTCAAAAGACAAATTGATTAACAAAGTAATACTCATTATTTGATCAAAAGTAATGTTTCGAATTAATTTAATCAAAAATTTTACTCTTTTTGAAAATAGCAATACAAAGTTTTTGAAATTCTTGAGTCGCAAAGGAACTACACAACACACTTAAATTCATGGAGCGTCCACTTAAAATAGTTCAATCATATGATATTTCAAGTCAAGTATCATCATCAAATACTAAATTGCTCAATTTTCCTATCGAAACATTGTCGAACACAAATATACAATCACCAAAAGTACCATTCTTGACAGAAGAAAAGAACATCCCCAAACTTGATATTTTTATTCTATTGATGAGTAAAACTCATCTATCCACTTACCCAAAATTCAACAAATTCTACCCAACATAGGAACTAACTTGAAACATGGTAACGTAACTAAAAACAAAATCTAATCAACACATTCAATAAAAGAAGTCATTAAAAGCAGCATTAAGCTAGAAACCATGTAACATCCATAGAAGTTTTAATTCAACAACTCAAGCACCAGTAAATGTTCTACTTGGCATCAGCTAAAGCCCTTAGCTAACTACCAACAACTCAATCAAACCAATCATTAAGAGCAACAATAAACCTATAACCAAGAATTCATCAATAAAAGTTCAAAATGATCAATCTGCAATCAAGATTAACACTAAATCTACTTGGCATTAGCTTAAGGTCCTTAGTCAATTTATTCCAAAAGAAAGTATCTAAATTATTATCAAAATGTCTCATAAACCATAAAATAGACCAAATAAAGTACTAAAGAAGCTATAGAAATGAAAATTAGAAATGTTCTTCAAATCCCTCTACATACATAAAAGAAAGGACGATAGAGAGAAATAGGAATTAAATGGTTTTCTCCATGTGCTGCGAGACATCACTCTTCGTTATCAACCTCATTAATATCTCACTTCATCTCCTCTTGTCCATCATGTGTACCATTGTGTTGGCTCTCCCAAAATCCTTACCTGATCCCCACCAATGCCACCAACTTACTATAGCTATTCTTGATATGCCGGTCCCTCGGTAGTCTATAAAAGGAAGTCCTGTGAGATGGACCATAGTGCCACGTTGGAGGTGGTCTTGGTTAGATTCTTGTACTCAATGTTCTGGCCCTAAAAGCTTCACAAACTAGTGTCAAGTTGTTGTGGAGGACTAGCTAGCTGTAGGTCCAGTATCCCTGAAGTTCGTTGTGCTCCTCATTGGTACTTGGTGCATTGATATACATACTCTGCTGGCATAGGAACATGTGATGCTCATGGAGGTGGCGGTGGAGGCCTAGGGGCTTCTCTGGGCTGTTGATGCCTTTCAAACTCCCGAACCATCTTATACACATATTCTCAGTTAATCTGCCTCTTGGATAAGTCTGAAGCTTTCTAGGAGTGATAGGGCATCCTGCATCCATACATAAATAAGTAATTAAGCTTGGAGCATAGAATATGGGCCTCCTAATTCTCCCACTATCAAGGAATCCTTGCTAAACTATTCTGCCAATGTTAAGAGACACGCCTTGAAGGATAGCATAAAAAAGGTATACTTTATCCCTCAAAATATAATTTGAACACCAAATCCTACAACTAATGAAATAAAACCACAATTTAGCCAACAAAGATAGCCCTTTGCGAGAAAATTTCAACTCCTTGTTATTAGTTGTATTCATAACCTAGTTCACATTAGTAGAACACAAATTATTTTTTATGGCATTCATGTCCTTGTTTTTGTCATGAGTTATAAACTCCTAGCATTCCTCATGATCAACGGAGGGTATATTGAAATAAGAATTGATTTTTTCTGAATTGAAATCAACCAATACCCCTCTCACTCTTACCCTGCCTCTTTCTAAATCACACATATTGAAATGAAATTCTTTAACCAAGTTTGTGTAATTTGGCTCGACTGTTTTATGAAAACATTCCCATTGCATTGCCCTTATTTGTGGCTTGATCCATGGGTAGAATAACAACAGTCTAAATTTTTCAAGTAATAAAACCGCACCAATTCTTAACCTCTACCCTCGTGCCTACAAGTATATTGTGCTAGATACTAGCATAAAATGAGTGGAATTGTTCCCACTAGAATTGTGGTAGGCAAGTACCAAGTTTTAAAAATCTTTGTGTAGTTAAGCGGTCAAAAAAATGAATTGAGGATCTAAACTACGCAAATTATCAATGAAATTGCATATTCAAGTTCGACAATTAAATTAACTTTCCAAATAAAGCAAGTAATAATGGTATTAGAGACACAATTATCTACTAAATTAATATGTTAACCATCTATTCTACAAAGAGCAATTACATGACAGAAAATGAAACTAACTTTAGTTCTCTAAATTAAAGGCATTGACTTTGTATTGAAATTGGAAGCAAATAATTCTAATTTAACTAAAGAAAGCAGTTAGAAAGTAAAAGAACAAAGTAACAACCATTTCTTCCAAATGAAACTATTGACTCCTGAGAGAAACTTAAGTTCTAAACTAAATATTTTTGGATTTTTGCATTGAATTATGAAAGCCCACTAAAAATTAACTATAATTAAAAGCAAGGAATTGAAATCTTGAATTAAAAAGTACTAAATTAACAAGAACCCTAATTACTCTAAGAAAACTTGAAATAAAAAACAAAGAGATTTCTAGGAAATTAAACTAGAAAGCAAGTAAAAATTATATCTACTTAAAGCTAAAGATTAACCCACTACTAATATGTAATCAAAATCTAAACTTGCAAGAAATTAAAAGTTAGATCTATTGAAGAAGAATTAGAGAGGATTTTGTATTTAGGAAATGAAACTTGAGAGTCAAGTCTATCTACTCTATTCTAATCTACCCTATTCTAATCTACCCTAAACTACTAAATACACCATAAACTATGTGTACTGGCACATATCTAAAGTACCTTAAAGAGTTGAGTATTACACAAGCTAAGATTAGGAATTGGCTGCCAAAAAATTACAAGACTGCCATTACTACTATTGCTAGAAGCAAGTCCATGTCGCATTTTGGAACAATTGAGATCGCGACATGGACTAAAAATTGCATTAGCCTATTTCCATGTCCATGTCGTGCTTTGGAACAATTGAAACCGCGACATGGACCCTTTTTCCAACAATTCTTCAATTCTTCTGCCATTGTCTTTTGGTCCTTGCACTTTGTTCATTCCTGTTTCCAACCTTTAATTTAGATCTGCATAATATTAAACCAAGTAAATAATCAATTTAACTAAAATTCAAATCAAAACATATCATATTTAACAAGTGGAATAACTAAAATCTAAATACCTAATTTGAAAATTAACTAAAATCTACAATTAATTATCCCAAAATTCAAAATTCAAACTAACAAAATGCTAGGATTTAGACTAAAAGAACTCTAGTTTACCAGAGTTATCACGCATCCAATTCATTCCTTACTCCCTCATAAGCCCCAATGCATTAACAAATTGAATCCCCTCACTTTGATGACCTCATGCTTCTCATCAGCTTTGAATAAATCATGAGCACGGTCACTACAGAGTTGGGGTTTTATAATGGGCTCACACTCTCTCACCACTAGTTCCTTGATCTATTTCTCTCTTCTTTGAAGTTTCTCCTCTTCCCTTACCTCTGCCTCTCCTTCCACTCCCATAAAGTCCTCATGTCATTGTTTCAACCAAAATCATCAACAAACAACACAAATTATCAAAAACAAAATAAATTTGCAAAGAACTTTTCAATTAAGCCCAATTGCACAATAGAATTGAAACAAACAAGCCACCAAAATTTCACCATATACAATTTCACAAAAACCCAAATTTACAAACAATTGAACAATTAATCCACCACAACAAATAAACTCACAATAATTCTCGGCAAATTCATCCAAAAATTTTACGCAAAAATTTCCCCAAAACTAAAAATTCACCCAAAATAGTCTTGTAATTTCAAGTAACCAAACATGATAAATTGCCATGAATAACCTTGAAACCCAAAAGTACTCCTAATGAAGAAATTCATGGGCTTGAGCACATAAAATTGGAAATTTTTACCCGTTTGATTGAAGAAAAAAGACTCTTGAATTGCTTGAAAACTTCTGTGAAATCTTGACTTTCTACCTTGAAAAGTAGATTTGTGGTGTGTTTGTGGAGAATTATGGAGGAAAAATTAGAATTGGAGAATAGGAACATAAAGGGGTACGGCTAAGGTTAGAAAAATTTGGGATCTGTCTTGAGAAAAAGGCTGAAAAGTGTTTAAAAATTGGTTCTGCCCGATTTTAGTGTCGCGACATCAACTATTTACTTATTTAATGTCATGACGTCGGCTATCATGTGCTGGTTAGGTGCGTCTCGGTGTCGCGACATTGAGTTTTTGATGTTGCAACATCAAATGGCATGTGTGCGCCTCAAGTGTTTGATGTCATGACATCAACTCTCAGTGTTGCGACATCAAAATGGGGATAAATTTTTGCCTACCTAGAAGTTTGACATTGATGTCATGACACCGAAGTTCATGTTGCAACATCATTCTAAAATGTCTATGAAAGCTGGTGCTGATGTTGTGACCTCAAAAATCAGTGTCGTGGCAATAAAACGAATTTTTGCAAAGTACAATTCCAACATTTTATGAATTTATCATTCTTTTTTTTCACTTCACCACAAGTCTTATCACCACCCACAAACATTAGAAACACAAGTATTAGAAGTTAATTTCCACTCATTCCTTAGCACAATTTATTCAAAACATAAACAAACTTTTCAAACCAAAATTCAACCAAAAGTAAATCAAACCAAGTCAAAACTAAACAATAATTCATAACACTAAAAATAAACAAGACATGGAATTTAAAACTTGGGTTGTCTCCAAAGAAGTGCTTGTTTATAGTCATTAGTTTAACTATAGCATGACTTGATCAAATAAAGCAATTAAGGGTTGTTGGCCATCCTTTCTTGTGTTGGCCTCCATGGGAAGAGCTTGAATCTCTTCTTTTCCACTAAGAATGCTTGCTTCTCACTTTTCACATGAACATGTACCTTTCTCCATGCATATGCAAGAGCTAACCAATTACCTCACCGTTTTGTTTCTCAAACCACCTTCTCTTTTTTTTTTTCTGTGATTTTTCACTGTCAAACTAATTTCCCAATCCTTAGCAATAACCTCTTGAGTCTTCATCACATCATGATAAGCTCATAAATGATGTGTATTTTATGTGTCGTTTACCTACATTTTCATGTAATTTGAGCAATAATTGAGTGAATTATGAGCTAAATATATTTTATTTTTAGTTGATGTAGATGTTGAAGGAAAAATGAGCCAAATACAGAAAGATCAATAAGTTGGAGAAAAATCAAAAGGAAGCAGAAAGTGTACTGGTAGGGGGCAAAGTTGGACACTGTTTGAATTTTGAGCATAACATTCTTGTCTGAGCTCCAATTGAGGTGATTCAAGATGCATTGGAAAGCTAAGATAAATAGTTACAACTTTTATGTTTTACATTTTTTCAAATCCTACTGGTATGAAGGTCAAAATTGATGTTGCTATTAAAGCAGAGTGCAAAGAGCGCACGTGCGCAAGGAAAAGCTTGCGCATGTGCACATGCCAAGAAAAAAGAAATTTTGATTTTGGAAATTGTGCACATGCACAAGAAAAGACTGTGCATGTGCGCACGAAGAGCAGCTGGTCACATAAATTACTTGTTTTGGAAGTTTTCTCCACCCATTTGGACTCCTTATCAAGTTTTAGCATATTTTTATCATCTTAGAGGCCTAAACCCTAAAATAAAACCTATAAATATCACATTATGAGGGGTGTTGAATATAATGTAGCAGGAGCCTATAGTTAGATTATACATTAGAATAGATACTCATTGGATTAGGGCTAGGGTTTCATTCTTCTTGTTCAAGACTACAAGTTCTATCAACTTTTCATTCCGACTACATTAGTGAATTTGATTTCATGACTTAAAAATTTAATTTATTTTCAGTTCTTATTTCAATTCCATAGTTCTAATTTAATTTTTCTGTGATTTACTTTTCTATTTCATTAGTTTAAGTTGCTTACGGTAAATTTTATTGCTTTTCCTAGTTTTAATTATTTTTGGTATTTGTTCTTGATTTCTAGTAGTTAAAGGTAGAACAAACTCCCATAAGTGATTTGCCTAACTAGTTCATAGGTTTGTGAATCCTAGTACTTGACCAATAGTTCTCGTGGGAACGATCCTTACTCACACGATCTACAAACACACCACTTATCCTTGAGAGCGTGTGTAGGTATTGATTAGGGTTATTAAGGCTTATTTACTAACTTGTTTGTGAATTGAATTACCCAATCAGAATATTACACCGAACAAGTTTTTTTGGGAGAGGTATCTGAATTTACAACTGTAGTTTGCTCAATTTTTGCTTCAATATTCTAAGTTTTCTTTTGGCCTTAAAGATTTTCAAAATTTTTGAAAATTTTTGTGTGAGTAAGTGAAAATGTTTGAAATTTTTTAAAATTTTGCAATCGCTTAGCATGTCTCGTTATTTTTTTTTCATGATAGTTTTGAGCTAAACCGTCATTAGTGGGTGGTCAATATTAATAATTTTTCTTGCATGATTTCTGAGAATTATTCATCAGTAATAGCCATAAATTATTTTTATTTTTGAAACTTATAGATAATTATGTAAACTCACTTACATTGCATCCCAAACCTTGTTTTCTTACATTTTTGAAGCTAAATTATAGACAACATAATTTGATTTAAAGATGAGGGTAGAGCATTTCTTTAGACGTTTGAATCTTTCAAGCCAACCTTATTGGAAATTATATCCCTAGTACCTTATTTGAGCCTTAATTTGTGTAATGAATGGAGAGAAACACCATTTGCTTTCTTTCATTAAAACTCATTTTACCTACCTTGAGGAGTTTAATAATTTCTTTGATTTTTTTAACCAAATGTCCTTAGGAGATTTATTGCACTCATTATTTGGGGATGTAAGGGTGAAAATTTGTAAAATAAGTGAGTGGTGTACAATTATGGGGCGAAGAAGGGGTACTGGAAAAATTATTGAGTTGAGAAGAAAATTTTTGACAAGTGCAGGTAGTGCCTATCACTAGTACCTGCCTTGTTGTGATACAAGTAGTGCCTATCACTGGTACCTGTATTTCCAGGTAGTGCCCAACACTAGTACCTAAATTGGTGTGTTTGTCAGCAGTGTCTATCATTGGTAGAGGTTGGTGTGTTGGATTAAAATTGACAAGGAAAGACTTTTTGTTTGTGGCATGAAATTTTGTAGGTGTTTGTTGATTAAGTGTAGGGTTATTTCTGTGAAGGATGGGTAGTTAATATGTTGGAGAGGAAGTTTTCCATTTTGATGTGTGGCAAGCATTAATTTAAAGCTCTTTCTATCCTTTTCCCTTCCTTGATTAGCCAATACCTTAGCCTTCGTTACAAGTTGAAATGTCCTACCAGATTTAAATTGAGTTAATTATCTAAATTAGTGGAGATGTGTAAGAAGAGTAAGCTGTGGGATGTTTAGAAAAAATCTAAGAGTTTGCATAATCTAATCCGAGTGTCCTTAAATTGAGTTTTTATTAAATTGCTAAATTCACACAAACACATCGGATTTCATGTGTAAGATTTTATTAACATTTAAACTTTTGAGCTCTTAGACTACTTGTTATGATGGCATGGCTCTTGATTGTTCATGTGGACAATTGTAGACATGTTTTGGGTATATTTATGATGAGCTTCTCTATTTTCATTCTATTTTTGCTCGAGGATGATCAAAAGCAAAGTGTGGGGTATTTGATAAGTTCATAAATGTTGTGTATTTTATGTGTCGTTTACCTCTGTTTCCATGTAATTTATTTGTGAGCAATAATTGAGTGAATTATAAGGTTAAATGTTTTATTTTTTGTTTGTGTAGACCTTGAATGAAAAAGGAGCCAAAATGAAAAGAAAAAAAATTGGAGAAAAATCAAAAAGGATGCAAAACGTGCACTGGCAGGTAGCGAAGTTGGATATTATTTGGCACTTTGAGCATAACTTTCTTGTCTGATCTCCAATTGAGATGATTTAAGAAGTTCTGGCTAATAAGAGAAAGAGCTACAACTTTAATCTTTTACATGTTACCAAATTCTATCGGCATCAAGGTCAAAATTGAGATTGAAGTTGAAGTAGAATGTAGAGGAAAATGCGCAAGCCGAGAAACAAGATATTTTGCTTCTAGAAATTGCACATATGCACAAGAAAAGGCTGCGCATGTGCACACAGTGAGTGGCTGGAGACATAAATTACCTGTTTTGGAATTTTCTCTACCCAGTTGGACTTCTGATCAAGTTTTAGTGTATTTCGATCATCTTAGAGGCCTAAACCCTAATGATGCTAAAACCTATAAATACCCCATTATAAGGGGAATTGAACATAACGTAGCAGCCTTAAGCTAGATTAGACATTAGAATAGAAACTCATTAGATTAGGGCAAGGGTTTCATTCTTCTTATTCAAGACTAAAAGTTCCATCAACTTTTCATTCTGGCTATGTTACTGAGTTTGATTTTTTGATTTAAATTTAATTAATTTCAGTTCTTGTTTCAATTCCGTGGTGCTAATTTAATTTTCTTGCGATTTACTTTTCTATTTCATTAGTGTAAGTTGCTTAGGGTAAATTTTATTGCTTTTGCTAGTTTTAATTAGTTTTGGTATTTGTTCTTGATTTCTAGTTGTTAAAGGTAGAACAAACTCTTGTAATTGATTTGTCTAACTAGTTTGTAGGTTTTTGAACCCTAGTACTTAACCAATAGTTCTTGTGAGAATGATCCTTACTCACTCGATCTACAAATATACCTCGTATCCTAGCGAGCATGTGTAGATATTGATTAGGGTTATTACAAGGTTAGTTATTAACTTGTTTGTGAATTGCATTACTCAATCAATATTATGCCGAACATATCATAATCAATATCGGGTGGCTTTTCCTTGAATTCATTTCTCATGTCGTTCTTTGTTTCATTCCTTACGTTGAGTATCTTGTTGCTCTCATCTTTGAGTATTTCTTATTTAACCTATCAAGAAGAGAACTAGGTGACTAGTTTACATAACTTTCTTCAAAAATTGAAACATTCTCATTATAATAAAAAACATCAAATTCAACCAATTCATTTTCAGCCTGTGAAATCAACTTTCCTTTGTTCATATCAATCATTGCATGAATAGTTGATAGGAAGGACCTTTCCAAGATCAACGGAATATTTGTACTTTCTCCAATATTAAGCACTAGGAAATCCACCAAAAAAAATGAGTTTATTCACCTAAACCAAAACATCTTCTAATAAACCATAATGCTTCCTTTCGAACATATCCACCAATTAGAGAGTGATTTGTGTAGGTTTGGCAGAATACTTGAAATCCCCAACTTGTCATAGATTGCCTTAGACATCACACTTATGCTCGCACCTAATTCACACAATGATTGGTTCAATGAATAGCCTCCAATATTCACTGGTATAGAGAAACTACTAGGATCTTTTAGCTTTGGCGGCAAGTCCCTTTTAACAATTGCACTACACTTAGCATTAAAGAACACCTTCTCAACATCCTCCTACTTCCTCTTCTTAGCTAGAATTTCTCTCATAAATTGGGCATAGTGGGGTATCTTTGCGAGTACTTCAAGTAAAGGAATATTAATTTGGAGCTTTTTGAACACCTCGAGGAAATGACTGAATTGCTTTTCTTATTCATCTTTCCTTGGGTCAATCAATATTTGGGGAAATTGTATCTTCACCGAAGGGTGAAGATTCAAAGATTCGTCAATTTTCTTATTCTGGCCCCCTTCTTTCTTTTGCAAGTTGCTTTCACCCTCTTCAATCCTCTTTTCTTCATCACAATTGATCTCATTTTGAGTATCTTCAATTACCTTTTCCTTTTTTTATCAACTTCATACTTGTAACTCCCCACCATCAATTCTTTTCTTTTCCTCAAAGTTATAGCATTGCATTGTTTCCTTCCCACTTGATCCCTTCCATTTTGCTCTCTTGGGTTGGGAATTGTAACGCTTAGCAAAGCTTCCAAAGGAATATCATTTTGTTGTCTAGCAATTTGACCAAATAGGATCTATAAATTCCTTGTAGTGGCTCTTAAATTCTCATAATCCCTCCTTTGATTTTCATTTTGTATTCTTTGAATGCCATAATCTCTTCTCAATTTGTCAAATTGCATTTGGATAGTATCAGCCTCTCTATGAGAGTTTTTATTGTAGTTCAAGGGTGGTGGAGGGTTATGTTGTTGATATTGAGGCCTTGGTTGGTTATTAAGGTAATGAGGATTTGACTGGAATTGATAAGAATTGGTTTGGAAATTCTTTTGGTGAGGTGGCTGATATGGCCTAGAAGATGAGGATGCTTGGTTTTTGGAAATTTTGTGGTTGAGGGGTGTGTTGGTAGGAAGGATTTTGTTGGCCATTTTGATTGCTCCAAGAGAAATTTGAATGTTTCCTCCAAGATGGGTTATAAATATTTCTTTAAACTCCGGGAGGATTCCTTGAAGGTGATGGTTGAATACAGACATAAATCAATTGTTCATTTGACCCTATAGAAATCTCACATTGTATATTTAGATGTCCACCACAACAAAAATCACTTACAAGAGGTACCTGAGATGAAGAAGTCATGGCATTTACGGTATTTTCTCTTCTTAAATTCTCCAAAGCTCTAGTCAAGTTACTCATAACATTCATCAATAATCCTTGTTGAGCAAGCAATAAATTATTTAAGTTCAAATTTAAGATACCCCTATGTTGAACATTGGCTTGTTGAACTTGTTGAGTAACTGGTTGAGCAATAGGACTGTGAAAGTAGTAGTTACATGCCAAGTATTGCTTGAGCTTCCTCTGGTGTATTGAAAGACAATGAACATCCATCTGCTGGTGCATCAATAATTAATTTGGTCTCCTGAGTTAAGGCATTATAAAATGTTTGAATTTGAAACCAAAGGGGGGATAACATGATGTGGGCACTTTCTGAACAATTCTTTGAATGTTTCCCATGCCTTACTAAGAACTTTACCTATAGCTTGAACGACATGATTTCATTGTGAAGTTTGATGGTTCTTGAACGAAGGAAATATTTCGCCAAAAATTCTGGGCTAATTGATTCCAGGTGGTGAAAGTCCCGTGTGCATGTGATTATAGCTAAAGCTTTTGCTCTATCCCTCAAAAAAGAAAGAAAAACCCTCATGCAAAGCCAATTGGGATAGACTCTATTGAATTTGAATTTTTCCAACAATTCTTCAAAGTTCATCAAATATGTATAAGGATTCTCATTAGGGCTTCCACCGAACATCGCATGGGTTTGCACATTGTATAAGGGCATGTTGATTTCAAAGTTATTCACTTGTACCAGTATACGTGCAATACTAGAATTACATGTTGGCTCCATGGAAGTTTGGCATTGCGTAATCCTTATAGCATGAACATTTCCATTAACTCCATTGCTATTGAAATTAGCACCCATGACATTATTTCCCACTCCTTGTACTTGCTCATCATCACCATTGTTTCCAATATTCTCATTCAAGATCCTTCGATCATGTTGAGGATATCTTATGTTGAGTCTTGCCAATTCTTGTTGTTCTCTTTTCTTCTTTCAAATTTTCCTTAATTCTTTATCTTTTTCATCATCAAGGTAAATCAAAGCCTCTTTTTCTCCTCTAACCATGCACTATAAGAGCAATTTCAACCAATTAATCACAAGTGCTAATTCAAACTAAGCAACAATTACACATAAATAAGTAAGAATACTAATTAAAAACTAAGATTAACAACTAAACAAGTGAAATGCCTAATCTATATGACCCTTAAAGTACTCAGTATTTCCAAAATATCAAGGACAATTCTGAAAACGATGCCAAAAACTTATTCTCTTTGGATGGTTTACTTTTGACAGTGCAAACTAAACCAAGCAAAAAAAGAATTGAACACACCTATTACTCTACCCTTACTCCTGCAAGTATATGGGGTAGATAGTATTATATGACAAGGGAGTATCGTTCCCACAAGAATTATTTGTTAAGAAAATGAAAAAGCCACTAAGATTAACTAATCAAAATTTAAACTTTCTAGGAATTAAAGACAAGATCTAAAAGAAATTAAAAGAGAACTTTTATAGTAAAAGAAAACTTGAGTCTTAAGCTTAGACTAAACTACTCTAATCTACTAATTGCCAACTATACTACTACAACGTGTACAACTCTATGTCCTTGAATGAGTTACAGGATATGATTTAAAGAGCTACAGTCCAAAATTACAAAGATGGCCTCTAAACTTATGCTGATGCGCTTCGATATTGGGAAATGGATTAAATGATATTGCGACCTCTAGTTGAAAATTGCACTTTGAATTCCTTCCTCAATATTGCAGCATGAAACATCCCATGTCGCAATGTCGAAGGTTTCTTCTGGCTTAAGTTTTCAATCTTCATCATTTGCAATTTGCTACTTGGACTCTTGTGATCTTGAACTTTCATCCCTTTAATTTTTATCTTGCAAAATACTTAACTAAATAAGTGATTTAATTAAACAAAAGTTAAGCAAAAACTCATACTAAGCAATGCAACTACAATTGCTTATTTCAAGTAATTAAGTTAAAACACTTAATAAGACACCAAAAATGGGGGTTAAAATAACAAAAAGCTATACTTTAGAAGTAAAATAACTCTGGTTTACTAGAGTTATCAATACCATTGTTTGAATTTGACTTTGCCTGTAAGCATCAATAGTGCATTGCCCCAATGCCTAACTCCTGAATCTGTAGCTAGGTCTTGTAGGAGGGATATTGAGTTGCACGGCTAGCTTTGAACTCCAGCAACTACAGTCAATTAGTACAACAATAGGGAGCAAAAATAGGAGGATTGCAGCATTTAGGAGCAGAAAAAGGATTTGTTGGAAGGAGCAAAACAAGAGTACGAGAAAAACAATAAAATTGGAGCAAGAATTTACAGTGGACACAAACTAAAATAGTAAAACCAATAAGAAGGTTTTGAGAGAAGAACAAAATATTCTATGAGCACTTTTCCTTCTCTTTATCTATTATGTTGTTGTCACGAAAAAAAGTTATAAAATCCTAATTAGATTCTAATTTGTTAAACATTACTATTGAAGGAACTTCTAGAACCATTTTGCTAAGATCTTTGGGTATCTTTTCATCCCATTTTTATTAAAATCAACAAAATTGATGCCGAAACGACAGTATATCTAGAGTCCCATTTAAGTTTATCCACTGCTGCCCATAAAAAAAAATCCTTTCACTTTAGCACCAGAACTAGACAAATGTGAAGTCAATTGGTTAACAATATCAAAAGTTTTGAAATGTACTTATCTCACAAAAATGAAACAAAGATTGGGCTTATTCCATGTTTTGGTCTGGTAACTCCTTAAAGGGCTGATGGATAAGGGTAGAGCATGACGCGCCAATGTTGATAAATCAAAGGTGTCTGTTTATGGAATGGAGTAGGAACCTTTAGTCTGTATCTCTGCTCTTGCTTGTCCTATCATCTGCACTGAGCTTCAATTTGTCGAGATTGGGTTGGTGTTCAGTATATAGCTATGAAGCTTGTGTAGCCAATGCGAAGCAAGCCTACATAGGGTACAAGAATGAAAAGAATGGCGATGGGACGAAAGTCCGACGGAGGCCTATGCTATAGTAAGAAAGAAAGTAATTTAAGGTTGCGAAGTCACTTAGCCGTATACAAAGGGAAAGGCATCAGTACGGAGTCACGTCAGCTGTGGATACAGACTAGGCTATAAGGAACAATGTCACGCCCCAAAAACGGGACCGTAACACGCCGCGCTAATGGCACACCGGTCCAAAGCGCAAGGCACAAACGAACAGAGCAACAAACTTAACCGCAATGTAATAGAACCATCAAACCATTTCTTAACTATAAAACCGAATATTTCATTGTTGGACCGGTGTGCCATTACACAAAAATACGAATTACAAAATTCCTTCTTAGTACAAAAAATGCTACAACAAAAACAATGTTCATCAATACAAAACCTATCTAATACACTACCCCTCTCCAAACAAAAGAGAAGCTTGGAAGATTATCCGCAGAATCCTACCAGTAATGTGGAATCTGGAGAAAATCTAAAAGCTGCTAACGCGGTGGAGAGTCAAAAACGAGCACCTAATTTGAAAAATTATAAATCACGTGGGGTGAGCATAACTAGCTCAGTGGATATCATAAAAGCTCTACAAATAGGGCCAAGCATTTGCGATAAAAAGGAAACATAAAGATAATAACATTTGTAAAAACCATAGTCATGAAGCAGTTTCTAAAATGTATCATGCCATTTAAACGTCAGGCATGTCCAAAACATAGTCAAAAAGATCCAATCACTTCAAAACATAGTATGCTAAAGCACAGTGAACAAATTCAAGTACAGTTTCAATCCGGAATATAATAAAATAGCATGAGTATCTAGTTTTAGGCTCGAAGGTATGACCTACAGTACTAGTCAGATCTAGTAATCTACTACACCTACTAGTCTGACCGGGAGGTCAAGTTATCCCATCACAAGACCCCGAGCAAATAGTTCAAAACATTCACAGCAGTCACCATGGCGTCCCATGGATGACTATAGAACCGGAGCTCCCCAAATCAAACATTTCCAAACACATCCAAAATTATATACCAAGGTCACCTATGAGCCAAAACAGTCATAAAATGCTTTCATATCAAAAGAGTTTGTAAACATATCATTTGATTAACATAAAATAGCTTGGTCCCGATTTCATATGTAATAATTCCAAAACTTGGTAAAAATGCAGTTCCAAACATCATACTCATTTTAAAATCCATCCAAACATATTTCGAAAGTCGTTAAACAAAATACAAGTGGAAGAGGGTCTATGTTACCCACCTATCAAAGCAAAAACTGCACAATGATCACTGAACGCGATCGCCGGCGGTAGGTGGCGTGGTACCTCCTGTAATACGAAATAAAACAGATATAAGAGGACTCTTAGAAGAGATGTAGAAGTTAAAGAATGACCAGGGAAGCGAAAACGACGCGAAACGATAGAAAACGACACCAACAGCTCTTTGGTCAAAAATGACCTTTCCACAATTTCTGACCAACTTCGACAAGCTAAAACCCCAGTCAAAACACTTAGTTAACCCCTCAAATTCGTATTACAGCTAGATTAGGAGATAATAAGCTCAGTTTTCCAGAAAAACCGAAAAACTTCGCCCCTCCCTAGGCTATAAGTAGGCTATCCTCCCTGCCAACAAAATCCAATTCCAAGGTATTCAAGGGACCTTGGTTACAACCCAACTCAAAACAACATATTCAACCAACCAACAAAATCCATTTCCAAGGTATTCAAGGGACCTTGGTTACAACCCAACTCAAAACAACATAATCAATCAACCAACAAAATCCATAAACGGTTCTACATTCACCGGAGCAATAGCGGCAATGGAGTTAAGTGCTCTAATAATGTAATAATGGAGATAATTGTACAATTAACTCCATTACAACATTAGAGCAACAACCTATGGGTGGAATTCCTCTTTACTATCAAACTGAAATTTTTACCGATTAGCCACACGCATGATTCAAACATGCTTCCTATCCAACCCACTACCAAGGAAACACTTAAAACCATCAAAAGATCATTAAAGATCCTTCAAACATAACCAATTATCCAAATTATCCTAGTTGCGCCAAACTTCCGCTTACTTACAAAATGAAGGGAAATCAATTCCACTTGGTTTCAAGTCTCAATTCCTATCCAAACTAACCTTAAAACACTCTTAAAACATCATTATGTGCATAGACATAAGCATTCATAGCATAACACTCTAGGCCACATATGGAAGACAAAACCCTAACTCATAATCTTAAAATTTGTAATCTAACCGTGGAAAGTTGTTAAAAATCAACCCCAATCACTTCCCAACCTCCAAAACACTAAAAACAACCCATAACATACATAAATCATAATGGCTTATAAGGCTGCAAAGAGGGTTTTCTCAGTCATAAAGAATCCTACAAAACTTGAAATTAAAGCTTGGATCATAAAGCCCATAAGCCATAAATGCTAAAATACATAAAATCTTATTCCAAGTGATTTCTATAAGAGATCCAAGAAAATTTTTGGGGGAAAATGGAGGAAGAGAGTTCGGCCAGCAGCTGGAGAAAATGAGGAAGAAAAACAACAAGAAGAAGACTAAAAAGAAATTCCAAGGTTGACCCAAATAGTTCCCATTGACCAAATAGTCTCCAAGTTGACTATTTAACCCAAAAACTAATTTTTTGCTACTAAATTAACATTATAAATCAGCCATCTTACAACACTCGCACACCACAATGCACTAATTACACTTAGTCCAACTTTTGACCCGTTTACCCGCCGGAACCGAAATCGCATAAACCGAAAAATTTGCCGAATTGAAAAACGAATAGGTTGAAGTACTTAATGACTAAAAATAATATGAAAAACATTTTAATTACCAGTTAAAAATCAAAGAACAAGGCTATTAAAATACTGGGTTTCACATTCTACCCCCCTTAAACAAAGTTTCGTCCTCGAAACTTACGAAATCACGAAGCAAACAAAGCTGGATACTTCGATTTCACGAGGCTCTCAAGCTCCCAGGTAGCTTCTCGCTCAGAATGATTAGACCATAAAACCTACACGTAGGGGATAAATTTATTCCTCAATGTCTTATCTTGTCGATCCAAGATCCTCTCCGGAACCTCCTCGTATGTCGTGTCCTCCCGATCTACTAAAGGTTCATGGCTCAACACATGAGAAGGGACAGGGATATACCTCCTCAACTGAGAGACATGGAAGGTATTATGAACTCTAGACAACTCCGGAGGCAAAGCCAATTGGTATGCCAAATCACCAACCTTGTTCAACACCTCATAGGGGCCTATATAGCGTGGACTCAACTTTCCACCTTTCCCAAACCTAGCTACCCCTTTAGTCGGCGATACTTTCACAAACACTCTTTATCCCCAACCGCAAACTCCATTGGCTTTCTCTTGCAATCCGCCCAGCTCTTCTGACGATCTTGAGCCGCTATCAATCATTGCCTGAATCAAATCTGGGCCCTCCAAGGATCTCTCGCCAACTTCATCCCAATGTAAAGGTGATCTACACTTACGACCGTACAAAGCCTCAAATGGTGCCATACCGATGCTGCTGTGATAGCTGTTATTATACGAGAATTCCATAAGCATCACATGCTCATCCCAGCTTCCCTGGAAGTCTATGGCACAAGCTCTCAACATATCCTCCAATGTCTGAATAGTACGCTCAGATTGGCCATCTGTCTGAGGATGATAAGCAGTACTAAGACTCAAAGTTGTGCCACAAGCTCTCTGGTAGGTTGTCCAGAACCTGGATACAAACCTGGGATCGCGATCAGAAATAATGCTCTTAGGCACACCGTGCAAACGGACAATTTCTTGATCATATAACTTCACTAATGACTCCAAAGTAGCGGTCACCTTCATTCAGCTAGTAGTTCGGTAAGAAATGGGCGGACTTTGTTAGGCGGTCAAAAATCACCCATATACTGTCATTACCTCGCCCTAGTCCGTGGTAACCCATGTACAAAATCCATAGTAATATGCTCCAGCCATTTCCATGTCTGGTATCTGAGACAGGTTTCCTCAGTAAGACCAAATAAGCTTTTGGTGTTCAGCCTAACCTGCTGATGTCTTATACACCTTATCATCCTCGCCACAAACTCAGCTGAGCTCTCTATTCAGAGATGTTCACCAAGATGGTTTCAAGTCCCTATACATCTTCGTACCCCCAGGATGAATAGATAAGCGCGAAGAATGAGCTTCTTTCATCAGTTCTCTTTTCAATTCGGAGTCATTCGGCACACATAAACGTCTGTTATACACAGCTACATCAGCCCTAACCTGAAACTCTGAGGTCTCACCATTCTGTACTTTCAACATTACTTTACGTAGCTCAGGATCATCTAACTAGGCCACCTTAAGGCGATCCACCAGTGTAGATTGAACAACCAATGCTGCCAAACAGGTTGTTAGATGATCCTGAGGTTAAGTCTGCTCAGTAGACTCAACAACCTCCAAATTCAAAGCCTCAAACTGACAAATCAAAAGAGCCATACTAGGGCCAGCTGATTTACGACTCAAAGCATCGGCAACCTTATTACCTTTACCAGGATGATAGCTAATGGTCTGGTCATAGTCCTTCAATAGCTCAAGCCAACGCAGCTTTGCCTCATATTAAGCTCTTCTTGAGTGAAGAGGTACTTGGCCAAGTGGTGGCAGACCTTCACCTGCTCTCCATACAGTAATGCCTTCAAATCTTGAGAGCAAACACTATCGCACTAACTCCGTGTCATGAGTAGGATAATTCGCTCGACGGCTTATGTTGGATCGACGCATAAGCTATCACCCTATCTCAATGTGTTTGCTCACAGACTTTGAAGGCTAGAGAAGCATCACTATAAACCACAAATCCTCTTGAACCTGAAGGTAAAGTCAACACTGGAGCTGTCGCCAACCTATGCTTAAGCTTTTGAAAGCTTGCCTCACACTACATCTAGATGTGTATAAGAGACAGCTGCAGCCTTCATGGAGTTGCCCGGAGAATAAACCAGGATATCTCGATGAAGACCACTACACATACATCAAGATAGTCCTTGAACACCCTATTCATCAACTCCATGAAGGCTGCAGGGGCGTTAGTTAAACCAAAAGACATAACCAAAAACTCGTAGTGGCCATAGCGAGTCCGAAAAGCTGTCTTAGGTACATCCTCTTCCTTCACCCTCAGATTAATAATATCCGGACCGCAAATCAATCTTAGAGAAGTACCTCGCACCCTTAAGCTGATCAAACAAGTCATCAATCCGTGGCAAAGGCTATTTATTCTTCACAGTTACCCTATTAAGCTCACGGTAGTCAATGCAAAGTCTCAAACTACCATCTTTCTTTTGAACAAATAAGACCGGTGCTCCCCAAGGTGAAACACTTGGACGAATAAATTTCTTATCCAAAAGTTCTTGAAGCTGCTCCTTCAACTCCTTTAGCTCCGCAGGTGCCATACGGTAGGGGGCCTTTGAAATTGGTGCCACCCCTGGCTCTAAACAAATTTCAAAATCGATAACCCGCGACGGAGGTAAACCTGGCAGCTCCTTGGGAAACACGTCCGGAAACTCCCTAACCACTAGGATATCCTCAATGTCTGGCTCTACTTTATCAGAGTATTATCACCAGGGGCCAAATAGCTCTCAAACCCCTATAAGAGGCCTTAAACACCTTCACTGCTGATATAATCTAATACAGTAGCTCTTGGGCTTCTTTTCATTCCCACGAAAAATCACCGTATCTAAACCAGGCATCTGAAACATCACATACCTCTCTTTACAATCAATCGTCGCACCATTAGCCGCCAACCAATCCATACCCAAAATTAAATCAAAGTCGGTTATCGGTAACTGAATAAGGTCAGTCAAAGCTTTGGGGCATCACAGCAGTTTATAAGCCGATCCTAGCAAATTGAAGGCCTGGATTCTACATATGTTTCAGACTATGTCCCCAGAGATAAGGATCCTCTAACCATCTAGGTTTATCGGACAGATTCTAAGAAAACATCTAGCTACAAATGAATGTGATGCCCCACAATCAAATAAAGCATAAGCAGGTATGAAATTCACTAAGATCGTGCTTGCAACTACTATCACAGCAGCATCGGCCTATGGCTGATTTAACGCATCTAGATGTGTATAAGAGCCTCTTGTCCTCAGGTGGGGTAGTAGATTACATTCGAAGTTGTCTGCCCTAGATTGTGATGCTTATACACATCTAGATGTGTATAAGAGACAGAACTTGACCTCCCTCGGTCAGACTTATAGGTGATCCAGTAGATCCCATAACACTCCCCAGTGTAGTCGACACACAAGACCTGCATGGCGGCGACGGCTGCTGGCACCGACTGAGATCTCTGAGGCTGGCTCCCAACTGAAGAAGAAATAGAAGAACCTGTCGACGGACCCCTCCTAGGGAAACCACCCTGTCGACCACGACTCCTACTCCCAGCTGGAGGTGCTAAAGTCCCTGTCCGGGCCGACTGTCCACGCAGCTGATGTATCATTTCCGAAATGGTCGGCTAGCTGGCCTGTCTGTGCTGGCGCAGAGCTCTGACCCTCTGAAAGGTATCCCGATCTCTCCTCACGCCTCGCTCCGAATCCAGTTGAATGGCTAGATTATACATCTCCTCATAAGTCTGGGGACGACCCACTATCAACTCTCTTCGAAGCTCAGCTCTAAGACCCTTCCGGAAATGATACATACGCTGCTGCTCGTCACGCCAGATAGCGAGAACATAGATATTCTGGGAGCAGTTTCTAGCTGGATTCGGAGCGAGGCGTGAGGTCCATCAGAGGTCTCTTATACACATCTAGAGCCTGTCTCTTATACACATCTAGATGTGTATAAGAGACAGTTTACAATGTTTAATGGAATTATTGTAGTGGTCTCGGTGTGGGCAACGTAGCCTTAACGGAGACAGCTTGTCTCTTATACATATGAAAGCATGTGTATAAGAGACAGGCCTTATAGCCTAGGGGAATCGAAATAACTCAAAGTCCTCTTTATCTCGCCCATCCATGACTCCGCCTTGCGGATCCGGATACCCATCAAACGTAGGTAGCCCGGCCTTCTTGAGCGTCTGAAACAGGGATGGAATGTCGGTACGCGGTGGTGGAGGTGGTGGAGCAACGGGATGTCGCTCAACGTCCAACTGTCGAATAACCTGTGCCACAACCGCAATGGCGCCATAATCAACCACTGGCGGTCCAGTCGGAGAAGGAGGTTATGACGGCCCTGGGTCAATTTTGTGAAGGTTATTCGACAGTCGATGATATTTCTGGTTTACTATCTCCTAGATCTCCTGGCGGATCCCTACCAGCTGGACTTATACCCAGGCTGAGGATCTTAAGTGACGAGCCTCTACCGCGACCTCTAGAACCAAAACGCGTCCTAGACGGCATACTAGCTGATAAGAGTCAAAGACAGAATCATAAGCAAAGAATAACTTGGGGCAAATCAACAAAAGAGGTACAACAAAGATTACATAAGCAAGGACCTCTCAAAGTTATTAGTCTTGTAAGTCAATCAATTTTGTCCAGGTCAAAGAATTCCACAGATCCTGTAATGCCGCGAACAAAACAGAATCTTATATAATTCTAAGCCCGAGCACATCGATTTAAACCTCGAAAGACTCATCGAATACCTATTACTGGACTTAGGATTCAAACCTATGCTCTGATACCATTTAATGTCACGCCCCAAAAACGGGACCGTAACACGCCGCGCTAATGGCACACCGGTCCAAAGCATCAAGGCACAAACGAACAGAGCAACAAACTTAACCGCAATGTAATAGAACCATCAAACCATTTCTTAACTATAAAACCGAATATTTCATTTTACACAAAAATACGAATTACAAAATTCCTTCTTAGTACAAAAGATGCTACAACAACAACAATGTTCATCAATACAAAACCTATCTAATACACTACCCCTCTCCAAACAAAAGAGAAGCTTGGAAGATTATCCGCAGAGTCCTACCAGTAATTATATTCCGGATTGAAACTCTACTTGAATTTGTTCACTGGTGCTTTAGTCAAAAACGAGCACCTAATCTGAAAAATTATAAATCACGTGGGGTGAGCATAACTAGCTCAGTGGATATCATAAAAGCTCTTCAAATGGGGCCAAGCATTTGCGATAAAAAGGAAACATAAAGATAATAACATTTGTAAAAACCATAGTCATGAAGCAGTTTCTAAAATGTATCATGCCATTTAAACGTCAGGCATGTCCAAAACATAGTCAAAAAGAAGGTCCAATCACTTCAAAACATAGTATGCTAAAGCACAGTGAACAAATTCAAGTACAGTTTCAATCCGGAATATAATAAAATAGCATGAGTATCTTTTAGGCTCGAAGGTATGACCTACAGTACTAGTCAGATCTAGTAATCTACTACACCTACTAGTCTGACCGGGAGGTCAAGTTATCCCATCACAAGACCCCGATCAATTAGTTCAAAACATTCACAGCAGTCACCATGGCGTCCCATGGATGACTATAGAACCGAGCTCCCAAATCAGACAGTTCAAGAGACTCCGGTTGATATATACCAAGGTCACCTATGAGGGCTGTCTCTTATACACATCTAGATATGTATAAGAGTTTGAAACATATCATTTGATTAATATAAAATAGCTTGGTCCCGATTTCATATGTAATGCTCCAAAACTTGGTAAAAATGCAGTTCCAAACATCATACCTCATTTTAAAATCCATCCATACATATTTCGATGTGTCGTTAAACAAAGGTGGTCATGGAAGAGGGTCTATGTTACCCACCTATCAAAGCAAAAACTGCACAATGATCACTGAACGCGATCGCCGGCGGTAGGTGGCGTGGTACCTAAAACAGATATAAGAGGACTCTTAGAAGAGATGTAGAAGTTAAAGAATGACCAGGGAAGCGAAAACGACGCGAAACGATAGAAAACGACACCAACAGCTCTTTGGTCAAAAATGACCTTTCCACAATTTCTGACCAACTTCGACAAGCTAAAACCCCAGTCAAAACACTTAGTTAACCCCTCAAATTCGTATTACAGCTAGATTAGGAGATAATAAGCTCAGTGTATAAGACACCAAATTCTTTACATAATCAATCGACCAACAAAATCCATAAACGATATATTCACCGTCTATTATACTATATCAATAGCATTCCACAACAATCCATACCCCATAACCACTACAATTAACTCCATTACAACATTAGAGCAACAACCTATGGGTGGAATTCCTCTTTACTATCAAACTGAAATTTTTACCGATTAGCCACACGCATGATTCAAACATGCTTCCTATCCAACCCACTACCAAGGAAACACTTAAAACCATCAAAAGATCATTAAAGATCCTTCAAACATAACCAATTATCCAAATTATCCTAGTTGCGCCAAACTTCCGCTTACTTACAAAATGAAGGGAAATCAATTCCACTTGGTTTCAAGTCTCAATTCCTATCCAAACTAACCTTAAAACACTCTTAAAACATCATTATGTGCATAGACATAAGCATTCATAGCATAACACTCTAGGCCACATATGGAAGACAAAACCCTAACTCATAATCTTAAAATTTGTAATCTAATGTGCTACCGTGGAAAGTTGTTAAAAATCAACCCCAATCACTTCCCAACCTCCAAAACACTAAAAACAACCCATAACATACATAAATCATAACTTATAAGGCTGCAAAGAGGGTTTTCTCAGCCATAAAGAATCCTACAAAACTTGAAATTAAAGCTTGGATCATAAAGCCCATAAGCCATAAATGCTAAAATACATAAAATCTTACCTTCCAAGTGATTTCTACTTGAAATCCAAGAAAATTTTTGGGGAAAATGGAGGAAGAGAGTTCGGCCAGCAGCTGGAGAAAATGAGGAAGAAAAACAACAAGAAGAAGACTAAAAAGAAATTCCAAGGTTGACCCAAATAGTTCCCATTGACCAAATAGTCTCCAAGTTGACTATTTAACCCAAAAACTAATTTTTTTGCTACTAAATTAACATTATAAATCAGCCATCTTACAACACTCGCACACCACAATGCACTAATTACATTTAGTCCAACTTTTGACCCGTTTACCCGCCGGAACCGTAAATCGCATAAACCGAAAAATTTGCCGAATTGAAAAACGAATAGGTTGAAGTACTTAATGACTAAAAATAATATGAAAAACATTTTAAACCAGTTAAAAATCAAAGAACAAGGCTATTAAAATACTGGGTTTCACAAACAAAGTCTTAAACTATGGTCCAAGACTACACTAGACACTAGGTAATCATTCAATGTACCATCAAATCAATACAACTGGATTGACTTGTGGTGGAAAATCAGTTGCGATCTGCTACCTTAGGGAACCTATTATCGCTAATCACTATGGGCACATCAGTGTTTTGTCATAATCCTAATAACTTATCCAATTACAACATTTTAATCGCTAAAGCACCTTTCTTTTATCAAATCTCAGGGACATGGTCTAATCATGAGGGGTAGTATTTTATCATGGTGTCAGATCCAAAATTTTTGTGGATTTCTTCTTTGTTAATAGGGTCACCCCAAAGCCATAATGTCTTGGAATCAATCCCTCGTGGACCCATGAGACAGATTATGATCCAAGCCTAGAGAATACTCTTCCTTCTGCCTTACACTTCCTATGAACGAACCTGTGGACGCCTGAAAACTCTCATGCTATCATACATATGCCAAATTTCTTAATGATCCCTTTTCACCAACTTCACTTCAACAAGGCTAGGAGCTTCTTTGCATCCCATAACTTGTACCCGATTCTCAATTTGTACATTATACTTTTGATTCTTAATTAGCACCTTATACTTTTGATTCTCACTTTGCACCCTATACTTATTTTTTGGACATTTTGTACCCTCAACTCTTAGATTTAAGCATTTTTGTCTAATTTTTAACACCATTATAAAAGTTGAATAGATATTCCAACCGTACACATCATACACTTAAAGTAGAACATTCATCAAATTTTTTAATACTATTAAAAATTGGACCAAAATGAGACTAATCTAAGAGTTATAGGTACAATGTGTCTAAAATTGAAAATTAGGGATGCAAAGCGAGAATTAATTGCAAGTCAGGGTGTGCAATTTAATCAGTAAAATTAGTCATGACTATTTCTCTTAGTGCGATATGATTCTAAACAAGCGCATGGTATGTACTTATTTAACATCCATTAACTTTGGTAATGACATTAAATATTGGATTGGAATAGGATATATAAGAGTTTAGGATGTAATATGTTTAAAAAATAGTGCAAAGTGAGAATCAAGTACAAGTTATATGGGGCAAAGTGAAGTAAGGCCCCAAAGATATTATTCGAGTCAATGAGTATTTCAAAGGTGATCATGGTGGTAATTTATCCTAAAGAAATCTTTAAAGGGCTGTTTCTTGTGGCATACTAGGATTATCTATGACACCAACAACTTAAAAAAGAATTCCAAAATATTCATGCAGACGTATCTATACTCTAAATATTTGCTAAAAGGTTTATCTTCCTTGCTCATATGTAAAAGCTAACAATTGACCGCTACACGTTGACATTGTTAAACTTTTAGTTACCAAATTAATGTGAACATTGATAGTATAATATCAGTTACGACAAAATATTTTTGGTTAATAACACTTTACCCCCTAAATTAGGTAGGTAATTACACTTTGCCCCCTAAATTAAAAGAATATACACTTTAACTTCATTAAGAAAATCTAGTTAAATGCTGGAATACCCTTAGTATCATATTATTTATTTTTTCAAATTTTTAATTTTAATGTTTGATAGTTATAAAATGATTAGGGAAAAATAAACTACAACAATAATTTTTATCTTTGACTTTAGGGAGGGAAAATGTGAGATAATATTAGATTAAATTTTATTCAACATTATAATTTGCATAGGTTAAGCCATATATTAAAAGTATAAAATACTAAAAGACATAAAAAAAATACAAAAGTTCTATAAAAAATATATTGTCACACAATACCCTTAAAGAAATAATTTTAGTTAAATTAAGTCCATTTGAAAATTGTTCTACCACTATACATAGTTACACTTCAAATTTGAAATAATATCAAATGAACTCCAAAAATATATAAAAAAAAATTTACCAAGTGCAAATATATTCATATGGATTATATTGAAATATTATATAATTTATTTTTTCTTATTGTTATATAATTATCGCATCACAATGAAAAATTAAGTACATAAAAAACCAAAATACACTGCTAACTGTATTTCAATCATTTAACTAGATTTTCTTGATGGTGTTAAAATTGTTAATGGATAAATAGTGTCAATGGGAGAGGGGGCAAAGTGTATGTTCTTTTAGTTTAGGGAGGTAAAATATAATTATCTAGCCAGTTAGTTTATAGAGGCAAAATGTTATTAATTCTATATTTTATTATATCTTGCCTTATTATATATATAATCTATCTATACTGTATATAAAAGGAGCCTCCAGTTGGTAGGGTCTCTTCCTTTATCTTTTTATTTTTTTTAAAATTTAAAAAGTTAAAAATTACCACTACTCATCACCCTTTATTTTCCTTAAATATTTATTTAAAAAGTTAAATTTGTTTGTGACGATGTACAACTAACCAAAAAGACTAAAACAGTCTATAACCCAATTTTGATTTTAAAAACAATTTATAAATTATTTTATTGTTGCCTAAATAATGAAAAGTAATTTTTAAAATAAAAAGTGTATAAATAATTGGTTTTATTACACACATAGAATATGCCTTTTATCACTGGTAATCTATAAAGAGAGAGCCTTTGTATGGTGGTGTCTCTTTTGTACTCTTTCTTAAATTTTTAATTATTTTGTAACTACCAATTTTCTTTAGTTTGTTTGCTTGAAAATCTTTTAAAAAAACTACTATTTGTAACTATAATAGTAGCGACCTAAATACCTACCCATCTACTAATAAGTTTTTGTTCGTAATAATATAAAAATATATTTAATATAGTCTAAATAATGTCAAATTATTGTATATAAAAAAGTTTCAAAATAAATCTAATTTTCGTATTGCACACACGACAA
This sequence comes from Cinchona pubescens, assembly GCA_025175665.1. Classification (NCBI taxonomy): domain Eukaryota; kingdom Viridiplantae; phylum Streptophyta; class Magnoliopsida; order Gentianales; family Rubiaceae; genus Cinchona; species Cinchona pubescens. Next base: position 7,701,058 of record JANKKI010000075.1, on the reverse strand, counting down.
ATATTGAAGAGATGAGATCTTGTATTACACAATTGTCTGTTACACTCTTTTTACGTACCCTAATTCATTAACACGTGTCCGCACTGATGATTATTTACAAAAGTCTTGAAATCTTGTTATGGATGCGTGTCAATGAATTAAAGGGTCTAAAAGGAGTGTAATACGAAATTGTGCAATAGAAGAGTTGAATCTCATATTGAATATGCATTTATCACTAGTATTAATAAAAGGATGATCAAACCCATCAAAGTATAGGTGGTTTACATAAATCTAAATTTAAAGAAAGCACAAATGTGAACGGGGTAATTACCATTCTCCGTTATTTATTACTTGTTAAATATCCAGTACTATGAATAGGAATAGATATTATATTTAATTTTTGTAATCAAATTTTGGATGCGATGGAACAAATTTTTTAGTATTGATATCAAATAAAAAGAAACAAAAAAAAGAGTTAATTTGGATAGTTATATAATCTGTATCTATCTATTAAAGTAAAACCTCTTTTCACCACAAATGATGAGGCGATGCCATTGACATTAGTACAATTTTTCTCTAGATGACTTTGTTTATAAATATATTTTTACCTTAGTAGAATACTTTAATTTCTACTATCTAATTTTTTTTTGAATATTCAAAATGTGATCAAACTATCAATTTAAATTTAAGACTAGTAATTTAATACATGTGCAAGTAACTATCCTAATCCTAAATTTAAATCTCATACGTATTTATCCGATCCTTAAACCTACTTACTGAGATGAATGACTTTTATTTTAATTTCACCTCTTACTCAATTTCACCTCCTACTCTTTCCTTATCTAACAAACATATAACTAATAAGTAGATAGCAGTCTCCAACCTAATTATCTTCTTAAAAAACTTATGTAATCGACCCTAATCAATTAATTAATTGAATCTTGCTTAGTCCTACATCTTTCTCCTTCCTTATCTAACCCTTTCACTCTCCTTATCAAACTAATTTTTAAAAATACGTAGATAGCAATCTCCAATATAGCTAACTTTTTTAAACAATTATTTATCCTTATTTAACTAACTTCATATGTAAAGATTAGTATCTAAACTAACTAACATTTTTTATTTTAGAAAATATTACTTAAATATTACTCTTCACCCTGATGTTTTCCAAACCTTATTTTGATGATGACATAAACACTTAATTTTGTAAACAAGTTTTTGCAGGAAACAGGGCTTTCGGACGCACTGAACAGTTCTGACGCACTGAACAGTTCGAACTTCTCGGACGCATTGCACCATCCGAACGAACTGGCAGAAAGAAATGGGATCCTACTGCTTCTCTTTCGGACGAACATGACCGTCCAAAACCTCTATCGAACGAAGGAACGGACGCATGCACGGACGTCCGAACGAAGCTCTTCAACAACTGTAAGAAGATCGGACGCTGTTTCGGACGCATCCAATATATCTCGGACGTCCGAAACCCCAACGGCTACTTTTTGTGCATTTATTATTTAGCCATTAGGAAGTAGTTGCAACCACTATTTATTGCTCTTATAAATAGCTGCTTTAAAAAAGAGAAAACATCATCTAATACATTGAATACAAGCCTTAGAAAAGAGCAATTTGAGTGCAAATTGACTATAGTGCTTTGTTGTATTAGTGTGCAGTTGTGAGTGCAATTCAACTTTGAGTGGAGTGATAATCTTGTATGAAAGTGTGGTTGTAAGTAAGATTCTTGGCTCAACTAAAAGATTTTTAGTGTGAGCAAGAACTTCCCAACTTTGTAAAGATTATTGGCTTACCAAGTGTGTGAAGCATTCTAGTGATTGAATACTTCAAGCTTGCTAGATTGGAAGTATTGGTTGACATTAATTTTCTCTCTTTACCTTACTGTTCTATTGATTTTATTATATCAGCATTTAATTTGAAAATCTCAATATTTCTGAAAGTATATTTTTTAAGAAACCTAATTCACCCCCCCTCTTAGGTTGCTTTGGGACCAACACGCCCAACTTAAATAAATTTTTTACTTATTTCCGCATCTTTTTCTTTCTTTATCTACTTTTTTTTTTTTTTTTGAAAAGTATATACAATCAGACACTCACATTCTTAAACCTTCTTATTAATATATCTTATGCATATAGATAGTAAACTTAAGATATTATCGAAAATAGCATCAATCCTATTTCCCTCCGCATATTTTCAAGTTCATAATTCAGTTTATATGCAATTCAATACTTCTTCTTTACTTGCTATTCTTCTATTCATTTGTATGTTACTTTGGAGAAGTGAACAGTTTTTATAATCATATAATGAAAGAAAACATCATTTACTATCATATGGCATCACATATACACGAATTTATAAATTTTAATTATTTCATTTTCATGTGTGAAATAATTCATCATTTTTTTTACTTTATTTACTTTTGTCAGGCTAATTGAGTATTCTACTAATATGGAGTTTGCCGCAATATCAAAAAAATAAAAACTTAAGCTAAAGAAATTTACACTATCCTGTAAGATCAAGATTACGTTTTAAGATGCAAACTTGGCAAATATAAGGTGGAATTACACCATAGTATGTGTAAAATGTTTAGTGTGCTAACCATTTCATTATCAACACACACACATGTGTGTGTATATAAACGTGTGTAAGAGAATCTAGATGACGTATATATATTTTATGGAGAGGAAGTTTACTTATTTAAATATTTAATTCTATAACTCATACTTTTGATATTTTTCTTAACTTATGTTCTATTTTAATTTTTTTATTTATATAATCACATTTTTGGAAGTCATTCAACATTCAAGTGGTACAAGTGGTGCTCAGATACCCAGACTACATTAGATTGGAGGATATTGCTTTGGTTGATCGAGATTTCAAATTTCATCAATTATGGAGTCGAGCTTACTTGTCATATAAGTTGGTAGGATATTTTTTCATAGTGTGAGTTTGAAGATATATTTCTTTTGAGCTATTTTGGTTTGTTGATTTGATGATGAAAAATATTTCTGTGTCCACTATATGCTTCTATTCATGAGTTTTTCAATTTTGCCATGACGTTAGTTTTTAAAAATAATGAAAAAAATTCTACAATTTTTATTATTAATATTGAAAATTTTCCTGCAAGTTGAGAAGATACACTACTAAAAAATTGTTAATTACCTGCATATTTTGCTGCGAATTATAATGAAAAATCCGCAGCAAACAAGACTTTCTGCGGATTTGGGTGCCAAAAATAATCCGCGGGTAAAAGGCCGTGGATAATAATTTGCTGCGGATTATAAAATCCGCAGCTAAATTTGATGGGGATTTTGCTGCGGAAATATACATGCGGATATTTTGCGCTGGTAATTCCGCATCAAAATTTCGTCATTTTACAAGGGTTTTTTATGGGGATATTGCTGCGGAAATTATCCCTGTGTAAATTTCCGCAGCAAAATCCCTAGCAAATATCCCCAGCAAAATCCCCATATAATTTTCGCAGCAAAATCCCCATATATTTTCCGCAGCAAAATCCCCAAATAATTTTCACAGAAAATTTTTGTTAGTATTGTTTGGTTTTTTTATCCCCCTATACCATTATGCCACATTCCAGCAATTTCATCACAAAAAACAATTTGCATTGATCATCATGTCACATTCGAGCAATTTCATCTCAAAAAACAATTCGACGAAACAAATTCAAATACAATACATATATAGCATTTAGTTATCTTAAGTAAACAACCAAATAGAACCAATGAACCGTGCATTAGATTGTTCATTCACACTAATAGAATATCCAAATCCAATCAAGTTTAGTCATTCAAAAAACTTATTCGCATAAGTGCAATCCAATATGACATATACTAAATATATATTTCTCAAAAAGAAATAACTATATATATTCGATCACAACAACAAAATTTTTAACACAACTACTCATCAGCCATCCAAAACTTTAAGAGACATAATTCAAAAATCTAACTACTTTCACCGTGGCTGAAGGTTCCAAGGTCAGCCTAGAAGAAAACACGAAGGGGGCTGCTGTACATTCTCGTACAACATATGTACCAAATGGATTTGTAAAGAATGTTGCTACGAGGATTCAGCATCTAAATCTTCCAATCCTTCTTGATAAACCTCAAACTCCTCAGAGTTCTATCTCGCAAGTTAAATCAAGTCGGAAGGTAGCCATCTTGATACCAAGAAGATGCTACATAACAACAAAGCCAAGAATTTTAGTATCTCAAGCAATTGCAGAGCATTTCAAATACAGAAAAGTTAAGCCACCAAAACAATGTTAAATTTATCATATCTAAAAATGCTAGGATTTATAAGATAGTACATTCAACACATCTAGATGTGTATCTTAGACAAATCTAGATGTGTATAAGAGACTCACGCGACAACACTCACCTTCCTCGAATGCAACAAAGTCAAAGAGGAGCTCAATACACTGATCACCATGAATATAAAAATGATATGCATAGCATGTACTAACAAGCTTTACATCTCATTCTTGTAAAGAAGAAAACACCTAAAGAAAATCAACAGAAAAAGGCACACCTTTGTTTACTCAGACGGGCATTCCTTGCTTGTGCAGGAAATGCTCCATCTCATGGGTAAACTGGTCCAAAGGACCTTCTTTAAGCTCCAACTAAAATTCAATGAAACGTGAGTGTTACGCGTAGCATTATGCAGCAGACAAGTGCAACACAAGACACAAAAGTACATATATAATCACCAATCAGACTAAAGACGTAGATTTTCACTTATCAAAGAACCAAACTTTATAAACAAGAAATCAAAGCACTTAAAAGCTCATAGTAGTGAAATACAAGATGAGGTGTCCAAGACATACATATAGCAGAAAAGTTCAAAAAAATGCACATCGCTTAATCATAAGACAAAGAAGTTAAATGTTATCCAATTCTTTGATAAAGAACCAGCTAGCTGCAGTGACACACGTTACATGTATATAAGCAAATAAGGAAAAATGCTAAACTGGCGAATGCCTAAAACAATCGTAGTTTTAGAATTCTGCTGATCCCAAGTACTCCAATTCCACATATCCCCGGCGATTTGGAAGAAGCCTATTATACATCCACCTTCGATGCTCCGGAACTTCCATTTTGCCTCAAGAGCAGCGCGTAACTTTCTTGCATAATAGAAGTGGAAGTACTTACATAACTTTACTTGGAAAATAGAAGTGAAATTATTTTTATATGGATCTGGTTTATAGTAGGTGGGATTTATCACCCTAAATAAGTTTATTTTTAACGAGTTAAAGTGATGTTGATGAATATGGATCAAAGAATCCATCCCACCTATCGTCGACCGATTCCTGTAAGAATTTTCCACTTTACTACTATGAAATCCACTGTATTCTTCTTCTAATGCTTGGGGGAAATCCCAGAGAAAAGAGTAACAATTATGCCTACATGTATGAACAAAATAGTGTTGCTTGAAATTTTAGTTTAAAAGATGATTGCATAATCCACGGCTAGAAGGGTTGAAATAGACTTGCCATTGGCTAGAAGATGATTATTGAGATTGTTGTAATACTCAACTCCTTTTTCATTCACACCTGCAGAAATCTTTCCACCTGTAAACGTAAAAAAAAATAATAATAAAATAAAGGTTCGATGGAAGTTTTTGAATTTTCAATTCATGTATATGTAACATTAATTAATTGTATTAAATACATAAAATTTCGTATCATACTGATTACATTTTCTTCGAAGCAGGGATGAAGGCAGAATTTTTTGTCAGTAGAGCAAAATTTTAAGTCCCTTCAATGATTAATAATTGTATTCACAACCTTTTACATTACCATTTTAAAACTTTAGTACAAAAAAAAAAAAAAAAAATCGCTAAATTAGTATGATATATATCCTCTTTTTCTTAAAATTAGTTTAACACAATAACAAAATTTGTTCAATCACAAATATGATAAAATTTTATGAAATCTAATTTATTACTGTAGCAACAAAATCATGTCCAGTAATGATAAATATGTATTGGTTGTTGGAAATTTTATATCGCAAGAAAGGAAAAATAGTAACACAAAATAATTTATTAATAAATTAAATACATAAATTTAAATTCAAAGATTAGATATAGTCTGATTATGGTCGATATGGCATTCCTTCTACAAGATACAATGACCTCCAAGTATGTTTTGTTGTGGGAAAATAATACCCACGAACTGATATTGTTCTTGTACTCAATTTAAATTTGGAGATATAATTTATTTATCTGATTATAGGAATATTGTGAAGATATGAATATGTATAACGAGAGATACAATGTAATAGGATTTGTAGTAGTGTATTTCTTCCGATGTTTTTATAGGGGAGAAAGACCTCTATTTATAGTAATATTTTGGACAAAGGAAAAATATCTATTAGAGTTAACGATATTTTTCCTTTCTATTCTTTGATTTCCTGGTATTGTTACGTTGAGTTAGTTAATCTCTTGATATTCTGAATAACGTTCTTGATTTTGAGAGTTTGTTAGAGTCAAGAACACTTCTTAAAGAAGAAGTTGGAAGACTCTTTCTAAATTGTGTAAAAAGGTGGGTTTCACAAAAGTCCCACTCTCAATTAATTTTAAAATATTATTAATAATCCTCCATAATTTAAAATTTATGATTTGTGTACTTTTTTACTATATAATAGGTGCAGGTGTCTTCTGAACTTGAACATACACTTAGTGATAGCAAGTCTTGGTTTGAAGGAATATGTCTCAGTGAATTAGAAATTCTTGAACTAGATCTTTCAAAGCAAACTTTAACTCACCATAATCAGAGTAAGGGCAATAACTTCAACTCTAGTACAGTTAGACGCATTAGATGGTTTAGCTCACATATCTCGTTTTCATAAGTATTTTAAGGGAACAACTTTAACTTCCCACAATAGTGATCTCACTGCTACAGTATATTGGTGTATCTTCTAAGGATAATCTGTTATCATTAATCCGTAGATATCTACTTTGGATGCATTCAGAGATTAACTCTTTCTAATAACCATCACAGTAATGAGCACCACATCTTAGGAATGAGACTAGGGAATACCTCTCGTGACAAATAATAATGTGATCATTCTAGTCACCTTACAGTTTCGTTTTTACTTATTGAACCTCATTCATGTGATTTCTAATTACAGAGATTAGGTGTCCACTGTGATGACTACTTATAGGTTTCAGTCTCATTCCCCTTAATGTTTCAATGATTAACTTTCGAGCTAACTCTTTGTGAGACTCGTGTAAATAGATTTGTCAAATTATTTTTTGACTTAGATAGTCAAGTGTTATTACACTTTAAGATAACAATTGCTTTCTGGAATTGTGTCTCAATATGATATGCCTCATCTTCTCATTGAATTTTGGGATTGTGTCTCAATATGATATGCCTCATATTCTCATTGAATTTGGCATTCTTTACTTTAGATATTGCAACTTGAATATTATAATGAATATGCACAGCACGAACATGTTTTGTAAGTAATGGTAAATTAGATAATAAAAATTTTAAGCATCACTTTACTACTTGCCTAATCTAAAACAACAAATTCAGTATTCATTGTTGATCTAGAGATTAAAGATTATTTATTAGATTTATAGAAAATTTCAGCATTACCTAGTGTAAAAATAAAACCACTAGTGGCTTTAGTTTAATCAAAATTTGTGATCCACTTAGTATCACAATATCCTTCTAGTACAAGTGGGAATCCAAAATAGTGAAATCCATAATCAATAATATATACACATATCTAAATATTTTTTCCGTGACTTGCCTGTAATCTACATTAGGATTACTAATATCTCTACTCAATTTAGAAACAACAAAAGAAATATCAGATCTTTTATATATTAATGACCAAATTATTTGCAAGTATTAGTGTTGTAAAATACCTCTACCATTACTTTTCTTCAAATAAATATTATTATCATATGGGGAAAAAAAAACAGGTTTCATATTATGATAATTGAATTTTTCAATAAATATATATTCAGCGTAATGTGATTTCATGGTAAACTCAACACTAACGAGGCACCCTGGATACCAAAACATAAAAAAACGAAAAGTCCCAAAGCATAGGAATGACGTGCAAATAGACATGAACAACTAAATGGTCTACAAGTTGGCATTAACACAGCTAGTGTAGAACTTCGTTTATTCGACACACTGTCAGTATATGCCAATTAGCAGCCACAGCAGCACTTTATACTAACTTACTATTCGGAAATCTTGGAGAGATACAAATATAGAATTCGAATTTCCAACTCAAATAGGTGGGACTAAAATCCTCGCCATATCCATATGTCTAAACATCTCGTAGCGTGTTATTCATCATAGATACACAAGTATACTGTTAAATCTAAATAGATGCACTTATATAGCAAAATTTTGAAAATTTCATTTAAAAAACGGGATGGGTAACATTGCTCCAAATACTAAAAAAAAATTGACAGGCAAGAATTACACTACCACATTTACCAAAATCCCCCCATAATTTAAGGTAATGTAATTAGGTTTTTCTATTAAAAAGTCTTGATGCCGGTTGTGTTGTGTGTGGCCAAAGTTAGAAACCACAAAGTTGTGGTGAAAAAGAAATTCCAACCGTGGCAGCCAAAAATTCAATAGTAATGAAAATATTATTGTATTTTATTTAGTTATTTATAATTATTTTTTAAGAAATGTTGCCTCTATTTATTGCTTTTTCTTGTGGGTCAATTTATTTTAAGGGATTTTAATTCCTTCACATATGTTTGAACCACTTCATGCAGTTGTTGTAACATTTTTGGCAAGAAAACTCAACATAAAAGCACAAGAAAAGAAATAAGCAATATTCAACAGTGTTCGGTAGAATATTGATTAGGTTTTTTAGAACAATGAACAAATAATAAAAAAACATTAATTATCCTAATCAAATCCCACACACTAGCAAGTATACGAGGTGAGTTTGTATATAAGATGAGTGAGAATCGTTCCCACGAGGACTATTGGAACAATTACTAAGTTCACAAGTCTATTTAATACTTAGACAAATTAATCAGGAGTTTTAACTAAACTAAAACTAAATTTAATCGCAAGAAATTAAAATAAAGACAAGAATGTAAAATTATAACCCTATGGAAAGCAATTAAATATAATAAATGAAAACCCTAATTTAAATCTACCCTCCTTGCAAGAATTTAATCAAAACCAAGGATTTAAATTAATCTACCCTACGCAAGCGATCAAAAGCAATAAAATAGAACCCTAACTACTAAACTTCAGGGAAGCAATTAAGAATTTAAAAGCATTAAAACAAGAACCATAATTAAAGGACAAGAAAGAAATAAGAATAAAATCAAATTGTATAAAAATAAATCAAATTTAGTAATTGCAGCAAAAACAAATACTGATGATCGTCGAGTCTTGAATTCTCGACAAGAAAACAAAATCCTACTTGAATGTTGAGATAGTCTAGCCTACGGCTAAATTATCAATCTAACTATTAAATACTAAGAAACTAATGACGGCTGATGATTATGATGATTTCCTCTCCTTCTCTTGGTGAATTTATAGATATTTTTAGGTTTTTGGCATTTCGAGATAATAAGTACACGATTTCCAATGCAACCGGGCCCATGGGAGGATATTTCTTGCAAAATAAGTTAAGTTTCGTAGCCCACCCATCGATCTGCACCTGGGTGCTACACTAGCGCTTGGGCGCAATTGGCATAATGTGAATTCAACTTACTGGAATTGGCTTTTGGGTGTTGATTCCAGAACCTGTTCCAACTTATCTCCTCAATTTTGACCATAATACAGGCCGAATTTGAAATAATGCAAAACATAAAGTTGTAGCTCTATGTCTTAGATTTCTAAAACATCTTGAATCACCTCAATTGCAGCTCAGACAAGAAAGTTATGCTCAATCTACCAAACTGTGTCAGAATCGCTCTTCGGCGGTGCACGAAATTCAAATTTTGCTATTTTCCTCCACTTTTGCGATCAATTTGGACTCTTTCTTCATTCAAACCTTAGAAAACTGAAAATAAACCATTTTAGCTTATAATCACTCAATTCTTGCTCAAATTACATTATAAACAGAGGTAAGCGATACATGAAGCATACGACATTTACGAACTTATGAAACAGTTATGAGGCCAGCATTTCACGGTGTACATGTGAACATATTATTTCCTATACCATTTATAAAATGGCATTTTTCTTTTTGTTTTATAGTTTAAATAAATTCCAATTGCAAAAACAAGTATTATTACTCAATTGAGCTCGCAAATTAGAGACTAGTGACAACATTAAAATTCACCCCATCAAATTTTCAATCTTGTACAAATTAATTCATTTGAACTCATATATTTTTTTTAAAACAACTAATAAAAATTCAAATAAATTAATTAACACTCTCCTAAGATAGTTGGAAAATTTTATATCTCAAGAAAGGAAAAACAGCAACCCAAAATAATTCATTAATAAATTAAATACATTAATTTATATTCAAGGATTAGAAATAGCCTGATTATGGTCAAGGTATGCAAAATTGCGCTCTCCTTAGGAGTGATATGCCGCTTACTGTATTGGATTGAATATGGCTTTCCTTTCCCATGATACAATCAACCTCCAAGTATGTTTTGATTCTGCAAAACAATATTCATGAACTGATATTGCTCATGTACTCAATTTATTTGGAGATATAATTTATTTATTTGATTGTAGAAATATTGTAAAGATATAAATACGTATAGGGGGAGAGTAACGTAATATGATTTGTAGTAGTGTATTTCTTCTGATTTTTTATAGGAGAGAAAGACCACTATTTATAGTAATTTTTTGGACAAAGGAAAAATATCTGTTATAGTTAACGATGCTTTCCAATGATCAATTCCTTGATATCCTGATATTGTTATGTTGAATTAATTAGTCTCCTAATATTGTAAATAACGTTCCTGATTTGAGAGTTTGTTGGAGTCAAGAACACTTCTTAAGGGAGAAGTTGGAAGACTCCTTCCATTTGTGTAAAAGGGTAGGTTCCACAAGAGTCCCACTCTTAATTAATTTTAAATTATTATTAACATTGGAAAGGGTAGTTGATGGGAGCCCTGTAGGCAATCGACTTGATGCCAAGAAACCCAACAATTCAAGATGGCACCAAAATCTCAAGGATCGACTCCAAAGTTGGTCACAAGAATTTGGACAGCACACACACACAAACAAGAATGGAAGAACACACAAGAATCAAGCAAGAATTCAATATGTTGTCTATAGTGAGACAAGAACCAAACTCTTAACAAGGTTTAAAGTTCGAGAATTGATCCATTGCCTATATGAATCAGACAAGAACCAAATCTACAAGTCAATTAGAATAATCTCTGTTGCTCAAGCGATGATCCCAACGAAGTCTTAATCCAAAGAGTAAAAGAAAGAACTTTTTCCTTATGAAAAAGACAAGTTTTTTTGATAAAAATATGCTGTAAAATTCGTCCATATGATGATGCGCATTTATAGGCTTATAGAAATTCTAAAAATTAGCTTAAAAACTCCTAAAAAGATAGTGTTAGGGTTCAGCCTTAAGTAGCCCCAAGATTTGCGCTAAATGGGCCTTATTAAGACTAATTAATGAGTCTAAAAACTAAGAATTAAATTCAACAACTAAACCCGACTGAAACCCAACATAAAACCAGCCCAATTTACAAAACACTTTAATTTATTATTGGGCTTTGCGTAATAAAGACAAACTAAAATAAACTTGAAAGGAAATCTGGCCTTGTTGCATTTAAAGGATCTCTACTTGTGCTTCACTTTTGTTTTTTAAGAATTGGACTTCATGTATTAATGAATTGAAGATAGTTCAATCCAACTTGATCAAAATACCACGAATGTGCTCCAATCTTGGCAAGCTAGAGTCCACGCTTGTTCTATCTTTCATCTCCTCATCTTGACACATTTTTAGGCTATTCAGATCCATATCATCCCTCCCTCCTAAAAAGTATTCGTCTTCGAATCCCAACCTGGATAAGAAAAACACGGATTGGTCAAATGGGACACAAGATTGGCAGCAGATAGGCCTTGAAGCCGTGCATTCATTCTGGCAAACAGAGCAAAGTTTTACGAAGTAATTATCCAAATAGTTAAACAAATGTGCACGCCAAGGTAGAAAATCATTCAATTTTGACAAGTCAAGCACGATTTGAGCAATTGCTTCAAAACACTGATTTTGAAACAAATTGGAAGTTAATTGACTGTAAGCAAAAATTTTAGTCAAAGTGTTTTGAGGGAAAATTGATACGATTTCATTCTTACAAAGTATTTGACATCTAAATCACACAACTTAGGTTGATCAAAAACTAACTAAGAAACAAAAATTTGGGTGGCACCTCTAAGTAAAATAAAATCAAACAAGTTATCCTGCCATAACAAAAACTTAACTCGATTTGGTCAAAATTTGAAAATTTTGAAGTTAACTTTACTAGAGATTTGAAATTCATAAAAGAAGTTAACCAATCTAACAAAGTTATCCAAGTTATTGTGAACAAAAGTGAAATGTTGAAAATTATGTAGCATGCTAACACATTAAATCAAATTAGATTTGATGGCATATAAATGATTATCAACTAAGGCTTGGATGAATTTATCCAAACAGTGCTCCACAAATTGGAATTGAAGTCCAAGAATTTGGATGCCTTTTCTGTTCGAAACAACAACCAAGTCAAAAGAATAAATTTTAAACAAGAAATAAACAAAATGTGCACTAAAAATAATTCTAAATTCAAAACTGAATTTGTACAATTTCTTAAGATGCTCAAATCTAAGAATACCCTCAGTACAAAAGCTAGAAAGAAGTTCATACGTTTGAGATAGGGTACTGACTACCATATCTTCCTTACCTCACTTTGGTTGGAATGATGTGATAATCAATTGGGAGGTTAGTGCATCACGACTTACACCTTTGAAGGGTAGCACATAAGAAAGAAAACCAGACAAAGATAAATCAAGGTTAGGCATGATAAAATAAATTCTCTTGATATCTCTCTCTTTTCTCTCTTTTTCTTGAACTATGATCGAAACCTTTACAATCTTTTTATCTTGACTTTCGGTCGCTATTTGGCTTTTCCCACTTTGCTTTTTACCTTTATTCCATTCAAGAAATTTTCTTTGATTCTCTAATCTTTCTTTATTTATTTGATGTTGTGGCAAAGGAATAAATTTAAAAATTTTACCCTTTTTAGACAAGTGATATGCCTTAGTATAGCTATCACAAAAATCATTTTCAAATAATTCCCATAGCTGACCAAGTTATAAATGACATGTGAGCAAAGGTCAGCTATGCTACATCACAAACTACCATTTCAGAATACTTACCAGCAGTGAAGGATATAATAACTTGCTCAGTTATCTCGAACTCTTCACTTTCAGTTGACCATCGGAACTTATAAGGTTTTGGATGTGGCAAAGTAGGCATATTCAACTTTTCAACAAGATATGTACTTGCCATATTAATCCATATGCTACTATCAATTACAGTACCACAAGTCCTTTCATTCTCAAGAACTTTTGTGAAGAAAGTCTCTTCTCGCCTGCAAGACATCACAAATAAAACTCACAAAACAAAGTAGTTAGTGTTAGGCAAAAAAAAATTAATCAGAATTTTTCCTCACTACTCGGCCTTACTCTTGGGAGTATATGCACTCAAATTGTATCACTCAATCTCTCGTGTGTACCCTCCATTGAATGGCTTTTATCACTCAAATGATCTCACCACACTGGCTTTTTTTCTCTCTTTAGTTCACTCTTAAAGTCTTTGGAAGACTACGAGAACAAAAGTGAGCTCCAGTTACTATGTTTTAACCACTTAATTGGTTGGAAGTCAAAGAAACAAACTTTCGGATTTAACCTTCAAAGAACAAGAGACAACAAAATATCCTAGACTATGTGAAGCAACAAAATGTATAGAATGCAAATAAGAATTTGGTAAGCAAATTTACCAAATAAAGAAAAAGAAAACTAAGCACACAAGAACAAACAAGTAGAACATAAGACTAACAAAGAAATTACAAAGGTTATGCACAAGAAGAAGGAGTTGACTTTGATGAAACCTTCGTACTCGTTGCTCGATTAGAATCCATTTGTATGATTCTCGCATATGCATGCTTTAACAATTTCAAACTATTTCAAATGGATGTGAAAAGTACTTTTTAAAATGGTTTTATTGAACAACCCCTGAGTTTTGAAAATAATGATTTTCCAAATCATGTTTTTCAATTATCAAAGGCTTTGTATGGTTTGAAACAAGCTCTTAGAGCTTGGTATGAAAGATTAAGTGGCTTCTTGATTGAAAGATGGTTTTAAGAGAGGAGTTGTTGATACTACTCTTTTAACCAAAAATAGCCATAATGATTTGTTAGTTGTTCAAATTTATTTTGATGATATCATTTTTGGGGCAACTAATGAAAGTTTGTGCAAGGAATTCTCATGTTTGATGGAAAAGGAATTTGAAATGAGCATGATGTGAGAGTTACAATTCTTCCTTGGACTTCAAATTCACCAAACAAAGAAGGGAACCTTCATCACACAAATCAAGTACACAAAAGAGTTACTCAAGTGCTTTGGAATGGAGGAATGCAAACAAGTTGGAACGCCAATGTGCACCTCAACCAAGCTTGACAAAGATGAAGAAGGTAATAGTGTTGATGAAAAATATTATAGAGGTATGATAAGAAGCTTACTCTATTAAATGGTTAGTAGACTTGATATTATGTTTGCCATTTGTTTATGTGCTAGATTTCAATCTTGTCCTAAGGAATCGCACCTAATTGCTGTTAAAAGAATTTTTAGATACCCTTTTAAAAAGAACGTTAAACTATGGCTTATGGTATCCTCAATATAATAGTTTTGATTTGATTAGTTACTCGGATGCTGACTTTGCTACTTGTAAAATTGATAGAAAAAGTACTAGTGGTATATGTCATTTTTTGGGTAATTGCTTGCTGTCTTGATTTAGTAAAAAACAAAGTTTAATTTCTTTGTCTACGGTGGAAGCCAAATATATTGCCACGGGTAATTGTTGTGCTCAACTTCTTTGGATAAAACATATTTTAAAAGATTTTGGTGTTATTTTTTATTGTGTGCCCAATAGATGTGATAATACTAGTGCAATTAATCTCACAAAAAGTCCAATTCAGCATTCTAGAGCAAAACATATTGATGTCAAGCATCATTTCATAAGAGATCTTGTTTGTAAAAAGGAAATTTGTATTGAATTAGTTTGCATTAAAGATTAATTGGTCGACATTTTTACTAAAGGTTTACATTTGGATTGTTTTGAATATCTTAGAACTTGTTTGGATATCTACTGATTTACAAACTATGTGAATTTTGTGTTTTCAGACGCAAATGTGCGTCCTAAGAGACTGTGGTCTCAGACGAACATATCCATCCGAACTGTTTCACTTTTGAACTTCTGGTATCGGACGCTCTCTTTCATCTGAATTGCCCATCTACACCCCCACACTCTCTGGAAAATCAACTGGACGATCACAATCGTCCAATAGCCTTTCGGACGCTTGGGCAACAATTTTGGCTGTCCGTTCATCTGAGATCAGACGTGCATTTGAACGTATACTAATTGATCAGACGTGCCGAATGACTATTTTACACAGTTAAAACCTTTCATTTCCTCTTTTCAGACACACCCTCTGAACCGAACCCAAGCCCTAGCAAAAAAGGAAAAAACTCTCAATTTGCTCAATTCTTCTCATTTTCTCCAAAATTCATCAAACAAATCCTCTTCCCATCTCTTCAACAGTCTTATTTAAACCCATTTCTACCTTTTTAACACCTTCTTCATTAAAATTTCTTGTTCAAATCTCTTCGCCTCCATTTTCAAACTTCTCATCCTTACCTCAAATTCGAGATGGTTCGATTGCGTGGGAGATCTTCTGCATGCACACAAGGGAAGAAATCAAGGGGACAAACGTTGGTACAAGGAAAAATTAACAAATCCTCTACTCACTCCAACTCTCACTTTTCCCAAATTCATTGATGCTAAAGCATCTAAGAGGTATACATCTTTGTTAAGTAAATCCATTATTGTGCAACGTTCTATTTCTCAAGGCATGTTCAATAAATTAAATTTATCTTTTATTAAGGAGTGTTTTTATAAACAAAAATGGGAGAAATTAATTTACACTGACTTGCCTGTATATCATCACATGGTTTTTACAATTTGCCGCAAATTTTTGCAAAGTGTCAACTGTTCAAACTTTAGTTTCTTGTGTGAATCACATTAACATTCAATTTAATTACAATGTTATTAACTCAATTTTTGAATGTAATGTTACTAATCCTAATGAAATTTCATACTTTCTTTTTCCTAGATAAATGGCCTGCTATTGACACTCGATTTGATGTCGAGAAAGCCAAACAAATTTTTCATGTTGATTTCAAATAAGCCTCAGAAACCAAAACCACATTGCTTAGTCCTGATCTTGATATTTTGTATACGTTGGTCAAAAATGTACTTTTACCAACTCATGGACATCATACTGAGTTAGGAAAAATGTAGCTGTATTTGTTCTATTGTGTTTTTAAAGGAATCAGATTGATTTTGGTTACCTATTTTGCTCCTTGTGTGAATTGTTCTTGACCAGCACTAGGCGGGACATCCCTTTTGGAATGTTTTTGACAAAAAATTTTGATCATTTTTACGTTCCTTTTATTGGCAAAAAAAAAAACCCCTATATTATAATAAAGCTTATATTGAACGAAAAGGAATGCGTTTTTTCAATCAAAGATGGCTCACTAAAGCTGAATATGAAGTTGAAAAATCAAAAGATCATGCCTCAAGTTCAGGATAAGAACTCTCTCATCCTATTCCTTATGTAATACCTCAACCCTTTTCATCCACACCTCTACTGACCTATTCTTCACAAATATCCTCTTCCAAAACCCTCCCTTTCATAATTGGGCACTCTGTCACCAATCTTGACAATCAAATGGCCAAATTTCAGTGCCGAACCCTTTGGAAATTAAAGAGTTTCGAAACTAAGTAGACAATTCTCCAGGAAGCATTAAGTTTTGGCTTGTCTGCCTCTGCTCAATTACAGTTTGCCAACATTCAGTCGCAATACACATTTGAGTCTTTCTCTGACAGCGACGACAAAGAAAATAAAGATGCCGAAAACTCTAACCCTGAGCAAGAAGCCTATGAAGATCTAGTTGGTACATCAAATCCTAAAGATATTACTGCTCCAAACACCGATACTGATGATGATGAAGATGTTGATGACATGTTCAATTACATCATGCAACGCCATAATACTTGAGAGGCTAGCGAGCACGACAGTAAAGTTGCAAATGATGATTTGCAAACTAGAAAGCGAAAACGCGAGGAGCGTTAAAAGCTAAGAAGAGTGATTTAGGTTCCAGTTCTTAGATTGTGTAACTTTAAATTAGTTTTAACTTGTTGACTGCTTTGTTGATATTCCTATGATGTTTGGTTAATATTGGTTTTCCACTTGCTATCCATGCTTTCTTGATTGCACATGTTTCTTAGTGGTTTGAGTAAGGGGAAGCATCATATCAGGGGGAGTTTTCACTTGTTTAGTTTTGATAATGCCAAAATGGGAAGAAATATGGTTGTGGTAGTGGATGGTTGTTTTATTAAGTTAGTGGACTGATTGATTGAACTATAATTTGTTCACAATGTGATTTGTCATCATCAAAAAGAGAGAGATTGTTGACCTACAATCTTGCTTTTGATGATGAAAAATACAATATAATAGTTTGTAAATAAGTTGTGCAGGAATTTGGCAGTCCTTGGCATAATAGGGTTTTCGAACACTGTATATCATCCGAAAAGAAGGATGTTCGGATGCAAAAGAGAGTCCGAACAGGACCAAGTTTCTCAGACTTAGTCAAGAATTTGTCTAAACAAAAATGTCTCGGATGCAGTACATCGTCCAAATAGTTAGGTAGAGAGCAAGGATTTTGAGAAGTTAACAACAGAAGCTCAACATAATCTGAAAGGAATTGTATTTGATATCACGTGACCATCCGATGGTAGATCATTATTTGTAAGGCATTAAACCTTCTGAACGCACTGCATTATCTGAGGACTAACTCAACAAACAATCAGCTTTGGACGAAGGAACGGACACAACCTCGGCCATCTGAACGTAGATCTCAACCTCTATGTTGTTGATGTTCGAACTCTTTTTGGGATGCATAAAAAAGGCTTCGGATATCCGAAACATATAACGACTAGTTTCTTAGAATTTATTACTTAGCCATTGAGAGATGGCTGGAAACACTTTTATTGCATCTATAAATACCAACCAATCTAATTTTTTGTGGAATAACTTCCACATTGAATACAAGCTTCCATAAAAGATATTTATGTGAAAATAGGCTTTTAATAGTGTTAAAAGTATTAGAAAAGTGTAAAAGTGAGTGATCTTCAATTGTAAGAGAGTGGAGAGATAATTATTGTACAAAATTGAGGTTGTGTAAAACTTTTGGCTCAACTGAAGATAATTAGTGTGAGCAAGAGTGATCCTACTGGGTGTACAAGAGATTATTCTCTCACATACATTGAAGTGGAACAAAGTAGTGGAATTGTACTACAAGCTTGTAAAGTTTCAGAGTTTGGTTTGATCTTTTAAAAGCTCAATACTTGTCTTTTATTTTTTCCTATTTGTGCATTTATTGCATTGATCATTAATCACATTGCATTCATCTTACTCAAGTTTTTATTGTTCAAAAGCTGTAATTAGTTTTTAAACAACCTAATTCACCCTTCTCTAAGGTTGCTTTTGTGCCAACACTATAGCCCTATTTTGAATTGACTGAGGATAGTTAGGGTTAGACGAGTTCAAATACCCTTTATTTGGAACAATTTCCCATAACCATATGTAGGTATAAATAGACATGTTGATACACTTGCTCATATTAGGTAGTCAATTCATGTTGCATTTATGCATTAAACGGGGCTTTAATCCACAATGAAATTTAATGAACTGTTTAAGGTTAATAGATTTGCAATGAATCTAAAAGGAACTTGCATTGTCACTGAACCATAAGATTAATAAACACATTGTGAAATTCAAGGAACGATAAATTAATTTAATTAATTGGATTGGTAAATGAAGAATAAATCATTGGTTTAATATATAATGGTTATTCGTCTATTTAATTAGTTGTTATTTCTTATTTTCATTCTTATTCCACTATTTCATTGTTTAGATAGGGTTTTATATAGTCAACGGATAAGTTTTTGGTACCGTTGCCGGGGACTTTGTCTTGACATTGCTATATTTTGACAATATCAGATTAAGCATATTAACCCTACTTTTGACATTTTTCTTTTTTTTTCATTTTATCTTGTTTTTATTGTATGTTTTGAAGGTTTTTCACCAGGTGTATGTCTAGAATGCCAAAAGGAACACTACTTGCTTTGTAGCTCGAAATTAAACGTACTAACAGTAGCTTGAGAAAAAAAGCAAGTGGGGATTTCCAAGAAACCTTAGACATGGCGGACGGTGACAATCCTGTAAATGTTGTTATAACTGCCGAACCCAGTTAAAGCAAGGTCTTTAAGGGATTTTGTAGTACCTATAATAAAGGGTTTTCAATCAAGTATCCTGAAACCACCAATTCAAACGAAAATTTTGAACCAAAGCTGCAAGTTTCAAATGGTGCAATACCCGAATGTTCACATCTTCAACTTGTTGGAGATTACACGTTCAGGCAATATAGAGTTTCAAACAATGCCATTAGGCTAAAGGTTTTTCACACAAGAACTATCATTAATGCAAGCAGCTGGAGGAGCTATCATGTGTAAATCCTATGACAATGCCTTTAAATTGCTGGAAGACATGTATTCAAACAATTATTAATGGTCTAATAAAAGGGCCATAACAAGGAGAACAATAGGGTTTTTTGAGGCTGTCGATGTTTTCACAGCATTCACAACACAGTTAGCTGTATTAACCAAAAAGATTGATCACATGTGTATTCAAAGTAGTCAAGTTCAAAGTCATTTCATATCTTGCGAGGTATGTCGGGTAGGACATTCTACGGAGCAAAGCCCTGACAATCAAAAAGCAGTGAACTATGTGGCAAACAACTAGAACCAAGGAAATCCCTAATCCAATATTTATAATCTAGGTTGAAGGAATCACCCAAATTTTTCTTGAAGTAACAAATAGTAGGGTGGACCATTATCATCCATGGGACCGCGACCTCTACCAGGTTTTCAGAATAAAAATAGCATGCCACAATAAGAGTAAAAAAAGAAGGAAACTGTGGGTAATTTGCTTAGGCAATACCTAGCAAACCCACACAACATCTTTTCAAAATCTCAAGAGTCAAATAGGGCAATTGGCCAACTCTATAAATAATAGGACCCATTGTTCTCTCTCAAGTGACACCGAGGTAAACCCTAGAAAGGAGTTAGTTAAGGAACAATGCAAAGCAGTAACATTCGGAAGTGGTAAATAGTTGAAATTTGAACCAATGTTACATGATAATGTAGTAGTGGTGAGTACAGGTCGTCCACGAAGAACGGAGTTTATTCTTGTGCTAAACGAAAAAATGGGGCTTTTGAATGCTGCTAAATTGAAAATGAAAACAAAAAAGTAAATCGAAGAGAATTTGATTTAAGAAGAATCTTGGATTTGATCATATCCACCATGAAAATTTTACTAGTTGATCCTTGACACCAAAGATAATTCAATTTCTATACCAAAAACTAATTGAAGAATTAACCCAAATTCAAATTCAAAGTTGATTCTTATTTCTTTCTAAAGTTGGCTAATTTTCAACACGCGATCCAATTAACCCTGACTATTAATTTAATCCAGACACGCGCCAACGATTAATTAATAGAAGTATTAAAATCAACAAGAACAATTAGGCTAATTAAACATAAACACACACAGTCATGACAATTAGTTGTGATTATTTTTCCTAAATTCGATAACACTAATCGAGTAATTATCAAACTTAGTTGCTTCAAAGATTGAATTAAACACAAGCAGTTAAAACAATCTAGCTATAGATTATTTCCATTAACTTATTATTCTATAGCAATAAAAAGTTAAAAATAACAATCATAAATTTAATCGCAGAAAAATAATCAATACTTGATATAAAAGTGAATAAATTCAAGAACAAAGGTCTCAAAACATAGTAGAATTGACCATGGCTTCAAATCTCTCGACCAAGAAAAAGGGTTTAGGCACTAAGTGCAATGAAAGAATAACCAAGAATTTTTCTCTGCTAAAAACCCTAGTTAAAATGAGAAAATAAAGTGTCGACTCTTTTATTCACCCTACATGGGGTATTTATAATGAGTACTATGGTTTCAATAATTGCCTAAGGGTTAGAACGTGAAATCGTATTAAAATGAGTACAACCGGGCTACGAAATTGGCCGAGAATAAAAAAATCACGTAACTTCATTTGAATTATTGATGACTATTTTGAGTGCACACGCGCTGTTTGATTGCACGCATGTGTGCCCCAGGCAGTGCTGAAATTTTCCCTTCCGGACACAGCACTGGGCATAATGCTGCCCTTCACCTTCGACTTCAATTTTGACCTTGATGCTTTTGGAATTTGGAAATGTGTAAAACACAAAAGTTGTAACTCTCCCTTTTTTATTTCCAACGCATCTTGAATCACCTCAATTGGAACTTGGACTTGAAAGTTAGTCATAAAAAACAAAATACCATCCAGAATGGCTTCATACTCGTGCATGTTTCACCCTTAGCATTTGCTTTCATATTTTCCATCTTTTCCAGCTCTTTTTCACTTTGACCCTGTGAAAACTAAGAATAACCAAATTAAACTCAATAATAACTCAAATATTGCTTAGAACACATACAAATGTGGTAAATGACACATAAAATATAGCACAATTATAAACTCATTAGGTACTTTCGAATGTGCCATAGCCTTATAGGTTGAAATAGCATAAGCAATATTAACAATCATGGGTAGTTCAGAAAGTTCTTAGAAATCTTCAAAAAGCTTCACATAATATGCCATTTGGTGAGGCATTAGAACAAATGCCTAGTTATGTGAAGTTCATGAAAAATATGCTGTCTAGGAAGAAAAGATTGGATGAATTTGAGACCATTAAGTAAACAAAATAATGCAATGCAGTGTTGCAACAGAAGCTACCACCTAAGCTAAAGGATCTTGGAAGCTTTACTGTACATTTCACAATTGAAACATACTTCTTAGGTAATGCTTTAAGTGATTTTTGTGTGAGCATTAGTTTAATGCCTCTTTTTGTTTTTCAGAAATCAAACACGGGAGAAGTGCAGCCAACTTTGTTGACCCTCCACTTGCAGATCGCTAATTGGCACATTCGATAGAAATCATTGAGGACATGTTGGTAAAAGTAGATAAATTTATATTTCTTGCAGATTTTATTGTTCTTGATTTTGACGAAGATGAAAATATTCCTATAATTTTTGGTAGATCTTTCTTAGTACTACAGGTAGAAAACTCGTGATGTGTAGAAAGGTGAACTCATCACGAGGGTGAACAATGAGGCGGTAAATTTTAAAGTTTTTAAAACTTTGAAGAAGCCTAATCAAGATGAGGAGTGTTTTGTAGTTAATGCAATAAAAGGTGGAGCCATAGTTAATTCCTCCATGGAAAAGAAAGAAATTTTGACTTCCACTATGGAAAGAAAAGGTAAAAAATGAGGTATTGAGATAGTTAGACAAAAGTATCATCAAGTCAATTTTCAAAGGCAACTGGGTGGAACTTATCAATTGCAAGCAAAAAAAGGCAAAATAACCGAGGAGGAGAAAGATAAGAACAACTAGATACCTTGGTGAGAAATTAAAGGATGGACCTTTTACATTGATGATCAAAAGATTCTTTTTTATAATCTGTAAATTTTAAGTTCCCCCTCCACGTTTTGATGAATTACTTGAATTATCTGAAAATGAAATTTTTTTTCACCTTTTGGATAGTTCTAGAAAAAGGGAGAAAATAGAGTTACTTGAAGCTTGGTATCATCAAGGAGATACAAGAAGTACAACAAAATGAAAGTATTGCTCAAGCAATGATAGAATGAATAAATGCTAAAAGTTGCAAAATTTTGTAATAGGCAACTTCTAAGCGTACTACCTAAAAAGTATAAAGATCTAGGGAGTTTCACTATACCTTGTTTTACTAGTGATATTTTTGTTGATAGAGATTTATGTGATTTAGGTACAGGTATGAATCTAATGCCTTTACATCTTTGTAGGAGTATCAGATTGACGAACTTCAAAGAGAACAATCAACTCATTTAATCGGCAGATAGGAGAATGGTATACCTAGTGGGAGAAATACATAATGTGCTTGTCAATGTGGGAAAACTTAATTTCCTGATTGATTTCATTGTCCTAGACATGGAGGAAGAGATGAGGATGATATTCCCATAATATTTGGAAGGCAAATCCTCACTTTGGTAAGAGCTCTAATTTATGCGAACAACGAACAACGAACAACAGATTCATTCAGGGCAAGCAATGAATCAATTTCATTTAATGTGATGGAAGTAGGAGCATTTTTATATGGATGTTTTGAGTGTAAGAAACTTGAGAGAATTCTTAATCAAGATTCGAAAAGTCCAACACATGAAAGAATAGTTATGTCTAGCAAAAAACATTAAACAAGCACTTCGTGGGAGGCAAACCATGTTTTTCTAGCCTTTTACCCTTCAATTTTTATTTAATTTTATGTACTAGTAACATTATAATTTAGAACTAACTTTTTGTTATTTATGAGTTTAGATGTTAAAATGAAGTATATATGGAGGTGATTGGGGCTTAAATATGTCAAAATGATGGAAAATGGCTGGAGGAACAACTGAAAAACCCAGTAGGACTGAAGAGGCCAGGCATAGGTACGACTAGAAGGCTTAAGCCATGCCCAACAATTACAGAGTATGTGCAGTGCGCCTAGGGTTAATAACGAAATTAAAGGACTATTTTGCCATCCTTAGAAGATTTTTCACCTGAAAACTTTCAAAACACCCCCAAAACTCTTTCAAACACTTCAAAATCCTTCCAACGCAAAACCACTTGATTTGC
Organism: Cinchona pubescens; assembly: GCA_025175665.1. Lineage (NCBI taxonomy): Eukaryota > Viridiplantae > Streptophyta > Magnoliopsida > Gentianales > Rubiaceae > Cinchona > Cinchona pubescens. Next base: position 7,676,978 of record JANKKI010000075.1, on the reverse strand, counting down.
ACTTGAAATCTTGAATAAATTTCACAAAGAACTCACCTTTATCTAAATTTTTCAGCTTATTAAAGAAGAAAAAGAGAGTTTTCAACAAGAACATCAAGAAGGCTAGGCTCTAGGAGGATTCTTCCAACAACTCAAGGAGGTTCCAAGAAGGGTTTCTAGACTTCTAAATTGGTGATATCTATACTTTTAATAATTTTAAAGTTAGATTGTTGCATTTAATTTTACTTTAATCGGTGATATTGCTTAGTTAAAAGTAGTCTTCTGGTATTTATGTTCTTGAAATCGTAGAGGAAGAACTTGATTCTTCTTAATTTGAATTGATTGGTGTTCTCTATCTTGTTGTTTACCTATTTTCAGATTAATTGAGCTTAAAAGTTTATAAATTTGAAATCATGTCTTCTAAAGGGAAAAGAGTTGCTAAGGCTTGTAGCTAGATGTCTTCAAAGAACAATTATTCAAAATCTCAATTCCCTAATGATAGTGCTTATGTAGATTCAAAGATAATTCAACTAATAAGAAGTTAATTCTTGAAAGAGGATTTAGACTTGATGTTGCATGGACAATTAATGACCCCTTGAATGAAGTTGAAACCATAATTTCGAAGAGCGGTATGATTAAATTTTATATACATCTTGAGTTTGCCATTGAACAAGTAGTAAGGGAATTTTATGCAAATGTTTTTGAACGTGATAATGTTTTTGTTTTGGTTAGAGGAAAAAGAATTAATTTCACTCATGATTCTTTGAATGACTACTTTGGTATTCAACTATGGACAAAGATGGATATGCAAAGTACCGAAGACACTATGAACTAGATATGACTAAAATGTCTAAATTTCATTGTGATAGTGTTGAAATGACTTGGAATATAGCTAAAAATGCTTCGAAAATGAAAAAATCTTTTCCAATGGAGCTCTTATCTTTAATTGAAAGAGTTTGGTTATCATTTTATTAACACATAAATGTTTTTGGTTTTTAATGCAACCAACAAAAATCTAATTGTGTTGCTATATTGTTTATTAAAAAGGAAAAGCACTGTCATCGGCCATGTTATTCATGATGAAAATTTTCATACAGCTAGAATAAAAAATAAGGGACTTTGGTTTCCTTACTTAATCACTAAATTGTATATTGACACAGGTGTTCATTAGGAATATAATGTTGATAAGAGGATTGGTACAATGAAGCCATTTGATACTAGGGAAGTTACAAAAAGCATCCAACTTTAAAGCAATCAAGCAAAGGAAAGGCATCAAGCTCAACCAATCATCCAATCATCAATAGAACTACGGAGAGCAGCTTAACAAATCTTCAGTGAAAAATGGAACGTCAATACCAGTACATGCCACGGAGCAAATATTCTGTTACATTGGTGAAGCCTCACACATAGATATGATATAAGCTCCAACTTTGCCTGCCACTTCAGAATTTGAAGATGAAGAGCACGCAGTAGGAGGATTCGACAATAATATGGATGAAACCACGTGTGAAGATAATGAAGATGAGGAAGAGAAAGATTGTTGAAGACACAACAAAAACCGAGAGAGTGTTTTTTTTATTATTTCTTTTTATTATGTTAGTACTTTTATTAGCATTAGTTATGTGTGGAGACATTGAGGATGATTTGCGTTTTAAGTTGGGAGGAGTGTTTGTGTTTTTGGTGGTGCGACTTTGATTATGTTTGTGTTATCCTGGAAATGTTGTTTTTATTTCTGTTTGGTGGGTATTTGTTTTAGAATTAGGTTTTCTTTTCGAAATATTTTTCCAAAAGAACAAAAAGATTTTTGATTTTTAGGTAATTTTATCAGCAAGTTTTCCTAAACCACAAAAATATTTTTAATTTTTAAGTAGTTTTTATTAGTATTGACTTTATAAATGACTCCCTAGCTACTGGATGGCAGCCTTCGGGATTTCAATGGCCACTTTTCCTGAAGTATTATAGAGGGCCGAACTGAAAATTAGCTTTTTTTCCATTTTAGTGTCTTGTGTGAGTTTATTAATTTTGGCGATATAAGTCAAGCGTTTAAAAATATTTCAAAGTTGAACTAATCTTGTTAGAGTGTATGGATTGAAAATGCTATAAGTTTTCTATTGCTCTTTGAACCTTTGAGTTGTGAAAGCGAGGTAATTTTCAATGATTTTTAATCATGATTGCCTTGAAATATTTGTTTTTCTTGTGAAATTCATTGGAATTGTATGTGATTTAGATGCTTGTGAAATATGAGTGGATTTTAGACAAGGAAATGATTTAGGAAAGTTCTTTGGACCGTTTTAGCCAAAAAACCTGCCTAATTGACATTTTATCCTTAGGATCCCCTTTTGAGCCTTATAAGCCTTAATTCTTTATTTGACGATGCTATTTTAGCCAATTTACTTTTTTTTATTTTATCGTTCTTTCTACCTAGTACCTTAGTAGTTAGTCCTGAAGGTGTACAACATCAATACTGTACACACTGTTATGGATGGTTGGGTACAAGAAATGACCTTCATTTGTTGGGGAAAAAAGTTAAAGTTATACATCTTGTTTGATGCAAAAGTCTTATATGTTGAAAAGTTGAAAAAAAGATGTGAAAAAAAGAGAAAAAAATTGTGAAAAGAAAAGAAGTAAAAGAAAAACAAATAGAAGAAGGATAGTTCCTTCTAAGTTTGTTTCAAATGTTATGAACAAAGAAGGACAATTGCTGCTAAACTTATGTTAAATAGGTTTTTCATTGATTAGTAAGCGAGTGATATATGCTTTTATTAGTGGATAGTTAACACTTTCATGATGATGATTTGGGGTTGATTAGCAATATTCTTTTATATCCATGTGAAATCCATAGCTCTCCTTGTTTAGTTTTACCTTTGTTACAAAAGTTGACATGTTGAAGAAAGTTAATGTGCTTGAACGTGTTAATGTGTTAATGTGTTTCATTTTACTCATCACGGGTAAAAGTTCAATTTGTGGGTGAGTTAACTCTCTAAAAGAGAGTCATTTTCTCATGAATTTTAGCTTGGAGTTTAGTTAGTTTCTGAGGTGTATTATTCAACAAATAGGGGAATTTTAGTAATTTTAGGGTTTTAGTGTCCAAATATTAAATTATATGTTATTAATATTTAAATACACTTACTTATGTGTTTTATGGTATTTCTATAGGTTTGGGATCAGTCGATGACCAAACCGGATGAAAGCGGAGCAAAAAGAGCAAAATGTCAGTGCTGGAGACTAAGTCCCAAGTATGGGTGCAGCTGGGAGAATTATGTTGCTTCTAGGGACTGTGCCCTAGGTACGGGTGTGCCCAGGGAGTATTGTCAAGGTGCGGGTGCAGCTAGGGACATTAAGTCGTGCCTGGGCTGCGAGTGTGAGTTAAAAACAGGAAAACGTACATTTTGAGCTTTTATAGCTTCATAGGGGCATTTTTGACCTCCAAACATACAAAACACTAATTAACACTATGTATATATATGTGTGTATGTGTGTGTTAAGGTTTAAGAATAAGAGATAAAACATATATGCACTGTATAGTAGAAGAACATAGTTTAGGGTTAGAGCAGTCACCAATAGAAAACCATCAGAAAAAGCGAAGAACACCGTTCTGAGATGGGAATCCACACCGAGAAGATGCACGGATCGTGATAAGCGTAGTTTTTCCTCCTTATTCTTTTCTTTGTAGTTTTATGCTCTTTTGATGGCTGCAATGCGATCTTATGGTGCAATTTATTTTATGACTATGCACTAAACCTATAATTAAGAATTGTTAGGATTTTATCATCAAAATTGATTAATGCAATTTATTTATTCCTTTTAATTTCAAATGAATGTTTGCTTATTTGAATTAATCTTAATGCCTTTAGATGATTAGCTACCATATAGAGTATTCTATAGCCCTATTATAAAGACAACGGATACTTTGGTTAGGACGGTTTTAAATAGCATTTGTTCGGAACAATCACCCATAGATTGGACCGTTTTGTGTGTATAGATAGAAACTTGCTTTCTCATCTTACGTAGTCAATTAGGGTTGCATTTATGCATTAATCGGGGTTTTAATCTATGGATTGATCATGTTTAGTAGATTTGCAATGAGTCTGAAAGGAATGAAATTATCACCGATGCTGTAGATTAGTAAACAAATTGTAAAATTGAAAGAATGATAAATTAACTTAATTAATTGGATTGGTAAATGAAGAATAAATCATATGTTTAACGTATACTGGTTATTCATCTATCTAATTAGTTGTTATTTCTTATTTTGACTCTTATTCCACTACTTTATTGTTTAGATAGGGTTTTATTGTGCCACTTTGATAATTGCCAGTTGTATTAAGCATAATCCTCATGGGAACGATGTCTACTTTTCACTATATCACTTATTCGATCTATATACTTGCAGATGTGATTTCGTGCATTATACCACCTGCACCTTGTGTCTTTTAGATCTTGGACAATCAACCAAGTAAAAGTGAATCTACAAGCACAAATTGAACTGAAAATCAATAGTTCTACCCTTTACCATGTCCTTCAACAGCTGTCATCAATAAGCACAACGTCAAACAAGGCCAAGCAATTAGCAATTTCAAGTAAACCGTATAAATGCCATATCAATTAAACTCATGTGTCTTAGAAATTGAATTTCCTTTAATAACCAATCAAATAAACTACAGGGTCATTAGGATTTCATAGGATCTGAACAATTAAAAAAAAAGAAAAACACACAAAAGGGTAACTAGGTTTAACACAAGATATGGGTTATATAAATGTCCAATTCATTCTCCAAACTTAGTTTCCCATGTAATTGGCATTAAAGAAATATTCAATAACAAAGACTACTCCTAACACACATTAAGCATTCACAAGATTGCTCAAATGAATCTAAAACACTTAGCAAATAACGTGTACCATCAACTAATATGTTCACAAGTAAAAGTTAAGAACCAAGCCCAAGTTCGTTTCATATGTCAATCACAAACCACCACAATGCCCTACATTCTCATTAACAGCCAAATTTGTCAAACTATGTCAAAAACCATTTTTAACAATCAACAAAATATAAACTAAACTAATCACAAGGCAAGAAGCCTTTATTACCAACAAGGTTCTTAAACTAAAGAAAGTTAAGTAAAATAAAACATAAATAATGAAGAGGAAAAGAAATTCCCCCATAACAACACTAAGAAGGCTTGCTACCAATGTGATAGTTCTTGGTAAATTTGCTTCATGGCTTAGAACATCCAAAGTCCCCAGGGATTTGTTGAACTTCGTCATATGTAGTTGGCACATCCCCGGTCCCCTCTAGAAAGTACCCTTCTTCTTCCACTCCATGAGCTGCTCCTCTTTTTTCTGCAAACACCCCAAATTATAACCCTTTTGTGGTAACTAGGACAACCTCATACTCATTCACTGGATAAGGTGATGATGCTTCCAAACAAGTATTGAGTGATCCGGTCATTGGAAATTCAATTTCAAGAGGTTTTTCATAACTGGTTTCTTCTAAAATGTGTGCTTCTTTTTCTTCTTTGAACTAGTTCTATATCAAAAAATGATACGCACTTCATACTATATTTCTTCGTTTGCGATGGTTAAAAGAGGTGAGAAAATTGTTGTTTCTTCTTTGGTTGCATGTTCTTTGACTTTACCGTTTCACATTGATCATCCAAGTGTCCATATTCTTCATCATTTGTTTGGAGTATTGGAGTCCTTTGATCTTCACCACCCATCATTCTTTGGACCTCGTAAATTGGTCTTGTAACCTCATGGTGGATTTGTCTTTGGTATCCTAGAACTTAGCTTGCTCATCCAACAATTTTGTTTGGTTCACTCATCAAAATGCTGGCTCACTCTTCCAGAATGTTGCTTTTTCTTCTTGGAGTTGGGCTAGTTCTTGTTCGAGTTCTCGAAGTATCATCCACATCTCCATCGATCTTGCTTCTTTGATTGGTTGGTGAAGGATTTGGGCCTCTGTTGATTCACATAAAGACTTGTGGTGGAGGGACAGAATAGGAATTTTCTTAGTAGCTCTCATACGGATATGGATGGCTAGACCATTCCATTTCTGATATAGATGGTGGTGATCTAAGGGGCAGGCGGAATAATCAAAACAAGAAACATACTCATTGGTCATACCTCTATTACCATAAAAATGATAATTTCCTTGGCCTGAATAATTCCAAACATTCCTTGCATGTTCTCGAAGCCATAAACAACACAAATAAAGACAAGAAAAAGAACCAAAATAACACAACCAAGGAAATTAGGAAAGCTTAGACTATTAGCTAGTCTAAATGATTCATCACAAGGAATATCTTTTTGTAATTTTCAAGATAAAAACACAACTACAAAATGAAAATCTTTTTGGTTTTCGAAATAGGTGAAACAACTATACAAGAAAACAAAGGACTTCATTCTAGTCTTCCAACTAAATTATATCAATATCACCTAAAACTGATCCTCAGCAATAGTGCCAAAAACATGATGTGAATCACATCCAGTTGTAAATTTAAAAATTACCTAAATCCTACAACTAATTAGATGGTGCACCACAAGTATACGGGGTCAAGTAGTAGCGATTTGAATTGAAAGTAGGGATTGAACCCACAAGGATTGATCGATAATTACTGATCATTTGGTTGAATTACTATTTGAAGAGATTGAATTAGGAAAAGATTTTACAACAATTAAAATTTAATAAATTAAGAAAGCAATTTAAAATGGTTTAAGGTTTGATTAGCCAATTGTCGGTGTCTAATCAATTGATTGGGTCTGGTAACTCTACGAGTCTAACAAGGGATTCCCTCCCAACTATGAATCAATCCCTTGGCTCAGCTCATTGATGCCTGAATTAGAAAACATCTAGTTATATCATTTTTTTAAAACACCTAATCCTACTACTAACCAAGTGGTGTCCCAGAAGTATATGGTTGTCAACTAATAGTAAAGGAAAGTAGGGAACATACCTACAAGAATTGGTTGATAATTACTAATTATTTGGTTAGATTACTAGCTGACGTGGTTTATTTAAAGAAAAGATTTGAATAAAACTGGAATTAAAGAACAAAGAAAGTATTTTAAAGGCTATCTAATGAATAAGAGTGGAAGTAAAGATTAACACTAAAGAAAGCATATTTGAGAAGCATGTAAAGAAAGCAACCAATTAAGGAAAGCTTGTAAAAGAGAGCATTTTAAGAACGAAATTAACTAATCTAACTACTAATTATCACTATGAAAGTACAATTAAAGAAAGCCCATTAACAATTCTAGGAAAGAATGTAAAAGAAAAGTAGTTTTGGTTAACAATTAACTAGTCTAAACTGCAAATTAACATTAAAAAAGCAAGATTACGGAAAGCTCAATAAATAATTTACCAATTAAACTATGGAAGAAAGTAAAGAAGGCAATTAAATAAAAAGTCCATAAACTAATATACTCTAACTAATGTAAATTACAAATTACCACTAAGAAAGCATAATTAGTGAAAATCCACCAACTAATCTATCAACTACACTACAAAATATGGAAAAGAAGCAATTATATGAAAACAATTAAACTAATTAACTTAAAGAACATGAAATCAAAGTTTTAATTAAAGAAAACATTATTACACTAGGAGTCTTCAATCTACAACTAGAAATTGAAAATCACAACTACACTACCTCTAATCTAAGAAAATCCTCCCCAAATAGGGACGAAAATGAAGAAGAAACTAGTGTTCTTCTACTTTACTTCTAACCCTAGCTATCTCTACTATTTAGCCTCTAAAGAGGATTAGAAGATGTATTTATAGGGTTAGGGTTGATGGAGTAAAAATCAGCCAAAAGATTAAAAGAGGCAAAAATTTACATTTTGTCCCCATATCCATATCTCGATTTGGATCTCCATATAGCCATATGGATATCTATATCCTGATATTGATTTTCATATCTCGATATGGCGCCTTCATCATCAAATTTGATTTCTCCATTTTTGTCCTTTCTGCCTTGAATCTTTCACTCCTTAATCTCCATACCCTTTATTCTAAACCTGTAAAATACCATAAACTTAATAAAGTAACAAATTATACTAAAAATAATACTAATATGATAATATTTTCATAAATGCAATGGTGAAAATACTAAATACAAATAAACTAAATAAAAACACATAATCTAGCCTACAATTTGGAAAACACTAACAATATGACAGTTTAAACAAGTAAAATAACTCTAGTTTACTAGAGTTATCACACCCCCAAACTTAGTGTTTTGCTAGTCCTGAGCAAAACAAGAAATATAAAGAACCTTAATAAGCAAGTAAACACAAAAATACACCACCAAGGATAACAAAGCAAAAAGGGAACAATAGAAGTTCTTTGACAATTAGGAAACCTTCAAGCGACCATGAATATCATATGATAATTGAACCATTTTAGCTAGTCACTCCAAGATTACAATTTGCCCAAAGAAAACAAGTTCAAATGCCACACATGATTTCAAATAACCAAGTATATTAACTATTATGGAAAAGATTTTCAAAAACAAGTTCCATTCCTCTGAACATAGTTTTGCTCAAATTAAAAGGATTGCCAAGTTTTTCAACTATCCCGACAAGGTCACAGGAGATAAAAGATTATACATTAAGAGTCTAACTACATGCACATCTCATACAAAGTTGGGAATAGTAATCTACCAACGAGTGAATAAAACGATATTAATGATGGGTATTACAAATATTTTCTCCTGGCCTTGTTAGTATTCTAAAATGTAAAGGCTCATTTCGAAAACTATGCTTCTACTTGACTCAATTTAAAAACAATCCTAATGGCCATTTCGGAGGGAAAATATTTGGGTATATTGGAATCCCGTATTAGCCAATTTCTATTCTAATGGCATATTTCAGAGAAACAACACGGTTACATGTCGGAATTTTGTACTCGCCACGAATCCCTTAGTGGATAAGTCCGACAACTCAGCAGTAGTGTGAAATTTAGTTTCTCGTCTGGTGCATCTGATTTATAGTTAGGGGGCAACACATACCAAAAGGTTCAAAGAAGGAACACGCTCTCTGGACGGGAATCTCCACTCACTGCTTCCCCTAATATCCTCCCTTTACCACATCATGTCCTTTCCTAAACCACTTCCTGTCCATCAGTTGCTGAAAGATAGAGATAAGGCCTTCTATACTACATTTTTTAGTTATTGGGAGAACCCAAGTACTCTCTTTCGGATTCAGGAAACAACTCTCAGAGATCTTTTTTCCTTTTGGAAGATAGAGGAGCGAAACAACCTTTTTTCTAAAAGAAAAATATTTTTATAATTTTTTCATGGACCTAAATCAAGAAAGATGAGTAAACATGCCTAAAATTAATATTCAAAATCATTCACTCACAAGTTAAAATAACACCCCTCATGCAAACAGACAAAATGTCCTAAATTGCTTCTATCCTATTTAAACCACTTTTTCTAGAAGACAAATTGACCAACAAAGTAATACTATTAATTTGATGAAAAACAATTTTTCAATTGAATTTATGTAAAAAAAAAATGTTAATCCTTTTTTTTTAAAGATAGGTGTTGGCCCCAAAAGCAAAATAAGAGGGGGGGGGTGAATTAGGTTGTCTCTAAAAACAATCCTTTTTATGTGCTTAATAGAAATTCAAAGTTTAGAGTGCACCAAATGAAAACTTAAGCACAAATGAATACAATAGATATTCAACAATTTAAGCTTAAAGAACAAATAAGATTATTGAGCCTTTAAGAGAATTTGAACCAAACTCCCTAGCTTCTCAAGCTTGGAGCTTGCAATTACAAAGAGCTTCTTACTAGGCAACTACCAAGTTCACAACTTGAAGTTCAGCCCCTAAAAGTCTCTTCAAAGTAGGTGAGACAATAACCTCTTGTACACAAATGAGGATCACTCTTGCTCACACTAATTTCCTTTAGTTAAGCCAATTGAGTTTTACACTCACAACCTCCCTTTGTTACAATTGTTAGTTCTCCACTCTTACACTTGAAGAACTTTTACACTTCTAAGCTCTTTTCACACTACCTACACTATTACAACACTTGTACCCACTATTTCTCTCAAATAGCTCAAGAATTGTTTGTAATCAATGTAGAAGTCTACCTTTCATTATATCAGACCTAGGGGTATTTATAGTTGCCAAATATTTACTTGAGCACTTCCAACAACTTCCCAACGGCTATTTTCTAAGAATCGAAAACTAGCCTGACCTTTGACGGCCGATGCAAAGCAGAGTGCGTCCGACATCAGGCCCGTTCTCGAGGGTATTCGCTCGGACGCCCGAGGATGCGCCCGAACATGCGTCCGATCAAGCAAAGTCTACTGGAATATGATCGACGCTGTTCTTCGTCCGAGGCTTCCTTCAAATTTGTGTGACGATTACCATCGTCCAAGCTCGTGTGGTTGTTTTTGTTCGGACGATCATTTGCGTCCGAATCTTCCTCTTTTTCTGCACACTTGTCTTCAAACCATTAGTATGATTTGGTCATCATCACAACATGATTAACATAACTGGGGTTCAACAATCTCCCCATTTTTGATGATGACAAATCAATTGGACAATTCAAAACAACCATAAAATAATGAAGTACTACACAAGAGAATTTGTCCATTAGTCCATTATTTCTCCCCCTTTGGCATTATCAAAACATAAGAAGAATAAAGCTCCCCCTAAGTTTATTCTCCCCCTTCATGCACAGAATTATTATCAATTGAAAATATGTTCAAACAAATTTTGCTCATTCCTTAATAAAAGCCTCATCAAAACAATGAAGCATGTGCGATGCAATTTTTGCAAAACAAATCCATTAAAAAAGAGAATGCTCCCCTCTTTGCAAGTAGTGACTTATTATAGACTAAATTTGGGGAAACAAGGATCCTTGCATCCTAAACAAATTTGAACTATAAGGATGAGTAATATTCAAGAGAACACAGTTCAACTTGGTAAATGAAAGCTATGAAAACTGCTCAAGGCTTACCCATTTCAATATGATCTCAGCTCATATGCCTTGAGCACCCTTCATAGATAATCAATCTTGAATTCCTTGGTGCTCTCCAAGCATGCCTACATACAAGGTTAAGCAACAACTTTTGGTACCCAAATTTTCTTGGGTCCAATTGGATTAGTAACATGCTTAATCACCCAAGTAGATTTTATTCCTAATTTTTCATTTCTTTTAACGAGGTGTGTATAACAATTTTTCTTTATATGGCCATGTTGATGACAATAATTACAAATAATGTTCCTATTGCCATAAAAAGAAGATTTAGATTTAACAAAGCACAAATCATTTTTTCTAAAGGTGATAAAATTTTTGTTCAAAAACATATTTCTTGTTAGTTTCAAAAATGTTAGAATAAATTCTTTCTTTGTTTTCAGTAACATCAAGATCATCTAATCTCTTCTTCAATGTTCGATGATGCCGGAATAGTCCTTTCCATTTTCTTCCTGAAGCTTGTTCTTCCATGATCTTGGTTTTTTGGACACATTTTTCTTTCAAAACATCATTTTCTTTTGTCAAAGAATTATTTTTATGCACAAGTTTTGAGTTGGCACTCAATAAAGTGTTAACTTTGATTTTTAACTCTTTGTTCTTAGCATATGATTCTTTCAAACATTCATGCATTTTTAAAATAAATGATTCAACATCATCATTATCATTATCACATGAATCATCACAAGAATCACAACTAGAAAGGTTACCTCATTATCGCCAAGTGCCATAAAAGCCATTTGAGCCTCCTCATATTCTTCTTCAACCTCTCCATCGGAATTGTAGACAGCCATAGAAGAGGAAGTTGTTAAGTGAGGCTTCCTTGAGTCTTTTCTCCTTTTGATGAAGCTTTAAATGCTAAGCTTCTTTTTCCGCTTGCCTCTCATCTTGTAGCTTGTATTTCAACTTCAATTCAAATGAGGTTAGAGAATTGATCAATGAATCAATAGGCAAAGAATTTAAATTTTTAGACTCTTCTATGGCAATGGATTTAGGTTCCCATTCCTTAGGTAAAGCATTCAAAATTTTTCTATTCTTTTCACCCAAGGAATATTCTTTACCCAAACCTTCCAAATCCTTTACCATATCATGGAACCTACAATACATCTTGTCAATGTTCTCATGAGGTTCCATTTGAAGGATTCATATTTAGCCACAAGAAGTGTCTTCTTTTGCTACTAATATCTTCAAATCCTTCATGGAAAAGTCTTTCAATTTGTCCAATATACACATCTAGATACCATTGTTACTTCTACTTTAGAAAACTCATCTGCATCCAAAGCTATAAGAGATAGGGATAAGATTGTAGTGTTGAAAGATAAATTTATTTTATCTTGTGCATTTAACTCAAATCTGGTTTTAGGCCTTAATCTATGAGTTTTTTCATCAAAAATATTTGCCTCAATAGGACCTTCATAAATAATATACCATAATTCAATATTAATAGATTGAACAAAAATTTTCATTCTAGCTCCCTCCAAAAAGCAAAATTAATGCTTTAGCTCAATATTCTTATTTGTTCTTGCTTAAATTATTGAATATCTTTTGTATTCATTTGTGCTTAATGGACAACCTATTCTTATTGGCATCTTTAAGCTTAAATTATTGAATATGCTCTGATACCAATTGTTGGCCCCAAAAGCAACCTAAGAGGGGGGTGAATTAGGTTGTCTCTAAAACAATCCTTTTTATGTGCTTAATAGAAATTCAAAGTTTGTGCACCCAAATGAAACTTAAGCACAAATGAATACAATAGATATTCAATAATTTAAGCTTAAAGAACAAATAAGAATATTGAGATTAAGAGAATCAAACCAAACTCCCTAGCTTCTCAAGCTTGGAGCTTGCAATTACAAAGAGCTTCTTACTAGGCAACTACCAAGTTTCACAACTTGAAGTTCAGCCCCTAAAAGTTCTTCAAAGTAGGTGCACAATACACCTAGATGTACATTAAGAGGAGCACTCTTGATCACACTAATTTGTGTACAAGAGCCAATTGTCACACACTCAAAACTGTCTCTTATACACACAGATGTGTTATTACAGACCACTCTGATTTGAAGAAAGGTTTGGCTCTTCTAAAGCTGATTAGACAGAATGTCAAAAACTATTTGGGAGAAATAGTGGGTACAAGCTGTCTCTTATACACATCTAGATGTGTATAAGAGACAGGTGTGAAAAGATAATGCCAAAGGGGGAGAAATAGTGGACTAATGGACAAATTCTCTTGTGTAGTACTTCATTATTTTATGGCTGTCTCTTATACACATCTAGATGTGTATAAGAGACAGATGGTAATCGTCCGACACAAAGAATTTGAGAGTGTGCGTCCGACACTGCGTCCTGTTTCTTCGAGGGTATTCGCTCGACGCCCAGGATGCGTCCGAACATGCGTCCGATCAAGCAAAGTCTATGGAATATGATCGGACGCTGTTCTTCGTCCGAGGCTTCCTTCAAATCTTTGTGTCGGACGATTACCATCGTCCAAGCTCGTGTGGTTGTTTTTGTTCGGACGATCATTTGCGTCCGAACCTCCTCTTTTCTCACACTTGTCTTCAAACCATTAGTATGATTTGGTCATCATCAAAACATGATTAACATAACTGGGGTTCAACAATCTCCCCATTTTTGATGATGACAAATCAATTGGACAATTCAAAACAACCATAAAATAATGAAGTACTACACAAGAGAATTTGTCCATTAGTCCATTATTTCTCCCCCTTTGGCATTATCAAAACATAAGAAGAATAAAGCTCCCCCTAAGTTTATTCTCCCCCTTCATGCACAGAATTATTATCAATTGAAAATATGATCAAAACAAATTTTGCTCATTCCTTAATAAAAAGCCTCATCAAAACAATGAAGCATGTGCGATGCAATTTTTGCAAAAACAAATCCATATAAAAAAAGAATAATGCTTAATTTCTTTTGCAAGTAGTGACTTATTATAGACTAAATTTGGGGAAACAAATATCCTAGCATTCTAAACAAATTTGAACATAAAGATGAGTAATATTCAAGAGAACATAGTTCAACTTGGTAAATGAAAGCACAAAAACTTTAGATGTTACCCATTTCAATATGATCTCAGCTCATATGCCTTGAGCACCCTTCATAGATAATCAATCTTGAATTCCTTGGTGCTCTCCAAGCATGCCTACATACAAGGTTAAGCAACAACTTTTGGTACCCAAATTTTCTTGGGTCCAATTGGATTAGTAACATGCTTAATCACCCAAGTAGATTTTATTCCTAATTTTTCATTCTTCCTCTTTTAACATAACAATTTTTCTTTATATGGCCATGTTGATGACAATAATTACAAATAATGTTCCTATTGCCATAAAAAGAAGATTTAGATTTAACAAAGCACAAATCATTTTTTCTAAAGGTGATAAAATTTTTGTTCAAAAACATATTTCTAGTTCTTTTCTTTTCAAAAACATTTTCTTTCTTTGTTTTCAAAGTAACATCAAGATCATCTAATCTCTTCTTCAATGTTCGATGATGCCGGAATAGTCCTTTCCATTTTCTTCCTGAAGCTTGTTCTTCCATGATCTTGGTTTTTCCAACACATTTTTCTTTCAAAACATCATTTTCTTTTGTCAAAGAATTATTTTTATGCACAAGTTTTGAGTTGGCACTCAATAAAGTGTTAACTTTGATTTTTAACTCTTTGTTCTTAGCATATGATTCTTTCAAACATTCATGCATGTTTAAAATAAATGATTCAACATCATCATTATCATTATCACATGAATCATCACAAGAGCTGTCACAACTAGAGGTTACCTCATTATCGCCAAGTGCCATAAAAGCCATTTGAGCCTCCTCATATTCTTCTTCAACCTCTCCATCGGAATTGCAATCATCCCCAGTGATTTGGAAGTTGTTGAAGTGAGGCTTCCTTGAGTCTTTTCTCCTTTTGATGAAGATTAAGGCCTAAGCTTCTTTTTCCGTTGCCTCCTATCTTGTAGCTTGTATTGCAACTTCAATTCAAATGAGGTTAGAGAATTGATCTATGAATCAATAATGTTCTTTTTTAAATTTTTAGACTCTTCTATGGCAATGGATTTAGGTTCCCAGAATTCCTTAGGTAAAGCATATCAAAATTTTTCTATTCTTTTCAGAAGGAATATTCTTTACCCAAACCTTCCAAATCCTTTACCATATCATGGAACCTACAATACATCTTGTTAATGTTCTCATGAGGTTCCATTTTGAAGGATTCATATTTAGCCACAAGAAGTGACTTCTTTGCTCTCAAGGAGCTGTCTCTTATACACTTCATGGATGTGTATAAGAGACAGATATCTCCTTGGCCGATATGCAACCTTTACTTTAGAAAACTCATCTGCATCCAAAGCATTATACAAAATATTAATAGCTTTAGCATTTAAAGATAAATTTATTTTATCTTGTCCATTTAACTCAAATCTGGTTTTAGGCCTTAATCTATGAGTATGTGTATAAGAGACAGTATCTCTTAATCAATATTAATAGATTGAACAAAAATTTTCATTCTATCCCTCCAAAAAACTAAATTGATGCCATTAAACATGGATGTCTATATTGATTACAAATAATTCTTGAGCTAAGAGACATATTGGGTACCATGATCTTTAGTGTACTAGGTGCTGTTCTAGTGTACACATCTAGATGTGTATAAGAGCCAATTGTTGGCCCCAAAAGCAACTTATACACATCTAGAATTAGGTTGTCTCTAAAAACAATCCTTTTTATGTGCTTAATAGAAATTCAAAAAGTTTGTGCACCAAATGAAACTTAAGCACAAATGAATACAATAGATATTCAACAATTTAAGCTTAAAGAACAAATAAGAATATTGAGATTAAGAGAATCAAACCAAACTCCCTAGCTTCTCAAGCTTGGAGCTTGCAATTACAAAGAGCTTCTTACTAGGCAACTACCAAGTTCACAACTTGAAGTTCAGCCCCTAAAAGTCTCTTCAAAGTAGGTGAGACAATAACCTCTAGTACACAATGAGGATCACTCTTGCTCACACTAATTTCCTTTAGTTGAGCCAAGAGTTTTACACTCACAACCTCCCTTTGTTACAATTGTTATCTCTCCACTCTTACACTTGAAGAACTTTTACACTTCTAAGCTCTTTTCACACTACCTACACTATTACAACACTTGTACCCACTATTTCTCTCAAATAGCTCAAGAATTGTTTGTAATCAATGTAGAAGTCTACCTTTCATTAAATCAGACCTAGGGGTATTTATATTTGCCAAATATTCAGCACCTACTTCCAACAACTTCCCAACGGCTATTTTCTGTTTACTGGAAAACTAGCCGTTGGACCTTTCGGACGTTAATATGGTACGAAGAGCAAGGCCCAACATCTGGCCCGTTCTCGAGGGTATTCGCTCGACGCCCGAGGATGCGCCCAACATGCGTCCGATCGAAGCAAAGTCTACTGGAATATGATCGGACGCTGTTCTTCGTCCGAGGCTTCCTTCAAATTCTTTGTGTCGGACGATTACCATCGTCCGAAGCTCTGTGTGGTTGTTTTTGTTCGGACGATCAGTTGCGTCCGAACCTCCCTCTTTTTCTGCACACTTGTCTTCAAACCATTAGTATGATTTGGTCATCATCAAAACATGATTAACATAACTGGGGTTCAACAATAGGGATACATGGCATTTGAAATTCTTGAGTTGCACAAAAACTACTCAACACACACTCAAATTCTTGAAATGCCAAGACAAATGACTCAATCATATGGTATTGCAAGTCATTTGTCATCATTGAGCACCGTAATCGATCAATTTTTTCATCCAAATGTTACCCAACAAACATATATTTACAAGCACAAAAAGAACTATTCTCAATTACAAGAAAACAACACCCCCAAAGTTTCATTTTTATTCAATTGATGAGTACAACTTATCCATCCACTCACCCAAAATAAAACAAGCACATACTAATATGAGTGAAATTAGAACATAGAAAGCATGAGTAAAGAGTAGAGTCCTACCAAGTTGGCCCAATGACTTACTCAAAATCAACCAACATAAACATAAAGAAGCTAAGGCATGAATAACGAAAACCAAGTAATCCTTATTGTAAGCTTGATAATAACAATCAACCATGCAAGCACAAATATAAAATCTACTTGGCCTCAACTATCTATCCTCAGCTAATTTATTCTAACAGAAACTAACAAAAAGTAGTAGCTTAAAAGCAATAAACAAAGCATAACAAAAGAGAACTATAAATGCTAAAGAAATGAACTATGAAAAAAAAGGCTAAAAATTGGCTTAAAATGGCTCTGTTCTCCCGATCACCGATATCACAATAGCAATTTTGTCTGTAAAATCGACATCGCAATATGGGGTCAAAATATTTTCTGGGTCAAGGTTCATATCTCAATATCAGTTTCAAAATCGTGATATGGCACACAAAGTTGGAAAATCCTTAATCCTAGAAGTTCATGACATATGGCGATATGGAAATTGATATCGCGATATCGTCTAAAACATTTTCAGGCTATATCATGATATGGTAATCCATATCTAGATATGGAGCGAACTTTTGCGAAGGCCAATTTCAGCAAGCCAAAATTTTGTCACCTTTTCTCAACTTCACTCCAAGCCTTCTCAACACCTACAATCATGAAAAATACAAGTGTTAGCTAACATTTTCACTCATTCACTTGGAAAACTTTATTGCAAAAATAAAGAACAACTTAGTCCTAACATAACCCCAAACTACCCTACATAATCCTCTATGGTAAAGAATTTGAATTACACTTGGACAACAAAAAGCTCACAAAGAAATCTGATAGACTATATATTATCCAAATGAATGCAAATGTAAGTAATGAAGTACAAAGTCAAACTTAGAAACAAGAGTTTTACCCTTAATTGTGGAATTTTCCAACAATAAGCACAACACTAATATGGCTAAGCAATGAGCAATCTCAAGTTCAACATGTAAATGCAATTACATGTAAGCACATAAGTCCTATAAGTTGTCTCTCCTTCTTCGACCAACATAGTTACACTAAGAAGGGGTCATTAGGATATCAAGGGATCTAAACAATGAAAAGAAGAAGAAAAACACACATAAGTATATGCCCAACTTAGCCCTCAAACATAGCTTCACACATAATTTTTTTAAAAGAGATATTCAACCACAAAAACTACTCTTAATCCAAATAATGTATTCATATGAATTCCTCAGAATAGCTCAAACATGTAGCCTATAAGTGTACCATCAAGTCGAATTTCCACAATCTAATGGTAAAACCAAGTATATGTTCAACCCATAAAGCATATCTCAATCACAAAGCACAAGTCTTATATTGCCATCAATATTATCATCAACAACCAATTTTATCCAAGTGTCTCAGAATTCATTACCACGACAAAATAACACTAAACTAAGCACAAGGCTACAAGCCTTTATTACAATTGGTTACTTAAAGTAAAACAAGTAAACTAAGAAGCCATTACAAATAAAAGGGAAAGAAGTACTCTCTCAACACCAAGGAAGTTTGCCGTGGATATTATTGTCCTTGGTGAATTTATTCCATTGTTGAGCGAATCCAAAGTCCGCAAAGAAGTGAACTTCAGCATAAGTATCTCGTGCCTCCTCGGTGCCCTATGGAAAGTATCTTTCTTTTTCTACTCCTCCTCGAGCCTACTATTTTTCCGCAAACACCCCAAATATTACCTTCTTTATTGTTACCCAAGAAAACTCATACTTATGAAAAGGAAAAATTGGTGGTTGTTCCAAACAAGTGTTGAGGGTCCCGGTTGTTGGAAGTTCATACTCAATTAGGTTCTTGGGAATCGGTTTCCTTCAATATATGTTCCTTTACTTCTTCTTCTTGATCTGGTTCCCCATCCATTGGTGGAAGCATTGGAATCCCTTGTTCATCACTATTTAATCTTTTTTGAACTTTAGAAAGTTGGTCTTTAAACCTTTTGTTGAATCTCTTTTTGTCTTCGAAGAATCTAACTTGTTCTTTTTTGAGTTAGGTTATTCCTCGATGTTGGGCTAGTTCTTCTCGAAGTTCTTGAATTTGCATCCACATGTCCATTCTCTTGAGTTGTTTGGTGAAGGAATATGACTCTATTTGATCATATGAAGGCTTTTGTGGTGGAGGGAAAGAGTAGGAATTTTCTTGATAGCTCTCGTAAAGATATGGATAGCTAGACCATCCCTTTTGACAATCTTTGTAGCTCTCATAAGGGTATTGATGGCTAGACAATCCCACTTGGAAATCTAAGGGGTAAGGTGAGTAACCATAACAAGAATCATGCTTATTAGGCTACTTCCATTACCATAAAAATGATAATCTCCTTGGTATGAATCATTCCAATTAGGTCCTTGCCTATTCTTGAACAACAACACACAAACAAAAACAAGTAAAGAAACTAAAATAACACTAGCAAGAAAAATAGGAAAGCTTGGACTAATAGCTAGTCTAAACCATCCATTACAACGAAAATCTTTTGCACTTTTCAACATAAAAACACAGCTGGAAAATGAAAATCTTTTTAGTTTTTTAAAATAAGTGCAGCAACTATACAAAAAAAATGACTTCAACCTAATCTTCCAACAAAATTACATTGATATCACCAAAAACCAATCCCTAGAAAAAGCACCAAAAACTTGACGCCTTGTTTAGAAAACACCTAGTTATATCATTTTTTAAAATACCTAAATCCTACTACTAACTAGGTGGTATCCAGCATGCATACGGTTGTCGACTAGTAGTAAAAGGGAAGTAGGGATCGTACCCACAAGGATTGTTGATAATTATCAATTATTTGGTTGGATTACTCGTTGATAAGTGGTTGATTTAAAGAAAAGATTTAAATAAAACTAGAATTAAAGAAGTAAGAGAGTAATTTAAAGTCTATCTAATGCGTGGAAGTAAAGATTAACACTAAAGAAAGAATACTTACGAAAGCATTTAAAGAAGGCAAGAAATTAAGGAACGCTTGTAAAAGAGAGCATTTTAAGAGAGCATATAACAAATGAGAATTTTAAGGAAGAAATTAACTAATCTAACTACTAATTATCACTATGAAAGCACAATTAAACAAAGCCCATTAACAATTCAGGAAAGCATGAAAAATGAAAGTATTTTTAGGTAGCAATTAACTAGCCTAAAGTACAAATTAACGCTACGAATGCATGATTATGGAAAGCTTAATAACCAATTTACCAATTAAACTGAGAAAGCAAGTAAAGGAGGCAATAAATGAATAGCCCATAAACTGATCTAACCTAATTAACTAATCTAAACTACAAATTACCACTAAAAAAGCATAATTAATGAAAACCAACTAGATTAAGAAAACTAATCTATCAGCTACACTAAGAAATCATGTAAAGGAAGAATTATGTGAAAGCAATTATACTAATTAACTAAAAGAATATGAGATTAGAGGTTAAATTAAAGGGAACATACACTAGGAGTCTTTAATCTACAACTAGGAGTTGAAAATTACAATGACACTATATCTAATATAAGAAAATCCTCCCAAATAGAGGGAAAATGAAGAAGAAACTAGCTTACACCTACTTTACTTCAAACCCTAGCTATCTCTACTAATTAGCCGCCAATGAGGCTTAGAAGATGTATTTATAGGGCAAGGGTTGATGGAGTAAAAAATAGCCAAAAGATTACAAGAGGCAAAATTTTAAAATTTTGTCCGCATATCAATATCTCGATATTGATTTACATATCGCAATATGGATGTAGAATTCCACGTATCCATATCTTGATATGGATTTTCCTGTCTTGATATGGTGCCTTCATCAGCAACCTTGATTTCTTCATTGTTTCTCTTTTTCTCCTCTTGTCTGGATCTTTCATTCTTTAAGCTCCATTCCTTTATTCTAAACCTACAAAATACCATAAACCCACTAAAGAGTCTTCAAGAAGTATTCAAGAATTACAAACAAATTACATCTAAACTAAGAAAATCATCCCATGAGCCTACACTGACACCTACTAACACACTCTAACTATAAAATAAAAGAGACTTAAATGTGCTATTTATAGTTCTAGGGTTGGGAGAGAAGTTTCAGCAACAAAATAGTCTCGTTTTGGCCATCTTAATATAGTGTATTTTAAGATTGTGAATAATAGATTTTATATAAGATTATTAAATCAAACATAATAATTATTTTAAATATTATCCAAAAAAAATCAATAATTTTAATTCCGTGTTTTAAATTACTATGACAACAATGTTAGTATTAATAATTGTTTAAGTTATTAAATAATTAAATTTTGAGAATTTAACTCAAATGGATCACAAGATATTTAATTTATCAAATAGACTGATACTCTTAGTCAATAGGTAAACGAGTTAGACAAGAACACGACAAGAACTCGATGGGTCAGACACGGACATGACATGATAAGAGACGTGCCCCACATGACAAGACACGACACGATAAGAAACAGGTCACACCTGACACGACACGATAACTTGACAACCCGACCCGTTGACACCACTACTAGGAACAAAACATGGAGATTGTAGATAACGTTGAGAGGGTAGAAGATAATGTAGAATGGAAATAACCTACTTGTAGCCATTGTGGAAGAAATTCGTCAGAAGATCGAACATTAGCTTCCAAGAAAAGATTCATTGAGGCAAAGGAGCAAGGAACAAGACTATGCCTAGTTTTTCTTCTTTTTTCTTTCCTTTGTGATTTCACACTCTCTAATTATTTTGAAAGAGGCTTTCGATGTATTTATACCTATGATTAAACACCAAATTCTTAACTAAGGTTTATTCAGATTTTACAATGATAATTGATTGTTGAGATTTTATTATGTTCCCTTTAATTTCACATGTGTGCACTTTCTTATTTGAATTGTTCTTGATAATTCTAGATGACATATCACTCTATAGATGAATTGTAAACCCTATTTCAATTTGAGAAATGATACTTAGGGTTAGGACATGTTCAAATAACCTTTGTTTGCAGCAATCACACATAGATTGAATGATTTTCTAGGTATAGATATAGATATAGTTATTCATCTTAAGTAATCAATTAGGGTCACATTTATGCACTAATTGGGGCTTTAATACATAAAGATATATAGTGGACTGGTCAAGGTTATTATATTTTTAATGAGTTCAAGATAAACATGCAATTACAAGAGAAACCCTAGATGGTAAAAACAAAAAAACAAAAAAAAACTATGAAATTGAAGGAATGATGAATCAAAGAAATTAATTGGATTGGTAAATGAAGAATAAATCCTAGGTTTACTTTCCATTAATTTCATGTCTTGTTATTTAGTCCAGCATTTCATTATTTTCATTAAATTATATTATTACATTTTTTTAGATAGAGTTTTGTTTATATGGGTCATGCATGTAATTATCAACTGTGTCATGTATAGTCCTCATGGGAACGATATCAACTTGCACGGTATTACTTGTTTGATCCGTATACTTATGGTCGCATTTTGAGTCTATAATAGAGCGGGGATAGATTTTTGCTGCTGTTGTCGGGGACTTTGTCTTGACATTATTATATCTTGCTAATATCAATTTAAGCATACTAACACTAGTTTAAAAGTTTTACCTGCTTCATTTTATTTTAGTTTATTTTTGTTGTTTGGTTTGCATGTTTTTTACTAGTATGTCCAAAAGATCGAAAGGAACACTAATTTCTTTAGATCTAGAAATTTAATGTTACTATAAACTGTTTGAGAAGGAAGTGGTTTCCAACCAATCATCTAGACATGGCTAACAGTGAAAATCTTGTGCATCCAATCATTCTAGGACTTCCGAATCTAGCTGAAACAAAGTCTTTTAGGGACTTTGTTGTACCCATAGTAGATGATCTTCAGTCAAGTATACTAAAGCCACCATTTAAGGCGAATATCATTGAACTGAAAGTGCAGATCATTCAAATGGTACAATCTTCGGCTATGTTTGGTAGCTTACTAAGTTATGATCCAAATGTCCATATTTTCAACTTCTTGGAGATTTGTGACACATTTGGGCATAATGGACTTTCAGATGGCTCCATAAGGGTAAGGCTTGTCCTATTCTCACTATGGGATACGGCCCAGACTTAGTTAATTTCTCAATCACCAGGTTCAATCACGACCTGAAATGACCTTGCACAGAAGTTCCTAACCATGTTCTTCTCACTGTCAAAGATAGTAAAGCTAAGTAATGATATCACTTCTTTAGTGCAACATGATAATGAGCCACTTTTTAAATCTTGGCAGAGACTTAAGGACCTACCAAGTTTGTGTCCTCATCAGAGTATTCTAGATTGGCTACAGATTCTGACATTCTACAAATGAATTGCACGGACCAACCAGAATTATAATTGATGTGTTAATTGGAGGAATCATCATGAGTAGCAAGTGTCCTCTCATGCAGGTGGTGTTATACACGAGTTTAGGTTTCGCAAGTATACTAATTGAACAAGTAATAAAGTGATAAGTAGAGATTATTTCCATGAGGACTATGTTTAACAAATGTGCTGCTAACTACGAGAACGACAAATACAATATTCTATTCAAACTAACAATAATGGGATCAAGAATAAAAGCAAATAAATAATTAACTAACTAAACAAACTACATAAATAGATTGGAGTTCAAATGATTAAATGTCTAGGGTTTATTCTTCCTTTACCAATCCAAATGAATGATTTGGTTAATAGTTTAATTGATTCCTTGTATGGTTTACCAATCTTGGGTTTAATGTAATTGCATGCTTTCCATTGAAGTCCATGCAAATCTACTGACCATAACCAACCCACAATATCTCTATGTGAATTTGAGCCAAGCTTAGTACATAATAAAGAACCTAAGATGAACAATTTCTATCCGTACCCATGAGATGGTTCAATCCCATGAATACTATTCCAAACTAGGCTATTTGAACCCATCCTAACCAAGTATCATCTATTGAATCGAAATAGAGTTTACAATTCAACTAGAGGGTGATCAATCTTCTAGAAATATTAGGATCAATTCAAATAAGCAAATGAAATATAAGAAATCATATTGAACAATCAAAACCTCGTTATACAATCTTCATGGTAAATTTCAAACAAAACCCTTGTTTAGTTTTAGTGCATCAAAGTAATCATGAATACATCAAGGCAATAAAATAAAATCATCCTAGAGTAAATAATCGTAAAGAGAAGAGAAAGAGAAGACAAACTAGTTGTAGTTGCTTTCTCCATCCTTCTTCTTGATGATTCTCTCTCCGGAAGATTAATTACGTTGCCTGATGGTTATGGCTGCTCTTTGCTCTCTAAACTCACAATATTTTCTAACTACCTGTGCTAACTTCTTACTCCTTACATTTAGCATGATCTAATACATGGAATTATATAGGTCTCTAGGGTTTCAAGACAGTCACGGGTCGTAAATACCCCCTGGAACAGCTTAAACTCGAAAAACTTGAATTCTTGCTTGTTGCAACCCTTTTTTGGGTGCCTCTCCTAGCTACTGGGCATGGGTGCGCATAGAGGTCAGTCCTTGGGTGCCCTTCCCAGCCTCCAAGAATAGGTGAACCCACATCTTTGCTCGTTGGGTCTCGATTTTTCTTCGTTTTGCTCCATTTTCATCCGTTTGAACTTCGATTGATTCAAAACCTATAAAACATAAACTAGATATTTTGGACAAAACCCTAAAATGACCAAAATACCCCTACTTATGAAACAAGACATTTCCAAAATTGACTAAAACCTAAGCTAAAATGCATGAAAAGAACTCTATTTTGAAGAGTTATCACACCCCCCCCCCCAACTCGAACCTTTTCTCGTCCTGAGTAATCCAAAACAAAAAACACATAAATACATAAGATTATTGGCCTTCTTCAATGCATAAATAGTCGTGACAAGGAAAACTATGCAAGTGGAGAAATGTGAACTCAATATGTACGTAAAAGAACTTTGCTAATCAATCCCAATATCATTTTCATGAAAGTATTGACTCTCTACTCAAGAAAGAAAATATCACTCACTCACTAATCGATGGAAAACCAAGTGAATAAAAGTTAAACAAAAGACAAACATGTTGGAAGAAATAAACACACACAGTACTCACTAAAAATGAAATCAAAGCAAGGATGAAGTAGGTCATTAAAGCCTGTAACACAGGCTAAAAGATAAAGGTAGGATACATATTTGGATAAAAGTAGCTCATATCACCTTTGACATGTTAGTGAATCACTTGAACCATAATCCACTAGAAAATTCAATCAACCATAGCATTTAACTAACGATTATTTTCGAAGGCAAAAATGTATCTTCTATATTAAAACTTAGAAGTGATTGTACTTCATTAACACAAACTTACTTGACACAAACTTAGAAAGAATTGTCCTTCTTTGCTTTCTTTCTTTTTATTTCTCTTTTTTTTCCTTTTTCTGCCTAACGTCTTTTTCTCTTTTTCTTTTCCTTCAACATCCTTTTTTTTTTGAAAGTTTCAACACAACATTACATAACACAGGGCATTATTACAGACACTAAAATCATAAACGTGACTTTCTCCCCTAACAAACACATCTCATGTCCTTCCTAACCATACATAACACCATGTTCATAGTATTGATGTTTTGGACTACCAACACTAACTAAATAAGGGGACACTAAGGATAAAATGAAATTTAGATGGTTTTTTTTTGGCTCAAATGGTCCAAATAGCTTGCATAAATCATTTCCTTGGTCCAAAATCCACTCATAATTCGCAAGCACCTAAATCACACACAATTACAATGAATGTCACAAGCTAAATAAATATAGGAAAGTCAATCATGATTAACACTCATTGAAAATGTGCGCACTTTCACACCCTCACTCAAGGAAATATATTTAAGTGTATAGTGGTAACACTTGCACAATTCAAAGGGATCAAAGAGCGAAAAAAAAATTGTATAAACTTTCAATCCATTTACTTAAACAAGCATACTCCCCTTGAAACATTTTTAAACTTATGACACTCATCATAAAAGTTAATGCACACACAATAACTACTACTGAAAATGAAAAACTACTACTGAAGGCTTCCATCCTGTAGGTCGAGACTTTTAAACAGCCAAATCCTCAAGATTGATAAAATTGATAACTCTCTATTTAGAGTTATTTATATATCACTTTTGTTACATGTTTTGATGCATTTTGTTCCATTTATGGTGTTTTTAGGTAAGTAAAGTGTCCCGACGTCAAACTGATGTTACATAAGCCAAGTTCTGCCTAGATTTTACAACATCGATTTCCATGTCACGACATCGATACTACTTCAACTAAGGTCTTTAATTCTTCTCAAATCTCTTTTCGGACCTCAAACTTTGCTCATTTTGACTTCAATCTTCCAACTATTAACCTGCAGAATGTTAAACTAAATAATTAACTAAACTTACTAAAATTCAACAAAAATTCATTGTTGGAACATTCACTAAAAATAAAAATAAAAACACATAATGTAAAAATTAACTAAAATACCTAAATAAACACAAAAAATCAAAATTTAAACTAACAATATGCTATGATTTAGATGTAAATAACACTAGCTTACTAGAGTGATCATAAAGTCATGTTTAGAATGTTCATTGTTGATTGTGTTATTTTGATTAGTTTTTGTAATTAAATGTGTGTTTTATTAGCATATTTGTCTATTTACTTTGATTATTTTTTGTGCAGGTGAAATGAGAGGCAAAGTAGTCAACTGACAAAGGCGTTGAGCTAAAGTGGAAGAACAAAGAAATAGAAGAGTACTAAAGTAGACTAGTCGTAGCCTACGACTAGACTACATGTAAATAGTCGTTGACTACAGAATAAACAGAAGCATAGCTCAAGACTACAATTGCATCAAGAACATCACTCCTAGTATGGGAGTGAGCTGCAGAATGCAAGAGAAGAAAGCTAAACTACCAACAGTTAGTGGTGGTTTACGTTTTCGGCCTGGGGCTGTTGTGTGAATTTTATAAATTGAGGGCTTATGTAATGATTAAGATGGAGCAATTCTCAAAACTTATTTTTAGTCTTTTTGCTAGGGTTTTTAGAACTACTTTTCTCATACTTTAGCGTTTAATTGTTCCTCAATTTTGTTGTTTAATTTTTTACTTTTGGATTGTTCAAGTAATACAATTCAAGTTCTTTTACAATAATTTTATTTTTGATAATTGTCTTTCCATAATTGCACTTTTAATTTTTTTTTATTAATTTATTATGTCTAGTAGCAATTTAATTAATTTTTTTTCTTTTGCACATACCATGAATTGCTAAATTAATTAGGGCTCAGGTGCGAGTGACCCAATCGTTCATGGGTTAATTTAAAATTAAGGGTTAATTAGTAAATTATATTAATCGGCAAATAATTAATATAAATAGATAATTTTAAGGTGTAGCTAACCTTAGTTTTGGTAAGGTTGACCGAGGGGATAAAGTTTTTGAACCTCCGAACAATCATGGGCCAATATTAAAATATTAGGCTAATTATTCCAGACCAAGGTGGCAAAATTGATTAGATGATTTGCCTAGTATTCTTGGCCAAAAACTAGAATTCCATACACATATAGACTTGACTTGGTTTGTTAGGCAAGAGAAACTATCGAACACTGTTTAATTGATTTGATAAGATTTAATTACCGAAAGCGTCAAGGTTAGGTTGAAATATGAGAATAGAATCTCCTTTAAATATAATTGAAAGTGATTGATTGACCCAAGATTTAATTAAATCCAGGATAATTGCTAGCCTAGCATTTGAACCACTTTTATCAACTGCTTGCTTCTTTAATTTTATTCAATCATTATTTAAATTTCAGTTATTTTTTCTTTAGCAATTTTAATTCTAAAATCCAAATTCTTTGCAAACCGGCTATCTAAATAGAAATTGGACTAGAATCTCGGTTTGTTACCAATCCTTGTGGGATCAATCTTATTCACCCTACTACATTTATAACTATTTTGTATACTTGCAGATATTAGTTGAAACATGGGATAATGTAATTTAACTTGTCTAACGTGGATGATGTTTTTGGCGTTGTTGCCAAGGACTACTGTTGTTAGACAATATCGACACTTAACCAATTCCTACTATAGACTTTTGCTTTTGTTTTTGTTTGTTTTTAATTTTTCTTTTCACGAGCCAAAATCCCCTCAAATTCTTACTAATTATTCTACCATATAAATTAGTGCTCATAACGGTTTCTTTGTTTTTTATAGTTTATGTGCAGATCTGATCAAACTCTTTCAAGGTTTAATCCTGAAATTGATAGGACTTTTAGACAGTTAAGAAAACAAGCGCTACAATAAGAACATGTAGAATTAGACATGACTAGTAGAAGAAATCCACGTCAACCAGTGATTCAACCAGGTGAAGAGGAGGATGTGGAACGTAATGAAGAATTTGAGGGAAATGGATAGAATGGGAGACTATACCCAACCTAATTTTTGAGGATCTCAGTCAAGCATCGAAATGCCACCTTCTATTCAAGCTAATAATTTTGAGATCAAGCCAGCACTTATACCAATCCTTCAGCAACATGCTATGTTTTCGAGATTGTACAGTAAGGATCCAAACCACCATCTAATCGACTTTAAAGACGTATGTGATACTTTCAAGTAGAATGGTGTGCCTACAGACGCTTCTAAATTGAGATTGTTTCCCTTCTCTTTGAGGGATAAAGCAAACTTGTGGTTGAAAGGATAAAAGCATGGGACTTTTAACACTTGGAACAAATTAGCTCAGAGATTCATGTAGAAGTATTCTTCTGCATCAAAAAAAAAAAATAGGTTAAGGAATGACATATTTTCTTTTAATCAACAGTTTGGAGAAAACCTTAGCTAGGCTTGGGAGAGATACAATAACTTGCTTAACTAATGTCCATCATCTATTACCCTTATGGATGCAAATAGAGATATTTTAGAATGGGATGCTTCAGGAAACACGTGAATCATTTGATGGTTTAGCTAGGGGTCCCTCATTAGTGCCAAATAAATTCTAGAAGAGGCTGAGGATTTGTTGGATAAAATGTCCAATAATTACTTCAAGTCTTTCGTAACAAAGCGAGAGTAGAAGAGATGAGTACTTGAGCTGAACACTTGGGATACAGTAATGGCTAAACAAGAAGTTATGGCTGGACAAATGACAATATTCTCTAAACAAGTGGAAGAGATAAAAGTCAAAGCAGCGGCTACATCACAACCACTAGTCTGTGATTTTTGATCCGGTGACCAACCTAATGGCTAATTTAGTATATTGAAATTGTCTAATTATTCTTTTGCAGGTTAGGAATAAGTGAACTACATAGGAAGTCAAGGCCAAAGCCAGAATCAGTACAATAACCAAAACAATGTTCAAAGCAATACATACAATCCAGGATAGAAGAATCATCCAAATATGTCCCGTGATAATCAACAAAATTAGAATTCAAATGTTCGACTTCCGTTCCAACTGCATCAACAACCACAACGGCAGACGCATGTACCCAGCTATTTTAGGCACCTAATCATATTGAAAATACTCTAAATTAGTACATGAAATCCAACAATGATTAGGTGAGGATTTTAGAGAACTTGAATAGAAACTTGACAGCTTCAATCAAGAATCCAGAGAACCAAGTGGGGCAATTAGTTGGGGACAAGACTGAGAGACCACTTGGAGCTTCGTCGAGTCACACAGTAACTAACCCTAAGGAGTATGCCAAGGCTATCACATTGAGGAGTGCTACAGCTGTTTAGGTAGAAAAAGAAGATGATAAGGAGAATATGTCGGGGAGCAAGAAAAAGGAAAAAAGTGATAGTAGTAATGGAGATGCCGAAGTAAGGAAAAATGGAGCAACAAATTACAAAATCCCTTCCAAGAGGGAAACTAAAATGCAAATTACCCATCCTTCAGTAGGATACCATTCTCTAGTAGGCTTGGAGTTGAAGATGATTAAAAGAAGTTAAAGAGATTCCTTGAGATCTTCAAAAAGGTGAAAATCAACATACCCTTGGCATGGAAGCATTTGAGAACATGCCCAAATGTGCTGAGTTCATGAAGCAGATATTGACCAATAAGAGGAAGCTGTTTGGAGATGAAATCTTATGTTCGACTAAAGGATGTAGTGCAATCATCCAAATTAAATTGCCTCTAAAACTTAAGGATCCCAGTTTTTTCTTCATCCCATACATAAATGGAGGAGTCAAGTTTGAAAGAGTTCTATGTGATATTGGGGCTTTCGTCAATTTGATGTATCTATCTATTTATAAGAAATTGAATGGTGGTGGGATGAAGCCTATAAATGTGTGTCTAATTAGCTGATAGACGTATGAAATATCCGGAGGGTATAATTGATGATGTATTGGTTAAGGTAGGGAAGAGTTACTTGCCAGCAGATTTCATCATCCCAGACATAGAAGAAGACAAGAAGACGCTCCTGATTCTCGACAGACCATTCCTAGCTACAGGACGAGTATTGATATATGTCCAAGAGGGAAGATTACAATTGAGAGTCGATACTAGATTAGAATGTCAATTTTTTTATTTTTAAGTCTTTTAAACTTCCTTGTATTTATGATCAGGTGATGATAATTAATACCATTGATGATAATTCTAATGGCACTTGCAGATATGAAGATTCTTATTCTCTACTGGACAACAATTTATTAGAATGCCTTACGAGGACAAAAATTTCAGAAGAAGTTTCGACTGAATCACATAAGGGTGAAGAAGAAATCCTAACACTGGCTTGGAAAAAACGAATGATGAAAGAGGTGTTAAAAATGCTTGGTAATAGCATTCTTGATTCAATTCCTATGGTGATTGGGTAGACTTGATTGGAAGGATGGTTCTTCTTCATTGATGTTGATAAGCTTTCTCTCAATAAATATGAGAGTTGTGTTCCTTATTTGTAGGTTCATGATCTTTTCAAAAATTTGGACATTGGAAATATGTTGATTCTTCTAAAGGTGAACTTTAAGAGATGTCAAAAGTGGAAATTCAATAAGAAGCAAGGGATCGTACTAAAATGGAGGCAAGGCTTACGCAATTGGGTATTGAAGAGATGATAGCAAATGCATTAATTTGCATAAAAAACAACTGCTATGAATGCTGCCTAAGAAGAAGAAAGATCCTAGAAATTTCACTGTATCTTGCTTTACTGGAAGCGTTTACTATTATAAAGCCTTATGTGATTATGCTGCCTTTACCTGCTTATGGGAATATAGGATTGAGAGGTCTCAAGGAGTGTGATCAAGTCATCCAATTGGCAGCTGGAAGTAAAGTGGAACCAATTGGGGAAGTACTTGATGTATTAGGCAAAGTGGGGAAACTTAAATTTCCGATTACCTATATTGTCATGGATACGGAGGAAAAAGATGTGGACGACATATCTATTACCTTTGGATGACAATTTCTTGCTACAGTGGAAGCCTTGATTGATGTCAACAAAGATTAAGTAACCTTGAGGGTAGGGGAAAAATCACTCACGCTTAATATGATGGAAGAGGCAAAAGCATTCTTTTATGGGATGATTTGAGTGTGCAAGAGCCGATGGCCAAGAAAAAAGGAACATGTTAGAGGATAAACATGGAGGTGTCATTGATAATGAACTTGAAGAAGTTCGTTTTGTTGACTAAATGGCCGTGAATAATAAAGTCAAGCTAATGACTTTAAAGAGTTGCTTCTTGGGAGGCAACCCAAGCATTTTATTTTAATTCTTTATGCTTTAGCTTGATTTCTTCAATTTTAACTTTTATCCTAGATGAATTAAATGCTAAAAATAACTAATAGTGGTTTTTCATGTTTGTTTTCCTGGGGTTAGGTTCAATAAAAAAAAAGAGGAATTAAAAAAGGAATGCATTTGGTGAACTAGCAAAAATTAGTCACCTATAGTCTGTGGGTGACCCCAAGCTTTTCAACCACGGACTGTAAGAGAAATAGAAGGATCCTGCAGTCTGCAGGAGAACACAAGTTTGTTGGTCCCAAAGACACCTAGGAGGGGGGGTGAATTAGGTTTCTAAAAATTACTTTAAGAATTATTTTTAATCTTACTAAGATTTTTCCAATAATAATTGATATGATAAAAACAATGAAACAGTAAAGTAAGAAAGAGATGGAATAAAACAGCCAATACTTCCAAGCTAACAAGCTTGAAGTATTAAAACACTAGAATGCTTCACACACTTGGTGAGCCAATGATCTTTACAAAGTAGGGAGATTCTTGCTTACACTAAAACTCTTTTAGTTGAGCCAAGAATTTTATTCACAACCTCACTTTCGTACAAGATTATTACTTCACTCAAAATTGTATTGCACTCTAAACTGCGCACTAATACAACAAAGCACTATAGCCAATTTGTACTAAAATTGCTATTTTCTAAGGCTTGTATTCAATGTATTAGATGGATTTTACAGAATATCAAAACAGTTATTTATAAGAGCAATAAATGGTGGTTGCAACTACTTCCTAACGGCTGAATAATAAATGCACAAAAAGTAGCCGTTGGGGTTTCGGACGTCCGAGATAGATAGGATGTGTCCGACAATAGCGTCCGATCTCCATGCAGTTGGTGAAGAACATCGTTCGAACGTCCGTGCATGCGTCCGTTCCATCGTCTGACAGAAGTTTTGGACAGTCATGTTCGTCCGAAGAAGGCTTTGTTCTGACAGTTGTGTGCGTCCGTTTGGAGAGGCAGTAAGATCCTTCTTTCTGCCTGTTGGTTCAGACGGAGGAATGCGTCCGAGAAGCTTGACA
The DNA here is from genome assembly GCA_025175665.1 of Cinchona pubescens. Taxonomy (NCBI): domain Eukaryota; kingdom Viridiplantae; phylum Streptophyta; class Magnoliopsida; order Gentianales; family Rubiaceae; genus Cinchona; species Cinchona pubescens. The sequence continues at coordinate 7,644,277 of JANKKI010000075.1, read as the reverse complement.
TATTTCGGAAGGTATAGTGTGTCCGAAAACCCTGTCTATAGCAAAACAAGAACAGACCTACAAAAACTTGTTTACAGAGTTAAGTGTTTATGTCATCATCAAAATAAGGTTTGGAAAACATCAATCTCCCCCTTTTTGATGATGACAAACATTCATTATGTAAAAACAATCAGATATGAGTGATGACCAATCATTTTGCAATATAGATTACTAATTACTACTCCCTCTTTTGACATCATCAAACAAAGCTCTCCCTAAGAACGTGCAAATATTCAATAGAAATAGCGCAAAAATGCATGCATTAAAAAAGCCCAAATATTCAACAGAAGAAAACTCAAATATTTAACAGGACTAGTTCAAGGGAATACATAGAATGGTAAATCTGAGAGCAATCCTAACTAAGGAAAAGAAAAAAAATAGAGCAATGCCAAAAACTAAAAACAAATTGTTAAAGGAACTAATTCGAGTCATTTTTCTACTTGGAGCGCTTTTCAATCTTTTGGCGTTTGGAAGGAGCATCTTCATCAGTGGCCTCACTGTCTTCCTCTTCTCCAGTACGGCGTTGCATGATGAAATTGAACGTGTCTTCAATATCCTCATCGTCGCCTTCATCTTCATTGGCAGCACCTTGATTATTTGCGACCTCTTCGTCATCCTCACGAATATCCCCATCTTCAGCATTGTCATCACTGTCGGAAGATGAGTCAAGTGGATATTGTGATTGAATGTTGGTAAATTGAACCTGAGCTGAAGCAGACATGCCTAGGCTAAGGGCCTCTTGGAGAATCACTTGACGAGTTTCAAGTCGCTTATCGTCTTAACTTACGATTAGTACGACATTGAAATTAATTGACTTGAGTGCTCAAGGAAATGAGAAGGCCACAGATATGAGAAAGTGAGGGTTCAAAGATAGATGGATGAGGATCATGAAATGGTAGGGGTATTTGAGGAGGAGGAGAATGTGGAATAGCCAAACCAGAGGTAGAGGCTTGGGATTTTGAACGTTCAATATCAAAAGCTGCCTTAGTTATCCATTGATTGTTGAAAAAATGAAGGCCTTTTCGTTGAATATAAGATTTGTTGAAATATGGGGGAAATTGTTTGTTGCCGCTGAAAGGAACATCAAGGAAATCAAAAACTTTGGTGAGGAATTTTCCAAAAGGAATGTTTCTTCGGGTATCAGTAAGAAAGAGTTCCCACAGGGAGCAGAAGAGATACCTAATCACAAGAGGAATGCCCTTGAACACATCAAATGTTATAAGTAAAGCTGCATTTTTTCAGGCTCAGTTCTCCCATTAGTTGGCAATAGCAAATTTGTGACAAAAGTGTTATTGTTGGTCCCAAAAGCAACCTAAGAGGGGGGGTGAATTAGGTTATCTCTAAAGACAAACCTTTTTAAGTGCTTAATAGAAATTCAAAACTTTATGCAACAAATGAATACTTAAGCACAAATGAATATAATAGATATTCAACAGTTTAAGCTTAAAGAACAAATAAGAATGAGATAAAGAATATCAAACCAAACTCCCAAGCTTCTCAAGCTTGGAGTACATTCACTAGTAGTGCTTCTTCAAAGAAGGTGAGGCAATAACCTTCTTGTACACAAAGTAGGCTCACCCTTGCACCAACTAAGTTCCTCTAGTTGAGCCAAAGGGTTTTACACTACAACCTCACTTTTGTACACTTGTTATCCCTCCACTCTTACACTTGAAGATCACTCACTAGTCTATTCTTGCTCACACTAATTCCCACTAGTTGAGCCAAGAAAGCTAGACTTCTCAAACCAATACAACCCACAATATTTTAGCCTATTTCTCCTCAAATAGCTCTTACAAGGTGTTTGTATTGAATGTAGTCCTCTTTACTTAATTCAGACCTTGGGGTATTTATAGTTGCCAAATATCTGCTTTCAACAACTTCCCAACGGCTATTTTCTGTCTACTGGAAAACTAGCCGTTGGACCTTTCGGACGGCCGATGCCAGCAAGAGTGCGTCCGAACAGACTAGCCGTTGGACCTTTCGGACGGCCGCTGCTGAACCCTGCGTCCGACACTGCGTCCGTTCTCTGAGGGTGTTCGTTCGGACGTCCGAGGATGCGTCCGAACATGCGTCCGATAGAAGCGACTAGTCTTTGGAAATTTATCGGACGCTGTTCTTCGTCCGAAGAGTCTTCTTAAGTTTAATCATGTCACAACTAATCTCCCTGTCTCTTATACACATCTAGATGTGTATAAGAGACAGGATGAGTCCAGGGCTGTCTCTTATACACATCTAGATGTTCGGACCAGACTTGCGTCCGAACCTCCCTGTTTTTCTGCACACTTGTCTTTAAACCATTAGCATGATTTGGTCATCATCAAAACATGATTAACATGTCTCTGGGGTTCTTCAAGTGTGTAGAATGTTTAGTTCAGGAGTTAGTAACGTGGTTTTGGCTTCCGAGTCTTGTTTGAAATTGATGTTAAAAATAGCCCTGGCCTCATCAATGTCAAATCGAGAATCAATAGCGGGCCATTTATCTAAAAAAAAGAAATAAGAGAAATCATTTGGATTTGAGACTTCACATTCAAAAATAGTGTTGATGATGTGGGAGGAAATCTCAAGATTGGTGTTGTTTACACGAAAATTTAATGTACAAACAATGGGGCCTTTCCGAAGATTGGCTATGAATTGAAGCACCATGTCATGAAACACGAGCAAATAATATGCAATAGGTGACCCAATTTTGTTTTTCAAAGCATGATTTGACAATGGGAAGATTATATTCATCAAAAAGACTCTGACATGCAGGACGTTAAACGATTATAGATTTGCTCAGAAGAGATGTATACCTTTCGGATGCCTTGGCATCGATAAATTTTTGTATCTTATGGTAAGGTTGGAATTGAGGAGACTTGAGGAGTAGCAGACGATTCTCCACGCACTGGAGCTTTCCCTTTTGTTTTTCGTCCACGAGTTTCAGTAGAAGAACCTCCGCGGGATTTAACCATTGTGAAGGAAGGGAAGGAAGAGGAGAAAAAATTTAATATTTTGAAAGAGTTGAGAGAATTTAATGAAATGAGATGGTGGATGGGGGAAATTAGATACAATAATAGTGAGGGATACTTTGGAGATGATAATTTTCCAATCAATTTGTGTAGAGAATGAAGGAATTTGGAAGAGATTTTGATGGAAAAATTTTGCCAGAGAGGGTTTCGGGAGGTTAGGGTGAGTCCGAAATGGGGAAAATAGATGGTTTTAATTGAATAGGGAGACAGTTCTGGACGGCCGAACGTTTGGTGTGCGTCCGATGAAGCGTCCGAAAATTGATGAACGGACGGCCGATGGAAGAGCCAGTGCATCAGATGTTCTTTCTGACGATCTACGCGTCCGAAAGAATTCACAGAAGTTTAGTGAATAAAATGAATATCGTACGGAAGATTATGAGCGTCCGAGAAAGAAAGGAAGTTTTCTGACGATACAGAGCGTCCGAAAGATTGAGTTGTTCGGACGAACGAGTGCGTCCGAACTAAGAACCTATGCCAAATTGATCTGTAAAATTCCCAAACATTTTCTGAGAGATTCAAAGCGATCTAGAGCTAAGGATTTTGTAAAAATATCAGCTAGTTGATCTGAAGTAGGCACAAAATCAACACGAATTTCCTTTCTAAAAACAAGATCTCTAATGAAATGATGCTTAACATCAATGTGTTTGGTTGTAGAGTGCATAACAGGATTTTTTGTGAGATTAATTGCACTAGTGTTGTCACAGTTTATAGGCACACAATAAAAAATGACACCAAAATCTTTCAGAGTATTGTTCAAGCAAAGAAGTTGATTTGTAGATCTTGTCTTACAAGAAACAAAATTCGTGTTGATTTTAATTACTTCACAAAATAGGCACAATGATGTTTGCTACAACCAAGACACAAGACAATTTCCCAGAAAATGACACATACCACTGGTGCTTTTTCTATTAATTTTACACCCGCAAAGTCAGCATCAGAATAACTAATTAAATCAAATGTAGAGGACTTTGGATACCACAGACCAAAATTCACTGTACCCTTTAGATATCTAAAAATTCTTTTAACAGCTATCAAATGCGATTCTTTAGGGCAAGATTGAAATCTAGCACATAAACAGACAGCAAACATAATATCCGTCTCGGTGTTAAGTAAAGTAGGCTTCCGATCATACCTCTATAGTGTTTTTCATCAACACCATTACCTCCTTCGTCTTTATCAAGTTTGGTTGAAGTGCACATAGGCGTACCAACTTGTTTGCAATCTTCCATTCCAAAACGTTTGTGTAGCTCTTTTGTATACTTGATTTGTGTAATAAACGTTCCTTCCTTTGTTTGGTGAACTTGAAGTCCAAGGAAAAATTGTAACTTGCCCATCATACTCATCTCAAACTCTTTTTGCATGCTAAATATCAAAAGTCCTTGCACAACCTTTCATTAGTTGTTCCAAAAATAATATCATCAACATAAATTTGAACAATTAACAGCCCATTTAAATCTATTTTTGTAAAAGAGTGGTGTCAACTACACCTCTTTTAAATCCATTTTCAATCAAGAAACCGCTTAATCTTTCATACCAAGCTCTTGGAGCTAGTTTCAAACCATATAAAGCTTTAGAAAGTTTGAAAACATGATTTGGAAGAATTTTATTTTCAAAGCCCGAAGGTTGTTCGACGAAAACTTCTTGATCGATAAAACCATTTAAAAGTGCGCTTTTGACATCCATTTGAAATAATTTGAAATTATTGAAACATGAAAATGCGAGAAACATGCGAATGGATTCTAATCTAGCCATGGGTGCAAAGGTTTCATCAAAGTCAATACCCTCTTCTTGAGCATAACCTTTTGCAACAAGTCTAGCTTTGTTTCTTATGATTTCACCTTTGTCATTTAATTTGTTTCTAAAAACACCATTTTGTTCCAATTACGGGATGAGAAGATGGTCTTTCAACCAAGGTCCATACATTATTTTTCTCAAATTGACTAAGTTCATCTTGCATGGCATTAACCCAAGATTCATCATTCAAAGCAACATCTACATGTTTAGGTTCAATGTGAGAAATAAATGCACAATTATTATTCAAGGGTATATGAGAACAAGTAGTTACCCCATCGGATAGATCACCTATGATTAAATCTTGAGGGTGACTAGAGACGAATCTCCAAGCTTTCGGAAGATCTTTTGGAGAGTCCTCGTTCTTTTCTTTTTCATCATCCATTTGATGATTGTTGACATCATTGCTTGATGTGATCTCTTGATAATCTTCATGAATAGTGAGCTTTTCAAGCTCCTTTGGAATACCTACATCTTCATCTTCGCACAAATTCTTTGAGATAACATCATTAGCATCATCAAATGTAACATCCACAACTTCTTCAATCAAGAGCGTTCTTCTATTGTAAACTTGGTATCATGCTTTCTTGTCACTAGAATATCCTAGAAAAATTCCTTCATCCGATTTTTTGTCAAATTTTCCAAGGTTTTCTTTGATTTTTAAAATGAAACATTTGCAACCAAAAACTTTAAAATAGCCCACAACGGATTTTTTACAAAAGAGGAGTTCATAAGGTGTTTTGTTGAAAAAGGATCTCAATAAAACTCGGTTCATGACATAACAAGTCGTGTTAACAGCTTCGGCCCAAAAGTATTGAGGTAAGTCGCATTCACTAATCATAGTTCTAGCGGTTTCTTGAAGAGTCCTATTTTTCCTTTCAACAAGACCATTTTGTTGAGGGACTCTAACAACCAAAAATTCATGAAAAATACCGTTGTGATCACAAAAATCAGGAAAACCTCCAAATTCAAATTTGGCACCATTGTCACTTCTTAATCGAATGATTTTTAAATTCAATAAATTTTGAATTTTTGAAAACAATTTTACAAATTTTTCAAAAGCCTCATTTTTTCTGAACAAGAAATAATACCCAAGGGTACCTAGAAAAGTCATCTACAATAACAAAGGCATATTTGCAACCACCAAGACTAGCATAATGAGTAGGTCCAAATAATTCTAAATGCAACAATTCTAAAGGTTTATGAGTGGACACAAAATTTTTTGGTTTAAAAGAAACTTTGACTTGTTTACCAAATAGGCATGCATCGCAAATTTTATTTTTCAAAAATTTTAGTTTTGGCAAACCTCTTACCAAATCCTTCTTAGCAAGTTTTTCAATCAAATCCATGTTAAAATGACAAAGTCTTCTATGCCAAAGCCAAGGATCATCTATGGAAGCGGTAAGACATTTTACATTGCTATTGCTAATGTTATCAAGATGAATCACATAAACATCATTGTGCCTAGTCCCTTGAATAAAACAACATGTTTTTTGTCATGTTTAAGAGATTCATGCTTGATAACATTAGCAATAGCAATGTAATCACAAAGTTTCCTTAGACTTAACAAATTATAGTTCAAATTATCAACAAGAAGCACATTCTTAATCAAGGTTTCACCATTTTTACCTACATCACCAATGCCGATTGTTTTTGCTTTATTGTTATCCCCAAATGTGACTTTTCCACTGTTTTTGGATATGAGATTTGTGAAGAGAGAAGGATCACCCATCATGTGCCTTGAACATCCACTATCTATGAACCACTTATCATTGTTGGTGATTTTAAATACCTACACAATAAATCAATTGATAACTTTTGGTACCCACATTTTCTTGGGTGCATTTGAGTTAGTGAAATTGCAATCAATCCATGCGACTTTCATTCCAAGTTTTTCATTCTTCTTGACATAACACATATTCTTAAAATGTCCATGTTTTTGGCAATATCTACAAATAGTATTTTTATTTCCATATAATGAGGATTTGATTTTACAAAACATAAGTCATCCCTTCTAAACATGGTAAAATTTTTGTTGATTAATACATTTCTATTCCTTTTCAAATCAACAACATTTTCTTTCTTTCTAGTCAAGAGAGCATTCAAATCATCCAATCTTTTCTTCAAGGAGGCTTGTTCTTCCTTGACCTTTGATCTCACAAGCATTCTTTTCTTCAAGTCACAATTTTCTTGTGATAGCCTATTATTTTCATTCACAAGTTTAGAGTTACCATTCAATAGAGCATTTGATTTCTTCACTAACTCCTGTATCTTATACACATATGATTCCTGTATAAGAGACATGCAATTTCAAAATGAAAGCTTCAAGATCATCTTCATCATTTTCATCATTGGAGTCATAGTTAGAATTTATCTCATCATCTCCAATAGCCATAAGGGCCATTTGTGCCGACTCCATTTCTTCTTCGACTTCTCCTTCGGAGTTGCAATCATCCCATGTGATTTGAAAGTTATTGAATCTAGGTTTTCTTCCTTCCTTCTTTTTCTTGGAAGGGCACTCATTTGCAAAGTGTCCGAGTTGACCACATTCAAAACATTTTTCGTTTTGCTTCTTCATTTCAAACCTTGTCTTTCCTTTAGAAATTATTTGAATTTGTAGCTCCTCCTCTTCTCATTCTTCGTTTGTTGATGTAATGTTTAAGAAATCCTTTGGTGATGAGTGCAAGATCTCCTTCATCAAGATCTTCATCTTCTAGATTGATGGAGCTATTTCCTCCTCTTCTTGAGAGTTCTTTAGAGCAATGCTCCTTCTTGGCCTTGCTTCTTTGTCATCCACCACTTTGGCCTTCAACTTCAATTCATAATATGTAAGAGAATTGATTAGCGATTCAACAGGCATTGAATTTAAATTCTTGGCTTCCACTATAGCAATTGTTTTGGCATCCCATTCTTTGGATAGAGCATTTAGAATTTTTCTATTTTTTTCACCTAAAGAATACTCCTTACCCAAGGCTTCAAGATCCTTAATGATGTCATTGAACCTACAATACATTTTGTCAATATTTTCATGTGGTTCCATCTTGAAGGACTCATACTTGGCAACAAGTAAGGATTTCTTTTGCTCACGAACATCGTCACTCCCATTCCTGGATTTCCTTCAACTTATCCCATAATTCTTTAGCTGAAATGCATCCCTTCACGCGGGTTGATTCATTTGCATCCAAGGCACTATATAGCACATTCATGGCTTTTGCATTTAATGTCAAAATTGCCTTGTCTTGTGGAGTGAGCTCATCCCTTGTCTTTTCTCTTCTTCTATTTGTGTGATCATCAATGATAGTAGCTTCAAAAGGATCTTCATTAACAACATACCACAAGTCAATGTTAATAGATTGCAAAAAGATTTTCACCCTATCTCTCCAACTAATAAAATTTGCTCCATTAAACATAGGGGGCCTAGTAACGGATTGACCCTAAAAAATAGAGCATTGTTGGATGCCATAATAGTTTTTTTCTCAAAAGAAATTTAAGCAATAAAATGAGACCAAGCACTGATACCAATTATTGGTCCCAAAGAAACCTAAGAGGGGGGGTGAATTAGGTTTCTAAAAATTACATTAAGAAATATTAATCTTACTAAGATTTTTCCAATAATAATTGATATGATAAAAACAATGAAACAGTAAAGTAACAAAGAGATGGAATAAAATAGCCAGTACTTCCAAGCTAACAAGCTTGAAGTATTAAAACACTAGAATGCTTCACACACTTGGTGAGCCAATGATCTTTACAAATATAGGAGATTCTTGCTCACAAAGTAAAACTCTTTTAGTTGAGCCAAGAATTTTACTCACAACCTCACTTTGTACAAGATTATTACTTCACTCAAAATTGTATTGCACTCTAAGATGCACACTAATACAACAAAGCACTATAGCCAATTTGTACTAAAATTGCTATTTTCTAAGGCTTGTATTCAATGTATTAGATGGATTTTACAGAATATCAAAACAGTTATTTATAAGAGCAATAAATGGTGGTTGCAACTACTTCCTAACGGCTAAATAATAAATGCACAAAAAGTAGCCGTTGGGGTTTAGATGTTCGAGATAGATAGGATGCGTCCAACACAGCGTCCGATCTCCATGTAGTTAAGGTGAAGAACATCGTTCGGAAGTCCGTGCATGCTTCCGTTCCATCGTCCGACAGAAGCTTTCGTCCGAAGAAAAGGCTTTGTTAGGACAGTTGTGTGCGTCCATTTGGAGAGGCAGTAAGATCCTTCTTTTTGCTTGTTGGTTCGGACGGAGGAATGCGTCCGAGAAGCTTGACATATTTCGTGATGTTTTCCAAACCTTATTTTGATTATGACATAAACACTTAACTCTGTAAACAAGTTTTTGTAGGTCTGTTATTTGTTTTTGCTAGAGACAGGGCTTTCGGACGCAGTTCACCGTCCGAACGAACAGGGAGAAAGAAATACAATCCAACTGCTTCTCTTTACGGATGAACATGACCATTCGAAATCTCTATCGGACGAAGGAACAGACACATGTACGGACATCCGAACAAAGCTCTTCAACAACTGCATGAAGATCGGACGCTGTGTCGAACGCATCCAATATGTCTCGAACGTCCGAAACCCCAGCGGCTACTTTTTGTGCAATTATTATCGGAGATTAGCCGTTAGGAAGTAGTTGCAACCACCATTTATTGCTCTTATAAATAACTGCTTTGACATTAAGTAAAGATCATGTAATACATGGAATACAAGCCTTAGAAAAGAGCAATTTTAGTACAAATTGGCTATAGTGCTTTGTTGTATTAGTGTGCAGTTGTGAGTGCAATTCAACTTTGAGTGGAATGATAATCTTGTACGAAAGTGTGGTTGTAAGTAAGATTCTTGGCTCAACTAAAAGAGTTTTAGTGAGAGTAAGAAGTTTCCAACTTTGTAAAGATTATTGGCTCACCAAGTGTGTGAAGCATTCTAGTGATTTAATACTTCAAGCTTACTAGCTTAGAAGTATTGGTTGTTTAATTTTCTCTCTTTACTTCACTGTTCCATTGATTTTATTATATCAATTTTTATTTGATAAATCTCAATATTTCTGAAAGTATATTTTTGTTAAGAAACCTAATTCACCTCCCCTCTTAGGTTGTTTTGGGACCAACAATTGGTATCATCTGGAGTTTGGTCTCATTTTATTGCTTAAACTGCTTTTGAGAAAAGAACTATTATGGCTACCAACAATGCTCTATTTTTTGAGGGTCAATCCGTTACTAGGGCCCCTATGTTTAATGGGGCAAATTTTATTAGTTGGAGAGATAGAATGAAAATATTTCTGCAATCTATTGACATTTATTTGTGGTATGTTGTCAATGAAGGTCCTTTTGAAGCTTCTATCATTGATGATCACACAAATAGAAGAAGAGAAAAGACAAGGGATGAGCTCACTCCACAAGACAAGGCAAACATGACATCTAAATGCAAAAGCCATGAATGTGCTATGTAATGCCTTGGATGCAAATAAATCAACTCGTGTGAAGGATGCATTTCCGCTAAAGAAATCTAGGATAAATTGAAGGAAATCCATGAAGGGAACGACGATTTTCGTGAGCAAAAGAAATCCTTACTTGTTGCCAAGTATGAGTCTTTCAAGATGGAACCACATGAGAACATTGACAAAATGTACTGTGGATTCAATGACATTATAAAGGATCTTGAAGCCCTGGGTAAGGAGTATTCTTTGGGTGAAAATAATAAAAAAATCCTAAATGCTCTATCCAAAGAATGGGATGCCAAAACTATTGCTATAGAGGAAGTCAAGAATTTAAATTTAATGCCTATTGAATCACTAATCAATTCTCTTACATCTTGTGAATTGAAGTTAAAGGAGAAAGTAGTGGGTGATGAAGAAGCAAGGCCAAGAAGGAGCATTGCTCTAAAGACCTCTCAAGAAGAAGATGAAAACAACTTCATCAATCTAGAAATGAAGATCTTGATGAAGGAGATCTTGCACTCATCACCAAAGGATTTCTTAAACATTACATCAACAAACGAAGAATGAGAAGAGGCAGAGCTACAAATTCAAATAATTTCAAAGGAAAGACAAGGCTTGAAATGAAGAAGCAAAACAAAAAATGTTTTGAATGCGGTCAACTCGAACACTTTGCAAATGAGTGTCCTTCCAAGAAAAAGAAGGAAGAAAGAAAACCTAGGTTCAATAACTTTCAAATCAGATGGGATGATTACAACTCCGAAGGAGAAGTTGAAGAAGAAATGGAGTCGGCACAAATGGCCCTTATGGCTATTGGAGATGATGAGATAAATTCTAACTATGACTCCAATGATGAAAATGATGAAGATGATCTTGAAGCTTTCATTTTGAAATTGCATGATAGCTTAAAGGAATCATATGCTTGAAATAAGGAGTTAGTCAAAAAATCAAATGCTTTATTGAATGCTAACTCTAAACTTGTGAATAAAAATAATAGGCTATCACAAGAAAATCGTGATTTGAAGAAAAGAATGCATGTGAGATCCAAGGTCAAGGAAGAACAAGCCTCCTTGAAGAAAAGAATGGATGATTTGAATGCTTTGTTGACTAGAAAGAAAGAAAATGTTGTTGATTTAAAAAGAAAAAGAAATGTAGTAATCATAAAAAATTTTACCATGTTTAGAAGGGATGACTTATGTGTTGTAAAACCAAAATCATCTTTATATGGAAATAAAAATATTATTTGTAGATATTTCCAACAACACGGATATGTTAAGAATATGTGTTATGTAAAGAAGAACGGAAAGCTTGGAATGAAAGTTGCATGGATTGTTAGCAATTTCACTAACTCAAATGGATCCAAGAAAATGTGGGTACCAAAAGTTATCAATTTATTTAATGTGTAGGTACTTAACATCACCAACAATGCTAAGTGGTTCATAGATAGTGGATGTTCAAGGCACATGACGGGTGATGCTTCTCTCTTCACGAATCTCACATTCAAAAATAGTGGAAAAGTCACTTTTGGAGATAACAATAAAGCAAAATCAATCGGCATTGGTGATGTAGGTAAAAATGGTGAAACTTTGATTAAGAATGTGCTTCTTGTTGATAATTTGAACTATAATTTATTAAGTGTTAGTCATGACTTTGTTACAAAATTTATATGTATTTTTTACCAAGCATGAATGTCTTATCCTTGATAATAAATCATGTTGTTTTATTCAAGGGCACTAGGCACAATGATGTTTATGTGATTCATCTTGATAAAATTAGCAATAGCAATGTAAAATGTCTTACCGCTTCCATAGATGATCCTTGGCTTTGGCATAGAAGACTCTGTCATTTTAATATGGATTTGATTGAAAAACTTGCTAAGAAAGATTTGGTAAGAGGTTTGCCAAAACTAAAATTTTTGAAAAATAAAATTTGCGATTCATGCCAATTTGGTAAACAAGTCAAAGTTTCTTTTAAACCAAAGAATTTTGTGTCTACTCATAAACCTTTAGAATTGTTGCATTTAGACTTATTTGGACCTACTCAATATGCTAGTCTTGGTGGTTGCAAATATGCCTTTGTTATTGTAGATGACTATTCTAGGTATACTTGGGTATTATTTATTGTTCACAAAAATGAGGCGTTTGAAAAATTTGTAAAACTGTTTTCCAAAATTCAAAATTTATTAAATTTAAAAATCATTCGTTTAAGAAGTGACAATGGTGCAGAATTTAAATTTGGAGGTTTTCCCGACTTTTGTGATCACAATGGTATTTCTCATGAATTTTTGATTGTTAGAGTCCCTCAACAAAATGGTGTTGTCGAAAGGAAAAATATGGCTCTTCAAGAAACCGCTAGAACTATGATTAGCGAATGCGACTTACCTCAATACTTTTGGGCCGAAGCGGTTAACACGACTTGTTATGTCATGAACCGAGTTTTATTGAGATCCTTTTTCAAGAAAACACCTTATGAACTCCTCTTTTGTAAAAAAATCCGTTGTGGGCTATTTTAAAGTTTTTGGTTGCAAATGTTTCATTTTAAAAATCAAAGAAAACCTTGGAAAATTTGACAAAAAATCGGATGAAGGAATTTTTCTAGGATATTCTAGTGACAAGAAAGCATACCAAGTTTACAATAGAAGAACGCTCTTGATTGAAGAAGTTGTGGATGTTACATTTGATGATGCTAATGATGTTATCTCAAAGAATTTGTGCGAAGGTGACACCAGATGAAGATGTAGGTATTCCAAAGGAGCTCGAAAAGCTCACTATTCATGAAGATCATCAAGAGATCACATCAAGCAATGATGTCAACAACCATCAAATAGATGATGAAAAGAATGAGGATACTCCAAATGATCTTCCGAGAGCTTGGAGATTCGTCTCTAGTCACCCTCAAGATTTAATCATAGGTGATCTATCCGATGGGGTAACTACTCGCTCTCATAAATTTTTGAATAGTAATTGTGCATTACTTTCTCACATTGAACCTGAACATGTAGATGTTACTTTGAGTGATGAATTTTGGGTTAATGCCAAGCAAGATGAACTTAGTCAATTTGAGAAAAATAATGTATGGACCTTGGTTGAAAGACCATCTTCTCATCCCGTTATTGGAACTAAATGGGTCTTTAGAAACAAATTAAATGACAAAGGTGAAATCATAAGGAACAAAGCTAGACTTGTTGCAAAAGGTTATGCTCAAGAAGAAGGTATTGACTTTGATGAGTGCAACCTTTGCTCCCGTGGCTAGATTAGAATCCATTCGCATGTTTCTCGCATTTGCATGTTTCAATAATTTCAAATTATTTCAAATGGATATCAAAAGTGAATTTTTAATGGTTTTATTGATCAAGAAGTTTTCGTTGAACAACTTCCAGGCTTTGAAAATAAAAATCTTCCAAATTATGTTTTCAAACTCTCCGAAGCTTTATATGGTTTGAAACAAGCTCCAAGAGCTTGGTATGAAAGACTAAGTGGTTTCTTGATGGAAAATGGATTCAAAAGAGGTATAGTTGACACCACTCTTTTTACAAAAACAGATTTAAATGGGCTGTTAATTGTTCAAATTTATGTTAATGATATTATTTTCGGAGCAACTAATGAAAATTTGTGCAAGGACTTTTCACATTTAATGCAAAAAGAGTTTTAGATGAGTATGATGGGCAAGCTGCAATTTTTCCTCGGACTACAAGTTCATCAAACTAAGGAAGGAATGTTTATTACGCAAATCAATTGCGTAACATTCCTTCCTTAGTACACCAAGGAGCTACTCAAACGTTTTGGAATGGAAGATTGCAAACAAGTTGGTACGCCAATGTGCACTTCAACCAAACTTGATAAAGACAAAGAAGGTAATAGTGTTGATGAAAAACACTATAGAGGTATGATCAGAAGTCTACTTTACTTAACAGCCAGTAGACCAGATATCATGTTTGCTGTTTGGTTATGTGCTAGATTTCAATCTTGCCCTAAAGAATCGCATTTGATAGCTGTTAAAAGAATTTTTAGATATCTAAAGGGTACAATGAATTTTGGTCTGTGGTATCCAAAGTCCTCTACATTTGATTTAATTAGTTATTCTGATGCTGACTTTGCTGGGTGTAAAATTGATAGAAAAAGTACCAGTGGTATGTGTCATTTTCTGGGAAATTGTCTTGTGTCTTGGTTTAGCAAAAAACAAAATTCTATTTCTCTTTCTACGGCTGAAGCCGAATACATTGCTAATGGAAATTGTTGTGCTCAACTTCTTTGCTTGAAAACAATACTCTGAAAGATTTTGGTGTCATTTTTTATTGTGTGCCTATAAACTGTGACAACACTAGTGCAATTAATCTCACAAAAAATCCTGTTATGCAATCTACAACCAAACACATTGATGTTAAGCATCATTTCATTAGAGATCTTGTTTGTAAAAAGGAAATTCGTGTTGATTTTGTGCCTACTTCAGATCAACTAGCTGATATTTTTACAAAATCCTTAGCTCTAGATCGCTTTGAATCTCTCAGAAAATGTTTGGGAATTTTACAGATCAATTTGGCATAGGTTCTTAGTTCGGACGCACTCGTTCGTCCGAACAACTCTATCTTTCGGACGCTCTGTATCGTCCAAAAACTTCCTTCCTTTCTCGGATGCTCATAATCATCCGAACGATATTCATTTTATTCACTAAACTCTCTGGAATTCTTCATCTAGCTTACCATCGTCCGAAAGAACTTCGGACGCACTGGCTCTTCCTTTGGCCATCCGTTCTTCAACTTTAGGACGTTGCATAATCGGACACACACCAAACGTTCGCCCTTCCGAACAGTCTCCCTGTTAGATTATAACCGTCCATCTTCCCCATTTCGGACTCACCATCTTCCCCGAAAACCCTCTGGCGAAAATTCTTCCTTCAACACCCCCCTCCAAATTCCTACCCTCTTTTCCAAAATTGGTTGGAAGATTATCCTCTCCAAAGTTTTTCTCACCTGAATCATATCTAATTTCCCCCATCTACCATCTCATTTCATCAAATTCTCACCAATCTTTCAAAAAAAAAATTTAAAATTTTCTTCCTCTTCTTTTCCTTCCTTCACAATGGTTAAATCTTGCGGAGGTTCTTCTACAGCAAATCGTGGACAAAAAACTAAAGGGAAAGCTCCAGTACGAGGAGAATCATCTGCTAATCCCCAAGTCTCCACAAATCCAATCTTCCCAAAATTCATCGATGCCAAGGCATTCGAATGGTATATATCCCTTTTAAGTAAATCTATAATCGTTCAACGTCCTGCATCTCAAAGTCTATTCCTGATGAGTATAATCTTCCCATTGTCAAATCCTGTTTTGAAAAACAAAATTGGGGTCACCTAGTACATATTGATTTACCTGTATATCATGACATGGTGCTTCAATTCACCACCAATCTTCGGAAAGGCCCCACTGTTCGCACTTTAATTTCTCGTGTTAACAGCACCAATCTTGAGATTTCATCCAACATCACTAACACTATTTTTGAATGTGAAGTCTCAAACCCAAATGATTTCTCCTATTTCTTTTCTTTAGATAAATGGCCCGCTGTTGATACTCGATTTGACATCGATCAAGTTAGGGCCATTTTTAACATCAATTTTAAACAGGATTCAAAAGCCAAAACCACATTGCGCACTCCTGAACTAAATATTCTATACATTCTTGTCACAAATTTGTTACTGTAAACTGACAGGCATCGTATTGAGCCCGGTAAAATGCAGCTTTACTAGTTTTTTTGTGTTTTCAAGTGCATTCCTCTTGATTTTGTGTATCTCTTTTGTTCCTTATGGGAACTCTTTCTTACTGATACCCGAAGAAACATTCCCTTTGGAAAATTCCTCACCAAAATTTTTGATTTCCTCGAGATTCCTTTCATCGAAAACAAACAATTTCCTCCTTATTTTAACAAATCTTATATTGAACGAAAGGGCCTCTGGTTTTTCAATGATCAATGGTTAACTAAGGCAGCCTTTGATATTGCACATTCACAATCCCATGCCTCCACCTCTGATTTCACTATTCCCCATTCTCCTCCTCCTCAACCACCTCCACCAGTCCATGATCCTCATCCATCTACCTCTGAACCATCACTTTCTCATATTTGTGGCCTTCTCACCTCCTTGAGCACTTAAGTCAGTTCCTTTCAACGTCGCATAATCAAAAGTTAAAGCAAATTGAAACTCGTCAGATGATTATCCAAGAGGCACTTATCCTTGGCATGTCTGCTTCGGCTCAAGTTTAATTTGCCAATCTTCAGTCATAATATCCACTCGACTCATCTTCCGATAGTGTATGAAAATGAAGATGGAAATGTTCGTGAGGACGACGAAGAAGTTGCCAAAACTCAAGGAAATGCAAATGACGATGAGGACGACGATGAGGATGTTGACAACAAGTTTGATTTCATCATGCAACGCCACACCGGAGAAGAGGAAGATAGTGAAGCCACTGATGAAGATGTTCCATCAAAACGTCAAAAGACTGAAAAGCGCTCCAAGAAGAAAAATGACTCGCATTAGTTCTTTTGACATCTATGTTTAGTTTTTAGCATTTCTCTATTTTTTAGGACTTCCCATAGATTTACCCTTCTATGTATTTCCTTGAATTAAGTACTGTTAAATTTTTAAGTTGAGTATATGAAGTTTTTTGTTTATGAATTTCTGTTAAATACTTGCATGTTCTCAAGGGGAGCTTTGTTTGATGATGTCAAAAGGGGGAGTAGTCATCTATATTGCAAAATGGTTAGTCATATCCAATTGTTTTTACATAATTACTCCATGAAGGTTTGTCATCATCTAGCCAAAGGGGGAGATTGATGTTTTCCAAACCTTATTTTGATGATGACATAAACACTTAACTCTGTAAACAAGTTTTTACAGGTCTGTTATTTGTTTTTGCTAGAGACAGGACTTTTGAACGCACTGAACCGTCCTAACTGGGTCAAAATTTCTCGGACGCATTGCACCGTCCGAACGAACAGGGAGAAAGAAATACGATCCTACTGCTTCTCTTTATGGATGAACATGACCGTCTGAATTCTCGATCAGACGAAGGAACGGACACATGCACGGATGTCCGAACGAAGCTCTTCAACAACTGCATGAAGATCGGACGCTGTGTCGGACGCATCCAATATGTCTCGGACGTCCGAAACCCCAACGGCTACTTTTTGTGTAATTATTATTTAGCCGTTAGGAAGTAGTTGCAACAACCATTTATTGCTCTTATAAATAACTGCTTTGACATTAAGTAAAGATCATCTAATACATTGAATACAAGCCTTAGAAAAGAGCAATTTTAGTACAAATCTGGCTATAGTGCTTTGTTGTATTAGTGTGCAGTTGTGAGTGCAATTCAACTTTGAGTGGAATGATAATCGTACGAAAGTGTCTGTAAGTAAGATTCTTGGCTCAACTAAAAGAGTTTTAGTGAGAGCAAGAAGTTTCCAACTTTGTAAAGATTATTGGCTCACCAAGTGTGTGAAGCATTCTAGTGATTTAATACTTCAAGCTTACTAGCTTGGAAGTATTGGTTGTTTAATTTTCTCTCTTTACTTCACTGTTCCATTGATTTTATTATATCAATTTTTATTTGAAAAATCTCAATATTTCTGAAAGTATATTTTTGTTAAGAAACCTAATTCACCCCCCTCTTAAGTTGCTTTGGGGCCAATATTTCAGACGGTACAGTGCGTCCGAAAACCCTGTCTCTAGCAAAACAAGTAACAGACCTGCAAAAACTTGTTTACAGAGTTAAGTGTTTATGTCATCATCAAAATAAGGTTCGGAAAATGTCAAAGTTAAACAACTACAGTTTATAAGAGACAGGTATTCTGGCTGTACAACTACAGTCTGTGGCTAAAAGAAAATACCAGCCGCAATTTACGACTAATTTGCGTTGGACCAACTGCTTTCTATGATTGGCCCAAGCAGGAAGGAAAATAATTTTTGAAACCCTTAAACCCCAATTTCTTATTCACAGAACAATTTTTTCTATTTCCCCTTCTCCAGGCGATATTTTTCTTCTTCTTCTTCTTCTCCAATCTTCTCCAATTTCCATCTTTTCATCATAATCTCATAATATCATTCTTTCTCTTCTGCCAAATATTCTTTTTCATCATTACAAATCAACCAAGAATTTTCATTTTATCTCATCATAACCTTGTTTAAGTTTGGAAATTGAAATCACTCACATTCAAGGAGTTTTATTTTGGTTCTTCACAATACAGTATCAACACTAGTCTTGATCTGAGTAAGATTATTACTATCTAACTTTTGGAGTTAAATTCTTTGATTTTGTTGTGAAATTGCGTTGTGATTATTTTACATATGTGGTGGCTATTATTTTGCTATTCATCTAGATTGGATTTTGTTCGATTTTGTTAGATATTTGTTGGGGATATTTTGATTAAGTTGGGTGGAAAATTTAATTGGTTGGTTTTTTTTATTGATTTTATTTTATTGTTCAATAGGGAAAAAAAGAAAATAGTCGGAGGGTAATACTTTTCATGACAACATTTTTGTTTCTTTAGGAGCTAAGCAATTGTATGACAAACTTCAAAATTGGGTAAATCCTATATATAAGCGGGGATTTGTTGTTAATCATGTAAGATTGAAGATAATCAAGAGGCAGATGAGTTGCATTGTAAGAATTTTAATAATATTCAACGCAAGGGAGATTTTTGTAAAACTCCTATTGTAGTGGCAAACAAAAACATGGTCTATGAATTTATTGGAAATAGTGTAGATGTTTCAGGCCATGTAGTGCTGGTTACGTGATACGTTAAATATCTAGTTATAAAATTTGTAATCTCCTAATCTAACTATTAACCAGATAACGCACTGCAAGTTTTGTGCGACATCAATAGTATATAGCAGAAGTAGGGGTCGAACCCACAAGGATTGGTTTAGCAATTACCAGTTATTTGACTCGAACACAGTTTGAAGAAATCATTATGGAAGAGATTTGAATAAATTAATCTAAGAACTAAAATTATAATTAATTTATGAAAGCAAATAAACTATTCTAACCATTAATCTACGAAAGCAAGTAAATAAAGCAT
Organism: Cinchona pubescens; assembly: GCA_025175665.1. Classification (NCBI taxonomy): domain Eukaryota; kingdom Viridiplantae; phylum Streptophyta; class Magnoliopsida; order Gentianales; family Rubiaceae; genus Cinchona; species Cinchona pubescens. The sequence goes on along the minus strand of JANKKI010000075.1, from coordinate 7,624,911 downwards.
TAAATTTGAAGGCAAGCAAAAAATATGTAACCCTAGAAAGCATTAAACAATAAAAGAATCATAAAACAAGAACTAGAATAACATAAGAAAATGTTTAAGAATGCTTCTCTAATGAAGAATCACAAGTTCTTGGTCCAAGGCTGTCAATCTTGACCCTCCTCTTCAATCCTTCTTAAAAATAAAGAAAACCCTGGCCTAATCTAATGAATTTCTATTCTAATGGCTAATCTAACTACTAGCTGATATCTCTCCTTCAACTCCCCTCATAATGGGGAATTTATAGGTGTCTTTAGGGTTTTGAAATAGGGGTTCGGGGATACTAAGTACATGTTTTTTCACGTAACCGGGCCATCAGGGAGACTTTTCTTGCAAAATAAGTCACTTAACACAAGCTACCTATTGACCCACGCCTGGGCATTGCACTTTTGCAGTGCCTAGGTGCAGTTTCCAGTGAACAACAACTTCCTTACTAGACTTCGCGACTTCCAGTGAGTTCCTTCACTTCATCTTCAATTTTATCCATGATGGAGGCACAATTTGGGAAAACTCAAAACATAAAAGTTGTAGATCTATGTCTTATCTTTCTAAAATGTCTTGAATTATTTCAATTGGACATCCGACAAGAACATTTTGCTCAATCTACCAAACTATTTCAGAATCTCTTCTGGCCGGTGCATATTTTCTAAATTTGCAATTTTGAATGAGATGCCTCTAGAATCCTGGAAAACTCAAAACATAAAAGTTGTGAAGATCTTCCTTAGATTTCGAAATCATCCAAAATCACATCATTCAGAGGTCAAACAAGAAAGTTGATGTTTGATCTTACAAACTATATTCGATTTGCACCACGCTAGTGAACATTTTCCTCCAATATTGTGATCCATTTTAAGTCATTCTTCACTCAAACCCTACAAAAATCAAAATAAACTATTTTAGCTCATAATTACTCAATTATTACTCAAATTACAATAAAACAGAGGTAAATGACACATACAATATACTACATTTACGAGCTTATCATTAGGGGCACACCAATGAGTTTTAGAAAGAAGATTATTAATGAGCTCAACCATTTACCTACTAATCCCATGATGAAGTGGTCAATCTGTTGACAAATGGTTGGGGTAAATGGGATATGGAGGATGGGCAGCGTGGGTGCATTAGCCTAAATATAGAGGCTAGAGCAAGTATCCGTGTGCGTATGTTGCCTACTTCACATACCGTCGATGTTAATCCTGAAAGGGCTTGTTTGATATTTGCCATTATGGAGGGTTTAACAATTGATATGGGACAGGAGATTCAGCAGGAAAATGAGCTTGAGGAATGGAAATAGAAAGCCTATGTTTTTCAAATTGGATAACTCAATAGTGCCGGCTTACAAGTTTGCGGATTATCACTACAAAGAAATAGGATGCTTCAACGCCAATTGATAGCAAGGCTCTTCAGGCAATCGTGACTCAATATAAATATGGAATGATTATTGTACAAGTTGAGGCAAGAGGTGAACAAGTAGCTAAGAAGTTTCAAGGCACTCAAGAGAGACCTTAGGGACTCTTCCTTGTACCCCCGCCTAGACTTGCAACTGGTTTCTTTTTCTATCCACCGCTCAATGGAGATGCAGTTGGAGCTCCTAGTCTTTTATAGCTAGTGCTTTGAGGAGATGAGGCAAAAGATGGATTCCTAGCATGGCAGCTCAGCCACCATGGGAATTTTGATATGTCTCACTGGCCTCAGACTACTCCACTATCAGATTGGTACTATGGACCCCCATATGATGTAGAGAGACAAGGCCCAAGGACTAGGAAGGAAGGAGATGAAGCCGGTCCATCTAGAACCGCAGGAAATTGACCATCCTTACATCTCTACAAATTTGTCAGGAGAGTGTTATTTTGATTTAAAGTTTAATGTGTTATTAGTTAGTTTTGGTTGTTACCATTTGTCATAATCAAGTGTTGCGCGAGCAAGTGGTGATTTAGTCCAAATTTGTTATTATTTAGTAGTTTTAATGTTTAGTGTTTTTAGCATGTGATGTAAAATTGTTATTTGATGTGTTAATGGAATGGTATATTAGTAGTAGGATTGATTCTAGCTGCCAATGATATGAAAACCTAGAGTTAATATTGCACATCTATTCATGACAGGTTTCACAATTTTGTTAAAAGGGTAGAACTTTGAATTTTTAACAAATTTATTTTATTGGGTATAAATTCTTGAACTTACTGCTATTAGTAAGGAGTCATGTAATGTACCTTCATGCTTATTTGAAGTTTTTGGAATTGATTCCTTGTAATTTTTAGCGAGATAGAGTAGGACAAGAACTAGAACTTTGAGATATTTTCATTTGTATGTTTTGCATGGCGAAGTATTAGGTTTCATTATAGCAGTTTAGTTGAATTACTTTAATATAACCCTTTTTTCTATGGCTAGTTACCAATGAGCTTATAAAAAAAAGAAAAAAATGGCTTGCTTTATATAAAATACATAAGCATGGTAAGAAACGAGAATCTTAAGGCCGTTAGTGTGAAAATACGTCTTGCTAAGCCTAGAAAAAATAAAACAAAGAGCCAAATAGAAGGTGGTCATAAAGGAAATATGAAAGATTATATTGCCATTTTTTAGTTAAGCAATTATTATGGTTCTATATTGCTCAGCTTTTGTGTGACATTTGTGTGCTTGCATTGTAAGCTCTATTGATCCTTATTTACCTTCTTGATAATTATATGGTTCAATTTTCTGCTTCTCTTGAATTAGTTGGTGTAAGAAAAAATTTATTACGTGATGTGGAACGTATTGATAAATGTGAGTTGTTGTATTTATATTAGAGAAATTTTATTTGATCATTTATTCGATGGATTTTTGGTGTGAGTAAAAGTGGAACATGATTTCATCTAGTTGGTCAGATGTGAAATAGGTTGACAAGTCGATCGGGTCAATCCGATTTTGGTAGTGCCATTCCTATTTTGTTCTGTGTGGGTTGTGTCTAGTTGATTTTGATCGGGACTAGCAAAATGCTTAGTTGGTCTTAGTCCTTGTGTGAATGATCTCTACTTATCACTCTATTACCTGTTTGATCTGTATACTTGCCGAACCCGAACTCGTGTATAACACTACATGTACGAGAGGACAAGTTTTTAGTGCTGTTAAGAGGGACTTTGTTTCTAACAACATGTGTTATTTTTTTTAATATCATATTAAGCATTCAATTTCTTATTTAAACATTTTTTCCTTTTTGTTTATGTTTTGTAGGGGTTTTCAACCATTTTTAAGCCTAGGAGGTCTAAAGGGAAACCTCGTCCTTTAGACCTTCAGATCGAGTGTACTTCTAGTAGACTACAAAAGAAATCTAAGCTGTGGTGAGGTTTCCAATCGGACATGGAAATCACTGATGAGAATAATCTTATTAATCTGGTCATACAGGTGCCAACAAATGCAGATGAACCGAGATCTCTAAGGGATTTTGTAGTCGCAAGTGTGGATGTCATCAGTTGAGCATATTAAAGCCTCAAATCCAGGCGAATAATTTTAAATTGAAGCCACAGATATTCCAAATGGTTCAATCATCAACTATGTTTGGTGGGTTGCGAGTGATGTCCCTAATGTTCATATCTTCAACTTTTGGAGATATGCGATACCTTCTAACATAACGATGTGTTGGATGATGCTATAAGGCTAAGGCTTTTCCATTCTCATTAAGGGACAAAGCCAAAGCTTGGTTGATTTCTCAAGCTCCAAGTTCAATCACTACTTGGAATGATTTGCCATAAAAATTCCTGACAAAATTTTTCCACCATCAAGGATAGCTAAGTTGAGGAACGATATTACATCTTTTGTAAAGCAAGATCAGGAATCGTCGTTTATTGAAGCATGGGAACAATATAACGATTTACTTTGATTATGTCCTCATCATGGTCTTCTAGATTGGCCTCGATTCAAACTTTTCATAATGGGGTTACAAGGTCTAACTAGAACCATAATTGATGCCATCATTAGTAAGTCTTATGATGAGGTAATAGCACAGAGGACATGTCGTCAAATAACTATCAATGGTCTAACGAGAGAATCGTACCAAGGCGTACAATGGAGGTGTATGAGGTTGATGTTATCACATATCTAGCAGCACAATTAGCAGCACTAACTAAAAAACACAGACAACATAGGTATTCAAGGAAGACAAATTTAGAGTCCTTTTGTTTCTTGTGAGGTATGTTAAGGGGGACATTCTACTGTGCAGTGCCTAAAATAGTCAGGAAGTGGTGAACTATGTTGGTAAATATAACAGGAATCAACAAAATCCTTACTTACAATTCAGGTTGGAGAAATCACCCAAATTTCTCATGTAACAACAACCAACAGGGTAGTTCATGCTGAAATCATCTATGAGGAAACAAGCTCCACTAGGATTCCAAAATCAAAATAAACCGCCTCAATAAGGGTTGGAAAGGAAGGAATGTATGGAAGATTTACTTAGGCAACACATGGCCAAGAATGACGCAACATTTCAAAGAATGAATGATTTATTGCAAAGCCACATGACATCTATTTGAAATCTCAAGAGTCAAATGGGAGAACTGGCAAATTCTATCAACAATAGGCCATAAAGTACTCTCTCGAGTAACACTTAGGTGATTCCAAGAAGGGATGGAAAGGAACAATGCAAGGCAGTGACACTTTGTAGTGGTAAGTAGTTGGGACTTGAGAATGATAATGCTAAAGCAAAGGAGTCCAAATTCACTATTGGGAAGATGATGTTAGTCAAAATATAGTTGCACAAGAAGGTAATTTTAATAATGAGTTGGAAATTCTGAAGGATTTGAATTTTAGACAGCCAGTTTGCAAAGAATTTGAATTTTAGAAGTAAAATTACTAAAGAAATAAATAACCAAAATTTAAAGAACGACGAAATAAAATTAAAGTAAAAAGTAGTTGATAAAAGTGGAGCAAATGCTAGGCTAGCAATTATCTTGGATTTAATCAAATCTCGGGTCAATCAATAAATTTCAATTATATTTAATGGAGATTCTATTCGTATGTTTCAACCCAACCCCGAAGTCCTTAGTAATTGAATTCTATCAAATTAATTAACTAGGGTCGAGATCTTCCCATGTCTAACTAATTAATTCAAGTCTTTACTAGATATGGAATTCGAGTTTCCGACCAAAAATACTCGGCGAATCAACTAATAAATTCCACAGCCTTGGTTTAGAATAATTAGTCTAATAATTTAACATTGGCCTATGATGGAGGTTAAAAAAACTTATCTTCTCGGCCAACCTAACTAAAACTAGGGTTTGCTACTCCATAGAATTGTCTATTTATGTTAATTATTAGCCAATTAATATAATTTTTTATTAATCCAAGTACAATTGCGTCATCCGTACCCGACCCCTAATTAGTTTAGCAATTCATAGCTTGCAGAAAAGCAAAAAAATTAATTAAAGTGCTACTAAACATGAAAAATTGATAAACGGAAATTAAAAGTACAATTATTAATAAATAAATAAATGACAAATTACTGGAATTGAAATTGTTGTAAAAGAACTTGAATTGAATTACTTGAACGATCCAAAATCCAAAAATTAAAGTAAGGAACTGATGAACAATTAAACCCTAAAGTATGACAAAAGTAGTTCTAAAAACCCTAGCCAAAAGATTGAAAAAAAGTTCCGAGAATCGCTCCCTTTTAATCGTTACATAATCCCTCTATTTATAAAAATTGCATAACAGGCCTAGGCTCAAAATGGACCACTCGTAGATTGTGGCTGGTTTAGCTTTGTTCTCTCACAGATTGCTAGTGATGCTCTCGATTAAGCCGCAGTCGCGGCTATGCTTCTGTTTATGTCGCAGTCAGCGGCTATTTACATGCAATCCAGCCGTAGACTATGGCTATTCTTTTTTAGCACTCTTCTACTTCTTTACACTTTCTCTATAGCTCCACGCTCCTCTGTCAATTGTCCACCTTGCCCCTCGTTTCATCTACACAAAACATAAAATGAATAAATATACAAATACGCTAATAAAACACACAATTAACTACAAAATGACTTAAAACAGCACCATCAAATATGAACATCCAAAACATGACTTTACTCCCCTAAAACCACTACAAATCGGACCAAACATACCAAAACACATAATTAAATAGACATAAAAACAACTCTAACTATATAGTTACAACATTTTGCTAACTACCAGAACGGCACTCACAATATTCTATTTAAACTAACAATAATGGGATTTTTTTTTGGTTAATCACCATCTTGGTATGGGGACACAACCCTCAATTTTTATTCAATTTTAAAGAAATATTACATGGAGGGTGACATGGAGGCAAAACCTCCCAGAAAAAGCTGCTAAGGTTAAAACCCTACTATATGCAAATTACCAAGACTAGCATCTAATATAATAGCAACCAATTTTGTTTAGTCAAATGAGGCCCTTTGCTAGTTTAGGCAAAGAATGAGCATGATAAATGTTGAAATTTTTTTGATGATGATCCAGTCCAGCCAGGTGATCTGTAAGAGAATTAGATTGCCTAAGCATTGGAATATGGATAAAGTAAGATGAAGGATCCGATCTTGTATCTGTCAGATAGTTTGCATGATCTTCTACGAGAGCCTAGAGAGTTGATTGGGTGCATTAACCAGAAGAAAAAAATCAAGTTCAATTTGAACCTGAAAGATGCCATATTCCTTAATTGCTTAATCCATCCAATAAAGCATTGGCTTCAGCTTCCAATGATGTAAGAAGCCCATAGAAATTTGAAAAAGCCATAACAAGCTTTCTAGATGAATGCCTAATAGCTCCTCTTCCAGTTGCTGATCCAAGATTGCCAAGTGATTATCTATATGTATTGATTTTGAAGAATGCCGATGAGGTGCTGTCCGCGTTAAGAGCATTGCTGCCTTATGACGGTTCCTTCACTAGTATCTTCCTAACCAGTCCTCGATCCTTCAATAAGAGGTCTTTATTCTTTGAAGTTCGTATAGGAAAAGCATAGAACTGCTACAAAATGTTAGCCATTATAGCTGATGAAACCTGATGAGGTTTAAGTATAATACCTTCTGTTCTAGCTAGGTTCTTGGCTTTCCAAATCTCCCAGCAAGTGTAAGCAAAAACAGCTCTAGAGAGATGTCTCTTGGTAGTAGATTGGAAGAACACCAACATCATTCAGCCACAAACTGTCTCTAAGACAGAAAAGGAATAGAGATATTATAAACCTTTATGATAGAGCTCCACACTGCAAAAGACCATCCACATCCAAGAAACATATGTTCCAAATCTTTTAGAGTTACGAAAAGAACATTTTGAGGCTATGTAAAGGCCCTTTTGTTCTACTTTATGATCCAATGGTAAAATGTCATTGAGTTCTCTCCAACGAAATGGTGATCTTGACTGGCAATTGTTTATTCCCTTAATCATATAAAAGTTCTTGAAAAGTTGTTTCCTTGACTCTAAGAGTCAAGGGAAGAAGAGATAGTGAAAACCCCATTAAACTTCAGATTCATGATCAGAATACCAGTCCCCTCTTAAAAGTGCAATAATGAAACCCTGATAATATTTAGATCAAAACTTGGGTTAACACTCAAGATCTTTTCTTCATCCCACCCATTCTGATTTCTTGCTTCAACTAAGGTTGGTGATTGTATATCCATTTTATTCTTATTGGAAATCAATGGACGACTCTTATTCCAATTATCAAACTAAAAAGAGACCTGTCCTTGTCTAACCAAATATTGGCAATGAGCAAAAGTCTCCTCCTTAACTGCTAGCATTCTTTTCCATGTAGAAGAATATGAGACCTTAGATACATAGCGTAGAGGATTATTAAGATATTTGTTAGACATGAAGTTAGACCATAAACAGTCCATAGTCAAGAAGCACCACCATAGCTTCCTTAAGAAAGATTGCATGTCATCCTTCAAATTATGGGTATTGAAGCCATTCTCTGAAGAAGGAAAACATATCTTTTCCCAAGCTCTCCAATTAATCTTCTTTCCCTCAGTTGAGCTTCCCCAAAAGAAATTGGCAAAGAGCATATGTAATGTCTGAACAACGAATTTTGGATCCTGAATGACTATGAATAGGAATATAGGGATGCAACTCAAAACATACATAATAAGGAAAAGTGCACCACCACGAGAAAGTTGCTTGTTTTGCCAGCTAGAAATTTTCCAAATTACTTTCTGAATCATTGGTTGAAAAAGACTTTTTCTTCTCTTCCCCTTAGTAATGGGAAAACCCAAGTAGACAAATAGCAACTTCTTTTTAAGAAATACAACAAGATGAGAAATAAGCCTCCCTTTGGAAAAAGGAAGCTTGGAGGAAATAATGAAAGAACTCTAACTTTTATTGACCAGTTGGCCTGAAGCAGTTTCATAATCATGAAGGAAATTCATTAGATTTTTAATAGATCTTGAATCATCCTATAGAAAGAAGGTGACAATATCATTAGCAAAAGATAGATGATTGATTGGGAGGTAGTGTCATCCCATTGCATAATAACTTACCAAGCCTTTATTATATAAGAATTTTATATCCTTACTAAAAGCATCTTGAGCTAGGATGAATAAAATAGGAGAAAAGGGATCACCCTGTCTTATCCCTCTAAAAGTATTGAAGAAACCGGAAGGCACTCAATTAATTAGAATAGAGAACCAATAGTTAGAAACACACTACATTATCAAGGAAATCCACTAATCGAAGAAGCCAAATTTTGTCATCACCTTTTGAAGAAAACTCCATGAAATTTTATCAAAAGCTTTGGCCATATCCAGCTTGAAAATAACATACCACCTCTAGATTTTTTGTCAATGTATCCCACCAATTCCTGAGCCAACAAGATATTGTCTGCAATGTTTCTCCTAGCAACAAATACACATTGTTCCTTTAAGATGATCCTAGGTATCAATTTTTCAAGTCTATTTGCAATGAGCTTAGTTGGACCTGGTTTGTGAAATTGCACAGACTAATTGACTTAAAGTCACCGAAGGAAAAAGGCTTTCCATGTTTCACAAATAAAGCTATAGTGGTATCGGTGATGGCTTTGGGTAGAGTATACCCTTTCAAAAATATTTTAGCAGCTTCCCACAAGTCAGCACAATGGCATCCCAATAATGTTGAAAGAAAAATCCATTAAAGCCATCCAGCCTAGCTGAGCTATCAGGAGACATGCTAAAAACCAATTGTTTTACCTTATCCAGGAAAGGCTCAAGAAGCAAAAAAACATTATCCTCTGATGTCATAGAATTTGGAATGCACTCTAAAAAGAACTTATCCATATTGAGCTCTTCAGCAGTCAAAAGGCTCTGAAAGTGTTTCTGAGCTTCTTTCTTATTATCTTCGTTATTGTCAATCAAGACTCCATTAGTGTTTTTTATTCTATTTATACATTATAGTTTTTCCTCACCTTTGAGTGGAAGAATTTTGTGTTCCTAACCCCTTATTTTGACCATTTTCTTAGACCCCAACCGTCTGTTTCCCAAAAGTCTCTTCATCATCTAAGCATTTCAGAAGCTTAGCTTTAGATTCTGCAAATTCGGGCTATGTTGAAAATGAATTGTTTTCTTCAAAAAGCATCTATTTATTCTTATTCTGCATTCTTCAGGTACTGGAAAATATCTCCAATTTGAGACCTATTCCAAATCTTTAAATCAATTTTTAACCTCTTGAGCTTGCAAGAGAAATATTGCAAAGGATTACTTGATGCTAGAATGATCCAACTTTGATGAACCAGCTTAAGAAAATCCTTATGACCAACCTACATATTCTAGAATCTAATTGGCTTGGGGCCAACATATTCTGAACTCTTAAAAGAGAAAAGAAAAGGATTATGGTCTAAAGTTGTCTTGCTAAGATGAAGAACTAAAACTTCACTAAAAGAGGTTAGTTCCTGAAAAGATGCCAAGACCCTATCAAGCCTTTTCCAAAGCAAAGCTCCATTCCTACTTCCATGACAAGTGAAATTTGATATACCTGAGTAGGGGAGGTCAACTAGAGAATAGTATTGAATAAAATTATTGAAATCCTCTATAGCTCCAATTTCAGGATGTGATCATCCAATGTATTCAGATGGAGAAGAAATGACATTAAAGTCTCCCCCCACAAACCAAATGTCATGTTGATGTTGAAATCTTTCCAAAAAGAACCATACTCCCCTTCTATTCACTTTTGTACATTTTTCATATACAAGAGATGTATAGATGGGCAAATCAATCATACAATGTTTGAAGGAGACATTAACCACATGCTCCTCAGCATCCAACACCACCATATTGACGTTGTTATTCTGGAAAAGCCAAATTGAGCTAGTAGGGTTTGAAAAGTAGTTGTCAAACCCTAGTTTATTCTTGATAACTTCCAATTTATTTAAACCCAAGAAAGGTTCCCTAAAAACCACAAATTGAACAGAATGCTAACGAATGAGAAATCTTAACCTGGGAATAGTGCCCTTATTCCTTACTCATCTAATATTGCATTAGTCATCAACTTATGCATTTTAAACTAAAGAGATAGGGAGGTATAACGAGCACTTACAAACTATCCTTGTAACCATGGAATGCACTTTCGAGTAAGTTTTTTTCCTCGGATATTTCCTGATTCTTGGCAAAGGTGTTATTGGAGTTTTCTCTTTGCTCAACTTAATAGCTATTGCATTAGAAAAGTCTTTCCAAACCATCCACCATTGTGCATTTATCCACTTCAGAAATGCTAGCTTCTTTGAATCTAAATCAAATTTTAAACCTTCAACAATCAACTTTGTCTGTGGTTCAATGCTTGGATCAACTAAAATCTCTTGATTAAACTCAAGAAAAGAAGCATCTTAAGGTTCAGTGGGAATAGAGTTCACGTTAATGATTGGATTATCAGGCTGATTGTCCAATGGTTCATCTTCAAAGGACGAATAATTCCCTTGATCATCTTCTTGATTATTCTCCACAATATTATCCAAAATATCAAATTTGGTGGAATTCAAAATTTGATTTGGAAATGGATTATTCTGTTACCTTTGTTATAGAAGTGTTTTAAATATTTTCATATTTGGTACCTAACTTTTTGGAACATCTTTATCCTCTAAAATTACTATCTTTTTTGAATTTTTAATTGGAACCCGTCTTTGCTTCTTCCCACTAGAATTGAAATTTTTGGTGGCTGCATGAGATTTGTCACCAATCATCATTGCTTTTGCCTTCTGTGACTCAAGTAGACTATTTTCCCACGTTTCACCATACCCATGTAGGATTGAATATCATGCTCAATCTTCATGTACTTAGAACAATAACTTGGCATGTCTTTATACATGATCTTTTGCCATCTTCCTTTACAACTTGTACCCAGCCAAAGAAACTATGGCAGCTTAGCCAGGAGATTAACTTTGACACATATGTTGGCTATTCCTAGTCTTGATCTTTTTGAGGTTGCCACGTCCATCTTCAATGGTACTCCTACTATTTGAGCAATAGAGAATAAATCATGTTTTTTGAAATAAATAACACTAAAGTCCTTCATGATTGATCCACACAGGAACAATTGGTGAATCCACTTCTAGCTTGAAATAAGGAGTCCATTTAAGCACCTTCATCAAGTGACCAGCAATATACCAATTCCCTTTGAGCCAAAAACATAAATAATCTTCCTTAGTTCTCAAGTGCAATAAAACATGTTTGTAATCCAGCAGCCCTACATAATAATATCCTTTGAAACCAATGGTTTGAATTTTGTCAAATGATTTCTATGCTCAACTGACCAAGAACAAATTTCCCAACTAATGCAAACTTATAAGGCTTAGATACTTCTTGAATCTCATCATCTGAAAAATAAATTACAGGCTCCCCCTTGTAAGAACTAAGAGATTTGAGAGGAATATCAGGCTCAAGAAGTTTTCCCAAAATATTTGCAAAGAAAGGTTGTCCATCATCAAATTGCTGAAGGGCAACCATGGCTGGAAGAAAGAATGAAAAGATAGAGAGAAGCAAGGCAAAATTTTTAGAGAGAGAAAAGTTTATTTGTACGCCCTAGACACTTAACTCACCTTTTTTTGAATAAAAATAATTAACGAAGTAAATAAATAAAATCAAATAAATAATTAACTAACTAAACAAACAAGTAATTAGATTGGAGTTCAAATGATTAAATACCTGGGGTTTATTCTTCCTTTACCAATCCAATTGAATGATCTGGCTAATAGTTCAGTTGATTCCTTATATTGTTTACAATCTAGGTATTAATGTAATTGCATGCGTTTAGTGCAACTCCATGCAAATTTACTAACCATAACCAACCCACTATATCTCTATATGCATTTGAGCCAACATTAATACATAATAATGAACTCTGATTTGATTGTCTAAGATGACCAGGTACATTTCTATCCATATCCACAAAATGGTTCAATCCCATGATTGTTCCAAACAGAGGTTATTTGTACCTGTCTTAAGCCTAAGTATCATATCTCAAATCAGAATAGGGTTTACAATTCAAGTAAGGGGTGATCAGTCATCTAAAAGCATTGATCTAGATGTAAGATCAATTCAAATAACCAAACGAACATAAGAAATTATATTTAACAATCAAAACTCGTTATTCAATCTTCATGGTGAATTCTAAATAAAACCCTAGTTTAGATTTAGTGCATCAAAGTAGTTATGAATACATCAAAGAAATAAAAGAAAAACATCATAGAGAAAATTATTATCAACAGAAAAACTAGTTGTAGTTGCTTCTTCCATCCTCCTTGATTATTCTCCATCTGGAAGATTGATCACATCCCTTGATGGTTACGGATGCTCTCTCTCACTAAACTCATGATACTTTCTAACTACGTCTGCTAACTTCATACTCTTTACATTTAGAAAGACCCAATGTATGTATTTATATAGGTCTCTAGGTTTCAAGAAGTCATGGGTCGAAAATATCCTAGAACTACTTTAACTTACAAAACTTGAATTCTAGCTTGTTGTAGCCCATTTTTGGGTGCCTCTCCCAACTGTTGAGCTTGGGTGCGCCCAGAGGTCAGTCACGGGTAAGTGAGTCACTCCCATCCTCTGGGAATGGGTTCAACCACAAACTCTACTTGTCGGGTCCTAATTTCACTCTATTTTTGCTCCGTTTACATTTGTTCGACCTACGATTGATCTGAAACCTATAAGAGCACACTAAACACATAAATAACTGTAATAAAAAATTAACATTACATAAACTATATATTTTTTATTAAATCTTAAAATGACCAAAATACCCCTTCTTATAAAACAAGACGTCTCAAAACCTAGTAAAACCCAAGATAAAATTCATGAAAATAACTCTCTTTGGATGAGTTATCAGTAAGTCCTATGACGATGCATTAAAAATGTTAGAGGAAATGTCTTCAAACAACCGTCAGTGGTCCAATGAGAAAGCCGTACAAAGGAGAACAACAAGAGTTTATGATGTTGATGTTTTCACAGCTTTCATAACACAGTTAGTTGCACTAACTACGAAGATAGACAACATGGGTATGCAGAGTAGACAACTTCAAAGTCCTTTTACCTCTTGCTGAAGGCAGGGACATTCTATGAAAGAGTGCCCAAATAATCAAGAAGCAAAACTATATTGGCAACTTTATAGAAACCAGGAAATCCCTACTTCAATACCTACAATCCAAGTTGAAAGAGCCACAAAAATTTTTCATGGATTAACAACCAGCAAGGTGCATCATCACCATCTATGTGACCGCAATCTCCACCAGGATTTTAAAATCAAAATAGACTGCAACAATAGCGCTGGACAAGAAGAAAAGTGTGGAGGATTTACTTGGACAATACATAGCAAAGAATGATGTGAGACTTCATAACATGAATGCCATATGCAACACGACATCCATTCGGAATTTTGAGAGTCAAATGGGGTAGTTAGCTAATTCCATCAACAATAGGGCTATGATTCTCTACTGAGTGATACCAAGGTAAACCCAAGAATAGAAGGAATGAAGCAATGCAAAGTAGTGACACTCCATAATGGAAAACAATTGGGACATGAGGACAATAATGCTAAAGCACGAGGAGTCTAAACTGACCAGTGATGAATGATGTCATTCCGGAATCAGTTGCACAATAAGGTAACTTGAATAATGAAGTGGTAATTTCAATGGTTCCATAACCTCAATGGTTCAAAAGAAAAAGTTAGATGTGCAGTTCAAAAAGTTCCTAGAAGTATTCAAGAAAGCGCACATAAATATCCCATTTGCTGAGGCATTAGAACAAATTCCTAGTTAAATGAAATTCATGAGAGATTTTTGTCTCGAAATAGGAGGTTAGATGATTTTAAGACCATTGTCTTAATAAAATAGTGTGGTACAGTTCTATAGTAGAAGATACCACCAAAGAAGCTTTACTATGCCTTGCACAGTTGGAACACAGTTTACAGGTAAGGCTTTGTGTGATCTTGGTGCTAGTATTAATCTAATGCCTCTTTCTGCTTTTAGGAAATTAAACATGGGAGAAGTGAAGCTGATTTTACTGACTCTCTAGCAAGAAAATCACTCATTTTCACATCCAAGGGAAATCAGCACCATCAAGGATCTGTTGGTACAAGTAAATTTGTATTTCCTGTTCATTTTATTGTTTACAACTTTGATGAAGATTTAAATATTTCCATTATTCTTTGTAGACCATTCTTAGCTACAGATAGAACCCTTATTGATGTGTATAAAGGTGAACTCACCATAGGAGTGAATAATGATGAGGTAACTTTAACTTTTTTAATGCTATGAAAATGTTTGACAAAGGTGAGGAAGGTTTTGTAGTTAGTACAGTACTAACGGATGACAAAGAGGTATATTTTCAACAAAAAACATCAGATAAAGTATTTAGGAAGAAGTTAATGCAAGTATAGATGACGAAGCAAAGGAGTTCCACAACTACATCAAATGCACGAGAAGGAAAAAGAACTCCAAGACAGTTGATGAGGTGACTGTTAATGGAAACAAGGATTCCAATGAACCTTGTAAGGATTGGAATGATAAAGAATATAAATATCTCAAGAAAAAGTGCAACGAAATGGTCCTCAGGAAACTAAACTTCCCAAAAAAAAGGAAAGATCTAGGGAGTTTTACTATACCTTGTCAAATTGATGATGTTTCAATTGATAGAGCTCTCTGTGACTTAGAAGCCTGTATAAATCTAATGCCTTTATCTATTTGCAGTGAAACCGGTCTAACAATCAATTCTAAGATTGATAAACCCATTCAACTAGTAGATATAAGCATAAGAGATATGCAAGGAATGGTGGGAAATGTGTTTGTTCAAACAGATAAGTTTATCTTCCTAGTGGACTTCATAATAGTATATATGGAGGAAAACGACCCAAACAATAGCTCACTAATCTTAGGCAAACCATTTCTAGCCCTACTCAAGCACTAATTGATGTAGAACAAGGAAGGATAGTTCTAAAGGATCACAAGTAGGAAATCTCATTCACATTGGGCAAATAAGAAGATATTTACATGAGCATTTCACTTCTTTCAATGTTGGTGAAAGGACTAAACTTCATGGCATCTGCAAGGGAGATTTGAAGAGTTCAATAACTTCATGAAATCATAGCTACGTCTAGCTATGGACGTTAAACAATATGCTTCTTGGGAGGCAACCCAAGTTTCTAACCTTGTACTCTTACTTTGTGTACTTCAAAAATATAATTTTAAGCTAATGCTTTGTCATTTATGTTGTTTAGTGATTAAAAATGAAGTATGGAGGTGATTCGGGGCTTAAATATAAAAAAGGGATGAAAATGATTGAAGAAATGAGCAAAATTCAAGCACGGACTGAGCAAACCAGGTGCAGCCGCACCTGGAGGAGCTTAGCTACACCCTGCTACTGATGGCTAGGTGCGGCTATGCCCTAGGCTTCTCAAACAAGTTTGGGCTACTCAGAATTGGCATGAAGGACTACAATTTCCAGCCCATTTAAACCTCATATGTGCTTCTCTCACCTTTAAAGCACCACCAAATTCATCCTAACTCTTGTAAACCCTTCCTAACACACCCACATGATTTATACTTGTAATCATGCATAAATTTCACAATGAACTCATCCTTCACCTTTGTTTTATTTTCAGCACAAATAGAAAGAAGTTTCCAACAAAAACAAGAAGAAGGCTAAACTCTTGTAGGATTCTTCTTAGAGCTCAGAAGATTCCAAGGAGGAATTCTAAGATTTTAATTTGGTGATTTCTATCCTTTTTAGTACTCTTAAAGCTTGATTATTACATTTAATTATGATTTGACTAGTGAAATTGCTTAATTCAAGTTGAAGTCCTATAGCATTTGTGTGCTTGAAATTGCATAAGTAGAACTTGATTTTTCTTAATTAGAATAAATTGGTGTTCTTAGTCTTATGCCTTTCCTATTTCAAGGTTGATTGAGCTTTTTAATTTAAAATTGAAACCATGGCATCTAATAGGAAGAAAGTTTCCAAGGCAAGTAGTCCTTCAAAGAAAAATTATGCAAAAAACCAATTCCCTTCGAATAAAGATTTGAAGAAAATTCTATTAATAAGAAGTTAATTCTTGAAAGAGGATTCAAACTTGATGTTTCTTGGAAATGACATAAATAACATCTTGAATGAAGTAGAAACTATGATTGAAAATAGAGGTTGGACAAAATTTAGTATGCATCATGAATTTTCCATTGAACAAATAGTTAGGGAATTCTATTCAAATGTATTTTAACTTGATAATGGGTGTGTTTTGGTTAGAGGGAAGATAGTTCCTTATACTCGTGATCCTTTGAATGATTACTTTGGTATTTCATCTGTTGATAGAGATGGATATGTTAGCTAACGAAGGGAATATGATCCGGATTTGGAAAAAATGTCTAAATTTTGTGTGATAGTGTTGATGTATCCTAGAATTTAGAGAATGCTATGGGGAAAAATCTTTTCCAGTGTAATTTTGTCCCCAATTGCAAAGGTTTAGTATAATTTTATCAACACTTCAATATATTCGGATTTGCATGCAACAAATGTGACTAAAAGTTGAAATGTGTTGCTATATTGCTTAAAAGGGACTTTGGTTTCCTTGCTTAATCGCTAAATTGTGTGTTGATGGAACAGGAGTAGTTGGGATGAAAAGGACAAGCAGATTGCTACAAAGAACCCGATTGAAAGTTAGGCAATCACAAGGATGCAACCAAGTTCAAAGCAAATGGAAAAAGGTAAACAACAAGTTCAAGCAACCATCCTGCCACCAACAATGGTTTGGAAAGATGACTTGAAAGAAAAATGGATTCGAGCATCAATATCAATACATGAAGGCCATGGAAAACTTAATTCAATACATTAGCGAGGCTGCTCAAGTGGATATGATTGAAGCTCCAATTCTGCTGGTGCTCCCAACTATGATGTGGTTAAAATAGGATGATTTGAGTGATGAATCTGATGAACCCACGAGTTATGAGGAATAAGAGGTGGAAGATTGACCAAGCCGCAACTTAAACAGGTGAGGGATGTTTTTTCTATTGCTTACCTTTTACTATTTTTTGAGTTCTCATGTTTTAGTAGGAAACATTGAGGACAATATTTAGTTTTAAGTTGGGGGTATGTTTTTGTTTTTATCTGATGGTGTGATTGAAATTATGTGTTATGTATTTTGTAAGCTATTGTTTTTATTTGTGTTCATCTTTGATAGTGTATTTGTTTTAAAATTTAGGGTTTTCATTTCAAAATTCTTCAAAAAAACACAAAAGGATTTTTTATTTTTTTGTAGTTTTTGTCATTCTTGATGATCTTACTTCATAAAAGACTCCTTAGCTACAAGACGGTATCCTTCAAGATTTCAATGCTCTCTTTGCCTAAAGTACTATAGAGGGCTTAACCAAAAAGCTTTTTGTTTTTAGTGTCTTGTTCATGTTCATTGACTTTTGTGATACGTGTCAAGAGTTTTAAAATGTTTCAATTTAGAACTAGTCTAGATAGAGTTTGGATTGAAAATGTGTAAAAGTTTTCTTTGCTTTTTGATCCTTTTGAGTTTATGAAAATGTTATCAGTTTACATTTAAATATATTCCCATGAATGAGGCTGTAAAAGTGAGATAATTTTCAATGAGTGTTAATCATGATTTTCTAAGAGACAGCTTGTGATATTTCTTTTGCTTGTGGCATTTGTTGGAATTATGTGTAATCTTTTCATACTTGCAAAGTATGAGTGGATTGTAGAACAAGAAAATGATTTAGTCAAGTTCTTTGGACCGGCTAAGCTAAAAAGCCAACCTAATTGACATTTTATCCTTAGAGTCATCTTTGTGCTTTTAACCTAATGAATTAAGGCTTTATAAGCCTTAGTTCTTTTTTAACCATGTTATTTAGCCGACTTAATTCTTTTATTTTATCCTTCTTTTTACCCATTACCTTAGTGTTGGTATTGCACAACATCAATATTATAGGCATGATAATATAGAAGGTTGGGAAGGATATGAGATGTTTTTGTTGGGGGAAAAATTCAAGGTTACGACTTAACATTTGTAACCATCCCCCATGTTATGTAATATGTGTTGAGAAAAAAGAAAAGGAGAAAAAAAGATGAAAAAGAAAAAGGAAAAAAAATATGTTGAAAAAAAAGGACAATTCCTTCTAAGTGTATTAAAGTAGTGCTATGAACAAAGAAGGAGAATTCTTTTTAAATTGTAATAAAGAGGGTACATTTTGCCTTCAAATGTGGTAGTTGGTTAAAAGTTATGGTTATGGGGGATATTCTATTGATTATGGTTCATGTTCTACACTAATGTGTCTAAGGTGATATGAGCTACTTTTATTCGAATGTATATCATACTTTCATGCCCTAGTCTATGTTACAACCTTTAAAGACTTACTTGCTCCATGGTTTGAGTTCATTTGTATTAGTGAGTGATTTTATGTGCTTTAAATTCTTCCAATATGTTTGTCCCTTGTTGAAATTTTGTTCAATGGGTTTTTTATTGATTAGTGAGCCACGGATGTCCACTTTCATGAGTGGAGTGTTAAAACTTTCATAATGATGATTTGGGTTGATTAGTGATGATCGTTTATATACATGTTGAATCCATATCACTTCTTGTTTAGTTTTTTATTTTTTATGACAATTGACATATTTAGGAAAGTCAATGTGCTTAAAAAAATGGATTTGTTTGTGTTTTTTGTGTTTGCTTTACTCAAGACGAGTAAAAGTTCAAGTTGGGGGTGTGTTAACACTCTAAAAGAGAGTTATTTACATACAAATTATATTTTTGTATTTTTTAAGGTTTTAGTGTCAAAATATTATTTTATGTGTTTTTATGTTTAAATACACTTATTTATGTGTTTTATGGTGTTTTTATATGTTTTAAGTGCTTCTTTGGTCAAACAGGATGAAAACGACAAACCACAAAAGAGAGCTGGGCATAGCCATGCCCTGGAGGTCTCAGAGGTGCCTAGGCTGTGACTAGATATAGGAAAAACATGCTTTAAGAGTTTATGGGTACTTAGGGGTGTTATTTCCCTACAAACTTGTACAACCCTATTCATCACTATAAATATGTGTCATATGGTGTTAGAAACACAATGTAGATAACGTAGATAATGTAGAGAAAGTAGAACGTAACATGGAATATGAAAAACCTAGTTCTATCCATCGTGGGAGAAATTCGTCCGATAGATCGAAGATCAACATCCAAGAGAAGATTCATAAAGATGAAGAAGTGAGGAACAAGACTAGGCCTAGTTCTTCTTCCTCTTTCTTTCCTTTGTGATTTCATAATCTCTAATGGATGTGAAACAGTCTTTTCATATATTTATACGTCTAATTATGCTCTAAATTCTTAACTACGTTCATTCGTATTTTACCATTACAATTGATTGTTGAGATTTTGTTGTGTTCTTTTTAATTTCACACGTGTGCTTACTTATTTGAATTGTTCTTAATGCTTCAAGATGACTGATAACCCTCTAAATGAATTATAAATCCTATTTCGATTCGACAGATGATAGTTAGGCTTAGGATGGGTTCAAATGTCCTTTGTATGGAACAATCACGTATATTAAATGATTTCGTGGGTAGAGATAGAGATATACCTACTCACCTTAGGTAATCAATTTTAGGGTCATATTATGCACTAATTGGAGTTTTAATCCATGTAGAGATATAGTGAACTAGATCAAGGTTAGTATATTTGCAATAAGTTTGAGAAAAACTTGGAATTACAACAGGATCTCTAGATTAGCAAACAAACTGTAAAATTGAAGGAATGATGACCAATGCAATTAAGTGGATTGGTAAATGAAGAATAAATCCTAGGTTTAATCCATTGATGTTGTCATTTAGTCCAGTATTTTATTATTTTAATTATAATTCTATTATTAAATTGTTTTGATAGAGTTTTATATGTGTCACTCAGGTAATTGTCAACTATGTCAAGCATAGTCCTCGTAAGAACGATCTCTACTTTTTTTATCCATAGAATTGGGGGATTAAGTGTTATTCAATTCAAGATTGAGATTATTTCCCAATAAACTCAAGTCATGGTCATGGTCATTTGTGGTAACACAAATCTTTCAATATGGAGCAGTAGAACTATGAGATTGCAAGGACAACAGACAATTTAAAGTTAATGGCCAATGCACGAAAGCCTACTTGGGTGGTGACATAAATTTTCAAATCTAATTAACTTGAACTTCGAGATATGTGAATTATTAGCTACATGTAGCTATAAATATTAAACAAAGCACTTCATGGGAGGCAACCCACGTTTTCTAACCTTGTACTTTTTAATTTTTAGCTAAATTGTGTGCTTTTAATTTTCTAACTTTGATCTAATTTTTGTTTTTTATACACATTAGGCGTTAAAATAAAGTTTGAAGGTGATTGGGTGATCAAAATACGCATAAGGATGGAAAATGGTCCAAGATAGGACCGAAAAAGGTGCACCGAGCAAGAGGCCTGGGCACAACCATGCCTAGCCCATGGGAGGCATAAACAGGGACTAAGATCTGAATACACCCACACCCACAGGCTAGGAGGAGTACACAGTAGCATTTTTTAGGAAGCTTGAGGCTGCAATTTGCAGCCGTATTTTTATAAATAACCATCTCCTCCACCTTTAGAACACCCCTAACACCCTTCTAAAATCTTCTAAACCCTTTCCCAAACAAAATCCATTTGTTTATACATGTCATATCTTGAGTATATCAAGAAAAGATTTCACCTTTTTCTTAAATTTTTCAGCTTTAAAGAAGAAGAAGACCAATTCTCTCCAAGAACATCAAGAAAGTTCATCCATGGGGGATTCTTCCTAAAAATTAAGGGAACTTCAAGAAGCAATACTATGACTTCAAAAGGGTGATTTCTACCCTTTTTAATACTTTTAGAGTTAATATTATCCATTTTATTGAACTTCATTTTGTGAAATTACCTTTCTTGAATTGTGCTTAGTTAAGCTTTCTTGGGTTGATTTTGTGATTATTTGAGCTATGTAAGACTGTATTTGTTCTTTGTTAGTATAATTGATGTTCTTGACCTTGTTTCTTGCATATTTTGATAATCACTTGAACTTTTTAGTTTGAATTTGAAATCATGGCATCCAAAGGGAAAAATGTTTCTAAAGCAAGAAGTTCTTCAAAGAAAATTTATTCAAAAAATCAATTCCCTTTCAATAAAGCTTATGAAAGATTTCAAGCTAATTCTAAGAACACAAAGCTAATTCTTGAAAAAAAAATTAGATTTGATAATCCATGGAGATAAAAAGACCTCCAAAGCAAAGTAGAATGCATGATTTAAGATAATGGTTGGTCTACGTTTTATGTGCATCATGAATATGCTATAGAACCAATTGCTAGAGAATTGTATGCTAATGTGCTTGAACATGACAATGATGAAGTCTTGGCTAGGGAAAGAAAGTTCTTTGTACTTGTGAGTCTTTCAATAATCTTTTTGATCAATCTAACATAGATAGAAATGGTTATCATAGATATCAAAAGTAATTGATCCGGATGTAATTACTATGGCTAAATTTTTGTGTGATGGTGTTGATGTACTGGGGAACAAACCAAAGAATGCATTAGGGACAAAAAAATATTTTCCAAGTAAATACTTGTCTCCTCTTGCAAAATTTGGGTACAATTTTATAAACACCTCCACGATTCGGCAAATCATTCAACTAATGTCTCTATTGATATGCATAATTTTGTTGCTTTAATGCTTGGTTGATGGACATCTTATTGATATGGGCCATGTTATTCATTACCAAATCTTTTGTACGGCTAAAATAAAAAGTAAGGTCTATGGTTTCCTCGTCATTCATTTGTGTCTAAGAGCAAGAGTTCATGGTATGCAAACCATGGCATGCGGATTGCAACTAGCACAACCATTGATGGGAGAGCAGTTACAAAGAAGAATCCAAACTATGTGCAACCGCGGAAGGGTAAAGCATCAACTTAATGCAATCCTCCAAGTATGGGAAGTAACTTAGCAAAGTTAGAAAGTCAAATAGAGCATCAATATTAATACATGAAAGCTATGGGGAATCTACTTCAATACATTGGTGAGAAAGCCCATGTTGATATGTCGGAAGTTCCAACTTTACTGGCTGAACCTACTTTTGTTGAGAATGATGTTTCAAAGGATAAGGCATGCAATGAGTCGAATGATGAAGAGTAAGAGAGTGAAAATGAAGAAAAGGATGTTTAGAGAAAGAGTTGACAACCTACAACTTAAACTAGGCAAGTTTTGTTTTTGTTGATTGTTTACTTTTCATGTTTTTAGTTGCAGTTCGGAACACTAAGGATAATGTTTCATTTTACTTGGGGTGGGTTTTTTTTTTGGTGGTGTGATTGTGATTATGTGTAATGCTTTTTCGGAGTTGTTTAATTTGTGAGTTACTTTTTTGTGATGATCATTAGTTGCATGTTTGTTTTAGATTTTAGGGTTTCTCTTTTGATAAAACGTTCTAAAAATACAAAAAGATTTTCAATGTTTAGATATTTTTTTATCAGTCTTGAGCATTTGACTATACATAAGACTCCCTAATTACTAGATGGTAGTTTTCATGATTTCTATACCCTCTTAGACTAAAGTATTATAGTGGGTTGACCAAAAAGATTCTTTGTTTATATTAGTAGCTTTTGTGTATTTGTTAATGTTTATGACTATGTGTTAATAGTTTTGATATGTTTAAAGGGGACTATTCTTGTTAGGTCTATAGTAAATGGTTTAAAAGTGCATACAAGTTTTCTTTACTCATTGATCCCTTTTAATTGTGAAAGTGTTACCACTATACACATATATATATTCCCTTGAATTAGGGTACGAAAGTGAGCTAATTTTCACTGAGTGTTAATCATGATTACCTTGTGATATATTTTTTTATTTTGCTTGTGACATACGTTGGCATTGTATGTGATTTATACACTTGTGAAATATGATTGAAATTTAGGCCAAGGAAATGATTTAAGCAAGTTCTTTGGACCATTTGTGCCAAAAAGCTTGCCTAATTTATCCTTAGTGTCCCCTTTTGAACCTTATAAGCCATATTTCTTTCTTTAACCATGTTTATTTTATCCTTCTTTCCAATCATCACCTTTGTAATTAGTATTGGTGGTGCGCAACATCAATATTATGGGCATTGATATTATGGATGGTTGGGAAGGACATGAGACATGTTTTGTTGGGGACAAAAGTCAAGTCTATGAATTTAATGTTTGTAAAGCACACTAATCCCTAATGTTTTGTAATGATTTGTTAGAGAAAAAAAAATGAAAATATCTTGACAAAAATAAAAAGAAGTTGAAAAAGAAAAAGAAGAAAAAAGAAAGGAAGAAAAGAAAGACAATTCCTCCTAAGTTTGTTTTAAGTGTTATGAATAAAGAAAAACAATTCCTTCTAATTTGTAATAAAGAAGACAAATTTTACCTTTGGATGTGGTAGTTAAATACTATGGTTGTTTGAGAGATGTTCTAGTGAACTATGGTTCAAGTTATTCACTAGCGCGTCTATGATTAAAGTTATTCACTAACGTGTCTAAGGTAACAACTTTATAATCAAAGTTATTTTTATGCTCCACTTGTGGTTAAATTGTACGAGTTTAGTCCCGATTTTCATTGTTTCTGTTAGTTAAATTGATTTTAGCGATTTATAGGTTTTTGTCAGTATTAGTGATTTATTTGTGGTGTTAAATAGGTAAAGATACCTATCTTTATGTTTTGGTTTTGTGTAAATGATTATTGGAGGGTAAAATGCTCATTTTGCATGTGCGGATCAAATTGGAATCCAGTTCAAGAGTTAAGTTATTGAGTAGGTTCGTTGCACAAGTGATATTCTTGACCTAATCAAACAAAATAGTGAAGAGTTTTTCCTCAGCGAACCATTATCAAACTAAACAAAAGGTAGTTCGTTCTCTGTGAACAGCCCAAGGCAAAACCATTCACTCTCAGCAAATGGTCAGTAGAAGGGTTCGCTCTAAGTGAATGGCCAAGCTAACGCAAACCCTACAAATGAATTGACGAAACCCGGAATTGATGTAGAACCCAAGAACGCCTAAAAAACTCTGACTTGACAGATTTAAACCCTTTGATTAAGAAATCAAGAATTCAAAGTGTTTGATCTTGATTGTATGAGATATCGATCCTTTGTATATAACGAAACTAGAACTAATTGTATTCAGGTTAGGTAATCACAAGAATCAATCTTGCAAAATACCCACGTCTTTCGACAAGTTGGAGAAGAAATAAACTCACCATAATATTCTCCTTCAAAACTGAAGAATACAACAGTCTATGGGGGGTATTTTATCATCCAAGGGATGGCTGTAAACTTAGAAAATAGGTCCAACAATATTCAAAAACAACTTACTAAATCTCAACTAGCTTAGGATTAGCTAACTAGACTAAAAATCGGTTAGGACTAAATTAACCCGAGGCTAATTTTCAAAAATAATTAAGAAAATCAGCCAATCGACAAACTCATTAAAACATATGCTAAACTAAATCCTAGAACAATTAGGATTGGAATAGCCAAATAAAGCCTTGGGCCGAAATTAGGGTTTCAAAACCCTTATTGCTCCGCTTCAAGTCCTAGACTACTGGGGCTTGAATCTGCTTGGATTTGGACTTCTAAACCGTGGACAAGCGTCCTAAATTGAGATTGGATGAACTCTTGGCCACGATTTTCAAATAGTAAAGCTTGTTGGTCCAAAATCTCCTGGACAAAGCCCAACATGGCTTGATGCAACCATCTTGTACCTTGTGCTTATGATTGGCCCAATTAGAAGTTGAATTGGATCAACTCGTTGAGCTTGGTCCGTGTACCCATCAGGTGATCCATGGCTCATGTGTGCGTCATCTCCTTCCCCTTTAGATGATTCATTCTCAAATCGCTTCCTACATCAAAATCAAAAGGAGAAAGATCAGTAATATTAAATGTTGCACTAGTGTTATACTTACTAGGAAGGTCGATCTTGTAGGCATTGTCATCAATCCTTTCAAGCACTTGAAAATGTCCATCTCCACAAGGGTCCATCTTGGATTTCCTTTTGTTCGAAATCCTTTCCTTCCGAAAATGTACTAAACCCAATCTCCTGTTGGAAGACAACCTGTTTTCAACCCTTATTAGCATATTTGGTTTTAAATGCAGCTTTCAATTCATTCCCCTTCTTTCATGCAAATTTAGTGACATCCACTTTTTAGGTCAATTTTAGTGAGAATCTTAGAACCATATAATTCGTCTAGCATGTCAAGCAAGTATAGAAATAGGGTGGTGATACTTTACCATAATGCAGTTTACCGCACAATAATCTATGCACATATGCCATAACCCATCCTACTTTGGCACCAAGATCACTGGGACAACACACAGACTCATACTCTGTCGCACGCACTCTTGAACTATTAGCTCTTCAACTTGCTTTTCAATTTTTTTGTCTCTTCCGGACTGGCTCCATAGGCATGATTGTTAGGGATGTCCGAACCTGGGACCAAATCAATTTGTTGATCAATACCCCTGATAAGTAGTAAGCTAGGGGAAATCTATTCAGGGAATACATCCAGGAGATCCTGCAAAAGAGAAACAAAAGATCTCAGCAAGACCATATCAAAGTCAGACTGCACAAAATAATTTTTTTTAAAAAATAATCAAAAGCACAGGAAAATTTAAGCTCATAGCTGACTAAACCTCTTTGAACACTATAAAGATATTAGCTTTCTTTTTCAATTCCTTTTCCCTTAGAATTTTCACACTTAACCAATCCACCTTTAGGGTGTTCGGATTTAAGGGTTTCATTTGGGTTTTCTACTTACTTACCCTTTTTCAATTTAACATTTTCCTTATAGTATTCATCAAGTGAGTTCTTTATTTACAATTGTTCCTTACTCACTTGATGTGGAGGCAATGGCTTAAGTACAATCTTTTGGCCATCTTTAAAGAATGTGTATTTGTTAGTATGGCCATCATGGTTAGCATGTTTGTCAAATTGCCATTGTCTACCTAACAAGATGTGAATCGCTTAAGCATTGGCACAACATCACACAAAATTTCATCCTTATACTTTCTAATAGCTAATGTAATTAAAGGCTATTTAGTTACTTTAACCTCACCACATTCATTAAGCCGTTGTAATTTGTAAGGACATGGATGCTTTTGACAAGGTAAACTCAATTTGTCAACCATTCACTTACTCACAACATTAACACAACTACCACCAACTATGATTAAACCACACGCTTGACTTGAATAATACATTTGGTAAAGAAAAATATTCTCGCATTGTACCTCATTTTGGTTGTCCTTGGTCTAAGCGTGAAATGCCCACAATATCACGAAAACAAGTATCTAAGAAAAATCCTCTTGCTCCTCATCATCATCACTAGGGCCCTCCAATGCGGGCATGGCATCATCTTCATCTTCACTACCTTTCCTTACCACTTCATTCCCTGCATAAAGAGTGCACGCTTGTTCTGACATACATTTGCATAGTGACTTGCACCCAAAAAATGATAACACTTAATATCGTGAGTATGCTTTGAAGTGTTAGAAGATTAACCTTTAAGTAAAGAATCCATACGATGTTTAACAGAATTGTGCTCGGATTCATCAACTTTAGGGTTAGTTGGTCTATTTTGAGTTGGATTAGGGCGTGAAGGATTATTAGACATTTTTCTATGCCAATTAGATCTAGACTCAACTAAAGATTTACCCCTATTTTTAACTTGCCTTTCTACTTTCATGGCCTTTTCTACCATGTCTAGCAATTTGATGTAGGGCTTGTGTGATGCAACTCTATAATGTTGGAAATTCCTTATTAAGCCCACATAAGAATCGAGCCATAGTAGCTTCTCGATCCTCAACTACATGAGCCCTCATTAGACATCTTTGTAGCTCCGTATGATATTCTTCTATAGATTTATTACCTTACCTTAAAGTTTGCAAAGTTTGACGCAAATCACGATGATATGTAGAAGGTACAAATCTTTTGTTTAATGCAGCTTTTAAGGTTGTCTAATCATTAATTGTTGGTTCTCTACACCTAATTCTACTGGTTTTAAATTGATCCCGCCTCTCTAAAGCATAATCACTTAATGAAGCAATAGCTAATTTAGCTTTCTTTTGTTCAGAGTAGTTATGACAATAAAAAATAACCTCTACCTTCTTTCCCATCGAGATAAGCATTCGGATCGAGATTACTTTGAAATGTAGGAATAGTAAATTTAATGTGACCAGTATCGTCGTCAACCTTACCACCATCTCGTACATGTCGTCAAGTCCTAGATAGTATCTTACTTGCACCGGCATCATGCAATTCATTACCAAATTCATAGTCATTAGAATTGTAATTAAGATACGTATCTTGACTAATATGTGTGAATCTATGAGCATGAGGCTCAACTCGACCAGATTGCTCTGGTGACTCAATCTTCCCTTAGTTAATGCCTCAAGAAAGCGTTAAATACCTTCAAGAGTTATTGCTATTTCTGCCACACGGGATTCCAAGGCATTAACCCTTGAACTTTCCCCATCTTTAGACATTTTAAACTTGCGAAGAAGAACAAAAAAAAAAAGAGAGATGGAACCAAAATTTTGATAGTTAGGGTTAGTAAAAACTAAAGAAGGACATCATGGCACTCCATGAATATTCAGGGTCAAATTTGAAGATGTCACGTAATTTTACTCGTGCTTCACTCAAATTTAAGGATTTTACCCTCTAATGAACTCTCCACTCCTACCTTCTTCCTTACTTTTAAATTCTCGTCAAAGTCTTTCATAGACTTGAAAGTATGAAGCAATGAAAGAATGATACAATTAGTCTAAGGAAGCAAAGAAAAAACAAAGTAGTAGAGGATTGATGTAACAAAGAATGCACACAAAGCACTATAGAAAGCCAAAATATAAGATGCCAGGACAAACTGGGGTTCGGGCTAAAAGGAATTAACCTAAGTAGGTTGAGGGGTATTTTTAGTATTTCACACTTATTTTTTAAATAGACAATAGCAACTGACCAAAATTAACACGCTCTAAATCAAAACAAGGCACAAAAATTTTAAGATCACGAGAATAAGAAGTTGTGGACACAAGAATCGATTTTGAAAGCCAAACCCTAATTTGCTAGGGTTTTGCTCTAGGTTCAGTTTTTTTGCTGTTTTTTTAAACAACAAGGAGTTGCACAAATTTCTAGCGAATAATCAAGGCAAAACTTGCACAAGAATAACCAGCACTTTCAAGAATAAGACCAACGAAAGAAAACAAAAAAATGGCTAGAATTTAAGGTACAATTTTTTTCTTATCTCAGCTATTTTGCTTTAATATCACAATATGCACAAAATTAGTATCCAATCTCAGAATAAAATTACCAAAAAATTGCACAATAGGATCAAATTGTACAGCAAGAAGAAACTCTTACAAAGAACCCTAAACAGTAAGGGTTTTTAACAGTTCTCCTCTTTTTTCGGGATTTCTTTTATCAGAAGAATATGCACAAATTTAGTAGCCAATCCTAGTAAAATTTGCGCATAAAATTGAATGGCAAAATCAAGAACCAAATCACCACACAAAGAAACCCTAAAACGGCTAGGGTTTTCCAGAATTGGAGATATATATATATATATTAATCAATAAGAACCGTGAATAACAATAAATATGGATAAAATCACAGCAATAATCAGTTCCTAACAAACACGAATAAAGCTACAATTTTTAGGAAAAAAAGTAAAATAAGAACAAAAATGAACAAGAATAGGAAAATGCTGAATTTTTTTTGGAATAAACTGAAGAAAAAAAAAACAGCAAGAAAATGATATAGAAACATGAGTGGAACAAGAAACAAATGTGTTTAACAACCAAAGATCTTGATACCACTGACACGAACCCCGCAGATGAACTGACGAGACCTAGAATTAATGTAGAACCCAAGAACACCTAAACAACTCCAACTTGACGAATTTAAACCCTTTGATTAAGAAATCAAGAATTTAAAATGTTTTCTCTGGACTATACGAGATATTGATCCGCCATCCATAACGATATTAGAACCAATAGTTTTCAGGTTAGGTAATCACAAGAATCAATCTTGTAAAATAACCTAAATCTTTCAAAGACAAGTTGGAGAATACACATTATATTTTTTCCCTTCCAAACTAAATATTACAATCAGCTATGGGGGAGTATTTAATTGTGCAAGGGCTGGCTACAAATCTACAAAATAAGCCTAACAATATTAGGAAACAACTTGCCAAATCTTAACTAGCTTAGGATTTGCTAACAAGACAAAAATCAGCTAGGACTAAATTAACCCTAGACTAATTTCCAAAAAATATAATTTATTAATAAAATCAGCCAACTAAAAAGATCATTAAAATAAATACTAAACTAAATCCTAGAACAATTAGGATTGGAATGGGCAAATAAAGCCTTGTGCCGAAACCGGAGTTTTTAAAACCCTTACTAGTCCGCTTGAAGTCGGGACTCCTGGGGCTTGAATCTTCTTGGATTTGGATTTCTAGAACATGGATGAGACTCTTAACTTGAGCATTGATGAACTCTTGGCCACCGTTTACAAATAGAAAGGCTTGTTTGTCCAACATCTCCTTAACAAAGCCCAACATGGCTTGAAGCAACCTCTTGTACCTTGACCTTGTGATTGGCCCGATCGAAAGTTGAATTGGATCAATTCCTTGAGTTTGGTCCACATACGCATCACTTGATCCATGGCTCATGTGTGTGCATCACAAGCTAGTCTTGTTTGCTCAATGAACAAAACAAATCCAATAGGGAACTGGAAATGATTTTCTAAAAATAGGGCAGTATTTACAAGATATTAATTGTCGTTAGAAGCTCTTACCTTTTGTTCTAGGGTTTTAATTACTCTTTCTTAGACTATATAACTTAATTCTATTCCTTTATTTTTTTCATACAACAAAACTTCAATTCAGAGATTTTCAATTCAAGTTTGGTTCTATTATTCAAGATTAATTCAGATAATTTCGCTCTTCTTAATTATTCTTTGTTTAAGTTTTATAGCAATTACTTTAGATCTTATTTGAATTATGAATTCTTGCTATCAAATTAATCTTTATTCATTTATTAAAGTCATAAAGCACTAAATTCATAATGTTAGGCACGGGTGATGTAATTTTCATTGGGTTAATCCAAACAAGGATCAATTGGAAGAATTATAATAATTGGGTAATAATTAACACAAATTGACAGCTCTAGAGAGTAGCTAACTATAGTTTTGGTTAGGTTGGCCGAAGTGATAGGAGAGTTGATCCTCCGTTATAGACCCGTTAGTTGTTAGACTAATATAATTCGAGATCAAAGATGGCCTAATTAAGAAGTTAGTTAGTTCCTGATAATTCCATACAAAGGAAACTCAATTTAATTAATTTAGGATACAATGAAATCTACCCCTATTTAATTAATTTGATAGGATTCAATTACTGAGAGATCGGGGTTTGGTTGAAAGTTGAGAATTGAACTTCCATACATTATAATTAGACCAGTTGACTTGAATTTTGATTAACTACAAGAAATTTCTAACCTAGTACCTAACTCATGTTTTAAAATATTTGAAACACTCTTTTAATATTTCGCATTGTTTTATTGCAGTTATTTAATTCCAGTAATTTAAGTTTGAGTTAAGCACCATAGATACAATGTTAGTTGAGCAAAAAGTAAGGATGAGACAAATGGCAACTCTCACAAAACAATTAGAAGGGATAACAGTCAATGTAGTGCACCAACTTCTTTTTCTCCTTCTTCTATAAGTTTTGAGGAAGTTAACTACATAGGTAACCAAGAATAGATTCAAAATCAGTTCAAGTCACCCTCACAACAAAGCACTTACTCTCAAGGAGTTTCAAAATGTATTATTTCTTTCAAAAAGTTTTTTATACATTTTTATTATACCTTCATAAAAATTAGACTTTGCTGCATTAAAATTTTACAAACACTAAAAAGGTGATCCCTAAATATATGCCCATATAACCCATCCAATCCCTGTTTGTTTGTGCCACTTGTGTAAAATAGAAACTAATTATAAAAGCAATACAAAAATTATGTCACAACCATAAAAAATTATTCGAGTCTTCTCAACGGTTAGATGGAAGGAATCATATCTTTCTCATGTAAGATAAATTGCAAAATTATATATGAATAAATTTAGGGCAAAGTTCTACAGTCCTGTGAGTAACCATTTGCTCTGTTTTAAAGCTTGTATGCTACAAATTTTTTAAAAATAAAATATTACATTATACAAATTTTTAAATTATAATAAGTTGGTCAATTTAAGGAGACTGTAGATTTGAATACTTGTATGAATTTTATAAGAAACCATCCCATTATGTCCTCTAAATATTATCATAGCATAAATTTTTAAAATACATTATATTATACTTTACATATATTTAAAGCATAATAAAATAATGCCATAAAGTAGAAATTTGTGTGTTACATTTGTTTTCTCTTAAAGGCTTGTACTTTTAGGATGCCAAAATAGGAAGACATTGGGATACTGAAGAAAATGAACATGAACGCTTATCCATCGCTTCTCAATTTCTTGGTCTAGAGTATTACCATGTAAGATTTTATTTATTTTCATTTATTAAATATGCCTCAAATGTCGACTACAAATTCAGTAGTAAAAGGATAAGTGAATTCAGTATAATATTTCAAGAAACATTCTTAGGTAATGGACACCTCTTCCTTGCGTTTATTATGATTCTTTTTCCACGAATATTAAAATTGGAAATGAAATAGAAATCTTTTCAAAGCAGTGTCCGATCTACTTACAACTCAGTGGGGCACACTTACCAAATTGCTTGTATTAGTAGTACTAGAAAGAATAAGTAAATTAGGGAAGGGAAAATGAAATAAATAGTCTTTCACATTTCACATTTGTATTTTTTTTAGTCTCTCACGTTCAAAATGATGCTTTTTAGTCCCTCACAAATTCAAAATGCACCGTTTTGGTGACTCAACACAATTACGGACATATTTTGACCTTAAATACTCACATGCGTATCGAATATAACATTTTTAAGGTCAAAATTAACAATACATAACCTTAAACACTAAATTGTCCCAAAAAAAATAAGGTTTGGAGTACTAGAGTACTGGTGGCGGAGAAAAAAGAGCGAAGGAAAGGAATAAGGATGGTAATGGTAGGTCAGAATCCTAGGGTGGCGGTGTTGGAGGTTTTAGGTAATGGCGTTTAGTATTTAAAATTTGTGTGTTGTCAATTTTGCCCATGAAAAATATAACATTCGATACACATATCAATATTTTAGGCCAAAATATGCCCGTAATTGTGTTGCGTGACCAAAATGGTGCATTTTGAAGTTGTGAAGGACAACTGAATAAATACATCATTTTAAATGTGAGGGACTAAAAAAGTACAAGCGTGAAATGTGAGGGATTATTAAGTTTATTTTACCAAAAGGAAAATTGTCCATACTAATTTTTTTTCAAAATAGTTATTTAGTTTAGGACTTGTGTTTTAGTCTAGAAAGATGGAGATTACTCCTTTTATTATTTTTTCATCCATTAGTACAATATCATGATTAATACAATAGAATTACCAAACTGCAAGAATTCAAAATTCAACAAAAAAGTTCATGTTCATCTTCAACTAAATGCCTAATCATTTTTCTTTTTAGGTCAAAAACTTGTGTAAAATTTTAAATTGGTCAAAAACTTATGTATATTACTGATATGGATCTGAATAGCCTAAAAATGTGTGAAGATGAGGAGATGAAAGAAAGAATAAGCGTGGACTCAAGTTTGCCAAGATTGGAGCACATTCGTGGTATTTTGATCAAGTTGGATTGGACAATCTTCAATTTATTAATACACGAAGTCCAATTTTGTGCTTCAAAGTGAAGCACAAGTGGATATCCTTTAAATGCAAGAAGGCCAGATTTCCTTCCATGTTTATTTTAGTTTGGTCTCTATTACGCAAAGCCCAATAACAATTTAAAGTGTTGTGTAAATTGGGCTGGTTTTAAGTTGGGTTTAAGTCGGGTTTAGCTTTTGATTTAATTTTTAGTTTTTCGACTCATTAATTAGCCTTAATAAGGCCCATTTAGCCCAAATTTTGGTGCTACATATGGCTGAACCCTAATACTACCTTTTTAGATGTATTTTTAGCTAGTTTTTAGGATTTCTATAAGCCTATAAATGGGCATCATCATATGGACAAATTTTACAGCATATTTTTATCAAAAAACTTGTCTTTTTCATGAAGAAAAAGTTCTTTCTTTCAGTCTTTAGATTAAGACTTTGTTGGGATCATCGCTTGAGAAACGGTGATTGTTCTAACCAATTTATAGATTTGGTTCTTGCCTGATTCATATAGGCAATGGGTCAATTTTTAATTTATTGCTTTAAATCTTGTTAAGAGTTTGGTTCTTGTTTTACTATAGACAACGGGTTGAATTCTTGCTTGATTCTTGTGTATTCTTCTGTTCTTGTTTGTGTGTGTTTGCTATCTCAATTCTTGTGACCAACTTTGGAGTCAATCTTTGGGTTTTGGTGCCATCTTGAATTGCTGGGTTTCGTGGTATCAAGTCGATTGCACACGAGATTCACATCAAATTGGTATCAGAGCTTGCCCAATTCTGGTCAGTTCTATTTATTTTCATTTTAATTGTTTCAGATTTTCTTTCAAAGAAAATCATATCTTAGTTTCTGCAAAAAAAAATAAAAAATCGTACTGTTCATCCGAATTTTTTTTTCCCTTCTTGATTCTTGTCTTGTTTTTGAACTTGTGCCTTGTTTTTCTTGTACCGTACCTTGATTGTTGATTATCATTCAATCTTGGTTGTTTGTTGCTTCCGTGTTCTTATTGATTAAAAAAAAATTCCAACCATATTGTTGCTTCTTTGTGTATTGTTCTTCGTTGTTCTCTTTGTTGTTGCTGCAGAAAAAAAATATTTTCTTAGCCGAATTCAAAAAATAAAAGTGTTTTTTGGCCAAATTGAAAAAAATAAAAAAAAAATTGTTTGGCTGAAAGTTAAAAAAAAATGTTGAAAAAAAAATGTGAAAAAAGATAAAGAAGAAGAATCGGCTATTGAAAAGTGGAAAAATATTGTAAGGTTTGCCTATTAAGTTGTTTATGTTGACAATTATTTGATTGTTGTCCTAATCCAAGAAGGTTTTGATTTTCTAGTTGAATTTGGAAACTTTTCCCAAGTCCAAGTGGATTTTTTTTGGAATCTTACCCAAATTCATTCTTTTGGAAACTTTCCAACTTCAAAATTTGGAAACTTACCAAATTCATCTTTGGAAACTTTCTAAATTCTAAATTTGGAAACTTACCAAATTCATCTTTGAAAATTTTCCAAATTCTAGATTTGGAAACTTACCAAATTCATTTTTGCAAACTTTCCGAATTCCAAACTTTTGGAAACTTACTAAATTCATTTTTGGAAACTTTCCAATTTCCCGATTTGGAAACTTTCTAAATAAAGATCTGCTTTCCAAATTTGTAATTCTATTCAAAAGCACTTGAATGGCTCACTAAAAGAGATTCTAATACAAAATTTTTTCATGTTGCCTTAATTGATAACAGAGCTGCGTAATAGGTAAAAGCCATAAAAGATGACGGGGGTAATTGGCTAACTGACTCGATAGCAATCAAACAGGAAGGTGCTCGCTTCTTCGAACACATTTTTTCAACCAAGGGGTTAGAGTACAGTGCCTCAGAAACTTTGCTGACTTCTATTCCAACCATTGTATTGACACAACAAAATCAGGATTTGATCCGTCGAGCCATAATAGAGGAGGCTAGGGAGGTTGTCTTTCAACTGGATAAAGACAGTGCATCTGGGCCAGATGGCTTCTCGGAAGTCTTCTTTACCCATTGCTAGAGCATTATAGCGGAAGATATTCTAACTACACTTAACAAAATTTTTAGCAGGAGTTCCATTGCCACATGCAATTTCCAATGCACTTATTCTCCTCATTCCAAAACAGCCCAACCCGAACACCTATGCAGATTTCTGGCCATTTTCCTTGTACAACTTTGTCAACAAAATCTTTACCAAGCTGTTGGCCAATCAGTTACCTATAATTTCTTCAACAGATTATATCGCCAGAACAATCCAATTTTTTTAAGGAGCGAACTATGGTCGATAATATCTTATTGGCCCAGGAATTACTTGGTTGCTAACTAGGGGCAACAATATAATTCTCAAACTGGATATGACGAAAGCTTTTGATCGAGGGGAATGGATATTCAGTAAAAACTCCTTAAATTTGGTTTTCACACGCATCTTGTTGAGCTGATGATAAATAATCCACGAGGTAGCTGATTCTCCCTTCTAATTAATAAAGAGGTCTTAGGATTTTTTAAGTCATCTCATGGTATCAAACAAGGTGACCCTTTATAGCCTTAATTATTTGTTCTTTGTGCAGGCCTGTATCCTAGCTTTTTTTAGAGGTCTTAAAAGCTGAATCCTTCACCAGGATATTTCTCCTTATTCCGTCCTTAGATGATGTCTGATTGTCTCGCATTTGGCTTTCGCGTATGATGTAGTCGCTTTTATGTGAGAAAATATCAAATCAGTAAAGAATTTCAAAGAATTTTTACAAGGTTATGAGCGTGGATCTGGCCAAAAAGTCAACATATCAAATTGCTCATTATGTGTTTCAAATGGATGTAGAGTCTGACAGATTTGAGTTATAGAGCATTGCTTGGGCATCAAGAAAGCAAACTTCCCCCCTCTTCTACTTGGGTTGTCATCTTTATAAGGCCTAGAAAGGCCCTCGTCACTTTCACTACGTAGTTGAAAAGGTACAAAGTTGTTTGGCTGGTTGGCAGAAAAAATTGCTTTCGCCGGTTGGCCGCCTTATCCTTGTCAAGCACGTTCTAGCATCCATTCCTATACATGTGTTGGCTGTCCAAAACCCTCCAAAATCTGTGATTGCTACTTACGTGGAGAGGTTGATGGCCAATTTCTTTTGGGGAGAGTCGGAATATAGAGGTAGGCAACACTGGACGAATTGGAAAGGGCTATTATTACCTACAGTAGAGGATGGATCGGGACTTCGTAGTCTCCAAGATGTTGTTACTTCTTTCTCTCTCAAGCTACGGTAGGAATTCTACATGACCTAGATACTTCAAAACTGATTCAATAGCATTGAAGTCCCCAACAATCTCCCATGGGCCTGAGCAACCAGCTGCAATATCTATCAAATCAGACCACAAAATCCTCCTCTCTGCTTGTGTACTCTTAGCATACACAAAAGTGATAGCTACTGAGTGAACCCATTCGTTATGAGTACCCTTGACATGTATAAATTGATCTGAGTTCCACAAGACCAATAGATGAAATGGCCTTTACCAGAATACCCAAATTTTATTTGACAAATTAAGAGAGAAAAAATCAAAACCAAAATGGGTGCGAAATTCTTTTGCCCTTATTCCATCAACCATAGGGAGTATCAATGATGACTAAGAGAGAAATATTATACATGTGAGGGAGCTTTTTTATTTGCATAACTGATGACTTGTTTGCTACACTGCGAACATTCCATACAATAGCATTAATCATTTTAATGAGATGAGGAATCTTCCATTATTGAAAGCTCGCAAAGCTTGCCTTGTTCGAATTGTTCTAGTAATCGGATAGGTGTGCTTCTTACTCCTTGTTCTCTGAATGGAATCCAGACCCGACGGGACCTTTGACTTTTCATACGTCCGAGTTGGCAAGGTCTTTGACTCATCATACATCTGAGTTGGTAAACTCTTCAGAAAACACAAGAATTCTCGGTACATTGAACTAAACTGATCATGGGTCCTTAGCAAACGATTAATTGAAGTCAAATCCGATAGGATGTCTGAGATATCATCCTCATCTATCTGGCGTTTCTTGCATCTATGCAGCATGATGATGGTCATCTCGATTGTGAAGTGAAAATTGCCGAGGAGTGTGCATGTCAACTCTCAAGCTTCTATCTACCAAGTCCTTCAACAATGGATTTTGTTTCTCACCACCTAACAACTACTGGCCTGTATTAATAGGAACACTCAAATCTTGAGAAATATTTATCATTGTTGGGGGGGGGGCAGTTTCATACGAAAAAGACACCAAGCTATTGCTAAAGTGGGTTGTGACGGCTTTTTTAGTTTATGGAGATTTGTCAGGTATTCCAACTTTCCTTCCAGCTCTGGTAGCAAAGTCTCATCAGTGTAGCCACTATTAGAATGAGCAATTTATCCTGGGGGGTCAAACTAGAAGTTCCCACTCCCTTGAATGTTTTCGGTTGCCTGACCTTTACATCATTCATCTTGTTAGCTTTTTGTGGCACCAAGAGTTGTGGAATCTTCAATTTATCTGAAGCTTCAATTAGTCGACAGTTTTCTTTATACTGTCAAACTTTGTTGCAAATCGAACAATAGGCTGGAAGATCTTCAAATTCAATTCTCTACCAGAATCCGTTGGCCTTCTTCCCAACCCAAACCCATAGATGGTCAAGGTTGGATTAAATCGCACTTCACACATGCCCGAGCAATGGCTTTCCAGCCAATTACCCTATGGAGAAAAAAGCAACTTTATCAAAATACACAACTGGCAAATCCACCAGTGAAATCCACACGGGAACAATTGAAGCCTCAATATTCGGACAGAAATCTGGAGTCCATTTCAGAACCTGTATCCCATACCCAAGGATCATCCAAAAACCTTTGCACTAACAGTGTAAAAAATCTTCCTCGAGATCAAGCCGTATTAGGATGTGCCGATAATCCAGAAACCCCAGGGAAAAACCACCTTTAAAACCAATCTTTCGGAACTCTTTTTGCAGCACTACTATAGTGGGTTTTCCCTTGGAAAATTTCCAATGACAGTCAGTTTGAAGGGAGCAGAAAGGCTTTAAATGTCCTCCACCGTAAAAAATACAGTCGGTTCCCTTTGTATTGAGATTTTTCCTTAAGAGCAATTTGTTGGGGTTTGGTTGCAAATTTTAATACATGAATGTGTGAATTATTAGTCTATATACCGTATATAAATATTAAAAATGATTTACAAAATCACAAATTTAGAACATTAACAAAGCCAATTTACAGAACAAAATACTATTGAATAACTAATCCTATTAAGTGGTATCCTATAAATATATAGGAATATATATGATTATCGAACTCTATCTTTACCAAGAGTAAGTTAGTAGTGTATTTAATATACTTGTTGATAATAGAAATGTTACACTAATAAGTTTTGCAGTATAAGTATATAAATTAAACAC
The DNA here is from genome assembly GCA_025175665.1 of Cinchona pubescens. Classification (NCBI taxonomy): domain Eukaryota; kingdom Viridiplantae; phylum Streptophyta; class Magnoliopsida; order Gentianales; family Rubiaceae; genus Cinchona; species Cinchona pubescens. The sequence goes on along the minus strand of JANKKI010000075.1, from coordinate 7,586,206 downwards.
TACATAAAATATATTTTTATTACAAGTTATACGAATGTCAGTATATGAACATCAAAACATGTATGTGTGTGTGTGTGTATATATATATTTTAATAATGTTAAAGTATATATAATTACTTAACTCTAGTATCCATATACATTAAAAGGAAATTACTAATCTATTTAATTAGTTATTAAAGTGAAAGTAGTGTACATTAATAAGTTGTGCACTAATATTAATGTTTAAGTACATAACTGTGATACATAATGTGAAGTATCACATAGATAACTCCAACAATTACACAAACAAAAGATATTTGAGCATTAAGAAAATAGAATATTATCAGTTATTAAGATATTTGATTATTAAGAAATAAGAATATTACGGCTTAGGGACAGATGCAAGAATTGGAATTTACAGAGGCAAGATTATATTGACATATTTTTGGAAGGATTACTTTATAATTTTTTGTAACATATTAAAGGAGTAAAATATAATTTTTATGTGGGTGCAATTAAATTTTTTAAAAAACCTCAAAGGATAATTTGAAATATTTTCTTGTGAGGCTGTCGCCCTCTCTGCCCCTACTACATCCGTCCTTGTTACGACTAAAATATTATGTATACAAATACTTTATTACAATGTATGTTACAATTTTAAAAGGAATATAATTGTTCAGTTTATTTGACCTACATTTGACCGACAAAGTCAAATGGTTGTTCGACCAACAAAACAATCAAACTAGTCAATCTGTAGATCGATATTGCAATTGACAATTTGACTTGAAAGTTGAAATCCATTGAATCGAGGAGTCGCTTAGTTAATTTATTTTCGAATTAAAGTCGAGTCAAAAGTCAAAAAATTTGAGTTAATTTTTTCCAATTTAACTCGATTCGATAGTTCAACTTGTCCAATTTTTAAACACACTAGTAACAATATCATTTGCCTTCAATTTTGTAGATCGTTGAATTTTTTGAGTTTTATGCAATTAAGAGTATCTTCATAATACGGGACCACTAGGTATCCATAACTATAAAAGAATTGTCCATGAATTTACTTAACTCTAGTATCCATAACTATGCACATGTGTACAAATATGCTGGACAATTCTTTAGTATGTACAACATATTTGTACACATGTGCATAGTTATCAAAATCACGATCTTGGATCGTAGGATCGTACGATCCTAAGATCCCATGGCCCCCAAGCGATCCGGATCGTATTAAGAATCGAAAATCTGGTAAGATCGTAGTAGATCCTATGATCCTTTTTCCTTCACGGCCCCCAAGCGATCCGAATCGTAATAAGAATCAAAAACCTGATAAGATCGTAGTAGGATCATAGGATCGTTGGATCGGATCGTAGGACCGTCCGATCCTAAGAGATCCTACGATCCTACCAAAGTAGGCATTTTTTTTTTTATCCTTCAAGTTGTTTTGGGCTTTGCTTGTTTTCTAGTTTAAGAGGCTTGGGTATCGTTTTACATAGGCCAAAGGTCCCCAACCTACCAATTTCCAAACTCAAAAGTCCAAACTCCAAAGTCCAAAACTCCAAGTCCAAACTCCAAAGACTCCAAACCAAAATACCTCAAAACAGATCAGAGAGAGACGGGCAGCGGCGATAGAATTCCCTCGAGCCTCGACACCACCGACGTGATGCCGCTCCGATTCACACCGATTCAGGTAATGGAAATCATCTCCTCCTCACTAATATCTCTACTAGTGAAATTTCAGAGGCAGTTATATGCAATTTTAATTTTTTTTAAAAAAAATCTTTTACAGTTTTCTTTGGTAAAAATCTCTCAAATTTGGGTTTAATTATTTTTTAGATTTCTAATCTAATTCTAAAGATGTATACAACTGATTTACTTGAGGATTCATGGTTTTGATGGTTTTGTTTTAAAAATTTTCCCTAAATTTTATAGTCGATTTTACACCAATCTTATTATCAGAACCTACCAGAAATCCAAATCTCTAAATTATAAATTACTTGGTACTATTAATTAATACTATATGGTTTGAGGTGTATATGTTGTGTACTTACTGCTGCTGCTTAAGACTCTGCCAAATTTCGGGTAGATAGAGTGGGTTGGAGTAGTAGAATCATAATGGTACTGGAAATCATTAGAAGGCAATAGCCCTCAATTGATCAGCAAAAATTTGAAGACTTGAATCGATGTGGTAGACCTCTGTCATAAGGAGGTATTATTCTTATTTTTTGTTGGGTGTTTTTATTTTCTCGGGTTGTTGAGCTATTTTTTTTTTTTACCCCATTTTTCTTAAGCCTTAACACTTAATTATCATTATTAGTTTCTTGAAATAAATTCTATAATTTTTTTACTTTTTCTATAATCTAATTTTTTTTCTTGCAATTTAGTATTTCAGAATTATCATTTTTTTTTTGTTTCAAGTGTAATTTGTGAAGTGTTAAATTGCATTCAATATTGTTTACTCACTGTTGGATTTATTTTGATTGAAAATTGAAACTAACTTAATATGATCAATTATCAAAATAAATAAAGTAAACATATGCTTGCTTACCGCTACTTTGGCCGTACTATTCATTTGTAAATTGTGTGCTACTTGATATAAATGAAATCCTTTTATGTTTGTTATTGGTAATATACCTTTATAAATTTTTCCAATTAGCTTGTATTATTTTATTCATTTATTTGTTTTTTTATTACTTTAACAGAGAAAGGTATTTCTATCACAATGTCGGCTTCAAAAAGAGGGAAAGACAAGAAGAAAAATGCAAGTGGTAGTCGAACTGATCCTGGATGGGCCCAGGTGCTGGATATTGATCCTATTTTCAAGAATTTTTTAGTGCAATGTAAAGATTGCAAAGTCATTCGATCGGGTGGTATTTTTAGGCTTAAACACCCTTTAGCGTGCACCCACCAAAATGTTGAACCATGCCCTCAAGTTCCTGATGATGTTAGGCAAGAAATGTTTGACTTACTTAGTGCCAATTCTAAAGAATCAAGGAAAAGGAAGAAAAAATTCAATGATGTAGGGGATGTTTCACAAGAACATGAAAAAGAAGTTGAGCAATTGTTTGACATGGGGAAAGGGTCAATGGATGAAATTGTTGTTAGAGGTAGGGGCAAGGGTCAAGACAAACTACTATAAATGAAAAGTGGAGGAAACAAGAAAGGGATCAAATTTGTCAACTTATGGCCCGTTGGTTTTACACAAGTGCACTTCCTTTTAATGCAGTAAATAACCCTTTATTTTCCCTAGTTACTAAAAAGATGAGAGAATTTGGGAAAGGATTGAAGCCACCTTCTTACCACGAAATGAGAGTGACATTTTTTAAAAAGGAAGTTTCAGCAAGAGACATTAAACATTCTTCAGAAATACAAAGAACAATGGAAAAAGACTGGTTGTAGTATTATGTCAGATGGGTGGACGGAAAAAGGAAGCAGTCGATGGCTAATTTTCTTGTAAATAGTCCAGCAGGAACTGTATTTCTACACTGTTGATACTACTGATGTTTCTAAAACTGCTAAACATTTATTTGAATTGTTAGATGATGTTGTGGATAAAGTTGGCGAGGATCATGTCATCCAAATTGTTACTGAAAATGCTTCAAATTATAAAGCAGCTGGAAAATTGTTGATGGAAAAAAGAAAAAGATTGTTTTGGACCCTTGTGCTGCACATTGCATAGACTTCATGTTAGAAGACTTAGAGAAGAATGATGTGATCCATAAAGTTACAATAGCCAAAGGAAGGAAGGTTGTTTCTTACATATATTCATGGGATACAGTTGTTAATTGGATCTAATGTGTATAACAAAGGGTAAGGACACTTATTCGACCAGGAGTTATATGACAATGCCATAAATCTCTTTCCCTTTTTTTCTCTGCATACTTGACTCCTGAAGGCTTAGTGAGCAAAGAGGTGCCTTATATAACTTTTTCACATCTGATAAGTGGAAAGAAAGTGTGTATGCAAGAAGAAAAAAAGGGAAAGAGATTTATGATATTGTTTTTGACAATCAAGGGTTTTGGGCAAACTTGGATGTGTGTTTAAAGGTTGCTTCACCTCTTATAAAGGTGCTTAGAATGGTGGATTCTGATGACAAACCTGTAGTGGCTTTTCTTTACAAGGCAATAGACCATGCTAGGGAAGAAATTAAAGTGAATGTGGATAATGTCCAAAGAGGGTAGTTTTTTTAATACATTTTTTTCAATCATAGTTAGAGTTGTAATTATTTTTATCTTCTTGTGTATATGCTATATATGCTTCTGATTTACCAGTTATATTTATGCAAATCATCATGATTATTGTTGTAGATATGAGAAAGTATTTGAAATCATAGACAAAAGATGGGAAGATCAACTTGGTCAACCTTTACATGCTGCGGGTGATATACTTTTTGAATCCTCAATTTCAGTATAGTCCAGACTTCCAATCAGATGTTAATGTCAAACGTGGTCTCTATGATTGCATTGGTCGAATGGTTGCAGATCCTAAAGAAAGACTAAAAATTGACATGCAAATAGATTACTTTAGAGATGCTAAGGGATTGTTTGGCATTCAAAATGCTATCCTGACAAGAAATAAGAAGGCTCCAGGTTTGATTAGTACTTATTTTGCTTCATTTGTAGAAGAATTTTTTTTCCTTTTAAAGTCATGTTAACTTGTCTATTTTATTTTTATTATAGCTGATTGGTGGGAATCTTACGGGGATGAATGCCCAGAGCTAAAAAGATTTGCTATTAGGATCTTGAGTTTAACTTGTAGCTCTTCTGGATATGAATTAGATCTTTTTTCCCAATCTTTCATATGTTCATAGTCATTGTAAGTAGTCTGAGATTTTTTAGATTATGGTTTTCTAACTCAATCACAATAACTTTGCATTGTCTTTTAATATTGCTCAATAGGTGCATTCGAAAAGAAGAAATCGTTTGGCACAAAAAAGGATGAATGATCTAGTTTTGTCATGTATAACTTGAAATTGCAAGCGCGACAAAGGCAAAGGCAAAGTATTTGTGATGAAGTTCCTTTTGAAGACTTGCCTTCGGATGATGAATGGATAACAGAAAGAGAAAATCCAGCCCTTCCACAAGGGAATAATTGGCTAAGGATTTTAGAGGATCCAGGAAATGATACTTCAGATGAAGAGCAAAACGAAGATGAAGTTGAAGTTATTACAATGAATCTAAAAAGAGCTCGTAAGTTAATTTTTACTTTTTAAAATTATGTATGTAAGCAAAATAGTAGTTTTGGATATGCATATTTCCTTAGCCCTTTTTCTTTTGCAAAAAAATAAAATATATCAAACTCGTGATATATTGAAAAGATCACAATTCACAGTTGCTTATTTACAGATTATGTAGTTGATCATGATCGTCGTGAGTCCCGTGGCCACAAGAGACAAGCCAATCAAGTGAACGAAGTTCATGCTGTTGATGATGATGAAGATGAAGGCTCTCCGAGAGAATTCCATTGTGGTGATGATGATTACCATGATATGGTTCTTGAAGATTCTACCCAAGGAAGAACTTATATAAGTGATGAAAATGATGTCCAAGAGGAATCTTATGAGAATGAGATTGATTATAATAGTTATAGATCAAATTGGGGTTATGAGTCTTATGACATGGACACCAATATCATTAACAATGATTTGGATTTGGAGAATCTTGGTTATGGTGATGATGAGTATGATGAAGATGAAGATGATTATTGAACAAGTTCTTTAATTTCTTTTACTATTGTTGTTGCTGACTTTTCTTATCCTGTTTACTTCCTTGTGATGCTGATAATAATGTAGTATCTGGAAAAGTAATGTTACTCCTTGTGGCTAATAGGCAATAGCACATGTTAGCTTGTGATATTTGTGTATTTCAACTTGTATTGGGTGTGTGATCTTTGTGAATTGGAGCTTGTTACAAGTGGTGTTATGCTGATGTTATATAATTTCATTACTTCTATATTCTTTCTTCTCCATATCTCAAAGTAGATTAAAAAAATATATAATTTTTATACTTATTTCATATGTAGTATAGTTTTAAATCTTGATTTTGTGACTTATTGATTTAAAAATTATTGATTTTTTTTATTTTAGATATTTTTAGTAGGATCTTACGATCCTACGATCCGATTCTGATAACCTAAAAACGATCCTATCTAGGATCTAGATCCCGAAAACTATGCATGTGTGTACCGCTAATAAGAGAGCAACAAATGGAGACAAAAATCAATGGAGCTTTATTTTAGTTGATGTCATGATTGCCATCCTTTCAATCCTTTTCAAAGCCGGTTGTGGTCTCCTTCAACCGGTAATGAATTAATGTAGTAAAAAAATTTGAAAATAACATCGGCATTAAATATTAATGAATAATTAATGAATTGTGAGACATTTTTAAATACGGAGTAAATCCAAGTTCAGATGGAAGAAAACACATGGTTAGACATAAAACAAGATAATCAATGGCACGATTGCAGCAATAGAACCTGAAAGCAGGTAGGACACTAAAATTCGTGAATAAAAAATATAAAGTTCTCATATTTGGAGCTAAAACAATGTGCAATAAATTGTGCACAACATTCTATAGGCAATAGTTCTGAAGAACGGTTAATAAACATGATTTGTGGAAAACAAAATATTTTCTCTGTTCCCTTTTACCGGCTGCTTTAGACAATTTATTTTTGTGGCTTTAAGAATTAAAACAAGTATTGAATGATCTTTTTCCTCATTGACCCTTGGTGACAGATTAATAGAGATGAAGGATTATATAGTTAGGGAATTTAATGCAAGAGGGTAATTTAGTCACTTTGAACTATCTTTTTGCAAAATTAGCGCAATTTTTGTGCACTAATTCAAAATTACAATTAAAATAGAATGGAGGTAGTATGATACTATCTCTATTCCATTGTATTTGTCATTTTTGTCAATTATTTGCTTTGTTCCAAATTTTTTGTCGTTTTACTCAATTTGCTTTGTTCCAAATTTTTTGTCGTTTTACTCAATTAGCTTTGTTTTAAATTATTTATCACTTTATGAAATCAAGTAAGTATTAAATGACATTTTTTCAACTTTACCCTTAGCATAAAAGTTAATTGATTCAATTCTCTTAATCATCTCTCCCTCTTCACTTCTTGTTTTTCTCTTTTTTGTTTAGGGCAAAATGCCATACATATCACTAAACTTTCTTATGTTACTAACTTCGATCACTAAACTTTTTTTATGACCAAATTGATCACATAACTTCTAAGATCATTGATCATAACCCTTTTTATCCATTTAGACATTAAATTGGCTGCTAAGTGTGAAAATGTGAACACCACATGATTTTAGGAAGGGTAAAAATGTCCAAAATACTAACAATGAAGTTAACGAAAACTTTGGACATAAATTACAATAAAATCCCTCGAATATTTCCAATATATATCAAAAGTCCTTCGTAACTATAGGATAGTTCCCATGGCAGCCCCTCCTATGGTGCTTTTTAGCTTAAAAGAGCAAAATTGAAACCTAACCTCAATTTTACCAAAAATGGCCGTCTGATGATAAATATCCAATTCCATTTAGAATCAAATTACCACTATCCTGTAACCTCAAAAAGAGCCAAAGTGTGGAATTTGTTGACAATTAAAGTTTAGTCTTTATCAACAATAAGATTATGAAAAAAAATAGAAAAATCCAGAAAAAAAAATTGTAGATGCATGTCCAAGTTGATATCTGAATCATGGTTCGTAAAAATAGTTAGATAGGATCTTTGTGTCCAAAAAATGAGATCCCATAAATATTTCTTGAAACTTTGTTGCCAAAAATGATACCTTAAAAAATTCTCATACTTTTGTTCCCAATTGAGATCCCAAAATTTTTCCTGGATCTCATTCCCAAATATTTCACAAATCTTTGTTTTTAGGAAAAGAAGTGACTCGGGCTTTTTCTTAAATCTATCAACTACAAGAGAGATGATAATGCATTCTTCAGTGATTCCAAGCAAACTTTTACAGCCATGGATAGTGATTATAACAACTGTTGGCATAGAATGAATAAGAGAGAGGACGATGGTTGGGAAAAATAAAAATAAACACAAAAGAAAGTGAGTAAAAGAAAGAAAAAAGAGAAAAGAGAAAAAGCAAATAGAAAGGGAGAAAATGTTGGGGATATTTGATAATAGTGGTCTTTGAGATGGGTTGGGTATTGGTGGAACTGTTGAAGTTCTAGCAAAATGGAAGAGGCAAAAAGAAAGTAGAAATGGGTAGAGTGGTGGGGAGAAGTTCCAGAACATAAAAATTATGAGAAGGAAACAATAAAGAAAAGAAAAATAAACTTAATATTTTTGGACATTTTTATCCCTTATATATCACGTGCCTAGCACGTTCCTTTTATCTAACACCCAACTTAACGATTTAGGTTGATGGAATGGGTTTTGGACCCCGATTTTCACAGTGGAGTGATCATATTGACCCCCAAAACACCAAAATAAGCATAGTGACCTAAATTAGTAAACAGTGGAAGCTTAGTGGTGTGTATGACATTTTACCTTTTTTGGTTATTATAATCAATAGTTAAATGCAATGGTAATTTAGTCATTTTGAACTATCTTTTTATAAAATTCAAACAATTTAATAACTTTTTTAATTCTTGTGTAGTAACCTAAAACGACAGATAAAATAAAAGACAAGAGTAGTTTAATTGCATTAAACGTGACGATGTATGAAAAGTAAAATTAATGATTTTGAACACAATATGCCCATCATTAGGTACTACTAGGTAGTTTGTGGAATTAATTTCATTAAGCACTTGTGGTTAATTATGGCCAATGTTGGAACGGTTTAGCTCTGTGATAAGATTTCGAACAACAAGTGATAAAAATAAATTCAAACGATCACCAAACATCACCCTCACACTCACAAGTATACGAGATAGGATTGTAGGTAGTGACGAGTGAGTATCGTTCCCTTGAGAATCGCGACAATAATAACTATAACATATCCATTTGACTTATAGGGTCTTTTGTTGTTTAGACAAAATAATTTATAGTTTATCACTAACTAAAAGTGAAAAGAAAATAAACAAACACCAAAATTAACCAACTAAATTAAGAAAGGAAGTAAATAGTTAACCTAAGAAAGAAAATAAGGATTAATACTAATCACTACCCTAAGAAGCATAAGTGAACTCATAAATAAAGTGACCTAATCTAGAAAAGCATGTAAAGATTACTTCTGGGAAAAGCAAGTGATTTACTCTAAGAAAGGTTGTAGAAATTACTCTAAGAAAGCAATTAATTTTTTTTAATTAGCTAATCACAGGAATTTTGGGGGGGCTGTTACTCCTAAATTTCATTAATATTCAAAAAACAAAGTACAAGGAGGGGAACTTCAACCAAAATCTCCAGCAAAGTACATGTACCCCTTGGTAATTAGCCTTAAACTAGGATATCCAATACTATCTAAATGAGCCAGGGGATTAGCATAAGAGGGGACATTATGCAAGCTATAAGAAACCAAGAACACTATGAGATTCAAAACCTAATTTTTCTATGTAATCGGCCATAGTATTGCCTTGTCTAAACTCATGAACAAAAATAGGATTTATGTTCTTAAGATAAAAGTAATATTGCTGAATGGTTTTATCCACTTTCCATGATGCTGGTGATTTATCTGTGAAGATGTTGACAAGAATCTGTGAGTCCAGTTCAATATGATGTTTGAAACACCTTTATTTCTGCAAAGCTGTATTCCTTGCAACAAAGCTAGAGCTTCAGATTTAATGCCGTCACCCTAATTTGCATAGTAAGATGAAAAAAATGCTTATATTGTTCCTTTTGAATCTTTCAGCACTCTTCCATCAGGCATAGGCCATGACTTCCTTTCCATCTTTGCTATTTAAGTTTTAAAGCAACCAACAGGTGGACTATTCCATCTTACTGGTATAACCCTCAAGCTTCCAGTTGTCTAAGTATGTATCCATCCCCTAGGTGAGGCTTCAATTCTAGTTGAAGACTCATTCTGTAAAAGAAAAGAGATGCTATAGAAATGTAATGCAATAAGCCCCCACTGCCATCCAGATTGAAGCTGATAAAGTAGGTGTGCCATTAGAGAAAGCCTTATTCTTGGTTTTCCACAATTCCCAACATACAAAGTTAAGAAGCAACCTACTAAAAATTCCAACAACTGATGTTGAAGATGAGTTTAGCCACCATCCATTCAAATATTGATAGTTTGATCTCCCCATTCTTACTTGAACCCCTTCCTCAAAATGTTTCCACACTCTAGCTGCCATATGACAAGAAAAGAATGTGTGTTCTAGAGTCTCCTTATCTTAAGAGAATTGGCATATGCAAGGGAGTTGGAACCCTTTCTATTGTAGATATCATTAGTAGACAACAATGCATCAATACTCTCCACATAAATACTGAAATTTTCAAAGGTATTCTAGCATCCTAGATTATCTTCCTTGAGAATAAGCTAGGATTGTCATTTCTTCCTTCATCAACTATAGAAGTTACTGAGAATTTACCTGAAGAAAAGTAGCAATCCGGACATAATCATCCTTTTTAGTTGAGATCAACAACTCCTTATGGTTCAACCAATTGAGATTAAAGGAAGGGCAGGAGAGCTTTATCATCTCTATATCACATCTTCCATTATTCCACACTTGGTTCAACTTCAAATAAATAATTGGAGTGATATCAGAAGGTGGCAAACCTCTCTCATCCCAACCATCAAACTAGAAAAAGAAGCTACCATTTCTTTCTCTTACTCCAATCAAAGGCTCTAACAAATCTTCCACAACAATCATCCTCTTCCAGACAGAAGAAACTCTAGGCACTAAAGCACAACTTGCATGGATAACATTGTTCAAGTATTTAGAATGCAAGAAGAAGGACCATAATGAAGTTTTAGTTCTGAAAAGCCACCAAAGCTTCATTCAAATTCATTGAACAATGTCTGAATGCCTAATCCATTTTCATGAACAGGCTTGGCCATCTTATTCCAGGCTCTCCATTGCAATCTTTTACCCTATTCAGTTTCTACTCTCCATAGAAAATCAACAAACTTCCCTTAAATTTCCCTTAAATTTCCTTAATAACAGATTTGGGAGGAAACAGTACTGACAAGAGAGTATCTTTGCCTTGACAAATGTTTAATAACCAGCAATCTCTCTCCAACTGAGAGTACCTTTGCCTTCCAACCAACAATCTTGAGAGTAATATTATCAATCATTGCTAAAAAGTAGAGTGAACCTTTCTACCATTTTTAAGTAGACATCCAAGGTAAGTGAAAGGAAACTCCTTCTTGATAAATCTAGTAATCCTAGAAATCAGCTTAACTCTAGCTGAATTCCCTTGTGGAGAGACATAGAAATTGCTCTTGCTTCTATTAACCTTTGCTGCTTCATACATTCGTATAAAGGAAAAAAGACCAATTTAGTCCCTTATTTTTTGGGTATCCATTAATTTGGTCCCTTATCTATGACAGCATACCAATTTGGTCCCTTTTCTTTAAAAATATTAACCAATCTTAGGTTTATGACGAAAATCATGTGTATAAGACAAAATAATGGATCAAGCCACATGATAAATAGGTGGCCTATAACCAACAATAGATGTGTTGTCAAACACTCCATTAATTTGTCCACAATTTACATGACAAGCCTTAAATTAGTTAATTTTTTTAATGGATAAGGGACCAAATTGGTCACTTTGATAGATAAGGGATCAAATTGGTTGATAACCTCAAGATAAGGGACCAAATTGGTCTTTTTCCCTTTGTATAAAAGCATTGAGAATCTTGATAAACTTTTTTCCTCCATTAAGTAAGATCATGATGTCATCTACATAAGACAAATATGATATTGGAATGCAATTTCTAGCAGTGGACAAATACCACATATCATTCCTTTTTCAAAGCACTGATTCAAGCCCTTAGTGAAACCTCAGCATGAGAGACAGTAACCCCTTGTCTATCTCCTCTAGTTTATGTGGAATAACCAATTGGCTTCCCGTTGAATAAAATGGAGAACCAAGAAGATTCAACACAATTAGCAAGAAAACCAATAGAATGAAAGCATCTGCAAATCTAAATCTCCTCAAGACAGCATATAAAAACTTCCAAGAGACCTTATCAAGAGCTTTATCTATATCAAGTTTAAGAATCATATTTCCCCCTCTTACAGGTTTATTCACATGTTCCACAAGTTCCTGAGCCAGCAAAATATTTCTACCTTGTACAAAAACACTTTGCTGCTCACAAATCAACTATGGAAGCAATCTTTTAAACCTACTGGCTAGAAGCTTTGTGAAAAATTTATTAGCTACTGTGCATAATCTAATAGGGCTAAAATCTGCAAAAGTGGAAGGAATCTATACCTTGGGAATAAGACATATCATGGTGCTAGTCAGAGCTTTAGGTAAAGATAATCCTTGAATCATTTCCTTAGCAGCTGACAACAAATCTTCTGAGATTATGCTCCAACAGGTCTTGAAGAAATAACTATTGAAGCCATCTCAACCAGCTACACTGTCAGAATCCAAAGAAAAGGCCACTTCTTTCAATTCTTCCATTGAGAAGTATTGGATGTTCAATTAGCACTCCATTGTCCTCATCTATCAAGATTGTAGGAATGACTTCCAACAGTTGCTCATCATTCCTAATACCCTTATTAGAGAGTAAACTTTCAAATAATGAACTGGATTATCCCCCAAAAAAGAAGGATCATTAATCCAGTTCCTCTCAAAATCCATAAGCCTCCTTATGCAGAGATTATTCCACTGGACTTGTTGTTGAATGTGAAAGAACATAGTGTTCTAAAGAATGGTTAATAAATAGGGTTTGTGGAAAACAAAATACTCTCTCTATTCCCTTTTACCGGTTTCTTTAGATAATTTATTTTGTGGCTTTAAGAATTTAAAGAAGCATTAAATGAACTTTTTCCTCATTTACTCTTAAATGACAGATTAATAGAGAGGGAGCATTATATAGTTAGGGAATTTAATGTAAGAGGGTAATTTAGTCACTTTGAACTATTTTTTGCAAAATTGATGCAATTATTGTGCACCAGTTCAAAATGACAATTAGGGAAATAGAACAGGGGTATTAAGATACTCTTTCTCTTCCATTTTATCTGTTGTTTTTGTCAATTTACTTTGTTCCAAATTATCTATCGTTTTAGTCAATTTGCTTCGTTTAAAATTATCTGTCAATTAAGAAAATCTAGATGTGTATTAAGAGATGTTTTTTCAATTTTACTATTAGCATAAAAGTTAATTTATTCTACTCTCTTAATCATCTCTCTCTCGTTAATGTTTCTGTCTTTTTTGGTTACAACAAAACTACTGTACATATCAATAAACTTTTCTATGTTACTAACTTCTATCACTGAATTTTTTTATGGCCGAATTGATCACTTAACTCCTAACATCATCGACTAGAACCCTTTTCATTCATTCGAACGTTAATTGGTCGTTATGTGTGAAAAACGTGAACACCACATAATTTTAAAGGGTTTAAAGTGTCTAAAATACTAAAGATAAAGTTAATGAGAAATTTGGACATAAATTACAATAAAATTCCTCAAGTATTTCAAATGATGAGAATTTTGGATGTAAATTACAATAAAATCCCTCAAGTATTTCAAACATATATCAGAAGTTCTTTGTGATAGTTCCCACGTCAACCTCCTCTATGGTGCCTCTTGGTTTAAAAGAACAAAATTGAAACCCAACCTCAAATGTTACTAAAAATGGCCGTTTGACGATAAATATCCAATTCCATTCAAATCACCACTATCCAGTCATCTCAGTAAGAGCTAAGATGTTGAACTCATTGACAATTAAAGGTTAGTCTTTATCAACAATATAATTTTGAAAAAAAATAAAAAAAATCTAGAACAAAATTTTAGATGCATATCCAAGATGAGATATGAATCATGGTTCCCAAAAAGAGAGAGAGAAAGAGATAGAGAGACAGGATCTTTGTGTCCAAAAAATGAGATCTCATAAATATTTCTTGGAATTTTGTTGCCAAAAATATGAAACCCTAAAAATTTTTCCATATCTTTGTTCCCCAATGAGGTCCCAAAAAGTTTCCTCCTAGATCTCATTCCCAAAATTTTCTCAAATCTTTGTTTTCAAAAAAAAAACAGGGATCTAGGAACTTTTTCTTAAATCTTCCAATAACAAGAGAGATGATGCATCCTTGAGTGATTCCAAGCAAACTTTTACAGCCATGGATAGTAATTAGAGCAACTGTTGGCAAAGAATGAATAAGAGAGAAGATGACGGTTAAGAAAAAAGAAAATAAACACAAAAGAGAAAGCAAGTAAAAGAAAGAAAAAAAAAAGAAAAGATAAAAAGGAAATAGAAAACAAGAAAATGTTGGGACTGATTGATAATGGTGGTGTTGTGGTCTCTGAGATGGGTTGGGTGTTGGTAGAACTGTAGAAGTTCAGCAAAATAGAGGAGGCAAAAGAAAGTGGTGATGGGTAGGGTATTGGGGGAAGCTCCAGAACAATAAAAATTATGATAAGAAAAAAAAGAAAAGAAAAACCAAACATAATATTTTGTGGACGTTTTTATCCCTCATAACTAACGTGACTAGCATACATGGATTCCTTTTAGCTAATGCCCGACTTAACGATTTATATTGAATGGAATGGGTTTTGGACAACAATTTTCATAGTTGAGTAATCACATTGACCCATAAAAAATTATTAGTGACCTAAGTTAGTAACCAGTGAAAGTTTATTGGTGTGTGCGGTATTTTGCCCCGTTTGGTTTTCATAATCAACTAGTTAAATGCAAGGGTTATTTAGTCATTTTGAACTATTTTTTAATAGAATTCAAACATTTTAATAAATTTTTTAAGTCTTGTGCACCAACCTAAAATGACAGATAAAATAAACGATGGGAGTAATTTAATTGTATTAAATGGGATGATGTATGGGAAGTAAAACAAATGGTTTTGAATGCAATATGGCCATTATTAGGTACTAGGTAGTTTGTGGAATTAACTTCATTAAGCACTTATAGCTAATAATGGCCAATGTTGAAACGGTTTCGGCTTGTGATAAGATTTCAAACAACAAGTGGTAAAAATAAACTCAAACGATCAACCAAACCTTACCCTCAGACTTGCAAATATTCCATGTATGATTGTAGATAGTGGTGAGTTAGTATCATTCTCTCGAGGATTGCGACAACAATTACTAAGCATATATGGTCTTTTACTATTTAGATAAAATCACTTATAGTTTGTCACTAACTAAAATTGGAAAGAAAATAAACAAACACCAAAATTAACGAACTAAATTAAGAAAGTAAGTAAATAGCTAATCCAAGAAAGAAAATAAGGATTAATAATAACCACCACCCTAAGAAGCATAATTGAACTCATAATTGAAGTAAGAAATTTATTCTAGTAAAGCATGTAAAGATTATTTCTAGAAAAAGCACGTAATATACTCTAAAATTTTTTGGAGAAATTACTCTAAGAAAGTAATTAACTTTAACCTAATAAAGAAAGTAAAAACTAATTTAAGAAAATAAGTCAAATTAATCTAGGAAAGCTTGATTAAAACCATTATTCGAATTGTAACTACGAAATCATTAACTAAACTTCTAGAGATTTCAGAAAAAATGCATTTTAAACTAAAGTAAGAAATTCTAGGAAATGACTTGAAATCTAATGTTAAAACTAAGAGTTTTTTGTTTTAAAAGAGATTTTAGAAAAAGTTCACTCAATTATAATGGATTTAATAGAAAGAAATTAAAGATTACACTAAGAAATCACTGAAATGGTAAGAACTCATAATTTTTTAGGAAATCTAGATTTTTACCCTAAATGAATTGCAAGGAATTTAAATGGAAAGCAAGCAAAACTCATATCTACTTGTAGCTAAGAGAAAACTCACTAAATTCAAACTAATAAATATTTAAACTTGTTTAGAATTAAGAAGTACATCTAAGAATAATTGAAAGTGATATTTTTATTAGAAGAAAACTTGAGTATTAAGAAAGCTTCTATTCTTTTTTTTTAATGGCTAAACACCGGTACCTTGGTAGGAGGTGCCACTCACAAATTTTATTGATTAAAACAAAATTAAAATATAAAGAGGGGGACTAGAAGTTACCATAACCTCCTAATAGACGACATGTAGTAATGAAAAGATAAAAAACAATGCCGATTATTTACTAAGACATAATGAAGGAAATTTGGTAGCATCAAGTTTAAGAATACCATTCAATGAATTTGGATAAGTGGAAGAGTTAAACAGAACGAGCAAATTATTCAGTGGCTGAATTTGCGTCACAAAAAATATAGAACAATTGAAAATCACAATCCACCATACAAAGCCTTATTTTACGTATCACACCAATTGCCAAGAAGCGGAGCTTGTGTTTACGACTATGTTACACAAAAGCTGCGTATCAAGTTCTACCATGACTAAGTTGTGCCCAAGACTCAATGATGACTACAAGCCGACTAAACAACCTCAAATAAGGTTGAATCCTACGTTGAAATAGGTAGTTAAAAAAGAAGTTTTGAAATTACTAGATGTTTGAATCATTTATCCTATAAGTGATAGTGAACGGGTGAGCCCGACTGTAGTAGTACCCAAGAAAAAGGGGTCACGGTAGTTTTAAATGAGAAAAATGAGTTTATTCTCCCTAGATTAGTGACACAGTGGTAGATATGTATTGAGTACAGGAAACTTAATGAAGCCACAAGGAAAGACCACTTTACCTTGCCATTCATTGACCAAATACTTGAGCACCTATTAGGACATGCTTTTTATTGCTTTCTCGATAGTTATTCAGGGTATTTTCAAAAAGCCATAGCCCCTGAAGATTAAGAGAAAACCACTTTTACTTGTCCTTATGGAACTTTTGCTTACCAGCGTATGCCTTTTGAATTGTGTAATGCTCCTAGCACGTTCCAGTGACACATGTTTGCTATTTTCCATGACATTATTGAAAAATTTATTGAAATTTTCATGGATGAATTCTTTTAATTCATGTTTGGATAACCTTGCTTGTGTTTTGGAAAGATATGAATCTACCAACATGGCACCGAACTGGGAAAAGTGTCATTTCATGGTAAGGAAAGGGATTGTGATAGGCCATCAAATTTTTGTTGTATAAGGGTATAGAAGTAGATAAGTTTAAAGTAGAGGTCATTGAAAAATTACCACCTCCTACAATATATGAAGAAAGTGAGGACCTTCCTCGGTCACGCCGATTTCTACCGATTTTTCATTAAAATTTTTTCTTTGATTTCTCATCCATTATGTACTTTGTTGCAAAAATATGTGCCTTTTAATTTTAACGATGAATGTATATCTATTTTTAATAAATTGAAAGAAGTTTTTATTACAAAACCAGTCATAGTTGCTCTAAACTGGAAGTTGCCTTTTGAGCTAATGTGTGATACAAGTGACTATGCCGTAGGAGCGGTATTATGTCAAAACAAAGATAAAGTTTTGCATGTTGTATGCTATGCTAGCCATACCCTTAACAAAGCTCAAGTGAACTATTCCACCACTGAAAAAGAATTGCTAGCAGTAGTATTTGCATTTGATAAGTTTAGGTCATATCTCAAAGGTAACAAGGTGACCGTTCATACAGATCCTTCAACTCTTAAATTTGCACTTATTGACTAAAAATGATGCTAAACCTAGACAAATCAAGTGGATTTTTCTATTGCAGGAATTCTATTGGGAGGTCGTAGATAATAAGGGAGCTGAAAATATAGTGGTAGACCACCTATCAAGGTCAGAGGAAACAAAGTCAAAAATAGGTGAGAAGGTGCCGATTAATGAAACCTTTTCGGAAGAACAATCGATGATAGTGGATAAGAGTGCACCTTGGTACGTAGATATCATTAATTTTCTCATAGCCAAGCCAGTTCTATCCACCATGGATTAAAATCAGAGGAAAAAGTTCCTATCGGAGATGAAATATTACATTTAGAATGACCCTTATCTTTACCGCCGGTGTAAGGATCAAGTGATCCGGAGATGCATACTAGAAAGTGAGATTCAAAGTGTTTTATATCAATGCCATTTTCCACTAGTAGGAGGGCATCATGGCCCTCAAAGGACGGCAGGAAAATCCTTCAAAGTGGACTCTTTTAGCCTACAATATTTCATATTAGGGATGCAAGAAACTTTGTGTTGCAATATGATGAATGTCAACGTGTCGATAACTTGTCTAGAAGGGATGAAATGCCTTTAAATAATATTTTAGTTTGTGAGATCTTTGATGTTTGGGGTATTGATTTTATGGGCCCTTTTTCACCATCACTCAATAATAAATTCATCCTTGTGGCAGTGGATTAGGTGTCTAAATGGGTGGAAGTAATGGTGCTATTGTCACATCCCAAAATTGGAGTCGCAACACGTCATACCCTCACATTCTCACGAGGACACTAGACTCAAAATCATCAAATTCTTGATCCACTCCCATTAATCGAATCTATGATTACCTATAAAAATATTAAATAATGGGGTGAGTAATAACTTGCGCAGTTAGTACCCCGTATTTCATCCATTAGACCAAGTACGTTATTATAAAATTAATTTCAAAAATCTGTGAACACAATCAACACATACATATACATATATATAGTTTATAAGACATTTGCAATTTGATTCTTGTTAGAACCTGAAAAGTAATTAATTCATTAGAAGGATAAGTGACAATCATTGGCATATTTTTTTAAAAGCAATAATTCAAAAAATTCAATATCACACATAATCATTCATATTTGATTGGCTCAAAGACTCATTTAGGCATTATTCAAGATATCTTGTCCTGACTATTATACTTACTAGGATGGGCCACAACACTAGCCAACTATATCCCGCTAGACAAGGGCCATACACTGACAGAAACTAGCTCCCTATCGACTCAACCAAAGGTATACAATGAGACAAACTGATACGAAACATGACAAATTACACACATTAATTTACATTCAAAGGTGCCACTTACAATTTTACATATATGAAAACATTCAAATATCCATGCTCGAACCATTTTATATATCAAATATACATTTAGAAAACATTTACACAATTATAAAAGAATTTGGAAAACATGGAAGAGAATAGGGACCACTTATGTCTTAAACAATCTAAAACACGTGAATTTAACTTAAGTAATCCTCTAGTAAAATCGGTGAATCCATGCCTATAGCACAACCAAAATATCTTAATTTTATTTCTTAAAATCTTTTTAGGGTCTATGTGAAGTAATTATAAACTTTAGGAACCATTTTGTAAATCTAAAAATACTTCCAGGGGCTTCTGGGATTATTTTAAAATCATCTGGGTCGAAGTATAGTTTTCAAAACTTGAAAATGACCTAATTTGTTACACTAAAATCCTTTTGGGCTTTAGTGAAAATCTTACAAAAACTTAAGGGGCTGATATGTAAATAATATAAAACACCATCATCTTCATCATTATGGAACACTACTACTCATTAGTCTATTCTCTTTTCTTTTCTTTTAAAATCTATTTTTCCTTTGTTTTTAATTTTAAAAAACTCCTGAATGTATTTACAGAAAAATAGTTCCCTAATAATTCTTAATATATTCCATTTTTCCGAATTAAATAAATACGAAAATAACCCATAAAAACATTAATGTTGACCCACAAATCTATTCTTAATTTCAGACACATTGTTTGAAAAATGAAAAGACTCAAATAAAATATATTGTTAACCCATAAAAATTACATAAAATAAATCCTATCATTAAATGCACATGGTCCCTAATAATTTAGAATAAATTAAAGCGTAAGATAAAATAAATAATTACGAAAATTAATACTCATTAAAATAGAAGGAGCTTAATTTTTCATTTATGGTCTTGAAAAAAAAAATCCTTTTTTCTTCTCACGATTCTCCTCGAAAAATGTCATAGTGTTCTAACACTAAACCCCAATATTTATATAGAAATAAATTCCTAAATTTTCTCCTACATTTTTGAAGATTAAAATGGATTACTATTTAACACTTATTCTCTAACTAAAACTCTAGTATTTAGAATCTTCCAAATATTTATTTTATTTTCTTATTTTTATTTAACCCAAAAATTGCGGGTTTCACAACTATCGAGCAATAATGCTAAAGTGGAGGTGAATTTTGTGAGAAAGAACATTTTCTCAAGGTTCGATGTCCCGTGACACTACCATAAGTGACAGAGGAACACATTTCAAAATTCCTTCTTTGAGTGTGTCTTATCCAAATATGGAGTCACCCATAAGATAGCCCAAGCATATCATCCACAAACTTCTAGAAAAGTGGAAATATCCAATCAGGAGTTGAACGTGCATTCTTGAGAAAACCGTGAATTCTTCAAGGAAAGACTGGTCTAAGAAGCTCGATGATGCATTATGGGCATACATGACCACCTTCAAGACTC
This sequence comes from Cinchona pubescens, assembly GCA_025175665.1. NCBI lineage: Eukaryota > Viridiplantae > Streptophyta > Magnoliopsida > Gentianales > Rubiaceae > Cinchona > Cinchona pubescens. The sequence goes on along the minus strand of JANKKI010000075.1, from coordinate 7,565,824 downwards.
CAATTGGGATGTCTCCTTATAGAATGATTTACAGTAAGGCTTGTCATCTCCCGGTTGAAATCGAGCACAAGGCATATTGGGCAATAAAATGTCTCAATTATGATTTGAAGGAGACTGGGGAGAATAGGCTTCTAGATTTGAACGAATTGGATGAATTTCAAAGAGAAGCCCATGAAAATGCAAAACTTCATAAAGAAAATACAAACTTATGGCACGACAAGCGTATTTTGCGCAAGGAATTCAAAATGAGGGAAATGGTTTTATTCATATAACTCAAGACTTAAGTTGTTTCCCAACAAGTTGAAGTCAAGATGATGTGGGCCGTTTGAAGTAGTATGGACATTCCCATATGGCATTGGAGCTCAAAGGAAGGCAAGGAAATTTCAAGGTTAATGGTCACCGGGTGAAGCACTACTATGGAGGAATCATCAACAAGGAACGGAAACCGTTCACCTTATCAATGCTTGATGATCTTAAGTGCCGCAGTCGAGCCAATGACAATAAACAAAGGCACTGAATGGGAGGCAACCCATGTCCTTTTATAATTTATTTTGTGTGTTGTTTTTTATTTTCTTTAGTTTCCTTATCATTTGTATGCATATCATCTTAAATTGCAAGTAAAACAGATTAGAACTTAATTTTAAGGTCTTGTTAGTTTGAGTGGTTTAGGAAGGGATACACAAGTTAAGGACTTTTATTTTACGCACATGCCTACCATTTGGTGGGCATGTGCTTGAAATCCAGAAGGAAAATTTCGAGTTTTGCGAATAAGAACTCGTGCACATGGGTGCCTTGACCTTGCACATGTGTGCAAGAGTCAGAACTGAACATAACCCATTCAGATTCTCCCACACATGCCCGAGTCATTTTGTACATGTGCATTAGTCGAGTTAAATACCCCAATCCCTTTATTTTCAGCACTTAAACAAGATATTTCATCCTTCCCTTCTCCTCTTAAACCCTCTAGCCCCCAACACTTGTTATACCCTCAAATCACTCCTTGATCCCTTCTATTCAGATCAATTTCTTCTTCTTTCAGGAGCAAACACCGTTAAGCCATGAATTTCGTTGATTGTCTATTGTTTTCCTTTTTGGGGTTTGTAATTTTCTTGGAAGAAAGTTTTGATTTTTGATAATTTTATTATGCTTACTTATCATGTAATGAATAATCAATTGTTGATGTGCTTAATTATTGAATTGTTCTTTGAATTGCGAAGTAACTGTGTGGTCCTTACATAGAGAAAAGTCCAATCTTTGTTTATGCATGCCAAATGTTTTCTGATAAAATGCCTCAATAAAGAAAAATTTTAAAACACTAGACATTTGTGCAGGAATTCAATTCCTAGGACTTCAGTTATGACATGATTTTTCTCTATTCATTTTATTGGTTAAAAAGATTCTAGGAGTGTACTAAACATATACACATCACTTAGTATTGGCATTACCATAGTTGACTTTGTCTTGTGAATACTAAGGTTAATTATTAGTTTGAGGTTATAGAATTTAATAAGGGTGGGGAGGTAGTAGTTGTATTTGGGTGTCTTATATCACACAATTTACTTTTTGTACGAATTGCACGCAAGGGTAAGCAACCTGGGAGTTGAAGGTCGATCGGAGCCTCTTCTTCTGCAGTGCCACAACAAGAACCTCAAGAGCATTCAGAGAAGGAGAATGTTCAGGAGCAATTCTTAAATGCAGCTACCCAGAAAAGTACGAGTTGGATATTTTGATAAGGGCAACAATCAAGGAGAAGGGTATACAAATCCCTAGTACATATAGTGAATTCTAAGGTATATGTCAAGCGAAAAATGTGGATATTTTTGGAAATACGATCATTTGTCTATTGAGAGTAAATCGAGTTCGTAATGATGAGTGGCTGACTATTCGTGACACCAACATGAAACTTAACGACATCACGAACCTTATTTTCACGGGTAAAGTAAAGTGGACCTGTGGTACTGCGGGTTCTTCGTGTCATTTTAATGCTAATATGCTTCAACCTGTTTGGTTCGTTTTGTTCAAGATTTTATGTGCTTGCCTCCTCTCGGTTAGTCATCTTACTCATGTTACATTAGAGGGGGCTAAACTTTTATATACCATTGCTTTGGGTAGGTCGGTCGATGTGGGCCAATTAATTAGCCAACAAATTCGTTATACAACAATAGTCAAACAATCTGCCTTATGAATCCCATATTTAATTACTGCATTTGTGTTGAGAAAGGTGTTGAAATTGATCTGGCCGAGGAAAAATTTAAGCCAGGTAAGCCTATTACATTGGATGGAGAAATTTAGGCCTCGGTCAGATTAACCCGTTCTCAGGATTCAACTTCACAGCTGTCGAGTAGTGAACCAATTTCAAGGCATAGTTAAGACGAGCTTCTTGAGCAAATTTTGTTAGAACAGTGGCGTATGCGACGCCGATTTGATACTTACATTCACTTTCAGCAAGCCTGGCATCAAAGCATGGAGGTTTGTCAGCTAGAACGTAAGCGAGGGGAAGATTTGTCCACATTTCCACCTTTCCTTCCATTTTTGCAGGAGTTGGCACCTTTTGACGAAAAGTCTTGATTGATCCGTTATCATGTCATTGAAGCCTTGGAATTTTATTATTGTCATGGAATAACTTAATGTCGTTTTGTGTTTTGCTTTCATTTATTTTAAGATGAAGCTGTACTTTTAGTTGTTTTATTTTGAACTTATTTTTTATGTTAGTTTTGTTTGTTATGTATGGACTTGAAGGGATTAAGTTTTTTATTGAATATCGTGGAATTTATTCCTTGATTTTTTTTTCTTTTCTTTAATTTTGTAAAGGGTTTAACATGTTGCTTTTATTTAGTGTTACCACCAAGCCTCAACTCAAATTATAGTTAATTATGATGTGATACACTGCACCAAACATTCTTAACTATCGGAGAAGCCCTTTCCCTCTTTGTTCTCTTATTTTCTTTAACATTGAGGATAATGTTTATTTCTAAGTTTTGGGGTGCGGAGTTATCTAGATTTATAGTTGTTTGGTGGATAAATTGTGTAGGTTTCTCATTTTTGCTACAATATCTTAATTTTTCATTTAATTTTAGTGCTTTTCAAGATTTCTCAAAATTTTTGTTCGAATTAGCTGAAATTTTTTGAAATTTTCGGGAATTTTGCAATGCTTAGCATTTCTCTTTGGTTTTCTTCATGAAAAATTTTGAGCTAAACCATTCATGAGTCGGGTAGTTGGTATTAATATTTTCCTTGCATGATTTCTAAGAATTATTGAGCACTTAGCCACAAATTATTTTTATTTCTATTACTTAGAGATCTTAATTATGAGGACACACCTATATTCTATCCCAAAAACTTGCTTAAGGAAAAATTTTATAGACAACTTGATTTGATTTGATGATGAGGGTAGAGCCTTCTTTGGTCATTTAAGCCTTTCAAGCCAACCCTATTTTATATGATTTTATCCCTAGTACCTTATTTGAGTCTTAATTTGTAATGAATGGAGAGAAACACCATTCATTTTCTTTCATTAAAACTCAATTTATCTACCTTTATGAGCTTAATAATTTCTTTTATTTTTTCTGTCCAAAATGTCGCTTAAGAGCTTTATTTTATGCAATTATTTGTTAAGAGAATAAAAGGCAAGAAATGGGTATTGAAAATAAATGAAAAAAAATTCTTTAAAATTACAGGTAGTGCCTGTCACTGGTACCTGCATTGATGTGATCGCGAGTAGTACTATCACTGGTACCCATATTGGGAGCGGACATGGAAAAAAAGATGGAAAGAAATATGAAAGAAATGTATGGAAAAATGTTGGCATGTTGCTAGTGATCATTGATTTTGAAGGAGAAGGATTTTTTTTGGTTGTTGTATGAAATTCTTTATGTGTGTCTGTTGATTAAGAGTGGGGTTATTTCTCTATATGGATAGGCGGTTTAGTGTGTTGGAGAAGCAGTTTTATTTTGATGTATGGCCAGCATTAATTTAGAACTCTTTCCTTTGTCTTGTGATATACTTATCCTTTCTTTGATTAGCCAATACCTAACCTAACGTTACAAGCCAAAAAGTCCTACCTGATTTAAATTGAGTCGGTTGTCTATATTAGTAGAGAGGTGTAAGAAAAGTGAGTTATGGGGTGTTTAAAAAAATCCAAAGAGTTTGCATGATTTGGTCCGAGTGTCGAGAAAATTGAGTTTTTATTGAATGGCTATATTCACACACACACATCGGATTTCATATCTAGGATTTTATTGGCATTTGAGCTCTTGGGTTCTTAGATTACTTTTGATAGTGGCGTGGCTCTTGTTTGTTAATGTGGACAATTGTTGAGATTGTTCTGGGTGAATTTTTAATGAGCTTATTTGTTTCAATTCTATTTTTTGCTCGAGGAGGATCAAAATCTAAGTGTGAGGTAATTTGATAAATTCATACATGTGTTATATTTTATGTATCGTTATTTTTATGTGATACAAGCAATGTTTGAATTAATTATGAGCTTAATTGTTTTATTTTTAGTTTGTGTAAGTTTGGAATGAAAAAAGAGTCAAAAAGGATCAAAAGGTTGGAGAAAAATCATAAGGATAAAAACGTATACTAGCGAGGTGCAAATTTGATAACTATTTCGTATTTTGAGCGCACTTTCTTGTCCAAGCTCCGATCGAGTTGACTAAAGATGCGTTGGAAAGCTAAGAGAGAAAGATACAAGTTTTATGTTCTGAGTTTTCCCAAATTCCATCAGTGTTAAGGTCAAAATTGAGGTGGAAATTCAATCAAGTGTTCTGGAAGTTGTGCACATGTGCGACCAAAAGCTTGCGCATGTGCGCAAATTCCAGAGAAGACAATAAATCTAGGAGCACTATCACACATACATCTTGAGCATTTTTGCGCATGTGTGCACGTTGCAGTAAACTTCAGCATAAATTGTTATTGTTGGCAGCTGTTTTCATTTGGTTAGACTAGTTTTCTAGGAATTTCACATTTCTATCATTAGATAGGGGATTTAATCCTAAAATTCTCTACAAATATGCCAATATTGAGCTGAGAATATCATTATAGGATAGCATTAGCCACTATTAGTTAGGGTTAGCTCTCTAGGATAGTTAGGTTTTTTTCCAAGACGCAAGATTTAGTAATCTCAATTCTTTTGTACTTTATCAACCTTTGTTCTGCATACACAACTGAGTTTGCTTATTTTTTATTCAATTTAATTCCTTTGGTTTCAGTTTTATGCTTTTAATTATTGCCATTCTTAGTTTATTTCCGTTCTTAACTACAATTCATAGTTTTAATTTAATTCCGCTGAATTAGAGTATCAAAGTTGCAATCTTTAGTTTATTAATTATTGCCCCTATCTCATTAATTCAATCGTAGATAGAATTAATCGCTTTCTTAGATTTCAATCTTTGCACGAATTAGATTAATTCAATTCAGTAGATATAGTAAGCAGAGAAACCCTTTTTTAATAATTTGTCTAACTAGTAAATAGGTTTGTGAACCCTTGTAATTGTTCCATAATTCTCACAGGAACGATCCTTACTCACCCAAACTACAAATTTAGCTCATATCCCTGTGAGCATGTGAATGTTGGTTAGGGTTATTACGGTTTTTATTTATTGCTTGTTTGTAAATTGAATTACCTAATCCAATATTTACCCAAACAATTTTGTATAAATTCTCCTCAAAGTTTTTCACAAACTTGAAAGTATATAGTAAGAATTACACAAATAATTACTAACACGTAAAACACAATAAGTAATTATACACTAATAAAGAAAAGAATTAACAAAGTAATGGTGAATCTATTTAACCAGGAATGCAAACTAAGCATTTTAGAAGTCTAAAATAAGTTGGTCAAACGGCAAACTAGAGTTTCAAGCTAGAAAGAATTAACCCGAGAGGGGCTTTGTGTATTTTTGGAATTTCACACTTCTTTTCTTTAACCTGAGAGCAAAATATAGAAAGAAATTGAAAAATAAAAAAATTTTAGTCGACAATGATGCCTTAGAAAAGTGGGAAAATTACAGTAATTTAATTCAAATCCTAATAGGAAAAAGATTATAACTACTCCAAATTAGAAATAGGTATTAGTGTAATTGAAGTGGGACAAAGATTCAAGTTAATGATGCATTCCAACTACAAAAAGGATTTAAATTGTGCAAGTGTACAGAAACAAGGAATAGCAATTAGTTTTGAAGCACAACAGAACCTCACAAACCCTACTCGACTAGGGTTTGTGAATTCGGTTTTTTCCCTTTTTTTCTCTGTTCTTTTTCCTCGAATATTTTTTTAAAGAAAAAAGAATACGCCGTCGAAACAGTGTCAATGAACAGTGCTAATAAATAGTACCAATTTTTTTATCAATAACAGAACAACGAATTAACACTCGAATATGAGCAAAATTAATCTAATATTCAGTTCAAAAGAGAGCAAGAATAAAGCTGCTAATTTCCACGAACAATAACAAACAAGAACATTAAGGAACAAGAATATGAACAAGTTGAAATTTTTTTTTTTTTTTTTGAATGTAACCGAGCAAGAACAGCAAATAAGGAACTAACGAAGGTATGAACACAAGAAAAAAAATGTGTTTAGGAACCAAAGCTATCACTTTGACGCAAACCCTGCAAATAAACGAGACCCGGAACTGATGCAGAACCCAAGACCATCTAAGCAACTCCAACTTGATGGACTTAAACCTTTGATTAAGAAGTCAAGAATTCAAAGTATCAGTTCTCAACTGTGCGAGATATCGATCCATTGTCTATAACAAGACTAGAACCAATAGCATTTAGGTTAGCAATCACAACAATCAATCTGATGAATACCTAAGTCTTTGGAAGACAATTTGGAGAACTTTCTCACAAAATTGTATTGTCCCAATAATGTTGAATGAATAAGTCGGCTATGGGGGGTATTTTAATGTGTAAAACCAGCCCCAAAACCGTACATATAATTCCTACCAATTATAGGACAACAACTTGTCAAATCGCAACTAGTTTAGGACTGGAACACAAGACTTAAAATGAGCTAAACTAAATTAATGTGGATTGATTTTTGTCCAAATAAATTAACAAAATAAAATAAAATTCCTAGAAACAAATGATGAAATTAAATCCTAATATAATTAGGAATGGATGGCCGAATAGTTGACTTGGCTGAATTAGGGTTTTCTCTCGACTTCTTCACGGTGGATCAAATTCGTTTTCAAGTCTTAGGCCTTTGAACTTCACTAACTCGAACCCTTGACTTTCTTGGATTTCCAATTTGTTTTTATTGACTTATTGAGCTCCACCATCCACAAGTTTGATGTCTTCAAGGTTGAACATCTCTTCTTGTATCAATAGGTGACTGCAGTTTTTAGACCGTAGTCAAATTTCCAGATCTATAGAAGTTCAACCTTTGACAACCGTAGTTCTCAAAATGAGGAAATCGCAGTTATGAAGACTTCATAAATTTTCAGCCAACTTTTCCAACTTTTCTCCAATCCATCACCTTGGCCTCTCTATCACCTGCAAACATAAAAATATAGATTTAGAGAGACATTTCACTTGTCATTCCAACACAACCACTTCAAACTAGAGTTAAACCGTAAAGATACTCAAACTATCTAATTAATCTTTTAAGATTAAACAAATAAAATATAAATAAGGGAAAAGAAACTTGGGTTGCCTCAACTTTGGAATGTGAGATCAAGTTAGACTCTTAAGGATGGTTGACCACCGTTTTGGCTTTGGTCTCCATAGAAAGAGCTTGATTCCCTTCTTCTCAATAACAATTGCTTGATCACCACTTTTCCATGAGTAATTCTCTTTTTCAAAACATTTACTAGGGCTAATGGATTAAACACTATCCCAATTTTATTCTCAAACCACCCTCTCTTCTTTTTGGTGAGTGCATTATCACTCGTTTGTCCATGTCCCTCCCCAATCATTGGAGATCACACTTTGGTTCTTCAACGATTTGCAACCAACATCAGGTGACTCTTATTCTACTTTATGATTCAAGTCATTCTTTGCTTCATTAATCATCTTAAGTGATCTTAACTGAATTGTCTTCTCCACCATTGAGTGCTTCAACTTTTAACCTGTCAACAAGAGAATCACATGAGTGGTTGACACAATATACTTAAAGATTGGAACATTGTCATTTTGATCAATGACATCAAATTCAATCAATTCATTTTTAACTTGTATGATCAATTTCCCTTTATGAATGTTAATCACGGCATGTGTAGTTGACAACAACGGGCATCCTAATATCAATGGAATTTCAACATCTTCGCCTGTGTTAAGTACTAGAAAATCGACTGGAAAAACCAGTTTGTCCACTTCCACTAGCACATCCTCCAATATGCCATAAGGTTTGCTCTCAGACAAATCCACCAATTAAAGTGTATGGAGATTTGAGTCAATTTTGCACTAGTAACTCCCAGCTTGTCATATATGACCTATGACATGACATTATGCTTGCCCCCAAATCACATAATGAGGGATTCAAAGTGTGCCCCCCTATATTCACTGGTATAGAAAAGCTACTGGGGCCCTTGAGTTTAGGTTGTAATCTCTTTTGCGCAATTACACTACATTTGGTGCTAAGGCATTCCTTTTTATCATCATCCCATCTTCACTTTTTCGTCAATAACTCTTTTGTTAACCTAGCATAGGGGAGCATTTTTGTGAGCGCCTCAACTAAGGAGATATTGACATGAAGCTTCTTGAACATCTAAAGGAATTAACTGAATTGCTTCTCTTTTTCTTCTTTCCTTGAATCAATTAATCTTTGAGGAAACCATATAGGTTCCCCAATTTTCTTCTTTCTGCACTCATTCTTCTTTGGTAACACATTCACCTTCCTTTTCCATATTTTCTTCATCACAAACAACTTCAATTTTCTCCTCATTTGTGAATCCTTGTGTCTGTGATTCACATCTTCATTATCAAACTCATGATTGTCACTTTTTTTCCAATCAACTCCTTCCCACTCCTCAAAGATATGGCTTTATATTGCTCTCTCCCATGGTTATTCCTCGGATTGGGAATGGTATCAGTAACCAATTTGGCGAGAAATTTGACCTATTTGATTCTCCAAATTTGTTGTAGTGGCCCTCAAATTTTCATACTCCCACCTTTGATTATCCATCTCTCTCCCTTAGTTCTCCAATCTCTCCTTTGGTTCTCATTTTCTCTTCTCAAAGTCTACAATTCCGTCCTCAAGTTATCCTCATATGTATGATCCCTTTGAGAGAAATGGTCATTGTATATAGGTTTGGAATAATTTTGAGGTTGAAATAGAGGACTTTGTTGTTGGGATTGATATGGAGGGTTCAGTTAAGCATTTCTTCGATGAGAGGATTGATAGGGTCTAGAAGTTGAAGCTTGGTTTTGGAAGTTTTTGGGTTGAGGATTTGGTATAGAATGATGGTTTTTGTTGATTTGTTTGATTACTCCATGAGAAATTGGGATGGTTACACCATGAGGGATTATAATTTTTGCCATACACTCTGGGAGGACTTCGTGAGTTAGGTTGTTGATTGGATACAAATTGGACTTGCTCAGTTAACCCCATTAGCACCTTATATTGGCCATTTTGATGATTGCCCCCACAAAAATAACAAGAAAGCGACACTTGAGGGGTCGAAGATATTGCATTGACCGTGCTGTCCCTCCCAAGTTCTTAATTGCTCTAGTCAAGTTCGTCATCACATTCTTCATGAGACCCTTGTTGGGCAAGTAAGGCGTCATTTGTGTTCAAATTCAACATCCCATCATGTTGGACATTAGCTTGTGTTGCTTCTTGTTGTTGCCAACCATTTGGGTTTAGGGGCCTATGGTAACAGTGATTTGAGGCCATCCTATTAAGTAGAGCTTATGCCTCTTCTGGAGTTTTGAAAGATATTGAACCATCCGCTCTAGCAGTCTAAACTCTACTATTGACCTTGTCTTCGAAAACAACCCATTATAAAAAGTTTGGATTTGAATCCATAATGGGATGGCATGATATGGGCATTTCCTCGATAGATCCTTGAATCGCTCTGATGTCATTGCGGAGCTTAGCGGTCCTTGAGGGCAAAAAATGTTTAGTTGGGAACTCTTGAGCCAATTGATTCCAAGATATAAACGTTTCTTGCTTAAAAGAGTAGTCATGCCTTCGCCCTATCTCTCAAGGAAAATGGGAAAGCTCTCATCCTAACACAATCCGACTGCATACCATTATACGTGAATATGTCAATGACTTCCTCAATTTTTACCAAGTATGTATATGGGTCCTCATTGGGTCCGTCCCTAAACATAGCATGAGTTTGGGTCATTTGATTGACGGCGGGTTTAATCTCTAAATTGTTGGCCTGCATAAGCAGTCAGGTAATACTTGAGTTCACCCCTTCGAAATTCGACGTTGTATTGCCCCCAAGGGGTCAACCATTGGCATTAGCCACATTTTTGTCCATGACTACCAAATTCACCATGCATACTATTCCCATTACCATGCCCATTTCCAAACCCATTATCACCCCTCCACTTCTTGATCTTCTTGTCCATTATTCTCATCAAAACCCCTAGCATTGATTTGTGGAATTGCCATTTGATTATCAGTTTGCTCTTATTGTGCTTTTTCTTTTCAGAGTGTTGACAATGTTCTTTTAATTTCCCAATCAAACAGTCTCAAGGATCGACTCCCCTTGACCATAAACTACACAACAAGAATAAAGAGCTTAGCTCCAACAGCAAATATTCAAAAGCAAGAAATAATCGAAAATTAAAGAAATCACACTAACCCTAACTACAAGTAACACTAAGAAAAGAAAGCATCTAATCTAGTATGATCCACTAGTATCTAATATCACCATTGCAACAGTGCCAACAACTTGTTCGGCAAAGATTGGTAGGTGAAAAGCACACAAACAAGTAATAAAAATAACCCTAAACTTCACCTAACCAACACCCGACATTTGGAACGAACTCTCGCAAGTATACGATGTAGGTTTGTAGGTTAGTGGTAAGTGGGTGTCATTTGCATGAAGATTGATTTGTGATTACTAGGCTATTTGGGTCATTACACTAGTTAGACAATTAAATGAAAAACCGATTTCCTTCCTTACTAGAGCAATAATGACTTAACAAAGAGGAAAGTACTAAAGTTAATCTGGAAAGCGATTAAAATTTATACTAAATGAAGCTAAACAACTATGCATAGAAAGAAGCACATATGAAAGTATACTAGATTAAAAAGTAACATGAAGTGCAAGAGTAATTAAGAGGTGACTTTAAGCTAAGACTAGAACTATTTCAACAAAAACAAGAAGATTAAGCCAGAATGCTAGACTAAATTGCCACACCAAAAGAGCTAACAAGTTGTGAACAATAAAATAGGCAAGTAAAATCTAAACAAGCAAACAATTATAATAACACTAGTATTAAACTGCTCTACCACTAAGAAAGCAAATATAGACTAGGCTAGGAAAGCAAGAAATCAAATGACAATAAGGCACTGATATTATTGTCTACTCTAAAGAAGCATTTAAATGATGACTAACTAATGATTTCATAATGATTGAACAATAAAGAGGAAATTGATAAAAACAGAAATTGAACTGCAAGATTTTTAAGATTTTGTCAAATGATTAAACAAAGAAAATAAGATTTGATGCTAACCCACAACTAAATAAAGCTTAGAACCTAGGAAAACACAAGATTGAAAGCAAGATTAGAAACTAAGTTAAAGATTTAAGCTAAGTCTAGAAACTAGTTGAAATTTGACTCAAATGAAAATGCAAGAGAGAGAAGATGAAAGCAAGTAAAATTGATGTCAAATTGACGAGAATTAAAAATCCTATGATTTAAGACTAAAAGGAAGAATTTTTACAACCAAAATCAAGTTAAAATTAGAGTTTGAGATAAGAGTAGAAAATAGTACTATGATAAGACTACTCTATGGAGGCTAGACTAAACAAAAATAAGAGGTACACCGACTACTATGTGTTCGTAGGGTAATTTTAAAAAAATTTCTGGTCAAAGTACTGACTTTTTTACTACAACCACAATCACCATTCTAACTGTACAAATTCGGTGACTGCAGTTCTTAAAGGAGTTTCTTTTTTGGCTTTAAAATCACGGTTATCAAATCTGCTCTTGGAATCTCATGACAGAGGTTATTGCACTTTGAAGTTGAGGTGGAGGAAACTAGGATTGTGGCTTTCATAGTTCGTATTCCTTGACTGCGACTGTGAAGCTGTTGACCGGACTTTGAATTTTTCAACTAATTGCATTCCAACCCCTTACTTCTTCCACTTCTTTAATTAGCAGCAAATTTCTAACATTACCTACAAAACACACCATAATTCATAAATTAAAATGCACCTAATATCATAAATTCCAATTAAGTCAAATTAGTGCATATTTTGCAAGGAATTTAAATAGAAAGCAAGTAAAATTTATTTCTACTTGTAGCTAAGAGAAAACCCACTAATCTAATTAAGATAATAAAGATTTAAACTTGCTAAGAAAGAAGTAGATCTAAGGAGGTGTTTGGTTTATGGGTATGAGGAAAGGAATGGGAATCAAGATTAATGATACCCATAGATTTTGTTCGGTTACTTATTATGGGAATCATTCTGTAGGAATGAAAGAGTTAGAAAATACCCACTTTCATTCCTCACTTTTGACTTGGGTTTCATATGGATTAACTTATCAACATAGTTAAACTCATGCTTTATTCAAACCAAACGAGTAAGGGAAAATAACATAAACCTATACGAATTACGGGGTTTATAAATTCTATTTTGATTCTGATTCCTAAATGTGAACCAAACACCTCCTAAGATTAATTGAAAGAGAATTTTTTATTAAAGGAAACTTGAGTATTAAGAAAGCTTCTAATCTACACTAAACTAAGCTAAAATCTATGAATTACCAACTACACCTATACTATGTGTCCTTTTGGTATGGTACAAGTTTAGATTTAAAGCGTTGTTTGAACCTAAAAAATTACAAGTGACAAAATTTAAAAATTCTAAACGCTTCTGTACCACGTTATCGCTTTTAAAACTGAAGTCGATATCGTGGTATCAAGCCGAAAATATGCCTTGAAATCGTCATTGATAGCACGGTATCGTTTCTAGTACAAATAACGATACTGCATTATGGAGCACTATTCTAACAACCTTAAATTCTCCTTTTTGTCATTTTTCTCCTTGAATCTTCTACTTCAAACTCCATATCTTTTAATTAAACCTACAAAATACCAATAAACTTAATAAATAATAAATTATACTAAAATTAATATTAAAATCATAATATTTACAGAAAATACAAATTGTAATACTAAATGCAATGTATCTAAACAAAACCACATAACTCAACTTTAAATTTTAGAAAATACCAACCAAATGTTAGGATTAATAAGCAAAATAACTCTAGTATAACTCTAGTTTACTAGAGTTATTAGCCAACAACCTACGATTAGTAAAAGATAGAAAGGGTCTTAAGAAATTTTTTAAGGGAAAAAAAATGAGAATATAGGTTTAGAGTTCCAAACGCAGGTTGGGAAGTCCGAACTATGGATAGAAAAGTAGAGTTTAAAACTTTATATAAGGTTCGATCTTTCAAATCTAGGTTAGAGACTTTGAACTATGGAGAAGAAAATGAACTTAAAAAGGTTTACAATGTTTGGACTTCCAAACATATGTTAGGGAGTTCAAATTATGAGGAGAAAAATGTAAACTTTAGATTGTAGTTTTTATTTTCTATTAAATAAATACATGTTTACCATACTCATACGGGCATATCTCTTCTTTTTTTTTAAATTCATATTTCAAATGACAAGTAGGTAACTACATTTGTGTATGGTTTTTTAATGGAATTATATATTCTAATGTTAGTAATTTTTTTTGATTTTCATGTACGTATTTTGTCTTTTAGTGCAAAAAAAACCAAAAATGCTGTGTAAATTTTAAATTGTATTTTTTTTTATTAAATAAATACATGTTTAGCATATAAACAGTAGGAACGTATCTCATTTTTTGAGATTCATATTCCAAAGGATGAGTAGGGACTATCTTTATGAGTGGTTTTTTGTACCTGATTTGATGGTGTAAAAAGAAAGTCAACGGGATTTATGTACTTTGATATTAGTAATTTCATTCGACTTTTTTATACATATTTCAGTTACTTTTTTAGAAACCTTAACGAGTGTTCTACTCAAAGAAAAAGGTTGTATATTTGTAGTTATTACTCAAATGCTCCGATTAATAATCATAATCATTACATTTAGTTTTAACGAGTAAGATAATTTTGGTAACTTTTTAGAAATCGTACTGACTATTCTGATCAAAGAAAAGTTTATATATTTGTAAGTATTGCTCAAATGCTCCCATAATAGTTATGATCAGTACATTTATATTTAATGGGTAAGTTAATTTTTGTGACTTTTCTAGAAATCCTACTGAATGTTTCGATCAAAGGAAAAGTTTGTATATTTTTAGTTATTGTTCAAATACTCCCACTAATAGTTTAGTCATGACCATTATATTTACGTTTAACGAGTAAGGTAATTTTGGTGACTTATTAGGAATCATACTACATGTTCCGATCAAAAGAAAAGTTAGTATATTTGTAGTTATTGCTCTAATACTCCCACTAATAGTCATGATCATTACATTTATGCTTAACAGGAAAGGTAATTTTGGTGACTTTTAGAAATTGTATTGAATGTTCTTATCAAAAGGAAAAGTTTGTATATTTTTAGCTATTGTACTAAATCAGGCACAATTCTGCAATTGGCTTTTGAGTTTTGTGATGTTTTCAGTATAGATTTGTTAGTTTTATACTATTCCTATCCTCATCCAATTTTAGATTCGTGATCTAGGTAAAAGACAAATTTAAAGGTACAAATTTTTTCCTGATTGGACATCAAAAAAGTTATTAAATTCATAATTTTTATTCAAATATCATCACTAGACATCAAAGTCGCTAAATTAAGGATCTATGTAAAAGGCAATTTTTGTGTCTTCTATGAAAGTGTTTTTTGGATCTGCAGATCAAAAGAAAAATTAGTGAATTTGTACTTTTTAGTCAAATTTCGTGACTAAACTTTATGATCGGTTAATTTAGGTTCAACTTGAAAGGCAATTTTGGTATCTCTTCTGAAAATATTTTTGATGTGCCGATCGAACGAATAATTAATGAATTCATAATTTTTATCCAAATATCATCACTAAACATCAAGATCGGCAAATTTAGGTTCTACTTGATTTTGGGAATTTCGGTGTCCTTTTTCAAAATATTTTTGGATTTGCCTATAAATCAAAAAATTAGTGAATTCATAATTTTTACTCAAATATCATCACTAATATAAGATCAATAAATTTATATTCAACTTAAAAGGCAATTTTGTACACATCTTTTTCTTTTTTACATAATCTATTCATACTAAAAAAGGGTTTCTAAATATTGGTTGATATTTAAATAAAATTTTGTATCAATAACGCGATGTATATAAAAAGTATACAGTGGATTGTATCGTTACAGATCCTAAGAATGTAAATGTTTATTCCAATCAAGATTTAAATGAAAATATTTTTCAATACAATATAAATTCAAGATCTTATATATGAAATTCCTTATTTTAGTAATTTTACTTATAAGGATATTGATATTCTACTTGAATGATTGATTTGCAGTTAATGGGCGAAAAGGAAAATGGTATTTTCTTTGATTTGAACGAGGTATTTGATGCGAGCAACTTTTCAAGTGATAGTTGTAAAGGAAACAAAGATAATGTAGGTTTCGATATGAATTCGACTAAAAATGGCAACATTGTGATTAAAATGTAATTATGTAATAATCACCAGCTATAAATTGTGATGAAATATTTGAACAATACAAAAACATTTAGGTTGTATTTGGAAGGTGATATTTGAGTAGATTTGGATATCAAATCTAAATTTTTCTAAGGTTATCTATGTTAAACCAAAATTTTCGAAAGAAAAAGTAAAAATAAAAATAAATAAATAAATCGTGGCTAATATATGATGCGTCATCAAGTAGTCAAAGTTCACTACTCAATGAGCATAAATCTAAAGACAGTAAATAGCAAATAACATGCAAAGCCACAAAGGCCATTTGGACATGATCATGGCAGTAAATAACAAAACGGGCAATATGGTTCTCCTCCACATTTTGGAATATCAGAATGCCTCAATCAAAGTCCTGATAATGGCCAACAAACCAAAAATTGGTTAGCCATGTTACCCCACGATCCTAGAATATAGAGACCCATCATCTCTTAATCATGTGAACAAGCAAAAGGAGAAGTCACGTTTCTTTAACTACACGGTGGTTAATCACTCTACATAAGAGGGTTCAGCAAAAGAGAAAAGGGAGGCAGAAACAAGAAGGCAATTAAAAAAACAAATATAGAGAGGGCATGAGAGGCTTAAACAGAAGAAAAAAAAGAAGGGCAAACAGAGTATAAGACAAAAATCCGATAATTCAAGGTTTTCTTGTGGGCATAAGAAAAAAAATCAAAGAAGAGAAATTCTTGGCGAAGGCATGGACTATCAATTCGTTGCTGTCATAGCAAATATTTTATTTTTCTATATAAGAAACTGCCAAAAGCTAAATTCTTTTATAATAATGTTATATACCTCTGGTTAGTGTTCTAAAAGAAAAAGGATACTCCACACTTTATCCTTTTTCTAATCATCTAATCACGTATCTCTAATATTAAAAAGGTTGTGAGGAATTTTGACTTGGATAAAAGTCAATTTCTATTTGGCACATTTGAAGTTTAAAATAAACTAACCAAATCAGTGGCAAATGATAGAGTTAGCTTAATGTTAAAAAAAAAAAAAAAAAAAAAATCACATGCACGTAAAGACTCATTTATTTCATAATCTAATGAAGTCTCGTATCCTGCATGTGTTATCTTTTAGTTTCTAACATTTAAATCCTACAAGCCACAATCTACTCATAGTTTTCTCATGCCATTGATTGGGACTTAAACAAAAATTAGTGGCTTGTTGCAACTCTTTTTTCTTAAGGATTTAACTAACTCAACCTAGGTTCATTAATTGGTGCTATCTTTTTCTTGCCCTGCTGTTTGTGTTTGCCTTTCTCAAAAATTACATTGAAATGATAAAATATGGCCTTAGAGACCATGTCCTTATAAGCCTCTCAAATTTTTTAAGGCACTATACTAAATCAATTGATTTTAATCCCCTAGAATTGATCCTAAATCCTTATTTTGTCAATGCATCTAATCAAATTAACCAATCGGCTTTGGTGCCCTAAAATTATCGTAATGCCTTATTTTGTCAAATTGTCTTTTAAGGCGTCAAATCAAATTAAATGGCTTTTGTACCCACAATCGCCTTTTAAGATATTAAATCAAATTAATTGACTTTAGTGCTTAAATTTGTCTTTCAAAGAACCAAATCAAATCAATTAGTCTAGTGCCTAAAATTGTCTTTTAAGGCACCAAATTAAATTATTCAGTTTTAATGCCTAAATTAACTTCGAAGTCAATAAATTAAGTTAATTGACTTTAATACGTATGGGTTCCAAAATTACTTTCTATGGTAATAAATTGAACTTAGTATCTAAAATTGCCTTTTAAGGCATCAAATCAAATTAATTGAGTTTAGTACCTAAAATTACCTTTTAAGGTAATAAATCAAATTAGTTGGCCTTAGTACAAAATTTGCCTTTTAAGGCACTAATAGGTCTTAGTACCCAAATTTGTCTTATAAGACATTAAATCAAATTGGCACTCGTGTCCACGTTACCTTTTATGGTAATCAAAAGTAAAGACGCAAACTAAATGTTGACTTTATGTCTGTCTTGCCTTTCAAGGCACCACAAAAATATTAAATAAAATAAGTAGACAAGACTTTGAACTTGTCTAAATTATTCTTTGCCCTTAATGGCCAAATTTCAATAAGATGTTAATTGCCTCAAATGACCAAAAAGATTTGATATTTGAGAATCATAGTTCGATAAGAACCACGTGTAGCTTGATTTCAATTTGGATACGTAGGAAACCCCTCCAAAGGTTTCAGTTGCAAAAACTACAAAATATATTATTTTTTGGAGTTTTTTTTTTCTTTTTTCCATCAACTAAATTAAGAAAGGGTTCAAAATCAAGTAACCCTCAAAAGTTCAAAATGGGTTAAAATTAATTTATTTTCCCATTAAATTCAAAATAAATACTCAAATACAGGTGAAATTTTATTCACACGAACTACGTAAGGTTTGATCTTGATAACAGAATCAAAAGGAGTTTCTCCAAAATTAGAGATTGTAATTAAGGATTTAATATTCTAAATAGGTCCGAATCACATAAATAAAAAATCTCACACGGGCAAATTGCACGAGTGAAATCATGTTGTGCGAGAATTTAATTTTTAAAATATTAAATTTTTGCCCAACAATCTGTATAATATAAGGAGTTTAGTTGAAGATTTGAAAATTGTGGCAATTTGATGGTTAAGATGGGTAGAATTTTAAATTCACCCAAATTTCTTATCATTTTTAATCCACCCATTTCAAACACATCAGATTTAATATCATTTACCATAATTCAATTCCAACCATCCAAACGGACATCAAAGTCTACATATAATTCTTTTGCGTAAAAGTATAAATATAATTTATGATGAAATATTTTTATTGAAGTTGTATCAAATTGATTAGTTGAAAGTTTAAATGAATATATGAATTATAATAAAGGTTTTTTGAAACTATGCTTATATCAAAGATTAATAATGTTGAAGAAATTTGGATAAAATTAATTCATAACGTGATAAATATTTGAAATTAAAAGCTTATCATACCGTTAACGATAAAAAGTAAAAAATATATCCGAACGAGGAAAAAAATATGAATTATATATTAATCAAGACTAATATGAAAATGGTTATTTCAGTTGTTTCGTTTCATTTTTATTTTCACATTGAAGGATGTTAGGACACTGGTTACTATACATGCATGATTGATTTGCAGAAGATGGACGCAAAGGGAAAAGTATTATATTTTGATTTGAACAAGAAATTTGACGAGAATAACTTTTCGAGTGGTTCATTTCAAATTCTTTTTACGAATGAAATTCACCCATTCAAATGCAAGCTAAATGAATAGGTGAAATAGAAGAAAAGACAATAATGCTAGGACATAAGTGCAGAGGTTAAGAAAAGTCAAAACCAACTTATCTTAAAGTCATCTACATATAATTTTTTTAGGTAAAAGTATAAATATAGCTTATGATTAAATATTTAACTGCCTTGCAATCAAATTGAGTAGTTGAAAATCTAAATGAGTATATCAATTGTAATAAAAGTGTTTTAAGAATATGTTTATTTTCCAATCAAGATTAATAATGTTGAAGAAATTCGAATAATCATTTAAACTGTATAATAGTTTATAACATGATAAATATTTGAAATTGAAAGTAATCGCACCGTTAGTAATAAAAAGTAAAAAATTTATTCTGAAAGAAGGAAAAAATATGAATTATATGTTGATCAAGACTAATATGAAAATGGGTATTTGAGTTATTTTATATTATTTTATTTGCACGTTTAAAGGATATAAGGACATTGGTTACTTTAAATGCATAATTGATTAGTGATAAATTTGTCATTTCATAAGCTAATATTACTAATGTGAGTTAGTCATAGTTTCTTATGTCAAGACTCGGACTACAATTGACTTTTTTGTTATTTAAAAACTATTTTTTATTACTGGTACAGTTAACTAATTAATTGGTGGATACAAATCACAAATGGATGATAGTGGAAGGGTGCAAATTGCAATTTACCCAAACTAAAAACAAATGTACTTTGTCATTTAAAAAAGGTAAAAGGCCTTACACCCCTTAAATATGAATTTCATATGTTACTAAAATTGCCTACTAAACTTTTTTTTCATGGGAGAAATAGTCACTCAACTATTAAATTTTATCTTCCAATGGCCCTTCCATCCATATTAATAGTTAGATGGCCCGTTAGTTCTAAAAATATGCCATCCAGCTAATGTTTGAAGGGCCAAATTTGTTCACCCATTATTTATTTGAATCATTTACAATTTAAACGTTAAAATTTAAGGACTGTTTTTTTAAAGAGCAAAAACATCAAAACAATAATATTTTTTAACCTATCACAATTCCTTAAACCCTAGCCACAATTTTCTACTTCTTTCTTTTTTGAACCCATCACTCTCCCACCCCGTTGTTCCCTCCCACTGCTAGCACTACTACTTCTACCACTACCTCTTTATCCACTCCCTGGATCTAACTCTCTCCCTCTAATCTCGCTTCCAACTTGCAAAGATAAGTTGCTTTATTTTTTTTATCTCTATTTTTACTTTCTAGGGTTTATATTGTATGTTATTAGTAGTTAAGAAAGTAAATGAAAATAGAAAAGAATTGTTGAACATTTCTTTGTTTTGGTTTGCAATCAGATTGGAAAAAAACGAATCCATTTTTCTCTCGGATAATAAAAAATACATTCAACCATTAATATTTTATAATCTGTTTTATTAACTCACTAAACAAATCAATTATTGTTTGGACCTTTTTACTGCTTGGAAAAACCATATGCTACTCAACCTTTGCACATAATGTCCTATTTAACTATCGAAATGGACGGAAGGACCATAAAAAACAAATTTAATAGTTGAGCGACTATTGCAGACATAATTAAAATTTAGTAAACAATTTGAATAACATATAAAGATTAAGGGGATGTATGGCCTTTTCCCTTTTAAAAATCTAAAAAGTATAAGAGACAAAATGTGAAGACTTCTTTATTCCACCACAAGAATTATAATCCAGAAATAAACAATATCAAATGATGACACTAAAATAAATGTCTCAATCCACCAGATATCCAACAAACAAACTCAATGAAAAATCAAATCAAAACCCGTAAAACCATCAATAAAAAAATTAAAGATAACTCTTTTAGTTTAACAAGAACTACAAATTTAAATTTTTGAAACAACCATACAAATTTTCAAGTTCTTTTTTTTTTAAAAAGCAAACCAATTTTTTTCCTGTGATCAAGATATAATTTGAATCCCAACTCCAAATCATCCAATCAATCAAAATTTTGAATTGCCTGATAAAAACAATTGAATCATCCAAATCTTCAACCACAATTTTGCTAATGCCTTTGGATCCAAATAAAAAATGACGAATCCCACCCAATCTGTTTTGAATTATCTGAGCACATTGATTGTTGAGTGAAACCTAAAATCTACCGCCACATTCTTCACTTCCTCCAACGATCCGGTCTTCATGTCAATCAAAGTAGCCAACTTCAGAAGGCAGCAGCAACACCAATTGTTTTACTTCAATGATGGAGGTGCGAATGGGGAGGGAAAGGGAGGTGGTGGTTTACCGGGTAGAAAAGAAGTGATGGGAGGAGGGGTCCAGCTGTACAGGGTAGCTTGCCGTTTATAATTTCCCTGTTCTTTTTTGGGTCAATGTCATTTTATTTGTTAATGTTTAGAATCACTATTATTTTATTATTTAGTTTTAATTTTTAAACACTTAAATCTTTTGACTAATGTTCAATCTAAAAGTATTAAATTTTCAGTTTAAAATGACATTTTACCCTCAAATTAGATGTATTGACAAATTTTTCTATGAAATCTAGAATATCTTATTTTCTTTACATAAATAGAGTTTGATAAAGTTTAAAATATGATAATAAATGATAAAAAAATTATCATGTCAATAAAATGAGAAAGAGAAAAAAAAATCTTATAAATAAAAAAAAGAGAATAAGAGTATTTTTGTCTAAGAGTTATATCAAATATTAAGTTAAATTTAATATAATGACATAAGTGTATACGTTAAAGAATAAAGTGATGCCCTAAATATTAAAAGGTAGAATGAAATTAACCCTTATTTTTTGTTAACCTCCCGATTCAACAAGTGAATGGTAAAAAAGGTATCCCATAATGTCATTTGTTATTTTAGTCGTGTCAACTCCACTCATGTTCATAGTTTTCGAACACACAATAGAAGGGTCCATAAATTCATTAATATGACAGGTATGTGAATTTGACAGCTCATCTAATGAGTTGAAACGATTATTCAGTACAGAAATCAAACCTTTTCTGATGAGTCAGAAACTCAATCTCAACCACTGATTCACTCGCAACGAAGAGATAACGGTTGGATTGGCATTTCTTTGTGTCAGGAAAAAAGGCCACTCAATTTTGGGACCTATGATTGCCTGTTTTAGTTGGAAAAAGAAAATTTATAAGTGTAAAAAAAAAAAAAAAAAAAAGAGAAAAGACAATCTTGTTGTGATCTAGATTGAAGTCAACTACTTAATCACAAGAAAGAATATCGAGCCTGGCTGTAGGATAAAAAATAATAATAATTTATAAAATCATAAATTAAGCAGTATTTGTCAAAACTAGCGGATAATTCAATTGTACGGAATTTTTATTGTTTCCCTAAATTATTAACAAAATAATACATAAATAAATAAATAAATAAATAAATAAATAAAGCATATAGTTGAGTTTTAAAAGTCACTAAAAATATAATTGGTATTCTTGAATAAAAATACATTTTATCTAAAAAAAATTCATAAGACAGTAAATTTTTAAAATTTTACGGCAAAATATGGATATGATCATAAATGAGTGCATAAAGTGGGTTGCATTTAATTTTCTTAACCTTAATTTTTTCTCAGTTGTCTATGCCACTTAAGAAAAATTAATAAAAAATTATTAAATTTATTGTCTAACGTTAATTAAATACCATACACCAATTCCAATATTTATCAATCAAGTTACTTTATATAGTAAAGGTATTATTTGTAAACTAAAATGATCACTCATTTTTTATTTGTAAGAATCAATATACAGCTAAAATACAAGTACCCTGCATTTGGGGAAAAAAACTAAAATAAAAGTTGCATGAAATAATGCATGAGTTCAAATTGTTATTTCTAAAATAGCATAGTAAAATTTTAAAAATTTCCCAAAAATATTGGTATGGTTATTAATCGGTACATAAACCCAGTAAAATTTAAATTATTTTACCCAATTTTTTCCTCAGTTGTCTATGCCACCTAGGAAAAAGGAAAAAAACTGATTGAATTTATTGTCTAACATTAATTAAATATCAATATACCAATTCTAATATTTATTTAAAAGTTACTTTATATGGTAAAAATAAATAATTCAAAATGATAAAAATTGTTAGAAGATAGAGAAATGATAACTTTTTGATTTGATAAGATATTGAGTGAATATTTGAATAGAATATGAGTAAAGCCATTACTCATAAATTCTCTTCAATAAGCTATGCCACATAAGGAGAGAGAAATAGTTTAATTGAAATAACAGCTTTCATATAAAATATATATATATATATTAGATTAATAATCACATTCAATGACTAATCCTAATGTTAGATACTTGTTTGGATTTCATTTCTTTTTTTAACAAATCTAATGTCACGTCATTGTATATTAGTTATTGTATCAGTAATAGGGGATGTTTTGTTCACATCTAGAAGGGGGATGAGCATACTTTGCGTATAAACAAGAATACTCATTTGTTTATTTCCACCTTGTTTCTTGGTGCTACCCGAAGATTTAAATGAATAGCCATCGCTGTTACACATCATTTTTTTTTTAACAAATTTAATGACACATCATTGTATATTAGTTATTGCATATGAAAAGAATAAAATGAGATTGACTTTGATGTTCCTTTATTTTCACTTTAACTCAGATGTGGAATGAGGGCGACAAGGCAGTAGAATTTTTTGCCGACGTGGTAAGAGGGTGACAATTCTGTATAATTGTTTGCCAATGTTCACACTGTATACAGTATAATAACACAAGACTCCAATAGATATTTCTGTGATGGTATACAGTATGATTATATTAAATTATAATTTTTGGTGTATTCGCATATAAAATCAAATTCTTAAGTGAATCAAATTTATGCTTTTAAGTGACATTTATTTTTAATTTTTAAATATATTCACTCTTAGTTGTACTATTTAACTTAAAATTTTTAGGGATAATGAAAAGAAAATTATAATGTTTACAAATTCTAAGTGTATGCAAAAATAAGACAAAATTAAAATTTTTAAATATTTCCTTGCCTACTTTGTACTTTTTTATAGTTGAAGATGGACAACTGCCTACCTGAGTTGAATATGACTCCACCCCTTATCTAACTTCTCATCTGTAAAATTATATTATACAGTTGAAAAATAATATTCAATAATTAAAAATACAATGCAACATCATATTATCATTTAAATTACAAGCACAAAAAATATAACATTGTAAGAATTTATATTATAATTTATATGGACATAAAAAATCAATTATTGACAATATAAGTATGTCTAACATATTATTTAAAACTAACAATTCAACCACTACGAGTATAATTATGTACAAAATATTATTATATAATAATAATATGAATTAAGTTTAAGAGCTAAAGTTAACAATGCTTTATCAATAAAATAAACTTTAAATTGAACAACTACCTTTACATTTGCATGGTAATAAATTTACTTCTCAAAAATTCTGGAATTAATTAAGGTCATTAAGCAATCTAATTGGAAGTTGGGAAGCCTAATAATCATGCACATAAAGGCAATTAATAAGTTTAATGTTCAACTCCATTTTGTTGGTCCCGGCAAAAGTTTGTTTCCATTCCTGCCCTCGGTTTCTGCTTCTTTAAATATTTTTTCAATTGTGCCTTGGCCACATGTCGCATGGTCGTTGGTTTTCTGACTTATTAGAGAATTCACTTTTTCTGTTTTGAAGGCAAATCCTGGATTTGATAGACTCCCCATTTCTCCCATGCATTGATTTCTGTAGATCTCACGCAGGAAAAGGGGCCACCTTGCTTTTGACCCAAAAAGCAAAAAACGCGATACACAATTTTGTACAAAACTTTCGGCAGACTATAGTCCTCTTCTAGCTGCCGTTGAATGTGAAGTTGTGATCAGCTTTCGATGAACCACTTTCATCTCTCGGATATCTCATATCTATAAGCAAGGGGTGTGGTCAAGATGTAACCGGTTGATTGCTTTCTTCCACTCGCCTTTCTTTGCTATGTGAACAGGGTAGACCGCAATAAGTGACAATGTGACATGCATGGTTGATAGCGCACTTCCTCCGTTCTAAATAAAAATTCGTGACTTGTACCTCTTTTAAAGGATTAATAGCATTTTGCTCCCTGAATTAAGTACGTAATTACACTTTTTTCCTTAAATTAGAAAAAAGTATGTATTTTATTTTTCATTCACATTATTCATTCTTTAAAGAAATTAAAATGCAAAGAAAATCTAGTTAAATGATTGAAATCTATTTAGTATTACTATAAGTATTTTGATTTTTCATGTATTTAATTGATTTTCGATCGTTATACAAGGATTAAGAAAAAAAAATATAATAACACATTGATATCTTTGACTTTGGGGAGTGAAAATATGAGAAAATATTGAATTATATTTATATCCAACATCACAATTTGCACAAGTTAAGTCAAATATTAAAAGTGTAGAATAGTAAAAGACATTAAAAAAATCACAAAGTTTTATACAAAAATATATTTTCATACAATACCTTTAAAGAAAAATTTTCAATAGAAAATAAGTCTATTTGGAAATTGTTCTACCACTATAGTTAAATATTCAATTTCGAAATAACATAAAGTGAAATCCAAAATTTTAAAAAATTTAACTAAAAAATATATGGATATAGATTATATTGAAATATTATATAGTTTATTTTTTTTAAAAAAAATAATTAACACATTATTATCAAATTTTCAATACATAAAAAATCAAAATATAGTACTAAGAGTATTT
This sequence comes from Cinchona pubescens, assembly GCA_025175665.1. Classification (NCBI taxonomy): domain Eukaryota; kingdom Viridiplantae; phylum Streptophyta; class Magnoliopsida; order Gentianales; family Rubiaceae; genus Cinchona; species Cinchona pubescens. The sequence continues at coordinate 7,539,979 of JANKKI010000075.1, read as the reverse complement.
TAGTCATTTAATTAAATTATCTTAATGATTTTAATATTGACAATAAATTAATAGTGTCAATACAGGGTAAAGTGTGTATTTCTACAATTCAGAGGACAAAGTGTAATTACCTACATAGTTACTTGGGCAAAATGTTATTAACCCTTGTATAAATAGTGTTTACAGATTGAGTTGTAATCAAGCCCAAAAAGTTGGACAAAGGCCTGTTCAAACTTGTCTCACTAAATAGAGAAAGTTGTTTATATTCAATTCAAACTTTAGTCAATCTCAAAGAGTGATGATCATGTTTGGCTTGAGTGTTTAGTAATTTGTTTGAAAAAACTTGGTTTGACACATAACTTTCGAGCCGAATTCGAACACATCCATAATTCGTTTGTTTGTGACTTTCACCATAATTTGCTATTTTTTTGCCCTAAAATTTTTGCTTTATAATAGTCTAGAATTTAATGACAATGGTTAAAGCATGTGATGTGGATATCTACTACAATTATTACAATGGTTAAAGGATGTGATATGGATATTTATGACGATGTTTGTTTAGAGAAGTAATTTGCAGATTGTGATATCAAAAAAATACAAAAAATAAAGAAAGAGATATTTAATAAGTAAAAAACGTAAAAAATATTCTAAGCAATTATATTGTCTACTTCTGATTTTTTATTTTATATTTACGAACTTATCAAGACAGACAATATAATAATCGTGTTTGATTATTAAAATAGTCAATATTTAAAAATTATATAAATTTAAATTAATAACTTGACAAACAAATTTAAATAAATTTGTTTTAAATCAAATAACAATCTATTTAAATTCATTTACACATCTATTTACGCATGTTGATCTCTGTATGTTGATTTCAGGTTCACCCCGTCATATATGCTTGAGAGGAGACTTTAGTCATGGCTTTTAAGATGTAGCGCCAGATGGGACAAAGAAGTGGGGCCACATAAATTTTTATAATTTTACAATTTTTATTGCAAATAAGGGGAATGCATTGCACGCTAAACACAATACCGTATCTTCCATTTTGTGCAACATCACGCGTATGATATGAGAATGAAAGTTGACAGAGAGACATGTGCCCTGCTTGGATTGTTTTTCTTTTAATAATTTTTATCATTTTTTACTTTACTATTCATATTTTTATGAAATATTTGTTTGGTGAGCAAAATTTTTTTGATCATATTTCTTTACTTTTTTTCAAAATACTATTCATTATTTACATAATTCAAATTTTTTTCACTACTAATTACTTACACAATTCAAAATTCTCTTTCACTATTCATACTATCCAGTCAATTATTTTATTATTCGTGTATACGTGTATTATACTATTCACATATATTAGCATTAAATTTTTTTATACTATCCATTACTATTCATTGGTGTGAATTTTTTTCGGACAAAGAAAAAAGAGAAATGTAAGTTCGGACTTTCGAAACTTTTTTCAAGAGTCCGAAGTATAGGCTAGAAAATAGAGTTTAAAATAATATATAAGGTTCGAACTTCTGAACTTAAGTTCGGGAGTCCGAACTTGCGGGAAAATAGAATTCCAAAATGATATATAAGATTCGGACTTTCGAACCTATATTGAATAATCCGAACTATGGGCAGAAAAATGTAAATTTTAAATTGTATTTTTTTTTTGTATTAAATAAATACATATTTAGCATACGTATACGGACACGTTTCTTTTTCAAGATTCGGATTTCAAACTACGAACAGGTAACTACCTTTGCATGTGATTTTTTTAATACTTGATTTGATGGAATAAAAAAGAAAGTGAATGGGATTATGTATTTTGATATTAATAATTTTATTCAAATTTTATATACGTATTTTGTCTCTTAGTGCATAAAATACTAAGTAATTTTTAAATTATATTTTTATTTTATATTAAATAAATATATGTTAGCATACATATAAGAATATATCTTATTTTTAAAATTCAGATTTCAAACGACGAGATGGCAACTACATTTGTGTATGATTTTTAATGCTTGGTTTGATGGTATGAAAAAGAAAGTGCACAGAATTGTATATTTTGATATTAGTAATTTCGTTCGACAGTTTTTCGCATACGTTTTTTTTGTGTTTTAGTGTAAAAAATACTTTCCAAACATTTATTTACAAAAATGATTTGCACTATTCACAATCCAAATATTTACTCAAATTATTCACATTTTTTGTTATTTATCACATTACACAAATAATTTCTTGAATAATGCGCCAAAATAATAATATAAATAATGCAGTTCATACGGGCCATAATTATAGAGGCCACAAGTAAGGTTGAATGTATGGTGTTATTGTACAAAGGTAAATGTAGAAAGCTATTGGAAATCTCTTTGCCCTTTTTGGTATTTGACAAAAGCTTTGAGATAGACGAAAAACGAAAAGATAATAATTTTAATGGGACAAGAATATATATATATATATACTCCATTTGCAACCCCTAAAATTTATATTCAATTTTTACTTTGCACTCCTTGTTTTAATTTTAGATATTTTGAACAATAGTTAACTCTTAAATCTGTCTCATTTCAATCTAAATTTTAATGGGACGATAATATATAAGCAAGCTAATAATTTTAAGGGGACGAAAAATGAAAAAATAATAATTTTAATGGGACGAGAATATATATATATATATACACACACACTCTCCATTTGCGGCCCCTAAAATTTATAATCAATTTTTACTTTTCACTCCTTATTTTAATTTTAGACATTTTGAACAATAGTCAACTCTTAAATCTATCTCATTTCAATCTAAATTTTAATACCATTATCAAAATTAATAGATTTTTTTTTGTGTATACAATAGATTTAACGAGTTGTACAACGATGTTGCTATCATATTTTGTATCCAAGAGCAAAGATTCTGTTTAACTTTGGTGACTGCGTTAAAAATTGTGCTTAAGTCAAACAATTTGAAAGTTGAAGGACAAAATATCCAAAACTAAAATTAGTAATTATAAGTGAGAATTAGATATACATTGAAGGTTGGAAAATGAATTTAGTCTGGATAAATGGTTCACCGGATCAATCAAGGGATCCAAATAATAATAAAATAGTAATATATTAGTAAATTATAAAAATATTTTTTTGTCCAAAATATAATTACATTACGAAATCACAAAATACAACATATTTATAAAATAAAAATTTTCACAAAATATAATAAAGTTTTGCATAAGCTAACATCGAAATATAAAATTTTGTCTTAAAAAATAAGAGAATTAATATTTTGTATTTCCTTGGTTAATCACAGGTCAAAAAAAAAAAGGAAATTCATAATACAAATTTTAGAAATTCATGCAATATTTAATATTAAAAGAAGTCACATTAATGTAAGTTTTTTAGACCTGCTAAATTACAGCAAATCTCACTAATGGACAGGTTTTTCTGTTCAATTACGAGATTTCACCAAGCACCAACAGATTTCTTCATTGTCTTGCCATTTTAATAGACCAGCCAAGTTTCTTAACCAGTGTACCAAGTTCAACGGTTTAATCGCCCGGGTCGGGTCCTTTTATATGAGGATGAAATTTTTTTATATGAATCCGATCTACTGTAGATAGGATAGAGTTAATTTTGGTCCATATTTATCTACATCAGTCTAATTCATTAAAAATAAACTTTTTTTAAGATTACGTAAATGAATATAAATTAAGAGATTCATTCCACCTACCTTGGATTGGGTCCATATAAGAATTCGACTAATTGTGGGTGCAATACTAGAAGCAAATCAAGATATATAGACGTACAAAGTCATTAATTGTGATTACTATCCATTGTATAGCAAGAAATTAGTATGTACAACTCTTGCAATTAAGTCTAATACTCCGTACTCATGGCCATTGTTATCCCCTATTCCTCCGCTTTAATATTTGTCTCCTCAGCTTTGACAGCTCTGGTTGTCATCCTCCTGTTTCGCGATCTTTTCAAAACCAGGAGAAGCAATATTAAGACTTTGAAACTTCCTCGTGGAAGCTATGGATGGCCGATATTGGGCGAAACTTTGGAATTCTTGCGAACATGTTTAGACGGAGCACCGGAGACATTTATCAAAGAAAGAGTTGAGAGATACCAGAGTCATCGAATGTCTTCAAGACTTCGCTTTTTGGAGAGCGTGTCGCTGTTTTCTGCGGAGCCTCTGGTAACAAGTTCCTGTTTAGCAATGAAAATAAGCTCGTCAACGTATGGTGGCCCGCCTCCGTGAGACGGTTGCTTGGACCTTGTCTGGCCACCAGTGTTGCGGAAGAAGCCAAGACGATGAGAAAGATGCTGTCTAATTTTCTTAATCCTGATGCATTCATGCGTCTCTACTCCAAAAAAATTGATATGGTCACTCAACAACACATAAGGATTCATTGGCAAGGTATGCCATATATGTCCTGAATTTGAACTACTACATTTCAATTAGTCCTAGATAGTAGTCATCTACATTAAGCAAAAACTTGACCCGATTTGCCTTAACAAATTATTCAGGTCAAGTATTTAGAACAACACATTCTCATACAACTGTCACCCTTTTTTGGAAACGTAAAAACAATTTTTAATGATACAAAAAGTCACTGAAACATTAATGTTCAGTATATTCATGTGCAACTGGCTCTCAAAATTTGCTGAGGACCTAAATCCAAATATGCTAATTAACTGTCTCTACACTCAAAACCTCGTATTGGTTTATCTTTATTCTTTTATTTATTTAAAAGATTAAACAAACATGTTTTGTTAAACACGGGGTGAAATCCTTTTCCTTAGATAGAAAATAAAACAACAAAATATGAGTGACTTTCTTTGTTAATATTGATTGCTTATTGTATAATGTGAAGGCAAAGAGGAGGTGATTGTGTTTCCAACCGCCAAGTTATACACGTTCGAACTTGCTTGTTGCCTATTTTTGAGCCTTGAAGATCCAAACCGTATTGCAAAGCTGGCTGCCAAGTTCAATATTTTCCTCGAGGGGCTCATATCAAACCCTATCAATTTCCCGGGGACCAGATTCTACCAAGCGCACAGGGCAACAGCTGCTATCAAGAAAGAACTTGTAGAAATAGTTAGAGAGAGAAGGGTTGCCTTAGAAATGGGAAGAGCTTCACCTTCTCCCAAGATCTTTTGTCGCATTTGCTCGTCACACCAATTGAGAACAGTGGGGCCTTCATAAGTGAAACCATTATCGTAAACAACATATTAATGCTACTCTTTGCTGGACATGATACTTCTACTTCTGCAATAACATGGCTCGTGAAGTCACTAGGAGAACATCCTCAAGTTTACGACGAAGTATTTAAAGGTTTGTAACCACATCCAATTTTATTATCATCCTAAAACATTAATATATATATATATACCTTGATCTACACATTCGAAGCTATTAAACAAGTCATACAGTAATGTAGTGTCAGATGACGTGCATTGGCTTTGTTTCATAGGAGTGATGTCATTTGACATCACATTGCTTATGTGATTTGTTTAATAGTTAGAAAATAAAAGAATGGGTCCATAGATCAAACCTTTCTCTATAGAGAGACTAAATGTATTTGTATCTCTCAATTTATATTCAATTCTTTTTTTACACTTCCAATTTTATTTTTGAACACCTTGACACCCATACTCTCAACATTCGAATTCATCCCATTTCAACTTAATTTTTAATAGTATCGCCAAATTTTATAGAATCTATATGCATGCATAATAAATTAAACAGAATATACAACAATATGCAAAAATATTTTGGGTTAAAAAGATTCCATTAATTTTGGTGACTCTATTAAAAATTGAGTTGAGGTAAGATAAATTTAAAATTTAGGAGTGCATAATGCCCAAAATTAAAATTTGAGATGCAAAATAACAATAAGGTATGAGTTCGGGGTGCAAAATGAAATTATGAGTTGATGTTGATGTTGATATAAGATGAAACCTTATGGCATTTATTGTTAAGTAGAGCAAAATGAAATTGCATCATCAAAAGAAGGGAGAGGTGGTGGAGTATTCATTCTTGAATGGGAGGATATAAAGAAGATGAAGTACTCGTGGAATGTAATTTGTGAAGTAATTAGATTGACACCGTCTGCAATCGGGGCTTTCAGAGAAGCCTTGACAGATCTCAAGTACTTGTCATGAAGGATATGATATCCCCAAAGGATGGAAGGTACTAGACAGATCTCAACCCTTGTTTGGTTTTGTTGCATTTGCTTTTAGATTCACTGGTGCTGTTCGTGTAACAGTTGTACTGGAGTGCTGCTTTCACGCATAGGGATGCAAATCTGTTTGCAGAGCCAACAAAGTTTGATCCATCAAGATTTGAGGGAGAAGATCATATTTTAACCCCGTTTTCTTATGTTTCTTTTGGAGGAGGACCTCGTATATGCATTGGGAAAGAGTTAGCAAAGATACTCATACTCACATTTCTCCACCACTTGGTTAACAAGTTTAGGTGGAATTTGGTTAATCCCGATGAGAAAATCAAGTATGATCCCACTCCTATCCCTGTCAATGGACTTCCAATTCGCCTTCTACCTCGCACTCACCCATGATTAATCAGACTTGCAAGGCTTAAGATTTAGGTATAGCTAGATCAGCGATGTGATCATGTATGCCCTTCGATTTTGCCTTAGTTGAATATGTGGCGTCTAAATTGTTGTCGGGTGCTATTAATGTAAATGGCATTAATAATTCTAGCTGGCCGATTATTTATTATCTTCATATGTATTAGCTCAAATGAACCCATCACCAATAAATAGGAAGTGTCTTGCCATTTAAGATGTGTTTGTTTGAATGAAAACATTTTCTTGATTATACGGTGTTCGGGTAAAATTTGATTTAGGAAATTTTTACTAAAGAAAATATTTTACATAATAAGGGGCAAAATGAATTGCATAATCTTCCAGCAAGGCTTCCTTGCTTCCTCACGACTCTGACTTCCTCACGACCCATTACCATTGAGAATCTCCTTCACCTCGCTCCTTTGCCTCCTACCTTTCTCTGTCTCTGTTTGTAGTGTGATTAACTATTACTATACACGATTCACGAAATACACAAGTATACGTATTAAACAAATAATACAATGATGATTAAAATATCGTTCCCACAAAAACTACGCTAACGCTCTACTAAGAATCTGACCGTTTACACACTTTTGATCCTATCTAAATTAAGAAATAATGGAATGGAAAATAATAAAACACAAGATAAGAACAAAGTAATTCAAGTAAAGAGTGGAGAAATCGATAACTAAGTTATCTAGGGTTTATTCGTCCCTTACCAATCCCTTCAATTGATCCATTTATTCTTTTTATCTTGATTCACTTATGCTATTTACTAGTTTAGAGTCATATGTAATTGGGAGTTATCTTTCGACTTCTCTCAAGAATCTACTAAACTGAACCAACTCGCCATATTTCTATGTAAATTCGAACCAAATTTAATACATAGATGACCACTCTATAGGATTACCTAAGATGAATAAGTACTTTTCAATCTGTATTCACAAAACCTACATCCTTCCAAATAGAACTTCTGAACAAAGGCTAATTAGACCAATTCCTTAGCCTAAATCCCCTCTTTTGATTTCTGAATTAGGGTTGAAATCAATTAATAAGTTGATCAACCTTATAACGCTTTTAATACAATCTAACAATTATGCAAATCAAGTATAATATCATAATTATGAAAATAAATCAAATCAATTAAGGTTCATGGCAAGTTATGAATGAAACCCTAGATTTAATGTTTAGTGTATCATCAAATCAATTGAGTTAATACAAGAGTCAGTTGCAATGGTGAATAGCATGACAAATACAAAAGAATAAGGAAGAGAAAGAAAAACTAGTGTTGTCCAGTCGAGTCTTCTCCTCTTCTCCTTTGTTCTCTTCACTACCGATTGATCTTGTGTTGATTTTTCTTGAAAATGGCTATCTGATGAATTCTCTCAACTCTCTCACTTTTTCTACATTCTCCTATGTCTAAGTATGAGCCTATGACCCTTATTTAGGGATATGTAGGTTTTACATGAAAATGGGTCAAAACTATCCAACCCGAGTCAAAAAATAAAAGCTCGTAAAAAAATTGCTAGTGCAGAGTTCTTGGCACCCCTCCCAAGCTCATGGGTGCTAACAGTGCCTGAGCCCTAGAGGCTGGGCACCACTTGGGACTCTCCCAAGTCTATGGGCGCTGGCACTGTCCAGCTCCTGCTTGGGGTGCACGGTCTTGCTTTATTTTGCTATATTTTTGCCCTATTTGATCTCTACTGTATATAAAACCTTTAAAATATATTTTAAGGGTTTAAATACACATTTATGGCATAAAAACTATGAAACCCTAATTTATGGACTCGAGGTGTAAAGTAACGAACGTACCCTACTTATAAATTAAAACTCTCGAATTATGAACAAAACCCAAGCTAAAAGTATATGAAAATACTATTTTTTTAGAGAGTTAACATACCTCCCAAGTTAAACTTTTACTCGTAATGAGTAAAAAAAAATAAAAACACATAATACGATCAAGCACATTTACTTTCTTCAACATGTTAACTTTCATAACAAAGGTAAAACTGAACAAGAAGAGATAAAGATTCAAAATAGGTATAAAAAATCATTGCTACTTAACCCCAAATCATAATCATGAAAGTGTTAACTCTCTGCTCCTGGAAGCAAATATTTCGCACTCACTTACTAAAAATGAAAAAACCCATTGAACATAAGTTCAGCAAGGGACAAACATGTTGGAAGAAAATTTTAAGCACACAAAACACTCGCTAATACAAATGAACTCAAACCAAGGATCAAATAAGTCTTTAAAACTTTTAATATAGGCTAAGAAATAAAGTTAGGATATATTTGGATAATAAGTAGTTTAAATCACCTTAGACACGTTAGTGAATAACTTGGACCTATCCTCTAGAACATCCGTCCACAAACCATAGTATTTAACCAACTACACTTTCAAAAGTAAAGATGCACCTTCTTTATTACAAATTAAAAGGAATTGTCCTCCTTTATTCGTAACATTCAGCACAAACTTAGAAGGAATTGTCCTTCATTTATTTTCTTTTCTTTTTCCTTTCTTTTTCTTTTAATTTTTTTTCTTTTGAATATATAAGGGGTCAGCATCAAACAAGATGTATAAAACCTTTTCCTTAAACAACAAAGTTCATATTCTTCCCAACCATCTATAACATTGTGCACATAATATTGATGTTGCGAACCACCAACATTAGCTGCTAAGGTGATGGGTAGAAAGAAAGCTAAAATAAAAAGAAGTTAATTGGCTAAAATACTATGGTTAAACAAAGAATTAAGACTTACAAGCTCAAAAGGGGAAACTTAGAATAAAATGACATTTAAGTAGGGTTTTTAGTACAAACGGTTTGAAGAACTTGCCTAAATCATTTCCTTGGTCTAAAATCTACTCATACTTCGCAAGCATATAAATCACACACAATTCCAACAAATGTCACAAGAAAAACAAATATCGCAAGGCAATCATGATTAAGACTCATTAAAAATCACCTCACTTTTACACCCTTACTCGAGGGAATATATATAAGTGTATAGTGATAACACTTCATAATTCAAAGAGGAATAAAAAACTTACATACATTTTTAATCCATAAACTCTAACAAGATTAGTTCCACTTTGAAACATTTTTAAACCCTTGACATGTTATCGTAAAAATGAACTCACTCAAACAAGTCACCAAAATGAAAAATCTTTTTAGTTTAACCCTCTACAAAACTTCAGACAAAGAGGGCATAGAAATCATGAAAGGTTCCATTTAGTAGTTATGGAGTCTTTTATATAGTCAGATTCTCAAGACTGATAAGAACTACCTAAATATGAAATTTTTTTTTGGATTTTTAGAAAAATTTTTGTAAAAAAACCTAATTCTAAAACAATTATAACACCAAAGATGAACATAAATAAAATAATCATTCTTAACACATAACGCGTATTCACAATCATACCATGAAAACAGAAAGTCACACAAAATGAAACTTAAAACACCATCAAATCACGCCCTAACTTAAAATGAAACATTGTCCCCAATGTTTCGTACACAAACTCAAAACAATAAAAATACTAAAGTAATGAAGATAAATAACAAACACAACACTCCCCTGGTTTTTTGTGGCTACTTCATCAACCTTCTTTTCATCCTCTTCAACATCACCACTACTCTTCTTTATAGAACCTTCCTCTTCCTCGTCATCATTGTCATTGTCATTGTCTTCTACATCACCTTCATCAAAATTAGGTGTATGATGTAGAACTAGAGTTTCATTAATGTTAACCCTCGAGACCTTGCCAATGTAGGTAATCAACTTACCCATGGCTTCATACAATGTTGTTGATGCTATAATTGTCTCTATAATCTTGACAACCTATTATCCATGCTTTGAATTGAACCCATAGATCCACTAGAGCTTGCCTCACTGCTTTGGGAATTCCTTTCATCATTCGGAAGCATTTTCATTATTGCCCTTCCATGAATATGTTATCATTGAAACTTTCATGTCCACGACTTCATTCTATTGTATACTTTCATGGAGACGTAGTTGGATGATTAAACAAAGGAACCATAATCCCTTACTTTTGGTCTTGGCCGTGCACAAGATTTGAGAATAAATAAGATGACTAACATCAATTACATATCCTTCAAGAAGACAGTATATCAATAAAACTCTAGGTATCAATAGTGATATGTGTAGCATGACTGATTGGAATTAAGATAATGATAATGAAATTAAACTAAACTAAATTTTTGCAATTGGACCCAAATAACTATTTGGAAAAGAAAATTTTGTTTTTGAAGTATTTTGTGCTCTCTTTCAAGTAACGTCTGTTGAAACCCAATTATGATAATTATGTTTTGATGATGACCAAATCGCACTAACAGTTTGAAAACAAGTGTGCAGCAAAACAGGGAGGCTCGGACGCAAATGATCATCTGAACAAAATAAAAGAATCCACGGATGCAAATGACTGTCTGAAAGATAGAGTTTCGGACGATGGTAATCGTCCGACACAAAAGAATCTGAAGCAGTCTCGGAAGAAGAACAGCATCCGATCATATTTCTAGAAGACATTGCTTCGATCGGACGCAGGTTCGGAAGCATCCTCGGACGTCCGAACGAATATCCTCAGAGAACGGATGCAGCGTTGGATGCAGAGGTTAGCAGCGGCTGTCCGAAAGGAAAGGTCCAACGGCTAGTTCTTTCGGACGCATACCCACTGCATCGGCCGTCCGAAAGGTCCAAAGGCTAGTTTTCCATTAAACAGAAAATAGCCGTTGGAAAGTTGTTGGAAGCAGATTTTTGGCAACTATAAATACCCCTAAGCCTGAATTAAATAGAGGACAGACTACTACATTGATTACAAGTAATACTTGAGCTATTTGGAAGAAATAGTGGGTACAAGTGTTGTAATAGTGTAGGTAGTTTTGTGAAAAGAGTTTAGAAGTGTAAGAGTTCTTCAAGTGTAAGAGTGGAGAGATAACAATTGTAACAAAGGAAGGTTGTGAGTGTAAAACTCTTGGCTCAACTAAAGGAAATTAGTGTGAGCAAGAGTGATCCTCATTTGTGTACAAGAGATTATTGTCTCACCTACTTTGAAGAGACTTTTAGTGGCTAAACTTCAAGTTGTGAACTTGGTAGTTGGCTTGTAAGAAGCTCTTTATAGTTGTAAGCTCCAAGCTTGAGAAGGCTTGGGAGTTTGGTTTGATTCTCTTAATCTTAATATTCTTATTTGTTCTTAAGTTTTTATTTGGTGCATAAAGTTTGCATTTTTATTAAGCACATCATAAGGTTTGTTTTAGATACAACCTAATTCACCTCCCTCTTAGGTTGCTGTTTGGGGCCAACAACGTCAACATCATTGTATATTGTCTTAGCCATCACATCCAAATCCGGTGTAAATTGATATTGATAACGATATAAACCACCATTATCTATGTTTGTTAAACCAAAGAAGAGTTTAAATATTCACTTGTACATAAAACTTTAACTCCTTGCAAAAAAAAATAAAAAAATTCATTATTATGCTCTAAGCAATTAGAATAGAACTCTCTAGCTACTTATTCTATTGCAAAATCCATGTGTTCGCACAACCTATCCCAATACCGTTTACGAATGTTCTTCTCTATTGTGGTCTTGAGGTCATTACATGCCCAATCTAAGTTCAAATTAAACCCCTTTCACATATTAGCTCTCTTATTATTTTTCTCCTCCTCTTATCTTTGAAAAGCTTTTTTAGAGACAAAAAAATTGAAGTTGAATGGAACTAAATTGAAGTTCTCACACACAAAATATCATAGCTTACACAAGAAATCATCTTAAGATGCCAAATAAACCAATTTCAAGCAAAGATATTCAAAAGCACGTACAACTAAGAACACATGAACCACCATTTAATCTCATATATATGGAATAAAATTTCTCAAAAAGCATTAATTAGAAGTATTTCACCAATTTAAAGCTTTTGAAAGACTTTGTGCTTGATTGTTGGCTCCTAGCAACTTGCCCAAGAAATTCTTCTTGTTGGAGTTCTTGCTTTTCACCTTTTTCCCTTCTTCTTAAAATCTGAAAATTGCAACAAATTGGTAACTTTTTGATGTTTAATTCAATAATTAGGATGAAATTGAAGTATGTTTTGTTTGGGGAAGGATGGGGAAGGATTAGAAGAGTTTAGAGGTGTTTTGAAGAAGTTTGGAATGGGATAGAGAAAGAATGGGGTGCACTTGTGTTATGGCTGGCAGAGGCCTGGACGCACCTCCCAGGCCTGTGGGCATGGCCAAAGCCCAGACCACGTTGGATCAACGCGACCCGTATGTGGGCCACATGCTGTTACACAGTTTCGGCCATTTTTCGTGTGTAGTCCAAAATTTTCTTTGTGAACTCCCTCAAATCATCATTTAAGACCGAAAAACAACAAATTAACTTAAGTTAGTCTAAAAAAATTATGTTACAAGGTGGCTTTATGTAGAAAAGTAAAAGTTAGAGTAGAAACATGTGTTGCCTCCCACTAAGTGCTTGTTTAACGTCTTTAACTAGATGTTTCTTCTCTTTCACAAACTTATTAGCTCTATTGATGTGGTTTGTGGATCCACATCACCATCCAAATAGTGTTTCACCCAATGGACATTTACCTTGATCTGATTTCTTTTGCGATCCTGTAATTCAACTACTCAGTAAGCATTGACCTTTGCTATGACATATAGTTCGCACGTCCATCTAGACTTAAGCTCACCTGGAAATAGTTAGTCTTGAACTGAATAGTAGAACTTGTTCACCCTCCACGAACTCTCATTGGACAATATGTTTATCATTCCCACTTCTTAGTTTTCTCTTTGTAGTGGTTTGCATTCTCATAAGCATTGAATCGAATTTTATCCAACTTATTGAGTTGAAGTAAACGTCTCTCGCCTACTACCTTCAAGTCAAAATTGAGCTTCTTTATTGCACCATATGCCTTGTGTTCTAATTCCAGTGATAGGTGACAAGCTTTCTTGAAAATTAACTTATATGGGGACATACAAATTAGAGTTTTGTATACTGTCCCATATGCCCAAAAAGTGTCACCGAGACATTTTTCCTAGTCTTTCCGTGTAGGGCATACCGTCTTTTTCAGGATGTTCTTTATTTCCCCATTAGAGATCTCCACTTGGCCACTTGTTTGTGGGTAGTAAGCTAGTACAATCTAGTGTCTTACCCCATACTTTAGCAAGATGTCTAAAGTGTTTCAGATTGTTAGTTGCAAAAGCGTGATCCACCATCACTTATCATCGCTCTACATGTACCGAATCATGTAAATATGTTCTTCTTGAGAAACTTTATTACCACCTTTGCATCATTAGTAGGTGCAACAGCTTCCACCCACTTGGAGACATAATCGACAACTACCAATAAGTATTTATCTCCATATGAAGAAGTGAATAGACCCACGAAATGGATCTCCCATACATCAAATATCTCCATTTCTAGAATATTGTTTAGTGGCATTTTGTTTCTCCTTGAGATATTACCCATTCTTTGACATCGATCACAACCTGCAATGAAATGTTGTGTGCCCTTGAATGAGATAGGCTAGTAGAGCCCTAATTGTAGAACTTTTGATGGAGTTTTGATACCCCCAAAATGTCCACCATATTCCGATGAACGACAGTTGTATAAAATATCACTTGTCTCCTCTTGAGGTACATATCTGCAAATTATTTGACCTGCACATTTCCAAATTAGAAAATTATCATCCCATATATAATTTTTAACATAAAAAAGAACCTCTTGCACTGCTAAAAGTCAAATCTAGAGGTAAAATATTGGTGGCTAAGTAGTTAACAAAGTTAGCACAACAAGGAACCTGATTAGTTATTTAAAATAGTTGCTCGTTTGGGAAGTTCCCCGAATTTGTACTTTCAAAAGCTCATTTCCTCTTGTTGGACCCCAATTATGATAATCATATTTTGATGATAACCAAATCACACTAACGGCTTGTAAACAAGTGTGCAGTAGAACAAGGAGATTCGGACGATGCAAACCGTCCGAGACAAAGGAGGTTGGACGCAAGTGACTATTCAAAACACAGAGCTTTGGACGATGGTAATCGTCCAACACAAAGAACCTGAAATAGTCTCGGACGAAGAATAGCGTCCGATCATATTTCCAGAAGACATTGCATCGAACGGACGCAGGTTAGGACGCATCCTCGGCGTCTGAACGAATACTGTCAGAGAACGGATGCAACATCAGACCCAGAGCTTAGCAACGACCATCCAAAAGGTCCAATGGCTAGTTCATTCGGACGCACACTTACTGCATCGGCAGTCCGAAAGATCTAACGGCTAGTTTTCCAGTAAATAGAAAATAACCGTTAGAGAATTGTTGGAGGCAGTTTTTGGGCATCTATAAATACCTCCAAGTCTTTAAATGCAAAACATAGAGAGTAGAACTACTGCATTCAATACAAACACTTGTAAGAGCTATTTGGGAAGAAATAGGCTAAAATATTGTGGGTTGTATAAGTTTGAGCAGTGTAGTTCTCTAGGCTCAGCTAGAGGGAATTAGTGTGAGCAAGGGTAGACTAGTGAGTGATCTTCAAGTGTAAGAGTGGAGAGATAACAAGGGTACAAAAGTGAGGTTGTATTGTAAAACCCTTTGGCTAAACTAGAGGGACTTAGCTGGTACAAGGGTGAGCCTACTTTGTGTACAAGAAGGTTATTGCTTCACCTTCTTTGAAGCGGCACTACTAAAACTGTTTATACTCCAAGCTTGAGAAGCTTGGGAGTTTGGTTTGGTACTCTCTGTCTCAATAATCTTTATATTTGTTCTTTGAGCTTCAATTGTTGAATATCTTTTGTGAAACCCAGTATTTTAATAGCCTTGTTCTTTGATTTTAACTGGTTTAAAATGTTTTTCATATTATTTTTAGTCATTAAGTACTTCAACTTATTCGTTTTTCAATTCGGCAAATTTTTCGATTTACGCGATTTCGGTTCCGGCGGGTAAACGGGTCAAAAGTTGGACTAAGTGTAATTAGTGCATTGTGGTGTGTGAGTGTTGTTTGATGGCTGATTTATAATGTTATTTAGTAGCAAATTAAGAAAAAAATTAGTTTTTGGGTCAAATAGTCAACTTGGAGACTATTTGGTCAATGGGGTACTATTTGGGTCAACTTTGGAATTTCTTTTTAGTCTTCTTCTTGTTGTTTTTCTTCCTCATTTTCTCCAGCTGCTGGCCGAATTTTCTTCCTTCATTTTCTGATACCCAAAAATTTTCTTGGATTTCAAGTAGAAATCACTTGGAAGGTAAGATTTTATGTATTTTAGCATTTATGGCTTATGGGCTTTATGATTCAAGCTTTAATTTCAAGTTTTGTGGGATTCTTTATGGCTGAAAATAAACCCTCTTTGCAGCCTTATAAGTTATGATTTATGTATTTTATGGGTTGTTTTTAGTGTTTTGGAGGTTGGGAAGTGATTGGGGTTGATTTTTAACAACTTTCCATGGTTAGATTACAAATTTTAAGATTATGAGTTAGGGTTTTGTCTTCCATATGTGCCCTAGAATGTTATGCTATGAATGCTTATGTCTATGCACATAATGATGTTTTAAGAGTGTTTTAAGGTTAGTTTGGATAGGAATTGAGACTTGAAACCAAGTGGAATTGATTTCCCTTCATTTTGTAAGTAAGCGGAAGTTTGGCGCAACTAGGATAATTTGGATAATTGGTTATGTTTGAAGGATCTTTAATGATCTTTTGATGATGGTTTTAAGTGTTTCCTTGGTAGTGGGATGGATAGGAAGCATGTTTGAATCATGCGTGTGGCTAATCGGTAAAAATTTTAGTTTGGTAGTAAAGAGGAATTCCAACCATAGGTTGTTGCTCTAATGTTGTAATAGAGTTAATTGTAGTGGTTATGGGGTATGGATTGTTGTGGAATGCTATTGATATAGTCCCGGCTATTGCTCCGGTGAATCTTTCCATTTATGGATTTTGTTGGTTGGTTGAATATGTTGTTTTGAGTTGGGTTGTAACCAAGGTCCCTTGAATACCTTGGAAATGGATTTTGTTGGTTGGTTGAATATGTTGTTTTGAGTTGGGTTGTAACCAAGGTCCCTTGAATACAAAATTGATTTAAGAAGCAGGGAGGATAGCCTAATTATAGCCTAGGGAGAGGCGAAGTTTTTCGGTTTTTCTGGAAAACTGAGCTTATTATCTCCTAATCTAGCTGTAATATGAATTTGAAGGCTTAACTAAGTGTTTTGACTGGGGTTTTAGTTTGTCGAAGTTGGTCGGAAGTTATGAAAAGGTCATTTTTGACCAAAGAGCTGTTGGTGTCGTTTTCTATCGTTTCGCGTCGTTTTCGTTTCCCTAGTCAAACTTTAACTTCTACAAACTCTAAAAACGACACCTCAGCTCTTTGTTCAAGGTACCTTTTCCAACTACCGACTCAGATCGACGTTCTAGTGATCTCTTATACACATCTAGATTTTGTTCAATAGACAGGGTAAATTTGTACCTCAAGCACTTGTATTTTGTTTAACGACTTTCGAAATATGTTTGGATGGATTTTAAAATGTGTATGATGTTTGGAACTGCACTTTTACCAAGTTTTGGAATTATTACATATGAAATCGAGACCAAGCTATTTTATGTTAATCAATTGATATTTTTGCAAACTCTTTTGATATGAAAGCATTTTATGACTGTTTTGGCTCATAGGTGACCTATGATATACAAAACAGTCATGTGATTGAAAATTCTAAGCATTAAGGGAGCTCCGGTTCTATAGTCATCCATGAGACGCCATGGTGACTGCTGTGAATGTTTTGAACTAATTGACTGCGGGGTCTTGTGATGGGATAACTTGACCTCCCGGTCAGACTAGTAGGTGTGGTAGATTACTAGATCTGACTAGTACTGTAGGTCATACCTTCGAGCCTAAAAGATACTCATGCTATTTTATTATATTCTGGATTGAAACTGTACTTGGATCTTTTTGGCTACGCTATGCTTTAGCATACTATGTTTTGAAATGATTGGATCTTTTTGGCTACGCTATGCTTTAGCATACTATGTTTTGAAATGATTGGATCTTTTTGGCTATGCTATGCTTTAGCATACTATGTTTTGAAATGATTGGATCTTTTTGGCTACGCTATGCTTTAGCATACTATGTTTTGAAATGATTGGATCTTTTTGACTATATTTTGGACATGCCTGACGTTTAAATGGCATGATACATTTTAGAAACTACTTATGATTATGGTTTATTGACGTTTAAATAGCATAAGAGACATTTTAGAAACTGCTTCATGACTATGGTTTTCGCAAATGTTATTATCTTTATGTTTTCTTTTTATTGAAATGCTTGGCCCCATTTGAAGAGCTTTTATGATATCCACTGAGCGAGTTATGCTCACCCCACGTGATTATAATTTTCAGATTAGGTGCTCGTTTTTGACTCTCCACCGCGTTAGCAGCTTTTAGATTTTCTCCAGATTCCACATTACTGGTAGGACTCTGCGGATAATCTTCCAAGCTTCTCTTTTGTTTGGTGAGGGGTAGTGTATTAGATAAGTTTTGTATTGATGAACTTTGTTTTTGTTGTAGCATCTTTTGTACTAAGAAGGAATTTTGTAATTCGTATTTTTGTGTAAAATGAAATATTCGGTTTTATAGTTAAGAAATGGTTTGATGGTTCTATTACATTGCGGTTAAGTTTGTTGCTCTGTTCGTTTGTGCCTTACGCTTTGGACCGGTGTGCCATTAGCGCGGCGTGTTACGGTCCCGTTGTGTCTTTCATCAAATTTGGGGCGTGACATCTTTTGTATTCATTTGTGCTTAAGTGTTTATTTGTTGCATAAAGTTTGCATTTCTCATTAAGCACATGAAAAGGATTATTTTTTGAAACAACCTAATTCACCCCTCTCTTGGGTTGGTTTTTGGGCCAATAATTGGTATCAGAGCTTGGTCTCTTATATTGAGTTTAACTAGCTTTTGAGAAAAGATCATGGCAACCAATAATGCGTTGTTTTTAGAGGGGCATGCTATTACTAGACCTCCCATGTTTAATGGCATTGATTTTGTTTGTTGGAGGGAAAGAATGAGAATATTTGTTCAATCTATTGATATTGATTTGTGGTATATTATTTGTGAAGGTCCTTTAGAAGCTAATATTCTTGATGTAAATATTCATAGATTAAGGCCTAAGACTAGATATGAATTAAAGGCACAAGATAAAGTAAATCTATCTTTAAATGCTAAAGCCATGAATATTTTGTATAATGCCTTGGATGCAGATGAATCTTCCAAATGAGTGAAAGGTTGCAAATCGGCGAAGGAGATATGGGACAAATTGAAAGAAATCCATGATGGAAATGAAGATATTAAAGAGCAAAAGAAGTCACTTCTTGTGGCTAAATATGAATCCTTCAAAATGGAACCTCATGAGCACATTGACAAGATGTATTGTAGATTCAATGATATTGTAAAGGATTTGGAAGGTTTTGGTAAAGAATATTCCTTGGGTGAAAAGAATAGAAAGATTTTAAATACTTTACCTAAGGACTGGGAACCTAAATCCATTGCCATAGAAGAGTCTAAAAATTTAAATTCTATGCCTATTGATTCATTGATCAATTCTCTAACCTCATTTGAATTGAAGTTGAAATACAAGGTATAAGATGAGAAGGAAGCAAGGGCCAATAGAAGCATAGCATTAAAAGCTTCTCAAAATAATAGATGCTTCAAGTGTGGCCAAGCGGGAGATTTTGCAAATAAAAGTCCATCCAAGAAGAAGAAAGGGTCAAGGAAGCCATACACTTCAACAACTTCCAAATTACATGGGATTATTGCAATTCGGATGGAGAATTTGAAGAAGAATATGAGGAGGATCAAATGGCTTTTATGGCTCTTGGCAATAATGAGGTATCCTCTAGCTATGATTCTTGTGATGATGATAATGATGATGTTGAATTATTTATTTTTAAAATGCATAAATGTTTGAAAGAATCATATGCTAGGAACAAAGAATTAAAAATTAAAATTAATTCTTTATTGAGTGCCAACTCAAAGCTTGTGCATGAAAATAATTTTTTGACAAAAGAAAATGATGCTTTCAAGAAAAAATTTGATGGAAAAACCAAGATCAAGTAAGAACAAGCTTCATTGAAGAAGACAATAGATGATCTTGATGTTCTTTTGAAAAAGAAAAAGGAAAATATTTTTGAAAAGAAAAGAACTAAATTATGCATGTCAACAAAAATTTTGTCACCTATAGAAAGGATGATTTGTACTTTATTAAGTCTAAATCTTCCTTTTGAAGGCAATAAAAATATTATTTGCAATTATTGTCATCAACATGGTGATATAAAGAAAAATTGTTATGTTAAAAGAAATGAAAAGTTGGGAATAAATTATATTTGGTATGTTTAAGCATGTCTCTAACCCAATTGGACCCAAGAAACTTTGGGTACCAAAAATTGTTATTTAACTTTGCATGTAGGTATGCTTGGTGAGTACCAAAGGATTCAAGATGGATCATCAATGGAGGGTGTTCAAAGCATATGAGCTAACATGACATTAAAAGGGTAACATTTAAAATTTTTATCAAAATTGTGCTTTCACTTGCTAATGTGAACTATGATCTCTTAAATGTTTTTCAACTAAGTGTTTAGATTTGCTTAGAATGCTTGGGTACAAATATCCTCAATTTTTTGTTTATAATAAGTCACTATTTGCAAAAGTAAGGGGGAGCATTCTCTTTTTTAATGGATTATTTTGCATCACATATGTTTTATTGTTTTGATGATGCTTTCGAGCGAAAAAACATCATCTGTCTTAATGCTAATTCTTTGCATGAATTCCCTCATATCCACTTGAATACATGTTTTTTGAAGGAAAGAAATGTTTTGCACAGCTTGACTTATTCCCCATGTACTCACTTGAATTACATTCACCTTTTAAGGGGGAAAATAAACTTAGGGGGAGCTTAAAATTGCATTATTTTTTATTATGTTTTGATAATGCTAAAAGGGGGAGAAATAATGGACAAAACTTCTTGTCTTGTGCTTCATATTTTATGGTTATTTTTAGAAATGTCCAATTGATTTGTCATCACAAAAAAGGGGGACATTGTTGGACCCCAATTATGATAATCATGTTTTGATGATGACCAAATCATACTAATGGCTTGTAAACAAGTGTGCAATAGAACAAGGAGATTCGGAAGATGCAAATCGTCCGAGAGAAAGGAGCTTGGACGCAAGTGACTGTGTGAAAGACAGAGTTTCAGACTATGATAATCGTCCAACACAAAGAACCTGAAATAGTCTCGGACGAAGAAGAATAGCATCCGATCATATTTCCAGAAGACATTGCATCGAACGGACGCAGGTTCGGACGCATCCTTAGTGTCTGAACGAATACTCTCAGAGAACAGATGCAACGTGGGACCCAGAGCTTAGCAACAACCGTCCGAAAGGTCCAATGGATAGTTCGTTCGGACGCACACTTACTGCATCGGCTGTCCAAAAAATCTAACGACTAGTTTTCTAGTAAATAGAAAATAGCCGTTAGAGAATTGTTGGAGGCAGTTTTTGGGCATCTATAAATACCCCCAAGTCTGTAAATGTAAAACATAGAGAGTAGAACTACTGCATTCAATACAAACACTTGTAAGAGCTATTTGGCAAGAAATAGGCTAAAATATTGTGGGTTGTATTGGTTTGAGTAGTGTAGTTCTCTTGGCTCAACTAGAGGGAATTAGTGTGAGCAAGAGTATACTGGTGAGTGATCTTCAAGTGTAAGAATGGAGAGATAACAAGTGTACAAAAGTGAGGTTGTATTGTGTAAAACCCTTTGGCTCAACTAGAGGGACTTCGTTGGTGTAAGGATGAGCCTACTTTGTGTACAAGAAGGTTATTGCCTCACCTTCTTTGAAGAGGCACTACTAGGGGTTATACTCCAAGCTTGAGAAGTTTGGGAATTTGGTTTGATACTCTTTATCTCAATCATCTTTATATTTGTTCTTGGAGTTTCAATTATTGAATATCTTTTGTATTCATTTGTGCTTAAGTGTTTATTTGTTGCATAAAGTTTGCAGTTCTCATTAAGCACATTAAAAGGATTGCTTTTTAAACAACCTAATTCACCCCCCTCTTGGGTTGCTTTTTGGGCCAACACCTCTTTCTAGGCAAAACAAGTGGTTAGCTACTTGATTTTAAGTTCCCTTCCTATCCCTTATCTCCAGATCAAATTCTTTCAGTAGTAAGATCCATTTAATTAATCATGACTTTGTATCATGAGATATTTGATTACCTCATAATTTGTGTAGACAATCACTTTTGTACCTACATTTAGCCCAGATAAGCTCAAAATTTATCAAACACAAACACTATTGCTAAGAGCTTTTTTGCTATAGTGGTATAGATCATTTGAGTGTCAGTAAGTGTTTTGCTAGCATATAATATGGAATGAAACACGTTGTCCTTGTGTTGGTCCAAAACTATACCAGCTGCAAAGTACTAGCTAGCATCACACATTAACTCAAAAGGTAGCTCCCAGTTAGGTGCTATGACAATCGGTGCAGTGATTAATTTTCTCTTCAAGATCTCAAAAGCTTGTGATCAAGAATCATCAAAATTGAAAATAGAATTTTTTTTTTCTAATCAATTACATGACAATTTAGAAATTTTGAAAAAATATTTTATAAATAGTTTGTAAAATCATGCATGGCCGAGGAAGGTCCTAACTCGCTTGATAGAGTCGGTGTAAGTAATTTCTCAATAGTCCCAATCTTGGCCTTGTCAACCTTTGTGCCTGGATTGGACACTTTATGACCAAGGACAATGCCCTCTTGCATTATAAAACCTCAATGACAAATCTTCCAATTGATCACCAAATTCGTCTCTTCACATCATGTCAATGCCCTGTCTAAGTTCATCAAACACATTCAAATGAGTCACTAATAATAGAAAAGTCATCCATAAATACCTCCTTATTGTTGGTCCCAAAACAACCTAAGAGAGGGGGTGAATTAGGTTTCTAAAAAATACTTTTAGAAATATTAATCTTATTAAGATTTTTCAGTAATAATTGGTATGATAAAATCAATGAAACAGTAAAGTAAGAAAGAGATGGAATAAAACAGCCAATACTGCCAAGCTAACAAGCTTGAAGTATTAACACACTAGAATGCTTCACACACTTGGTGAGCCAATGATCTTTACAAAGTAGAGAGATTCTTGCTCACACTAAAACTCTTTTAGTTGAGCCAAGAATCTTACTTACAATACACTTCTAGATGTGTATAAGAGACTCAAAGTTGAATTGCACTCTAAACTGCACACTAATACAATAAAGCACTATTTCCAATTTGTACTAAAATTGCTTTTTTCTAAAGCTTGTATTCAATGTATTAGATGATTTTTACAGAATATCAAAGCAGTTATTTATAAGAGCAATAAATGGTGGTTGCAACTACTTCCTAACGGCTAAATAATAAATGCACAGAAAGTAGCCGTTGGGGTTTCGAACGTCCGAGATAGATAGGATGTGTCCGACACAGCGTCCGATCTCCATGCAGTTGGTGAAGAACTTCGTTCGGACGTCCGTGCATGCGTCCGTTCCATCATCCGAAAGAAGCTTCGGACGGTCATGTTCGTCCGAAGAAGACTTTGTTCGGACAGTTGTGTGCGTCCGTTTGGAGAAGCAGTAAGATCCTTCTTTCTACCTGTTGGTTCGGATGGTGGAATGCGTCCGAGAATCTTGACATAGTTCGGACGGTACTGTGAGTCCGAAAACCCTGTCTCTAGCAAAACAAGTAACAGACCTGCAAAAACTTGTTTATAGAGTTAAGTGTTTATGTCATCATCAAAATATTAGGTTTGGAAAACATCAATCTCCCCCTTTTGATGATGACAAACATTCATGGAATAATTATGTAAAAATAATCAGATATGAGTGATGACCAATCATTTTGCAATATAGATTACTACTCCTCCTTTTGACATCATCAAACAAAGCTCCCCTTGAGAACATGCAAATATTCAACAGAAATAATAATGCATAAAAAGCCCAAATATTCAACAGAAGAAAACTCAAATATTTAACAGGACTAGTTCAAGGGAATACATAGAATGGTAAATCTGAGAGCAGTCCTAACTACACCAAAATCTTTCAGAGTATGTTTCATCCAAAGAAGTTGAGCACAACAATTTCCAGCAGCAATGTATTCGGTTTCAGCCGTAGAAAGAGAAATAGAATTTTGTTTTTTGCTAAACCAAGACACAAGATAATTTCCCAGGAAATGTCACATACCATGGTACTTTTTCTATCAATTTTACACCCAGCAAAGTCAGCGTCAGAAAAACTAATTAAATCAAATGTAGAGGACTTTTTGGATACCACAAACCAAAATTCATTGTACCCTTCAGATATCTAAAAATTCTTTTAACAGCAATCAAGTGCGATTCTTTGGGGCAAGATTGAAATCTAGCACATAAACAGACAGCAAACATAATATCTAGTCTACTGGCTGTTAAGTAAAGTAGGCTTCCGATCATACCTCTATAGTGTTTTTCATCAACACCATTACCTCATTCGTCTTTATCAAGTTTGGTTGAAGTGCACATAGGCATACCAACTTGTTTGCAATCTTCCATTCCAAAACGTTTGAGTAGCTCCTTTGTATACTTGATTTGTGTAATAAACGTTCCTTCCTTTGTTTGGTGAACTTGTAGTCCATGAACAAAATTGTAAATTCCCCATCATACTCACCTCAAACTCTTTTTGCATTAAATGTGAAAAGTCCTAGCACAAACTTTCATTAGTTGCTCCAAAAATAATATCATCAACATAAATTTGAACAATTAACAGCCCATTTAAATCTGTTTTTGTAAAAAGTAGTGGTGTCAACTACACCACTTTTAAATCCATTTTCAATCAAGAAACCGCTTAATCTTTCATACCAAGCTCTTGGAGCTTGTTTCAAACCATGTAAAGCTTTAGAGAGTTTGAAAACATGATTTGGAAGAATTTTATTTTCAAAACCCGGAGGTTGTTCGACGAAAACTTCTTGATCGATAAAACCATTTAAAAATGCGCTTTTGACATCCATTTGAAATAATTTGAAATTATTGAAACATGCAAATGCGAGAAACATGCGAATGGATTCTAATCTAGCCATGGGTGCAAAGGTTTCATCAAAGTCAATACCATCTTCTTGAGCATAACCTTTTCCAACGAGTCTAGCTTTGTTTCTTATGATTTCACCTTTGTCATTTAATTTGTTTCTAAAAACCCATTTTGTCCAATTACGGGATGAGAAGATGGTCTTTCAACCAAGGTCCATACATTATTTTTCTCAAATTGACTAAGTTCATCTTGCATGGCATTAACCCAAGATATTCATCATTCAAAGCAGCATCTACATGTTTAGGTTCAATGTGAGAAAGTAATGCACAATTATTATTCAAAGGTATATGAGAACGAGTAGTTACCCCATCGGATAGATCACCTATGATTAAATCTTGAGGGTGACTTGAGACGAATCTCCAAGCTTTCAGAAGATCTTTTGGAGAGTCCTCGTTCTTTTCTTTTTCATCATCTATTTGATGATTGTTGACATCATTGTTTGATGTGATCTCTTGATGATCTTCATGAATAGTGAGCTTTTTGAGCTCCTTTGGAATACCTACATCTTCATCTTCACACAAATTCTTTGAGATAACATCATTAGCTTCATCAAATGTAACATGCACAACTTCTTCAATCAAGAGCGTTCTTCTATTGTAAACTCGGTATGCTTTCTTGTCACTAGAATATCCTAGAAAAATTCCTTCATCCTCTTTTTTGTCAATTTTCCAAGATTTTCTTTTATTTTTAAAATAAAAAATTTGCACCCAAAAACTTTGTCTGTAAATACCTAACACGGGTTTTCTACAAAAAAGGAGTTCATAAGGACTTTTGTTTAAAAAGGATCTTAATAAAACTCGATTCATGACATAACAAGCCGTTTTAACAGATTTGGCCCAAATGTATTGAGGTAAGTCGCATTCACTAATCATAGTTCTAGCGGTTTCTTGAAGAGTCCTATTTTTCCTTTCAACAACACCATTTTGTTGAGGGACTCTAACAACTGAAAATTCATGAAAAATACCGTTGTGATCACAAAAATCAGGAAAACCTCCAAATTTAAATTCGGCAACATTGTCATTTCTTAAACGAATGATTTTTAAATTCAATAAATTTTGAATTTTGGAAAACAATTTTACAAATTTTTCAAAAGCCTCATTTTTGTGAACAACAAATAATACCCAAGTGTACCTAGAAAAGTCATCTACGATAACAAAGGCATATTTGCAACCACCAAGACTAGCATATTGAGTAGGTCCAAATAAGTCTAAATGCAACAATTCTAAAGGCGATGTATTTATGAGTGGACACAAAATACTTTGGTTTAAAAGAAACTTTGACTTGTATACCAAATTGGCATGCATCGCAAATTTTATTTTTCAAAAATTTTAGTTTTGGCAAACCTCTTACCAAATCCTTCTTAGCAAGTTTTTCTATCAAATCCATGTTAATGACAAAGTCTTCTATGCCAAAGCCAAGGATCATCTATGGAAGCGGTAAGACATTTTACATTGCTATTGCTTGATTTTATCAAGATGAATCACATAAACATCTGTCTTGTATACACATCTAGTGTGTATAAGAGAATAAACAACTAGATTTTTATCAAGGATAAGACATTCATGCTTGGTAAAAAATACATATAAATTTTTATCACCAAGTTGACTTACACTTAATAAATTATAGTTCAAATTATCAACAAGAAGCACATTCTTAATCAAGGTTTCACCATTTTTACCTATATCACCAATGCCGATTGATTTTGCTTTATTGTTATCTCCAAATGTGACTTTTTCACTATTTTTGGATATGAAAGAGATTTGTGAAGAGAGAAGCATCATCCGTCATGTGCCTTGAACATCCACTATCTATAAACTACTTACCATTGTTAGTGATGTTAAGTACCTACACAATAAATCAATTGATAACTTTTGGTACCCACATTTTCTTGGCTCCATTTGAGTTAGTGAAATTGCAATCAATCCATGCGACTTTCATTCCAAGTTTTTCATTTTTCTTGACATAACACATATTCTTAACTTGTGCATGTTGTTGGCAATATCTACAAATAATATTTTTATTTCCATATAAAGAGGATTTTGATTTTACAAAACATAAGTCATCCCTTCTAAACATGGTAAATTTTTTGTTGATTAATACATTTCTATTCCTTTTCAAATCAACAACTTTTTCTTTCTTTCTAGTCAAGAGAGCATTCAAATCATCCAATCTTTTCTTCAAGAAGGCTTGTTCTTCCTTGACCTTTGATCTCACAAGCATTCTTTTCTTCAAGTCACAATTTTCTTGTGATAGTCTGCATTATTTTCATTCACAAGTTTAGAGTTAACATTCAATAGAGCATTTGATTTGTTCACTAACTCCTTATTTCTAGCACATGATTCCTTAAAACTATCATGCAATTTCAAAATGAAAGCTTCAAGATCACTTTCATCATTTTCATCATTAGAGTCATAGTTAGAATTTACCTCATCATCTCCAATGGCCATAAAGGCCATTTGTGCCGACTCCATTTCTTCTTCGACTTCTCATTTGGAGTTGCAATCATCCCATGTGATTTGAAAGTTATTGAATCTAGGTTTTCTTCCTTCCTTCTTTTTCTTGGAAGGGCACTCATTTGCAAAATGTCCGAGTTGACCACATTCAAAATATTTTTCGTTTTGCTTCTTCATTTCAAGCCTTGTCCTTCCTTTGAAATTATTTGAATTTGTAGCTCTTCCTCTTCTCATTCTTCGTTTATTGATGTAATTTTTAAGAAATCCTTTGGTGATGAGTGCAAGATCTCCTTCATCAAGATCTTCCATGTACATCTTCTAGATTGATGGAGCTATTTTCCTCTTCTTCTTGAGAGGTCTTTTAGAGCAATGCTCCTTCTTGGCCTTGCTTCTTCATCATCCACCACTTTGGCCTTCAACTTCAATTCATAAGATGTAAGAGAATTGATTAGCGATTCAATAGGCATTGAATTTAAATTCTTGTCTTCCTCTATAGCAATTATTTTGGCATCCCATTCTTTGAATAGAGCATTTAGGATTTTTCTATTTTTTTCACCCAAAGAATACTCCTTACCCAAGGCTTCAAGATCCTTAATGATGTCATTGAACCTACAATACATTTTGTCAATATTTTCATGTGGTTCTATCTTGAAGGACTCATACTTGGCAACAAGTAAGGATTTCTTTTGCTCACGAACATCGTCACTCCCTTCATGGATTTCTTTCAATTTATCCCAGATTTCTTTAGCTGAAATGCATCCCTTCACGCGAGTTGATTCATTTGCATCCAAGGCGTTATATAGCACATTCATGCGCTTTTGCATTTAATGTCAAGTTTTCCTTGTCTTGTGGAGTGAGCTCATCCCTTGTCTTTTCTCTTCTTCTATTTGTGTGATCATCAATGATAGTAGCTTCAAAAGGACCTTCATTAACAACATACCACAAGTCAATATCAATAGATTGCAAAAAGATTTTCATCCTATCTCTCCAACTAATAAAATTTGCCCCCATTAAACATAGGGGGCCTAGTAACGGATTGACCCTCAAAAAATAAAGCATTGTTGGTTGCCATAATAGTTCTTTTCTCAAAAGCAATTTAAGCAATAAAATGAGACCAAGCTCTGATACCAATTGTTGGTCCCAAAGCAACCTAAGAGGGGGGGTGAATTAGGTTTCTAAAAAATACTTTTAGAAATATTAATCTTATTAAGATTTTTCAATAATAATTGATATGATAAAATCAATGAAACAGTAAAGTAAGAAAGAGTTGGAATAAAACAGCCAACACTTCCAAGCTAACAAACTTGAAGTATTAACACACCACTAGAATGCTTCACACACTTGGTGAGCCAATGATCTTTACAAAGTAGAGAGATTCTTGCTCACACTAAAACTCTTTTAGTTGAGCCAAGAATCTTACTTACAACCACACTTTCGTACAAGATTATTACTCCACTTAAAGTTGAATTGCACTCTAAACTGCACACTAATACAATAAAGCACTACAGCCAATTTGTACTAAAATTGCTCTTTTCTAAAGCTTGTATTCAATGTATTAGATGATTTTTACAGAATATCAAAGCATTTATTTATAAGAGCAATAAATGGTGGTTGCAACTACTTCCTAACGGCTAAATAATAAATGCACAGAAAGTAGCCGTAGGGGTTTCGGACGTCAGAGATAGATAGGATGCGTCCGACACAGCGTTCGATCTCCATGCAGTTGGTGAAGAACTTCATTCGGACGTTTGTGCATGCATCCGTTCCATCGTCCAAAAGAAGTTTCGGACGGTCATGTTCGTCCGAAGAAGACTTTGTTCGGACAGTAACATGTGTGCGTCCGTTTGGAGAAGTAGTAAGATCCTTCTTTCTGCCTGTTAGTTTGGACGGTGGAATGCATCCGAGAAGCTTGACATAGTTCGGACTGTACAGTGAGTCCGAAAACCCTGTCTCTAGCAAAACAAGTAACAGACCTGCAAAAACTTGTTTACAGAGTTAAGTGTTTATGTCATCATCAAAATAAGGTTTGGAAAACATCACATATATACTTTCACTATATTTAAGAATATGGCTATTATGCACCTCTGGAATGTTGTTGGGTTAGTGCACAAGCCGAAGGGTATTCATCAAAAGGCGAATGTCCGATATAGGCATGTGAATGTTGCTTTCTCTTGTTCCTCTGGTACAATCACAATTTGATTATAAACTGAATATCTATCAAGAAAATAATAGAAAGCTTTACTTGCAAGCCTATCGAGCATCTATACGATGAATGGAAGAGGAATGTTGTCCTTATGAGTTGCTTTATTCAGCTTACTGTAATCCATGTATACTCTTTGATAGCATCTCGTGACCATCCTCATGGGAATGAGTTCATTCTTGTCATTTGTTATGACGGTCATTCATTCTTTCTTTAGCATGTATTGAACTGGATTACCCAAATACTGTCGAAAATTGGGTAGATGACACCTGCATCTAGCCAATTAATGATTTCTTTCTTCACGACCTTCTTCATGATCGGATTGAGTCACCTTTGTTGTTTCACCACTAGTTTGACATTATCTTCCATTAAGATTTTGTGTATGCAGTGCGATGGACTAATGTCCTCGATATCGGCATTGTCCATCCTATGGCTTTCTTATATGCCCAAAAGACCCTTAAATTTTTTTTCCTGCATACTAGATAACTCGGATGAGATTATAACAAGTAAAGTGGAATTTTCTCTAAGATATGCATACCTCAAATTATTTGGTAACCGAGTTGAGGTGACTCTTTAGTTGAAGGCTTGGGTGGCTTGATCGACGATGTGACGATACCTAATGGTTCCATAGCGGGTTTGTTTCGTATATAAGTCCCAAGGTTTGGTTGCTCCTATATATTGTGCATATTCTTTAGACTCCTCGTCTTTCCTTATTGTTTCGGCTACTAATAATGCCTCTAATACATCGTTTGGGTGAGTTTGGTTGAATACTTACTAAATGACCTCATCTATAACTGCATCCATTGCAAAACATTTCTCTTTCTTAGGTAATTTTATAGTTTTAAAAACATTAAACTTTACTTGCTCATTTTAGACTCTCATGATAAGCTCATCTTTTTGTATGTCAATTAGGGTTCTACCTGTAACTAAGAAATGTCTACCAAGGATTATAGGAATATTTCATCCTCCTCAAAATCAAGAATTATAAAGTCAGCAGGAAAAAAAAAACTTGTCAACCTTTACCACGATGTCCTCAATAAATTTGACATAACTAGCTATTTGTTCTAATGTCTATGCAAAAGGAATGTTAATATACAATTTCTTAAAATTTTCTAAATGTTTTTGAAATTGACTATTTGACCTGTATTGTTTAAGCTTCTATGGATAAGGTACTTGAGTGAAAGGTGCCTTTACTTGATACTCTCTAGGTTGCTATTTCTCCGGCCATTTTTCCCTTTAACTGTTATCTATTCGTCATACTATTTTCCTTTTATTGGTTGGTTCTCAACAGCCAACTCTTTACCACTACGAGAGTAACTACTTTGCATTGCTCCCTATTATCATTCTTCGGGTTAATCTTTGTGTCACTTGGTAAAGAATCTTGGGGCCTGTTATTTATGGTATTGGTGAGTTACCCCATTTGGGTCACCAAGTTTTTGACCGATGGTATATGGCTTTGGAGAATGGCATTCTGATTTTGAAGCGCTTTATCGATTTTGGCCATGTACTATGGCAAGAGATCCTTCATACTATCCCTTTTTTTTTTTGGGATTGGCTGATTTTGCCTATTCTGCCATTGAAATCGGGCAGCATTAATGGTTTAGTTGAAATGCTGACAACACCTTGTTAGTTGTTATTCCATGAGAAGCTGGGATAGTTTCTCTGGATCTAGGGTTATATTTGTTAGAGTATAGATCATTGTGTGATCAGTTGAAATTATCCATGTAATTGACATCCTCCAGATTAATTAGACATTGCTTAGTTGGGTATCCTTCATGACATATTTCACAAGCTGTAACCATATAATGAATCTATATTGGCTAAAAATTCACCCGTTCTAGTTTTTTGGTAAGGGCTTCTACTTATGCAGCTAGAGCAGTAAATGAGTCCACTTGTACATCCTTGTTGCCTTTCTAGGCATGTTACACTCACTTGCCACTTATAGTTGTTGTAGGACATGTTCTCAAGCATCTGCATAGCTTTCTCATAACTTTTTCTTATTGTTGTTCATCGACTACTGTATCAATTATAGTTCGGGTAGGTCCATGCAGCCCATTGTAAAATGTCTAAATTTGCCATCAGCTTAGCAAACCGTGATGTAGACACAACCTTAGTAAATACTTTAACCATTCCCATGCCTCAAAGAGCGGTTCATTATCCTATAGCATAAGAAAGAAGTAATATCATTTCTCAATTTTGCTGTTTTAGAAGGTGGAAAAAATTTACTCAAAAACTTTTGTGCTAAACCGTTCCATATAGTAACGGAACCTGGGGGCTGTGATATCAACCAAGAATTGGCTTTATCCTTGAGAGAGAATGGAAAAGGCTGAAGTCTGATTGCTTTATCAGATACCTCGTTATGACAAAATGTGTAACATATTTCAAGAAAATTCAATATGTGCACATTCAGGTCATCACTTGGCACTCCACCGAACACAGCTAACATTTGAATGATTTGGATAATTTGTGGTTTTAGCTCAAAGTTATTTGCATGGACTAGCAGTTTGATAATGCTCGATTGAAGTCCATCCAGGATTGGCACAGTGAAGTACCTTTAAGGGATCGGCTCCTCTTCATTCGGTTGGCGTAGTATTACTAGGTTGATGGGAACCTGATCGTCTATAATCTCAATTATCAGTTGGAACCCTCGTCTAGCTTCCTTTCGTAGTCGATGTGTGTTGTTTTCTCTATTTCAAGGTCTAAGGGTAGAATTTCCCTTTTTTACCAGATTGGCAAAGACAAGAAGAACAAGCCAACCAAAAACACGAATAAAGAAAAACTATAAAATAGAATAAAAGAAAATAATGTAAATCAAAATCAAATAAAAAAAATGTGTTTAGACTAGAATTAAAGTTCTTATTTAGACGTTAATAGACAATATAGTGTTAAAATTAAATCCTTAGTAACGGTGCTAAAAACTTATACGCGATATGATTAACTGTTACTAGACATGACTCACGAAATATGCAAGTTACATATCGAAAAAAATAATATAATTATGAGTGGAGTATGATTCACACATAAACTATGCTAACACTCTACTAAGCACCTGAATGTCACACTTTTGATCCTATCTAAACTAAGAAGTAATGCAATGGAAAATAATAAAACACAAAATAAGAACAAAGAAATAATTCGAGTAAAGAGTAGAGAAATCTATAATTAAGTTATTTAGGGTTCATTATGTGTATACATCCCTTACCAATTCCCTCAATTGATCCATTTATTCATTCTATTTTGATTTGCTTATGCCGTTTACTATTCTAGAGTCGTATGTAATTATGGAGAAATAAATACTAAACTGAGCCAACTCATTATATTTCTATGTAAATTTGAGCCAAGTTTAATACATAGATGACCACTCTATAGGATTACCTAAGATAAATACGTATCTTTTGATCCATATTCACTCAATAGAATTTTGAAACAAAGGCTAATTAGACCATTACTCTAAAGCTCATCTTTCAATATGGGTTACAAATCAATTTATAAGTTAATCAGGTTTACAAAGGCATTTAATACCATTAATTAAGCAAATCAATCATAAGATCATAATCATGAATGAAATAAATCAAATCAATTAAGATTCATGGTAAGTTATAAATTAAACCCTAGAGTTAGGATTTAATGTGTCATCAAATTAATTGGATCAACAAAAAAGCCAATTACAATGGTGAATAGCATCATAAATACAAACAGTATAGTAAGCAAGAAAATGAAAAACTCGGATTGTCAAGTTGAGTCTTCTCATCTTCTCCTTTGCTCTCTTTATCATCGGTTTATCTTGTGCTGATTTTTCTTGAAAGCTATTGTTTGATGAATTCTGTCGACTCTCTCACTTTTTCTATGTTCTCCTATGTCAAAGTATGACTTAATATGACCCTTATATAGTGTTAAGTAAGGTTTACACAAAAATAGGTTAAAAATATCAAAAACCTGAGTCAAAACATAAAAACTCGACAAAAATCGCCAGTGTAGAGTTTTGGGCACCCCACCCAAGCTCTTGGTCACCAGCAGCGCCTGTGCTCTAGAGGCTACGGCCTCTCCCAAGGCTCGGGGTGCTAGCAGTGCCCCGCTCCCACTTGGGATGCCTGGTCTTACTTTGTTTTGCTTCATTTTGGCCCTATTTGAGCTCCATTGCATATAAAACCCACAAAAATAAATTTTAAGGACATAAATACACATTTTTTTTACATAAAAGCTATAAAACAACCCTAATTTATGGACTCGTGTGTAAAATTACGAAAATACCTCTACTTATAAATAAAAAATCTCGAAATACGAACAAAAGTCAAGGTCAAAGTACATGAAAATACTATCTTTTAGAGAGTTAACTCCTCCCCCTTTCCTTCCTCGTACATCTTCCTCCCTTATTCTGGCCTTCCGTCTTTGTTATTCTTCCCCTCTATCACAAACACACACATATGGAGATAGACTGTAAAGGCGAGAGGAAGTCTAATAACAACCAAGAGGAGAGATCTTCAAAAATGACAATGAAATTTAACTTAGGTGATAAGACGGTTCATCTATGATCTATTGGGATGATGGGTTAATTTTTTTATTAATAAAATGATCTTCAATAATTTATTTTACAATGAAAATTCTATACAACCAAAGTTTCATAATGATTGATATATAATGTAAATTTTTTGTTACCATCCTCAAAATCCCTGGCAACTTTTATTTAATTCTAGAAAGAAATATAGACAGAACTTTTATGTGCCTAAAATTTTCTGTGGAAGGCTCATCAATATTGGCTATGGAGGTTGATCATTGTTGGCTATGGTGGTGGGTCTGAGTTATTGATGGAGGGTTGTGTACGGTAGGAGTGATGGAAGTGGAACTGGACAAAGTTTGTAATTCGTGCTCCAGGATGTGGGTTTTTGAGCTGAAGCAGCTTTTGCGAAATATTGTCAAAAACAAATTTTTTAATGAAGATATTTTCTCCGAAAAATATTTTATGACAAACGAAACGTACTCTTAAACCGCACTTTGCTATAGTCATCTCAACTTATGTTGACTGCAATTTATTACTGCATGCAAACAAAGAGAATAATAAGGGGATAGTTAGCTGTTGGTCTTTTATAGCAAGTCAATTGTGTCACAAACTTAATATTTTAAGCTTAAAATCAAATTTATTAGTTAGTTCTTAAAACGACAAATGGTTAGTTCGTTAGTGTGGTCGAATCACTAGCCCTCATGTAGAATTTGTGTTCTATCATTGCAAATCTCGCCATGAAAACGCACAGCTAAGGCCAACCATGTTTATTTTTTTATTAATATTTTTTTGGAAGATTAAAGTAATATATTGAATTTTGGTTCAAATTGAATTTCAATTCAAGACAATTTCAGAGAATGAAATCTTAGGCCTCTACAAACTACAATGATTAAAGTCAACGGGAAAAAAATTCATATATGATGAATAGTTTAGTGTTTGGGATAAAGCTTTCTCATTTTAACCTTTTCTTCGATAGGTTGGTTAACAAATTTTTTTTTAGTTTATGTGATTAATTGAAATTCACTAGTTAATTGAACAGTCAAGTATAAATTAAATAGAAAACCAAAAATTAACCACAAACTGAAAAATAACAAACAAAAATAATATCAAAATATTGAATGAATGGACACATAGAATTTGTTACTAAAAATTCAAAACTAAAACTAAAGAAATTGAAAGTTCGGATTTTCAATAATTAAATTCGAATTATATGGCCAATCTCTTTATTTGATCAGCAGTTTATTCGAACACTGATTATCTAAACTAATTTGGTTAAGTTAGTTTGTTTGGTTAACCAAACTATAAACACTCCTAATTTTCATGGATACTCATTAGTCAATCTATTAATAGTTCCAAAGATTTGTTTATAATATGGGATATGAAGGCAAGACCCTGGTATTAGGGGAAACATGCTTTGATAAGTGTCTATGATGCGTGCTAATAATAGTAAGTGTACTAGTCGAATAATTTGCCTCATCCTCAGTCAGCCGGAGCCCATGCAACGGATTTGCAGGCTGACGGTGGGACTGGAGTAGTGGTTGTACAACATGCAGACCATAGACGAATTTCAGAAAACGGGGGAAGCGGCTCAGGCGGGTCCCAGTTTATGGGACTCTAGTGACCCTTCACCTCGTTAAGTCGATAACCTACTCAATTAGAAAATTTCAAATCCAACTTGTCGGCAGCTTCAACCTATTCGGGATGATAATACACTCTTTCGAGCCAAGAGCAAGTTGCCGTGTTGAAGGAGAAGGAGATTGTGGATACTCTATCTGATTCCAATGAAGTGATTCGTAAGCCCTCAAGTCTTCGTGAGATGCAATTTAATTTTCATATCTTCTTGTATCAGTTGAACAAGAAGATGGCGGAGCAGCGACCTATTGTAGATGAAGATGGATTCCAACCAGTTCGGCGACGGTGGCGTAAGCAATACGCTCTTATGAGAACAATTTTAATGAGTCAATCTACTCATATCGTTCAGGAATTTTCTTTGCCGGTTCACCATGATTAATTTGCTCGTCTAGAATACTCGCAGTGTACATAATGTATCTACTATAAGGCGTTTGAAAAAATTAGTTCGGCTTCATAATATCCACTTACTGGCAATAATTTTACCTTTCATGGAGGTTACTTGCCTCGATGCTTGGAGGTGAAAACTGGAGTTTTCAAGTCTACGCAACATTAATACGAAATTTTGGATTTTTTTTGGAAAGGGGTTTCCATTTGCATGTTTTGGAAACTAATTTATACCATCCAATACATACACCTGGGATTGACTATTGATAGCTGGAACTTCTCGGCTCGTGCAACCTTTGTTTATGCGAAGTGTAGCCGAGTGGAGCCATCAGATTTATAGGTTAATTTGCACCGATTGTCTGTGGTCCGGGATCGACCTTAGCTGTGTGATGGTGATTTCAAAGTCATTTTGACTTTGTCAGAGTTTTCAGGTTCTTTGCAACAAGACCGGTTGTCAGTGGAGAAGTTCAAATCGGCTATTCACTCTAGCAACCTTCAAGAATCGAATTTTTCAGGGAGTTCTTAACTTGGGAGGGTGTGTGGAATGTTCGAGTGGTTTTCAAACGGCTGGATAGAGTACTGGTTAACTGCAAATGGATGGAAGTTTTTTCGACGACGCAAGTTACGCACTTGAATTGAAGGGCTTCTGATCAATCCCCTCTACTCACGGGAATTGGATTTGAGGATCGTCAAGCGCCTAAACTATTTCGTTTCTATCAAATATTGTTAGATTACTATCTCAGACAGTCATGGATGAGGTAAGGATTAAGGACTTTCTGGTAATGTCCTATTACATGTATAGGGATGCGTGCACTGATTGAAAAATTAAAAAGTTTGAAGAAGCATCTCTGCTTGTGAAATCATCAGGTTTTTGGGAATATCATTGATGGCATAAAGCAGGCCGAACAGGCAGTGGAGCAGTGCCAGCAACATTATAAGTCTGAGCTGACAGGGGATTCTAGGCAGGCGTTACATGCTGCTCAGGTACAGTTGCTTGAGTTCATGAAGAAACATTTTGGTGCCAAAAATCCAAAGACCGCTGGTTGGGGAAAGGGGATCAAAATATTAAATTTTTCCATGCAACAGTGACATATAAACGGGCATGTTTGCAGCTCTGGCGGATTAAGGATGCAAATGGGGAATGGCTAGAGAACATTGAGTCAATTAATTTGGAAGGGATTCGCTTTTATCAAGAGTTATTAACTGATGAGGAATTTCAGGATACAGATCTGGCTCGGGTTCTAGGGTTTATTTCAGCCACAGTTTCTGACGATGATAATTCTGATCTTATTCAGCCGATAACCCTTGAGGAAGGAAAAGGGGCAGTTTTTGAGCAAGTCCTTTCCAACAATTCCTATGCACCAACTTGCAGTTTTTGAGCCTCCGAACTCAATTATCAAATTTGTAACAAGTCCTAGCCAAGTTCTTTGGGGGAGAATTGCCCCTTGGAGACAAAAGACATTGGGTAAGATCGAAATATTGCTGCATTCCCATGGATGAAAACGGACTGGCATTTGCGGGTTTACAGGACATAATTCAAGCTTTTAACCTTAAGCATTGGTGGAGATACAACACCTCAGATTCCCTTTGGCTACTTTTATGCATGCAAGGTATAATAATTCCGAGGTGGCAGCACCTTCACATGTATGGGAGGAATGCTAAAGCATAAAAGGTTGCAGAATAGAATTTGGTTAAGCTTATTCGTTGCGGCAACTCAAGTTTTGGTTTGGCAATTGGATGCGGTGATTCTTTGGCAGCAGATTTGGTGGACGGGGAAGTCATCCAGCCGAATATTTCGGTTGAAGATGTTTTTAACAATGATGATGGTTGGGATAATCTTTTCTCCGTCGAGCTTTGCCACCCCAAGCAGTGCAACGCATTCAAGCCAAACAAGTTTTTTTGACGTGTCGGACGTCTTCATATGGAAACTCTCAGCTTCTGGATGCTTCATCCTAGCTTCGGCCCATGCACTTGTTCGCAAAGGTGGTGGAAAATTGATGTCTAGAAAATACATTTGGGAAGTACGCATACCTTGAAACATATCGATTCTTGTGTGGATATTGCTTAACGGCACTCTTCCATTTGTAGATGTCCTCATGGAATTGGGGTTTAATCTGCCATCTAAGTGCTTTCTTTGTAACTCCATTGAGGATATTGATCACTCATTTGTTTCTTATCAATTTGCGAAGTAACTTTGGCAGCATTTTGCAAGGATTTTGGGAATAACATCATGGGCCGTGGAAGACTACAATCTTACATCAGCTATAACTATGGTGGTTGCATTCCTCAAATCTGCTCCATGGTCAACTATGCTTGCTGCTGCCATCTTTCATTTGCTGGCAACTATGGATTGCCCGTAATCATTTTGTATACGATGGTAAGGTGGTACACCGGCATGGGCAATTCACAACATTTACTCTTTGCTGTCCGTTGTCAGCCATGAGAAGGCTTTCCCAGCAGAAGTAACCCTTTCTATTAAAGGCATTTTTGCTCGCATGCGACAGCCTACAAGGTATCACCTGATTACGGTTTCATGGACTAAGCCTACGCATGGCTTATGGCTCATCAAGGATCAATTCTGGCCGTAAGTGATTGGGAGGACTCATTTGTGACTCAAGCGACCAGGTTGTCTTTGGATTTTCTCAATCACTCGCAAATGCAACAAACATGGAAGCCAAGACGTTGGCGTTGTTGAAAGGACTACGGCTTTGTCACACGAGGGGCTTTCAACATGTAGCTGTTGAAGTATGGACTCGGAGGTGCAGCCAAAAATTGTATTCGGATAGCTTAAAACTCCATGGGTGATTGATGCAATAATTCGGCAGATTCAACTCCTTGTCACTCAAAATCAGCATACTGTTTGTTGAATATTGGTTACGCAATTTAATGTGCAAATAAGAGATAAAATTAACCCTACTTCGCCTATCCAGCACCCACTGACTCGCAAGCATACAAGGTAGGTTTATAGATAGTACCAAGTGGATATCGTTCGCACGTTGATTATTGTTTAGCAATTACCAAGATTCACAAGTCTTATATAGTTAAATATTTCAAATTTGAATGGAGAAATTTACTCTATTAATAATTAAATTCTAAATATGTAATTAAAAGCTAAAATTAAAATAATCTATTGACTAAAGAAAGTAATGAAAGCACGTACATACTTCTAACTTCATGAAATTACTAAATTAAGTCAAGAACTAGAGAGAAACTAATCCTAATTTGACTAAAGAAAACAATAAGAAAGCTATGAAAAATACACAAAGTCCATTTTCTACTAATTTAAACTAAGGAATTTTTCAAGGAAACTTAAATTTAAACTAGACATTTTTGGATTTTTTATTTAATAAAAGAAAGCCTAAAAGAAATTAACTAAAAATAAGACAAAGACAAACTAAAAATCACTAAATTACCAAGAAATTTAGGAAAACATGAAATGGAAGCAACTAGAATTTAATGAATCCTTTAACTAGAAAACAAGTTTCTTATATTTACTTGTAACTAAAGATTAATCCACTAAGATTATCTAATCAAAATTAAAGCTCGCAAAAAATTAAAAACAAGATCTAAGGAAAAGTAGAAGAGAATTTGTATTAAACTAAAAACTTGAAGTTTAAGTTAACTATAAAAATACTTAATGTGTGTACCACACACCTACAAAATCTATATATACGTAGTGCTTTATAAGTTAACCAGTTGAAAATTTGGCAACTAATAATTACAAGTATGCCATTACAACAATTGCTGAACGTGTATCTCGATGTCGCGACATCGACTTTATTTCAGCAACAATCTTTAACTCTTCTTTAATTGCTCTTTGACCCTTAATACTTGTTCACTTTTACTTCCATTTTCCAATTATTAAATTGCAAAAAAAAAATATTAAACTATGTAAGTAACTAAATTGATTAAAATTCAAATAAAACTCATAATAATCAATAAAACATAAAAATGCATGCACATAATGCAAAAATTAACTAAAATACTCAACAAATACTGGAATTCAGAATCTAAACTAACAAAATGTTATGATTTAGAAGTAAAATAACTCCAGTTTATTAGAATTATCACACCCCCCAAACTTAGCGTTTTGCTAGTCCCGTGCAAAACAAGAATTAAAAAGAACGTTACTAACAAACAAATAAAACAACACCACCAAAATTGACAAAACATTTGATGGACAATGGATATACTTAGGACAACTAAGAAAACTCTCAAGGGACCTCCAGTACTATATGATACTCGAACTATTTCAATTACTGTCATTCCAAATTTTTGAATTTTCTAAGAAAAATATGTTCATTTACTACACACAAGACTTCAAATTACTAAGCATTAACCATACAAAAGGATTCCCAAAATTTGAGTTATATTTATTCAAAATATAATTTTTTTGCAAATTACAAAATTTACAAAATTATTGAATCATCTCGACAAGGTCAAATAGAAATAGAAATTCATTAAGAATCTACCTAAATGCATATGTTTAGGAATATTAATCTAATAAGGACTAAGTAGTATGATATCAATAATAGGTATTATAAACATTTCTCTTAACTTGTTGGTATACTAAAACGTTACTCCTATTGGCTTAATTCGGAGAAATTACATGCGTACGTGTAGGAATTCCATACTCACGTTATTACTATGCTAGTGGCTTAATTTGGAGAATCAAAATAGATACATGCCGAAATCCTGTACTCGTCTTATTACTAATTGTCGCACCCTCCCCCCCCCACAACCCGCGGTCTGGCCGGCACCTTTTGGACCGGCACCGTCGCCAATGTGGTGCTCGTGAAATAGGTGATTAAATGCAAAAGTCTTATTTACTATTACAAACATAAATTACCTACTTACTATTACCAATTTAAATGAATCACCTATTTACTATTACATAACGGGGCTTTAAATGCGACTATGAATTGTACAAAAATAATCTAAGCAAGGGAACACAGGATTGGAGTCGCCACCCGGTGTGTTGGTGCGCCGGGACACAAAAATACATCAAAATTTAAAGAAAAAAATAAACCATAGTCTAGATTGACTCCTGGTCTACGTAATTCAAAAAACATGAGTTCGGGAATCCTATTGTAAAATGGGAAGGTTTGGGATAGATTTGAATTTCCCTCGGCACCCACTTTACCCGGCGTTGGACCGGTTGCATGATTTTATCGCGTTTCCTTTTCAATTTTAGTATTCATTATTGCCGACTTTGTAGCGTACGTGTGCTTAAGATAGTTTAAAATTAATAAAAATATATACATATTAATGACCCGGAAATGAAAATAAATGGTAAAAAAAAATATTGACAGGTAAATTTAGCCCGGGGTCCAATTTAAAGTTGTACACATTTAGCTTGTAGTGCCCTTTAACTCCCAAGGGGCAAAATACTCGTTTGTCATGCACGCCAAAGTTTACTTCTAGCCCGATTTTATATTATTGATATAGTTATTAAGTCATGGACTAAATTGAGTTTGATTCAAATATTTAATGTCCAGTCGTGCAATTAAACAAAATTTGAGGACAGAAGAGTAAATTCACATCATTTAACAAGCAAGAAAAAGCATAAATATTATATAAAGCACAAATCATCACAAAATAAACTAATCGAAAAATATGTGCAAAATCAGAACCTATTTACAATTTAATACTCATAAGGGCAAAACGGTAATTTCACAATCAAAGGGTAATTAAACATATTAAAATGTCAAACAAAAATCAAATTAAAGTTTGGTGGTTATTGTCATAAAAATACAACTTCTCTTTGTAAAAATAATAAAAAAACAAAAATTAAGTCATAAATAATGCAAAAATAGTAAGATAAGCATTTTGTCACCAAAACAATCGATTCAAAAGCTCATTTAACTCACCTCAGCCTCAGGAATGTGGTGGAATTGGTTATGCTCGCCTTCGAGTGCGTTTGAGCCGAATTTGCTTTCGGCACCTCCAAGCTTCCGGTTGATGAACCGGCCTTCTTCCACCACGTTTTTCACCCACTAGATGAACAATTTTTCTTGAGCTTTACAAAGAGAAGTTGTAGTCCCAGGTACCCTCTACAACTTTTCTTCTTTGAGTTTAGTCTAATTACTTTTAGATCGTTTGGAATTTTTGCTCAAAGTTGGCTGTCTGGAAAATTTTCCAGACTTAGAAAAATTTCTCTTTTCTTTTCTGCAGAAATTTCGTCCCCTCTACTTTAGACTGATTCTTTTACTCTTATACACATCTAGATTGTGTATAAGAGACAGTATTCTTCCTACATGTTCACCTATTAAACAACATCTGCAATTTGGGAAAGTTGAACTGAAATTTGTTGACATCTATACGTAAATAAATTCGAATCGATTGGCGGGTGAACAAGACGCAAGATCGTTCATGCGCTGATTTTTTTTTTTTTTTTGAAAAATCTAAAAACTTAATAATATTAAAACTCATTCTTTGTATTTCAAAAATGCATAAAACATAATAATTAAACACCATAAGACAAATTAAGAGAGAATTAAAGAATAAATTAAGAGGAAATCAAAAAGCAGGTTAAAAAGAAATTAAAAGAGAAATTAAAAAGAAAATTGAGAGTCAAATTAAAAGAAAAATAGGGGAGAACTTAAGGGACAAAAATAGGTGTTTACAAGCCTCTCTTTGCCAGAGTGTCGAAGAGGATCGAAGAAACTCTAGGCAAAGATTGTAGACACCGCATGACTGGATGATTCCAATCACGCAACAAAATTTGCCACATGTCAACATTAAGCTCATGAGGTCATGAAAGAGGAAATTTACCATATTTAGACAAACACACAGGGAGATTAGGTCTATCTATTCATCCAGAG
This sequence comes from Cinchona pubescens, assembly GCA_025175665.1. Lineage (NCBI taxonomy): Eukaryota > Viridiplantae > Streptophyta > Magnoliopsida > Gentianales > Rubiaceae > Cinchona > Cinchona pubescens. The sequence continues at coordinate 7,497,280 of JANKKI010000075.1, read as the reverse complement.
CGAAAAAAGTCTTCATTGGGGGAAAGAAATGAATAAAAAGACTCCCAGTAAAATGAACCATAAGAAACATAAATGAAACTTGAAAACAAGAATGAAATCCCGATCTGGTGTTTATCGGGAGTACAGGGATTTAGAATGAAACGTAGCTGTGAATGACAAAGAAAACTAACTTGACATAACATGCAAACGCCACAGGTAATGAAACTCAACAAGCAATGTGAATTAAAAGCCCGACTTTGTATCATCAAGGCAAGGGTATGTAAATACGAATGAAAATCCGACTTTATGTCATCGGGGTAAAGACATGAAAACCCGACTTTGTGTCATCGAGGTAACAAGAGTGAAATGAAAACCCGAACGGTGAGTTTTTCGGGTAAAGCAAAATTGAAATGAAAGCCGAAATTCGTTTATCGATTGATACAGAAATGCAAACCTTTTTTCGTTCTCAGGTTAATAGAACAATTTTTAGATAAAGAATGGAAACTCGAAATTCGTTTATCGGGAATGAAAATGCAAACCCGAAATTCATTTATCAAGTTATGAAAATAGAAATGAGAACCCGAAATTCGTTTATCAAGTTAAAATTCAAACCTGAAATTCGTTTATCAGGTTAATGACACATGGACCTGAGAATACAAGTTCGTTTATCAGATTAATGAAAATGGAAATGAGAATTTCCAAAATTCGTTTACGGGGATGAACCTGAAAACCTGAAATTCGTTTATCAGATTAAGGAAAATGGAAATGAGAACCCGAAATTCGTTTATCGAGCAAAAATGCAAACCTGAAATTCGTTTATCAGGTTAATGAAAAATGGAAATGAGAACCCGAAATTCGTTTATCGGGTGAAAATGTAAACCTGAAATTCGTTTATCAGGTTAATGAAAATGAGAACCCAAAATTCGTTTATCGGATGAAAATGCAAACCCGAAATTCGTTTATCAGGTTATCAAAATGGAAATGAGAACCCGAAATTCGTTTATCAGGTTAAAATTCAAACCTGAAATTCGTTTATCAGGTTAATGAAGATGGAAATGAGAACCCGAAATTCGTTTATCGGGTGAAAATTTTGATACTGAAATTCGTTTATCATCTAAATGTTTATAAGAGACAGGTGCGGCTCAGACATGAACTCGTTTATCGAGTAGAATGTAATAAGTATGATACATACACGGAGCCATGTCATGGGGCTTACCCATGAAATGAAGTGTAAAAGGCAATTAGTAGTTAACCCTAACATGACTGGATTGTAAACTGAAACATTAAGCACTAAACAGTAAATGACAGTATTATTTAAACTGAGAGGTTTGACTGGAAACTCAGTGTACCATCTCCGAAGTGGCGATCACCTGTGAGGTTGATTGCTTCATTAGGGGTTGGCGTGAATCACCCCTTTCAAAATGCGAAGAAAGACCGTTGGGTATCAAGACAGCTCTCAGGATTAGTGTATCCCTTATTGTTTATGAAGGATATCCAATCAATAAAAATTTGCCCCAGTGTCGTGGATTTTTTCATGTACCTGCAGGTACTCAGAACAATGCGATATCAAGCAAAGAAAACTCAAATTGGTCAGTGCCAAAACATACAAAATGTCAATCTTAGCAAACATTACTATAAGCAAGGTGACCGAGCTCGCTCTTAAGAACTGCCTACGTATCCCACAACGAGAATCAGGTCTAACGTAGTTCAATTAAACAGATGGTTTTCACATATTTGACAACTAAAACATCAACAACAACAAGAACAACTACAAACAAACTAAATGGCAGCATGTGAGTTTGATAGAAGTACATGAATAAATAATACAGGCACATGGGAGCAATCTTAGTAAAATCGTGCCATCACCGTATTAACACCGCTTTGACTTTCATTCCCAGTGATTTGGACCCGATCTGGCAATGCTTTGGATCCATCGGATACGTGCCTTTTAAAGGCCAATGACTGTGTTGAGAGAACGACATAGAGGCAACCAATAAGCCTAACTTCGATCAACAAATTTCAGTTGAACACTTGTCCAGATTTGGTCTTCTCATTTTGCCTAGGCTGCCCCATAGGGTTTTCAACCAAGCCTCTCTTTTGCTCTTTTTTTTTTTTTTTTTTTAAAATAAAAGTGCCCTTTCCGGGTTTTCACCTATGAGGTCCAAGTAAACGGCAAGGTGTGGGAGTAAACGGAAGACATCTGGCTAAGTAATCGCCTTTTCCAATGCATGCGAACTTTAGTTTTCAAAGTTTTTTGGCATCCGTAAGGCTGCCTTCCCTGTAATTGGGATAGACATGTTAACATCAACTGAAAAGAGCAGGCTATCCACCGCTCCTTTAAGCCTATGCAGAACTTAGGATAGTTAGGGTCAAAATGGGTTAAGTCGTGTGATTGGTAAAGATTGGGATTATCTTAACAAAAACTTGCCCCAGTTTAATATGGGCGCTTTGGTTGGAAAGAACATAGCTACAAGGGATGGAAGAGCGGGCTTGTGATCTGAGGAAAACTGGTTATGTCCCTTATCTAAAAGAATTGCCCCAGTTTTGAGCTGAGAGTCTTACTTGAAGACCGGCAACTGACTGAATTGGGGAAATAGATTTGAAAAAAATTGCCCCAATTTTATTATAACAAACTGAGTTTTGTTGGGCATTTGTTTTGGTCAGCCTCTCAAACTTTATTTCTTTTTTTTGTTTTTTTTTTATTTTTGTTTTTTGTTTTTTTTGTTTTTGTTTTTGTTTTTTTTGCCACCAAAACAACAATTTGCCCCAACATTGCAAATGAGCTCAGTTCCAATTTGTTTTTACAGCAAAGGATAGGGACAAAGCACAATTGAAACGAAAGATAGGCAAATAAAGAGAAGAGATATAAAAGAATTTAGTCCGGATGTGGGTGAAAAGGGAAAGAAAACAACAGGTGGAATTCTATCCGACGTTCTGCAATGACTTAAAGGTTTACAGTCTGCCAAATCAGATGAAAAACTTTTTGACCATGTCCGCATTTATCGGTTGGGAGAAAACCTGTCTCACAATGATAAACGTAATTTATTGCTCTATCAGGATAATATCTTTGTGTACAATGACTGGACCTTGCCAGTTAGGAGCAAACTTGCCCTTTGCTTCGTCCTGTATTGGCAATATACGTTTCAAGACTAGATCGCCAGCTTGAAAATGTCTGGGCTTGACTTTCTTGTTGTAAGCTCGGGCCATCCTCCGTTGATAACATTGGCCATTACACACAGCTGTTAGCCGTCTTTCATCAATAAGTGCAAGCTGTTCATGTCTGAGCCGCACCCATTCTGCATCTTCCAACTCAGTTTCCATAAGAATGCGTAGAGAAGGGATCTCTACTGGCAAAACAGCTTCCATTCCGTACATGAGGGAGTAAGGCGTTGCCCCAGTAGATGTCCTGATAGCCGTCCGATAACCCAGCAATGCATATGGCAGCTTTTCATGCCAATCACGCTGACTGTCAACCATCTTTCGAATAATTCTCTTAAGATTCTTGTTAGCTGCTTCAACAGATACCATGTCATTGTTTAGGTTCTTGGCATTGTCGGTAACCAATGTATCCGGGATCCCAGAGCGGCAAATGATGTTCTTTCGGATGAACTCCGCCACTACCTTCTTTGTTACGTGCTTGTAGGATTCAGCCTCGACCCACTTAGTGAAATATTCAATCGCTACCAGAATGAGGTGATGACCATTAGAAGCTGGCGGCTTGATCAATCCAATGACGTCCATTCCCCAAATTGAACAAGGCCATGGAGTAGTGATGTTGTGCAATTTAGTTGGTACTGCCCTTATCTCATCGCCGTGCATTTGGCACTTAACACACCTGCGGACAAATTCGATTCAATCATGCTCCATAGTTTAAGCCAGATGTAGCCTGCTTCATTATCTTCTTAGCTAATAAGTGCCCGTTCATGTGTGGCCCACAAACTCCCCTATGAACATCCTCCATAATGTAAGCTGCCTCTTTCTTATCAACGCACCTTAGAAGACTCAGATCTATCATCCTTCGATAAAGTATATAAGATCATTGCCATTTAAAAAGAACTTGATTGACATTCGGCGTAGGAACTTCTTATCCGAAGTACTAGCCCCTAGAGGATAGTTACCTTTATCCAGAAACTCCTTGATATCATGAAACCAAGGAAATCCATCAGCTTCCGCCTCAAGAGTGCAACAGTGCCCTGGCTTTTCCAGCACCTGAATGGTAATGGGTTCTATCACTGTGCCGTCTGGATGACTGATCATTGAAGATAAGGCAGCCAAAGCATCGACAAATACATTCTTGGATCGGGGTATGTGAGTGAATTCCAAAGCATCAAATTGTCGACCTAATTTGAGAATACTACAGTGATATGGCATGATTTTAGAATCCCTGGTTACCCAGTGCCCCAGTGTCTGATGGACGAGCAAATATGAATCACTAAACACAGCTAACTCTTTAATACCCATGTCCAATGCCATTTTCAGACCAAATATGCAAGCCTCATACTCTGCCATATTGTTCGTACACGGAAACCGTAACTTGGCTGTTGCTGGGAAGTGTCTGCCCTCTGGTGATATCAAAACTGCTCCTATGCCCGCACCGAAAGTGTTGGATGCACCATCAAAGAATAGCCTCCAATGTGGACATTCATCTTTCATGTCTTCGGCAGTGCCAATGAATAAGATGTCTTCGTCCGAAAAGTATGTGTGCAAGGGTTGATAATCATTCTCCCTTGGGTTCTCAGCAAGATGATCCGCTATCGCTTGTCCTTTGACAGCCTTTTGAGTAGTGAAGATGATATCGAATTATGCTAACAACATCTGCCATTTAGCCAAACGTCCAGTCGGCATAGGCTTCTCTAACAGATAGCGAAGGGGATCACATCTGGAAATGAGATAGGTGGTATGACCCAGTAGATAATGCCTTAGCCGTTGGGAGGTCCAAACCAATGCACAACATGTTCGCTCCAAAAAAGAATAATTGGCTTCATGGATTGTAAACTTCTTGCTTAGATAATGGATAGCCTGCTCTTTTCTGCCTGAATCGTCATGCTGCCTAGATATCCAAGACACAACCCATGGATTCGTCCAAAATCGACAGATACATGATTAATGGCTTCCCTGGCTTTGGGGGGACCAACACAGGAGGGTTCAAAAGATAATCTTTGAATTTGGCAAAAGCATGTTGATAGTCATCATTCCAGTACATCGGTGCATTTTTTCTCAACAGTTTAAACAAAGGTTCACAAGTAGCTGTCAGCTGAGCAATGAAGCGACCAATGAAATTGATTTTTCCCAGGAAGCTTTTTACGTCCTTCTGAGTCTTTGGCGCAGACATATCACGGATAGCTTTGATCTTTGCTGGGTCTATCTCAATTCCCCGCTTACTGACAATGAAACCTAATAACTTTCTAGAAGGAGCTCCAAAGGCGCACTTTCCTGGGTTCAACTTCAAATTATATCTCCTCATCCTCTCAAATACCTTCTTAAGATTGGTCAAGTGATCCTCAGCCTTCTTGGATTTGATAATGATGTCATCGACATGGACCTCCATCTCTTCATGTATCATGTCATGGGGTTAAACAAGGTGGTCATAGTGCGTTGATATGTTGCACCAGCATTCTTAAGTCCAAATGGCATAACTTTGTAGCAAAATGTCCCCCAAGGAGTAATGAATGCTGTCTTTTCCCTGTCTTCCTCGTCCACTAGGATTTGGTGATGCCCAGCAAAACAATCGACAAAAGTCTCCATCTCATGGCAGGCAGTACTCTCTAGAATGATGTGAATGTTTGGCAGGGGAAAATCATCCTTGGGACTGGCCTTGTTTAAGTCTCGATAGTCGAAGCAAACTCTGACCAGTCCCCCTTGGAACAAAATCAAAAATGATATTGAAAGAGACAGAACAAATCAGTCAAGCAGTTTACCGCTTTTAACCTCTAAGACGTCCGTGTCTGTCCCAATGTTTACCATTTCTGTTTCTTCCAAGTTAGGCTTTGGTTTTTCCTCGTGTCGCCCGAATTCATTTTCAATATCACACTCGTCCTCATCACTCTCAGACTGTGTAGAATCAGGGTCGGGTGTGATATCGAAATTGCACTCATCGGCCTCATAAACGGTAGTATCCAAAGGATCAAAAGCATTGATTTTGGGCCATCTGGGAGAAAATAAAGCATGAAATGAAAGAAAACAAAATGAGCTAAAACATCTTAAAGAAAAAAGTTCTCCTTAATCGAAGATTTGTACAAGTGATCCTAGAGAACATAAACTTGACATTCATTGGCCATCCTATAAAAATCAATTGTCTTCAGAATTCACCTCCAAAACAGATGAATAAGATGAATGAGGAAGGCAATATCTTGATTGTACTTGCTTGTACTAATCAAAATGTTTTCAAGATTCATCTCCAAAACAGATGAATGAGATGAATCATGAATACAATGCTGAGAATACATCTACTTCTTGACTAGATGGCATAAACAAAACGACTTAAGAAGTAAAAAACATACATACAAAGAAGAAATTAAAAGGAGCAAAACTAAAAACAACATCATTTCAAATTTACCGAAACACCCTATGACTAGGGAGATCATCAGATGTCTAGTTGTGCAGTTGGTCGATCTCAGCAAATGGCAGCTCAGTGTCATCCTTCTCCGTCTTCTCCTGAATAATTACCCCCGCAAATAATTCGGCTACCCCTTGGATAAGATCCTCCTTTTCAGCCTCATCTTCATCAGGAGCCATAATGGCGGCAGAACATGGGAAAGTAATCTTAAGAGGTGGAATGACCATAGGCAATGCTTGACCTTCTTTTTCAGCTCTCTTCAGCTCCTTAATCTCCCTCAACTGCCTGGCATTCGGGCGAAAACCGAGCCCAAATGTATTCATCTGCGTTGGTAGCTCAATAGGATGTATTATGCCTTGCAAATTCATCTCCAAACCTTGGCCGATGCGATGTATTACGTACTGTTCACGCGCTGATTTTTTTTTAATTTTACTTTTTTTTAAATTTTTTTTTTAAAAAAAAAATCTAAAAATTTAATAATATTAAAACTCATTCTTTGTATTTCAAAAATGCATAAAACACATAATAATTAAACACCATAAGACAAATTAAGAGAGAATTAAAGGATAAATTAAGAGGAAATCAAAAAGCAGGTTAAAAAGAAATTAAAAGGGAAATTAAAAAGAAAATTGAGAGTCAAATTAAAAGGAAAATAGGGGGAATTTAAGGGACAAAAATAGGTGTCTACACTAATAGCAAATTTTTTTTTTCTTTTGTATATAAATATCTTAACCCTAAACCAAGGAAGAGTGTAAAACATACTTCAGATTAATCTCAAGTACCAATAATTCACAAATTAGAATTACATTCCCTATGCAAACACACAAAATATCATAAGGATTTCCTTCTACTCCATTTAACCTAATTTTTCCAAAAAATAAATCGACTAACAAAGTAATAGTGATGATTTGATCAAAAATAATATTTCAAGTAAATTTTCCTTAGAACATTAGTAACTCTTTTTTAAAATGGTAATACCAAGTTTTTGAAATCCTTATATTGCAAAAGAACCACTCACACACACTTAAATTCATGAAATGGCCCATTTAAATATTTCAATCATATAATATTGTAAGCAAAATATCATCATTTAGTACTCAATTGATCAATTTTTCGTCCAATAGTCATCAAACCACACAAATAAATACCAAATAACCATTCACAAAACAAGAAATAAACACCACAAAGTTGATTCTTTTATTCGAATTAATGTGTAACTCATCCTACCACTTACCCAAAATTTCAACAAAATGAATACAAATAAACTTAAAACAAAAACAAGCTAAACCATAGAACCAAGCTTTTCTTCTTAAAGCATTGGAAGAAGAGGAAAGTTTTTGGATAGAAAGAGAAGGCAAATGTCAAATGGCGCCAGGAGGAAGATTATATTACCAAATTCTTTAATGCACAATTGCATGTTAAGAGGAATAATTTATGTATTAGGAGACTGAAAGACATTGATGGTAGCAGGATGGAGGACTCTTCACTATTCGGAGACAAAGCAGTTCACTTCTTTGAAAGCTTGCTTTCTAATGAGAGTGTTGGGGATAATGATCAACTACTGGAAGTCATCCCTAAAGTCCTATCAATTGAGGGTAATAGGAAGTTGATTACAGCCCAAACTTTGGAAAAGTTGAACTAGGTGGTTTTTTCATTGGATTCAGATAATGCAACTAGAGTGAACGGCTTCAATGGTTATTTCTACTAGACCGGTTGGGATATCATATTAGAAGATTGGTTATTAGCTACTACAGAAGTATTTCAAGGGCTATCTCTTCCAAAAGCAGTGACTAGTACTTTGATCTATCTTATTCCCAACATGGATAATCTTTCTACTGATGCTAATTTCAGACCTATTAGTTTGTGTACTATGGCTAATAAGGTCTTCACTAAGTTGCTGGCTAACAGGCTAAATAGGTTACTTCCTAAACTAATCTCTGAGGAACAAAGTGGGTTTGTCCATGGTAGAAATATCTCAAAGAATATTTTTCTAGCTCAGGAATTGGTGGAGCATGTCGATAAATAGGTAAGAGGAGGGAACATGATACTCAAGTTGGACATGGCCAAGGTTTTTGATAGGGTCTCTTAGAGATTTTTATAACCTGTTTTGAGAAGGTTTGGTTTCTTAGATGCATTCATTTCAATTCTAGCTAATTGTGTTGAATCTACCTGGTTCTCTAGTTTATTTAATGGAAAGCCAATTGGGTTTTTCAAATTTTCAAGAGGAGTGAGACAAGGAGATCCCATTTCTCCTTATTTATTTATCTTTGCTATAAAAGTTTTCTCAAGAGAACTGAAGAAGTGTTATGAGGATGGGAGAATTAGGTATTTCTCTACAAATAGAAATTGTTTTATTATAGTGTCTCACTTGTCTTATGTAAATGATATTATTGTCTTTCTTAATGGGAGGAGGAAATCCATTTAGAATCTTAATGCTTTTATTCAATGATAAAAATGAGTTGATACCGTATAGGATTGTAACTAGTTGGCACATTAGTATTGATTTTAGAAAGCTCAATGATGCCACTAGAAAAGACCATTTCCCTATTCTTTTCATTGACTAAATGTTGGAGCGACTTTGGCGACATGCTTTTTATTGTTTCTTAAATAGTTATTCGGGGGTATTTTCAAATTATCATTGCCCTGGAAGACCAAAAGAAAATCACATTCACTTGTACCTATAGCCCCTTTGGTTTACAAAATATCCCAAGCACATTCCAATGTTTCATTTTTGCAATCTTTTATGATATGATAGAAATATTATTGAGATATTTATGGATGATTTTAGCATCTTTGGTGATTCTTTTGATTCTTGCTGACATAACTTGTCTCTTGTGCTTGAAAGATGTAAAGAAAGGTCAATCTTGCATTGAATTGGGAGAAGTGTCATTTTATGGTTAATGAGGGAATAGTGTTAGAACACAAAATTTCTTCCAATGAAATATAGGTGGACCAGGCTAAAAAGTAGAGATGATAGAAAGTTTACCCCTCCCTCTAATGTAAAAAGAGTTAAAAGGTTTTTGGGACATGCCAATTTCTATCGATGATTCATTAAAAACTTTTCTCAAATCTCTAGGCCTTTATATGCTTTGTGCCCCATCTGAATTTAATGATGAATGTTTGCATGCATTTGATTTGTTGAAAAATGCTTTCGGTAATAGTCGCTTTAAATTGGGCCTTGCCCTTTGAACTTATATGTGATGTAAGTGACTATGTCATCAAGGCAGCTCTTTGTTAAAAAGTCAACAAAGGATTGCATGTCATTTTTTATGAAAGTTGCACTTTAAATGAAGCACAGTTCAATTACTCCACCACAGAAAAAGAATTCCTCACCATAGTGTGTCCAATCAATAAGTGCATATCATGATACTTTATTGAGAGAAAAGTGATTGTTCACACCAATCATTCAGCTCCCAAATATTAACTTGCAAAGCATGATTCTAAACCAAGACTCATTTATTTTATTTTTTCTCTTGCAGGAATTTAATTGGGAAGCGGTTGATAAGAAAGTGAGTAAGAACACTGTAGCTATACATTACTCAAGACTTGAAGGACCCATGGGAAAACCCTATAAGATCTACCCATCAAAGAAATTTTTCTGAGGAACAAATTTTCATGGTTATGAGCTCTAGCCTTGGTATGCAAATATTATAAATTACCTTGGGGCCATTATAGTCCATTTAACCATGGATGTGAATCAAAAGAAGTTCTTTTCAGAGATAAAGTATTCGTTTTCGGAAGACCCTTTCCTCTATTACTGTGTAAGGATTAAGTTATTAGAAAGTATGTTCTAGAGGAGAAAGTGTTGGACATCCTCCACCATTGTCATTCATCACTGGTGGGAGGACATCATGGTTCATGAAGGACAACGAGGACCAAAGTCCTCCAGTGTAGTTTCCTTTGGCCTACCCTTTTCAAAGATGCAAGAGAATTCATAGTGCAATGCAACGAGTGCCAACGAGTAGGGAATGTGCCAAGAAGGGATTAAATTCCTTTCAACAACATCTTAATTTGTGAGGTATTTGATGTGTGGGGCATTAATTTTACGGACCCTTTCCAACTTTGTACAACAAGAAGAACATTTTGGTAGTGGTACATTATGCTTTGAAATGGGTTGAAACCTTTGCATTACCCACCAATGATGCAAGATTTGTTGTGAACTTCATAAGGAAGAACATGTTTGCAAGGTTTGGGGTACCCAAGGCCATCATTAGTGATGGAGGAACTCATTTCAAGAATGCACTCTTTGAATCTGTCTTGTCCAAGTATAGCGTTACACACAATATCTCTCTTGCTTCTTATCCATAAACATCGGATCTAGTAGAGGTTTTCAACTGAGATTTGAAGAGAATTTTGAAAAAGACCGTGAATGCCTGTAAGAAAAGTTGATCAAAGAAATTGAATGATGCTTTATGGGCCTATCGGCCAATTACAAGACCCTTATAGGGAAGTCTCCTTATAGAATGGTCTATGGCAAGCCATGGCACCTCGGAAGAGTTGGAGCACAAGGCATATTGGGCGGTCAAGAGCCTTAACTTTGATTGGGAAGACACAAGTGAGAATAGACTCTTGGACATCAATGAGCTTGATGAGTTCCAAAGAGAGGCATACGAGAATTCCAGACTCTACAAAGAAAGGACTAAGTTGTGGCATGACAAGCATATCTTGAGAAAATTTTCAAGGTCAAAGATTTAGTGTTGCTCTATAATTCAAGACTTAAATTGTTCGCGGGAAAACTCAGGTAAAGGTAGAGTGGGCAACATATAGCGCAGTAGAATTGAAGACAAGGAATCAAATTTCACGGTGAGCGGAATCGCCTTAGGCTTGACTATAGAAGGAATGCCGAGGAGGAGTAGGAAATCGAAAAACTTGTCACCACGGATAATTATCCTCTTGTCATAATCAAGCTAATGACTATAACAAGTGATCTTGGAAGGCACTCCAAACTTTATTTTTCTTGTTTATGTTTACTTTGAGTTAAGTTTCATGTTATTTAGTTTTAATGTTTGATTAGGATAAACTAGGTGAAATAACACTAATATAATTAGTTATTGTTAATACTTGTTCTAAAAGAAACATGATTGAAAATGTGCACAAATTTGGTGATTTTAATGTTTGTAGGTAATTGGCAAAGTGTTGGAATCAAGTGTCAAGCTGAAAGCAGGCCAAGAATTTGGCTAAATGTAAAAAATTGAGTTTCCAGAAGAATCAATCTATACTGTGGTATCCAATTCAGTGCCGCGGTATCAAATAAAACATCTGGATACTTATTTTAAAATTTTAGACAATATCACAGTATCAAAATTTGATACCATGGTATTAGCTCAAACATACATAAGCATGATTTTTCTATTTTAGTCAATACTGTGGTATCAAACCATGAAGGATCTATTTTTGATACTATAGTCTGAACTAAAATTTTCCTATGGCTTTTAAACTCATATCACAGTATCAATAGTTTAAACTGAAGGATGAGGTTACTACAATAAATAGATATTTAAAATTTTGAACATAGCAAAACAATTATATAAATAACTCAAAAACCCTCATCCATGGATCAATCTACGAAACTTTATTGCTAGGATGTAACTCAAAGGGTCAAGGAGAGATCTTTACCTTAAAACCAGAATTTTTGCAATAAATTGACAAAGTCCAAGGCTGAAGAAGAAGAACGCCAAACGTATGACATCTCTACTAGTCCATAAGCACTTGATAAACCATTTCCTCCACTCGGAGAGTTGTTAATATCCCATGCTAGTGAAGATATCAAACAAATAAACTAGCAAGTGAAAAATTTCACCTTTTGGCCAAAAACCCTAATTCTAGAGGACTAGGAAATGGAGGGAAAGAGAGAGAGAGAGGGAGAACGAATTTCTCCCTCTATTTTTAATGGACTCTGTAAAGGATGCTCCTTACTAACCTAAGGAGTTTAAATGAGTATTTATGGACCATTTAAAGGAAACTGAGATTTAGTGGAACCTAGTTTAATACAGTTGAACCAAAAACCCTAATTTTTCTTTCAAGGATAATTCCATGTCTTAGGTTTATTAATAAATAACCATGGAATTTCAAAAATTAACAAGATCAGCACACATATGTTATTTAGTCCCCAAGTTCCCACGTCTCTGCTCGGTTTAAATATAATTACTAAAGACAGAAGTTTAATAATTCGTATACAAAACACTTTTGCATATATTAATCAAGTTCAAATTATTTTAAATCAAGCATCATATTGTCTCATCTTTAAAATTGTCCTAAGCCACTTTTCAGCCTTAATTAGTGTATCCCATGTATCACTACACAATACTATATGCACTGTTCAACTCTTGCACTTTTGTTTTCTAGTTTGAAGTTAATTGATTAACATGCTCTTGTGTGTGCGAGCAACTAGGTTCATGATCCTGTCTGAATGACATCGGGATAACTATCAAATAAATTTATGATGACCAACTAGGTCAAAGGTTTTCCCTATTATCCCATAACTAACATCAAAATCCTAAAAGCATATTTTGGTGATATTAACTCTTAACTCACAAATTACCCTTGAAGTCCACGAGTGACATCTAGCAACATATCTAGCTATCAATAGGATATGAATGAGAGAAATTCATCAAAAACCTTTATATCATAACTATCATGTGGTAAAATCCTTCCATTTTAGTATCCAGTCTAGATCATGGCTATAGTTTCCTTGTCAAGCCGATCTATGATCTCTTGTATGACTTGTGTGCGTCTTATCACGTATACTTAATTAGGAAACTCTTTACATTATATATCAACTACCTTGGCCAAGGATTTCCTTACTAAGATTCCCAATTATCATATCATTGATACCCTCTTTACTTTTCACTTCAAAGTAATGGATTCTTACATGATATGCAAGATTTCTATGTTTGAACTATATGATGCCAATTAGTTCCTTATTATACCCTTAAAGAGTTTAATATTACACCATGAACATCATATATTCATTCATAAGGTGTTCATAGCACTCTAAGTCAAAGGACCAATCCACATAATCAAGACATTATTGGATCATTGACAAGTGAAAACTCTCATGTGATCCAATAATATTGTGGTCCAGTTCAATGCATTCTTTTAGCAATCATATATCGTGTTATGCTCACAACCCATGTGAAATGATATAAGACTCGATCATCCTTACTTGTGAACAGCTCATGTCACATTGATGAAAAGTCACAATACTAGCTTCTAAGAGTAGCCATGCCCAATTGAATACCCTCCACTATGGGATATAAATATTCATGAATGATGTAATTAAAGATTTAGTGTCTCATAAACTTCACCCAATGGAATCATTCAAAATGAGTCTATTACTAGAAATACATGATTGAAACATAAAATTGCCAATAATTAAATTACGAGATAATTTCAAATATATAGATGTGTTGGATCTATTACAATCATGATAACCCGATTGGGTTTAGAGCACTACCTTAACAATCTCCCACATGCACTAAAACCAATCGCCTTGGCATACAATACCAATCTTCTCAAGATGTGGACCAAGCTGTTGTAGTATCTGTGTCTTGGTAAATGGATTTCCCACATTATCAAACGTCCCAATTTTTTGTACCATGATGTGTTCTTTTTCAATGGTTTCTTTAATCAAGTGATATCGTCTTTTTAAATGTTTTGATTTCTTGTGAGATCTTGGTTTCTTATCCTGTGAATGGCTCCATTATTGTCACAATACAAATGTATTGGATCAGTAATGGTAGGAATAACCCCAAGTTCAATGATGAACTTCTTAATCCAAATAGCCTCCTTTGTTGCATCAGATGCAATAATGTATTTGCCCTCATAGTTGAATTTGCAGTCACATTTTGTTTGGAACTCTTCTAACTTATTGCATCACCATTGAGAGTAAACACAAAGCTTAATGTACATTTTCTATGAGTCATCCATGTCAAACTGAATATCTGAATCCGTATACCCATTTACTTTTAGCTTTCCATTTCCTTAAACCAAGAAAAGATCCTTAGTCTTTCTCAAGTACTTCATGATATTCTTAACAACAATCCAATGCTTTTCTCCTAGAATAGACAATGTTTGCTAGTAACAGTTACATCATGACTAATATTAGGTCTTGTACATATCATGGCATATATTAGATTACGTACAGCTAATGCATAAGTATTATTTCCATTCAATCCTTTCTTCAAGTGATTTTGGGCTCATCTCTGTAGAAAGTGAATTGCATGTCTAAAAGGTAATAAACCTTTCTTGGAATTCTCCATGTTTTAACACTTCAATGGTGTCTATATATAGACTTTTGGAAAGACCTATTATCCTTTTAAATCTATTGCTATAGATTCGAATTCCAAGGATATAGGTTGTTTCTTCCAAATATTTCATGGAAAACTCTTTGACAACTATATATTGACCGATGTTAACATCCTAGCTATATCATCACCGATCAATAGTATGTCATCAATACAGAACAAACTAGGAAGGTGATTGCATTCCCTCTAGTTTTCTTGTAAATACATGGTTCATCATCATTTTTAATGAAGTCAAATCCTTTGACTGCTTTATCAAAACAAATGTTCCAACTTCTGGAAGCTTTCTTAAGACTATAAATGGATCTCTTCAGCTTGCATACCTTATTGGCTTCAATAATGGATTCAAAACCTTTAGATAATTCCATGTATATATCCCCTTGAATATATTCATTAAGAAATGCAATATTGACATCGATTTGTCAAATCTCATAATCATCGTATACTGCTATAACTAATAAAATTCTAATGGACTTGATCATGCCTACTGGTGAAAAACTTTTCTCATAATCTATTCTATAGACACCCTTTAGCTAAAGCCTGGCTTTATAGGTCTCTACCTTACTATCCACACCAACTTTTCTCTTGAAGACCTCGTTTTTCCCTATTGGAACTGCTCCTTCGGGCTCATAGGTATGCTAGATTCTAGACTTGGTTGGCATGAATGGAATCCATTTTATATTTTACTGCTTCTAGCCACTTACCAAAATCGATACCAAACATCGCCTTTTGTATGTAGTGGGATCATCTTTATGGTGACTATCTCCTACTGTAAACAATTCTTATACTCTTTCTGGGAACAAGTCATATCTCTTTGGTAGATAAGATATCCAACTAGATCTATGATGAATTTGCACTACAACTGGAGCTGGTACTTCTAAATTTTCTTCCACAGTTTCTGTGTTCATTTGTTGAGAAGAAGTTTCTTCTAGTTTTACAGTCCTTTTGAAGCCTCATTCTCTAATGAACTCTTCATCAAGAAAAAAGACATTCTGCCTGATGACAACCCTATGTTTATCAGGAACTTAAAACTGATGTCCTAAACTATCTTTTGGATATCCAACAAATCGTTCCTTAATAGACCTAGTTTCTAATTTTTCTGTCTTAAACTTTTATAATGATAGTCATACAATCTCAAGTCAATTTTAATGTCATCAAGCCTCAGTTGTTTGCTTTTCCATATTTCATATGGAGTTATAGGGACAGATTTAGAAGGTATCCTATTTAATATAGGTGGTAGTAAGAAGTGCATAACTCGAAAAGGATTCTACTAAGTCTATATAACTTACCATGGATCACACCATGTCCATCAAAGTTCTATTTCTCCTCTCAGAAACACCATTGACTTTTGGTGCTATTGGTGAAGTTAATTATGAAACTATTCCAATGGACTTGAGAAACACATCAAACTCTTTACTCTAGCATCACCCACTAGATCTGATCGTAAGGCTTTAATACTTTTGCTGAGTTGATTTTCTATATCAACCCTAAGCTCTTTGAACTTTTCAAAAGCTTCAGAGTTGTACTCATTAAGTACACATAACCATACGTAGAGTGATTATCAATGAAGGCTACATAGTAACTATAACCACCATGCACAGTTACACCTAGTGGTCCAAATACATCTATGCATAAAGGCTCATAAGACATATTAAGATCACTAGCTCTTTCATTTTGTCCAACAAAATGTGATTTGGTCATTTTGCCGAGGATTCAAGACTCACAAGGTGATAATGGTTCAAAAGTGCAAGAGTTTAATAGCCTTCAATTTTCCATCTTGTCTAGTCTAGATTCCCCAATTTAACCAAAACTTAAGTGCCATAGATTCTTAGAGTTTAAAATTTCTCTAGTTCTTTTCTCGGAGTTTTCATTCGTAATGACACTTTGGTTAACCTTATCAAATTTCAAATTTAGATAATAAAGATCATAAAATAATGAATAGTACCAACTAATTTATTTCCAAAATTAATATAGCAAACATTATTCCTGAAAGAAAATTCATAATTGTCTTTCACCAAACATGGTAAAGAAATAATGTTTCTAATTGAAGGTACAAAAATAATATTCTTTAAAATCAAAGAGATGAAAGAGGAATGATCCTAGAAGTTTCTACGGCTACAGTAGCAACATTTTCCAATCATTGACTCAAAGAATGTTTGTCTTTCCTTTTGACAAGCCTTCTACTTCTGATTAGATTCCAAAAGGATGAATAAACATGTGAGCTTGCTACAAAATCTAATACCCAAGAAGTAGTATTGAAACCAATTGAATGACTAGTTTTGGTGATGAATTGTGCATTTCGTCAGTCATCTTTCAAATTGAAGGTCTTTAGGCATTTCACATAATTCCGCTTCCAGTGGGCTTCCATATTGCAACGGAAATACATTCTTTTGTGTGCTACAAATCCCTTATTTTTCTTATCTTTCTTGGAGTCACTGCTACTGTGCTTAATATCATGAGCCTTTCCCCGTCATCACCTTGCCATTTCCTAAAGGTGTTCACTTCCTCTTGGGTCTTACCCTCAACAAGGGCTACCGGAAATGATTGATCCAAGACATAAGAATTTTTCTCAAGTTGAGAACAATTCTTAAATTGCAAAGCTAATCATTGCAATTATTGCCTACAAGATAGTGGGTATCATAGATGCAAAAAATGGGGCTTGGATGTGCTATAAGACATCCTAAAAAAATATAAATTAATTAGTTTAACTTATCCCTTTATTAGATTTTGGTCTTTAAATCAAATAGTTCTATTCACTATGTCTTTCAAATTTCACATTTTCAAATGAAAATCGAAAATGCTCGTTGGAAGCATTTCTAATGAATAAATTGATGGCCCATTAAAGTTAATAAACCTCACATAATAGTGTCTTGATTTATTAAGATCAATAAGAGAGTAACTCTTACTCAATGTATCTCACACATGTATCAAATAATTTAACTCCTAATAATTTGAAACCTCACACAATAGTTTATTGGTTCATTTCATTAGTTAGATCAAAAACCCACCATTATAAATGTGATTGAATTTGAATATAGTTACTCTCACATAATATTTTCTCAGATAATTATATGTCCACAACACATTGACATCTCATGCCTTATGAGCCTTTGTTAACTCTCCAAAAGAGAGTTATTTACTTGCATTTTAGCTTGGGTTTTAATCTCTTAGTAGTTTCTGAGGTGTCTTGATTAGTAAGTAGGGATATTTTGGACATTTTAAGAGTTTTAGTCCAAAATATTTTTTTTTCTTTTTAAGTTTTAAACACACTTATATATATGTTTAAATGTGTTTTTGAAGGTTTGGGATCAATTGAAGGTCAAACAGACGAAAACGGAGTATAATAGAGAAAAAAAATTGAGGCCAGGCAATAAGGCTGAGCACAGTTACGCCTAGGAGGCCTCGGCCATGCCATGCCATGCCACTTATGACTCAACGCAGTAGCGCCTAGAGTTCTAAGCTGCCCCACATGGTAGCAGCAACATGCAGTCCACGATTTTGGATCTTTTTATGGTTATGGGTATTTGTTTTGGGCCTATTTTGGTGTTTCAAAGTTTATTCAAAGACCTACACATTTTAACTTTTAAAACCTATAAATAAGGGTTTCTAGGACATGAAAAGCATGTTCTCTTTTAGTCTCCCTCTTAGAGACTGCTTAATTAAACTAGGGTTTTCTTATTTTTTCAAGAAAATTTGAGGAGGAGGCTCAAGAACCTTGGACCAAGATCTTCCTATTCTTCATTATTAAAACATAGTTAGCGCAAGTTAGAATATATAGTAGGTGCAAAATATCAGGAGTTGATCAATATTCCGGAGGAAAAGGGTCATCAAGATCAAGGACCAAGAATGCAATTACTACTAGTTTTCTTCTCTCTCTTTTCTTTGTGATTATTTGCTCTAAGATGATTGTGAAACATTATGTTGCTGTATTTATGACTATGATGATGCATTAATTTCATAACTAGGGTTTTATTCCAAGTTTACCATAAAGATTGTTTGTTAAGGCTTGATTGTTCAATTTCATTGCTTATGTTTGTTTGTTTGTTTGAATTGTTCTTAATACCTCTAGACGATTGATCACCCTCTAGAGTCAATTTTAAATCTTAAGTGAAAAATTAGAAAGGCTAATTAGGATTAGGGTGGTTTCAAATAGCCTTACTTTGGAACATAACCCATAGGCTGAGCTCTCATTTCATGGGTATGGATAAAAATATACCTATTCACCTTAGGGAGCCAATTAGGGTCACCTTTATACACTAATTGGGGCTTTAATCCACATACAACTATAGTGAACTGGTCAAGGTTAGTAGATTTGTATGAGTTCTAGCATAAACTTACAATTACAGAAGGAACCCTAGATTAGTAAACAAACTAAGAAATTGAAGGAACGATAAATCAAAGCAATTAATTGGATTAGTAATTGATGAATAAATGTAAAATTTTTATCTATTAATTACGTGTTTAGATATTAAATGTATTAATTCTTTGTTTTCATTATTTCTCTATTATTTTATTATTTATATAGAGTTTTGTATGTGTTACTCTAGTAATTTTCAGCTGTGTTAAGCATAGTCTTCGTGGAAATGATCTCTACTTACACTAGATTACTTGTTTGATCCATATATTTGCAGACACAAATTTGAGTCTATACTAGACTGTGGACAGGTTTTTTGGTGCCGTTGCCGAGAAATATCCTTTGTCTTGAAATTGTTATGTTATGCCAATATCAGATTAAGCATACAAACTCTAGTTTAAACATTTTCCTTTTCTAATTTATTTTCTTTTTATTGTTTGTTTTGTAGGTTTTTCACCAAGGTCATGCCTAGAAGGTCGAGAGGAATACTGCTTCCTTTAAATCTAGAAATTGAGTGCTACAAACCGTTTAAGAAGGGAGGCAAAGAGAGTTTTCCAGCCAATCTTAGACATGGCTGACGGCGATACAGTTCTTCAAGAACCTTAGAATCTAGCTGAACCAAGGTCTCTTAGGGACTTTACAATACCTACAGTAGATGGCCTTCAGTCAAGCATACTGAAGCCGCCTATTTAGGTGAACAACTTTGAATTGAACCCATAGATCATCCAGATGGCACAATCTTCAACTACGTTTGTTGGGTAGCTGAGTGGTGATCCAAATGTTCACATCGTCAACTTCTTGGAGATTTATAACACATTTCGACAAAATGGAGTTTCATACGATGCCATAAGGCTAAGGCCTTTCCCATTCTCACTAAGGGATAAGGCCAAGGCCCGGTTAATTTCTCAACTACCAAGTTCCATTACGACCTAGAATGGCTCGTACAAAAGTTCCTAATAAAGTTCTTTCACTACCTAAGATGGCAAAGCTCAGAAATGATATTACATCCTTTGTGCAAAATGACATGGAAACACTTCATAAGGCATAGGAGAGATACAAAGAGCTATTGAGAAGATGTCCACATCATGGATTACCTTTGTGGATACAGATTTAAATGTTTTACAGTGGACTCTTCTCAACTACTTAGACTACAGTGGATGTTGCAAGTGACTCTTGAAGAAGCTTATGACTTGTTAGAGAAGATGGCAAGCAATTTCTTTTAGGGGGAAACTATTACTTGCAAAGGGAGAGGAGTTCATAAAGTAGGGTCAATAAATGCACTCGTGGTTCAAACACAATCAATAACAAATCGGCTAACAATCATTACAAAACAAATGGGAAGTGTGAATTCTAATTCAGTCAATGTGGTTGATTATAATGAGTTTTCTTGTGATTTTTATGCAAGTAATCCACCTAGTGATGAATATTATGCAAACGAAAATAGAATTATGCTTGACCTAATTGACTATGTATCTAATTAGCTTAGGATGTAAAACAACCCTTTCTTCAATACTTACAATTTAGGGTGAAAAAATCATCCCAATTTTTTATAGAGTAATCAAGGAGCTCAAAGACCACCAAATCCATACCAACATCCTCAACCATCTCATCAACTAGATAAAGAGCCCAGTTTGAAACTCAAAGACAAGCTTGTTAATTTCATGAATGAAACAAGGAGTTCTATTCGGAACTGTGATAGTCAAATGGGATAGCTGGACAATTCTATCAATAATAGGCCCCAAGGTACTCTTCTAAGTGACACTAAGGTAAATCTGCATAGAGAAGTGAAGGAGCAATGCAAAGAAGCAACACTTCAGAGTGGCAAACAATTAGAACTCGAGGACAACTTTATTGGCAAAGCACAGGATTCCAAACAGCAAGTAGGTATTGCATTCAAGGAACACCTGTAGAGCCAATAGAAAGTGGTGATTCACTTGATGGAGTAGATAAGAAGGGCACATCTAAGTATTTAGCAAGGCAAGATATCATGGACTGCGAGACAAATGAATCTTCTTATGTTGATGCTTCTCTTTTTGACAAATTAGCTGTTAGTTATGAATTGGAAAACACTCACCTCTACCGGTACTTCAATAACCAATCCTTATTAAGGAGGTTGAGGTAAGCCACATGAAGCCACAGTTTGCCGAGGATATGCCCTCTTATAATGTGAACGATGCTACGTGGAGCTGCCATAAGGATGCTGAACAAACACTTGAGCATGGTTATGACCATATGATGATAGCAAAGCCACCTAGGCTTTGTTATAGAGCTTTCCAATAGACAAGGGATGCAAATTTTCTAAAGATTCCAAAATCACCTTGGTTACATGAAGGGAGTATTTTATGTTTTTAAAATGATTTTTCTTGTTATTTTGTTATTGTTTGGATTCTGATTTGACTGGAGTATTCATGTTATTTTTAGTTTGTTTTATTATAGGTTTATGGTGGTATGGTGTATTTGTTTATTTTTATTCTTATGTTTCATCTCTTGCATCTTCCCAACATCCCCAAACTCCTTCGTAACTCTTCCAATCTTCCCTACACCAAATCCATTTGATTTACACTTCAAATCTTGAGTATAAAATAAAAGATCTCACCCTTTTGTTTAATTTTTAGCTTTAAATAAGATGAGCAATTTTACCAAGAACATCAAGAAAGTTCATGCATGGAGGATTCTTCGTAGGGACCAAGGGAACTACAAGGAGTACTTCAAGACTTCAAAAGGAGTCCAATGGGATGACGACCAAGACAAATAGATTGCAATGAGCGAATTCATTTATGGTAGAGTGGTCACAAGGCGACTACGAAAGATAAAAGTATCCACTTCAAGCAATCCTCCTAGTATGCGAAGCTACTTAACAAAGGTTGAAAGACAAATTGAGCATCAATATGAATGCATGAAGGCCATGAAGAATTTACTTCAATAAATTGGTGAAAAAGCCCATGTTGATATGAAGTTCCAACTTTACCTTCTACACGTACTTTTGTTGAGATTGAGGATTCAGAGGATGAGGATAGTGGTGAGTCGGATGATGAAGAGTCCACGAGTGAAAATGAAGAAGAGGATAAAGAAGAAGAGTGAACCAGGCTTCAACTTAAACTATGGGAATTTTGTTTTTGTTATTTATTACTTTTTATTATGTTGAAACTTTTCACATTTTTAATTGTGGTTTGAAACATTGAGGACAATGCTTTGTTTTAAGTTGGGGATGCGTTTTTGTTTTTGGTTGTGTGAGTATGACTATGTGTTATGTATTTTGGGATTGTTTTTAGCTGTGTTCATCTTTGGTGGCATGTTTGTGTTAGAATTTAGAGTTTTCTTTTGTTAATTTTTTCAAAAACATGAAAAGATTTTTAATTAATTTTAGATAGTTTTTATCAGTTTTGAGGATCTAACTGTATAAAGGACTCCCTAACTACCAGATGAAAGCCTTCAGAATTTCTATATTCTCTTTACTTTAAGTATTGTACAGGGTTAACCTTTCAATTTTTAGTAGTAGTTTTATTGTGTGTTCATTAACTTTTATGATGTGTGTCATAAGTTTAAATATGTTTCAAGGGGAATATGCTTGTTTGAGTAAATGGATTGAAAGTCTATATAAGCTTTCTTAGCTTTTTGATCCCTTTAAGTTGTAAAAGTATTATCACTATACACATATATATTCCCTTGAATGAGGGTGTGAAAGTGAGTTAATTTTCAGTGAGTGTTAATCATGATTGTCTTGTGATATTTGTTTAGCTTGTGACATTCATTGTAATTGTGTGTGATACTTGTGAAGTATGAGTAGATTTTACAATAAGGAAATGATTTAGGCAATTTCTTTGGACCGTTTGAGCCAAAAAAATGAACTAATTGACATTTAATCCTTAATGTGCCCTATTGAGCCTTATAAGCCATATATCTTTATTTAACCATATTATTTTAGCCAATTCATTCTTTTATTTTATCCTTCTTTCTGCCTATAACATTAGTAGTTAGTGTCAGTTCCTTTAGGTATCAATACTATGGGGCTATTGATGTAATGCTGGATAGATGAAAAGGAAGTTGTGTTGGGGAAGAAAATCAAGTTTGAGACTTTAACATTGTAATAATTCCTGATGTTTCGTAACGTTTTGTTGAAAAAAAAAAAAAGGAAAAAAAGTTGAAAAGAAAAAAAAAAGAAGAAAAAAAGAAGAAGAAAGAAGGAAAGGAAGGATAGTTCCTTCTAAGTTGTGTGAAGTGTTATTGATAAAGAAGGAAAATTCTTTCTAAGTTGTAATAAAGAACGTACGTTTTCGCTTCTTGAAGTGATAGTTGGTTAAATGCTATGGTTGTGGAGGATGTTCTAATGGATTATGGTTTAAGTTATTCACTAATATATTTAAGGTGATATGAATATTGCCACTTGTATCTAAATGTATATCCTACCTTTATCACTTAGCCTATGTTATAAGCTTTAAAGGCCTACAAGATCTTTGGTTTGAGTTCATTTATATTAGTGAGTATTTTCTGTGTTAATTTCTTCCAATATGTTTGTCATTTGTTGAACTTTTATTCAATGGATTTTTCATTCATTAGCGAGCGAGTGATATCTGTTTTCATGAGTAGAGAATTATCACTTTCATGATGATGACATAGGGATTGATGAGCAATATTATTTTATATACATGTTGAGTTCATTTCTCTACTTGCTTAATTTTTCTTGTACAGTTACTGATGCATTGAAGAAGGTTAATGAATCTTATGTGTTATGTGCTTCACGTTTTATGTGTTTTCTTTTGTTTTGTCTTACTTGAGATGAGTAAAAGTTCAAGTTGGGTGTGTTAAGTTTCCAAAAAAGAATTATTTACATGCAGTTTAGCTCAGATTTTAATACATTTTCAAGGTGCCTTGTTTAGTAAAAAGTGTAACATAGGGATATTTTGGTCATTTTTAGGGTCTCAATCCAAAATATTAGTTCATGTATTTTTAAAGTTTAAATACACTTATTTAAGTATATAAATCTGTTTTTAAAGGTTTGTGATCAATTAGAGCTGAAATGAACAAAAATGGAACATAACAGAGCAAAACAAAGTCAAAAGGCCAGGCCAGGCCATGCAACAAGGCTGGGGATGGCTGTACCCAGGAGGCCTCAGCCATGCCCTGCTACTTGTGGGTGGGTGCGGCTGCACTTGGAGGACCTAAGCCATGCCCACGTCGCGGCAGAAATATGCAGTGCCATGATTTTGAGCATTTTTAGAGTTACAAGTGTCTGTTTTGGGCCCATTTTGGTGCGTTTCAAAACTTTTTCAGTGTCCTATGCTTTGTAACTCTTTAAACTTATAAATAAAGATATCTAGGATCTGAAAATATATCCTCTTGTTGTTTCGCTCTTGGGACTACGCAATTAGATTAGGGTTTTATTGTCTTTTAAGGAGATCTCTGAGTGAAGAGAAGGCTCAACCTTGGACCAAGATCTTCCAAGGAGAATTGAAGACAAGGCTCAACCTTGGAACAAGATCTTCCTATTGTTCATTATAGAAAAATAATGATAACTCCAGGAAACTAGAGTAAATATGCTTCTTTACTCTAATATTTTGTTGGTGTTATCGAGATTTTAGAGTCTATTTATGTGTTTCTATCTAGTTTTATTGCAATTAGTGTTTGCATTTGCATTTTGTAAATATTATGATATTAGTTTTAGTTTTATATAGTTATAGTTTATAATTTTGTTACTTATTAACTTTATGGTAATTTATAGATTTAGATTAAGAGGATTAAGCTTAAAAGATGAAGGACTCAAGGAGCAAAGAGCAAAAAGAAGAAATTCAAGACTGCTGAAAAATGCTCCATATCGCGGTATCAATTTTGTATAGGAATCGATATCATCGTATCAAGACAGTTTATTGAAGGCTAAACTAGGGGTCAATATCAAAGTATCAATTCTCACTAGTGCAAATGTTCATACTGGCAATCCAAATTTTTATAAAGCTTTTAGAATGTGCCAGCTTTTATTCCTTTGGGTTGAAATTTCTTTTTAATTTCCCTACAATGTACCACCATTGGACACTTAGTGTAGGTGTAGGTGGTATTTTCTAGTAGTAGAGTAGTTTTGGGAGTTAACTTACTCTCCCAATTTTTAGTTTAATACAAACTTCTTCTTTTAATTTCTTGCAATCTCTACTTTAATTTCTTTCAAGTTTTAATCTTTATTATCTATATTTAGTGGGTTTTCTATTTGTTTCAAGTAGATATAAAATTTACAAGTTCTCAATTTACATAGCTTGCAATTCTAATAGAGTAAAAATCTTAGTTTTCAAAAAAAAAAAAAAAAAATCTTGTGTTCTTGGTATTTTAATGTTCTCTTAGTTTAATCCTAAATTTCTTGCCCTTAATCTACTAGAATTTAGTGGGCTTTGTTTAAAATTTTATTTTAATTAAAAAATCCTTAGTTTTCCCAATTTCTAGTCTTGTTATTCTTAGTAATCATAATTTTAGTAAAAAAAAAATGTTGCTTTCTCAATTTTCATGCTTAATTAATGCTTTCTTAGTTCAAATTAGCTTTATTTACTTTTATGTTTTAATCATCCTTTCTTAGAGATAGTAAATTTACTGGTAATTTTTAGTTGCTTAGTAGAGTAATTTAGAAATTCATAGTGCTAGTTATTTACTTGCTTTGTTAGATTAGTTGTCTCTTTCTTTAAATGGTTCTAATCTTTTTTTTAGAGTAGAAATTAGTGGTAATGTTACCTACTTTCTTAGAGTGACCCCTTTCCTTGCTTTCCCTAGTTTAATTTGGATATTTAGTGTTTGTTAATTTCTTTCTTAGTGTTGTTTGGTGGTTTGGCAATGTAATCTAGCTTTACACAACAAGTAATAAAAATAACTCTACCGATCATAAAACCTCCACCCAAAGACTCGCAAGTATACGAAATAGGATTGTAAACGATCAACGAGTATCATTATTCCACAAGGATTAAGATAACAATTACTAGTTGTAATGGATCATTTTTGCTATTTAGACAAATCAAGAAGAAGTTTGTCAGTAACTACAAGTTTTACCAAGAAAAACAATAAAATAAGGACTAATTAAATTAAGAAAGTAAGTAGTTAATCTAAGAAAGAAAATAGTAATTAACACTAACCACTACACTATAGACCATAATAGAACACATAATAAGGCAAGAAATTCAATCTAACAACGCATGTAAAGATTAATATAGAAAAGCAAGTAAATTACTCTAAAAAAGTGAGTAAATTTTACTCTAGGAAAGCAAGTAAATCTAACTTAAGAAAGCAAGTAAAATTAATATTAATTAACTATTTTTCAGAAAGTTTGATCAAAATATAAAAGTACTTTAAACTAATTTTACCTAGTAAAGCATTAATTGAACTAGAAGTTTTGGAAAGCATCATTTTCACTAAATTAAGAAATGGCTGGGAATCTAAAGTTGAAACTAAATTTTTTTGGTTTAAAATATATTTAATCGAAAGCCCACCAATTCTAAAGCATTTAATTCAAGAATTTAAAGATTAACATGAAATCACAAAAAATAACAAGAACACAAAGAACTTTTTTAGGAAATCTAAGTTTTTACCCTACTCGGATTGCAAGAAATTGAAATAGAAAGCAAGTAAAAATTATATCTACTTGAAACTAGTAGAAAGACCACTAAATTAATCTAATAAAGGTTTAAACTTGCAAGAAAATAAAGATTAGATCTAAGGATGAATTAAAAGAGAACTTTGATTAAAAAGGAAACTTTAAGGTTAAGAAAGTTTAAAACTACACTAAATAAACTAAAAATTCCTAAAAACTAACTACACTACTACTATGTGTCCTTTGGTGTAGTACATGTTTAGTTTAAATAGGCAGTTTGAGCCAAAAGATTGCAAGTGGCAAAATTTAAAAGTCTGAAAATGCATATCAATACTACGATATCATTTTTAGTATAGAAATCGATACTATGGGTATCGAGTTTATTGAACCCCAATTGTGATAATCATGTTGTTGGCCCAAAAAACAACCTAAGAGGGGAGTGAATTAGGTTGTTTCAAAAAACAACCCTTTTAATGTGCTTAAAGAGAAATGCAAACTTTATGCAGCAAATAAACACTTAAGCACAAACAAATACAAAAGATATTCAATAATTGAAGATCAAAGAACAAATATAAAGATGATTGAGATAGAGAGTATCAAACCAAACTCCCAAACTTCTCAAGTTTGGAGTATAACCACTAGTAGTGCCTCTTCAAAGAATGTGAGGCAATAACCTTCTTGTACACAAAGTAAGCCCACCCTTGCACCAACTAAGTCCCTCTAGTTGAGCCAACGGGTTTTACAATACAACCTCACTTTTGTACACTTGTTATCCCTCCACTCTTACACTTGAAGATCACTCACTAGTCTACTCTTGCTCACACTCATTCCCTATAGTTGAGCCAAGAGAACTACACTACTCAAACTAATACAACTCATCCCCCAATATTTTAGCCTCTTTCTTCCCAAACAGCTCTTACAAGTGTTTGTATTGAATGCAGTAGTTCTACTCTCTATTGTTTTCCATTTTACAGACTTGGGGGTATTTATAGATGCCCAAAAACTGCCTCCAATAATTCTCTAACGGCGATTTTATATTAACTGGAAAACTAGCAGTTAGATCTTTCGGACGGCCGATGCAGTAAGTGTGCATCTAAACGAACTAGCTGTTGGACCATTTGGACGCCAGATGCATAGCTTAGCGTCTGATAATGCGTCCATTCCATAAAGGTGTTTTGTCGTCCAATCGTTCGGACATCCGAGGCTACGTCCGGTCGATGGTCACTTACTACTAGAATTTTGCCTCAACTAATCGAATGCTATTCTTCGTCCGAGGCTGCTTCAGGTTCTCTGTGTCGAACGATTATCATCGTCCGAATTGTCTTCCTTCCGGACGATCTTTTTCGTCCGAAAAGTTCTTCTGGTTTTTGGACGATCATCAGCATCCGAATACCTCCCTATTTTTCTGCACACTTGTTTTCAAACCATTAGTGCCATTTGGTCATCATCAAAACATGACTAACACAACTGGGGTTCAACACATATTTTGATGATGACCAAATCTTTCTAATGGTTGGAAAACAAGTGTGCAAATAAACAGGAAGGTTTGGACGTAAATGAACGTTCGAACACAATCAAGAAAATAACCAGAAGACAATTCGGACGATGATGACTGTCCGAAAAGAAGACAGTTCGGACGATGATAATCGTCTGACACAGAGAACCTGAAGCAGCCTCAGACAAAAAATAGCGTCCAATCAATATTCCAGAAGACATTGACATCGACCGGGACGCAGCCTCGGACGTCCAAACAAAGGAAGACAAACACCCTCTAGAGAACGGACGCAATGTCAGACGCAGGGCTTTGCAGCAGCCGTCCGAAAGATCCAACAGCTAGTTCCTTCGGACGCAGTCGACCATCCGAAAGCTCTAACGGATAGTTTTCCAGTGAACAAAAAATAGCTGTGTAGAGAGTTGTTAGAAGTAGTTTCTGGGTGTCTGTAAATACCCCCAAGTCTATAATTATGAGAAAGATAGAGAGTAGAACTACAGCATTCAGTATAAACACTTGTAAGAGCTATCTGGGAAGAAATAGGCTAAAATATTGTGTGTTGTATTGGTTTGGGTAGTGTAGTTCTCTTAGCTCAACTAGAGGGAATTAGTGTGAGCAAGAGTAGACTAGTGAGTGATCTTCAAATGTAAGAGTGGAGGGATAACAAGTGTACAAAAGTGAGGTTGTATTGTAAAACCCTTTGGCTCAACTAGAGAGACTTAGTTGGTGCAAGGGTGAGCCTACTTTGTGTACAAGAAGGTTATTGCCTCACATTCTTTGAAGAGGCACTACTAGTGGTTATACTCCAAACTTGAGAAGTTTGGGAGTTTGGTTTGATACTCTCTATCTCAATCATCTTTATATTTGTTCTTTGATCTTCAATTATTGAATATCTTTCGTATTTATTTGTGCTTAAGAGATTCTGTTTATTTGCTGCATAAAGTTTGCATTTCTCTTTAAGCACATTAAAAGCATTGTTTTTTGAAACAACCTAATTCTCCCCCCTCTCTTAGGTTGCTCTTTTTAGGCCAACAGAGTTCAAAATAGCCTTCCAAATCTACATCGATCCCGTGGTATTGTTTCCAATACAAAATGCGATACCGTGGAATAGAGCCTTCTGCAACCTTGAATTTCTCTTTTTTGCCTTTTTTGCTCCTTGAATCTTCTAATCTTCAAGCTCAATACCTTTTCATCTAAACCTCTAAAATACCAATAAACTTAATAACTAACAAATTATATTAAAATTAACATTAATATCATAATATTTCAAAAATGCAAATGCAAATGCTAAATTTAATGAAAATAAACAAAAACGCATAAATCAACTCTAAAATCTGGAAAATACGAACAAAATGCTAGAATAAGCAAGTTTAAATAACTCTAGTTTTCTACACTTATCACATTCCCAAATTTAGTATTTTGCTAGTTCTGATTTAGAACAAAACAAGAAAGAAGAAGAACATAACTAAACATGTAGACAAGAAAAACACTACCAAGGAAATTAAAATGTTGAACTTTAGGGCAATAGTCAAAAGCAAAATAGGGGTAAGCTTTGGCTCCGTAAAGACTAAAGAAATGGATTTTCAACTACTCCTCCATTTATAAAAGTATAAGCTAGTTTTATTTATAACATTACTTTTACTAATGAAGTTCAAGAAATGCCAATTCCAATGCAAAGTGACAAAAAGTAAACAAGCCAATTCCCTAAAAAATGTGCTTCAAGAATAGAGAAATCCTTAAGACTTGTTTTGAGAAATAGAAAGGAATGTAAATGAACATGCAAGGACATTTGTTGGCACTGCAAGATCTAACCAAGGACATGAATTGATGTAATGCTTGACCCCAACTCTCAAATCTCTAATTGTTGATTGAATCCTACCCTTCGAAGACTTCCTATTTTCTTCCTCAATTGCATAATCATCATTATTCACCTCCCTCATCATCCTTCTTGTCAATCAAATTGAATCGATCCCAACATTGTCATCCAATCTTTTTCTACTCCTATGCATGATTTCTTGAACATGTTCATGTGTGTTGTGGTCTCTTGGATTTCGATCTCTTGGGTTTGGGAGAGCATTACTCAAAAGTGCATCGGTAGGTCTCTCTGATACTTGTCTAGCCACTTGCCCAGCCACTTGCCCCAATTGTGTATCCACATTCCTAGTGGAAGCACCTTGATTTCTTGTAAATGCCACATGGCCCCTTCTAAGTTCTTCATTCTCCCTTATAATGGCTTCGCCCGTGCTTCTAGCTGCTTAACTTTCCCACCTAACTGCATTGTTTTCCCTTCTCAATGCTTGAGGTTCCCTTCTAGTTTTTGAAAGTTGGGCATAAACATCATCTACCTCCCATTGATGAAGTGGACCACTCATCAAGGATTGTTGATTTCAAGATGGTCAAGATTGCTGAGAGGTACTAGCTTAGGAATTTTGGAAGTTAGATCCTTGGAAAAGTCTTTGGTGCAGTGGTTAGTATGGTCTAAATGAGAAGACTTGGTTGTGGTAGTTGGGTTGATAGGCATTATGTAATGATTGACCACCCCATGAGAAGTTGAGGTGGTTCCTTCAAGGTAGGTTATAAGTATTTCCATACGCATTCGGTTGAGGTCTAGAGAAGGACGCTTGGTTTCCCACATAATTTACTTGCTCGTGTTGCAATATTAGTCGTCCAATTGTACATTGACCATTTGGATGGTTACTCGAGAAAAATTTACGAAGTAGTAGATTGAGAGGTTGTATTGACACGGCATTCACCTTTCCTATGTTATCCAAATCATTAGTGAGATTGGCCATCATATTTCCCATGAGCCTATTTTGGGCAATATAGGGTTGAAGTAATCCAATTGAAGAACTCCCCTCTAACCTTGAGGTGGATTTTGATGTTGCTCATGTTGTGCTTATTGAGGAGGTGCACCCGGCCCTTGTTGACAGTAATTTGAAGCCATGGAAATACATTGAGCAAACGTTGAGCTTCCTCCGGTATCTTAAAAGAACATGACCTACCAAACAAAATATCTACAATTGATTTGGTTTCTTGACAAAGCCAGTTGTAGAATGTTTGCACTTGTAACTAAAGGGGTATGGCATGGTGTTGGCATTAAGCAACCTCTTGTACCTTTCTCATACTTCTCCAATCCCTTCACTTACATCTTGTTTAAATGAAGTAATCTCATTTTTTGAACTGATCTGTTCTTGAATGAGAAAAGTGCCTCGCTAGAAAGCCATATGCCAATCCATTCCATTTTGTGAACGTCCTTTGATCATGGATTTGGGACCATGCTTTGGCTCTATGCCTTAAGGAAAATGGAAATTCCCTCATTCTAACACAATCCAGTCTCTCAAAGGTCTATCGTTCCCATTCACACCATTTCTCCCATTGTTGTTTCCATTCAAACCCTTATTGGCCACCCTTCTTCATTATAAAAATCTCTAAGGTTCTTATCATCCTCTCTTCATTGATTTCAACTATTGTTTTTATCGGCTGCCATTCTGATTTTCTATTATTATTGTTGTAATCTTTTCTTTCTTCGAAATCACCTTAATGTCTTTCTGAGCTCCCAATTAAGAGGTGGTAAGACCCTTTCTCTAGAACCATACACTATAAGACAACAACCAAGAACAAGTAAAATATCAAAGGCAAGGTACCAAAATACAATAGTCAAGTATTGAAGAGAATTCCCTTAGTACTACTAAAATAACAATGAAATACTAAAACAAAGAAAAGTCTAAATTAACACATGCTTAAGCACCTTATATTGCCATTAACCATCCCCGACAACAGGGTCAAAAACTTGACGACTATATTCTAAGTGTTCAAATTAACCGTTCACTCAAAAATCACCTAATGCACGTAGACTACAATTCGCACTCCTACAAGTATACAAGAAAGATTTGTAACTAGTTATAAGGGGATCGTACCCATGAAGATAGTAATACCAAATACTAGAATTCTAGGTATGCAAGTACTAGTCTATCTAGACAATCAATTCAAAATATGAATTCAGCTAAGATAACAAGATAGGTAATTAAAAACAATAATTAAACAACCAGTTTTAACAAGAAATAATGAAACAGGGATCGGACTATGGCTATGATCCTTCTACAAGGCGGAGTCTTTTAGTGGACAAACATTCAATGGGTAAAATTGAGAATTCCTGCCAACCATGAACCAATTCCTTGCTAGACTCATGGTTCTAGTCTAATGTTCATCATTGAGTTCAGGAATTAATTAAGAAAGCTAGCATCTTGCCCCGACTAATAACCATCCTAACCAAGTAGTAAACCTGTCTAGGAAATTAACACTCAACATTCATATGTTGCTCTAAACCTAATAGTTCAAAGAAGGATCCTTTCCCTCTCACCAAGCCACCACTCCTCTTTACCTTTACTTTCATTGATAACCCTCTTCATTTTCTAATGATTGAACTTCCTCATTTGAGCTCATGTCGACTTGAGTGTCACTTTCATCATGAAATTATCCTCATTGTCTTGTGAAAGTTCCATCTCCAATAGAGGCTCCTTCAAATTGTCCCTGCAAAAGTTTTCAACAAGTTCATAATTATATATCCACTTTCATAACATCATCATATAAATAGTGAAATTTAAGAGAATTAAAAACATTAAAATGCATAATGTCATCATTCACTCTCATTGGAGTTTTACTTCTTACACATCAATTGGAGCTCTTCCAGTTTCCAAGAATAGTCTCCTAAGAATAATCAGCATATTGACATCTTCATCCATTTCGTGAACAATAAAATCGGCTGGTAAGAACACCTTTCCTACTTTCACTATGACATCTTCAATTATCCCAACTAGTTGCTTGAAACTTCTATCTGTCAATTACAGAGACACATTAGTTGATTTCAAACCACTCGCAATAAACTTCTTGTATAAGGAATGTGGCATTAAATTGATGGAAGCCTCTAGATCACACAATGCCTTCTCTAAGCCAACTCTCCCAATTTCACAAGGAAACAAGCAAATGACCCAAGATCTTTCAATTTTGGTAGGAGCTTCTTTTGGATTATTGCACTACAACTCTCGGCCAAACACAAGATATCATCCCCCATAAGCTTCCTTTTGCTAGTTGACATTTGCTTTATAAACTTAGCATAGCTAGGCATATTCTCCAACACCTCAATGTGCGGGATGTAAATCTCAATTTTCTTCAACATCTCCAAGAATTTCATGAATTTCTTTTCTTTCCTCTCATCTTTTAGCCTTTCAAGATATGGAATTTGAACATTTCTTCTCCAAAGGACGTTTCTTGCCTTCATCAACTCTTTTGAGATTTGATATTTCATTGGCTCATCAATCATTTTGCCTTTCCCTTTTAATGATTCATCTTCTGCTTAATGTTGGGTGATTTTTTCAAGTTCTTTTGCCTTTTTGCTACCTCCTCAACCACTTGGTTGTTCAATTCTTACCTTTTCAAAGGGCTTGCACATGTTCCCTTGGGATGGGGACGGTATCACTTCTCTTATACACATCTAGATGTGTATATCAAGCATCAATAGAGTTCCCATAGGCATTGACTTGTCTTGCTACTTGACCCAGATAGGTCTCCAAGTTCCTTATTAATGCACCTTGATTTCTCACAAATGTCTCATGTATCGATCTTAAAGTCTCATAGTCTCTTCTTAACTTTTCAAGTTGAGCTTGTACATTATTACCCTCCCTATTAATGTTTTGAGCATTGTTAATGGGTGGTCGTGGGTTATGATTTTGGAACAAGAAACTTGGTTGGTTGTTTTGGTAAGAGAAGTTGGGATGAGATTATTGGAAGTTTGGTTAAGGATTTCTTTGATTTGGAGGTATAGGTATGCTCTTGAAGATGAACCTTGATGGGAGAAATTTTGTGGAGGGTTATTTGAATGAGTTGGTTAGTTACTCCATGAAAAGTTTGGATTGTTTCTCCATTGGGGATTATATGTGTTTCCATATACATTTGATTGAGATCTTGAGGTGGAAGATTGGTTGTTGACATAATTCAATTGTTCATTTCCTCCCACCGACAACGATGCTTCACATTGTCCATTCAAATGGTTATCAAAGCAAAAGTTGCAAACTAAAGGCCTTTGTGAGAAAGATGATACGGCATTTGTAGTGTTTTCTCTTCCAAGGTTCTCAATAGCTCTTGTCAAATTAGCCATCATATTAACTATTATTCATTGTGGGCCAAAAGAGCAACATCTGATTCAAGTTGAGAACACCTCCTTGGGATTGAGGTGGTTGTGCTTTAGCTTGCTGCACATTGTGTTAAGCATTAGTTTGAGCCACCGGTACTTGTTTGTAGTAATTCGAGGCCATTATGTTTAGGAGCCTTTTTGAGCCTCCTCCGATGTCTTGAATGATAAGGAACCTCCTGTTGAAGTATCAACAATGGATTTTGACTCTTGGTAAAGTACGTTGTAAAATGTTTGTATTTGGAGCCACAACGGAATTGCATGGTGAGGTCATTTTCTAAGGAGTTCCTTGAAACGTTCTCATGCTTCACTCAACTCTTCACCTGCATCTTGTCTTGGTGTTAAATGAAGTTATCTCATTCCTCAATCTAGTAGCTCTTGATGGTGGGAAATGCTTGACCAAGAACTCTTTAGCAAGGCCATCCCAAGTTATAAAGGTGCCTTGTTCATGTGATTGAAGCCACCACTTTGCCCGGTCTCTCAAAGAAAATGGGAACACTCTCATTCTAACACATTGGGGTATGCACCGTTAAATTTGAAGGTATCAAGAACCTCCTCAAAATTCATAAGGTGAGAGTGTATGGGTCCTTATTTATCCCGTCCCAAAACATTGTATATGATTGAAGCACTTGGATTAGCGCTGACTTAATTTAAAAATTATTTGCTTGGATTGGCATCCTAGAAATACTAGAGTTTACGCCTTCAAAGTTAGGCCTGGCATAGTTCCTAAGTGGTCTTCCATTAGCATGTAATCCATGACCATTATTGCCCATTTCTCCAAGACCATTAGCCCCTACTCTATTATTTCCAATTTCCTCTTCATTTTTATCATTCTTTGGATGAGCTTCATTAAACACTCTTGCATTGTTTTGAAGTATACCGTTTTAATTCTTTCTTGCCCTTGTTGAATTCTTTTTTCCTTTCTAATTTCCCTTAGCTTTCATTTGATTTCTGAATCAAAATGAGTGTATCTTCTTCAACAACCATACACTACAAAAGAAAAACAAAAACAAAAAAAGTCAATTCAAGTGACAACTCTCCAAAATGCAATAATTAAACATAAATAAGAAAACACAAGTTAAAGTATTACTCATAATGAGTAAAGTATTACAAAAAATGAAATTATACAAATTCATATAGACTTATAGTGAGTTGGTTAACATTAAAAGAATTGCATGATTTTACGAGAACCATATAATTGCCATAAACCCTAGATTAGTAAAATCAGATTGAGAGAAAAGTGAGGCAAGATACTCTATTGATGTGTCTAGCTAACACATCTAGATGTGTATAAGCTATTTTATTATTGATTTTAATCTTTATTTCCTTAGTTATTTAACTTGACTCTTCTTTATACAACATTCAATCATTCATTTATTTGAATAGAGTACAAGTGTGTTAATTTTGGTACTTAGCAAGTGTCAAGTACAGTCTCCATGGGAACGAACTTTACTTCATTACTTTATTAGTTGTAACAATATGTGCACTTGTGTGTGTAAATCATGCAACCTAGCTCAAGATTGGTCGTTGTTGCTTTTGCATTCTTTTATTCATGTTCAAGCACCAACTTGCAAGTAGAAGTTTTAGCACTTTTGGATGGACTAAAGATTTGTGTGTAGAAGGGTATCACTGACTTGATTACTGAATTGATTCTTTGATTGTGGTTAATATTTTTAACAGGATTCGTGAAGTACCTTAGAGAGTTTTCAACTTAATTTAGGAAAGACTTTAGCTAATCAAGAACATGAATGTCAGCTTTGTTCATACTTATAGGGAAAGGAACTTGCTAGCTGATTATCTAGCAAATTGGGGTAATATATGTACTGTGATATTTGATCATAATAGTTTGCTTTCTTTTGCTAAGATTCTCTTTAGCTTATTTGGCTAGGATTGGATGTAATAATATATGTAACCCTATTTCTCAAGAGGTTTTAGTTTCATGTTACCCCCTTCTTTTACACCTATTTTTATTATTAATAAATGGGTGTCCAACCCAGGACCAATGTACAGGTGGATTTAATCAAAAAAAAGAAGTTGTTCATTTCTTTCAAGATTTGCTATCCACTGAAGAGGTTCAGGAGTATGATCACATTTTGGATGTTATTCCTCAAGTTCTAACAGAAGCTAATAATGATTATTTATTTGCTTTGACATATATAGAAGTCCTTAATCATGTGGTGTTCTCTTTGAATTCAGAAAGTGTTGTAGGAGTATCTTTTATAGGAATTATTGGAGTATCACTTCTATAGATTTACTTCAGGCTGTTGTAGAGGTTTTCATGGGGCATATTCTTCCCAAAGCTCTTTCTAGTACTTTGATTTGTCTTATTTGTAAAATAGATTATCCAGCTACTTTTAATGAATTTACACATATAAAGCTAGGTTTGTGTACTATGGCTTCTAAGATTATTACAATGCTCCTAACCAAAAGACTAAAAAATTTACTACCAAGGCTAATATCTGAGGAACAAAGTGGCTATGTTCGTGGTTTGAACATTTCTGATAATGTTTTATTGTTTTAGGAGATGGTGGAATATACTAACAAAAAAGCTAGATGAGGAAACATGATTCTTAAACTGGATATAGCCATGCATTTGATAGAGTATCTCGGACTTTTCTTTATGGAGTGTTAAAGAAATTTGGTTTCTCTGCTCAGTGCATCAATATTCTGGCTAATTATATGGAATATAATTGGTTTTGTATTCTTTCAATGGAAAGCCCACGAGTTTCTTTAAATCATGTAGGGGAGTAACGTAATGAGACCCTATTTCTTCTTATTCATATTGGCAATTGAGGTTTTTAGTAGGGGACTTAACAGGTTCTTTGATGATGGTAGGATTGATTATTATTCTACATCAAGGCATTGCATCCTGTGACACACTTATCCTAACATGCTGATAATGTTATTGTATTTTAATAGAGGGAAGAGGTCTCTTCATAATCTTGTTCAATACATTCAGAAATATGAAGTTTGATCAGGTCAGCTGGTGAATAAAAGTAAGAGTAGTTTCTATATATCAAGCAAACTCAGCCTAGCAACCATAGGTTTAATAATAAGAATCACTAATTTTACTAAAAAGAGTTTTCCTTTCGTATACCTTGGCAATCCAATGAGAAAAGGTAGGAAAACTTTTTCTTTCTTTCAGCCTCTTATTGACAAGATCACTCACAAGTTGGCAGGATGGAAAGCAAAAATATTACCCACAAGTGGAAGACGTCTTTTAATAAAGTGTACACTATTGTGGTTTGTCAAATAAGTACTTTACCCTCTTATAGTTATCAAATGTGCGTCTGACTTTCTTGTAATTCAAAATTTTATTTTTTTTTTTGCAAAAATGGATGGAATCTGTTAAAACCAACACAAACATGTGAAATTCCATATATTTCCCTAACCAAGGATCCCTTCAAATGTCTCACAAAATTTTTGGTCAAATTAGAAATAAAAAGAATTGGGGTCAAATTAAAAATAAAAGGGGTCAAACTAAAAATTAAAAATTAAAAAAAAAAAATCCAAACCTTTCCCTTCTTCCCTACCATGATCTGCTACCACTCACTTACCTCCTCAACCACCACATCTCCCATCCTTAGCCCAGAATGACAGAACCACCTCCCACCTCTACCCCTACCTCATTCTTTACCTAGATCGCTATCCTACCCCAGCCATTGCCACTCCCGTTCCTACCCTTCCCCCCTCCCCCATTCCCTCTTCTCCAGTCTCCCTGCTTTTTCCTCTAGTTCGCCCTCTTCCCTCCTACCCTAATTTCGCTCCCCATCTTTCATGATTTTTCTCTCCTCTTCATCTCTCCCTAAAAGCTAGTACCATATCTAAAAGTAACATCCATGGAGATTGCACTTTCAGGGAAAATTTGATGGCTGTTTTATTTGATGGAAAGATCCAGCCGTTGATGGCCATTTTAGGCAGTTGAACAGTGATGCTTAATAAATTAGTTCATGGCAAAATTTGAATAGCAATATAAGAAAAAACCCTAAAATTCTAGTATTCTAGTTTCATGAATGGTGATGCTTGGGATGTCAATATGATAGTGGTACATATTATGAAGATCTGATTCAAATTAATTATGCAGGAAATCAATTAATAATGTTATTTGATAAAAAAAAAAGAAATATAATTTAACGGTTTGCGCGTTTGGATTGAGTTTGGGATTCAAGTTGGAGTTAACTAATTCAGGATGGTAGTGGTAGAGGTAGCGGCAAAGGCTGAGGAACGGAAGTTGAGGAGCTGGTGGTGTGGAAAGGGATGAGAGGCATTAGGTTTTTTAAGCATAAATTGGTCAACTACGTTATTATTTTAATATTAAATTTCTTTTAAACAATATCACATGCAAAATTAATGCATGAGAGTCAAACTCGGTTAATTTTAACGATTTCTGTCAATTTTGCAAAAAAAAAAAAAAAAAATTTGAAACATAGAATAAGTGGATAAGATGCACATTTTAAAACTACAGGAGGGTAAAGTGCCTATTCAACAAACCACAGAGGGGTTTTTGGCATTTTACCCTTTAATAAGGCATGTGTTAAGCTTAATTCCTATCTATTTATATCTATTTTGGCTTCTCCAAAATTTGTGATCAAAGCAATAGAAAAGAAGTATCTTGACTTATTATCTAGGGTGAGTCAAATTATGGACATAGATTGTATTGGAGACCTTGGCTGCATTTGGCTAATTCTACCCACAAAAATGGATTGGGCATTCAAAGCATAATTATTAAATCCGGCCTGACTCGACGGTCGAATCAACTAATCCGGCAAACCGGTCAAGGTATCGGGCTAGATTGCATATCTAACTGGATAGGCTTGAAATTCATTGACTTTTCAATGACTCTGTAGTTCAACCATGTAAATCAAGAACTCGTCAGATTGAACCATTCATTCAACTCGGAAAGCTAACACGCGTCCTCTTCGAAATTTAGGCACTACAAATACTCCACTAGGCTACACCATATATATATATATGCAACATTTACGGTAACTTATTATTTATTCTTTCTAATTCCATTCCAAAAAATATTTTTAAAACCATTTCATTTTTCAAAATGATTTAGTATTATTAAATTTTCTAAGACAATGCACCAATTAACACTTCCAATATTTTATCCTAAATATTTACTATTCTTAACTATACAATCATTATAAATAAATAATGCAAGACATAGTAAAAAAATAATTTCTTATATGTTACAT
This sequence comes from Cinchona pubescens, assembly GCA_025175665.1. Classification (NCBI taxonomy): domain Eukaryota; kingdom Viridiplantae; phylum Streptophyta; class Magnoliopsida; order Gentianales; family Rubiaceae; genus Cinchona; species Cinchona pubescens. The sequence goes on along the minus strand of JANKKI010000075.1, from coordinate 7,457,650 downwards.
TTACATTATTATTTATCTTATTTTAATTAGTTTTAAATTATATCTGTATAAGAACTTAAAGTTAACTATTTCAATATATTTTTATAGTTTTTAACGAAATTGATTATTTTAGAATTTGTTTACAATAATTAAAAGTTTATTATAACATTTTTTATCAATATTTTTACCATATATCTTGTTTCTACTACTTTGAATTTATTAAATATTAACAAAAGCATTTATTTTAGTGACCTACCAGTTGAACTTGCGAGTAACTCGCCAGTTGAACCAGTAACCCATTGATCTACCTCAATTGCTGGGTTCCATGTCGGGTTAGGTTTAATAACTATGATTCAAAGGTTGTCAGATATTGTTCTTGAGATGTCTATGAAGTTAAAATGAACTTATAGAAGAAGAACTTCTTTACATAGTAAGTCTATATTCCAAATATCTTAACAATGTTATTCATGCTACTTGTGCGGTTAGTATTGACATTTCTTCTCCTACTTAGAAATGGATGATATCTATTAAAGATTTGGTGGATCCTCACATTAGTGTGAAGATTAGGAAAGAAAACTCCTAATTCTAGCTTGATTGTTGGGACAAGGCAGGTTTGCCTCCTTCTGAGGAATGTCCTACCTGTGATCTCACATTAACCCAAGTTTGGAAGGGGGATAGCTGGGTGATGCCTTCTTTAACACATCTAGTTATAATTCAATGAACACCTAAATCCTACTACTAACTAGATGGCATCCCGCAAGTATACGGTTGTCAAGTTATCTAGTAGCAAAGGGAAGTAGGGATCGTTCCCAAAAGGATTGTCGATTGCAATTACCAAGGTTTAAGGGTATTTGTGTAGTTAAACTAAATCAATCGGTAGCTGATAGAACTATTCTAATGAAAGCTATAATATAAATTCTAACCTAATTTAATCTAATTAAGACTAAAATTTAGAACAAGAGAATAAATCAACTAAAAAGACTAAAGAAAAAAGAAAAATTTAATACTAAAAGCATTCATTTCTAAAGTAAAAATTAGATAAAGATAAACTAGGAAATTAAATATTTTTAGATTTTTCTATTAGAATTAAGGAAACCCACTAAGAATTAACTAAAAATTAAAGCTAGAAATTGAAAATTCTTAATTAGAAAGCAAGAAATTGATAAGAACCCTAATTTTCCTACAAACCCTAATTTTAAAGTAAAGAAATTTTCACTAAAAATGGATAAGAAAGCAAATAAAAATTATATCTACTTGAAGCTTACGAAAAACCCACTACGAGATAAGAGCTTATCTAAAAAAAATTTAAACTTGACAAGAAATTTAAAGAAGATCTAAGATGAAATTTAAGAGAAATTTCTATTAGGAAAAAGTAACTTGTAGTTTAAGCTTTCCTAATCTATCTAGAATTATCTAAAGCTCTCTACTCTAAACTATCTAACACTCTCTGTAACTATCTAACTCTCTCTAAAACTAATTCTACTTAACTTAAATAGTGCAGCATTATACAAGGCAAAATCAGGGTTTTTGGGCTGGAAGTTTACAAAATTGCCCTTAAAACTTAGCATTTAGCGAGTCGAGATCGCGGTTTAGAACATTTGAGACTGCGATCTCGACTCTAAAATAGTAAAGCTAATTCCCGAGTCGAGATCGCGGTCTGGAATAGTCGAGACTGCGATCTCGACTCTCCTTCCAGCAATCTTCATTTCATCTAATTTGCAATTTGGTCCCTTGAACTTTGTTCCTTCCAGCTTCTAACCTTTAATTTTTAGCCTGCATAATATTAACACCATTCTTTAAGCACTTAATTAAACTAAAAATTTAACACAAAATTATCATAATTAATTCAAAAACCAAAATACAAATACATAGGAAAGAAATTAACTAAAATCTTCAATTACTTATCTAATTTCGGAATTTAAACTATCAAAATGCTATAATTTAGAGGAAAATAACTCTAGTTTACTAGAGTTATCACTGGGATGTTGATGCTATTCATTATAGATGTACATCTTTCAATACTGATCTGCTAAGACAGAAATAACTATATTTATCTCAAAATAATGACACTTTTGTTTGGAAACATACTACTTCTAGAAAGTTCACAGACATCTGGAGTTAATGAATTCACAGAAGGAAGTTCTATACTTTTCTCTAAAAGAATAATTTGGGACATTAGATTACCTCTTAAGGTACTTATATAGAGGTTACTACCACCTAGGAAGAGGCCAGCCCAAGCCAAAATGTCATGTCTCAGGGTCACGAACTGACCTCCAAAATGCAGCCTACATTCATTAATATGCAATTCTTGGTGTCATCAGAGCCTTTTGGAGCGGCATTCTAACATGTAATGGACTCCTTAACCAAGTTCCATGAATACTGAGGCATCACCAGATCAAGGTAATGGGAGTAGAAGAACCCCTTCTTCCAATCATGGATGGATGAAGTGTTGCCCATAGTCATCTGCTTCCCAGCAACTCAGGGGGACACATAAAAAATCCATGGTTTGGGGTCAGTTTCAACATCATCCCAAGTGTTTCTAAGAACAGTAGCACTCCTTATAATCTACATATTAAACAAAACCCAACTATCACCTTAATTCCATTGGGGATCAGTTGGGAAACGCTGATGTTCCATCAGTTTGACAATTCATAAAAAATGGGGGGATGGGAAATCTTAACCCCACTTCAAGCTGCTCTTGGTATATGGTCATGTATCCAGGAGAAGGTCAGTGACCTCCGTCTCAAGTAAGGTTATTTTGGGTATGAATGGTTTGAAGTCCTTCTAAGTCATTTACAAAGGGTTGGAAAGAAAAAAGAGAAGGATCCCTTGGAAAATTCATGGAAACGACATCAAGAAGGACCTCATCATAGAGGTTCAGAAGTTCAACAACTGGATTCCTACGGGCAGGGGGTTGAGGTGTGCTAAGGAGAAAGGAGGAGAAAACGTAGTAGACATTGTTGAGAATCCTTAGAAAATCTGCAGAAGGTTTGAAGGGTTGAGGGAAGAAAGAGCTTTTAAAAATTAAGAAGAAGGAACTCTTGAATCAAGGAAGATAATCAAATCAAAATATGGTGAATCAAACAAGGAAACACAAAAATAAGTGAATTTCAGGCAGTAATGGTTATGAAATGAAGGGGAATTTGCAAGGGAAGTATGAAGAGGAATTTGCAAAAAGAAATAACGACAGCTGCAGCAATAGGCACTAAAGGGAAGAAAACAAAAAGTGAGGAAAACTTCTAAGTCAGGTCAAAAATAGCATGGTGATTTGGGTTAGTGGGCCTTTGAATGAAGCTAAAAAGAAGGGTAAGGACAGTGGTTGGGCCAAGGTTGGCTAAAAACTTGGGTTTAACCCAAAATGGTATTCGAGTTGTTACATTATTAGATAAACTAGCATTAAAAGTAGGAGTGGAAAATGTGGCAGCTTTCATCAAGTTCCAAGAAAAACTAATCATAAGGAATGAATAAAAAGACGCAGTTCAGCTATTAAGAATATCAAGAGTCTAACACCAGTAAAACTGAAGAGGCACTTGGCGGGAATCTAAGTGGGCTTCAAAAATTCAAAGCAAGTTTTCGGATAAACTACTAAGGACTTACGTTCTTTAAGAATATGAGAGCTTCGGCTCCGTAGGCTCAAAAGTAAGGGATTTAAGTCTCAGCTCGAATTAAGGATTGGGCATGAGGGACTTCAAGAATAAAAAGGTCAATGATTACGGGTTTTGGTTCAAAAAAGGAAAATTTTGAGGTTTTGGGTCGCAAAAACTTTTTTTTTTTTTGGGGCTTCTACTCATAAGGTTTACACACTAAGAGTTTTGATTCTAGGACTTATGTTCTAACTTTAAGGAGAGTCATCAGAGCCTTGGCTCGCCTATTTCTCTGGAAGGCTCAAGGAACTTTGAAGAAGGCAGGAGTTCTGGAATAAAGACTTCAAAGTTTTAATATTATGCAACATCAGGCTCTGGTTCGATAAAATCCAAACTTCTATTTATTAAATTGACTCATCATGAGTTTTAGCTCAAATATTTTGGTCCAATGCTTATAAAAAACTTCAACCCAAATGGGACTTCAGTTTCACATGTCAGATCGACCCCAAGACTATGTTCAAAACTAAACTTAGCGGAATAATGATGATGTAATAATTGACTGCCTATGTGGCACCAAGATATTTATGTAATATGCTTACGTGGCAAGGTTATTAAGGGTATTTAAATAATTGGCCACTATGCATAGCTGATAATGTCATGGCCCAGACATTCCTCTCTATAGTGTATAAATAGGGGGTCAATGATCCTTAATTATAGATTATTACAACTTTACACATTCAATACATCTCAAAATTCTCTCAATCCAAAACGTATATTTTCTACTCAAATTCTTTCTATCTCTACATTTCTTACATGCATCAGTTTCCATAGATAATAAATTCAGGATCATGACAAGATTGATTGACCCAAGTTGTAGAGAAGCTCCTTAAATGTTTTTCAAACACTTTCCCAAACTTTCAAACTTTTTTTTTTAATTTTTCCCGTGATGAATTCACAACAATAAGGCTTTGATATCCCCGTGATCAATCTAGCAATTGCTTAGGTCTCATATATGTTTATATATATATATATATATGCATATATATATATATGTGTCTCTATATGCATATATATATATATATGTATGTATATATATGCGCATATATATATGTATATACCAAATAAACCCAGGATATTGAAAAGCATTAAATTACCAAGAGAGAGAAAGAAAATACTTACAAAACACAGTAATTTATTCTTTGAGCTTTTTTAATAATTTACAAAAGGAAGATACAAAAGAAGAAAGAAATAGACAAACTCTTAAAACTTGCGGAAAGGGACAAGTCTTTGAATGAAAAAAAAAAAAAAAAACCTTCCTATTCTATTACAAATGGGGGATATATATAGGAAATTTACAGATGTTGATGACGTCATTCCTTACATCAGGAAAAAGCATATTCGAATATTGATGACGTCATTGTTTTCATCAGCAAGAAGCATATTATTTCAGCATCTTATTTCTTTTTCTTTCCTTTTTTATTTTTCTTTTTATTATTTTTGATAGATTCTGTTGACTTGGATTCTGTCATTTGTTCATCAGAAAATAATTTTTTCTTCACAGAAGAAGTGTCTGAATTTTTTTGCTTCCAAATTTTTTGCTATTTTTGTGAGTACTTCTACTTGTTTTAATAAAGTTTTGATATCCATATCCATATCTGCATTGGGGTCTTGAGATTCTTTAAAATCATCATCATCATTCAAGTAAGCAAAGGGATTTGAAGTATCAATTTTTTCTTTTCCTTTGGATGGTTCTTTTTCCTTGCCTTTGCCTTTATCTGATGGAATACTGTGTTCCATGACAAATAATTTTATGGCATCAGCAATATATTTTTCAATATCTGCCTGCTTTGAAGAAGAATTTGCTTCCAAAGGTTTTGAAGAAGATGCTTCAAATTGAGAAGGTTTTATTTTAGGACTTAACCCTTTCATAGGAGAAGATACTCCTAAACATTCAAAATTAATTTCTCTAGTTTTTATCCACCATTTATTCTCGAAAATTCTCTAAATTTGTGGAAGACTTGAGTAGAAGCAAAAATGAATTTGAAGTTTCCATGCAAATAACCATGGAATATTAAACTGAATCATAAAGTGACAGAAAACTTGTTTGGTGGTTACAAAAGAAGAATATTCTTCTTCATCAAAAAATTTTTAAGCACATACTTCCAAATAGCGAAGATAAGCATCATGAATATATTTAGGAAGTAGTTCCTCTGGAATAGCAAAATAATGGAACCACTGATAGAACCAACTGGGAAGAGATTTTTTATTTTGTAAGATGGATGGACTTAAACGAATCCTCCAGGAATGCATCTACTCTTATAATCTTTATTTTGATAATAAAAGGTATTAAAGAATGAAGAAATAAGATCATGACATGTAAACAATAGTTTTGATTATTAAAATTAGAAGTGAATCAAAAGTGAGCAGTAGATATTCCCCACTCTTGAATGGTGGGTACCTTTTTAATAAAAAATTTTAAAAATTTAATATCATAATCCCTTTCAGAAGGGATCCAGCCTGTAGTATTTTTGAGATCATGGTAAACAATTTGAATGCTATTGTCCTGTTGAACTTTGTTGAAATTTAAGAAACTGGCATAAACATGTCTAAATTTCAAAGGGTGGCCAATTACAATATAGTAACTTTGATGGAAGTCAGGACAATATTTTTTGGACATTAGGGTATAAGCATTTTGATTTGTTTCTTCGGGTTCAATATATAAAATGTGAAGTTGTTGACCATTAGGTTTAAATTCATCAGAAGAAGGATTAGGAATATTTCCAAAAATAGTCATTTTTGAAGGAGATGGAGATTGGTTTGTATTTGGAAAGGAGATGGGTTTTGACTATTTAGGATTTCTGAAAAATAGGCTATTGGAGGATATTCTCCAGTAATAGGTATATGCCCACAAACAATCCTCCCTATTTGTCCTATAGTTGAGGCAGAAGGAGAATTTACTCCTCTCTCTTCCATACCTCTTCCTTGTGGAGGGGTTCTACCCCCTTTTCCCCTTTCCAGAGGAAGATTCATGGAAGTTGCCTGTTAAAAGAAATTCTCTAGTTAAGAAATCAGGAAGAGAGTTAGTTGTTCCTTTAATATATTCAATATCAAAATCAAATACTAATAACCATCTTGCAAATAATTGTATAGAAGCAATATTTTTTTACATTTTTTTCCAAAATATATTTTGCTGCTGAACAATCTATTCTGATCAAAATTTTCTGATTTAATAAATCATACTGGAATTTAGAAACGCATAAAACAATACTAAAAATATCTTTTTTAATTGTAGCATATTTTTCTTGTGTATTGTTCCAAATACCAAATGTATATCTAACTTACAATTGCTTCTTTATAGTTATGAAGATTTCTTTGTTTAAGTATTCCTCCATAACCAATATCAAAAGCATCAGTTTCAACAATTTTAAACCAAGTAGAATTTGCCAAATTTAAAAGTGGTAAACTTTTGACTTTTTTATTAATCCTTTGAACAGCGGCTGTGTGTGCATCAGACCAAGGTGGAGGATTCTTTTGAAGTCTTGGATATAAAAGCTTACAATCCTGTGCAAGATGTTTATAGTATTCCTCAATATAATTTAAACTACCAAGAAACCTCTGCAATTGGGTTTTATCTTTTATTTCGTAAGGAAATTTATCAGCAAATTCAATAGATCGAGCAATAGGGGTAATATGACCTTTATTTAATTCATATCCAAGAAATCTAACTTGTGTTTGAAAAAGCTTAATCCTGCGAGTAGAAACAACAATACCATTATTTATGGCTATATTTATAAAAATATTTATATGCTTAAAATGTTGATCTATTGATTGAGAAAATATATGAATATCATTAGAAAGGATCTTTGTACGTAACAATAAAAGGATGGAAGAGAATATATCATTCATAATGTTTTGAAATTCAAATGGTGCATTTTTAAGACCAAATGGCATAACATTCCATTCAAAATAACCAAATGGCACAGTAAATGCAGTATTATATCTATCACATTTAGCAACTTGTATTTGCCAAAATCCTGATTTTAAAATCAAATTTTGAATATATAACAGAATCAATAGTTCTATTAAGTAAATCTTTTTTATTTGGAATGGGGTATCAAATCCATTTCAAAACTTTATTTAAGGGTTTGTAATTTATAACTAGTCTAGGAGTGCCTCGTTCAATTTCTAAACTTTTATTAACATAAAAAGCTGAACAGTTCCAAGGAGAATGAGATTTTTTAATGATATTTTTTGAAAGCAATCATTAATTTCTTTTTTTGCAAAATTCAATCATTTCACTATTCATTTGAGATGGTCTAGCTTTAGTAGGAATAATTTTCTCATCAAAATCTTTTTCATAGGGAAGATACTTCAACAATATGCTTTTTTCTATGCCAAAATGCATTTGGTAAATCATTGCAAACTTTTGAAACAATATTATCATTTATTTGTCTAATTTTCTCTTGAATAATAGGATCCTGCAATTGATTTTCTATTTTATGAATAAAAATTTCTTTTTGCAAAAATTTAAATTGATTTGTTTTTAATCTAATATTCACATGCAAAGAATTTACAGAATAAGAATTTAAATCATGAGCTTGTTGCTGAGTAACAAACTCAAATGTTAAATCTTTTTCTTTATTATGAATTATTTTTCCATCACAATAATATGGATGCATTTTTACTATAAATGGAGTACCTAATATGACATGTTCATTAATATTAGTAGTTAGAACAAAAGGCAAACAAATATAATTTTCTTCTTTTGAAAATATAAAAACATTAGAAAGTTTATAATTCACATGGATTTGAGATCCTTCTGAGCATGTAATACGGTAGAAGTTTTCTCAAAAAATTCAGATAGAACCAAACCTTCACCAGAAGCACATATTACAAATGTCAGCACCAGAATCTATCATAGCAAATGAATTGAAAACATAAGTTTTATTAATTACTAATGTGACTTGTATAAAATATTTTTGAGCAAAATAGACTGAAGAAATTTGTAAGAAATCATTTTCAATTTTTGCATTTTTAGAAGAAGATGACTCAGGCTTTTCAATCAAAGAATGTTCTTTGATATTTGGGAAAAAATTTTCTAAGGAATAAATATTTTCTAACATTGTCATTCTTTGATTTAAATCTTTAATTTCTGATTTAAGTTGATTAACTTCTTTTTCAGAATGGGAATTGTAATTGTTATATTAAAAGAATTTTGATTTACATTGTCTAAGACTTCTTTAAAAGTAAAATTTTGATGAAAATCTCTAAATTTGCCTTTTATAGAAGGAGGTAAAGAAGAATAGTTTTCATCATTTTTTTTTTTACATTATTTATTTTCTCATTTTCTAAAATCTTTTTATACTGAGATAAATATTGTTTTCTTTGTTGATCAGAGTCTTTTAACTCATTAATCAAATCTAAGAAAAAACTTTGACTATCAGTTAGAATAAAAATATTAAAATTATTTGCTTCTAAAATAGAAGAAAAATATTCATTTTGAGAACAAGAACAGTCATTTAAACAATCATTATTAATAATATAATTATCATCAGAAGAGGAAGAAGAAATATAATCTTCAATATTGTTAGAATCACTAGAAGAATTATTATCAATAAGGGAAATTATCAAATCTTCTTTTTCTTTGTCATCAATTGAAAGACTATTGATTTTTTCTAACAAATTTGTGACGTTGTTGGCCTTACACTTATCAGCATAATGACCCTTTTTTTCACATTTATGACAAGTGATATTTTGTCTAATCCATTCTTTAATTTCTTTATCAGTCCTTTTATTTTCTTTTTTCTTTCTAAAAAATGATTTATTTTTCTTTCGAGAAAAAGATGATTTATCTTTTTTCTTTTTCTGAATCTTTCTTTTAGCCTTATCTAAACCAATACTAGGTTCTTATTTTAGCACTAACAGCAAATTGTGCACAAAATCACCTAATTTAGTCCGTTGTCTATATTTCTTTATTTGTGCTTTTAATTTAATATCATTACTTAATTTCCATCCTTCATCAGTGCAAACAGAAATAATATCACCCACCATAAGTAATATTGTCATAAGGAACACTCTGACAATCATGATAGGCTTTTAAAGTAGAAATTTTATTCAATTGTTTTGAAATAGTAGATAGGTTTAAAACAATATAATTTCTTTGCTGGGCTAATTTTTGTAAATCAACTTTATTTTGATCTAAATAAGGAGTAGCAATACCAACATCATTAATCTATTCTCAGCATAAGGAGGATGAATGGCACGAATAGTTTTATTTTGGCTATTTTGATCTTTTTCTGTTAAAATATAATTTTCATAAATGTCCTCTAAAACAAAAATCTTTTTTTTGTCATTAATCAAAGATGCCCTATATTCAACATAGAACAATTTAAAAACTTGATATAGCAAGTAGTAAGTTTAAGACTTAAAATCATAATAAGTTTATTAAAATCATAATACTTATTTTGAATTTCTCTCTGTTGATTCTTATCATAAGTAGAAAAGAACCAATTTCTAAATTTAGTGTATTTTTCTTGTTTGAAATCTTTAATAGCTATTTTTGAAATTTCTTTTACTTGTTCTTGAGAAAGAGTTTCTTTCTTTATCATTTTGAGATCATATCCAAAAGTAGAAATAGAAGGTGGTTGTTCAACATGATAATTTATTTCATAACGCACTTCTATTTCTAAAATATTATTAGTAGAAGTTACTTCTTTAGGGGTATATAAACCATGTAAAATATTATTTTTCTCTTGAAGACCTTCAAACTGAAATTGAGTATCTTTTCTGAAGGATAAGGAATTTGGGTTGGTTTTAAAGAGACTTTCATTATTTGAATAGGATGAAGTAAAATTTCTAGAAAATGCAATAGTAACAATGCCAGAAGTACTTTCACTAATTTGAGCTGAAGAAGATGAAGGAATAGGTGTGCAAAGATGGAGGTGTAATTTTTTCAAAATCCATTGATCTAGAATATTTATCTGATCCCAGTTTAAAACATGAGGAAGTTATAAATTAGATCTGGTCAAATTTGTTTCAATCAAAGAAATTTTCCTACCAGAATTAATATGTTTAGCACCGGGCTTAAAGTGTTCACCAATTTATAATAAATACGATAAGAAATATTAATATTTTCAGTACCAGGTTTCATATCATAACCCCTTGGTCTGAATATTCAAAGTTAAAATATCTGCTAAATTTCTATCAGTCAAAGAAACAGAGAAATTTGGATAACTATTGAAATAAATAGGACCATTACATAAAAAAGATTCTATTAGTCCTAATAGAGAATCAGAGAATTTATTATGTCTAGCATCACGAAGAGCAATGCAAACAGAAGTATTTAAACCTTGACGATTTAAGGGTTGTAAAGCAACTTGAACTAAACCAATATGCAGATAATGATAAATAAAATAAGAAATATGTTGAATATCATTTGGATGTTTGAATAATTTTATTGTTTCAAAAGTATTTTCAATAGGTATAGTTCTTTCAATAGTTTTTACTTATAAGTAGATTTAAGTGAAAAATACTTGTATTATAAATCTCAAAATTTTTTACTTTAGGAATATGAAAATTTTTTTATAGTTAATTTGAGAAGAAGATGCAGAAGATGCAGAAGATGCAGATCTAGAAAATAAAGACATAGTAATAAATGTTAATAGAACCTGGAAAAATAACCAGATCTAAGAATTAGTCATTACTAGATCAATGCATAACAAATGTTCATTCTTTTATCTCAATCTAAACCGTATTGATCAGTATATTTTAGAATGATTGAAGATAATGCTAAATTTCTCAACGTATTGATTAACTCATATATAAAAATTTATTTTAATTATTATCTTGCACGGCTTTCAACTTTAAACAGGCTAATGTCGGAATTTCACTATCTTTCGTTACCGGTCTTACAGCCCTCAGCGACTTGAGTGCCATCTCACAAGAAATAATAAATAGTAATATAAGTTCTTATATATTAAGCATCGTATTGTTTGAGAATTTTAATATTATATTCAAGTTCTAAAATATAAGTTTTCTTGGTTAGTTCTGATATGAAAATCAACCCATGTTATGAATAGATCTAAAAATAACTAATCCTTAGAAATTAATTTAAGCTTCCATGGCTCTGATACCAAATAAACCCAACATATAGAAAAGTATTAAATTACCAAGAGAGAGAAAGAAAATACTTACAAAACTCCAGTAAAACCATAAATAACAACATAAACAACATCCTGTTCAGAAGTACCTTTATTCTTCAAAATTTAAATATACATCATCATTTTTTTCAAAGTATTAATAATTTGATATGGAGCTTGATTGCCAATATTTCATTCATAAATTGAATGAGTACTAAGACTCTCAAGAGGAATAGTAGTTATTAATGCTAAATCTATAGGAGTTGGTCTTTGATAATATCTATCAATATGAGAATAATGAGGCCAAAACTGTTTAGGATATTATCATATTTTTTGGATTTTCTCTTCCTAAAAGGAAACAAATTTGGATTTTCTCTTCCAAAGAGGAAACAAATTTAGATTTTCTAGAGAATTCAAATTTTCTGAAGGAGAATTGTGGTGTTTAGTAGTCTGAAACATAGAAATAATCTGATCAAGCTCAGAAGGGGGAGAAGAAGGAGGAGGAGAAATGGGAGGAGAAATATGATCTATATGGTCTTTAACCATATTAGAATCAGAAATAGTATTAATATTTAATTTTCCTAACTTTTGATTGATCAGAAGTAAACATTCATCCACAGGAGCAGAATGATTGGTAATTTATTCTCCATAGGTTTGATTAGGGAAGGATGTGGTTTAGATGTGACTGGAATATGAAATTTACTTTCATCAACAGGACGTTTTCCGTTAAAATTAAAATATTAAGAAGGACTATTTAATTATTTTAATTACACCTCCATCTTTACCTATTCCTTCATCTTCTTCAACTCAAATTAGTGAAAGTACTTCTGGCACTGTTTTAGATGTATACTATTGCATTTTTTAGAAATTCTACTTCATCCTATTCAAATAATGAAAGTCTCTTTAAATCCAACCCAAATTCCTTATCCTTCAAAAAAGATACTCAACATCAGTTTGAAGGTTTTCAAGAGAAAAATAATATTTTACATGGTTTATATACCCCTAAAGAAGTAAATTCTACTAGTAATATATTGGAAACAAAAGTTGGTTCTGAAATAAATTATCATGTTGAACAACCACCTTCTATATCTGCTTCTAGATATGATCTCAAAATTATAAAGAAAGAAACTCTTTCTCAAGAACAAGTAAAAGAACTTTCAAAAATAGATATTAAAGATTCAAACAAGAAAAATACACTAAATTTAGAAATTGGTTCTTTTCTACTTATGATAAGAATCAACAGAGATAAATTCAAAATAAGTATTATGATTTTAATAAACTTACTACTTGCTATATCAAGTTTTTTAAATGGTTCTATGTTGAATATAGGGCATCTTTGATTAATGACAAATACAAATATTTTTGTTTCAGAGGACGTTTATGAAAATTATATTTTAACAGAAAAAGATCAAAATAGCCAAAATAAAACTATTCGTGCCATTCGTCCTCCTTATGCTAAGAATAAATTAAATGATGTTGGTATTGCTACTCCTTATTTAGATCAAAATAAAGTTGATTTACAAAAATTAGCCCAGCAAAGAAATTATATTGTTTTAAACCTATCTACTATTTCAAAACAATGGAATAAAATTTCTACTTTAAAAGCCTATCATGATTGTCAGAATGTTCCTTATGACAATATTACTTATGGTGGGTGATATTATTTCTGTTTGCACGGATGAAGGATTGAAATTATGTAATGATATTAAATTAAAAGCACAAATAAAGAAATATAGACAACGGACTAAATTAGGTGATTTTTGTGCACAATTTGCTGTTAGTGAACCTAGCATTGGTTTAGATAAGGCTAAAAGAAAGATTCAGAAAAAGAAAAAAGATAAATCATCTTTTTCTCGAACACAATTCAGAAAAATAAATCATTTTTTAGATAGAAAAAAGAAAATAAAAGGACTGATAAAGAAGTTAAAGAATGGATTAGACAAAATATCACTTGTCGTAAATGTGGAAAAAAATGTCACTATGCTAATAAGTGTAAGGCCAAAAACATCACAGATTTGTTAGAAAAAATCAATAGTCTTTCAATTGATGACAAAGAAAAAGAAGATTAGATAATTTCCCTTATTGATAATAATTATTCTAGTGATTCTGACAATATTGAAGACTATATTTCTTCTTCCTCTTCTGATGATAATTATATTATTAATAATGATTGTTTAAATGACTGTTCTTGTTCTCAAAATCAATATTTTCCTTCTATTTTAGAAGCAAATAAATTTAATATTTTTACTCTAACAGATAGTCAAAGTCTTTTCTTTGATTTGATTAATGAGTTAAAAGATGATCAACAAAGAAAATAATATTTATCTCAATATAAAAAGATTTTAGAAAATGAGAAAATAAATAATGTAAAAATAAAAAAATGATGAAAACTATTCTTCTTTACGTCCTTCTATAATAGACTAAATTAGTGTTTTTCATCAAAATTTTACTTTTAAAGAAATCTTAGACAATGTAAATCAAAATTCTTTTAATATACCAATTACAATTCCCATTTTGAAAAAATAAGTTAATCAACTTAAATCAGAAATTAAATATTTAAATCAAAGAATGACAACTTAAATCAAAAATTAAAGTTCATGATGCTTATCTTCGCTATTTGGAAGTATGTACTTCACTCTTTTCTGATGAAGAAGAATACTCTTCTTTTGTAACCACCAAAAAAGCTTTCTGTCACTTTATGATTCAGTTTAATATTCCATGATTATTTGCATGAAAACTTCAAATTCATTTTTACTTCTACTCAGGTCTTCTACAAATTCGGAGAATTTTTTAGAATGAATGGTGGATAAAAACTGGATAAATTAATTTTGAATGTTTAGGAGTATCTTCTCCTATAAAAGGGTTAAATCCTAAAATAAACCCTTCTCAATTTGAAGCATCTTCTTCAAAATGTTTGGAAGCAAATTCCTCTGCAAAGCAGACATATATTGAAAAATATATTGCTGATGCCACAAAATTAGTCATGAAATATAAGTAGTCCATCAGATGAAGGCAAAGGCAAGAAAAAAGAACCATCCAAAGGAAAAGAAAAAATTGACACTTCAAATCCCTTTGCTCACTTGAATGATACTGATGATTTTGAAGAATCTCAAGAACCCAATGCAGATATGGATATGGATATCAAAACTTTATTAAAACAAGCAGAAGCACTCACAAAAATAACAAAAAAATTGGAAGCAAAAAAATTCAGACACTTCTTCCGTGAAGGAAAAATTATTTTCTGATGAAAAAATGACAAAATCCAAGTCAGCAGAATCTATCAAAAATAATAAAAAGAAAAATAAAAAAGGAAAGAAAAAGAAATAAGATGCTGAAAGAATATGCTTTTTGCTGATGAAAACAATGACGTCATCAATATCTGAATATGCTTCTTCTGCTGATATAAGCAATGATGCCATCAACATTCAAAAATTTCCTATATATATCCCTCATTTGTAATAGAACATGAAGGTTTTTTTTTCATTCGGAGTTTTCCCTTTCCGCCTCAAGTTTAAGAGTTTGTCTACTTCTTTCTTCTTTTGTATCTTCCTTTTGTAAATTATTAATAAAGCTCGAAGAAATAAATTACTACTGGTGTTTTGTAAATATTTTATTTCTCTCTCTTGGTAATTTAATGCTTTTCTATATCCTAGGTTTATTTGGTATATGTATATATATATATATATAAGTCACCATTGAAACTTATATGTTATTATATATTAGCCCCTAAGATTTATGACTTATTATAATTAAATCCAAAAAGTTAATTTATCACATAAATTAACCCATAAATATTTCATACTTGTCATATAATTAATTTAATCTCGAATCAATCATTTTAAAGTATGTGACTCTTTAGTTTCCCAGCCACGATGGTAATAAGTATAAATTATAATTCTATTATGAATTAAGTAAGATTAAATAAATCAAACAACTTTAATTTATCATTAATTTACTAATTAATTAATTTGCAATTACAGATCATGATTAGCTTCTAACAAAGTATCATGACCACATGTCTAATTAATTATTATTATTTTACCACACTATATTCCGATTAGTTCAAAAATACAGATATAATGCCAACTCTTATTGCACTAATCAATTACTTCTTTCCAAAATACAACTCATTTGAAATAGAAGTTAATGCACTCTTAATTGAAATAGAACTTAAGACATTCTTAATTTTATTTTCACTTAGCTCAAAATTTTCTGAATTATATTTCAAGAAGTGACTATGTTGGGATATATTTTTCCACTATAAAGAGTGATGAATCCTATAGTAGTCATATCTTATTTTTTCATGATTCACGCTATACCCAAACTCTATAATATGTGCGAATCTTTAAGAGTAACAACTAATAAAATCAAAATATAGTAATCCACAGTCAAGATAAATTCATGAATTCTCAAGTTCAAGAATCATTACACTACTATCATAAAGAGATTAATAAGACTAACATCTAAATAATAATAAGTGTACAATACTTTTATTCGGTCAATCATTAAGATGTTACACTTATTCTCAATAAGTATCCACATAAATTATGTGTTATCTACCCGTATAAAATACTACAGTTAAAGATATTTACGAATAAAATATAATTACGTAGATAATCTCGTCATCATAACTACATATGATTTTTTCTTCATATTTTTTATTCGAAATACTTTATTATATTAGATAAAAAAAATAAATATCATATTATAAAATATACATAAATATAAAATATAATTTATATCTAAAACAAATTACCTAAATAGGGTATACACTAACAAATCAATGATCCCATGCCCACCCGGTTAGAGGACTTTCTCTCCGCCTTTGACATCACGTGCCTTAAATGGGCAATGATATTGCCACAGCAAAAATCTTATTGCCACAGCTCTTTTCCATTTAATGACAAAATTGCCCCCATCCTTTTCCCTTTGCAATCTTCCTCTCATCCCTCTGTTATTGTCTACTGCTCTTCCACCATCGTTTCCAGGAACACCTCATGCAAATGAATCAAGTGCGGATTATGTAAAGAATTTGGATGAATGGATCTCTTTATCTTCAGCCTCATTTGATAATAACTCACTTCCGATATTGTCATCTCTTTTTTTCATTTCACAAAAATCTCAATAGTCCACATCCAAAAATCCAAATCTCTAATTGGCAAATCCAATTAGTCTTTTAATTTCTCCCTAATTGTCTTTCTAGTTACTTCATTTCTCCCTTGGGAAGAACTCAAAATAATTTGAGAAAAATGGGACAATTTAATTAAATAAATAAAAAAAAGAGAAGAAATATTGGTTTGGATCGATTCCGAGAACCAAATAAATTTAGAAGAGACTAGCTTGAGTTCATTTGGACAAGGGAAGGAGGACAGATATCGGAAATCAGGAGGCAACTTGTGCGCAGGAAGCTCCAGTGACCGGATTTGCTCGTCCCTTCGGGTACCGCAGTGTTTTGGTTTTGTTTTTGAAACTGAGTTGGAGACAACTTGGGTTGGGTTTTGGAATAAGGGGTAATTTGCCATTTAATAAAAAAGAGCTGTGGCATTAAGATAAATGCTGTGGCAATATCATTGTCCGCCTTAAAAGGGTCCAATTACTTGGAGATAATCCAGGCATATTTTTAAACTACAAGTTTGTTTTTTTAAACTACGAGTTTCTATGTTTGACTATAGTGATGATAGGTCCGCTTTGCGAACGAAAGAAAGCAGCAGCTGTTTGCATATATCGAAAGAATTCTTCCTTTCTACCGATGTTTTTCGTAGTTCATACAGATAATTACATTTCCTTTACTCCCAAGAGGGGAAATTCAATATTGAATAATCAGCTGAAGTATCTGAAAAGGCTTCCATATATAAGCTAAGCTGATCTTATAAACATACTTCGGTAGTAGGAAACTCCTTCCGGATCCAAATTTTCTAGCCATCAGCGGACACATCAATTTTCTTGCAAGGCAATAAGCATAAATAGAGGGCTAACATTGCAGTGAAACAAATTCATCATTCTATTCCTTCTTGAATATCCCAAAGATTGATTTAATAGCATTGATGGCATTCTCATTTATGAATGATTCGTCAAACCTTTTTAACAGAGGTTCAAATTCCTCGGACTCCCTTAAGTTGGCCAAGTCAGGGTCTGTCCGGATTCTCTGCAAACAATGGGACAACACTTCACAGTACAATTGAGGAATTATTGTCTACCATTTGATGATGAAATTAAGTTTCTTTTGTTACCTTGAAATCGTCAAATCCTGCTTCCAGAGAATCCTCTAGGGAAGATAGTGCAGCTTGTACCTGTCACAATGAGTCATGAGGTCAAAAGATTTACGCGGAGAGCAAAACACTGCCTCATTCTGCATATTTAACTGTGGAACAACAACATTTATGCTATCTCAACCTAAATAATTAGCACAAGATATTTATATACAACTCTCCATGATTTGCCTCCAATGAATTACGGAATTGATAAGGGGACAAGCAAACAGACCAGTTGTTATGCTAAAGATGTGATGTTTGCAGAGAAAGATTTAAATGGGAGGGGAAAAAACCATATACATCTTAATCATAACAGCATGCAATTTTGTGAAAACTATTCCTCTACCTGATTAAGCTTAGAATAACAGCACGCAACATTGTAACTTGCAACAGCAGCTTCTGTATAATCTGGTCTCGATCCCAGTAACGACTCAAATTTCTCCAATGCTTCTTCATATTTGCCACTCCTTTATCAAGTATCAGATCAGATATTAGGTAATACAGGTCGTCTCTAAATTGGTCAGATTCTCTCTCTTTCCCTCTCTCATAAATATATACTTCCAGGTACACAAACAAGCACATGAGAAAATGGATGGAAATGAAAAATGTAAACGAAATTCGGCTCTGTGTTCTACCTTTTAGAACGCATCATTTAAGCCTGATGAGGCCAAGGCACATTAGCATGGTGTACAATGGCCTCCTCCGGTTCGAATTGGGGTTTGAAACCAAACTTCTCCTCAGGAGAATAGACGGGGGATTCGGGTGAGATCCAATGCAGATCCAACTTTTTAACTCAAACTCATAACCCGGACTCAGACCACTTTTTTATTAACTTCTTCTTTTGTGCTAAAAGTGGTTTTATTTTTGATTTACTATCTCGCGTGCTTATGTGATAATTTGAATAAATAAATGCAATTTTGACATGATAACAGTTTTTAATGCAGATGAACAATATGACTGCATAGACTGTGTGAAATTGGCTGTGGAGTTCTAGGTGGTGATGATGGAACTACCAGTAGTATTTGTATCACTGTTTATTATGGTTAACTATGAAATTTGAGCAAATTCAAAAGCAAAGGTTAAAGTTCCATCCTTGTCTGAACTACACCATTCAATTTGAAGAAAGAAGGACAACAGGAATCTCAATTTAAGGAAGAAAACAATAAAAAAGTGAAATCAACATCTCAGAAAAAAATCCAGGAGATTTTACACATTCAAATAAAAATAAATAAATAAGTACTAAAACAAGAAATACAAATAAGATGGATGGACTGGCCTTACTTGTAAAGCTGCAATCCTTCACGAAGGTCCTTTTCCCTCCGCTCTTTCTGTTCCTTCTTTTTTATGGCATTTGCCAACTGCACGAATTGTGCAAGTTCAAAATCATAATTGTGGTCAGGCCAATAAACAATGTACTACAGTATGGTATCATCAATCTGTCTAAAAGCTTAAGGTTTTAAATATGTGTTGTTAATTTTACTTATAACTTCGAGAAGAACAAATTAGTGTGCAGGTAAGTATCTAGTTTTAATACTTTAAAGGATGCACTCACTTGAATATCCCGGACTCTGTTACTAATAACACCAGAGTTTCTCTCAGCTCTGATTATTTCTTTTTCTGTTAAATCACCCATATCAGGCACCTTCCCTGGCAACATATGAACATATATGCAGCTTTAGTAAGGGATTAAAACATTGAAATAAATGAGTGAAAAATAAAACAAACGATTTCATTGTGTTTGGATGGAGGGATTTGGATGAATTTGATTTGAAATCCAAATTTATAATAAATTATCCAAACAAGTTAATTGATTTGATTGTGGATTGAAATCCACCAACAAGTGAAGTGTGTGATTTTAATAGTTAAACGAGTGGGTTTGAAATTCACCCAAATTTCATATCATTTCAAATACACCCAATTCAAATTCATTCATTTCAAATCCTTCCTTCAGTTCAAATCCACCCATTCAAACACAACCTTTAGGAAGTACTCAATGAATGTTAATTTATTTGCAGAGACGTTCAATTTAACTTAAGAATCAAGTGCTAGCAGAGGCCAGAAATTAGTATTGATAAGATTATGAACTGACCATATCTCTTCTGCATTTTCATCAATAATGGACCTATTCTTTGTCGGATGGTATACATTGTTCTTCCATATTCCGCTGCAGGCCAAATCTCATTTCCAAATACTGCACTGCGTAAATTTTGCACAATGGGGTTCACAATTGTTGAATCTTAATCTTTGTTTTTGTGATTTAAAAAATGTCATTGAAGAAAAGCTTTCCTACTAATGTGGTTTATATCCTTTTTATCTTCGAAACAAACGGCAAACAAAAGACAGCTAACAGGAAGATTATGGTATCATTTTAGCAACAGCCAACAGGACAAACAACAAGGAAGACCAGCTATCCATCTCAAGCCGAAGGTAATTTTTGTGTATCATATTTGATGATACAACATCTTTTAGGTTGTAAAGTAAAATCAATTTTGTAATTGACACGGTTATTGGAGTAATAAACTAACACTATCCATCTCAAACCTAACCTAAAGTAATTTTTCCAGCTATCAATTTCGTAATTGATGTGGTTCTTTGAGTATTAAACTAAAACTGTCCATCTCAAACTAAGGTAATTTTTTCCAGCTATCAATTTAAGCTATAAATGTTCAAGCATATACAGAGAATATGACCATGAAATTAATACTTCCGTTCCATTTATATCATCTCATTTATTTTTTTAAACAGATTAATTTTGTAATGAAATGAAGAATTTTTAATTATTTTTAATAAAATTTCTATAATAAAAGTAAAATTTATATAAAATATTAACATATGTAAAATTAAAACTTGAAAAAGTTCAAAAAATTTTATAGATTTGAAAACTTGGCGTGTTGACAATGCTGACAATATAAATAGAACAGAACTAGTAGATAATTTACAGAAAATACCTAGTGGCAAGCACTCTATCCCCAACAGTGAACAGGCCAGTCTTATCAGCTGCAGCTCCAGGTGCAATAGCATCAATATAAGTTCCACCATCTCTGCCCTTAGTGAACTTCAACCCATATGGCTGATCCAATACTACCTCGTATTCTTCATAATTCTCTTCCGTTGGTTTTTCTTTCTTCTCACCCTCAGTCTTTGCTTCGGTTTCGGATGCTTTGACAATGAAATTAGACTGCTTTGACGCATAGCCATTGAAGAAAGTACTTGAATTGGTCACAAAGAGTTGTATCTTTGGCTTGATTAAGCTTGAGCAAAGTACAGAAAGACAGATTTTGCTTAGTTAATGTGGGGGTAGTTGTTGGCAAAACTTGTGAAGAACATAGAGAAGTGCAGCTACCAGAAGCAAGGGACATGGTTAATTGACTAATCTCTCTGTATGTGATTGTAAGTCTGCTGAATTGAGCAAAAAAGATCAACAAGGAAATGCTGACTTCTTGTATAGAGAAAAAAAGATTGGAGGGAGTCTGACTAGTGGCCATAATAAGCCATTGGGCTCGGATTCAAATCTCTGGTGCCACGTGGCTCATTGGTGGTCAGTTGGGTACGTGGGTTATTCTAGTATGTGGAATATCCGGGCATCACAACTAATCAAAAAACAAGGGGCTATTATTGTCTTAAATTGAAAAGTAAAAACATGCATATTTGGAGAAATATTGCCTTTATTTCTAATAAAATAGATTACTCAATTCAAATACATTCTGTTATTAAATATTGAATAACTATAAGAATGTCACTACACAGTTATAAGAGTGTATTTATACTAAATAATAAATAAAAACTAATGCTGTGTCATTAGATCCAGAAAAGAAGAAAAGAAATCTGATCGAAAATTTAAAATCAAAATGACGTGATTTTATAAGATCTCGCCACGTGAAGTAATTTTTATAATTGACTATGAATTTGTACTTTTGTAAATGATTTTCTCCACCATAATCCTTGTCATGATCATATATATGTCAAAATTGAAACTATTGCACCATAAAAATTGGGCAAATCACTTAAACAAGTCCTCCAGTTGTTTCACTAAAAGCTAAATGATCCCACAACTTAAATTTTAGTGTAATTAGTTCCTCCACTAAATAGTATATCCAATTTAATCTCTAAATAGTGGCTCTGTCCAAAATATTAGTTTTTTTACTTTTGGCTAGTGTTGACTAAGGGTAGAAACGTCAAATCACATGGACTTGATACTTTAAGTATTAAATCATTACCCAAATTATCCTCCAACATTTTTATTAAAACCTATTTGAATTGGTCCCTCAACTAAAAATTTAACCAATTTAGTCTCTCCCCTAGCAACCTCAAACCCCTCTACCCCTACCCCACCCACCACCACTCTCTGTCTAACCATTTGGACGATGTACTGCGTCCAAGACATGTTATTCGAATGAATTCTTGCGTCCAAGAAAATTGATCCCATTCGGATTCTCTTGTGTCCGAAACTCTTTCTTTTCAGATGATATACAACATCCAAAAATCTTGTTATGTTAAAGTCTGCAAAATTCCTGCACAATTCATTTACAAACTATTAGATTGTATTTGTCATCATCGCAATCAAAATTGTAGGTCAACAATCTCTCCCTTTTTGATGATGACAAATCACAGGGCAAACAAATCATAACTCAATCAATCAGTCCACAAACTCAATCAAACAAACAACTACAAACCACAACCACATTTCTCTCCCTTTTGCCATAATCAAAACAAAACTTTTGAAAACTTTCTCTGAGATGTGCTCCCCCTTAATCAAATCAACTCAAAGAAACAATTTTAGCTAAGAAAGTATGGAAAGCAAGTGGAAAATAAATATTTAGCCAAATATCGCAGGAATATCAACAAGTCAAACAACCAACACCAAAGGTTACATTAACAAGTTCAACCAAATAAGTTCAAACTAAATAAGGTTAACCAAAAGTTACATAATCTAAGAGATAGATTCTAAGTCATTCTTCTTTCTTTATCGTTCCTCGCATTTTCACTTTCTAGTGGGCAATCACTATTGTGCTCGCTTCTTTAGTATCACGACACTACATGATATAATTGAATGTATTGTCGACATCTTCATCATCATTAGCATCGATGTGTGGAGCAGTAGTGTCTTCAAGATTTGGTGCACCAGCTCGATCTTCGTAGGCTTGTTGCTCAGGGTGTGAGTGTTCGGCATCTTCATCTTCTTTATCGTCGTTGTCAGGGAAGGATTCAAATGTGTATTGCGACTGAATGTTGGTGAACTACACTTGAGCCAAGAAAGACATGCCCAAACTTAATTCTTCTTGAAAGATCATCTGTTTAGTTTCCAACATCTTTAATTTCCTAAAGGTTCGGTGCTAAAATTTGTCCATTTGATTGCCAAGATTAGTGACAAGGGTGCACAATTATGAAAGAGAGGGTTCAGAAGAGGATATTTGTGAAGGATGGGTCAATGGAGGTGTGGATGAAGAGGGTTGAGAAAGAATAGGATGAGGAAATGCTTGTCCAGAACTCGAGGCCTGATCTTTCAATTTTTCAACTTCATATTCAGCCTCAGTGAGCCATTTTTTATTGAAAAAACGTAATCATTTTTGTTCAATATAAACTTTATTAAAATATAGATGCTATTGTTTTTTTCCAGTAAAAGGAATATCAAAATGATCAAAAACTTTTGTTAAAATCTTTCCAAACAGGATGTTCCGCCTAGTATCAGTCAAGAACAATTCCAACAAGGAGCAAAACAAGTACCCAAAATCAAGCTTAATTGATTTTAAAACACAATAAAACAAATAAAGCTTGTTTTTTTCTTAACTCAGTACGATGTCCAACAATTGGTAAAAGCAAGTTTGTAACTAATGTATGCAAAATATTGAGTTCAGGACTCAGTAATATGGTTTTGGCTTCCGAGACCTATTTCAAATCAATATGAAAAATTTGTTTGACTTCCTCGACATCAAATTGAGTGTCAATAGCAGGCCATTTATCCAAAGAAAAGAAATATGAAATTTCATCAGGATTAGTAACATCACATTCAAAAATCGAGTTAACAATGTTCGAATTAAACTCAATGTTAATGTGAGTCACACAAGAAACTAAGGTTCGAACTTTTAAACCTTCACGAAGATTCGCAGTGAATTGTAAAACCATGTCATGAAATACAGCTACGACAATGTGAATTAAATTCCCTCATTTTTGTTTCAAAACACTCCTTAATAAAATATAAATTCAATTCATCAAACAGGATGTTGCACAATAATGGATTTACTTAAAAGAGATGTATATCTTTTAGATGCTTTAGCATCAATCATGAATCAATGGATTTGGGCAAAGTGAGATTGGTTGTAGGTGAAGGATTTGTTGATATTTGTCCTTGTACTGGCACTTTCCCCTTCAATTTATTCCCTCGAATGCCCATTAAGGATCTCCCATGCAATCTAACCATTTCGAAGTCAAGGTAAGGATGAGAGAGTTTAAAAATGAAAGTGAAGTGATTTCAAGAATTTGTGATGAAGGAGATGTTAAAATGGTAGAAATGGGTTTAAATAAGACTGTTGAAGAGATGGGAAGAGGATTTGTTTGATGAATTTTGGAGAAAATAAGAAGAATTGAGGGAATTGAGAATTTTCCCCTTTTTCACCAAAGTTAGGGCTCGGGTGAGAACATGTGTTTGAAAAGAAAAAAGTGAAAGGTTTTAATAGTATAAAATAGTCGTTTAGACATCTGAATGATTGGTATACATCCAAATATACGTTCGATCTCAGATGAACGGACTGCCAAAATAATTGCCTAAGCGTTCGAGAGGCTGTCGAACGATTGTAACAGATCGTCCGGTAAATTTTATAGAGAGTTCAAGGGATTAGGTAGATAGTTCAAATGAAAGTGATCATCCGATACCAAAAGTTCAAAAGCCAATCAGTCCAGACGGATATGTTTGTCCAAGACCCCAGAGAGCTTAGGATGCACATTTGCATTCGAAAACACAAAAGTCACATAATTGTAAAATCAGCAATATCCATACAAGTTCTAAAATATTCAAAATGATCGAAAGGCAAAGCTTTAGTAAAAATGTTAGTCAATTGATCTTTAGTGCAAACAAATTCAACACAAATTTCATTTTTACAAATAAGATCTCTTATGAAATGATGTTTGACATCAATATCTTTTGTTCTAGAATGCTGAATTGGATTTTTGTAAGATTAATTGCACTATTATTATTACATCAAATGGGTACACGATAAAAAATAACACCAAAATCTTTTAAAGTATGTTTCATCCAAAGAAATTGAGCACAACAATTATCCATGACAATATACTCTGCTTCCGCTTTCATAGATAAAGAAATAGAACTTTGTTTGTTACTAAACTAAGACACCAACCAATTACCCAAAAAATGACACATACCACTAGTACTCTTTCTATCAATTTTTCAACTGGCAAAATCGACATCCGAGTAACTAATTAAGTCAAAACTAATGGATTTATGATACCATAAGCCATAGTTTAATATCCCCTTTAAATATCTAAAAATTCTCTTAACAGCAATTGGGTGTGATTTCTTAGGACAAAATTGAAATCTAGCACATAAACAAACGGTAAACATAATATCCGATCTACTAGTTGTTAAATATAGTAAACTTCTGATCATACCTCTATAGTGTTTTTCATCAACACTATTACCTTCTTTATCTTTATCAAATTTAATTGAGGTGCACATTGGCGTTCCAACTTGTTTGCAATCCTCCAATTCAAAGCGTTTGAGTAACTCTTTTGTGTACTTGATTTGTGTGATGAAGGTTCCCTTCTTTGTTTGGTGAATTTGAAGTCTAAGGAACAGAATTGTAACTCTCTCATCATACTCATTTCAAGTTCCTTTTACATCAAACATGAGAATTCCTTGCACAAACTTTCATTAGTGACTCCAAAAATGATATCATCAACATAAATTTGTACAACTAACAAATCATTATGACTATTTTTGGTGAAAATAGTAGTATCAATAATTTCTCTTTTAAAATCATTTTTAATCAAAACGGTAAACATAATATTCGGTCTGCTAGTTGTTAAATAAAGTAAACTTCCAATCATACCTCCATAGTGTTTTTCATCACACTATTACCTTCTTTATCTTTGTCAAGTTTCGTTGAGATGCACATTAGCGTTCCAACTTGTTTGCAATCCTGCATTTCAAAGAGCTTGAGTAACTCTTTTGTGAACTTGATTTGTGTGATGAACATTCCCTTGTTTGTTTGGTGAATTTGAAGTCCAAGGAAGAATTGTAACTCTCCCATCATACTCATTTCAAGTTCTTTTTGCATCAAACATGAGAATTCCTTTTAGCACAAACTTTCATTAGTGGCTCCAAAAATGATATCATCAACATAAATTTGAACAACTAACAAATCATTATGACTATTTTTGGTGAAAAGAGTAGTATCGACAATTACTCTTTTAAAATCATTTTTAATCAAAAAATCACTTAATCTTTCATACCAAACTCTAGGAGTTTATTTCACACCATACAAAGCCTTTGATAATTTAAAAAACATGATATGAAAAATCTTTATTTTCAAAACTTGGTGGTTGTTCAACAAAATTTCTTGATCAATAAAACCATTTTAAAAAGCACTTATCACATCCATTTGAAATAATTTGAAATTGTTGAAGTATGCATATTCAAGAAACATACGGATGGATTCTAATTGAGCAACAGGTGCAAAAGTCTCATCATAGTCAATTTCTTCTTCTTGTGCATAACCTTTTGCAACTAATCTACCTTTGTTTTTAACAATTTCACCTTTATCATTTAGTTTGTTTCTAAAAACACATTTAGTTCCTATTACCAGATGATTTGAGGGTCTTTCAACTAAAGTTCACACATTATTTTTATCAAATTGACAAAGTTCTTCTTTCATGGCAAGAATTCAAAATTCATCTTTTAAAGTATCATCCACACGTTTAGGTTCAATATTAGAAAGTAAGGCACAATTACAATTCAAATGTTATGAGAGAGAGTTTTTACCCTATCGGATGGATCACTTATGATTAATTTTTGAGAATGACTCGAGACAAATCTCCATGCTTCTGAAAGATCTTATGAAGAATCTTCTTTCCTTTCTCCTTCATTCAAATTATGAGTATTATCCTCATTACTTTCCTTGGTCTCTTGATGTTTCTCTTGAATAGTGAGCTTTTCAAGTTTCTTTTGCACACCTACATCTTCATCTTCACAAACATCTCTTGAAATAATATCATTAGTTTCATCAAATATAACATGCAAAACTTCTTCAATCACAAGAGTTCTTCTATTATATACTCGGTATGCTTTTCTTGTCACTAGAATTATCCTAAGAAAATTCCTTCATCATATTTCTTGTCAAATTTTCCAAAATGCTCTTTAATTTTCAAAATAAAACATTTACAACCAAAAATTTTGAAATAGCTCACAACAAATTTTTTACAAAATAAGAGTTCATAAGAAATTTTGTTTAAAATAGACCTTAAAAGAACCCGATTCATAATATAACAAGCCGTGTTAACGGCTTCGCTCCAAAAATATTTTGGTAAATCACACTCATTTATCATGGTTCTAGCGGCCTCTTGAAGTGTTCTATTTTTTCTTTCAACAACACCATTTTGTTGAGGCACTCTAACAACCAAAAATTCATGCAAAATACTGTTGTGATTACAAAATTCAGAAAAATTGTCGAATTTGAATTCAGATCCATTATCACTTCTTAAACGAACAATTTTCAAATTCAACAAATTTTATATTTTGGAAAACAATTTTACGAAATTTTCAAAAACTTCATTTTTGTGATCAAGAAATAGTACCCAAGTATATTTATAGTTGAATAATCATCAATAATTACAAAAGCATACTTGCTATCACTGAGACTAGCATGTTGAGTTGGACCAAATAAATCCATATGCAATAATTCTAATGGTTTAGAAGTAGACACACAATTCTTTTGTTTAAAAGAAACTTTAACTTGTTTACCAAATTAGCATGCATCACAAATTTTTCTTTTCTCAAACTTTAATCTTAGCAATCCTCTTACCAATTCTTTCTTAGCAAGGTTGTCAATCAAATCCATGTTGAAATGACAAAACCTTCAATGCCAAAGCGAAGGATCATCTTTAGAAGTGATTAAACACTTTATATTACCACTATCAATATTATCAAGATAAACCATATAAACATCATTATGCCTTCTACCTTTAAACAAAACAACAAAATTCTTATCAAGACTTAAACATTCATACTTAGTAAAGAACACATATAAATTTCCATCACATAGTTGACTTACACTTAAAAGCT
This sequence comes from Cinchona pubescens, assembly GCA_025175665.1. Classification (NCBI taxonomy): domain Eukaryota; kingdom Viridiplantae; phylum Streptophyta; class Magnoliopsida; order Gentianales; family Rubiaceae; genus Cinchona; species Cinchona pubescens. Next base: position 7,429,404 of record JANKKI010000075.1, on the reverse strand, counting down.
TATAGTTCAAATTATCAACCAAAAGCACATTTTTAATCAAAATCTCACTATTTTTATGACACATCACAAATACCAATTGATTTTGCTTTCATGTTATCTCCAAAAGTCACTTTTTCACTATTTTTGGACATGAAATTGGTGAAAAGAAATGTATCACCGGTCATATGTCTTGAACACCCACTATCAATGAACCACTTAGCATTCTTGGTGGTGTTCATTACCTACACAAAGAATTAAACGATAATTTTTGGTACTCATATTTTTTTGGATCCATAAGAGTTAATAAATTGACTTAAAATCCACATGGAATTCATTCCCAATTTTTTATTTCTCTTGACATGATAATTATTTTTCATATGTCCATGTTTGTTGGAAATATAATTGCAAATAATATTCTTATTTCCATAAAAAGAATATTTTGATTTTACAAAATATAAACCATTCTTTCTAAAAGTGATAAAATTCTTGTTGATCAACATAATTCTATTTCTTCTCATATCAACAACTTTTTCCCTTTTTCTATGCAAGAGTACAATCAGGATCATCCAATCTTTTATTCAAGAAGGCTTGTTCTTTCTCAATCTTTGTTTTCACATAAATCTTTTCTTCAAATTATCATTTTCTTGTGATAACCTATTATTTTCATTCACAAGTTTGGAGTTAGCATTCAACAAGGCATTATTTTTTCTTAACTAACTCCTTATTTTCAGCTTATGATTCCTTTAAACTATCATGCAATTTTATGATAAAAGCTTCAATATCATCATTATCATCACTTGAATCATAAGTACTTGTTACCTCATCATCACCAATAGTCATAAAGGTCATTTGTGCCAATTTCATATCTTTTCAACTTCTCTTTCGAATTATCCCAAGTGATTTGAAAATTGTTAAAGTAGGCCTTTCTAGCTTCCTTCCTTTTCTTGGATGGACGCTCATTTGCATAGTGTCTGGGTTGACCACTTTCGCAGCATTTATCAATTTGTTTCTTGTTCTCGACTTTGGTCTTCCCTTTGAAGTTATTGGAGTTGATTGCTGCCTTCTTCTTCATTCTCTTTTTGTTGATGCAATGTTTGAGAAATCCTTTGGTGATGAGTGCAAGATCACCTTCATCAAGATCTTCATTTTCTAAACTGATGGAGTCACTTCATCTTTTTCTTGGGAAGTCTTCAAGGCAATGCTTCTTTTTTGTCTTGCTTCTTCATCATTCACAGCTTTAGCCTTGAGTTTCAATTCATAAGATGTAAGAGAGTTAATCAAAGATTCAATAGGCATGAAATTTAAATTCTTTGTCTCCTCTATAATAATAGATTTGGCTTCCCATTCTTTGGATAGAGCATTCAAAAAATTTCTATTCTTTTCACCAAAGACTATTCCTTACCCATAGCCTCAAGATCCTTAATGATATCATTGAATCTACAATACATCTTATCAATATAATCATGAGGTTTCATCTTGAATGACTCATACTTAGCAACAAGCAAAGATTTCTTTTGTTCTCTCACATCATCACTACCTTTATGATTCTCTTTCAATTTGTCCATCAAATTTCTTCAGCCGAAACACAACCTTTAACACGAGTAGACTCATTAGCATTCAAAGCATTATACACAACATTCATAGCTTTAGCATTCAAAGTCAAACTGGCCTCATCTTGTGGGGTTAGTTCATCTCTTATTGTCTCTTCTTCAATTAGTGTGATAATCAATATTAGTGGCTTTAAAAGGACTTTCATTAACAATATACCATAAATCAATATCAATAAATTGCAAAAAGATTTTTATTCCTTCTTTCCTACTAATAAAATTCACCCCATTATATATAGGTGGTCTAGTGATACATTGACCTTCAAGAAACAAAGCAATTGGTTGCCATAGAGATCTTTACTCAAATGCAATTTAAGCAAAATAAAAAGACTAGGTTCTGATACCAATTATTGGCCCAAAAGCAACCTAAGAGGGGGTGGATTAGGTTGTTTAAAAAAACTAAATGCAACTTTTGATCAATAGAAAACTCACGTGAGATGGATGAAATGCAATTGATGATCACAAACAAGCAATAAATACACAAATAAGAATAAATAAAAGACAAGTATTGAGATTTAGAAAGACAAACCAAACTCCCAATCTTTACAAGCTTGGAGTACAATTCTACTACTTTGTGCCTCTTCAATGTAGGTAAGACAATAATCTTTTGTACACCAAGTAGGATCACTCTTGCTTACACTAATTATCTTTAGTTGAGCCAAGAGTTTTATACACAACCTCACTTTTGTACAATATTTATCTCTCCACTCTTTACACTTGAAGATCGCTCACTTTTACACTTTGTAATTTCACTAATACAACATTATTGAAAGTCTATTTTCACTCAAATAGCTTTTGTAGATACTTGTATTCAATGTAGAAGTTGCTCCTCATAAATTCAGATTGGTTGGTATTAATAGCTGTAGTAAAAGAACTTCCAACCACCTCTCAACGGATAAATAATAAATACTGAGAAACTAGCCATTATAGGATTAAAACGTTGAAAACTTTTTGATACGTCTAAAATTTTGAAGCAAACGTCCAATCATCAGAAACACAGAGGTTAAGATCTATGTTCGGACAGCCGAGGTTGCATCCTTTCCTTCGTCCAAAGCTAATTGTTTGTTGAGTTAGATCCTTAAACAGTGCAATATGTCAGGAAGGTTAAATGCCTTATAAATATTGATCTTCCTTTGGTGGTTAGGTGTGTCCGATAGAATTTCTTTCAGACGATATTGAGCATCCGTTGTCAACTTCTCAGAATCCTTGCTCTCTATCCAACCATTCAAATAATGTACTGCATCTGAGACATTTTGTTCGTATGAATTCCTGTGTCCGAGAAAATTGATCCCATTTGGACTCTCTTTTGCTTCTGAAACTCCTCTTTTTGGGACGATATACAACGTATGAAAACCCTGTTATGTCGAAGTCTATAAAACTCCTGCACAACTTATTTAAAAACTATTGATTGTATTTGTCATCATCAAAATCAAGATTATAGGTCAACAAAGATATAGATCTAGGGGAGGAAGAAAAGGGCAGAACGGGATGAGGGGACTGGGGAAGGACATTTCGGATAGGATGGAGTAGAGGCTGGATTGGTGGTGATAATGGTAGTTGTCACGACCCAAAATGGGAACGCTAACACGCCGCACCACGGGACAAACCCCAAGCGTGCCAGGCACAGATAGCCAAACAATTCAGCAAATCTATAATAATATTATTAAACTTGAAGTAAATCATCTCTAGCATTAAAAGAACGACGAAACAACATAAGTCTAATAGAGATAATCTAAAACAACCACAATACCGAAATGTCATAGGCCGTAGATCCCTACAATATCTTTATTATAAACTTAACTACTAGACATCACTCTTGTGGATAGTAGTCATAAGTACAATCGTACTCATAACCCTGCTCGCCGATAGACTCGTCCTTCTCGCCGCGATCAAAATCAGTACCATAAGCTACAAAATGGTAAATAAGTGGGGTGAGCAACACTTTGCTCAGCAAGTAATTCACATACTTCTTGATTAGATTGAGCATTCATGTTATATATATATTAACACTCATGCACACATTCCCACATGCAACAATTCATAAGTCAAAGTCATAAGTAACATATCAAACATACCATCACAAAACGAAACAGATAGCTCATAGATTCACAAGACTTATCAGTTACTAGATCCAGACCTAACTATTATACCCGCTAGACAAGGCCATACAAAACCAGTCCATTGGACTGTAGAAACTAAGACAGAAATGAGAACATGTCTCATCGAGTCACCAAGTTCTCCATGAGCTAGACATACATAAGGCATTCACATCTCACATGCATCGCAAACGGAAAACATTCAATTATTATGTGCATAACATGTACTTAGTAGTTCACATAGACATGCTCAATCCTATTTGGTAGTATATCATACCTTTAAAATACAAAAGAATTAATAAATATATTTGTAAAAAATAATCAAAAGATATAAGAATCACTTACCTCGGAAACCAAAAAGAATAATTCAATTTAGTTCCCTAATGATTTGACACCTATACTCTTTCCCTATTGACAATAATAGTGGTTTAACTCTATTGTTACATAAAAAAAAAAGAATACTAAAAATCTAAGAATCCTAATTTATTATGTTTTGAATAATCCACTGACCCTTAAACCAATTTAAAGAAATCTAAAATCATGTTGAGTTAGGACTCTTCACGCTAATTGATACCTAACCAAAACAACTCCTAAAAGACTAAAAAATCATAAATATGCTCCTATTATATATTCATAGCTACTGGACGAGATTGGTTTGTGTAAATTCTCAAAACTACCATGAACAAGAATTGGTTAACTAATTAATTCTAATAACTGAAACTCAAACTAATGCATTAACCATAGACAGAAATGACTTAACATAATAAAGCCACCATAAGACTATCATGATGCATAGAAGTAATAAAAATTATTACTACAATCACTTGCTGGAGCAATTCAACATGGCAACCGATTCAAGAAAGTGGTTGCAGTCCGTTCATGAGCGATTTATCATGTAATTGAGGAAACTACATGGCTTTTTACCTTGTGACAATTTATATTTATTTAATTTTTTTGTTACAAAATCACACACTGTTATTCACGAAATTTCGCTACCCAATTTAGTCATGAAACCAAATTTTTTATCTTATAATTGACTAACCCAAAACTCTAATTTTCAAGAACCCTAATCAAAATAGCTCTTCAATTTCTAGACACTAGACGAACAAATAAAGATTTAGTATAAGAGAGTTTGAATTACCTTCAATAATCTGATCGTTAAATGAATTTACCCTTGATTCTCCTTTAGAGTTCCCAATTTTCCCATGTTTACCATGCCCTGGTGTTAGAGTGGAAGAGCGTTAATAGTTGTAACTGGCAATTGGGAAGTTACGATCTAATGAATAAGTGACTTCCCAAAATTACAATTTAAGTCCTCAAAATTTTAGTCATTACCACAAAGCCCTAGTAACTTACAATTAATAACAAAAAATATTAAAAATTCACCCGAAAAGTTTATGAGTATCACAGTAGTATGGTGGTGGGACTAGGGTGATGGTTGGCGGTGATTAGTGGTTGGGGAAAAGGAGATGAGGGTAAGGAAAAAGGGTAAGAGTTAAGGTTTCTTTGGATTTTTTTTTTTTTTAATTTTACACCATTTTATTTAATTTGACCCCAAAACTTTGTGATTTTTATATTTAATTTGACCTCAAAACTTTGTGGGACAATTGATTATCTTTGATTTGAGGTAATATTTCTCTTATATTTGTGTAAGATTTTTTTATGTAAAGTTATATTGATTTTGTACAGAAGATGAAAAAAGACTTAGGTTTAAATTGACTTTATACCTCTAAAACCATTGAATCACCTATGCTTGTTATGTTGTTCTAAAGTCGTATCAGAAGGAAAAGAACTATATATCTTCTCCATGATTGGCCCAAACCACATACCAAAATGTTTACTAATTTATGATGACTTGAAATCTCAAGCCTACTAGAATTAAATCTTTTGTTCTTCTACTATCAATATATTTTCTCCTCTATGCTCCTTGTTAGTAGAAGAACCATCTTGCTATTCTCAAGTTCCTTTATGTTCCTCTTACTAATTTTTTTTTTTTTTTTTTGAAGAAAAAGATGATTCCTTCATTTAACTAGAAAAAATTTGTACAGACATTAAACTACAAGCATTACTAGAACCAGACAAAGCACTTGATATCATAGACTTTCCCACACATCTTAGGATGAGCAACCCATACATACCCAAAATATAACAGCTGCAAGACTTCGGGTAATGCCGTGTGATAACAAACAAAACTTCATGTTACAGCAAGGCATCTTTTCCAAGCATGTCCACTACTTGATTCATTTCTCGATAAACATCCTTAAGCCAAATTGTCCATGGGCACGACAGAAGAGACTTGTAGTCCACTAAAAAATGAGAAAACAGGTGAGGGTGTAGGTTGATGAGGGTCAAGCAAAGTGTGATGGACTTGAAGTGCATCCAACGACCATTCTAAATGTATAAAACCCTTTTCCCAAGAAATTTGTAATCCATCCCATACTACACAGAGTTTCCCTACCAGGGGAAAGTATACCTAATACACAAACTAAAACCCATGATTGAATTGCCAACACCATCTCGAAATACACCTGTAGTGGTTGCCATATTGCTTTCCAATATAGGCTATGATGAACTACTGGCGACCCATTCCAAATATTGAAATTCAGGGAGTTTTTGTGATTGAGTGTTTGTGCCCAAAGAAGGTAGAGGTGGGTCTAGACTTTCCATACCAGATTCATAAACAGTGCAAAGGTAACGAATTGGCCATATGGAGTCCTAAACATCGTGTTTTCTATTGGATGAGGATTTTCCAAGTGATGGAATACCAATGGTTTTGGGTATCAACGTGGCCGCATACAAAATTCCAAATGGTGCAATCTATTTGATGTGTAATCTTGTGGGGTATTGGCGAGGTTTAGAGTGCATACGTAGGGATGGCATTTAAGGTAGCCTGGGCTTGTTGGACATGACCAACCATTGAAAAGAAGTAGCTTTCCACTGCGTAAGTTATTTTAGCATAGACCTTGTCAATCAAAAAGTGGAAGTCGGTCGCTCTTATCCTACCTGGGTTAAGGGGAGTACCTAGATATTTTTCAAGACTAGGGATACTTGGTATAGAAGTGGTTGAAATGAAACTTGTACGAAGGCGTTGGGGAGTGTTAGGGAAAAACATAAGTTTGGACTTGAGTAGGTTAATGGCCAATCCAGATTTGTATAAGAAGTTGTGTAAATGGTTATGGGTGTTGTACTATCCTTTAATATGTCACGAGTGCAAAGCAGTAGGCTATTGGCAAACATAAGGTAGGAAAAACCAAGGATATTCTGCAAGGTTTTGAGAAGGTAGAAAAGGTTTCGACCTAGGGCCTCTTGTAAGTGAATGCAAAGTTCATTCATACATAGAATAAAAGGTAAGGTGAAAGCGGGTTTCCATATCGAAGACCACAAGTAAGAGAGAAGAAACCTGATAGCTTACCCTTCCAAAGGACGACGTAGTTCAAGGTACTGATACAAGACATTATTTAAGTAAGATAAGGTAGCAGGGAATTGGAAGCTTGGAGAGTGTGTTGAAAAGAAACATCCATAAGATTTTGTCATTCACTTTGGTCAAGTCAATTTTTGCAATAAGGAATCTATATCGCCCTTGTTTCTGACGAAGAGAATGAATCAATTCATTGGCAATGATGATGTTGTATTGCGCCTTCTGCCCTTTGGTGAAAATCTCCTGGTAAGGAGATATGTGTTGAATAATGAACGGAAGAAGGTGTTGGACAATGACTTCAGATAAAATCTTATAAGTGGTATTACAAAGACTAATGGGTCGATAATCTTAGGGGTGAGCCAAATGGTCAACTTTAGGAATGAGGGTAAGTAAGTTTGATTACTTAGTTCAGGAATGCAAACTAGGTTAAAGAAAATTGAAGATATTGACAAATATAATCTCCAAGAATAGCCCAAGATTTTTGAAAAAAACCCAGGGTGGTACCTATCGAGCCCGGGAGATTTATCTGGGAAAATAGAGAGTAAAACATATAGTTTTAATTCAGAACAACAAGGGGCAGCTGCCAAAGGGTCGATGGTGTAAGGAAGAGGCTGGGTTGGGTAAATTGTGAAAGTTTTAGCACCGACTATTCGAAAAATGTTGAGATCAATTCTAGATTGAGTCAACACTCAGTTGTTGATCAAAAGTCCACTCTCCTGACTATAATTTTAAGCTGAGGATTGCATTTGTTCGTCAATGTTGCATAATAGTACAATGAAAGAAAATGTGTTACAATCACCATCATTTAGCCATTGAATTTTCAAACAAATTGACCAGAATTCTTTCTCCTATTTTAGTACTGAAGTGTAATCTAATTGAAGAGAACGCTCTAAATGCATGAGATGGTCTGAGGGTTTATGACATAGAGAACATTGGATGTCATGAATCTTATGAATGGATTTACATCAAAAGAGATTGCCAAACTTATCACGGTACCATGAGGTTAGGAATTGGGTTAATTCCGACAGGTGATAGACAAATTGTGGAGGGTTTGAATGTCAGACCAAAAATTGGCGAGTAGGGGTAAAATAGAATGGTCGGTGATCCACATAAGTTTAGTACAAAAAGTCGAGGGGGTTGTGAGTAAGGGGCAGAGATGTTAAGAAGAAACGGGCAGTGATTAGAATGCATTTTAGGTAAGTGACATGGGAATATGGGTAGTAGACAAGCTAATTGTTGTTTGCGAGTGCATGATTTAAGTGCTGGAAAATAAAGTTATTATGATAAAAATGGTGATTACTCCAAGGGTACGGTGGACCCATAAAACCCAAGTCTATAAGACTAGCTTTGTGGATAGTATGATACAATGAAGGATGATTTGGGATTTTGACCTATCTTTTGCCCTACTTCTCCATTTGGGCCGTGACTTCATTAAAGTCCCCAATAATAAGCCAAGAGAGGTTTTGGGGCAGTCTTAGATGATCTAAGTGATTCCATAAAGATGTACGTGTGGTATGTGTTAGAGAAGCATAAATGGCTAAAAATAGCAATGTAACATGAAAAGACGACGTACCTGGACGATAGCATGCATGACTTGGGGAGTACCATGCACAATGTCAACTTCAAAGGTAAGTCTTTCCAAAATATCCAGATATCACCGTCGTGGCCAGTGCCACCCTATCGATACTAAGAGGAGAATCCTAGTATAGTGGCCATCATAGTTGCTATAGAGGTGGCGCGTAACCCTTGGAGACTGGTTTCCAACAAGATAAGTAAGTCAGGGTTGTGCTACCTCACAACAGCTATGAGATGCAATCATAATTGTGTCGACCCACAGCCTCTAGTATTCCAAGATATTATCAACATGAGGTAGGATGGGTTAGGAAAAGATGAGCTCCGATATCGCATTGGGAGAATGATAGGTGTAACATCGCATGTAATCTAACTGGTACATTATTATAGAGTCCCCACTGGCACTTGCACATTCTTCGTCACCATTCAGTAATATGAAAGCACATCAACTGAGATTAGGAGTGAATAACATTGATGGCGATAGTAGAGTATGGGGCATAAAGTCGGATAATCGTATAAGGATTGTCTTAAATGATGCCTATGAAGAAATCGATGGGATCTGAGGGTGAGACGAAAATTTTGGGGATTGGTAGTGGTAGAGGGCTAAAGTTGGAGAAGGATGGATGTTGACATCTGTACCACGGTCTATTACAAACATTGTACCAGCCTCAAAAATGAGGCCGAGAGGAACGAGAAGATGATGTAAGACCCAGTTAGAGTAGAATTTAGAGTGGAGGAGGATTGAACAATGGCAACACTGGGAAAGAAAGTGATGTCACCGAGATAAGTGGGGTTGTTGGTATAGGTTGTAATGGAGCTGTGTGAATTTGGGTCGATATCAACGATGCTTGAGCCAAAGAATGGATAGGAAAAGTATAGTAAGCAATGGGTACGTCTATCCCCAATAAAGTATTAACTTTAATTTTTAACTCTTTGTTCTTAACATATGATTCTTTCAAACATTCATGCATTTTAAAAATAAGTGATTCGACATCATCATCATCATTCCATCATATGAATCATCACAAGAATCACAACTAAAGGATACCTCATTATTGCCAAGTGCCATAAAAGCCATTTGAACCTCCTCATATTCTTCTTCAACCTCTCCATCCGAATTGCAATCATCCCAAGTGATTTTGAAATTGTTGAGGTGAGGCTTCCTTGAGTCTTTCTCCTTTTTTATGAAGGTTTAAATGCTATGCTTCTTTTTCCTTTTGCCTCTTCATCTTGTACCTTGTATTTCATTTTCAATTCAAAGGAGATTAAAGAATTAATCAAAGACTCGATAAGCATAGAATTTAAATATTTAGACTCTTCTATGGCAATGGATTTAGGTTCCCATTCTTTAGGTAAAGCATTCAAAAAATTTCTATTCTTTTCACCCAAGAAATATTCTTTACCCAAACTGTGAAACCCAGTATTTTAATAGCCTTGTTCTTTGATTTTAATTGGTTTAAAATATTTTTCATATTATTTTTAGTCATTAAGTACTTCAACTTATTCAAGATATAGTTTTCAATTCGGCAAATTTTTCGATTTACGCGATTTCGGTACACCATCGACCAATTGGCAGTTGGATTAAGTGTAATTAGTGCATTGTGGTGTCTGAGTGTTGTAAGATGGCTGATTTATAATGTTAATTTAGTAAGATGAATTAGTTTTTGAGTTAAATAATAAATTGGAGATATTTGGTCAATGGGAACTATTTGGGTCAACCTTGGAATTTCTTTTATAGTATTCTTCTTGTTGTTTTTCTTCCTCATTTTCTCCAGCTGCTGGCCGAACTCTCTTCCTCCATTTTCCCCAAAAAATTTTCTTGGATTTCAAGTAGGAATCACTTGGAAGGTAAGATTTTATGTATTTTAGCATTTATGGCTTATGGGCTTTATGATCCAAGCTTTAATTTCAAGTTTTGTAGGATTCTTATGGCTGAAAATAAACCCTCTTTGCAGCCTTGTAAGTTATGATTTATGTATGTTATGGGTTGTTTTTAGTGTTTTGGAGGTTGGGAAGTGATATCAATGGGGTTGATTTTTAACAACTTTCCACGGTTAGATTACAAATTTTAAGATTATGAGTTAGGGTTTTGTCTTCCATATGTGCCCTAGAATGTTATGCTATGAATGCTTATGTTTATACTTTTAATGATGTTTTAAGAGTGTTTTAAGGTTAGTTTGGATAGGAATTGAGACTTGAAACCAAGTGAAATTGATTTCCCTTCATTTTGTAAGTAGGCGGAAGTTTGGCGCAACTAGGATAATTTGGATAATTGGTTATGTTTGAAGGGTCTTTAATGATCTTTTGATGGTTTTAAGTGTTTCCTTGGTAGTGGGATGGTTAGGAAGCATGTTTGAATCATGCGTGTGGCTAATCGGTAAAAATTTCAGTTTGGTAGTAAAGAGGAATTCCAACCATAGGTTGTCACTCTAATGTTGTAATAGAGTTAATTGTAGTGGTTATGGGGTATGGATTGTTGTGGAATGCTATTGATATAGTCCCGGCTATTGCTCCGGTGAATCTTTCCGTTTATGGATTTTGTTGGTTGAATATGTTGTTTTGAGTTGGGTTGTAACCAAGGTCCCTTGAATAACTTGGAAATGGATTTTGTTGGTTGGTTGAATATGTTGTTTTGAGTTGGGTTGTAACCAAGGTCCCTTGAATACCTTGGAATTGGAAGAGACATTGGCAGGGAGGATAGCCTAATTATAGCCTAAGGAGAGTACGAAGTTCTTCTTAAGTTGGAAAGATGAGCTTATTATCTCCTAATCTAGCTGTAATACGAATTTGAAGGGTTAACTAAGTGTTTTGACTGAGGTTTTAGCTTGTCGAAGTTGGTCAGAAATTGTGAAAAGGTCATTTTTGACCAAAGAGCTTTTGGTGTCGTTTTCTATCGTTTCGCGTCGTTTTCGCTTCCCTAGTCATTTTTTAACTTCTACATCTCTTCTAAGAGTCCTCTTATATCAGTTTTAGGTACCACGCCACCTACCGCCGGCGATCACGTTCAGTGATCATTTGTGCAGTTTTGCCTTTGATAGGTGGGTAACATAGACCCTCTTCCACTTGTATTTTGTTTAACGACGTTCGAAATATGTTTGGATGGATTTTAAAATGTGTATGATGTTTGGAACTGCACTTTTACCAAGTTTTGGAACTATTACATATGAAATCGGGACCAAGCTATTTTATGTTAATCAATTGATATGTTTGCAAACTCTTTTGATATGAAAGCATTTTATAACTGTTTTGGTTCATAGGTGACCTTGGTATATAATTTTGGATGTAGATGAAAATGTCTGATTTGGGGAACTACATATGTTCTATAGTCATCCATGGGACGCCATGGTGACTGCTGACAATGTTTATACTAATACAGATTTAGCATACTATGTTTTGAAATGATTGGATCTTTTTGGATATGTTTTGGACATGCCTGACGTTTTAATGGCATGAGACATTTTAGAAATTACTTATGATTATGGTTTATTTACGTTTAAATGGCATGAGACATTTTAGAAACTGCTTCATGACTATGGTTTTCACAAATGTTATTATCTTTATATTTTCTTTTTATCGAAATGCTTGGCCCCATTTAAAGAGCTTTTATGATATCCACTGAGCTAGTTATGCTCACCCTACGTGATTTATAATTTTTCAGATTAGGTGCTCGTTTTGGACTCTCCACTGCGTTAGCAGCTTTTAGATTGTCTCCAGATTCCACATCTAATGTAGGACTCCTGTCTCTTATACACATCTAGTTTGTGTATGTTTACAGACAGTGTATTAGATAAGTTTTGTATTGATGAACTTTGTTTTTGTTGTAGCATCTTTTGTACTAAGAAGGAATTTTGTAATTCGTATTTTTTGTGTAAAATGAAATATTCGGCTTTTATAGTTAAGAAATGGTTTGATGGTTCTATTACATTGCGGTTAAGTTTGTTGCTCTGTTCGTTTGTGCCTTGCGCTTTGGACCGGTGTGCCATTAGCGCGGCGTGTGACGGTCCCGTTTTTGGGGTGTGACACAAACCTTCCATATCCTTTACTATATCATTGAACTTACAATACATCTTTGTCAATGTTCTCATGAGATTTCATTTTGAAGGATTCATATTTAGCCACAAGAAGTGACTTCTTTTGCTCTCTTATATCTTCACTTCTTTTATGAATTTCTTTCAATTTGTTTCATGTCTCCTTGGCCGATATGCAACCTTTTACTTTAGAAAACTCATCTGCATCCAAAGCATTATACAAAATATTAATGGCTTTAGCATTTAAAGATAAATTTATTTTATCTTGTGCATTTAACTCATATCTAGTCTTAGACGTTAATTTATGAGTATTTTCATCAAGAATATTTGCCTAAAAAGGACCTTTATAAATAATATATCACAATTCAATATTAATAGATTGAACAAAAATTTTCATTCTATCCCTCCAATAAATAAAATTAATTTCATTAAATATAGGAGGTCTAGAAATAGAATGCCCCTCTAAAAATAAAACATTATTGGTTGCCATGATCTTTATTCTAATGCAATTTAAGCAAAATAAAGAGACCAATGCTTTGATACCAATTGTTGGTCCCAAAGAGTAACATAAGAGAGGGTGAATTAGGTTATTTCAAAAACAAACATTTTGAAATGGTTAATAAGAAATGCAAACTTTATACACCAAATAAAAACTTAAGCACAAATGAATATAATAAATATTCAATAGTTTAAGTTTAAAGAACAAATTAGAAGATTGAAATTAAGAGTATCAAACCAAACTCCCAAACTTCTCAAATTTGGAGCTTACAACCACAAAGAGTTTCTTACAAGGCAACTACCAAGTTCTCAACTTAAAGTTTAGAAACTAAAAATCTTTTCAAAATAGGTGAGACAATAATCACATCTCTCTTATACACAAATGAGGATCACTCTTGCTCACACTAATTTCCTTTAGTTGAACCAAGAGTTTTACACTCACAACCTCTCTTTGTTATAATTGTTATCTCTCCACTCTTACACTTGAAGAACTCTTACACTTTTAAGCTCTTTTCACAAAACTACCTACACTATTACAACACTTGTACCCACTATTTCTCCCAAATAGCTCAAGTATTACTTGTAATCAATGTAGAAGTCTCTCCTTGTTTAATTCAGGCTAAGGAGAATTTATAGTTGCCCAAAATCTGCTTCTAACAACTTTCCAACGGCTATTTTCTATTTACTGGAAAACTAACCGTTGGACCTTTCGGACGGCCGATGCAGCAAATATGCGTCCGAGCGAACTAGTCATTGGACCGTTCGAACGGCCGCTGCTAAACCCTGCGTCTGACGTTGCGTCCGTTCTCTGAGGATATTCGTTTGGACGTCCGAGGAAGCGTCCAAACATGCGTCCGATCGAAGCAAAGTCTTTTGAAATCGGATATGATCGGACGCTGTTCTTCATCCGAGACTGTTTCAAATTCTTTATGTCGGACAATTACTATCGTCCGAAACTTTATCTTTCGGACAGTCATTTGCGTCCGTAGAGTCTGCTGGTTATTTTGTTCGAACGATCATTTGCGTCCGAACTTACCTATTTTTCTGCACACTTGTTTTCAAACCATTAGTGCGATTTGATCATCATCAAAACATAATTAACATAATTGGAGTTCAACAAATCCAACCATAATTAAACCAGCTTGAGAGTTCATGAAAGATGTGTTAAACCATCTTGTATTTTTTTTTCTTTTTCTTTTTTTTTAAAAAAAAAAACAAAAAGGCAACATATATATAAAAAAATTAAAAAAAGAAAGAGTTACAGTATATAACTGAACTTATCTTGCTTTTCACCTTGCAAACAAAAGTACAATTATACACGTCACAAAAGAACTACTTATTTCAACTGGAAGAACATTGTGGCAAAGAATGACATCTTAGCGGTGTATCTTTTCTTTGAATTCTTCCATCCGAGTTCTCACAAATCACTGTCAAAGTAGGCTTCTCATTGGCGGCAACCTCAGAATTGTCCTGGAGAGGTTCCAGGGAATCTACAATATCTCGCATTAAAGGGCGTGCCTTTGGGTTACGGTTCAAGCAGTGATAAACCAGCATAGCTGCCTTGTGAACACCTTTTATGGGATAATCTCCTTCTAATCTTGGATCTACAATGCTAAGCAATTTTTTCTTCTCACGAAGCAAGGGCACGGCCCAATCAGTTAGGTTCTGCTCTCGGGCTGGTCTAGATTTATCCAAAGATTTTCTTCCTGTTAGAAGCTCGAGAAGGACAACCCCAAAGCTGTAAACATCACTTCGTGGAGTCAGATGACCTATTACAAACAGTCAGAGTATAAGCAACAAACAGAAGGAGAAAAAAAAGAAGAGGAGATGTCAGCAATAATTTAGTAGGAATATTAAATGAAACCAACCAAATATCTAATTTTGGTTACGGGAAGTAGTGAACTTGCGCATTAGACTCGCAAATGAGGCATTTTCGACAGAATAATTGGTAAAACATCATATGAGTTCTAGTGGGAATAAGAAATTAACCTGTCATAATATATTCTGGTGCTGCATAACCATATGTCCCCATGATGCGAGTAGAAACATGAGATTTATCACCAACTGGTCCATCTTTTGCCAGGCCAAAATCAGAGAGTTTTGCGTTGTAGTCCTGTTTGTAAACATCACAAACTAGGGTTGTAAAACAAAACCAGTAAGTTGAGATTACAAAAGGCGAATGAGATTTGGATTATCTACTTCAACAATAAGGCCACCAAAGCATTCTCTTGGCAGAATAAGGCATTGCATTCACACATGTCAGCCTACTGTCATTGTGCTCCAGCAGTCCTCAATTAGAGTATTAAAAATGTCTTAAATAGTATTTCTTTGTTGAGTTACACTTTCCATGTAATACAGCAGTTACTTTGAATATCTACTTGCATAGAAACCATATAACATGATACTCAACGTATAATAGCTGCTGCGGAATCGGTAACAAGAACAACTGACGATAATTGACAATATTCTAATTACTGATCAATCAAGAAGAACGAGTTTACATCCTATTGTGAACTTTGGCAAGAAATGGATAAATATAATTTCAGTCTCATTTTCAAAAGGCCTTCCTTGGTAACATCAATTATTAGTCCTTAATATTTAATATCTGTTGTTGACAAACCCCATCGCTTAATTCCAGAAAAACGCAAAGCAAATGAGAGGGCATTTTGATAACTAACCAAATCTAATAGAATATTAGATGTTTTAAAATCTCGGTAGATGACAGGTTTCTCAGCTTCATGGAGAAAAGCAAGTCCTTTTGCCGCACCAAATGCAATCTTCATTCTAATAGACCAAGAAAGAGGAAGCAAGACTCCTGTAACAGCAGATAACTATTATAGGTATTTTAAGCAGCAAAATGTGCAGAAAGAAAAAATACAGAAAGATATGGGAGACAAAAACATCAAGAAATCTTGAGCATGCAAGTCCCACTAACAATTAAAGCTACACAAGTCAAGAAAAACTTAAATCAGGCATATCGACTCCAAATATTTCAAACTACCTGCTTGAGTTGACAAATTTGCAGAACTTGTTTGATTAATCACATCGAACTGCTTATATGGCACCCAAAATTATCAGAAAATAGTTGGCGATCCCATTATGCTTCATCACGAGAATCAGAAAAAACTCTTAAGTATCAGTCTTCTCATTTGCTTTTACCGTCAAGGCCAATGCAGAGACTACTACAAGAACTCAAGTCATTGACTACCTTTATCCACTATTCTCCAAATAACTTTTTCTCCATTCTCTACATTTTAATCGGTGGAAGAGAAGTTTTAACATTTTTTGGTTTTGGAAAGGCTATGATATGTACAGCAGATCCTAGGGAAGCACCATATGGTTTAATTGTTACCACAACAAGTTACACTTCTTTACTTTAAAATTGCAATGTCACTCAGACCCTTGTATTTGCTTTGGTCAAGACTCAAAGAGTAGCATTACCTGTATCTTAATTTAGTTCATTTATATAAATAATGCCACATTCAATTGTCACAAAGTGACAAATAAAGGGCTAAAACTATAGGATGATAAAGAGGGGAAACATAAATAGTGCACAAGTGCATGTTTCATTTTCTTATTCAAGATTTTGCAGTATTATCTTTGCTTCTTTTTGCATTTTACAAGACTATTACAAACTACTTACTGGAGAATAGATTGTTTTCCACACTTCCCCGAGCCATATACTCATATATTAGCACCCTGTGTTCATCTTCACAGCAGTAGCCAATCAATTTCACTAAATTTGGATGAGAAAGCTGCCCTAAAAATATGACTTCAGCCTGAAAACCACAAATCAGTCACCAATAATGATTGGAAATGCTACTTACATAGACAGAGAAGTAAAGGATATCAACAAGGATAATTTGAAGAATTACCAGCCATTCTCTGTGACCTTGAAAACTCTTATCCCCGTCTGACATGAACCTTAACAGCAACTGGAATTGGCTGAAGCCCTTTCTTCAGATCATCAGATATGAAACCTTTGAATACACTCCCAAATCCACCTCCTCCCAACATATAATCTTGTCTAAAGTTCTCAGTGATGGTCTTTAGTTCATCAAATGTGAATACAATCAACGGATTTGCAGCTGAACTACGACGCAGGTGTTCTACTTCTTCAGGATTTGATGGTAGCTTTCTATCATCCTTCCTCACCTTTTCTGATGGGCTATACTTTGGTGATTCTGAAGGGAAGCGTGAAAAGACAAAGTCAATGACATATATGTCCATTGCCAAATGGAGAAACTTGGTACGTAGTTCAACAACTTCAGTTCATGGACTTTCAGAATATATAGGTAAAATGTAACAGAAATTTTGTAGAGTCTGACCATTCCACCAATATACACTGGGAACAAGGGTATACCGTTGGAACAATGCAGAAAAAATAAACTGCTAAATAGTCGTATTAAATGAGGGGCCCTTGAAACTTTGCTATGATGGCAAATGCAGCTCATGCAAAGGGACAGGAACTCATTCTGTTATTGTATGAAGAATTTAGATGCCAAGAGTTAGTCTTCTTTAGCTCACACGAGCAATCCACTTGGACAACATGCATGTAATTTAATGGCTTTGATTTGTATTGTAGGTACTTTTGATACAAATACAGAAAATCAGTATGCAATTTCAGGTGCCCAAATTTTTTCCATCCCCTAAAATCTCAACCAGAATCTTGTTTGAACCAAATCTTACTATATTAACGTCAAAAAATAATTGTAGAAAGGAAAGTGGCTCCTGAAATCCTAGCAAATGCTGAGCATGTTACTAGAGTGAAGAAAGAAGATTTGACTCACAAATTTCACCTTCCAAACCACTAGTGCAGTGCAGCAATTTTGAATGGCAAAGCAAATATAAATGACTCTTCTGTAGTTAATTTGGGTGAAGAAAGAATGACCAAGGCAAGCCAGCCCCAGATGAATACATGGCCATTCTTTAGGTTGAAATGGTGGCTGGAACAAAACTATCAAGCTTTCCTTTCTAAAAAGACCAAAATCATTGGAAGGTAAGTCGATCTGTTGCAAAATCCAAACTAAAAGGATTTACACAAAGTAATTATGTCAGGAATATCGACTTTCTCTGTACGAGAATTCTGTTCCCATTTTGTCTTTATCACAAAGATATCCTCTTTTTCCTCTATATGTCTTTAAAAAACATGTCCATTTACTATGAGAAATAACACATAAAACTTCCTAACCTAAAACAGTAGGTGGAAAAGCAGAATACAACGAAAACAGCGATCTCAAAATATTGCTAATTAGAGAAAGTTGAGTGGCAGTCGAAAGATCCTTGAAGAAATGAAAGGTTTTACAACTTTTAGGAAATATTATAGCTAAACGATCATAATCCAAAGGAGCTGAATAACAAAGAGAAGAAGAAAGCCTAACCTGACTTTGCATTAGACGAAACTCTGTAGATTGAAGGCTCCCAACCTTTTACTACACCAGCAGCAGTTTCCCATTATGATGCAAGCAGTTTCCAAAAGAGTAAACACTAAATATTGCAAGCTTTAAAACTAAGAACACATCCTTAATTAAAATTCCGAAATGAGTTGAAGGCCTTTGCTTGCTAGCTGATGTTCGGGTTTGTGACGACTGTGTGTTGATGTTGCTCTCTTATGATGGGGGTGTTGAATTGAACTGTTGAGGTGGGTGTGACTGTTTAGAAGAATTGGTTGTCGGAAAATATTTAAATAGATTTATTTTTTTTTTATTTATAAATTTTGTAATTAAAATTAAATTTAAAAATTTTTATTTATATTAATTGATATCATAAATTTTATAAAATTTATTTCATATTACAAAATTTATAAATAGAATAAAAAATCGAACCTATCTAAATATTTTTCTAGATTATCTGTATATTTGTTTTGATGCCTTTGGTGCGCTCTTTCCCTTGGTCAGTATTAGTAGTGTTTTTCAATTTTTCAGTTGGTAGTCCTCCTCAGCTGCTGCTGGGAGTGCGAGTGGGAGAGTAGTGCGCCTTGGCGCATTTTCGATCCAATCCTTTTTCCATCATTCTCCCAACTTTCTTTTTCGTTTTTTCTTTCTTTCTTTATTATACTCACTTGTTAGCGTGCGTCCCTGTCCCTTTTATCCTCATTGTCACGCCAGTCTTCTGCCGCCTCCAGTTTCCATCATCCCTCTTGTAAAATACTAGAGCGCATATTGTTTGTATTGTAGTTCTAAAAGCATACGCTATAGATTGTAGCATCTAACCTCCAAAATATTATTGTTAGTATATGCAACCACTTGACCTAACATTTTATATATTACTAATTGATGTTGTATGTACTATGTATGTATACATAAATAGTTGATTGTGTAGCATGCATACATACTACCTTGTAGTTTCACATATATCAATTACAATTAGGTTTTTTTTTTATTTTTTGTGAGGAGACAAATTATTATCAATTATGGACTATAATAATAGTACTATAGATGATAGTTTTCATGATTATAGACCTATTCAAGAGGCCATATGTAAATACCTACTTTCATTGGAATAGGGCAGAGATCCGCAGGTGTAAGAACATGCTACCGTGATTTTGGGATGTAAACTCGAATTATAAGCATTTTCAAAAGTCTCCAAGACCAGGTGACTGTGACAAAGGGCCTTCCTGGAGTCCTCCCAAGTTGACTCATTTTTTAGGTTTTTCTTAGCTGAAACTTTTGGTACACGTATTAGCAGAAATTGACAGCACTCAAAATTCATTTCTCGATCTACTCTGGAAATAATTTATGAACAAGTGAAAAAACATGATTACACGTGAAACAAAGAGTCATAAAATTATAAATTTCACATTCATGTAGAATCTTTAATATGGTGATGTCTAGTACTTCGTTACTTAATTTATCAAAATAAACTTCTTATAAATTATGTAACAATACTATAAATCACATATTATATATTTTTAATAAAATAACATATTAAACATAAAAAAATATAATTATATATTTAGTAATTATATATAACATCAGGTGGTGGAGTGATTATTTTGTATGATATCGTGAAGTGTACATTTTACCATGGAGAGCAAAAGCTGCTGTACACAGTACATCACCTGTCATCAACATGTTTTGAAGTAAAATTTAAGGCAGCTAATTACTGTGTACTCAGTACAGTCAACTTCTCAGAAACTGAACAGTTTTTGGCTCTGTTCCATCAACCATTTCCAGCAGTATAAAGTACTACTGCCTTCGCTCTGGATTGATAACTACTGAATTAATGGCCCATTTTCTCTTTGAATACTTGATTTCAATTGAATTTGTGCACCCACTTCACTTATGAACTCCAGTCAATGATTATCAAGTTCACATCGACTTATTACTGTTCTGAGCCATGGTAATTAATCACATATTATGGGTGCAAAGGACATGCTTTAAAGTACATATGGAAGATAACCGCAATTTGGAACTTCTTTCGACACATTTCATCAAACAAATGCAGAATCAGGATGATTACAACAAATCATACTTAATTATTCGTGTGAACAGAAAACAACAGCATTCAGTTTAATGTTAGGTGGTCTGCGTTGAAAATGGGAAGTGGCATACAAAACATAGTGCATACTCTTTAATTGGGCTGACTTTTTAATCACAAAACACGTGCACAGAATTCATATTATCTGACATCGATCATTCTCAGCTGGAAAAACTTGCTAATAGGGGTGTTCATCTTGATTCGTGACCCGAAAAATTCGCTAATTCGCTTCGATTCGAATCGAAAAAAGAGAGTACTCGAACCGCATTAGAAAACGAGTCGGGTAGAGGGTCGAGTCACTCAAGTTGAGGGTCACATTTTTGTGACCCGTCGGGTACCCGAGTCGGTCCATTTCAGGAGTAATTTTGTAAATTTGGTTAATAGAGTTTCATCAGAAGTTAATACTTACTAGAGTTATTGGCAATTTCTCACCTCTTCTTTTTCAATTCCTTGTCTTCCCTTTCTCTTTCTCCTTAATCATCTCTTCACGTCCTTCCTCTTCCCTCGCTCCTCGTCTCGTCTGTTGAAATGTATTTTGTGATTTAGCTGTTATTGTTATTGGTTTGTTGCTACTTGTTAGTTTTTTGCTATTGGGATGTAATATTGGGATGTATTTTATGACTTAAATTTAATTGTTGTTGACTTAATTGTGAAATTAACTTGCCTAACTATCATTAGTTAAATTTTTATGTTTTGTTACTAGTGAGGGTCAGGTACCCGGTCGACCTGACCCTCTTTTGAGGGTACCCAGTAGGTCGGGTACCCGCTTTGTATGGAACGGGTAGAAAGTCGAAATTTTCTTGATCCGGTCAGTGAGGGTCGGGTACTTTTTTTTACCTCATGAACCGAATACCCGATTGATGCCTTTACACACCTAGTTATAAATTAATGAAACACAAATCCTACTACTAACTAGATGGCATCCCGCAAGTATACGGTTGTCAAGGATCGTTCCCACGAGGATTGGTGGAAAGCAATTACTAAGATTTATTGGTGCTTATATAACACTTGTTAAGCAAAATCAAACGATGAGTGATAGAACTATTTTAATAAAAACTATAATCTTAATCTTAACCTAAATTAACCAAATTAAGACTAAAATTAAAAACAAGCAAATCACCCAACTAAAATGACTACAAAAGAGAAACCTTGAATATTAAAAGCAATAATTTCTAAACTATAAATTGGAAAGAGTTAAACTAGAAACCTAAATATTTTTAGAAATTAAGAAAGCCCACTAAAAATCAACTAGGAATTAATGCAAGAAATTGAAAATTCTAACTA
This sequence comes from Cinchona pubescens, assembly GCA_025175665.1. Lineage (NCBI taxonomy): Eukaryota > Viridiplantae > Streptophyta > Magnoliopsida > Gentianales > Rubiaceae > Cinchona > Cinchona pubescens. The sequence continues at coordinate 7,407,443 of JANKKI010000075.1, read as the reverse complement.
GAAATGCAAGAAATTATCAAAAACCCTAATTTACTTAAGAACCCTAAATTGCAAGCAAAGAAATTCTCACTAAATTAGACAAGAAAGCGAATAAAAATTATATCTAAGCTAAACTTGCGATTAACCCACTACGATTATCTAATCAAAATTTGAACTTGACAAGAAATTAAAAGAAGATCTAAGAGAAAATTAAAGAGAATTTTCTATTTAAGAAGTAAACTTGGAGTATCAAACTATCCTAAACTATCTAAAAACTAACTAAAACTATCTACTACTTACTCTTACTAATTTTTAAATAGCTTAAATAGTCTAATATTACACTAGGGAAAAAATCAGGAGTTACTGACTGAAAATTTACAAAATTGCCCTTACAACTTGACTCTCAGCGAGTCGAGATAGCGGTTTGAAGCATTTGAGACAACAATCTCGACTCTAATACAGTAAGACAATTTCCTGAGTCGAGATCGCTGTTTGGAACAGTCGAAACCGCGATCTCGACTCTCTTCCCAACATTCTTCATTTCATCTATTTTTGCAATCTGGTCCCTTGAGCTTTGTTCCTTTCATCTTCTAACCTTTAATTTTTAACCTGCATAATATTAACATCATTAAGCATTTAATTAAACTAAAAATCTAACACAAACTTATCATAATTAATTCAAGAACGAAAATACAAATACATATGAAAAAATTAACTAAAATCCTCAATTTCTTATCCAATTTCGAAATTTAAACAATGTATCAAAATGCTATAATTTAGAGAAAAATAACTCTAGTTTACTAGAGTTATCACACCCCCAAATTTAGCTTTTTGCTAGTCCGAGCAAAACAAAGATTAACATTAAACGAAACCTACTAACATCCAAACATATAAACAACTCCAAAGTTGACGTGACACTTGATGAATCATGCATGTACGTAGAACAATTAAACAATCTCTCAAAAAATGTTCAACACTACGTGATATGTGAAGTATATGAGTAAATCAATCCAAAATTGAATTTTTGTTTTACATAGAAGCACACATTCATTCACTGCATAAGATTTCACATCACCAACCATTACCATTCTCAAAAAGAGTTGCCAAAAGTTTTAGTTCTTTTTATTTGAAACATCATTACTTCTCAAATCACAAATATTATGAAGTTAATCAACTCTCTCGACTAGGCATCATTAAAATAGAAGTTCAATTAGGAATCAACTTAAATGCAATTGTCACACATTTCGGGAATAAACCTCTAACAAGGAAAAAGTAATATGAGATTAATGATAAGTATTACAAACATTTACTCCTTAACTTATTGGTATATTAAAACGTAATTTCTAATGGTTTAATTCGGAGAAACAACAGGGTACATGTCGGAATCCCGTACTCGCCTTATTCCTACTCTAATGGCTTATTTCGGAGAAATAACATGGGTACATGTCGGAATCCCGTACTCGCCTTATTCATAATTTTTTTTTTTTTTTGGGTTCTAAACCAAGGAAAAGGATTGAAATGTACATAAAATTTATCTCAAATATCAATTATTCACAAGTTAGAAGAGAATTCCCTATGCAAACACACGAAATGTCCCAAAAATTTTTCTACTTCATTTAACTCATTTCTTTCCAAAAGATAGTTCATCAACCACATAATATAAGTGATTTGATAAGAAACAATATTTCAAATTAATTTTCCTAAAATTTTAGCACTTTTTTTGAAAAATAGTAATGCTAAATTTATGAATTCTTTATATTGTAAATGCTTAATTACTCACTCACACAAAAATTCTTGAAATGAATCAATTATACACTTCAATCACAAAACATTGAATATCAAAATCTGTCATCCTTGAATACCTAATTGATCAATTTTCCATCCATTAATCATCAAGTGGCAACAGAATGTATAAAATGACCATTTTCAACACAAAAAGATAAACACCCCCAAACTTGTCTCCTTTATTTTAATTGATGAATAAATCATCCTTCCACTCACCCAAAATTAAACATCAAGACATAACCACAAATAACATAAACTACTTAAACTATGTTCTACTTTTAAGCCTACAATTAAAATTGAGTAAAAATGTCAAGAGTAACCGTGCCATGCATCTCACCATTCAAGCTTAAAAAAAAAAAAAAATCAGCATTCAATTCCATTCATCAACTAGTGCAAAGATGGCATCAGCTTAGGGCCCTTAGCTACTCTACTTTTATTAAGCAATAACTAAACTTCACTAAGTGTCAACATGAGAATCCAAAAGAAATTTCATCCATAAAGCATCAAAATGTATCAACTTGGCATCAGTTTAAGGCCATTAGCCAACTAAAGAAAGACTAAAATACTTTAATTCCAAAGACTGAAAGTAAAACAAAAGTAATTCAAAGTAATAAAAAGCTATGGTGTTCAATAAAAATAGAGAAATTATTATCATCCATCAAATCGATCTAATGATCAGGTTTGGTCTTCATCCATGCTCAAACAAATGGTGGTTTCATCTCTTCATTCCATCTCTTCTTGACCCTCCTCAGCGTCACTAGGTTGGGCCTCTTCATGATCATCATCCATATCCCCTCCAGTCGCACCCGCGTGGCTAGATCCCTCATGATGTGTGGTAGCCGCCGGTGGTGTGTAGTACTGTCCACGAGGTGGACCAAAATGCCATGCCGGAGGTGATGGTGGCTGGACCCAAGTGCCTAATGAAGTAATCTTCAAAGCTCCTCCAATGACAGTCAAGTTGTTGTGCATCACCATTTGACTGTATGACCAGTCATCACCCTTGTAGACCATTCTTTTCTTCTTCATTTACCAGAGCATTAAATACCAAACCTGGGGGTATCGAAATCATTGAAGTTCTCTGAGGTGGTGGTGGCTGTGGCTGTGGCTGGGTAGGATGCTATTCCTGGTGGTACTTTTCATATTCTCTCACCATCCTATAGACATATTTCCGATTGATCCTTCATCTAGGATGTGTCAATGATTCCAATTGACGAATCGGGCAACCCGCTATGGTGCAAAGATGGTGAATTAGACTAGGAGCATAAAATAGGGGTCGTCCCGACCTACCACTCTCTAAAAACTCCTGTCTAATAAGGTGACCAATATTCACCGGGACCCAAGTCATGATGGCATAGACTAAGAGTACTTTGTCTCTTTGGATAAAGCTCATAGCATTGGACCCCCAAATGCGGCTACTGATAAAATAAAATCATAACTTAGACACTAGCGAGAGTCCTTGATGAGCAAATTTTAATTCAGTGACAGACGAAATACTCTTAATCCACTTCTAGCCTTCTATCACAAATGACATCTTTGATTGCATTCATATCATTATTTTTGTTGCTGAAAAATGTCAAATACTAACTAAAAGGTACTGGGGTATGTTGAAATAGCATTAAGCACATCAGCACTAAAATCTACCAAACCCCCACCCCCGGTATGCGTACCTTGCCATCTTCTAACTCACATAAATTACAATGAAACTTTTTGACTAATTGGGTAGCCCCTAGGTCAACCTGAGTGTTAGAACCCTCCCAATGCCTTGACCTAATTTGGTCTTATATCGCTCGCCTAACATCTTCATATAATCCCCAATGCATGGATAGATCAAAATTTATTTCTCTAATCGCCTCATGCTTCTCGTTATTCTTGAATAATTGTTGAGCCCTATCACTCGAGAATTGAGATTCAATTTGCTCACCACCCTCAAATGGTTGTTCTGAACCCCCTTCTTCGCTCGTACCCTCTCCAGATTTCCTTTTTCTAGAATTAGTCCTTTTCCCTCTTATTCTAACCTCTTCTCTCAACACTACCATATATCCCTCTCGTAATTTTCTTTATCAAATGGAATTCAATCACCAATTTCAAAATCCAACCTTCAATCAAGAATTAGCACCACAAAATCACAATCACAAATTCTCGAAAAATTTCTAAATATTTCAATTCAACTCAATTTACAAATCAAACCAATAATTCCAATAATTGGACAATTTAAAATCACAATTCTTCTAAAACAAATTAGCACCAATTACTTGTCCACAATATAATAATAAAATACCACAAATTTGCCACAATTTAATCCACAAAACTCCATAATTGCCTTCAAAAATTTCCAATTACAACTAATATTTCAAGGAAGGATATTACCCGTTCTTTTTCGGATTGAAATTTTTCTAAGAATTGCTTGTGTGTCAATCCCCCTTGAAGCCAAATTTCTTCTAAAAATCCTCAAAAAGATGCTTTCTTTGATGTTCCTAAAGAAAATCAAAATGATATTAGTGGTGGGTATGAAGTTTTAAGGTGTGTTGATTTTTGGTGAAGATTATGGAAGAATGTGAGGAGTTGGGGTTAGGGCTTTCGGATGAGAGAAGAAGAATAGGGAAAATTTGTGAGAAGAAAATAAAAGATCGAAGCTTTTAAAAATTTTCTGGCAGTCAAGATCGCGGGTCTCAGTTTTGGAATCGCGATCTGACCTGATGTCAAGATCGCGGTCTCAGTTTTGAAATCGCGGTCTCGAACATTTGAGATCGCGATCTCAGTTTTGAAATCGCGATCTCAACTCGGTACAAAAATAGCCTTTGCAAAGTTTGGAGTTGAGACCGCAATCTCAACCCAAATGACCATTCTGCCCTCTAGAAGTTTGAGTTTGAGATCGCAGTCTCAAGCTCAATTTCTGCAAAGTGAATTTTTGCACTTAGTTGAAATTGCTTCACTCTTGATCACTTTTCTCCATTTGCAAGGGTAACCTACAAACAAAAAATTCCCAAATTAGGATGACAATTTTCACTCATTCTTTAGCACCATTTATTCACTCAAGCCAAAAGTCAAATATTTTTTTTTAAACAAAAATTCTATCCTAATTCAAACCAATTTACTCAAAATCAAGCCAATTAAAAATCACACCAAAAGAAAGCAATACAACTAAATTAAAGACTTGGGTTGCCTCCCAAGAAGCGCTCTTTTATAGTCACTAGCTTGACTATGGCATTGATTTCATTCCAAGTAATTCAGGATGATTGATCCTCCTTTCCCTTTTGGTTTCCACGGAAAAAGTTTGATCCCTTTTTTCTTCATGATTAAAGCTTAATTTTCGGGTTTTCCATGCACAAGTCCTTTCTTTCTAGCTTTAGCCATCGCTAGTGCCGCAATTAACATCTCCAATTGTTTCTCAAATCATTTTCTTTTCTTCTTGTGCCTTCTCAATTTTTTGACATCACCATTTTGCTTATTCTTTACAAAAATCTCTTCATCCTTCATCAACACACATCCCTTATCGGGTGATTTTTTTCAATTCATTTTTAGGATTTTCCTTTATTTCCAACACTCACCGATGGAAGAACCATGTTTGAGCGAATTGTCTTAGCTCACTTCATTTTGTTCTTCATTTGACCTAGCAAGGATAGAATTAAGAGATTGGTTAGCACATTTCTCTTCAACAATGGGAATATTGTCATTATATTCAAACACATAAAATTCAATTGATTGATTTTCAACTCATAAGATCAACTTCTCTTTGTTCACATCAATTAATGCATGAGCAGTTGATAAGAAAGGCCTCCCTAGAATCATTAGAATCTTACTCTCTGCAACCATATCTAACACAAAGAAATCAACGAAAAATATCAACTTTTCAACTTGTACAAGCACATCTTCCAACAAGCTATATGATTTTCTCTCGGATAAATCTGCCAATTAGAGCGTGATATTAGTTGGCTTGACATTGTTGATCTCTAACTTGTCATAGATGGCCTTTGGCATGATATTTATGCTTGCCCCCAAATCACAAAGTGATCGATGCCACGTTTTTTCTCCAACATTCACCGGTATCATTAAACAACCGGGATCTTTGTAGCATAAGTTTAGGGGGCAAACGCCTTTGAACAATGGCACTATATTAGGCATCAAGGCATACTTTTTTATCATCATCCCACTTTAGTTTCCTTGCCAAAAAATCCTTTATGAAACAAGTATAGTTGGGTATCTTGGTGAGAACATCAATCAAAGGAATGTTGACATTAATCTTTTTCAACATATCCAAGAAATGGGTGAATTGCTTCTCTTTTTCCTCATTTCTTGAATCAATGAGTCTTTGAGGATATGACACTTTTATTGATAGATCTATCTTCAAAGGTTCCTCCACATACTTTTTCTTGGATACCTTGATCTCATTCTTTTGTTCCTTCTTGACTTCATTATCAACCACTTTCCTTTCATTCTCAACTACCTTGGACTTTTATTCCTTGTTCCTTCCTCCACCTTTTTCTTCTTCTTAAATTCAATCAATTCTTTTCCACTCCTTATTGTTATGGCATTGCATTGCTCCTTGGAGTTTGGAATAGTATCACTCGGAAATGCCCCAAATTGAGATGATAGGTTTGTCATTATTCAACCTTGCCCATTGCCCCAATTGAATCTCCAAATTTCTTGTCGAAACCTTCAAATTCTCATAATCTCTTTTATGATCTTCTACTTTCCTGTCCAATTCTCTTTTCAAATACCCGACTTCTCTTTTCCAACCTTCTTCACCCAAATTCTCTCTAGGAGCATATTGATCATGATACATGGGTTGGGAAGAATTTGCATAATGGAAAGCAGGCCATTGTTGTTGGTTTTGAAACGAAGGATTGGGAAAATTTTGATATGAGTTGGGTTGTACATTTCTTTGATGTGTGCGGTTGATAAGGTTTAGATGAGAAATTCGGGACTGGAGTGTGTTGGGCATTTTGAGGTGGGGGATTTGGTTGGTAAGGAGGGTTGGATTGGTTGTTGGTGTTACTCCACGAGAAATTTGGGTGATTCCTCCAAGAAGGATTGTAAGTGTTCCCATAAGTTTCGGATTGATTCCTTGGAAATGAAGATTGATTAGCCACATGTAATTGATTTGCACATTAGCTTCATATGGCATCTCACAATTCCCATTGGCATGGCCGCCTCCACAAAAATCACATGTCATGCTTGGTTGAGTTGGAGAAGAAGATGTAGCATTTAGACTACTAGGTTTCCCTAGATTCTCCAACGCTTTTGCCATGTTGTTCATCACACTCATGAACATGCTTTGTTGAGCCAAAAGGGCATCTTGCATGTGTAGATTCAACGCTCCACTACTTGCATTGGCTTGATTAGCTTAGTGTTGAACCCACCGGCAGAGTTATCGGTCAATGATGGTAGTGGTTGTATGTCATCCTATTCAACAACTCTTGAACTTCTTCCGAAGTCTTATATGAGATAGAGCTGTCGGCGGAGGCATCTACAATGAATTTCGTCTCTTGAAGTAAATCATTATAAAAGGTTTTGACTTGAAGTTACAAAGGAATGGCGTGATGCGGGCATTTTCTTAGCAACTCTTTGAATCTTTCCCAAACTTCCCCTAGGCTTTCACAATGACTTCAAGAGACCAACATCTTATTTGAACGATGTAATCCCATTCCTTAATTTAGCGGTTCTTGCGGGTGGAAAGTACTTCACCAAGAACTCTTGAGCAAGTTGGTTCCAAGTGGTGAATGTTCCTTGGGCGTGGGATTGCAACCATGACTTTGCCCTATCACGAAGAGAAAAAGGAAACACCCTCATTCGCACACAATCCGGGTGTACTCCATTAAACTTAAATGTGTCTAAAACTTCTTCAAAATTTATGAGGTGTGTGTAAGGGTCCTCATTTGGTCCACCTCCGAACATGGCATGGGCTTGGAGCATTTGGATTAAGGCGGACTTGATTTCAAAATTATTAGCTTGCACGGGCATCAGTGCAATGCTTGAGTTCGCCCCATCAAAATTAAGTAAATCATACTTTCTCAATGGCCTTCCATTCTCATTCATGCCATTTCCATTCCTATAACCACCAATTCCATTATTTTCACCTACCTCTTTTTTTTTCGTTTTCCATGTTCACATTCCCTTTCTTGCTTATGAGCATTAGCATTTGCCATTTCTATCATTTCTTGCTCTTGTTGCACCTTTTTCAATCTTCTAAGTTCTCTTAACTCTTTCTCCCTTTCCTTGTCTAAACAAATGAATGGCTCTTGAGCTCGTCTTACCATACATTACACAAAAACCAAAATAGTCAATTGAAGTGCCAAGTCAATTCCGCAAGACAACCAATCAAACATAAAAATAAACAAAATTAACAACTAAATTAAACTAAACTAAAGTGCTTAATTTACACGACCCGTAAAGCACTTGATATTGCCAAAAACCGAAGACAATCCCTGGCAACGGTGCCAAAAACTTGATGCCTTTACACACCTAGTTATAAATTAATGAAACACCTAAATCCTACTACTAACTAGATGGCATCCCACAAGTATACGATTGTCAACTAGTAGTAAAGGAAAGTAGGGATCGTTTCCACGAGAATTAGTGGAAAGCAATTACTAATATTTATTGGTGCTTGTGTAGTTAAGCAAAAATAAGGATCACTATGAGTGATAGAACTATTCTAATACAAACCATAATCTTAATCCTAACATAAATTAACCAAATGAAGACTAAAATTAAAAACAAACAAATCACCTAATTAAAAGGATTACAAAAGAGAAACCTTTATAACATCTTATTAAAAGCAATCATTTCTAAACTATAAATTGAAAAGAGTTAAACTAGAAATCTAAATATTTTTGGATTTTTGACAGAAATTAAGAAAGTCCACTAAGAATCAACTAGGAATTAATGCAAGAAATTAAAAATTCTAAGTAGAAATACAAGAAATTATCAAAAATCCTAATTTACCTAAGAACCCTAAATTGCAAGTAAAGAAATTTTTATTAAATTAGACAAGAAAGCAAATCAAAATTATATCTACGCGAAACTTGCAATTAATCCATTACGATTATCTAATCAAAGTTTAAACTTGATTAGAAATTAAAACAAGATCTAAGAGAAAATTAAAGAGAAATTTCTATTTAAGAAGTAAACTTGGAGTTCAAACTATCCTAAACTATCTAAAAACTAACTAAAACAATCTACTACTTACTCTTACTAATTTTTAATTAGCTTAAATAATCTAATATTACACTAGGCAAAAAATCAGGAATTATTGGTTGAAAATTTACAAAATTGCCCTTACAACTTAACTCTCAGCGAGTCGAGATCGCGGTTTGGAACATTTGAAACCGCAATCTCGACTCTAACACAGTAAGATAATTTCCCGTGGTCTGGAACAGTCGAGACCGCGATCTCGACTCTCCTCCCAGCATTCTTCATTTCATTTATTTTTGCAATCTGGTCCCTTGAATTTTGTTTCTTTCAACTTCTAACCTTTAATTTTTAACCTGTATAATATTAACTCCATTAAGCACTTAATTAAACTAAAAATCTAACACAAACTTATCATAATTAATTCAAGAACGAAAATATAAATACATATGAAAGAAATTAACTAAAATCCTCAATTACTTATCCAATTTCGAAATTTAAACTATCAAAATGCTATAATTTAGAGAAAAATAACTCTAATTTACTAGAGTTATCAACTATCCATGAACACCCCTACTTGCAAATGTAAATAGAATACCACTTCCCCACATATTTAGCACAATGCCTTTCTTTGTTCAACAGTTACAAAGAACATAACAGTCTTTTTTTTTTTTTTTTTTTTTCTTTTGTCACAATCAACAACACTAACCTATTTTATGCATCTATTGTTAAGGAAGGCCCAACTAAGCTAAAAGAGTTAAAAGAACTCTACCTTTAGATCGAACAAATATATTATTATACCAATTTGAATTTAAATCAAGAATAATCCTGATACATGCAAGACCGAAGTTTTAAACCCCGACCTCACACCGAAGTAGTGACTTGGCCAACTTGTCTAAAGCAGGTTGATTGCAGTCTTCTTTCAACATGTTTAAGAATCTTCCTTTATAAAGCACCTTGGATACATCGTGTTGTATTATATATTTTAGAAAATTACTTAAATATACTTGATTTTGAATTCTATCATAGTAGACATTACAGTAAAAATTAAATCTCATAAATACATCAACTTATGTCGTTTATTTCATATAGTTTAATTGATATCACGGGTCTATAAAACCGAATCTGTTTAAATATTTCCCCTATTATTTTAATGTCTGCATGCTGATAACACTGTGCATGCTTTACATTAGACAACCATGGGGTCTCTTTAGTATCTCTTTCTAGGGTTGACAATTTCTGACACGACTTGATAACAAAATAAGAAATTAATAAGTTATGATATGACTTAAAATTTATTAGATCAACTCGTTTATGGCAAGAAATTAAAAGATTGAGTTGCGTCAACCCATGAGATGACACGATAACCAATGAATAGATTTTGTTGAGCTTTTTTCTTTATTATAATTTAACATAGTATATTTTAAGATTGTAAATAATACATTTAATATTAAATTATTAAATCAAACATAATAGTTATTTTAAATATTATCTAAATTTTCTAAATAATTTTAATTATGTGTTTTAAATTATCATAGACAATAAGGTTAGTATTAATAATTGTTTAAATTATTAAATAATTAAAATTTGATATTTTAATTCAAATAGATCGCAAGTTATATAATTTGGCAAATAAACTAATACTCTCTATCAATAGTAAACGGGTAAGGCACGAACACAATACGGAATTGAACGGGTCAGACACAAGTACGGCACTATAAAAAACAGACCCCACATGACACGACATGATAAGAAATGGATCACATCTGATACAACACTACAACCTGACAACCCGTGTGACACCCTTACCCTCTTCCCCCCATAAAAAAATAAAAAATAAAAACCCCTTTGTTCTTTTGTTTTGAGTGCACTTTAATGTGAATAAAGTTCTGGTTTATCCCAAAGATGACAACACAAATAGAAAGTGCGTGTAGTGGAAAATGAGCTCAATGTCCCACTTCATGACCGATAAGCTTCCTATTATCTTGCTTCCGACAGGCTCCAGGAACTACATATGTTAAGATTCAATACGAGAAATCTATGTGCGAGATATGAATTGTGTGATGGGGCTTTGCTCAAGTATATATGGTCCCCTCTTATTTGACATTCTAGCTCTAGAAAGACCCACAGGCAGCCACCTTCATAACGATCAGATGCAAAGTACAAAACGTAGAGATCCCAATTGGTTTGGCATCTGAACAAGTGGTGAACAACAAATTCCCTACTCTAATCTTGTGATAAAATTTTCCACACAACTAACTGTGAACTACTCAATAATTCGTACCATAATATGATTTTTATAACAAATTTCACTCTTGGCATAAACTAGTGCACGAATTATGTTGTCAGGGATTTACTAGCTCTCACTTGAAGAGCCGCAATATAGTCTCCTAGCAACGAGCAAATAAGCATGTCACCTTAACAAGAACCTGGTAAAGTGAATTATTAATGTCAAACAGCAAATTTCTCAAAATTCACAAGACATTTTAACAATTCAAATGGCAGAATCATTAATGCAGAATACTTCAAATGGTTAAGCTTTTGATTGAAAAAACACGAGCTTGGATTTGACTACTTAGAATACAGGGACATGCAAGATAAGCCGGCTAATTAGATGCCATAAATGTAGGATGATGTTTCATCAAACACAACTGTATTCATGCTTGAATGAAACTACATTTCATTCTCTAACTTTATTTTTCTTAAACTAGCTCTGTATAACTCAGGTATTTTAGCTAAAGGCACCACTATTTACTCCTTCATAAAGAGGCCTTTTATTCCTTGTGATTATGATGATTTTCTGTAACAAAACTTTTCTTCGAATATCTGGAAAAGGAAAGAAAAGCAAACTTGAAACAAAAAATTTAGTACTTTAACCACTACCTGATAGCCTCTGTCTAACAGCAAGCAACAAATACAAAATTCAAACAAAAAAGGAAGACGTTCGCATTTTAAAAATAGCTATACAAGCAAACTAAAATTGGATTCTCAATGAGGCAGGTCTTTCCATATATTCTGAAGGAGGGAAATAATGTGTGCAAAGGTAAGCAAAGCACAGTTTGCATCAATGTGTATTTGAGTTTCAAAATGCTAAGAACCTGATTGGATTGAAGCAATTAGTTTGCATCAAGAGTTTCAAAATGCTAAGAACCTTTATGCTTTGGTCTAACACTTGAGATTTAACTTTGTTTCTGCTAAGTGCTAACTATCCAGAAAGGTTCTACATGCTTATTTAGAAGTACACTAAATTAAAATTTGTTATGCCTTTACCATGTTAGATATTCTATTGTGAAATGTGAATAAAGATTTTGTTCTTCATGCTAACCATAAATTCAGTGCTGATTAGTACCAGAAAACCTTGATGATGCACTAATAATCCCTGCAGACCCAAGCAAACTAATTGCTTCAATCCAATCAAATTTCAATCAAATTCCAGTCATGATGGACAAAGATGCAATCATATTGAGATGAAAAGAATTAAAGGCCTTACCAAGCAAGTTTGCAGTATTGATACGCTAGGTTTAATGATGGGAAGTTTGTTTGGAAGGTGAAATTTAACGTGTTTCGAAAGTCTAAATTCGTACTTATGATAATTTTATAATCGCACAACAAAATTGAGCTCAATTTACGCAACATGTAGGAGGAAGATCAAAGTAGTTAGGCAATGATTCTAGTATGAATAAAAATAGTTTTGGATCAATTTCCTGTATATATTGTGTAGTTGCAGTAGGTAATATATGACTTAGCTATGCCAATATAGGTTGATACATTCCCTTACCTTGTAGTTATCTAGATGTATCTTCAAGGATCAATGCTGAATTCATAAGATGTCTATGGATAATTCCACTAATGATTAAATGTAAACTCAAAGGAATGGATGTTATGCATCAACTGATATTCTTTTGATTGCTTTATACACACAGAAAGCTTGTATAGCTTGGACAGATATAGGTTTTCAGGCATTCATCACTTGGTAGATGTGTTTATGCAGGCTAGCATTGAACCCTGTCATTGATGAAATCTATACCTAAAAGTGGTCTCTTTTTTTTCTTTCTAGTATTCCCTCAGTAAAATATGTTGAAACAAGGTAGCTAATAAAGTACTTAAACATCCCAATGGCCTCAAGAGGTAAATGATGCTTCTAGATGCATTGCTATTTGCTAAAGAAATAAGACATCAGTATTACCGAGTCCTGTTTTTCTTGACCGACTCATCTACATGTTATTCACTGAGTATTGCTAAGTAACGGTTATTGTGGGAAGAAGCTAAAATGCAAATCGGGAAGCAATAAATGAATTATGTTATCACATATTCAGTTTTACTGGTTATACGTGATTTGTGATGTCCTCCGCTCCTAGAGGTATTCAAAGTGGGAGTCCACGCATATGCATGGACAAACCTTGCCTAAGAAAGCATTTTGGCTGGCCTGATGATTAAGATCTTCCATATAGCATGTATTAATTCTGAGTATTCAATAAGGGATTGCAGTTATCTGATCCAAATAATCAAGCATATAAGCAAAATTAAAATGAAAAAAAATTCAAGCTATCTTTTTCAGTAAAAGAATGATGGGCTCACATGTAATTATATGGAATTTTCCTTTTAAAGTATCCATATTCTTCATAATGAAGCTCTATGAAATTGTTAGGCTCTATAATTCGTCTATAAATGCAAGAAAGGAGAGAGAAGAAAAACAGGGGAAAAAAATGTTTCCATCTTGTCAAACTATATATCTTGAGAAGGAAAATATCATCATGGTACCATAGAGATGCATCAGTATTTTTGCAGCCTTGAAAATCCTTCAAATGCACGCACTCACATAACAATTTTTCCTTCAGCAACCATTTTAACGAGTCATAGAGCTGAACCTTTTTTTTGCCTATTTATACCCAACCTCACATGTTATTCTCCACTGAGAATTATGGCTCATTCTTTTCTGTACTTTTGGGGCCTATCCCTCTCACTTTCACTTTATTTAATTCCTTCAGCCTTCACTTCACATGTAACTTTCATTACAAAAGTAGTATAACTTTTCCAAATCCCTTCTTATAACGATAAATCTCCTCCTAATTCTTCTTTTTGTCACAGGTTTACATTGTGTAGATTTACTATTTAGGGCACAACCAGAATAAAGTTCCTCTTCTCACTTCAAAACATCACCTTCAACTTCTTAGCACTGTGTTTGCAAGGTAAATAATAATTCCTCAGCAACATTTCTCCTACATTTTGCTGAAATAATATTTTTAGTAAATCTTCTACCAAATAGCTCATAGTTCCACATGCATTTTCATTTGTTTTGCATATTTTTTCACTATGGACAGCAAAGAAGATGCGAAGCAAGCCATGCTCTATAGTTATAAGCATGGCTTCTCAGGTTTTTCAGCAACGCTAAACTCCACACAAGCACAAATCTTATCTAGTAAGTAACTTGCAGCTAGAACTTGTTTGTAAAAGCCTTGGAAGGAGGTCCAATACGGAATAAATAATGAAAAGAGAAATCATGCAGATGCAAAGGGAGTAATTTCAGTTTTCAAGAGCAAGACAGCACATTTGCATACAACCAGGAGCTGGGATTTTCTTGGTCTTAGCATGGACTACAGCACTGATCATTGAGAATCAAAGGGACAATTCCATTAAAATGGCAGCAAGCTTATGGTCGTGATGTAATCGTCGGAGTATTTGATACAGGTCCTTACATTTTATTTAATTACAGTAAAATTATATATTGATGTTTATCCGTATTTCACAGACCTTCCCATTCAGTCACCGCTGTTCTCGTGTCCAATCCTTGATAATATTCAGACTACTTCACTAATACTGCAGTATATACCAAAATTATTTAATGTGTCAGGTAGATCCATAAACAAATGCAAAAATTTGAAGAATAAATCAACTTATAAAGGAAAAAAAAGCCCTATTAATCATGTAATTGGAAATTATGTAAAACAGGATTAGCTATTTAAGTACTGAAACTGTAGGATATTTGGCCAATTAGTTAACCAAAAAAGAAACATGGGCAAAGTCACATTTCAATGGGCCTAGGTTGTATTAATTACTAGTAATATATAAACGAGTCAAATTAATGAACCAATTAACCACAAACCAATGATTTAATTAACTGAACCAATTTAGTAGCACCAGAATTCAATCATATACTTATTATTTAGATCATGGTCCATGCATGCAGGTATATGGCCAGATTCACATAGTTTCCGCGAAGAACCTGGGATGGGCCCCGTTCCCAGATCCTGGAAAGGTAAATGTGTAGCTGGTGAGCACTTCGACCCGGCCAGAGCTTGTAACCGCAAATTAATCGGGGCAACATATTACCTCAAAGGATTCGAGGGCCGATATGGGAAATTAAACAGGACTCGTAGTATTGAATACCGATCTCCGCTAGACGCGCTTGGCCACGGGACCCACACAGCTTCCACAGCAGTGGGGTCCATTGTGAAAAACGTGAGTTTCTTGGAGGATGGTGGTTTTGCTCGGGGCACTGCTAGGGGTGGCGCCCCCAGGGCTCGGCTGGCCGTTTACAAAATCTGCTGGAACATCAATTTCGACGGGAGGTGCACGGAAGCCGACATACTCGCCGCCTTCGACGCCGCGTTGCACGACGGGCGACTATGTACACGTGATATCCGCATCGTTCGGGTTAAGGCCACCCCTAAGAGCTTTCTCTGTATCGGCTGCTTCTATCGGTTCCTTCCACGCCATGCAAATGGGAATCAGCGTGGTGTTCTCCGCCGGTAACAACGGACCCGACCCGTCTCTCGTGGAAAATGTCTTTCCATGGAGCATCTCTGTAGCTGTTTCAACTATTGATCGAACATTTCCGACCCGGATTATCTTGGACGGCTCTCTGTCCTTTTTGGTAATTTTGTTTCTCATAATTTCTGGTTAATGCTTTTAATTTCAAGTTTATATATATGGAAAATTTTATTATTCTTTTTAGGAACTATTGTCTTATGATTTAAATACTTATGATGCATAATTTTTTAAAATTAAGGAAATAATTTTCTAAAAGTGATTGAAAAATTCCTCTAAGATGTTTTATTTGTTTCTCATCATTTCTACTTAATGCTTTTAATTTCAAGTATATATATATATTCTACAGTCCCTTTTAAGAAGTGACATTCCCTTATACTTTAAATGTTATATAGTACAATATTATATATTTTAAAAACTTATACTATACAAAATTTTAAAATTATTGTGTATATAAGACATCCCTAAAATAAATTATAGATTTCTCAAAATAATTATGTCTATTATACATATAAGATATATATATATATATATATATAAACCCAAAGTTTAGTAGTGACACCTTGGTACACTCAAGTAATGGTTAGTGGTGACACCTGGTACTCTTGCTCAATTAATCAATGAAAAATATTTACTGCCATAGAATATTTTATCTCATTTCTTATTTTACTTCTTATTCCACTATATAATGAAAGGCTAAGATTCCTTTCAAATATAATTAAAATTTTTTAATGGAAGAATCTAAGTCATTCATTATATAGTAAAATAAGGAGTGAGATAATAGATTGTTAAGAATATTTACTATTTAGGTAGATTTGACATTGTGTCACGCCTATAAATTTTGTAGTCAATATTAAATGTTTATATAAATGCTCCTTTTTATATTTACAGATGACATTTATTCTATATAATTTAATACGTCACAAAATTTATAAGTGTGATCAAATAATGAATTTAACTAAAGGCAAATAGTTAGGTAGACCCGATCTTTGGCCCCACTTATAGATCCCGTGGTATGGATTAAACGTTAAAAAATCTATGAACTGATGTAAGCAAAATTTTTTAAAATTTAATCTTGACTATAGAATTTATAAATGAGACAAAAAATCGAATCTACTTAAATATTTTCCACAACTAAATATTCCCTCAATCATAACATGTTTCCTATGCGGAATTCATATTCTACAAATTATTATTATTATACATAAAACATAAACCATGAGGTGGCAAAAAAGTTTTTAGTATCCTGTTTATGTTAAAATAAATTTCAATACGATTCATTAAAATACATGTTGTGTGATATTATGACATAGTTATCAACATAACATCAATTGACTCGTTCATATTTTGTGTGATAGTATTCTTATCCAAACGACATGGCTTAAACATGAATCACTAGTTAAAATTTTTATATAATAACATGTTTGACCTAAATAACATAATAAACCTGTAATTTATTTTTTAACATGATAAAATCATAACAAATCTGCAATCTAATAATCTACAATAAACCCGTAATCATGTTTAACATATTTTAAACCCACTAACGCAAAAGTTTGTAAAGTTACATAAGAATTCTTCATATTTAACCTTTAAAGTACGTATTAAAGTTGTTATCAATTACTAAAATGCCCCAATTATTGTTTAAGAATTACAAAATAGGTGACGGTCAAATGGGTTAGACAGTCTTGTTATAGGTTTTGTGTTACCGGATAACTTAACGGGTTAACGTTAACCTCTTGAAGAGACGAATTGATCGCTTGTCTGGTTTTTACCAGCACTTGAAACTAAAACTTTTAAACTGCAAAACTTATAAAATATCATGGGATGAGTAAAACATAAATTCAGTGAATAGCACTCGTATTTTCTTACCAAATTGAGAATGTTACCAATCTAGATCTAACTATACATTTTCTTTACAAATTTGTCCATTTATTGATACACACAACAAACCAAAACAATTTGATATGCATATATAGAACAAGTGGTCATAAGTAGAGCGAAATTTCATTAACTAATTATCGAATATTAATCGTAGCAATCTGTAACACTTGGTCGTGTGAGATTTTAGAGATAGTTTGAACGAAAACTAGAGGAGACTCCCGCCCTTTCTTTGGCACAACACTTAGTTTTCATACTCTCTCGCATAACATCATATCATCAATTGTATCATCAGTCAAGCAATCACTCTAGTCATATAATTTGTTGCATTTCATGAAAGACCACTTCGCATATATATGTACAAAGAAATCAAATATAAACTATACTCAATTCAATTTATAAATAAAATATACGTTTCACAAATATTTAACTTTTCAAAATCACTTAAAAAATATAAAAGAATACAAAAACTAATTACTTGATTAAATCTGAATGTCGAAACCTAAAATATGTAACCTAAACTATGTCGATTTGTCAACACCTAATTTAATCACACTACAAAATCTATAACTAAAACCAAATACGAATTTAACTAAGTATTGCCCTCAATCATAACATGTTCCCTATGCAGATCTTCATATTCTACAAAAATATTATTATTATTATTATATTCTTTCTTTACATTTAACATATATCATGAGATGACAAAAGAGTTTTCAGTATCCTGTTTGGTTAAAATAAATCCAAGTACGACTAGTTAAATATAGGTGTTGTGTCCCGTTATAGTATGTTTGTGGACACAACATCAATTGACCTATTAATATTTTATATGATAGTATTCTTTATTTAAATGACACGATATCGATTTACTCGTTAAAACTTTTTAATAATAGAATGATAGAATGTTTATCCCGAATGACATAATTAACCTAAATTTACTCATTTATTTGTTAACATGATAAACTCACAATAAATCTCCAATCTAATAACCCACAACAAATCCGCGGACATGTTTAACATATTTTAATTACCAATTAACCCAATAAGTTTATGAATTTATATTAGAATTCTTCATATTTAACCTTTAAAGTATGTAGAAGTTGGTATCAATCACCAAAATGGCTCAATTATTATTTCGAATTATAAAATAGTTAACAATCAAATAGATGTCTTGTTATAGGTTTCGTGTTACTAATAAGTTAACAGATTAATATGTCAATCTGCGGGTAGACATGACATTCTTTACGTTTTGTCTTATTAATAGATTGACATTGTTTGAACTAAAAGTGCTTTTATAACCAAAAGTTCTATTCCTATGCAATGATGCTTACCAAATGCTCTAAAATGCATAATTATTCAACCTAACCCGATCATCAACCCGGCGAGAGAACTGAATCAATGAGTTGCCTATTCAACTATTGGTTCATTGGTTAAACCATCGGTTTTTAAATAATAATAAAATAATATATTTGAATTATAAAAAATATTTCTTTCCCAAAATATAATTATATTACGAAATCAAAAGATACAACCTGTTTATAAAATAAAATTTTCACAAAAACATTTTGTAGAAACTAATATCGAAATATACAAATTTTGTCTCAACAAACATGAGAGATAATGTTTTATCTTACTTTGTTAATCACATATTAAAAAATAAACAAATTTACAGTTGAAATATCACTAAGTATTTGGAAACATTTTAAATTCATGCAATATGTAAAGTTAAAAAAGTCATTTTAAAATAAGGTTCTCAAATCAATTGGTTTTCAGGAAATTCGTCCGGTTTTCTGGTTCAATTACTAGATTTCACCAGATAACACCAAATTCTTTCCTTATTTGGTCATTTTAGTGAACCAAATCAATCCCATAACTATTTCATTGAGTTCACCAGTTCAATCACTGAATATGGCTGAATTTAATAAGCTAAAAAGTATTTTTATGACGTAAAAATACTTTTTTAGCGAGAGTATTGAAACCTCAAAAGGGTCCTTAGTATCCCCCATGAAAAGAATCTTGGCTACGCTACTTAATGGGGAAACTCAGTGACAAAAAGTCGAAAATAACTAAGATTGCGACTCAAGATAAGAATTCCAGTATGTTAAGTGATGAAAATAATTTGGCTGCGATTGTATAGAAGGATTGGAGTGGATTTAAATCTAAATTTCTCCTAAATTATTCAAACAAATTAAAAGAGTATAATTGAGAATTTGAAATCTAACAAAGGTGAGGGTTATATTTTAATTGTTTAAATGGATAAATTTTAAATTTACTAAAATTTTAAATTATTTTAAATCCACTCATTCAAATTTAATCGCTTAAATTTTTTTCCACAAATCAAATCCACCAATGCAAATGCACCCTTAAGGTTCAAGCGTACAGCCTCTAGGAACAACAAACTTGGGTTCAAATCTACAGTCAGGAGTTTTATTTAATTTATGTTAGTATTAATCTTAACAATTGTGAGTTATTGTCTAGTTTGGATCTTCTATCATAGTAATTGTACCAATCTCTCTATTCTATCAATTGAATGCCCGCACTACAAGTGTATGTAGACTTACAAATATTCAATATGTTAGAGTACACAATATAAGCATGTAAAGAATGAGATATAAAATCGGTATAGGAGTAAAATAGAAAATCCATTGCATTACCAGCCCACTTGGATGGGGTGAGCAAGTAGTTAGTTAATTAAATTAGATATCGATTTGAAATTAAATTCTGCAAGACCGTGTTTGGATTGTGAGGTTTGAATATATTTAGATTTCAAATCTAAATGCTTTTAAGATTATCCAAACAAGTTACAAAATTTTATTGGTAAGTTGAAATCACCATTAAGTAAATGTGAGGTTTAATGGTTATAATGAAGGGATTTTAAATTCACCTAAATTTTAAATTTATATATTAAAAATTTATTTATTTAAAATCATACCTAGAAATCAAATCCAGCAATCCAAATGGACTTTTAATGAATTTGGTTAATTTTGATTTAGGTAAGAAATCGATTACTAGAATTCATGAATTCGAAAATTGTTATGAGAATACATTTTGGAATTCGGTTAACAAAGAACAAAATTTTCGCGAAAATGATTCTTTTAATATATTTTGACACTTCCTCCATCCTAATTTATTATTATCCACGGGATGGACATATTCTTTCAGAAAATCTAGTTTTATCGTGTATATGCTTAAGTGATCCCTCAACATTGAGATATGACAATTCAAAATGTTGTAGTTTGAGTGTTTAGTAGGAGTAGAATTGAAATTTGATATGATAAAGTAATGACTTTTTCGAAAAGCGATATTATTTTTGGGATATTTCAAAATAAAGAGTGTGACAATAATAATGAAAAAAAGGGAGTATATAAACAATACAGTACATCAATTATAGTATAAGTACACAAAGTAATTGTTCGTTCTACATCTTAAATGGTTTAAATGTGTTTTATAGTTCAAATAATTTTAAAAAGTTAAAACTAAAACTGGCAGTATATAAATATAAATGTAGTTATAGAACTAAATTTTTTTATTGATAAAATATTATAATTAATATTCATTTAATTTTAAACTTAATTCATACAATTGCTATAATTCTAGACATTAAATTATATATTTTTATATATAATTATATTAATAGTGATTTACATAAACTTTGTAACTTGATTGTTACCTATAAATTACATTATATAATTTTATGATGCTTATATTATTAATATGAGTAAATGATGCCATTAGTACCTTAATTTTTTGTTGAGTTACACTTTGGTATCCCATATTTTTAATTGTGTTATTAAATACCTTATCTTTATAAATAGTGTTTAATTAGTGCAATTTTCAATTTTTGATGGTCGAAAAATGCAAAAAATAATCACAAACATATCACAAAAGATTAACAAAGGTGATTTTGGAACACAATTTGAACAAATCAACACATTTTTATTATCACAATTTTAAAAAATAAAAAAGCAAGTAAAAGTCTAAATTTAATCGCTAAAAATCCCTTGTGTGTTAATGAAACCATATTATTTTGTTCAATTTGTGTTCCAAAATTACTCTTATGTAATCTCTTGTGTGATGTACATGATAATCTCCTACGCCCTCCAGGGATAGAAATTTGTCAATTGTGTGCTAATTAGATACTATTTATAAAGATAGGGTACTAAAATGATACAACTGAAAGAAAAAATATCAAAGTGCAATTTAGTCAAAAGTTTAGTAACAACGACGCCATTTACTCTATTAATATTTGTAACATGCATTATATTATATTTTCATGTAGTTATATTATTGTTAATTAATAAATTTATATTATAAGACATAGTTTTGTGATAACTTCTGTAATCTCGTAAAGGAACCATACATTTTTATTTTGAATATCTTATCTTATTTTGCTACATATAAAGCGTTGGGCATTTTTTTTTGTGTCTGTCATTATATTAATTTTCCATTATATCCCTAATTCAAAACAAAAGTTAAAAAAGTTATTGTAACATGCAAATAGGGTAGTGATATGAATTTCAAATTACATACAACTTCCATCCAAATTGAAACACTACTAAGTGAAAATAAATGGGGTAGTTAAAAATTAAAATTCCTACACAAACCCACGACTATAAACTTTCTCAAAACTTTTTTCTATTTTTATTTCATTAATTTTTTGAAATAACACACATATAAGTGTATGTCTCACCCACTAGTTATATATAAAGGGAGAGCCTTAGTATGGTAGTCTCTTGGCTCTCCGTTCGAACTTTTTTAAATTTAATATTTGAATTTTAAATTTTTTGTAACTACCAATGTTCTTTGATTTGTTTATTTAAAAATCTTAAAAAAACAATATTTTGTAACTAGTATATCAAACTACCCAAATAACTGACCACATACTATAGTTTGGTTTTAAAAATAATATATATATATATATATATATAATTCAAATAATGTCAAGTTATTGTATATACAAAATAGATTTTAAATAAATCTAACTTTCGTGTTGCACATATATTGATTGTACATTTATCACTAATTTATATAATACAACAGAATATTCTTTGAAAATTTGTATGGTACGAGTTTTCATTTAAATACAATGGAATAGTTCCTAATTAGATGATAGAATTGTCTTGGTTTAATAGTAACTTTAATCGGATCATTAATCAGTAACAATTACAAACCAATATCAAATGGCAAATATTTAGGTAGACCTGATTTTTTACTCTACTTGTAGATCCTGTGGTGTGGATTAAAGTTTAAAAAATCTATGATATCAGTTGATGTAAGTAAGATTCTTAAGATTTAATCCTAACCACATGGTCTACAAGTGGTAAGATTCTTAAGATTTAATCCTAACCACAGGGTCTACAGGTGAAACAAAAAATGGAGTTTACATAAATATTTTCCATATCAAATTATATGTGGTGAAAACAAAGCAAATTAGGAAAATATTTATCCGAGGAAGAGGTTTTTACTCTTATTTTAGCCTGATATTAATAGGTTTAATTGCCCAAGTTAAATTTGGTTAATCAAATTAAAAATCAACATGGAATTTGAATTCAATTAATAGAATTTTCTACCAAGTTAAATTTAAATTAAAACTTGATTAAAAGTTATAAGACTTTTTTTTTTCTAATTTTGATCGATCCTCACCCCTAACTTTCTGTTAGTTTAGTTATTCCAACGTGTAATTTACTGTTAAAAAAACAAAATTTTCCCGCCCGAGTATTTAAAAAAACAAAGAAATTTTTTAGATATACTCGATTTTTTATTTCACTTATAAGTTTTGTAGTCAAAATTAAATATTAAAAAATTTTACTTACATCAACTGATATCATAAAGTTTATAAAATTTAATCTATACTACAAAATTTACAAATATAACTAAAGATCAGATTTACTTAAATATTTGCTAAAAAAACCACTAACCTAATAGGAGAATTCAAATTTCTCGTAATCCTGTTTGATACAACTTTGACCTAATTAATTGTGCAGGGTGAAGGCTTTGTGGTCCATCCCATAACAGCAGAACTGTCAGGCGCCGGCACGCACTTCTTCTACGGGTAGGGTAACATCTATACCTCCCTCATAAAAAGTCCAAAAACTACGTTAAAATGAAACTTATTCAATATATTTCTGTTTTTAATTTGTCATTTAAACTTACCTTTTTGGCTTTATCCCACATAAAATATTTAAATAGATTCGATTTTGAGATTTCACTTGAAGATTATATGATCATTATTAAATTTTATAAAATTTTACTTACATCAGGT
Source organism: Cinchona pubescens (assembly GCA_025175665.1). Lineage (NCBI taxonomy): Eukaryota > Viridiplantae > Streptophyta > Magnoliopsida > Gentianales > Rubiaceae > Cinchona > Cinchona pubescens. The sequence goes on along the minus strand of JANKKI010000075.1, from coordinate 7,383,637 downwards.
CAGCTGATATAATTTATTCTATAAAATTCAATTTTAACTATAACGTTCATAAATTAGATAAAAAATCAAATCTATCTAAATATTTCTCTCACACATAATCCAATTTTTTGTTTCACTCAATTTATTAAATTGTGTCTACCTAAATATTTGTCATTATAAATAGTGTAAAGTAGTATAAAATTTTATTTTATTTAAATAGTGCATTTACCATACCAGTTCTTGCTTCTGTCATATCGAACATAGAAATTGATCAAGGTGAAAATACCATTTTCATGCTTTACCTTTGAAATTTTGTTCAGTTTGGTACGATTACAATTTACAACAAACCAATATAGTCCTTTATTCACATAAAAAAAAATAACTTGACCAAGGATATTTAACAAATTGCTGTACGATTAAAAACTAAAATTACTATTTTGATCCCTTATTTTTGGATCTTATCCAATTTAATCTTGCTCAAGGCACTTGTACCGAATTGACTCAAAATTAAAAGACAATACCAAAAACTTAAAAAAAAAAAAAATCAAAAAATCACCAATTTTTTATGTAAAATATATTATCAGTCATAATATTTATAGTAAAATTTCATTTTAAAATCTACCAAAACACCATCTCAAAATTTTGATTTGAAAATCCACCCTAAATACTGCTATGCAAATATTCTTTCAAGAAATGTTTAAAATAATAAAAAAAAATTCTTTTGTTAAAGTGAACTTTTTTTGGTAATGTTTTCAAAATTTAAAAATATTGCATGTATTAACAAAAGTTGTATTTTGGGTGAAAGCAAAATTTTCTAAAAGCATTAATAAATTATTTTCCATTTTCTTTTCATTTTAACAAAACTAAATTTTAAATTGGAAAAGCCATTCTCAGTATTAGTCCCTCACATTATCTATTTGTATTTATTTAGTCCCTTACTTTTAAAATGATGATTTTTAGTACCTTATGTTACCCATTTATATTTATTTAGTCCCTTACTTTAAAATGATGATTTTTAGTCCCTCAAAAATGTAAAATGTCACATTTCGATGCCTAAACTAAATCTCGAATACTTTTTAGCCTGAATTAGTTGTGTGTTGTTACATAACATATTTTGTTAGCAAAATTTGAGAACTCGTTTTTCCTTTCCAATACAAAACTTGAGCATTGGATTGAGTCATAAAATTTGAGAAAAGAAATACCACAAGTCAGTTATTGAAGTGATCTTAAATACAAATAAATTGTTAATTAATCACTTATTTCATATTCTTCACACTTATAGAACATTCTACTTAGACTAATTTATGAATTTTTCTCAAAAAATATGTCATATGAGTAACATATGACAAATTTAGACAAAAAATGCTATCAATTTGAATCGGGGGATCAAAATTCAATGTTTTACAAAAATGAGGGACATGACAAATTTAGACTAAAAACTGCTTGGGATTTTATTCATGGACCAAAAATCAATATTTTACATTTGTGAAGGATTAAAATTCATCATTTTAAAAGTGAAAGACTAAATAAATACAAATGTGTAATGTGAGAGACTAAAAATAACATTTTGAAAGTGAAGTGTTAAATAAATACAAATACGTAATGTGAGGAACTAATACGGTGGTTATCCTTTAAATTTGTTTAGAAGTGTAAATGATTTTGGAGTTCATTTGTTTTTATTTCAAATCTAAATCTTTTTCATACAAATAGAAGATTTTCTAAAAATGGTATCCCGGATGTAGTTTTTGTTAATAATTTTTTCTAGAAAAATTATGTACAATGACAATAGCCTTTTTTTTTTTTATATATATAAAAATTTGGTGAATATATGTTTCTAAATAATTTTATAATGTATACGTTTGAGTCAAAACTTTTCAGAATAATTTTTTTTTAATTCATCAAAAAGCTAAAGTTTTAAAATTTTAAATTTTGTGGGAATTTTGATGATTTTCAAACTTCATTTGTTTTTTTTTTTTTTTTCCTTTTTCAAATTTAATGTTTTCCACACTAGTAATATACTTTCCAAAGTGAAATTCTAGGTAAATTGTTCAAATTATTATTTTTATGTATGATAAAAGAAATTTCAAGAAAAATTTGTAACTTTTTATGTTTTCAAGTATTTTTTATATATTTTTTCATTCGAGTCAAATGGGAACAAATTACATAAGGTGTGACTAAATTGGACGAAATTTAAAAAATAGGAAACCAAAATAGGCAGTTTTTGTTCAATTTAACAACCATATGCGTGTCACATAAACTTTTCTGATGCCTTTTTACAAATTTTTCATTAAGTGTCCTAAATTGGCCATTTAAAAAAAAAAAAAAATGAGGGACTGAATTACATAATGATGATAAATAAGGATCAAATTGGATAAGATATCAAAGATAAAGGACTAAAATAATATTTTTCTCAATAAAATTAGATGGTCGATAACTAACCTTTGGTGGTACATTCTTACTTGAACCTGTTCCATGTAATACTACACGAACTCTTTAATTTTAAAGAGGTCACATCACCTACGTAGGTGATGTGACCTTTTTAAAACTAAGAGAGCTATAGTAGGTAATGTGACCTTTTTAAAACTAAGAGAGCTATAATACAAGTCAAAAACATGATACAAATAAAAATTTTCAACCCTTGGTCACTTGTTCAATTACTGATTATCTTAAATTTAGAATTCGTGAAAAACTAGCTTAAAGCTTGTATAACTATGTTTGACTTGTACGAATTCTAATGTTTAGGACAACTATTTACTTACATAAATACTTTAGGTTTGTGTTTAGATGGATGAATTTGAATTGAAAAAATGATTAAAAATTAATAGAATTAAATTGGCAAATTTAAAATAACATAAAATTTGAATACATTTTAAATTCACTTATTTAATTATTAAAATCATATTTTTACTTTTGATAAATTTTAAATAAGATCATAACTTAATTAATTAATTAATTTAGACAACTTATCATTTATTTAAATTTCAATTCTAAATCCATTCAAATCTTTCTATCCAAATGGAATGTAGAGTTAATTGGTGATCAGCGCATGAAATAAGATGCTAAATTGAGTATAATATTTGTACATAGATGACAACTTTGGATAAAAATTAGTCTCGATCATAAGCTGTGTTAAATAGAAATTTAGACAAAGAAACGGTTTGTATATTATACAAAATACTAAAAGACGAAAAAAAGAAGAAGAAAAGAGAACAAATCAAATAGAAAAAGAAATGGATCAAACTGAGGAACAGATACGAGAGTGTGCCTAAACGCTCTTTTCTATTTTTCTTTTTGTTTTTCTTCTTTCATATTATGTTATCATGGATTTTAGTGTGGCACTAAACCACCAGACCGCTTGGTGATGGGACATTATACATGAATGAAGTCCACCATATAATTCTCATAAATTATTTATTTAATAAAACATTATTTATACCTTAAATGATGTGAGATAATATAACTTTTTATAGATAAAAAATTTATGTTATTATATATTATAAATTCGATTTATTTAAAAATTTTCGCTTAATGATGTATCCCTATTTTCATTGTTCAGATTTTGAATTTTAGTACAAGAGTTCATTGTCAATATTTTTCTACCCATTCTGTTCTTTTCTTTCCTACCTCCCCTTGAAGGATACCAAATGCCTATGATCAAACTTTTCTCCCAAGACACATAACACTACTAACACTGTTATGGTAATTTCATACCCAAAATACCTATTAATCTCATATTGGGAAATTTTTATATGAACTAGTTTTATAGTATAGTGTGATAAATTTCTTGATCAATACTGAACCACATTATTCACTTAAGGAAATATGAGGTGAATTGAAGTGAGGTGGCCCAACATGGACTCTCTTACATTTTCTTAAACAAGTGAGGTAATTCAATATGCACTAAAAAAGTTGACACTATACTATAAATTCGATTTATACAAGGTATAGCAATTATTTTCTAGTCACATGTACATGACACATCATAGTGAACTTTGGCCTACCGATAATAATGATATGGTAAATAGATTAAGGTATTAAAATCTCATGTATTTTAGTGAATTAATTAGCATAATGCCTATATATGGTTGATTTCAGGGTTTGCAGAACGCAGAGTATGAAAAATGTATCAGCAGATGGAAAAATAATCTTATGCTTCTCGAACGTGGGATCAGTGAGGAGGGAAGAGGCGGAGGCAGCCGCACGAAATACTAGCGCAACTGGGCTCATCTTTGTGGAGCCATTGAGTAGGCTATTTCCAGATATTACCATTCTCCCTTTTGTGCAGCTTGACATCATTCAAGGCACCAAAATGGCTCAATATCTCTCTCAGTCTATAGAGTTAGTCACACATGCTTTCGCTCGATTGTTTGCGTTGCTCAACTTAATTAATTCCCGCTCTCTATCTTCATCTTACGAATAGTATAGCATTTTTTTTTTTGAAATACAACTGATAATGAGAATAAGTATCTCTGTCGTGTAACTAATTTTTTTTACCTGAATTGCGTATGGGCGGTTTCCCACATGTCTATATGAAGCCCTCCCATAGTACAGATTTTTCCCAGTAAGACGGTTCTTAAAAGGTCACCAGCACCCATAGTCGCGGACTTCTCTTCCAGAGGGCCAAGTTCTATTTCCCCTGATTTTCTTAAGGTAACCAATTATTCAAGCATTCAAATTAATACTCTTAATATATATATATATATACACACACTTTTAACAATTGGCAATAAAGTAATTATGATATTAGTTTTAGTGTCAAATTAATGCTTGTTTATTGTTACTAAGTACTAAGAGAGATTGTATTGAATAGCCAGATATAAGTGCACCAGGAATAAACATACTGGCAGCATGGCCTCCAAAGACTCCTCCAACTCTAGTTCAAGAAGACAGTCGTTCGGTTAATTGGAATTTCCAATCAGGGACTTCTATGGCATGTCCTCACGTATCCGGCGTGGTTGCCCTTACGTCTTAAATCTGCTTATCCTGACTGGTCTCCTGCTGCAATTAGATCTGCTCTCATGACTACTGGTTAGTAATTTTGCATTACCTCCATTCTTTCTTATAATTATATTCAACAGGAAAAAAAGCATTTTAATTAATTTAGTGTCGTAGAGATGCTCTTTAGGGTACGTAGCTTTTGTCCATTCTCCCCTTTTAATTAATTTTTCAGTGTTATTTTTCCTATCAACTCTTATTGCGCGTACGATGTGTAGCTTATACCATTGACACATCAAACGATCAAATTCTTGCTGTTGGATCAATCAAAGCGTCTGACCCTTTCGACATTGGTGCTGGCCACATAAATCCAATAAGAGCAATGGATCCCGGATTGGTTTACGACATGAAGACTCAAGACTACATCATCTTTCTTTGTAACATTGGCTACAATGAAGACCAAATTAGGAGTTTGGTTCCTCATACTCACAGTAATACAAATAATAGTAAAAACACGTACTGCTTCTCCGACCTCCAGTTCATCGGAAGCAGGTAGAATAACCAGCAATGCAAACCCAAATTACCCATCCATCACAGTACTAAATCTACAGAGGACCACAACAATTACAAGGACAGTTCATAACGTGGCCAAGGGTCAGGGGTGGAAGGTAGCGGTTTATTTTGTGAGGGTGGTGAATCCTCATGGAGTAGATGTGGTGGTGTGGCCTAAGCTCTTAATTTTCTCACCAATCAAGCAAGAATGTACCTACTATGTCACCTTCATACCCAACAAGATATCCCAAGGAAGATATGATTTCGGGGAGATTATTTGGTCGGATGGCTTTCACTATGTAAGAAGTCCGCTGGTTGTCCTTGTTAACACCAGTACCACTGCAGCTTCTGCTGGATTTCAAGCCACTGCAAACATTTAGATCCTTTCTACCTCTTTTTTGTTTTCTTCTAAACGTTAAGCTTGATGTTAAATTCCATGAAGATCATGTGTCTGTATTCCAGACTATCGATCATATTGCACGACAGATGAGTTAAACAATATATTGTTGTATAATAAAAGAAAGTAAGCATCATATTTCATTACAGGTCTAGAGTATCATACCATAGTTATCGAAACTCTCCCCACCCCTATGAACTGCGTACTGATTTATGTGTATCGAAACACGATTCATTTGGGTATTGAAACGTGGCGATTCATGTTTCGAAACGTCAAAGGTAGCGAATCCTATAAAAAAATATTCTCTATATCTAATTAAAACTATTTAGTATTAGATTGAAAATAATAGTTCTTGAAAGTAGAATATTTTCTTTTCTCTAGTCACTAAAAGTTTAATATTTATTAGAAATTTAATATTATATACCATCAACTACCTATATATCCCTATAATATAGCAACTTTTTTTAAGAAGTGGTATATCATGATATATCGATTAAGTTTTTCTTACATATCTGATATTCTAAAAAGTGGTGAATTGCGTTTTCGTACTCGTATCGTGTTTCCTAACGTATTGCGTTCTAGTAACTATGTATCATTAAAAGGACTATCAATTAATTACTATATGGTACATTTTCAATTGTTTAAGACCAATGGATCTAGGGCTGACCTGGGAAAACATTTTATAATCGGTAGTGGCTAAATTGCTATTAACCTAAAGAGCGTTGATTATTAGTAGCTTCTTGGAAAAGTTGCAATTGGATCGGCAAATAGTGGTGAATAATGTTTGGTTTTATGATAACAAAAAGTATCGTTTGCATTGAAAAATAATGGTGAATGATGATACAAGAAGTGCTCATCCAATAGAATAGTGCCACGTATTTTATAACCTTTACGAGGGTAATTCTGTAATATAACATTATTGCCAATATACCTTTACTCATGTGTATGATTAGACAATCCTGTTTAGCAGATCATCAGGATCTGACCCTCCAGAGATCATAAGGTACCGACCTTGAGGACGGGAACTTGTTCGGATAAGTATTGATTAGGTAATTCGATTCACAAACAAGTAATAATCCTGAATAACCCTAATGAACACCTACACACGCTCCGCAAGTGTCAGCCTTTCTCTTTTTTGTGCTCCCAATCCGTGCTACACTTAGGTTTTCACCCTAAGTCAGCCTTTCTCACACTCACAACAATAGAAGAGAGAGAATTGAGAGAATGAAAATTCTATATATTGAATTGCTCAAACTTGTGTGGTCTCTTACAAATGAGGGGGTTGGCTTCTTTTTATACTGACAAGAGAGAATTCTAGAACCTACTACACTAATTACAAATTCACATGATTCTAAAAAATTCTATACAGAGAATATTTCTCCTAGAATATTCTGGGGAATCTAAGGAAAGTCTAAAGAATTCTAGAATATTCCTTTATCTTCTGGAAAAGAGTCTGGATCTTCATTCTGGGCCAAACGTATGGGCCTTCATTTTGGACCAAACCTCTTCGTCTAAATTGACGGATCGTGTCATTCTCCCCCACCTATTCTGGCAACGTCCTCGTTGGCTTTCGCGGTATTGAATGCTTCAATCTGCTTCTTGAACTGCCAAAGGGCCTCGGCCGGCTCCTCGCAACTATCCTGGCTTTTGTGCAGATCTTTCCATCGTACCTTGTATTCGATCCTGGGATTGCAATATTGTTTGCGTACTTCTCGTACCTTTAGTATGCAATCCACCTCAAGATCGTACGAGGTTTTTGCTCCCATAGGTGCTCGTTGTGACAGCTCGCGGTTGGGGTCCTCCTCGTCCCCGTGGTATGGCTTCAACAAGCTCACATGGAACATCGGATGAAGTTTTAGCTTCGGAGGGAGTTCCACCTTGTATGCCACATTCCCTACCCATCTTAGTACCTTGAATGGTCTCTCGTACCTTCGAAGTAGTCCCTTATGCACATTTCGGTATCTAAGTATGGAGTGCATCTTGACTAGCACGAGGTTGCCTTCCTCAAACTCGAGGAATCGTCTATTCTCACCAGTCCACTTCTTTATCTTCTTAGCAGCCTTTTGTAGGGATGCCCTTGCCAAATCCGCCTCTTTTTACCATGTCTTGTCAAGTTCGTATGCTGCAGGGCTACCACACTTTTTGTCCCGCCACGACGATGCTAGGAGTGAGTGGTTGTTATCCCATCACTATTTCGAAAGGACTCTTCCCTGTGGACTAGTTCACCTGCAAGTTAAACGAGAATTGGGCAACATCAAGCAATTTTGCCCAATTTTTTTGGGTTGAGCTCACATAATGCCTCAAGTATAGCTCCAGTAGTGCATTCACCCATTTTGTTTGAGGATATGAGCTAGTCGACATGTTGAGCTCCCCAGTTCAAACAACTCTGTCCAGAACTTCCCAGTGAATCAGGGATCTCGATCGTTCACAATTGTTCATAGCACTCCCCATTACTTTACGATATGCTTCATGAATAGCCGAGCTGCTTCCTCAGCTGGACAGTCTTTGGAAGCGGCTATGAAAGTTCCATACTTTGAGAACCTGTCTACCACTACCACGATGGTTTGGCATCCCTCAGATTTTGGCAAGCCAATTATAAAGTCCATTGAGATGCTTTCCCATGGTCTCTCTGGAATGGGCAAAGGTTCCAGTAATCTCAAAGCACCCGCCGTTTTGGATTGCTCGATCTTGTCTTGTTGGCACACCAAGTAAGGTCGAACATAAGTCTCCACATCGTCTCTCATCCGAGGCCAATAGTATTTTTCCTGCATCAGTGCCAAGGTACGGTGCATCCCTGGGTGACTAGCCCACTTCGAGTCGTGACACTCCTTCATTAATTTTAATTTCCCATGATGTGGCATGTAGAGGCGCCGCTCTTTTGTGTAGAGCAACTCTTCCTCGGCCTAGAACCTTCAAGTTTTTCCTTCCTAGGCTTATTCAATAAGGCTCCTAGCAGTTGTATTGTGCTTCAATCCCTCCTTGATCCTGTCAAGCAACAGACTCTCAAGTTGGCTAATGGCTGCAAGCATTGTCTTTCGGCTCAAGGCGTCAGCAGCAGAGTTGACCCTTGCAGGCTTGTACACCAGTACATAGTCGAACTTAACCAAAAAGTCTTGCCATCTCGCCTGCTTGGGAGAGATCTTCCTTTGGGACTGGAAGTAGCTTGTGGCGACATTGTCCGTCCGCACCGTAACATGGGACCCCAATAAGTAGTGCCTCCATGTTCTTAGGCAATGGACGACCTCTGTCATCTCTTTTTCTTGCACCGTATATCTCATTTTCGCCTCACTAACCTTTCTTGACTCGTAGGCCACTGGATGTCCTTCGTGCATCAATACCCCACCAATGGCAAAGTCTGATGCGTCTGTCTCCACCTCGAAGGCCTTTGAGAAGTCTGGCAAGGCAAGTACTGGTTCTTGGGTCATTATTTCTTTCAGTTTTTCAAAAGCTCCTTGGCACTCATTAGCCCATTCCCATACCTTTCCTTTCTTTAGCAACTCCGTGAGGGGCATGGTGATGTTGGAGTAGCCTCGCACGAACTTTCGGTAGTAGTTTGTCAATCCAAGGTATGATCGTAGTTCCGTCACCTTGGTAGGGGGTTCCCATTCCACAATAGCTAGGATTTTTGACACATCCATCCGAATATGGCCTCTCCCTACAATGTGACCAGCCCGAGGAACGGCACCTCTTGTTGTGCGAACACACATTTCCCCTTCTTTATGAGGAGTTGGTTCTCCTTAAGCACCCTAAACACCTCTCTCAAGTGTTGGATGTGCTCTTCTAAGGTGCGATTATAGATCACAATATCGTCAAGGCATACTACCACAAATTTATCGAGAAACTCTCGAAGTACCTTGTTCATCAATGTGCAGAAGGTTGCTGGGGCATTGGTCAAGCCGAAAGGCATGATGAGGAACTCATAGGCGACGTATCGCGTCACACACGTCGTCTTGTGTTCGTCGCCTTCTGCAATGCGTACCTGCCAATACCCTGACCTTAGGTCCAACTTGGAAAACCATCATGCACCTCCAAGCTGGTCGAACAAGTCGACGATCAATGGTATGGGGTACTCGTTCTTTATCGTCAGTTTGTTCAAGGCCCTGTAGTCTAAGCACATCCTCGGGACCCGTCGTGTTTCTTCTGGAACAACATCGGGGCACCAAAAGGAGACTTAGAAGGTCTTGTCGATGTACCCAGCATCAAGCAAATCCTTCAACTGCTTTCTTAACTCTGGGAGCTCCGAAGGGGACATACGATAGGGGACCATCGCAGGTGGCTTGGTGCCGGGGATCAACTCGATCTCGCGGTCTACTTCTCTCTTAGAAGGAAATTCCTTCGACAGCTCTGCAGGCATCACAGTCTTGAACTCTTCCAGCACTATCTCAACCATCTCAGGCACCTCTCTTTGGTTATCTCCCTCATCTACCTTTAGGGTTGCAAGGAAGGTTGGCTCTCCTCGTTTTAACCCGCTGCATAGTTGGATGGCCGATAGGGTCTTGTGATATCTTCCAGACTCCCTCCTCAGAGATTCACGCATTGGTACTGAGAATCCAAAATATAAATGCAGTCGGCGAAGGGAAGCAACATGGCACTAATACGATCAAGGAAGTCAAGTCCTATCACAACATCATAATCATCAAGGGGAATTACCTCAAGTGAAGTCTTGCCCTTCTATTGCCCAATAGCTACGTCTACAGTTGCTTGCCAACCCATGGACATGGACCTCCTAGGTGTTGACGGTCTTCAAGGTGCCAATGCCTTTCCCCACTTGAAGGTTGAATTTCTTGGCGGCCTTGATCGAGATGAAGAAGTCAGTAGCTCTAGTGTCCACTAGAGCGCTTAGCTTGTGGCCTGCTATCTCCACATCGGCGAACATCAAGCCCCTCTTCTTTTGTGACTTCTTCACCTTGATGGTATTTAGGATCCGCAGTGAACCCAATTGCTTTTCCTCTGCTTTCTGCTCCTCCATGGCCATGGCTGCTAATTTTGCTTTCGCAGGACATTCTCGCGCCATGTGTGGACCATCGCAGAAAAAGCACTTCAATGGTCGCTTGCCCTTGTCCTTTGCTGTGAACGACTTCCCCTCATTCTTGGAAGGAAACTTCTTCCTTGCTCCCCCACCAAATTCTTTGCTGCTCTCATTGGCAATCTCCTTACCCTTTGGTTTGGAGAAACTAGGCTTTTCCTTTGGTGGGATTGGCAGGTTCACATTTTCCCGTGGCTTGAACTCCAAGAGGGACTCAGCCATCGACATTGCTTTGGAGAGGTTATCCACATTCCTTCTTTCCAACTCCAACCGTGCCCATGGCTTAAGTCCATCCATACACTGGAAGAAGGCATCCTTCTCACTCATGCTTTGAATTTGCAGCATCAATTGGGAGAACTCTTTCACGTACTCCCTTACTTCACCCTTCATCTCTAGTCGGCTAAGTTTTGCACGAGCGTCCCTCTTTGCATATTGAGGGTAGAAGTAGCTTCAAAACTCGTCCACAAAGTGGTCCCAAGTAGTGATGGCAGTGCCACTATGATTGTCACTCCTGCGCAGCCACCACAATAAAGCGTAATCGGTCAAGTATGACGAGGCAAGATTTACCTTTGGCTCGTCGATCCTAATTCCCGCATTCCGGAAATACTGCTCCATGGACCACAGGAATTTGTCCACTACCTTGGCCTCCCTATGTCCATTGAACTCCTTGGGCTTTGGAGCGTCTGATCGAGCATAAAGGGTGTAGGCTGTAGCATCACCGTCCCGTTGGCAACAGCTCCTCTCAAGGCAATCAATTCTGCCTTGAGTGCCTCAAACTCCTCTTGCATTGTAGCAACTTGGTCTTTCTCCGTACGTATGGCCACAATCTCCTATTTGATGGACACCAATTCTGCCTCTAGACTTTCGGACCTCTGGGTCAAACCATCTATCGCAGTATTCAAGGCACCCTGCATTTCTCCCCTAAGGTCTTCCTCCCTGGACTCGACCCCGTCAATGCGTACGACTGCATCCTCGACAGCGTCGCCAGTTTCTTCCGTGGCCAACTCGAGTTTCTCCACACAAGTAACGGCAGCTGCCAGTACATCTCTTGATGGTTCTCGCCCCCTCCTATCCTTCTTGGTCTGAGGGATCTCCTCATGGGTCACATCGGATGAAGTTCCAGCCATAGTGTCTTCTTGCCATGCACTTGCTACAAAACTCGCTCTGATACCACTTGTCACGGGCTTACTTTTTTTAGTGCTCCCACCTGAAAGTGCGGCACTTAGGTTTTCACCCTAAGTCAGCCTTTCTCACATTCACAACAATAGAAGAGAGAGAATTGAGTATTGAAAACTCTGTATATTGAATTGTTCAAACTTGTGTGGTCTCTTACAAATGAGGGGGTTGGCTCATTTTTATACTAATAAGAGAGAATTCTAGAACCTACTACACTAATTACAAATCCACATGATTCTAGAGAATTCTATACAGAGAATATTTCTCCTAGAATATTCTGGGGAATCTAAGGAAACTCTAAAGAATTCTAGAATGTTCCTTTATCTTCTGAAAAAGAGTCTGGATCTTCATTCTGGGCCAAACGTCTGGGCCTTCATTTTGGACCAAACCTCTACGTCTAAATGGGCGGGTCGTGTCACAAGGATATGAGATATGTTTGTAGATCGGGTGAGTAAGGATCTATTCTATTGAGGACTATATGATAATTACTAGGATTTACAAACCTACTTAATAGTTAGACAAATTAATTGCAAGATTTTGTTCTACCTCTGTAACTAAATTAATTTTAACCATTAAGAAAATTAGAGCAATTACCTAAACTAATTAAAATTAGAGAAAACAATAAAATTTACCGAAAGCAAATTTAAATTGATAAACCAAAAAATTAAATACAATAGGAATAAATTAAAACTACGGAAATGAAATAAGAACGGGAATTGAATTGAATTTAAATAAAAAAGCAAATTTAATAACGTAGCCAGAACAAGAGTTGATGAAATTTGAAATCTAATCTAATATCTAATCTAACTAATGACTACTACTTTTGTTCAACTCCTCATACAATAAGGTATTTATAGGGAGTTTTGGGGTTAAATTCCCTACATAAAGATGGAAACAAGGAAACCCTAAAAAAGGAGTCCAACCGGATGAAAACAGCTGCCAAAATAACAATTTATGCTGAAACACGCAGTAGCTTGTGCACATGTGCACAAATAACTCGCAAAGAACTCTGAAATTTTGCTCTATGGAATTTGTGCACATGTGTAGGCTTTGGGGTGACCCCACACATGTGTAGGCTTTGGGTTGCTCATGTACGCAACTTCCAGTAGTCCCACACTAGTTTCAACTTAATTTTGACCTTGATACTGATGGAATTTGAAAAAACTCAAGACTTGAAAGTTGTAGTAGTACTTCTCTCTTAATTTTCCAAAACATCTTAAATCACCTGAATTGGAGATTTGACAAGAAAGTTATGATCAAAATTCTGAAGAGTGTCCAAATTCGCTCCTTGCCATGCACGTTTCTCATCCTTTTGATTTTTTCTATCTTTTTGATCCTTTTGACTCATTTTTCATTCAAGACCAATACAAACTAAAAGTAAAATAATTAAGCCTATAATTGACTCAAATGTTGCTCGCATCACATGAAAAATGCGGTAAATGATACATAAAATATAAGATATTTATGAGTTTATCAAATACCCCATACTAAATTTTTGATCGTCCTCGAGCAAAATAAAATAAAATAAAATAAAATCAGATAAGCTCCTCACAAATACATCCAACACATTTCTCAATAATTGTCCACATGAATCATACGAACCATGCCATCATCAGACATAATCCAAGAACTCAAGATTTCAAATGCTAATAAAATTCTAGACATGAAATACGGTGTGTGTGTGTGTATGAATATAGCCATTTAATAAAAATTCAGTTTTCAAGACACTCGGATTAAATCATACAAACTGTTAGAATTTTTTTGAACACCCCATAGCTCACTCTTCTTACACATCACCACTAATATAGATAACCAATTCAATTTAATTAGGTAGGAATTTTTAATTTGTAACGTTTGGTTAGGGTATTGGCTAATCAAAGAAAGGGTAAGGACATCACAAAATAAACGAAAGAGTTTTAAATTAATGCTGGCCACATATCAAAATAAAATTGCTTCTCCAACACATTAAACCACATATCCTTATAGATGAATAACCCTACACTTAATCAACAAATACCCATAAAAATTTCATACACAACAAACAAAAAGTTTTCCTTCTTCAAAGTCAACCTAGTTATGACATGCCAACCTTTTTCCAAACATGTCTTTTATATATTTTTTCATCATTTTATTTTCATGTCCGCTCCCAATACGGGGGTACCAGTGATTGGCACTACTAGCAAACACACCACTGCAAGTACCAGCGATAGGCACTACCTACAAATACAGGTACTTGTGATAGGTAATACCTGTAATTACTCCAAGGCAGGTACCAGTGATAGGAACTACCTGCACTTTTCCAAAGATTTTTTCCTTCCTCCCAGTACCCTGTGCCCCATAAATGTACACCATTCACTCCTAAAATTTACTACCCTCATTCAACTACCTTTGACCCTTATATCCTCTTAACAAATAATTGTGTGCAATAAAGTTCTTAAAGGGACATTTTGGGATTGAAAAAAAAGAAATTATTAAACTTATAAAGGTAGGTAAAATGAGTTTTAATGCAAGAAAATGAATTGCTTTTTTCTCTATTCATTACAAATCAAGACTCAAATAGGGTACTAGGGATAAAAATTTCAGTAAAGGTCCTCAGCTTGAGAGGTTCAAACGTTAAAAGAAATGCTCTACTCTCATCTTTAAACCAAATTAAGCTGTTTATAATTTCATTTTGAAAATGTAATAAAGCAAGTTTTGGGATGCAATATAAGTGAGTTTACATAAATATCTCTAAGTGTCAGAAATAAAAATAATTTATGACTAGGTGTTCAAGAATTCTCAGAAATCATGCAAGGAAAATATTAACATCGACTACCTACTCATGAAAGGTTAAACTTAGAAATTATCATGCAAAAAATCAAAGAGACATGCTAAATATATTAAACTTCGTGAAAACTTCAAAAATTTTAAAAAATTCAAGTTATTCAAACAAAAACTTTCAAAAATCTTAAAAAGCTCTCAAATAAAAAGAAAAGCTAAAATATCAATGCAAAATTTCAACTAACTACACTAAACAAATATAAATCCAGATAACTCTCCACCCCATACTTAGAAAGAAACATTGTCCCTAATGTTAAAGAAAATAAGAGCATAAAGAGGGATAAAAGAAAAGCTTCTCTGGCAGTGTAGAACGGTTAGTATAGTGCATCACGGCATAAATATCCATGAGGCGAGTTCAAACACGTCATTAACACTAAAAAAGAAAACAAAATATTAAACCTATTAAGAAAAATAAGAAAATCGAGAAATAAGATTCTACGATAGTAAAAAAAACTTAATTCCTTATGGGCATACATAATTAACACCACAATAAGCTAAAAAGAAAAGAACAAAAAGTACAATATCATCCTAAATAAACTAGAAGTCAAGAAAAATAGAAAAAAACATTAAGTCCCTTGGAGAAGCACTAGAAGTCCACAGCTTCATCAAAACAGCCCTATAAGTCAAGACTCATCATCAGAAGGAATTAGCTCCTGTGGGAATAGAAGTAAAGGTGGAAATGTAGAGGAATCCTCCCCACGCTGCTGGGCTAATTGTCGAGCCTCCATGTTTTGCTGCCACGCTTGCTGATAATGACCATATGTAGTAAATTGAAGTCATATGCACTGTTGATTCCTCTAGAATTTGATTAAGCAGCTCTTCCTGATTCAGCCTTGGAACTGGTTCACTGGTCAATGGCTGTGAAGTGAAAGCCTAAAAACAGCTTCAGCTAATTGGGGCCCTTGCACCATCCAGTGCTATAAGCTTACCGGGCTTCAATATTTCCTCGGCCGGGTCATCCACAAGACCACCATCAATACACAAAGTAGTAACCAAATGTGGGAACCATAAGCTAAACTGTTTAACAACTGTGGTATAATGAATCTACTGGTTAATCAAATGGCCCACATTTATCGGCCTACCTGAAGCAATGGAATATAACAACTTAGCTTGCTCTAAAGTAACATGTTTAAGATGACAAACCGGAAAGAGATGAGCACATATGAACTTGAACCAAACGAACCAAATAGGCTACAACTTATTAGCATAAAAATGACACGCAAATCCCCTAGCAGCCTTTGTCCATTCTACTTCACCTATGTAGATAAGGCTTGTGATATCGTTAATGAAAACCGATTAAAAAAATGGTTAAATCAAAAACCCTAATTGTTCTTCTTGAATTAATTTCATGTCTTTGGGTTATTAATAACCCACCATAGATTGTCTAAAATTAATTAAATTAGCCCACATATGTTATTCATTCCCCCACGTAATCATATATTAAACCCAAGTTTTTCCTCGATTTAAATACCATAAATAAAGACAAGAGTTTATAAGTAGTGTACAAAATATTTTTGCTTGTACTATTAAATTTTAAATTAGTTTAAAACAACCTTTATATTTTCTCATTTTTAAAATTGGCCTAAATCAATTTTAAGACTTAATTTGTACATCCCATGCATCACCATACAATACGATACACACTATGCAACCCTTGCACTTTCGTCTTCTAGCTTGAAGTTAATTGATCTTCATGGCATTGTGTGTGTGACCACTAAGTTCATGATCCTAGTGACATCGGGATAGTTATCAAATAAATTCATAATGACTAACTAGGTCAAGGATTTTCTCCATTATCTCATAACTCGATATCACATCAAAACCTTAAAAGCATCTTTTGGAGATAAAAACTCTTAATTTCTAAAATTGCCCCCGGAAACCACGAGTGACGTCTAGCAACAAATCCTGGTTATCAATAGGATATGAATGAGATGAATTCATCATAAACCTTTATATCATGATTACCATCTGGTAAAATCCTTCCATTTTGGTATCCAATCTAGATCATGGCCATGGTTTCCTTGTCAAGTTGATATGCGATCTCTTATATGACTTTTGTGTATCTTAGCACATATATTTAATTAAGAAACTCTTTCCTTTATATGTCAACTACCTTAGCTAAAGATTTCCTTGGTAAGATGATTCACTATTATCATATCATTGACCCCTCTTTATTTTTCACTTAAAGAGTAATAGATTCTTACATGATGTGCAACCTCTCCATGCATGAACTATGTGATGCCAATTAGTGTTTTCTTATACCCTAAGGAGCAAAAGGCTGTACACCCCCTGAACTTTCATAAGTTACTAGATTTGCGTTGCTAAACTTTTTAAGAGGCCAAAATGGTCGCCAAAGTCTCAAATTTGTCGTCCGATGCCCCTTCTGTCCATTTTGATCGTTAAGGTGGTGTTAGTCAACAACACATTCCATCCGCGTGATGTTTGAAAGAGGCAAAATTATAAAACCATCATATTAAAAAAATGGATATTATTAAAATTCTGTTTCCTCCCTTCATTTTGACTTGTCTCTTATGCTTATACATTATCAATGCAACCTCACCTTCTTCAATTTTTCCCCACACCACTATAGCTCCAACAATTTTTTCTTGTTTCATTTGGTCTCTCTCTCTCCTTTTATTTTTTACGTTATTTTTTCTTTGTATCTTTTTGAAACATTTTTTTCTCTCATTTTCACTTCATTTGTCCTTACTGTTATCTAATAAAAAGTACAGTGCCCTTTAGAGGACTTGGTTGGCCTAAAATCTCATAGATAGCTTTTGTAGATTCAAGTAAAAGATTCATATCTCATTTTTGGATCTATTTAAATACACCTTGGTACAAAGATCCTAAAAAATTTTAGATCTCTTTTATTATTGTTATTATTCAGAACAAAATTAGAATCTCATTTCCTTTTGGGGACAAAACTCAATTTTTTTTTTCTTTTAGGATCATTGTTTTGAACAAAAATCCAAGAAAATTTTTAGAAATTTTTTTGAACCCCGTTACTTGTGAACAAAGATCTTGAAAAAAAAATTTAGATCTTTTTCTTTATTTAGAACAAATATCTGAATCTCATTTTTTTGGAAACGAAGACCTAATTTGTTTTTTTTTTCAGGATCATTGTTTTGAACGAAGATCTAAGAAACTTTTTTAGAAATTTCTTTGGATCTCGTTACTTGTGAATAAAGACAGCTTTAAATTTTAGATCTTTTTTTTTTTAAATTTAGAACAAAGATCCTGAAAAAAATTTAGATCTTTTTTTTTTTTAATTTAGAACAAAGATCTAAATCTCATTTTCTTTGGGAAACAAAGACACGATTTGTTTGTTTTTTTTTGTATTTTTGGTTCTTAATTTTGATGAAACATGGATCCTAAAAGGAAAAAAAAAAGTCTAGGGGGGTTTTATTTTTTGGATGATAAAGAAGAAAAAGAAGAGACACAAACACCTCGGGCCAACTAGATTAGATCTAGAATACTGGCGCTTGAGGGTATTCCAGCCGAGCAAATAGTAGATTAAATATAAGAAATTTGTTAAGCAGAATAGACTTAGAACATTACGAAGTTTATTATAGTAGAAAAAGAAGAAGAAAACAAGATCCAATTTAGTAATTTAGTTTTTGTTGACTTCTCAGTACCTTCGTCTGCCATGTATTTTTTGGATGATGGCAACGATGAAAATAAATCTATATTTTCATTCTTAATCGTCGGGATGATAATGACAGTGAGGGAGGATATACTTGTTTTCTTTTTTGTTGGAGCAAAGAAGAGTGAGTTTAAGAGATAATTATATTAGTATGAAATTTGCAAGATTTGGATCCATCACTTAGGGATGATTTTGATCACACCTTTACTACACAATTTTCGAATAATTGCTATGAGATTGAAATGGGAAATTTTTTTGAAACTTTCCTCCAAAACCTTTTCTGGCAATTGCCCTATTTGATTTAGGAATTCTAAATGATTTGGTAAAGTGTAGTGAAGTGTTGATGATAACTAAGTAGTAATAATGCATATGGTAGCTAGATGATTTTGCCCCTTTCAGACATCAGGTGGATGGCACATGTTGTTGACTAATTCCACCTTAATGATCACAATGGACGGAAGGGGCATTGGACGACAAATTTGAGAGTTCAGTGACTATTTTGGCCACTTAAAAAGTTTAGTGGCCAAATCCAGTAACTTATGAATGTTCATAGAGGTGTACGGCCTTTTGCTCTACCCAAAAAGAGTACAATATTATGCACCATAAACTTCATAAATTCAAGCACGAGGTATTCATAACACTATAAGTAAAAGGACCAATCCACACAATCATTGACAAGAAATTGAAAACCCTATATGATCCAATATAAGTTATGGTCTACTTCAAATGTGCATTGTTTTAGCAATCATTTATTGTGTCAATTCTCACAAGTCATGTGAAATGATATGAGACTAGATCATCCTCACTTATGAACAACTCATGTCACATTGAAAGAAAGTCACGATACTAGCTTCTAAGTGCCTCACTGAGTACCCTCTACTAGGAACTATATATATGTGTGTGTGTGTGTGTGTGTGTGAATGATGTAATTAAAGATTTAGTATCTGATAAGCTCATAAATATCTTATATTTTACGTATCATTTATCACTTTTTCGTGTAATGTATACAATATTTGAGTTAATTATGGGTTTAATTATTATTTTTTTAGTTCGTATGGGTCTTGAATGAAAAAGGAGTCAAAAGGAACAAAAAGTTGTAGAAAAATAAAAAGGATGAAAAACATGCACGAGCAAGGAGCGAATTAGGACACTGTTCACTGTTTTGATCATAACTTTTTTGTCCAAGATCCAATTGAGGTTATTCAAGATGCTTTGAAAAGCTAAGAGAGAGGGCTACGTAACTTTCATGTTTTGAGTTTTTCAAATTCTATTAGCATCAAGATCAAAATTGAGGTTGCAGCAAGGGTAGGGCTACTGGAAGTTGCATACATGTGCGACCCAAAGCCTGTGCATGTGCGCAAATTCCATAGAGTAAAATTTTAGAGTTCCTTCTTGCGCATATGCGTGAGTTATTTGTGTGAATGTGCATAAGCTGTAGCATGTTTTAGCGTAAATTGTTATTTCGGCAGCTATTTTCAACCGATTGGACTTCTTTTTTAGGGTTTTCTTGTTTCCATCCTTATGTAGGGATTTTAACCGTAAGACTCCCAATAAATACCCCATTGTATGAGGAGTTGAACATAAATAGTTATCATTAGTTAGTTTAGACATGAGATTAGAAAATTCATTAGATTAGGGTTTTATTTTCACATCAAGACTTCAAACTTCATCAACTCTTGTTTTGGCTATGCTATTGAATTTGCTGTCTTTATTTAAATTCAATTCAGTTCTAGTTCTTATTTCATGAGGATTCTGTAGTTTTAATTTAATCTTATTGCGTTTACTTTTCTTGTTTATTAATTTAACTTTGCTTTCAGTAAATTTTATTGCTTTCTCTAGTTTTAATTAGTTTTGGTAATTTTCTTATTTTCTTAGTGATAAAAGTTAATTTAGTTATGTAGAACAAAATCTTGCAATTCATTTGTCTAACTAGAAAGTAAGTTTGTGAACCCTTGTAGTTGTCCAATAGTCCTCGTGGCAACGATCCTAACTCACCCGATCTACAAACATACCTCATATCCTCGCAAGCGTGTAAGACTTAATTACTTGTTTGTGAATTGAATTACTAATTAATATTTACCCGAACAAGTTTTTGGTGCCGTTGCCAATCTACTATTGTAGGCGAATATTTGGTTTAGCGAGCTTTACTAGATTAGACTTTTTATTTTTTTAATTAATTACAATTGCTTCTTGTTCTTTTTTATTTTTTAATTTTGGATTTTGCTTTAACATTCAAACTTTGGTTTTTTCCAATTGTAGTTTATGGTTGTTGGTCCCAAAGCAACCTAAGAGGGGGGTGAATTAGGTTTCTAAAAATATTTTTAAAAAGATTAAACTTAATGAAAATTTTCAACTAACAATTAATATAATGAAGATAGAATTGATGAAACTGTAAAGAAAGAAAGAGAGAAAATTAAACAACCAATACTCCCAACCTAACAAGCTTGAAGTATTAATCCACTAGAATGCTTCACACACTTGGTGAGCCAATAATCTTTACAAAGTAGGGAAATTCTTGCTCACACTAAAAACCTTTTAGTTGAGCCACGAATTTTACTCACAATCTCACTTTTGTACAAGATTATCACTCCACTCAAAAATGAACAGCACTCTAAACTACACACTAATACAATATAGCACTTTAGCCAATTTGCACTCAAATTGTTCTTTTATAAGGCTTGTATTCAATGTATTAGATAATCTTTACAGAATAATAGAGCAGGTATTTATAGGAGCAATAAATGGTGGTTGTAACTACTCGTCCTAACGGCTAAATAATAAATGCACAAAAACTAGCCGTTGAGGTTTCGGACGTCCGAGATAAGTATGATGCATCCGACATAGCGTCCGATCTCCGTGTAGTTGGTGAAGGATATCGCTCGGACGGCTGTGCATGCGTCCGTTCCATCGTCCGAACAGAGCTTTGGACGGTCGTGTTCGTCCAAAAGAAACTTCGTTCGGACAGTTGTATGTGTCCGTAGAGAAGCATTACGAAACATGATTTCTGCCTGTTAGTTCGGACGGTGAAATGCGTCCTAGAAACCTGACATAGTTCGGACAATGTGCTGCATCCGAACATCCTGATTCCAGCAGAAAAAGTAACAGTCCTACAAAGATTGTTTTCAGAGTTTAGTACTTATGTCATCATCAAAATAAGGTTTGGAAAACATCCATCTCCCCTTTTTGATGATGAAAAACAGTCATAGAATAATCAACCTGTAAAATTAACAGATATGAGTAATAACACAGCCAATCATTTTGCAAGTTTTTATTGTATAAGGCCTACTCCCTCTTTTGACATCATTAAACAAAGCTCCCCCTGAGAAAGTATACTCAAATATTCAATATGAATTAACAACAAGGTTAAGCCTGGATCATCATCAACACCAATAGTACAAAAAGTCAAAGTAATTCATAAAATTATAATGAGAGCAAATCCAACTAGTCAAAGGAAAAATTCAAAGAAATGCCAAAACTAAAATACATATTATCATAGATTCTAGGTCGAGTCATTTTTCTTCTTAGAGCATTTTTCAAACTTGCAGCATTTGGAATGGGAGTCATCATCAGTAGCCTCACTATCTTCATCTTCTTCATTACGTCGTTGCATGATGAAATTGAATGTGTCGTCAATGTCCTCATCATTGCCTTCATCTTCATTGGCAGCACCTTGATTATCTATGTCCTCTTCGTCATCCTCATGAACATCCTCTTCTTCGGCATTGTCATCACTTTCGGTAGAGGAGTCGAGTGGATATTGTGATTGCATATTGGCAAATTGAATAACTGAGCGGAAGCAGACATGCCCAAGCTAAGTGCCTCTTGGAGGATCAACTGACGAGTTTCAATTCACTTTAACTTACGATTAGTGTGACGTTGAAAGGAACTTACTTGAGTGCTCAAAGAATTGAGAAGGCCACATATTTGTGAAAGTGAAGGTTTGGAGGAAGATAGATGTGTATCATGGACTGGTGGAGGTGTTTGAGGAGGAGGAGAATGATGAGGTGCCAAACCAGAGATAAAGGCCTGGGATTTTGAACGTTCAATATCAAAGGCTACCTTAGTGAACCATTGATCATTAAAATAACGGAGGCCTTTTCGCTCAATAAAAGATTTGTCGAAATAGGGAGGAAATTGTTTGTTTCCGCTGAAAGGTACATCATGGAAATCAAATACTTTGGTAAGAAATTTTCTGAAAGGAATGTTTCGTCGGGTATTAGTGAGAAAGAGTTCCCACAGGGAGCAGAAGAGATACCCAAAGTCAAGAGGAATTTTTTGAAAACACAATAAAACGTAGGTAAAGCTGCATCTTTCTGGGTTCAATGCGATGCCCATCTGTTGGTAACAACAAATTTGTGACAAGAGTGTATAGAATATTCATTTCAGGAGTGAGCAATGTAGTTTTGGCTTTCGAGGCCTATTTGAAATTGATGTTGAAAATTGCTCTGACCTCGTCAATGTCAAATCGAGTATCAAGAGTGGGCCATTTATCTAAAGAAAAGAAATAAGAAAATTCATTCGGGTTTGAGACTTCACATTCAAAAATAGTATTGATGATGTTGGAGAAAATTTCAAAATTTGTGCTGTTTACACGAGAAACTAATGTGCGAACAGTGGGGCCTTTCCTAAGATTGGCTGTGAATTGGAGCACCATGTCATGATAAACGGGTAAATCAATATGAACTAAGTACCCCAATTTTCCTTTTCAAAACACGATTTGACAATGGGAAGATTAAAATCATCGAAAAGACTCTGAGAAGCAGGGCGTTGAATGATTATAGATTTGCTATACCGTTCGGACTGCCTTGTCATTGATGAATTTTGTAGGGTTGGATTTGATGAAGCTTGAGGATTAGCAGATGATTCATCACGCACCGGAGCTTTCCCTTTTGATTTATGTCCACGAGTTGCTGTTAAAGATCCTCCACGGGATTTAACCATTGTGAATGGAAGGTATAAAAAATTTCATTTTTTAGAAAGTTGGTGGAAATTTGATGAAATTAGATGGTAGATGGGTGAAATTAGGTGCAATAATGGTGATGAATACTTCGGAAATGACAATTTTCCAAACAATTTGTCGAGAGAAGGAAGAAGTTGGAGGAATTTTTTAGGAGAAAAATTTTGCCAGAGAGGATTTCGGTGCTTAGGGTAAGTCCGAAAAAGGGGAAGTGGACAATTTTAATCGAGTAGACAGACTGTTCGGACGTCCAAACAATTTGTGTGCGTCCGATGATGCGTCCAAAAACTGATGAATGAACGGCCGATCAAAGAGCTAGTGCGTCCGATATTCTTTCGGATGATGGGAAGCGTCTGGCACGAATTCCAGTGGGAAAGTGAAGAAATTGAGTAACATTCGGATGATCATAAGCGTCCGAGGCAGGGAGGAGGTTTTCGGACGAGTGAGAGCGTCAGAGAGAGTGTTGTCCGGATGATCAGGTGCGTCCGAACTAAGAGATTATGCCAAAGTGAACTGTAAAATCCCAAATGATTTCTGAGAGATTCAAAACGACTTAGGGCCAAGGGTTTTGTAAAAATGTCAGCCAGTTGATCTAAAGTAGACACAAAATCAACACATATTTCCTTTTTACAAACAAGATCTCTAATAAAATGGTGTTTAACATCAATGTGTTTGGTCCTAGAGTGCATTAAAGGATTTTTTGTGAGATTAATTGCACTAGTAATGTCACACCTTATAGGCACACAATCAAAAATAACACCAAAATCTTTCAGAGTATGTTTCATCCACAGAAGTTTAGCACAACAATTTCCAGCAGCAATGTATTCGGCTTCAGCCGTAGAAAGAGAAATAGAATTTTGTTATTTGCTATAAACCAAGACACAAGACAATTATCCAGGAAATGACACATCCCACTGGTACTTTTTCTATCAATTTTACACCCAGCAAAGTCAGCGTCAGAATAACTAGTTAAATCAAATGTAGAGGACTTTGGATACCACAGACTAAATTTCATTGTATCCTTTAAGTATCTAAAAATCCTTTTTACAGCTATCAAGTGCAATTCTTTAGGGCAAGATTGAAATCTAGCACATAAACAAATAGCAAACATAATATCTGGTCTGCTAGCTATTAAGTAAAGTAGGCCTCCGATCATACCTCTATAGTGTTTTTCATCAATACTATTACCTCCTTCATCTTTAAAACATGCAAATGTGAGAAACATGTGAATGGATTCTAATCTAGCAACGGGTGCAAAGGTTTCATCAAAGTTGATACATTCTTCTTGAGCATAACCTTTTTGCAACAAGTCTAGTTTTGTTCCTTATGATTTCACCTTTATCATTTAATTTGTTTCTAAAAACCTATTTTGTTCCAAGAAGTACGGGATGAGAAAATGGTCTTTCAACTAAGGTCCATATGTTATTTTTCTCAAATTGACTAAGTTCATCTTGCATGGCAATGACCCAAGATTCATCATTTAAAGCAACATCCACATGTTTAGGTTCAATGTGAGAAAGTAATGCACAATTACTATTCAAAGGTTTATGAGAACGAGTAGTTACCCCATCAGATAGATCACCTATGATCAAATCTTGAGGGTGACTAGAGACGAATCTCCAAGCTTTTGGAAGATCTTTTGGAATATCCTCGTTCTTTTCTTCATCATCATCTACTTGATGGTTGTTGACATCATTGCTTGATGTGATCTATTGATGATCTTCATGGATAGTGAGCTTCTCAAGCTCCTTTTGAATACCTACATCTTAATCTTCGCATATATTTTTTGAGATAACATCATTAGCTTCATCAAATGTAACATGTACAACTTCTTCAATCAAAAGCATTCTTCTATTGTAAACTCGGTATGCTTTCTTGTCACTAGTAAAGAATATCTTAGAAAGATTCCTTCATCCAATTTTTTGTCAAATTTACCAAGATTTTCTTTGAATTTTAAAACAAACATTTGCAACCAAAGACTTTAAAATAGCTCACAACAGGTTTTTTACAAAAAATGAGTTCGTAAGGAGTTTTGTATAAAATGGATTTTAATAAAACTCGATTCATGACATAACAAGCCGTTTTAACGGCTTCGGTCCAAAAATATTGTGGTAAGTCGCATTCACTAATCATAGTTCTAGCGGTTTCTTGAAGAGTTCTATTTTTCCTTTCAACAACACCATTTGTTGAGGGACTCTAACAACCAAAAATTTATGTGAAATACCGTTGTGATCACAAAATTCGGGAAAACCTCCAAATTTAAGTTCGACACCATTGTCACTTCTTAAACGAATGATCTTTAAATTCAATAAATTTTGAATTTTGGAAAACAATTTTACAAATTTTTCAAAAGTTTCATTTTTGTGAACAAGAAATAATACCCAAGTAAACCTGAGAATAGTCATCTATAATAACAAAGGCATATTTACAACCACCAAGACTAGCATGTTGAGTTGGTCCAAAAAAGTCTAAGTGCAACAGTTCTAAAGGTTTATGAGTGGATACAAAATTCTTTGGTTTAAAAGAAACCTTAACTTGTTTACCAAATTGGCATGCATCACAAATTTTATTTTTCAAAAACTTTAGTTTTGGCAAACCTCTTAACAAGTTTTTCGATTAAATCCATATTAAAGTGACAAAGTCTTCTATGCCAAAGCCAAGGATCATCTATGGAAGTGATAAGACATTTTACATTGCTATTGCTAATTTTATCAAGGTGAATCACATAAACATCATTGTGCCTAGTGCCCTTAAATAAAACAACATGATTTTTATCAAGGATAAGACATTCATGCTTGGTAAAAAATACATATAAATTTTTATCACAAAGTTGACTAACACTTAATAAATTGTAGTTCAAGTTATCAACAAGAAGCACAGTCTTTATCAAGGTTTCACGCATTTTTACCTATATCACCAATGCCGATTGATTTTGCTTTATTGTTGTCCCCAAATATTACTTTTCCACTATTTTTAGATTTGAGGTTTGTGAAGAGAGAAGCATCACCCGTCATGTGCCTTGAGCATCCACTATCTATGAACCACTTAGCATTGTTGTTGATGTTAAGTACCTACACAATATATCAATTGATAACTTTTGGTACGCACATTTTCTTGGGTCCATTTGAGTTAGTGAAATTGCTATTAATCCATACGATTTTCATTCCAAGTTTCTCATTTTTCTTGACATTAGACATATTGTTGACATGTCCATGTTGTTGGCAATATTTACAAATAATATTTTTATTTCCATATAAAGAGGATTTTGATTTTACAAAACTTAAGTCATCCCTTCTAAACATGATAAAATTTTTGTTGATTAATACATTTCTATTTCTTTTCAAATCAACAACATTTTCTCTCTTTCTCGTCAAGAGAACATTCAAATCATCCAATCTTCTAATTCTTCAAAGAAGCTTGTTCTTCCTTGACCTTTGATCTCACATGCATTCTTTTCTTCAAGTCACTATTTTCTTGTGATAGCCTATTATTTTCATTCACAAGTTTAGAGTTAGCATTCAATAGAGAATTTGATTTCTTGACTAACTCCTAATTTCTAACATATGATTCCTTTAAGCTATCATGCAAATTTAAAACGAAAGCTTCAAGATCATTTTCACCATTTTCATCATTGGAGTCATAGTTAGAATTTACCTCATCATCTCCAATGGCCATAAAGGCCATTTGTGCCAACTCCATTTCTTCTTCAACTTCTCCTTCGGAGTTGCAATCATCCCATGTGATTTGAAAGTTATTGAATCGAGCCTTTCTTCCTTCCTTATTTTTCTTGGAAGGACACTCATTTGCAAAGTGTTCGAGTTGACCGCATTCAAAGCACTTTTCATTTTGCTTCTTCATTTCTAGCTTAGTCTTTCCTTTGAAATTATTTGAAGTGGTAGCTCTTGCACCTCTTCTCATTCTCCGTTTGTTGATATAATGTTTAAGAATCCTTTGGTGATGAGTGCAAGATCTCCTTCATCAAGATCTTCGCCTTCTAGATTAATGGAGTCATTTTCATCCTCTTCTTGAGAGGTCTTTAGTGCAATGCTCCTTCTTGGTCTTGCTTCTTCATCATCCACCACTTTGGCCTTCAACTTCAATTCATAAGAGGTAAGAGAGTTGATTAGTGATTCAATAGGCATTGAATTTAAATTCTTGGCTTCCTCTGTAGCGATTGTTTTGGCATCCCATTCTTTGGATAGAGCATTTAAGATTTTTCTATTTTTTTCACCCAAAGAATACTCCTTACCCAAGGCTTCAAGATCCTTAATGATGTCATTGAACCTACAATACATTTTGTCAATATTTTCATGTGGTTCCATCTTGAAGGACTCATACTTGGCAACAAGTAAGGATTTCTTTTGCTGACGAATTTCCTTCAATTTATCCCAAATTTCTTTAGCGAAACAAGTTAAGCATGCATCCCTTGACGCGAGTTAATTCATTAGCATCCAAGGCATTATAAAGCACATTCATGGCTTTTGCATTTAAAGTCAAGTTTGCCTTGTCTTGTGGAGTGAACTCATCCCTTGTCTTTTCTCTTCTTCTATTTGTGTGATCATCAATGATAGTAGCTTCAAGGGACCTTCATTTACAGCATACCACAAGTCAATATCAATAGATTGCAAAAATATTTTCATTCTATCTCTCCAATTAATAAAATTTGTCCCATTAAACATAGAGGGCCTAGTAACATATTGACCCTCAAAAAATAGAGCATTGTTGGTTGCCATAATAGTTTTTTTCTCAAAAGAAATTTAAGCAATAAAATGAGACCAAGCTCTGATACCAATGTTGGTCCCAAAGCAACCTAAGAGGGAGGTGAATTAGGTTTCTAAAAATATTTTTAGAAAGATTAAACTTAATGAAAATTTTCAACTAACAATTAATATACTGAAGATAGAATCCATGAAACTGTAAAGTAAAGAAAGAGAGGAAATTAAACAACCAATACTCCCAAGCTAACAAGCTTGAAGTATTAATCCACTAGAATGCTTCACACACTTGGTGAGCCAATAATCTTTACAAAGTAGGGAAATTCTTGCTCACACTAAAAACCTTTTAGTTGAGCCAAGAATTTTACTCACAATCTCACTTTTTTACAAGATTATCACTCCATTCAAAAATGAACAGCACTATAAACTACACACTAATACAATATAGCACTTTAGCCAATTTGCACTCAAATTGCTCTTTTATAAGGCTTGTATTCACTGTATTAGATGATCTTTACAGAATAATAGAGCAGGTATTTATAGGAGCAATAAATGGTGGTTGTAACTACTTCCTAACGGCTAAATAATAAATGCACAAAAACTAACCGTTGAGGTTTCGGACGTTTGAGATAAGTATGATGAGTCCGATCTCCATGCAGTTGGTGAAGGATATTGTTCGGACGGCCGTGCATGCGTCCGTTCCATCGTCCTGAACAGAGCTTCGGACGGTCGTGTTTGTTAGAAAGAAACTTTGTTCGGATAGTTGTATGCGTCCGTAGAGAAGCATTACAAAATGTGCTTTCTGCCTGTTAGTTCCGACGGTGAAATGTGTCTAAGAAACCTGACATAGTTTGGATGATGTGCTGCCTCCGAACACCCTGTTTCCAGCAAAAAAAGTAACAGTCCTACAAAGATTGTTTTTTCAGAGTTTAGTGCTTATGTCATCATCAAAATAAGGTTTGGAAAAAATCAATGGTAAATACTCGTTCTTCCAACCAACCACACTTCCAGGTGATTAGGAGATTGAACGAACTATAACCAGAAACTGCAGGAGACCACAAGAATCAAGCTAAGGAGAGAATATAATGGAGAATTCAAATCGCAATGTTAGGGAGCAAGACAAGGTAGCGGGCAATCATGGCAATGGAGGTAATGATAATCCCAACCCTTTAGAGATTATGCCATACCAAACTTTGAGGGGGCGAGGTCTAGGATTGCCCAAAGCTACCCATACAAGCCAACAACGTTGAGATCAAGCCAGCATTGTTTCAACTGCTACAAGCCCATGCTATGCTTGGAGGTGGGCCAAACGAGGATCCCTATGCTCATTTGGTGAATTTTGAAGAAGTCATTGACACATTAAAATACAATGGAGTACATCCATATTATATTCGAATAAGAGCTTTTCCGTTTTCTCTGAGAGATAGGAAAAGGTTTGGTTGCAATCCCTCGAACAAGGTACTTTCACCATGTGGAATCAATTGGTTCAAGAATTTTTGGCTAAGTACTTTCCACTGTCAAGGACTGCAAAGCTCCGCAATGATATTATATCATTCAAGCAAATCACTGGGGAGAGTTTAAATGAAGCATGGAATGCTTCAAGGAACTGCTTAGGAAGGGTCCACATCATGCCATTCCATTGTGGTTACAAGTACAAATATTCCACAATGGATTATTTTCGGAGACAAGACTGATCGTCAATGCAAGCGCAGCTAATAATGGATTATTTTGACTACAGCTGCTAATATGCTGCAGCCTGTTTTGTTTGTTTGGCTCAAGTTCATATGTGCTTGTCTCCTTCTGGTTAGTCATCTTACACATGCTACATTGAAGTGAGCTAAGTTGTTATATGCCATTGCTTCAAGTAGGTCGGTAGATGTGGACCATTTGATTAGCTAGCAGATTCATTAGACCGCAGTTGTTATACAGTCTGGCTTATGGTTCCCATATTTGGTTACTGCTTTGTGTATTGATAGTGGTGTTGTGGTTGACCCAACCGAGGAAATATTGAAGCCTAGTAAGCTTATAACATTGGATGGTGCAAGGGCCCCAATTTGCCGAACCCGTTCTCAGGTTTCCACTTCACAGCTGTCAACCAGTAAACCAATTCCAAGACTAAGTCAGGAGGAGTTGCTTGAGCAGATTTTAGTGGAACAACAGTGCACGCGACGTCAATTTACTACATATGTTCATTATTAGCATGCATGGCAACAAAACATAAAGGCTCGACAGTTAGCCTAAGAGTATAGACAGAAGAATTCCTCTATATTTCCACCTTTTCCTCCATTCCCGCAAGAGCTGGCACCTTCTAATGACGAGTCTTGATTTCTAGGGCTGTTTCAGTGAAGCTGTGGACTTCTAGTGCTTCTCAAGAGGACTTAATCTTGTTTTTTGTTTTTCTTGCCTTTTAGTTTATTTTAGGATGATATTGTACTTTTTGTTCTATTCTTTTTATCTTATTTGTGGTGTTAATTACGTATGCCCATAAGGGATTAAGTTTTTTTTCTGACTATCATGGAATCTCATTCCTCGATTTTCTTATTTTTCTTAATTTCTTAATGAGTTTAAGGTTTTGTTTTTGTTTTAGTGTTAATGACTTGTTTCAACTCTCATGGATATTTATGTTGGTTGCACTACACCAACTGTTCTACATTGCTAATGAAGCTTTCCCTGTCCCTCTTTCTGCTCTTATTTTCTTTAACATTGGGGACAATGTTTCTTTCTAAGTGTAAGGTCGGAGTTGTCTAGATTTATATTTGTTTGCAGTTTGGTGTAGTTAGCTCAATTTCTGCTTCAATATTTTATCTTTTCTTTTGATCTAAAAGCTTTATGAGATTTTCGAAAAAAAAAAAATTCAATTAGTTGAGTTTTTGAATTTTTAAAATTTTTGAAAATTTTGCAATCACTTAGCATGTCTCTTTGATTTTCTACATAATAATTTTTGAGTTAAACCATCATGGGGAGTCGTCGATGTTCATACTTTTCTTGCATGATTTTTAAGAATTCTTGAACACTTAACCATAAAATATTTTATTTTTTGACGCCCAGAGATAATTATGCATATTCACTTATATTGCATCCCAAAAACTTGCCTTTTTATATTTTTGAGATAAAATTTTATAGAGAGCTTGATTAGTTTAAAGATGAGGGTAGAGCCTCCTTTGGTCATTTGAGTCTTTCAAACCAACCCTTATTGAAATCCCCAGTACCCTATTTGAATCTTAATTTGTAATGAATGGAGAGAAACACCATTCACTTTCTTTAATTGAAACTGACATTTTTTCTACCTTTATGAGCTTAATAATTTCTTTTATTTTTTAAACCTAAATGCCCTTTAAGAGTTTAATTGCACGCAATTATTTGTTAAGGGGATATAAGGGTAGAGGGTAACTGAATGAGGGTGGAAAGTTGTATGGGTGAATAGTAAACTTTTAATTGGGGCAAGAAAGGGGTATTGGAAAAAAATTTGAAAAAAATAAGATCTTGAAAATGCAAGTAGTGCCTATCATTAGTACCTGCATTGATATGATTACAGGTAATGCCCATCACTAGTACCTGCATCGGTGTGTTTGTGGGTAGTACCTATCTCTGGTACCCATATTGGGAGCGGACATAAAAAATGATAAATAAATATCCAAAAAAATGTTGGCATGTTGGGTTGAACCTAAAGAAGGAGGACTTTTTGTTGTTCGTTGTCTGAAATTTTTCGTGGGTATTTGTTCATTAAGTATGGTGTTATTTTTATGAAGGATTGGTATTTAATGTTTTAGAAAAGCAATTTTAATGTCTTTTGATGTGTGGCCAGTATTATCTTAAAACTCTTTCTTTCTTATTTGTGATATCCTTATCCCTTCTTTGATTAGCCAATATCCTAACCAAATGTTACAAGTTAAAAAGTGTTACCTAATTTAAATTGAGTCAGTTGTCTATACTGGTGGAGAAGTGTAAGAACACTGAGCTATGGGGTGTTCAGAAAAATTCTAAGGGTTTGGTGATTTGATCCGAATGTCTTGAAAATTGAGTTTTTATTGAATGGCTATATTCACACACACACCGGATTTCATGTCTCGGTGTTATTGGCATTTGAGCTCTTGAATTTATAGATTACTTCTGATGATAGCGTGGTTCTTGATTATTCATGTAGACAATTGTTGGGATGTGTTGAATGAATTTTAAATAAGCATTATTTGTTTTAATTTTATTTTTGCTCGAAGGCGATCAAAAGTTAAGTATGGGGTATTTGATAAACTCATAAGTGTCTTACATTTTATGCACCATTTACCACGTTTTTCATGTAATATGAGTAATATTTGAGTAAATTATGGGCTTAATTATTTTATTTTTAGTTTGTGCAGGCCTTGAATGAAAAGGGAGTCAAAAGGATAAAAAATTTGGAGAAAAATTAAGAGAATGAAAAACGTGCACTTGCAAGGAGCTAATTTGGACATTGTTTGAAATTTTGATTATAACTTTATTGTCTGAGATCTGATTGAGGTGATTCAAGATGTTTTGGAAAGTTCAGAGAGAGTGATACAACTTTCATGTTTTGAATTTTATTAAATTCCATCAACATCAAGGTCAAAATCGAGGTAGAAGATGGTGCAGGGCTACTGGAAGTTGTGTACATGCGCAACCCAAAACCTGCACACATGCGCAAATTCCAGAGAGAAAAATTTCAGAGTTTCTTCTCGTGTAGATGCGTGAGTTATTTGTGGGCATGTACGCAGGCTGCAGCGTGTTTCAACATAAATTGTTATTTTGATAGTTGTTTTCATCCTATTGGACTCCTTTGTTGTACTCCATCCTTACGTAGGGAATTTAACTGTAGGACTCCCTATAAATACCCCATTGTATGAGGAGTTAAATATAAGCAGTAGTCATTAGTTTAGATTAGACATTAGATTAGAAAAATCATTAGATTAGGGTTTTATTTTCTTGCCAAGAGTTCAACCTTCATCAGCTCTTGTTCTGGCTACGCTATTGAGTTTGCTTGCTTTATTTAAATTCAATTCAATTCCAGTTCTTATTTCAATTTCGTAGTTTTAATTTAAACTTATTGCATTTACTTTTCTGGTTCATTAATTTATGTTCGGTTTTGGTAAATTTTATTGCTTTCTCTAGTTTTAATTTGTTTTGATAATTATTCTTATATTCGTAGTGGTAAAAATTAATTTAGTTAGATAGAACAAAATCTTGCAATTAATTTGTCTAACTAGTAAGTAGGTCCATGAATCCCAATAGTTGTCCAATAGTTCTTGTGGGAACGATCCTTACTCACTTGATCTACAAACATACCTCGTATATCCTTGCGAGCATGTGTAGGTATTGATTAGAGTTATTAAGGCTTAATTATTACTTGTTTGTGAATTGAATTGCCTAATCAATATTTATCCAAATAGTATCTTATATTCACAATTCTTGTGAATAAATTTTTAACATCATTCAATGGATTCATTCAAAACAAGTCTATTACTAGAAAATATATGAATAAAACATAAACTTGCAGTTCATTAAAATGTGAAATAAGCTTAAACATAAATATGTTCTATTACACACATGATGACTGATAAGGTTTAGTATACTACCCTAACATTTAGGAAGCCTATGTGTTGGTTTGGTGAAGATTTTAGGCTTGGAGTGAAACCTGTTAGTGGCCTTTTGGAATGGGTTGGTAGAATGAGACCTAGGTGGTTCCTGGTTTGAAAGGTCAGATTTGGTTTAGTGTTGGTTTTGGTAAAAGATTTCTAGCTGGAGAAATGGCATTCACAGTCCTCTCCTGCACCTTGCCTTCTTGGTCTCTTCACACAAGAAAGGATTGGGTTTTAAGCAATTTCACTATGATTTTATTTCTTATTTCAATCCACTCATGAATACTGAAATATATTCCCTCCATCCCATTAAAAGGGCCATATTTTTTATTTTATAATGTCCCAAAATGTTTGTCATATTAATAAAGTCAAAAGAATCTTCTCTATTTTTTTTCCAATATTATCCTTCCTTTATTTTTGTGTAAACACTATATTCAAATTCAAAATTTAAAATTTAGAAGGCAAAATTGAAAAGTAAGCACTAGCATCACAATCAAACCACTGTTGTTAAGACGTTGAATTCCCAAAATATGAGGAAAAAAAAAAAAGAGGGATGAAAGGAGTTATATAATTCCTGTATAGGAGGTAGAAATGGCATCACCAATGCTTTCAAGGTTTCAAACCTTTCCTGGTATTCCTCAACTGTTTCATATTGTATTATTTTATTGAATTCTTCTATGGCGTCTATTGGACCTCCATCTCCAAATCTAGTGCACATTTGGGTTAAGTTATAAGGTTAAACCTGAATTCAAACCATTGAATATTCACCCTTCTACTTGTATACCCTTGTTATCATATATCTGCTCTACCTTTTAAATAATCTCAATAATTAGAGTTTTCTGATCCCGTTCTACCCTATGGATCTAAAAGTACCTATTCGTGTTCCTCACCCATTCTCTAAGACTATCCTAATCAAAGAAAAGAAAGTTTATTTCAAGAATTTTAGGTCACAA
This sequence comes from Cinchona pubescens, assembly GCA_025175665.1. Taxonomy (NCBI): domain Eukaryota; kingdom Viridiplantae; phylum Streptophyta; class Magnoliopsida; order Gentianales; family Rubiaceae; genus Cinchona; species Cinchona pubescens. Next base: position 7,348,896 of record JANKKI010000075.1, on the reverse strand, counting down.
CCTCCCTTCATTTCGGATATGGTTGCTCCTTAAGGTATTCCCATTTCTATTTCCCATGAAACTCAGATTAGGGACTAAATTTCATGGCCTTTCCTCCAATTGTTTCTCCTTACTCAATTTGAGCATTGACTGATTCATTCGAGTCATAACCCCTCCCCCCCTCCTCCCCCACATGATCATACTTGTCATTCAAATTCTTAACCATCTATTCCATTGATTGCGTATTTCTCATGACTTTCAGAGAATTTTCTAGCGCCACTACTGCTGTCAAACCCCTTAACCAAGCTACTCAAACTCTTAACCATTTTCAAATCACCTTTCTATAACTCTACTCCATGGATTTACTTCTAGTTTCCATCAACAGCAGCCCAAACGGATTGAAACTGCTCTGAAAACACTTGTAACAGAATAACCAATCAAACAACATAGAATTCCAATTAAAATGGATCAAATCTCAACTAATTTCATTGATGAAAAATTCTCCCAAAATTACAATAAAGAGAATGAACAAAGCAAAGAGGAATGGATGGAAATAAGGATATAGAATGTTAAGATTGAAGAAAAATAAGAAAGAAGGAAAGTTCAAAGAGCTAATTACAAGGTTTAACCCAAGTAATTTAATAAGAAATTTTTGGAAAAAAAATGAAAATGAACTTGTCTGCTAAAATAATCTAAAGAAGAAAGGAGATTATTCCCCATGGGAAATATTTGGGTAGACCTGGTCTTTAACTCCACTTGTAGACCCTTTGGTGTAGATTAAAGTTATGAAATTTATGACATCAGTTGATGTAAGAAAGATTTTATAAAAGGATTTAATCTTGACCGTAAGGTCTACAGGTGGGGTAAAAGACCGAGTCTACGTAAGTTTTTTCCATTCCCCAAATCTTGTATGCCAATGCCTGTTGCCACGTGTCACAACCAAACAAAATCGTTTAGAACTAATGCCCCTCAAAACAACAATGTTTCGATCCCCACAAGGCACCCTTTTAATCTCTAATCCTCAAATCTGCCCCTTTTAAATGAAACAACACCACATTATACTAAACTACGTCATTTTGTTTCTTCTAATTTTTCATCCTTCTCATTCTCTTTCCTCCCCAATGTTCTAAACTTTCTAAATTATTCCCTCTAACTCCCTACTACCTTATTCTTCCTAACACATTTATCTTTCTCTACTCGGCCCTCTACACCTCTAATACGTGAAATGCAAATTCTGAATCAGTGTATCTATATGAAATAACAAGTGATAAAATTACTAAAATGTCCTTAGAGACAAAAAAGAAGGAATGAATCTGTCCGAATATCTAAAATTAGAGATTAGTGATTTTTGAATACTATCTTCTCACATAAAGTGATTTGACAAGTAGTACTAAATTTATGACTTTGTAAATTATTTTTTATAGTGAATATTATAACTATTTTAGCACATGAGAGTGCTTGTCCATGCCTCAGAATAAAATGTCCTGATATTTCCTCTACTTTCTTCTTTTCCTCTTGTTTTGTTTCCTTCATGATCCGCTTCTTTAAGCTTTAATTTTGGGGTCTTGAGGACTGCGGTATGCGGAGGGGGCGGGTTTGCGCACAAACTATCTTTGTGACCATTTTAAGGTCAGTTCTGACATCTTTCCAGACATGAAAAATTGCATTTCCTTATTATTTTCCAAGGGTAAAATTGGATTGCTAAATTTTTTTTGCCGGCAACATCTAACATCTGTATGTAATTGAATTTGGCACATTGGATTTCTAGGAACACACCCCAGGTAAGTATATTTTTCAAGCTAGGAAATATGTGCGAACAACGAACTGTAGGTTATACAATGTACTCCCAAGTGGGTCCAGCTAAACCCACTCCAAGACACACATCATATTAACGAATTGTAGTCCTAACCAATACGTACATTGCTTCTCCTTGTCCTCCTACTTTCATAGTCCGGTGAAAATGTACAATCGGGTAGGCATTAACATATGCCGAGGTTACTTAAAAGACAACTTTTAAAGCAATGAAATTGGCAAGTTTCATGCTGAAGCCCATTATGGGACAATGACAATCTTTTCAAGGGGCTAGCCAAGAGAAAAAGAATAACATCCATGGTTACCATACCTGAAAATACTTCCACGAATACATTCGTGTTCAATAAAGTAGCTTTAGATTCTAGACCACTACACAAATAAGCAATTACATCTCAAATCAAAACCAAAGGATTATCCATTCAAAGACAAATAAAAGAGAGCTAAAGAGAAAACATACAGCCAAGTAATCAAAAATTATTACCTTCCTAATTTCCGACAGATTTCTGATTCTAATGTGAGAGCTAACAATTTGGGCTAGGAAAGAATAGTCAACCCCAAGAGTCCTCGACCTAAACATTATTTTATTTTTTTAGTGCTAGTACGGTTTTCTTATCATAATTTATCCAAATATCACAAAACCTTGGAAGATTGTCTCATATATTACAGTTTGAAAGCACATTGCAAGGAAGTCTGGTTCCATCCTCGTCAAAGAGGACTAATCTACCAAATGAATCTGTCATGCGAGCAAATGAAAACATATAGAGACAGCGAATTAACCAATTCATTGAGATTTGAGACAAGAAGCAAGTTACATTGAGCAAGTTACATTGAGCAGAACTAGGCAGCAAATGTTGAACAAAAATTTTAATTTGACATCTGACAAACTAAAAAGTATCCTTGAAATCCAACAATCTTTTCCAAGTATAGAACCGTTCAACACCCAAGACACACTGTCAAATTCTTTCTGTAAATAATTAACAAAGTAAATGAATGAACCAGGCAGCAAATAGGCGTCGTCTCACCCCGTGTTGATTATATCTGCAAAACATGACTTTTAAAATTTATATTTTCTTTGTTTTGTTTCCTTTGATGAGTATTCAGCTTATCATGCTCTCAAACAGTCAAACTTGCCATATGCAACAAGAAACAGTTATGCTGCGTTCAAAAGATCTACAAGCAAATGTTCCTTTACAGGTTATTTCAGAATTAGTTTCTCGTCTTCTGTTTTTTTTTTTTTCCTCATTTCAAGAAAGGGAGGAAGGAGGGGGCCACTAAGAGTTGACATCCTGTTCCAACATCGAGAACAAAAGCCTATGACCAATGGGCTACATTATGCTAAAGTATCACCTTCTGTAGCATGCAACATTATAAAACAAGGTAACCACAGCAGTTTTCACCTCAAACTGGCACTAACAGGTCTGAGCGAAATTACTAATTTGTCTTACTAACTACACTGCAATTCTAAAAGCATCCTATCAATACTTTCAGGCACTTGCATTTTGATATCAAATACCATAAATGTTTATCTTCTTTTTTAATTTAGGCCCAGCTTAAAATTTTATAAGTTCTTGGACATCTCAATGACATGGGGTTTGCCAGAGCAATAATTCGTGAGGTAGTTCACAAAAGCATTTCATAGATGTTGTATTTTGATTACTGATATGGTAAGGTAATTAAGTATAACCAAACATCATACCATTGCTGATTCTTCCTGAACTCGGTCAGAACAGGGTATATATTCTCGAAGGCAGTATAAGTCTCTTCCCTAACCTGAAATTGAAATGCAGACATCAATACAAACAAGAATGGCCAGAATGGCAAAGCAATAATAATGTTAAAAGGAAAAAAAACTAATTAAAGAATCAAAAATAATATTACCTTTGCTCCTGTGAGAACAATTTTTCCCGACACAAAAATAAGCAATACAATTTTTGGTTGTTTCATCCGATAGATTAATCCGGGGAACAGTTCTGGTTCATACTGCACCATCAATAATGGATCTGCTCAGTAGAAAGACTTACAAGTAGATGATCAAAGATTCTTCCTTTTACATCCAGATACTCTAACCTTGCACATTAGATTAAGTTTCAAGGGCTAATTTCATTTTTGAAATCAAGACAGAGACTATCAATTTGTTCCACTGAAGCAGAGTCCCTATACACTTCACACACACACCCCCATCCCCCACACCCCCAAAAAAAAAAATCTCAACCCTTGTAGATATACTACACTCTGTTCCAGTCATAAGCATTGTGACAACATTATGTCCATATTTATCGAAGTTCAACTGTTCAAGTAATCATACATTATCTTTGCAATCTATAAAAAATTTTAACTCACGAATGATAAAGCGATAACAAACAAACAAACAAACCAAGCCTTATTCCCACTAAGTAAGGTCAGCTGCATGAATCTTGCTACGCCATTGCGCTCTGTCATAGCGCAATATCGTAGTGGATTCATGTTATAAGATTGACAAAATTTTAAATTGGCTATCAACCTAACGAATGATAAAGTATAGCAAATTCGGACAGATATTTTACCATATCAAATACACCATTTAGATCATATATCACGACATGTCATTTAAATGATGTCTAAACAATTCAAATATAACTAAACAAATTTTTCAGCGCAAGTAATTCATAATTTGAGAAGGTTCACGATTCCATAATTTGATTTGCAAACTGATATGACCCACAGTGAGCGTACCAGGCCCAGGAATTTGCACAAAGGAACCCAAAAAATGAACAAAGCTTTTGCCCACAAAATTAATTTGAGCTTTCAAACACCTTACAGACAATGCCAAAATATCATGTGGGTGAAACAATTGCCCATAGCATGGAAACACAATCCAAAGACCACTATTAACAAACATCTCATTTAGCAATTTTGTCCTCAAACCAATAAACCATCTCAAGGGCTTATTGAACAAGACGGGGTAAAAAGTTGCACGCAAAAGAGTCAAAAATTAAAACCTAAATTAGTTGAAAATAAGCTTCAGCAAGTGTCACTATTGACATCACCTATCACCATTGTCTACCACATTTGAACAATACCTTCATATCAATGTATGGAAGTGTATGTATACACATACATTAAAAGGATCCAGATCCAGAAGATTACTGAAACAATAATTTCTCACACCCTATCTTTCAGCAAGAAAAGTTAATCAATCTCATTAGGGTAGTGAATTATATCAAGAAAAAAAATCTATTAACATCAACTTACCAGATGCATGTTATTGTTCATTTTCCTTTCATTACATTGGGGGATGACTAGTTCTCTTTGTATAAGGTCCCTAAATTAGCACTATGAATTACTTACACTTGAAAAGGCACCATGGGCATAGGCAAGACCTTCCAGTCTAATCGGAAATTTCGCGTCACACGAACCAACTATGTTCTGAATCTTGAAATCCTAAAACCAACCATAGTTAAATGATTTAAGTAGAACAGCAAAACCTATGACAGTTGGAAAAGAAAAAAGACTGGAAACTATGTACCAAAAGTGCACAATTTTCTCTTTTCATGTCTGGACATTAGAAAAAAGTTCCCCCCATTTTTTCAGAACGGGGGAGGGGGTTGCTGAGATGGTGGAGAGGTTTAGAGGTCAAACCTTAAACTTAGCTGGGAATCCAAGCTTTTGGATAATTCTAGCATACTGAAGATAAAAACAATTAAAAAAAACATTAGAAAAATCTCACAGGAAAGTTAGTACCCTCGAGTTCAAACTATAGATTGGAAGTTTGAAAACAATAATGGAGAACACAAGAAGATGTATGTGGTACTGAATGTGCACAGATATCATAAAAATTCAAGTATTACCCAAAGAAAAAAAAATGTTGCAGTTAGCTATTTCATCTACCTTCCGAGCCGCCAGCTTTGACTGCTGCTCACTCTTTGCTCCTGTACAGACCTGAGTCAGTATGACAAGAATTTAGTAGTGATGAAAGCATCAAAGGACCTCCTGTGCGAACTTAGGAAGAAGAAAACATATGAAGAAAATTGACAGGTGTGTCAGGATACGTAGGTTTACAATCAAAGACTTGTGCCCAAATGAGGGAGGACGAGAGACTTCACAACCAAAACAGAACATTGTGTAATTAGAAAATCACGTATTACTTGTACAATGAAAAGGCAGAAAATAATGTAGATGCCAGAACTTGCTAAATATATCAACAGCTCTTTACAACTCACCATCTTTCCAGAAGCAAAAATTAGTGCTGTCGTTTTGGGTTCTCTAATCCTCATAATAACAGCAGCAAAACGCTGGAACAACATTATAATGTTAAACATGTGTGAATAGAACCATTGCTGATTGCTTCATAGAGTAATAACAAAAAAACTACTGCCATGGAATATTCCATACAGAAAAAGAGAGTAATGTGTTATCAGCAATGCCAGGTAATCAAAATATTAATTACATAATACATTAATTGAACGTATCAAATGAAATACTCAACATTTGAGACATCTGTAAAAGTTCTCCATTTTCGACCCTTTTAGAAAGTTCGAACTTTAAACAGGTACTTTTATATTTTTGTTCAATGAAAAGCTAAAATGATTTAGTTTCCAAGCAATTCAGAATTTGGAAAGCAACCTACAGGAAGAAGCAAACAAGAAGGTTGAAGAGACTGAGTGTTCTTAACTTGGTCACCGTGGAAAAAAGTTAGATTTGGTTGGCAGAAAGGCGATGCAGCCAAGATAAGACAAATGTATTTTGATTTACTCAAAACAAACAAACCAAAAACCCCAAAAAAAAAAAAAAAATAAATAAATAAATAAAGGAGGAAAGAAAGAGATTATAACTTAATAGCATAAAAGATTGAAAAGGAGATATATTTGCTGAAGAGACTCTGCCTTTTTAAATTACTAAGCAACAAAATAAAGAATTGGTTGGCAGAAAGGGGTGCAGCAAATATGAGAAAATGCATAAACATTTGTTTCCCTCATCTTAAATGAAGAAACATCTCAACCCTTAAAAATATATTGCCCCAGATCTCAATCATCAAAACAGATTAGCAGATTCAAGTAAGAAGACAGCACAGATGATCACCTACCTTTGGATTGTACTCTGCATTTCGAGCCTGCAGAGCAATTGCTTTTAGGTCCAATTTTATGCAGTCCAAGTTCACTGTTGAAACAATATTCCTAAATATGCAGAGAATTTTGAATCAACGAAGTAAACTAAGCAGATTAATAGCGAGAAGTATCTCATTTTTACAAGTAAATACACGCAACTAAAAGATCAATGGCAAAGGACAAAAAAAGAGCTCTCAAATAATTTCACTAAGTCCAAAAGAATAAAGAGTACAGAAACATGTTCAGCCTTTCACCAAATATTAGCTCTTTGAAACAAAATCTATTTCAGTTCCAAACAGCCAAGTAGCTTCTGCAAAAATTTGGAGTTGCAGGGCACACATTACACACGGAACACCATGACTGTGTTCCGTCCTCATGTTAGGTATCCCCAAGTTGTAACATAATATTATCACCCCTAACAAGTCTAGTTCCCACAGAAGATGGAGACTAGGCTTGTGATGATCCTATGAGAATACTTTCTAAAAATGATTGCCAAAATGGGTTATAAGTAGAGAACTCATGAGACTTGGAAGATGGCATGAGAGTGAAAGACTCTCAAATTGAATACCACAACTTGCATCTCTTTCTTCAATGCCCAGGATGTGATGTGATGCAGTCAACGAAGAGTTAAAGAAAATCAAAATATAAAGATTTTCATAATTTTTCTCCGGCTTCAATCAAGCATCCCATGAAAATAGTAGCCTCTTTTATAGTTGAAAATACATTAATTAATTGTCTATTCAGTGTCATCAAGTTTTAGAACCTTCTCAAATTTTTTATGTCAAAGGGTATTTCAGTCTTTTCCTTAGTGCTGGAAATTTCAGCAATTGTGTTTTTAAGTCTTAAGCAATATTCTACTTGTATTAAGTTCATAATTAGAGTCTATTTGCAGTAGGATATTTAGTTATGTTCAAAATAGGAATTAATAATCCTAATCATAATAGGATTCTATTTTTTTAAGTGATGAACACCTTATAAATACTCGTTAGTAGATTATTTTACCAGAGAATGATGAATTAAAATTTGAGTTATTTGTTTTTGGTTCTCTCTCTCTCAGTCTCTCTCTCTCTCTCTCTTTTTTCCCCTTCTTCAAGATTTCTCAAGAACTCCTTTTCTTCTGATTTTTTTTACCCTTATTTCCTGTTCACAGTACTGAAATAGTCTCAGAACCCCTCTATTCTTCTGCAGTTGTAGAGATCACTGATCACCCAATCTTGTCCTACATCATGATGTCAAGTACTTTCTTATTCAAGTGTACTATCATATCAAAGGTTCTTTCAAGAAGTGCATTAGAGAATTACTAAATGAAAGTTACTTTCATGCATTTTAGCTTGAGTTTTAATCAGTTTCTAGGATGTCTTGTTTCATAAGTAGGGGTATTTGGTCATTTTAGGCTTTTTGACCAAAATATTTAGTATGTGTTTTAATAATTTATTACACTTATTTATGTGTTTTAATGCGCTTTTATAGGTTTGGGATCAATCGGAGGTCAAATAGATGAAAATGGAGCGAAACCGGGACCTAGTTAGCAGAGCTAAGGGCGCAGGGTCTGGAGAGGCACTACCGCAGACGCGCCCGGCTAGATGGGAGGGGCGCCCAAGTCTGATCAGCAACAGGCCAAAATCGAGTTTTGCGAGTTTAAATGGTTTCAGGGTATTTTCGACCCATGACTTCTTGAAACCCTAGAGACCTATAAATTAGGTCATTCTAAACAGAAAAATTAGTCATAATTAGTGTAGATTAATCTTGAGTTTTAAAGAGAGGAGCAGCCATAAACATCAGGCGATGCAATCCATCTTCCGGAGGGAGAATCGTCAAGGCGGAGGACGAAGAACATGACTACAACTAGTTTTTCTTCTCTTTCTCTTTCCTTTGTGATTATTTACTCCAGGATGACTGTAAAACATTACGCTGATGTATTTATGACAATGATGATGCACTAATTCTAAACTAGGGTTTTATTTAGAATTTACCATTAAAATTGTATGTTAAGATTTTGATTGTTCTGTATGATTTTTTATGTTTGTTTGGTTATTTAAATTGTTCTTAATGCCTCTAGATGTCTGCTGATCACAATTGTAAACCTTAAGGGAAATCGATAGAGGAAACTTAGGGTTAGGACAGGTTCAAATAACCTTTGTTTGGAACATGATTTATTAAACCATTTCGTGGTACAAATACATATATACCTATTCAAACTTAGGCAGTCAATTAGGGTTGTTATCCATGCACTAATCAAGGCTTTAATTCACATAGACATATAGTGGACTGGTTGGAGTAGTAGATATGCAAAAAGTTCGACAGAAATTTGCAATTACAACAGAAACCCTAAATTAGTGAACAACATAAGGAATTGATTGAATAATGAACCGGAACATTCAATTGGATTGGTAAAAGAAGAATAAACCCTAATCCTTTAATCATATGAACTCTACTCTGTGTACTATGTTTTGCTTTGTTTTGTTAAGTAGTTATTTATTTACTTTTATTATTAATTCCATTATTGTTAGTTTAAATAGAATATTGCGTGTCATTCTGGTAATTAACAACATGATTGATTGTTAAGTATATAATCAGTCCTCATGGGAACGATCTCTACTTATTCTATATTACTTGTTCGATCTGAATACTTGCGGACACAAATTCAAGTATTAATGCCACATGCACGAGCAGACAAGCATCTACTTGACAAACAGTAAAAGGACAACACGCATCTAAATCAACAACCAATGTTGACAAGAGCAAATGCAAAGAAATATTTATCAACTCTAATCCAAGACACCGTTTAAGGAAAGCAACATGAGTAATAGCAAAAAATAGGAAAGGATCTTGTTTCACTTTCTTTCTCATTAAGTGCTTTTTTCCTTCCCTTTGCGGGCACCCGCCCGGGGGGCAGGCTACAAAAAACGACAAAATAAAAATCTATTGGCCCATAGACCTGCACCTTAAATGTCATCAACATTTGAATCCAAAAATGTCACCAGAAGACTATCAAGAACAAATGACAGTTTTGCATTGCTAAATTCGACGGTGTCATTTTGAACATCAGCAAAATGTTGATGGATTGATTCATTCCTACCATCACCACTAAACATAATAAAGAGATCAAATATAGGTAAAAAGAATAAAACCTAATACAACCCATTAAGGAATTATGAGTAGATCAAAATCAACTCATGTGAATGGTGGTGGTCACATATACAAATTTCTTACTTGCATATGCACACAAAACTAAGTTCCATACAATAAAAATAAAGAAAACATACAAACATACATAATGTGTTTAAACATCATAAAGCTTCATCGACAACCATCTTTCAAGAACGAGTAAGCATTATATTTTCTCTTCAAAGTCCAGTTAGAGGATCCTTTGTCCCCATTAAATGTGGGACAAGTCCCTTAAAGAAGATGATAAATGCTCAAGTAGTTAAGTCATTCACTAGATAAGAACGACAAGTCCCTTAAAGAAGATGATAAATGCTCATGTAGTTAAGTCATTCACTAGATAAGAACTTTGGTCTGTGTAAGTTGGGCAAGCCCCATTTTTCTTCCTTTTCAAGGAAGAAATTCAGTTGGCAACCAACTTGCTGGCCGATTCAATAAGGCGGATTTCAAATCCAAAGCACGTTGTCTTGGACAAAGTGAGACTTTCATGAAAAAAGCCATAGAAAAATCTTAAAGGACAAGAAACTGCATTCAGAAAGAAGACATTTCGTAGTCTGGCGCATTCGGTTCTCCAACCACCCATATTTCAAAAAGACATAAGAACTAGTCAAACATGGAGGCAATTAATCTATGTACACCATACGGGAAAAGTACCCTAAAGCAATAAGTTGTTGCATTTGGTTCTCTATTTAGCCTTTTTCAATAAAACATAAGAATTAGTCTAACATGAAGCCACAATTCTCTTTACCGCATACATGAAAATACCATGATGCAATGCCCACTAGTCCAAAACATGAAATGCTGCAACTGCACAGAATTTACAACACACTTGACTAACTGTAACATGCTACAGGACATAGTTACCGGAAACCCTGTCCACCCCTACGAACTATGTCCAGATTCATGCAAATCGAAATACGATTCATTTGGCATGCACCTCAAAACAGAGCAATTCACGTTTCAGAATGTCAAATGCAACAAATCCTAATTAGGATAAGGATGCTTTGTTTCATCTTCTTTTTCTTTATTTTTTCTATTTATTTATTGAAAAAAAATCAGTAAATACACTCCAAATTTACCTAGTTAGAGCTATTTAGCATTGGATTTGTTTTTTTTTTTTTTTTACTATTGTTAAGGAGGATACTGGTTTTTGAAAGTTGGGCATTTCCTTTTCTCTAGCTACTAAAAATTCAACTTTTACTAGAAATTTAATGTTATCTATCTACCAACTACCCTATAATGTAGCCGTTTTTTCTAAAGAAACTCTGGCTAATATGCATGCTTTCTATGGAAATCAAACGCATTTAAACTTTTTTGTTTGGAAATTTTGCTATCATCATATCAAAAATTGTTTGAAAAATGTTTAAGTCAAAGTCACATATCCATGTCAATATAACCACATATATATTTGGTTATAGCACAAAATGGAACGGACCTCAATGTGTGAGAACTGACTAAGCCCATCCCTACATCTCCAATACTTTAAGAAGTGGCGTAACGCATCCACGTACCCGTACTGTGTTTCCTAACGTACCTTCCTAACTATCGCGTTTCTAGAAACTATGCTACAGTATCTGACATCAAAATTTAGTTCAATGCTTACCATTTAGAATTCTAGCTGCTTTTTTTTGTAGGATTCCAAATGGCACCTAGTTATATTTTTAGTTTTGGTTACTAAAACAACCAATGAACCAACTTAAGTTCAATTTTACTGCTATATTGGGCTTCAAAGCTATACTTTTGACTCCTACATAGAAAACTACTGTTTGGTTACAGCAGTAAAGCAGCACTTCGTCGTGGTTTCTTCTTATTTATGGACAAAAATGTAACATGATCCTCTTATGTCATCCCTCTATTTTAGTTTTTACGTTAATACCAATATACAAAGATCTTCTCCCGTATGATGTGGATATCCTACAGTTTAGGAGCACTCATGCTATTCAAATAATTGAGAAATCAGAAATATTCAACTTGTCCGATTGGCTTGAGCCTTTTTTATTCTTCAAATAGAAATATTAATTCAGGTTACCAGTAGAAAAATCTTAGCTTTAATCTCACATCAACAGACAATATACTACATCTGGTCTTAAGTAAAACAGAGACAATTGTAGCATATGTTCTTTTTTGTTCCATCTCACGAAGCATTAAGGTACATTCACTTAGTAGATCACAGTCAAGCAAACCAACCGAAAAACCGCCATGAAAATGAGAGAACACCCCTCTCTTTTTTCCCAATAATCATGAAAATCAATAAGTAGAACTTACTGGAGAGTAGGGACAATTCCAGAAGGGTGCTTGGAGAGATCCACTGGTTGGCTCCCTTCAAAGCCGCCTTGAGGATCTGCCATTACCCCCAACACTGATCGCTCTCCCTCTGCCCCAATGCCTCTCTACCTTTTCCCTGAAATCAAATACCACTAATACAGCTTCCAATGTTTGATTCCGTCTTTTTTCATTAATCTTAGAATTAGAGAATTAGAACCACTAAAAGCTCCGACTTATGTCAATATCAATTAATTTTGAAATTGATAGTTGGGGTTAGTAATTGAAGAAAGTCAACCAAAAAAGAGGCACAAGTTTAGAATTTATGTTTTTATCAATTATAAAATTAATTAGAAGGCAACAAAAAACAAAAACAAAAACAAAAAATTGATCGCTACTATACAATTTCAATAGTAGAAAATAAAAAGTTCTTCCGAAAGAGGCTATAAAATATCGAACCTTTTGAAAACCAGATGTAAACTTAGGGTTTCAGAAATTTTGCGTGAGATAAGAGAGAGAAAGTTTGCTTGCGTGCGTGAGTGTGCGTTGGAAATTTGAGCGATTGAGATTTCAGACAGAAAGAGAGAATCTAAAGCGGTAACGATTTGAAAGGAGTCGTCTTTTATACTCTACTCGTATGAAACGAAAGACACAGCGAGAGAGGGGGGAAGCAGTGATGATGAGAGGAAAAGAGAAATCTTGGCCAATCCGTCGAAATATCTGGATTCTGTAATTTCGGGGAGCTGCTGATTATAACATCTCTGCTCTGCGTTTGGGCCGCCCTTCCACGGGTTAAGCCTTAGCCCCTTCGCTTTAAGATATTTTTAGGCCCATTTCCACATTACTATATTGAACCCGATTAAATTAAAGGAATGGTCATTTTTTAATCGAGTAATTTACTCTAATGGTACCTAAACTTTTCATATAATGGAACATAGGTACCCAATCTTCTAATTGTGTCACTTGGTACCCCAAGGACAATTCCTTTTGCCCAATTCTAGTGATTTGAGAGCAGTGCACGGCCTCACGTGTTGTGCACTTGATAACGCCCAAGGACAATTTTTGAATGCAAAATATGCTAAATAACGTTGTTTCATTACAAAAGAAATTATATTTTAAAAAAAAAATAACTAGTGAATTATCTAGACCCTATCTTATTTTTCCAAAATTTTTTAATCCTTAATTTCTCTCCATTCTTACTATTTTCTCAACTAAGCATCCCTCAGTTCACCCTAAAACCAAATGCTTAAGGTGAATTCGTGAATCAAGAACGGTTCTAAGAGCTCAAATTTACTTCCGAGGTGTAGATACAAAGGAAATTTGGATTTGGAGAATGAAATACCACACTACAGTAAGATCTAAAATCCTTTTTTTTTTTTTTATAAATCTGCTTGTAATGAAACGACGTCGTTTAGCATATTTTGCATTCCAAAATTACCCTTAAGGAGTTAGCATGTGCACAACACATAAGGCTCTATGACATTCTCAAACCACTGGAATTGGACAAAAGTATCTATTAAACACAAGATCAAAAGTTGGGATACCAAAGTGACATAATTAAAAGATTGAATACTAATATTCAACTATGAAAAAAGTTACGGTACCACTGGAGTTAATTACTCTATCTTAATCCCTCATCGCATCTTGTTAAAATGGCTCTTTAATCTTTTAATTTTTTGAAAAATTGCCAATATGAGACAACTGACAAATTATAGAGAGAGTCAACCTGTGTCAGATCACGAGACTATCATGTTTATGTTAAATTTGCAAATAAAATACCAAAATTTAGCATTTGATCCCTTATACTTGAGTTTTAAAATTTAAGCCATTGTGATCCCTTAAGATGTTCTTGAAACTAATCTAGTCCCATTTTCAAAAGAGCTGTCCAGTGTAGGCCAAATAAACTCATTGACTATATTTTAGAATTTTAATTTTACTACTAATCCTTCTAAAAGTGGACCCATAAAAAAGTATACCACAAAAGCCTAGATACCTTTGAAAATTTTAAGCATAGGGTTCCTATTTTCTTTCATGCAGTAGAAATTGCATTTGTTCACGCCTGAAGCTCTCTCACAATCTACACAAACAAGCACATATCTAGATGGCCTAAAAATATATCAATATTCTAATAATTACCTATTTGGCATTTTTTTAAATATAAATAAACAAAACACCCATATGTATTAATTTTAAGTCAAATATTTTGATGATATGTTCCAAATTAATCAATTTTTTGTTAAAATTTATATAGAACGATATCACTCATATTTCTAATATGTATTGTCATGTCTCATTATTCACAAAAGAAATAGTTAATAAAAATAAAAAAAAATGTAAAATTATTTTTTGGTGACGCTGTTGAGCTTTATTTTTTATTAAGCTAATTAACATAAAGAAAACAAATAAAGGAAAAGACTTTGGAAAATGCAATGGTTTACGGACCAAAAAAATAATCTAGGGGTAAGTTTTTATCAAAATTAGAGTTGTATCTCAAATTAGAGTTCATCAAAATTAGATTTTAGAGTTGTATCTATACCAAATCACCAAAATAATTTAGATATTTCTCATCTACTTAAAACCTTTGCTTAAATGTCTCTAGATTTTCGAAAAAGAAGATATTTGAGATCAAGAGTTCAGCCGTGGAAAAGAAAGGCTAAAATATATCTAATCTACTCTAGACACCCTTTCACATCTTGTTAAAGTGGATTGCTGGTTTAATTTTTTTTAAATTTTCAGGCTAAAATTTTATGAGTCTATTAATCCTAAATAATTAAAATGCACTAAATAAACAAAATAGGAATGTTTAAAATATAAATATGAGTAAACATGCATAAAAGAAAGTGGTTAATTTCAAACCTCCATTGGAAAGGCACCTAAAAATAGGCCATGAATTTTGTCACAGGTTAACATTCTATAACATATATGATAACAAATTAAGAAAGAAAGAAAAATCATAAAATAAATACACAAGGAAAATAAATATAAATTACAATAATCATATCCTCAATATTGGACCATCACTCTTTTGCAATAAACAAAATTAAATTAAATTGAACTAAAAGCTATATAATTATGGTAATTGAAAGGCTAATTAAACTAAAAAAAATGTAGTGTGATGGTGGTATAGTGAGAGGTTTTCCCATTTGTTTGGTTTGCGTGCCAATGTATCTTATTATAATTTATTTTGCCATTGAATTGTTTGTTCGTGGCTTTAAACCTCCCCTGTGCTTAGTTAATCTTAAGAATGCTTTTTGGATGTTTGTGTAAAGAATGTTTGATTATATTCTGTTTGTATATTAAAGTTGGTTTGTTGGTATTTGAAGCCTTTGTTGATATTATGGTTGTTAGATGTTCTTGATACCGAGCCTTGCACACTGGGACTAAACTCAAGGTACGGCATGTCATGGTCCCGATTTTGGGAAGTGACATTTAGTGGTATTAGAGCATAAATTATATGACCCATATCTAGGTCTAAGTTGAATTGTTATTAGTGTGGTATTGGGGACTTGGGCTCACAAGTAACTCAAGGTTTTGACCTGATCAACCCAAATTGGGAGTTACTTTGATTCCTTATTTTTAATGCATAGGTGGGGAGTGGTTCAAGTGTATTTAGTTTGTAATTTGGTGGTTAGTACGTGGTTAGGAATTGACATGTGAATAATCTATTTTTCCTTGATGTGTACAGGTTCATGGCAACCAAGGTAAGTAACATAAGTGAGGAATTACATTAGGGAAAAAAAAAAGACACAAGGGTATGGGAAAAGTTTGCATGTTTACTAGTTATCAACAGGCTGGGAACCAGATGAGATTGATTCCCTATTAAGGGGACAGGTTGAAGTAAAGGATCTTCAAACAAGGGGATTTTCTAGTAGTACATGCAAAAAAGTTCAAGGAAAAACCAAGTAAAAATCCAAACAAGCATAGCATGTGATGATTGACTACTCCAAGTTAGCAATAGTGGTGCATGATTTTGTCCATATAGCCATTCAATCGGCTTCAAATAATCTAGTGTTGAATCTACTGCAGTAACTAGTGGTGAAGGATGTTGATCACTACCACAAACTAATGAAAAGATGGGAATCTTGACCTTTGATGGAAGATCACATCCTGATTAGACAAAGAAGTGGCTGGAAGAAATGCAAGAAACTTTGGTAATACTAAAAGTTCTTGAAGAACTTAAAATTGGGCAGTGAAATCATATCTAACCAGACATGTAGCCATATGATGGTATGGGATTCTTCATCTATTTGCATATGCTGGACCAGTTATTTGGGAATTTTCTTTAATCAAGCTTTCTTGGATCACTTTTACTTCATGTCACTTTGGACACTTGGAAAGATAAAGGAAGTTAGTGCAATAGATGAGGACATTGCTAGAAAACTATGTATGCTCCATTTCATGGACCGCTGTATGGGCTTGTGACACCTTCAATTTACAAGGTACAACTACCATTGCCATTGGTGCCTCAGGTCCACAGTTTCAGAACAGTACCACTACTACTAAGGTTCCAATCGCTCTTATATGTTGCTAACCCTCCTTGTGTCATCACAAAGAAAGGATCCTTACATGCTCTTTTACTAGCTAGGAGACCACCGGTATTCCTCAATCCGCATTTTGTCATTGGTACCACAAAGAGAAATGTAGATGGAGACTTAAAGCATGTTGAGCTTGTGGCAATTTTGAGCATAGAATCTGTCACGCCCCAAAAATGGGACCGTAACACGCCGCGCTAATGGTACACCGGACCAAAGCGCAAGGCACAAACGAACAAAGCAACAAACTAAACCGCAATGTAATAGAACCATCAAACCATTTCTTAACTATAAAACCGAATATTTCATTAAACACAAAAAATACGAATTACAAAATTCCTTCTTAGTACAAAAGATGCTACAACAAAAACAAAGTTCATCAATACAAAACCTATCTAATACACTACCCCTCTCCAAACAAAAGAGAAGCTTGGATGATTATCCGCAGAGTCCTACCATAAGAGTGGAATCTGGAGAAAATCTAAAAGCTGCTAACGCGGTGGAGAGTCAAAAACGAGCACCTAATCTGAAAAATTATAAGTCACGTGGGGTGAGCATAACTAGCTCAGTGGATATCATAAAAGCTCTTCAAATGGGTCCAAGCATTTCGATAAAACGAAAACATAAAGATAATAACATTTGTGAAAACCAAAGTCATGAAGCAGTTTCTAAAATGTCTCATGCCATTTAAACGTCAGGCATGTCCAAAACATAGCCAAAAAGATCCATTCATTTCAAAACATAGCTAAAATGTCTCTCTATGCCATTTAAACTTCAGGTATGTCCATAACATAGCCAAAAAAGATCCAATCATTTCAAAACATAGTATGTTAAAGTGTAGCGAACAAATCCAAGTACGTATCAAATCCAGAATATAATAAAATAGCATGAGTATCTTTTAGGCTCGAAGGTATGACCTACAGTACTAGTCAGATCTAGTAATCTACCACACCTACTAGTCTGACCGGGAGGTCAAGTTATCCCAGCACAAGACCCCGCAGTCAAATAGTTCATAACAGTCACAGCAGTCACCATGGCGTCCCATGGATGACTATAGAACCGAGCTCCACATCTAGATGTGTAATATTTTAAACATTCCTATTTTGTTTATTTATGTGCCAAAACAGTTATTTAAGTTTGCAAACATATCAATTGATTAACATAAAATAGCTTGTCCCGATTTCACATGTAATAATTCCAAAACTTGGTAAAAGTGCAGTTCCACTTTCGAAATATGTTCATTTAAAATGCATTTTAAAATCCATCCAAACTTATTTCAAAAGTCGTTAAACAAAATACAAGTGGAAGAGGGTCTATGTTACCCACCTATCAAAGCAAAACTGTACAAATGATCACAGAACGCGATCGCCGGCGGTAGGTGGCGTGGTACCTAAAACAGATATAAGAGGACTCTTAGAAGAGATGTAGAAGTTAAAGAATGACTAGGGAAACGAAAACGACGCGAAACGATAGAAAACGACACCAACAGCTCTTTGGTCAAAAATGACCTTTTCACAAAATCCGACCAACTTCGACAAGCTAAAACCCCAGTCAAAACACTTAGTTAACCCTTCAAATTCTTATTACAGCTAGATTAGGAGATAATAAGCTCAGTTTTCCAGAAAAACCGAAAAACTTCGCCTCTCCCTAGGCTATAATTAGGCTATCCTCCCTGCCAATAAAATCCAATTCCAAGGTATTCAAGGGACCTTGGTTACAACCCAACTCAAAACAACATATTCAACCAACCAACAAAATCCATTTCCAAGGTCGATTCAAGGGACCTTGGTTACAACCCAACTCAAAACAACATATTCAACCAACAAAATCCATAAACGGAAAGATTCACCGGAGCAATAGCCGGGACTATATCTGTCACGCCCCAAAAACGGGACCGTAACACGCCGCGCTAATGGTACACCGGACCAAAGCGCAAGGCACAAACGAACAGAGCAACAAACTTAACCGCAATGTAATAGAACCATCAAGCCATTTCTTAACTATAAAACCGAATATTTCATTTTACACAAAAATACGAATTACAAAATTCCTTCTTAGTACAAAAGATGCTACAACAAAAATAAAGTTCATCAATACAAAACTTATCTAATACACTACCCCTCTCCAAACAAAAGAGAAGCTTGGAAGATTATCCGCAGAGTCCTACCAGTAATATGGAATCTGGAGAAAATCTAAAAGCTGCTAACGCGGTGGAGAGTCAAAAACGAGCACCTAATCTGAAAAATTATAATTCACGTGGGGTGAGCATAACTAGACTCAGTGGATATCATAAAAGCTCTTCAAATGGGGCCAAGCATTTCGATAAAAAGAAAACATAAATATAATAACATTTGCGAAAACCATAGTCATGAAGCAGTTTCTAAAATATCTCATACCATTTAAACGTCAGGCATGTCCAAAACATAGAACAAAAAGATCCAATCATTTCAAAACATAGTATGCTAAAGCATAGCGAACAAATCCAAGTATAGTTTCAATCCGGAATTTAATAAAATAGCATGAGTATCTTTTAGGCTCAAAAGTATGTCCAAAACATAGCCAAACAGATCAAATCATTTCAAAACATAGTATGCTAAAGCATAGCTAACAAATCCAAGTATAGTTTCAATCCGGAATTTAATAAAATAGCATGAGTATCTTTTAGGCTCAAAAGTATGTCCAAAACATAGCCAAACAGATCAAATCATTTCAAAACATAGTATGCTAAAGCATAGCTAACAAATCCAAGTATAGTTTCAATCCGGAATTTAATAAAATAGCATAGCAAAATGAGTATCTTTTAGGCTCAAAAGTATGTCCAAAACATAGCCAAACAGATCAAATCATTTCAAAACATAGTATGCTAAAGCATAGCTAACAAATCCAAGTATAGTTTCAATCCGGAATTTAATAAAATAGCATGAGTATCTTTTAGGCTCAAAAGTATGTCCAAAACATAGCCAAACAGATCAAATCATTTCAAAACATAGTATGCTAAAGCATAGCTAACAAATCCAAGTATAGTTTCAATCCGGAATTTAATAAAATAGCATGAGTATCTTTTAGGCTCAACAGTATGACCTACAGTTTTTACACATCTACTTGTGTATATACACATCTAGATGTGTTAATTGATACACATCTAGATTGTATCAGAGACAGCCCCAGGTGATTCCAAATCCATGGTAAAAGTGCTCGTTCCAAACATCTACACCGCGTTAGCAGCTTTTAGACTTTCTTCAAAGTCATTAAACAAAATACAAGTGGAAGAGAATCTATGTTACCCACCTATCAAAGCAAAATTGCACAATGATCACGAACGCGATCGCCGGTAGGTGGCGTGGTGATCTGGAAAGATATAAGAGGACTCTTAGAAGAGATGTAGAAGTTAAAGAATGACTAGGGAAGCGAAAACGACGCGAAACGATAGAAAACGACACCAATAGCTCTTTGGTCAAAAATGACCTTTTCACAAATTCTGACCAACTTCGACAAGCTAAAATCCCAGTCAAAACACTTAGTTAACCCCCAGTTGGGTTGTAACCAAGGTCCCTTGAATACCTAGGCTATAAGTAGGTTATCCTAGCTTTAAAAAAAAAAAAACAAGGTATTCAAGGGACCTTGGTTACAACCCAACTCAAAACAACATATTCAACCAACCAACAAAATCCATTTCCAAGGTATTCAATCTACCTTGGTTAAGACCCAACTCAAAACAACATAATCAATCAACCAACAAATAGTGGGAAACGGAAAGATTCACCGGAGCAATAGCCGACTATATCAATAGCATTCCACAACAATCCATACCCCATAACCACTACAATTAACTCCATTACAACATTAGAGCAACAACCTATGGGTGGAATTCCTCTTTACTACCAAACTGAAATTTTTACCTATTAGCCACACGCATGATTCAAACATGCTTCCTAACCATCCCACTACCAAGGAAACACTTAAAACCATCAAAAGATCATTAAATATCCTTCAAACATAACCAATTATCCAAATTATCCTAGTTGCGCCAAACTTCCGCTTACTTACAAAATGAAGGGAATCATCAATTCCACTTGGTTTCAAGTCTCAATTCATATCCAAACTAACCTTAAAACACTCTTAAAACATCATTATGTGCATAGACATAAGCATTCATAGCATAACACTCTAGGCCACATATGGAAGACAAAACCCTAACTCATAATCTTAAAATTTGTAATCTAACCATGGAAAGTTGTTAAAAATCAACCCCAATCACTTCCCAACCTCCAAAACACTAAAAACAACCCATAACATACATAAATCATAACTTATAAGGCTGCAAAGAGGGTTTTCTCAGCCATAAAGAATCCTACAAAACTTGAAATTAAAGCTTGAATCATAAAGCCCATAAGCCATAAATGCTAAAATACATAAAATCTTACCTTCCAAGTGATTTCTACTTGAAATCCAAGAAAATTTTTTGGCGCAACTGAGAACTAAGAAAGTCGATGTTTGAATCGTCTTCTGTCTCTTAAACACATCTAGATTGACAAAAAGTTGAATCCTCGCATTATTTGACCCAACTTATACTCATTTGACCTAATAGTCTCCAAGTTGACTATTTGACCCAAAACTAATTTTGCTACTAAATTAACATTATAAATCAGCCATCAAACAACACTCACACACCACAATGCACTAATTACACTTAGTCCAATTTTTTTGACCCGCACGAACCAAATCGCGTAAATCGAAAATTTGCCGAATTGAAAAACGAATAAGTTGAAGTATTTTATGACTAAAAATAATATAAAAAACATTTTAAACCAGTTAAAATCAAAGAACAAGGCTATTAAAATATTGGGTTTCACAATATCAATAGCATTCCACAACAATGGAAAACACCTAAAACCATCAAAAGATCATTAAAGACCCTTTAAACATAACCAATTATCCAAATTATCCTAGTTGCGCCAAACTTCCGCTTACTTACAAAATGAAGGGAAATCAATTCCATTTGGTTTCAAGTCTCAATTCCTATCCAAACTAACCTTAAAACACTTCTAAAACATCATTATGTGCATAGACATAATGCATTCATAGCATAACATTCTAGGGCACATATGGAAGACAAAACCCTAACTCATGTCTCTTAAAATTTGTAATCTAACCATGGAAAGTTGTTAAAAATCAACCCCAATCACTTCCCAACCTCCAAAACACTAAAAACAACCCATAACATACATAAATCATAACTTATAAGGCTGCAAAGAGGGATTTCTCAGCCATAAAGAATCCTACAAAACTTGAAATTAAAGCTTGGATCATAAAGCCCATAAGCCATAAATGCTAAAATACATAAAATCTTACCTTCCAAGTGATTTCTTCTTGAAATCCAAGAAAATTTTGGGGAAAATGGAGGAAGAAAATTCGCCAGCAGCTGGAGACGTTTAAATCTGTGATCATTTGTACACATCTTGCTTTAATAGACAGGTAACATATGTTATAAATAAGCTAATCTATTACTACTCATATTAAACGGGTCAAAGTTGGACTAATTTTTTTCTTAATTTGCTAAATAACATTGTAAATCAGCTCATCAAACAACACTCACACACCACAATGCACTAATTACACTTAGTCCAACTTTGACCCGTTTTCCCGCAGGAACCGAAATCGCGTAAACCGAAAAATTTGCCGAATTCAAAAACGAATAAGTTGAAGTACTTAATGACTAAAAATAATATGAAAAACATTTTAAACCAGTTAAAATCAAAGAACAAGGCTATTAAAATACTGGGTTTCATAGAATCAGAGATTGTCCATTGGTTAGTTTATCAGGGCAACAAGACACAAAAGAGGAAACTGATATTGACATTAGGGGATAGAGGAATCATACTGAGTAGTGATAGATTATTTGGGTTTGGAGCATGCTTTACTGGCCTGGATCTTATTAAACATTGGTCGCTGCATCAACTAGTTCACATGAATGGATGATGAAAAAGTGGTAAGTTAAACTATTTTGAGAAATAAGAGTTTACCTACCACAGTAGTACAACAAAATTAGCGGCACGACCGAATTCAATGGTACTAGTTTTACAAGAATTATGAGAGGGTACAAAAAAATGAAGTAGTTTTAATCAAGTAAACCATATCAAGAAGGAATATCTTAAATTAGGAGGTGTTGTAGTGGTAAGAGACTTCATGGATGTGCCTCTTTAACGATTGTTAGTATTATTACCAAGGAGAAGGATAGAGTTTGGAATTAGAATACTAGCAAGGATAGTACCCATATGAAAAGTTTCTTGTAGAGTGATCTCAGTAGAATTCAGGGAGTTGAAGCCACAGCTACAAGAATTGTTTAACAAGAACGTCACTAGGGCTAGTGTTCTTTCTTGGGTGTTCTAGTATCGGTTGTGAAGAAGACGAACAGGAGCTTAGATTCTTTGTTCATTATAGGATGCCAAATAGAGTCACTATCAAGCACAATTGTTCCTTGCTAGAATGGAAGACAAATTTGACTAGTTGAAGGGTACAAGAGTGTTAATCTAGGGCCTGGGTACTACTAACCAAAATGAAAATTGAAGACATCTTAAGGATTAATATTGGATCAGTAAGTGTTGGTTGCTACAAGTTCCATGTCATGACATTTGGGACGATTAATATAGTTGTTGCTATTGTGTATCTAATGGATGATAAAGTGCTCAATCCTTATTTGGATAGATCTATGACAGAATTTCATGGTGACACTCGGACTTATTAACCAACTGAAAAAAGGGCATTCATCAATAATATAGCAGTTCTTGAAAAAAAAATGGATGTAGTTAAGGAACAAGGCATTCCTGAAGCATATCATTTTAGAGATTAACAGTCAGAAGATCTTGGGAAGATAAAGACAATCTCTGATGGACTTAAACTAACCAAGTGTGGTAGAGGTTCATGGCTTTTATGGTTTGGCAAGATATTCAAGAAGCTTATAGAAGGGTTGAACTTGATAATTGTGCTGACTGAGCCTATTCAAAAGAAGGTTGAATTTAAAGGGGGTTAAAACTATGAGGTTTAAAGAATGGATTCGGTGTGCACTAAGATCAACATCGCCAGGGAGTGGGAAAATGTTGTGATTTACAGGTGATGAAGTATTTTGTGTTGCCTTCAGCATAATAGAGGGATTGTGGTTCATGCCTCGAGACAATCAATGACCATAAACAAAATTACTCCACTTAAAAAGGAAGCCATAGTATATACTTTGAAGAATAGAGCGAGTCAAGCTTAGCCTATGGATGTTGAAAATAAAGCAAAAGAAGTATTTATCGAAATGATGTTGCCAATGGATGCCAAGGATGAATCAGGAAGGAAAAGCTGCATTTAGTCTCTACCATTGGCAAGTGCTTCTTTAAATTGAGGTTCGTGATTACAATAAAGTTCAAGATAGCTCATCAACGGGATTTACAAACTGTGTTGGGTTTCAGAACTACTTACAGTTGGAATCTGAGTTTACAAGGGGTACTCAGTTAAAGTTGGTAAGCGATCAGATGGTTTTAGGTTCAGATAGATAAATAGTCAAATGATTTTGGGTTCAAATAGATAGGCAGATAGATAATTCTTTCTTGCACAAGTCAGGAGCATGTTTAATTTATCGAGGCCGAAATTCTTTTAAGGAGGGGAGAGTGTAATACCCATACATTTTCAGTCAATTTTTCAATCCTTAAAATGATCATTTTGTTTAATATTATGCTCAATGACCAATCTATTATTCTTAGTTTTAGTGAAACACTTGGAGCTTTTCCGATCGTTTCTCCAAGACTTTTCCAATTATTCCACGTGAACTTTTTCCTACCATTCTACATTCTTTTATGTTCATTTTTATCTTTATATATGATTCCTAGATATCTCTTTAAATCGTCTTATGATCATTTGGCCTTTTCTGGGTTTCATTTTAGTTTCTGGGTAATAAGTGACATAGGAGTAAATTTGAGAGACCAAAGTACATTTTGGTGAAGCTTATATTCTCATGTTTATCGCCAATCTTTCCTCCAAATATATCTTCTCACTTCAAGTTTTGAAAGGCCTGAAACTTATTTTTAAATGTTCAAATGCGTGAAGCTTATCTCCAAGCCTCAAAAGGTGTGAACCTTATCCAGATGACATAGTCTTGAAACATGTGAACCTTATCTTTATTCCTTGAAATACGTGATTCTTATCTTTAATCTTTGAAAATTGTGAAGATTATTCTCTCAAGGTTTGTTACCAAGCTTATCTTGTTTTTTAGTTGTCAAAACTTGAAAATTGTGAAGTTTATCTTTTTGAGTGTTGAAAGACGTGATGCTTATCTTTAGGCCTTGAAAAATGTGTTTTTTATGCTTAAAATCTCAGCAAGCACCTTCCTACCTATTTAAATCCTACAAAGCATTTTCAAATGAGTTTTTCTCTCAAAATTTTGCTACAATTTCTTTTACTTCAATTTTCAACTTTAGGCAAGAATTGAAGAATTCAAAGCTAAATTGATATCAAAGAAGTAATTAAAGATTGATTTTCCAACTTGAAAGGGATGTTTTATATAAATTATTGTATTTTTTGGTAGTAAAGCTTTCAAGTTATTCCAAAAATCAAACTTGTTCAAATCTTGTTGTTTGTGAGCTTTTCTCGTTACCAAATGTGTTTTCGAGTTACCAAACATTGATTTATGGTTTGAAACACTTCTAAAAAATTTTAAATGATGAGTTTGAATGAGGTGTTGTGGCTAGTCATGAACACTTGGTAACATTCAACAGATTTAGTCAATGATTTTAATGGTTTATGCTAGT
The DNA here is from genome assembly GCA_025175665.1 of Cinchona pubescens. Taxonomy (NCBI): domain Eukaryota; kingdom Viridiplantae; phylum Streptophyta; class Magnoliopsida; order Gentianales; family Rubiaceae; genus Cinchona; species Cinchona pubescens. Next base: position 7,323,276 of record JANKKI010000075.1, on the reverse strand, counting down.
TTTAGCTTGTCTAGTTCAACCCCTATGTGTTTGTATTTGTTCCCAGCCTAATTGCTAAGTATATGGAGAAATTCGTAACCATACTAAGTTGCTAATTCATGGCTGTTTTGAGTGACCAGCCAACTTATTCAAAGTATTCTAGAGAATGCCTAGTAGCGTGGCGTTCCAATAAGCTTATTTTGCAGTTAGCATTTCATAACGTCTACTAGATTTTTGTTTTCATTTTGATTGCTTCTTGGTTCAATAATGCATCCCTAAGCCTTCTCCAATATGTGGTATTACTCTCTTAGGGTGTCATGCGATGGAGATAGGGTTTTCGACCAACCCAAGTTAAGGCACCATCTAACTGAATCTTCGAAGGCAAGTGGTACTTAAACCTTGCTATTGATTGTATGTTATATAGTTTAATTATGATCGATTTATAAAGGTCTACATGTTACTTATGCAAAAGTGATTTAAATGCCTAATATGATATGCAATTGACTTGTGATGTTGATTGCTCACTGAAAGCTCTATGGATCACTTTGGCGGACTGGTTTTACTTTATGTCATATATCGGGGTACTCATTTTACTTACTAAACTACTGGCAATACCCAACTCTGCTTATGCCTAGTCTATTCGGACGGATAATAGATAGACTTGGATCTAGTTATCGGAAGACTACAGTGAATCGTGAGCTTACTGAATTTGTCCTTCATATTTCAATTACTGTTTATGTTGTATACATTGAACATTACACTGATTATTTACTTAGATTCAGTAACTAGGCTTAAGTACTATTTACTGAACATTGTTTTGCTCATCCCATGTTGTTTATATTATTTTGTTGTTTGTTTATCCGTGGTGGTTTTTCTATTCTTCTGGATGTTGTGGACCTGAGTTGGGAGAGGACTTTGGTATGGACTCTAGCCAACTATTGTAGCTAGAGTGTGTGGTCGTATAGTGAGAGGTTTTCCTGTATGTTTGGCCTGCATGCTAATGTATGTTATTAGAATTTGTTTTGCCATTGAATAGTTTGTTCATGTCTTTAAACCTCCCTTGTCCATAGTTAATCTTAAGAATGCTTATGTTTGTGTAAAGAATATTTCATTCTATTCTGTCTGTATATTAAAGTTGGTGTTCTGGTATCGGAAGTCATCATTGAGATTATCGTTGTGAGATATTCTTGATATCAAGCCTTGCATGCTTTGGGTAAGCTTGAGGTGCAATGTGTCATGGTCTTGGTTTTGGGACGTGACAATCGGTTGTTTTTTGTTCATTTTTGGGACATTATCCAAAATTATGTGCATATTGAAATCCGAGAATTTTTATGGGATTCTTCTTCAATGAGGTTTGGAAAGTACTTTTATCTAGCTTATTCAAAATAAATAGAAAACCCCCAGTCTTTCTCAGGTTTTCATCCAATTTGTCTTTGTAATTTCTTTAACAAAGGTTTTTACAAAAGTTTTTGCTAATTAAATTATTCCTTTTATGTCATCCATTATCTCCTCGGAGCCATCGACTTTTGTTAAAGGTTGAATCCTAGTAGATAATGTATTTTTCATGCAAGAAATGATTGGTTCTCCGAATAGAAAGAAGAGGGGAGGTAATATTCTTCTTAAAATCAACATGATGAAAGCTTTTGATAAGGTATCTTGGGCTCTTCTTGAAGCTGTGTTATTTAAATTTGGTTTCTGTCTACACTTTGTCTTCTTGGGTGTTTTCTCATGTCATCCAGGGGAATTAAGCAATTCCACTCTCACGTTTTCTTATTCATTGTTTGCTTGAAATTTTTCTCACGATGGTTGAAGGTTCTAGATTGGAAAGATTCACTTGTTATATGTGTTTTACCTAAAATGACACTATAATCACTCATCTTGCTTATGTGAATGATGTATACAATATTTTCTTGAGGGTGAACAAGCATACTATTAATAACTTGATGTACTTTTTAGATACTTACCAATGTGGCTTGTGTCAAAAGATTAATTACTTCAAAAAGCTCTCTTGTTTTGTCATCAAAGTGAAAAAAATTGGCCAGGCATTGGTTAGAGATAATCACAAGGGTGAATATTTAACCCTTGACTATTTCATACTTGGGTGTCCTTTACAAAAGCAAAGGAGAAGTAGGTTGCATCTTCAACACTTAATTGAGTGGTCTCAATCTAAATTAGCCAGTTGGAAAAATATGTTGTTTTCTCTCGGAGGCCGGTTGGTTTTAAATGAACATTTATTAACCTCATTTCCTATACATAGCTCGATTGTCTTGGACCATCCCAAGGAAGTCCTTGGTGACATGGAGTAGATTATGGCAAAATTCGGTTGGGGCGAATACACTTTCAAACACAGAAGATACTGTCAGAGATGGTAGGAAATTTGTTTTCCAACATCTGAGAATGGGTCGGGCTTGACTGACAGAGTTTATATGACATATTGGCATCATTCTCTCTTTATTTGTGGTGGAATTATAATACTTCCAATTATCATTGAACAAATTACATGACATTAAGGTACAAAATGACTCTTCATTCGATATGTCTCCAGTTTTGCATTGCATACTGTGTTGCAAAGAACAAGCAGTTAGTAGCATCTAGATGATATCAAGAGGTGATTTATCTTTCTATTTTGATAGCTGAATGATTGATGGTTTAGCAACTGTCAAGGTGTACAATATTAAGAATCAGAAGGTCAAGAGTAATTAGGTATTTTCAAATGAGCATGGCTGATGCGTGCTAATTTCACTCTAATAGGTACAATAATCGCTCAAATGATAGTATGATAAACAGTAAGAGTATTAATCCCATGAGGACTAGAACAGATATGATTAACTTCCGTTGATGTTCTCAGTTACCTAGGAGTTCAACAAATATTACTTAACTACCAAATAATATGTAACAAGTAAACAAAAATAGAAGGAATTATTAGGATTAGATTAATAAAGCTGCTAGGGAATTTGACTTCATTGATAACTATGCACACACATACTTAAACCTTGAAAGAATTCAATGTGAATCAACTATAAGTTGACAAAGTTCCCTAATAAGCACTAGCTCTTCTCAAGTTAGTACTATCCCATTCCACTCACTTTTGACTAAGTCTTCCAGAATTAATCTCGGCAAATATCACAAGAATTGTTTGAAACTGTAGAATCCCTTGCAGTTAGCTTTCTTCCGAGGTTACTAAACTAACCACATTAATTATTTAGAGTTTCTTTATTCAAGTAATCTATTAACTCATGGTGAAAATTGTTAAACCTATGATCAAAATTCAATTCAAATATATAACCGAGTTACGGGGAATAAAATTTCTTTGCAAAATGATATATAAAACAAATCACACAAATTATATATAAGAAAGCATTAAGTTCAACAATTCAAAACATACAATTGAAACAAAAGAACTAAATTTTACTCAATAAAAGTGTGCATATTCGAAACGTAGTTGTAGCTACATCAAGCCCTAAGAAAGAAAAATGCTCCTTAGCTATAAAAAAAGATCAACATTAATTCTTTGATAAAAGCCATGAAAAATAACAATAAAATAAGGCAAACTCTTGAGAAACTCATAGTTGTGGAAGAAGAGTAGATCCTTGTGTTCTCCTTTCGGAATGTTTTTAGAGGTCCTAAGATGCCTTATTTACAGCTACTTGGTGCCGCTTAAGGTTAGGAAGAATAGTAGGTCGAGAATGCTTCAAATGGGCTTGAAATTGAGGCCCAAAATAGATAAACTCACGATCTATCCTGATCTGGAGTCTGCCGTAACACCTAGGTGCTATAATTCCTTCTTGCCAGAGCATAGTCCCAATAAGCTCTAAAATATCTTATATTTTATGCATCATTTAATGCGTTTCTATGTGATGCTAGCAATATTTGAGTTAATTATGAGTTTAATACTTTTTATTATTAGTTTGTGTAGGTTTTGAATGAAAATGAGTGACAAAAAGGATCAAAAAGTTGGAGGAAAATCACAAGAACGAAAAACGTACACCGACAAGGAGCGAATTCAGACATTATTTGGTAGTTTGATCATAACTTTCATTTCTAAACTCTGATTGAATTGATTCAAGATGCGTTGGAAAGATAAGAGAATGAACTACAACTTTTATGTTTTAATGTTTACCAAATTATTTCAGCATCAAGGTAAAAATTGAGGTGGAAGTTGAAGTAGGTGCACTAGGATTTGCGCACATGCATGAGAAATGCCTTGAGCATGTGCGCAAACTCCAGAGAGGAAATTTCAGAAGCCATGTCTCGCACTCATTTATGAGGTTTTGTGGGCATGTGCGTACGTTGTAGTGAGCTTCAATGTAAATTTTTATTTTGGCAGCTATTTTCACCCCGTTGGACTCTTTTTCGTGAGCTTTCACGTTTTTGTCATTAGAGAGGGGATTTAACCCTAATATCCCCTATAAATACCCCATTGTAGAGAGGATTTGAGAGAACTCATCATTAGACAGGGAAATCATTAGTTAGGTTTAGATCATTAGATTATTAGATTAGGGTTTTATTTTCTTGTCAAGACTTCAAGCTTCATCAACTTTTGTTTTATACAATCCCTGAGTTAGCTTTCTTTATTTATATTCAATTCAGTTCTAGTTCTTTGGTGCAATTTGTGGTTTAGATTTAATCTTATTGCGTTTATTTCCTAGTTTATTAGTTGAAGTTTCATTTCGTTAAAATTAACTACTTTCCATAGATTTGATTAGTTTTGGCAATTGTTCTTATTTTCTTGGTTGTTAGAATTAATTTAGTTTGGTAGAAACAAAATTTTTTAATTAATTTGTCTAACTAGTAAAGAGATTTGTGAACCCTAGTAATTGTTCCATAGTCCTCGTGGGAAAAAAATCCTTATCCACCAATCTACAAACTTACGTCATATCCTTGCGAGTATGTGTAAGTATTGATTAGGGTTATTAAGGCTTATTTTACTTGTTTGTGGATTGAATTACCTAATCAATTATTTACTTGAACAAGTTTTTGGCGTCGTTGCCACACACTATTCTTGGTAGCAATATTAGGTTTAGCAAGCCTTACTAAATTAGACTTTTTGTTTTCGTATAATTATTTACAAATTTCTTTTTGCTTCTAATTTTTCTTTTCAGATCTTGCTTTGATATTCGAACTTTGGTCTCTGTCTTGTAATTTATAGTAAATACTTGTTCTTCCAAACAACCACTATATTTCGGTGATTTGGAGATTGAACGAGTTCAAATAAAAAACCGTAGGAAACAATAAGAATCAAGCCAAAGAGTGAATACAATAGAGAATACGAACTGCAATGTTGGGGAAAAAGACGAGGTAGCGGGTAACAATGGCAATAGAGGAGATGCTAATCCTCAACCTCTTAGAGACTATGCAATACCAAATTTTGTAGGGGCGAGTTCTAGCATTGCCCGAATGCATGTACAAGCCAATAACTTCGAGATTAAGCCTGCATTGATTCAAACACATCTAGATGTTTGCTCCAAACCCATGCTATGTTCGGAGGTGGGCAAAACAAGGATCCCTATGCACATTTGGTAAATTTTTAGGAAGTCGTTGACACATTCAAATATAATGGAGTGCATCCTTATTGTATTAGAATGAGAGCTTTTCCATTTTTATTGAGATATACGGCAAAGGCTTCGTTACAGGCCTTCGAGCAAGGTACTTTCACTACATAGAATCAATTGGCTCAGGAATTTTTGGCCAAATACTTTCCACCATCGAGGACTGTAAAGCTCCACAATGACATTACTTCCTTCAGACAAATCACTGGGGAGAGCCTAAGTAAAGCATGAGAGTGCTTCAAGGAATTTCTTAGCAAGTGTCCACATCATACCATTCTATTGTGGCTACAAGTACAAATATTTTGCTATGGATTGTTTCCAGAGATGAGACTGATTGTAGCTGCAAGTGCAGGAGGCACTTTTCCTCTTAAAACTCCCGAAGAAGCACAAGAATTGTTGGAAAGAATGATATCTAAAGCTCATTACTACCATGACACGACCACTCCTTTGGCTGGGCAACAACCACAACAACAAGTGCGTCAAGTCAATGCCCAACAAGGAGGTATGATAAATATTAATGATGCTTTCTTAGCTCAACAAGGTATGATGTTAAACATGATGACAAATATGATGAAGGCCTTAGAAAACATGGGAAGGAATCTAGTGAACTCTATAGATTCAACACCTTAAGGGATTATAAATTGTGACTTTTGTGGAGGAAACAATCAAAATGGCCTTTGTAAAACACCCATGCCGCAAGGTGAGCAACTTCAATTTATTGCAAATCAAAATTCAAGGTCAAGGAATCAATCTAATTCCTATGTAATACCTATAACCCATCATGGCGAAACCATCTAAATTTTTCTTGAACTAATTAGAACAATGTTCAAAACCATCATTCCAACCTAGCCAGCCACAATCAAATTTTTCCAACCAAGTCTCATCCTTTAGACCATATCAACCACCTCACCAGAGAAAAATTTTTCAAACTTTCCTCCTTAACCAAATAACTCATACCAGCTTCCATCACCAAGATCCCTACCTCAAAATCCCAATTATCCTCTACATGTAACCCATGATCAATCCAACAAGGATAATTTGAGGAGGGAATTGGAAGCTTTGTGGAGGGAGCATGAGAATTTACGAGCTTCTACAAGGAACTTGGAACTTCAATTGGGACAGTTTGCTCGGCAAAATAATGAACAACCTATAGGAGCATTGTCAAGAGACACCATTCCAAATCCAGAGGAATAATACAATGCTATTTCACTAAGGAGAGGAAAGGAATTGTTTGCACAAAATGACAAGTAAAAGGTTGATAAAGAAGTTGTGAAGAAATTTTTTTTAAGATAATTGAAGATAAAGGTGAGGATGAGAATATGATGAAATAGCATGCAACGAAGGAGTTAAAGGGAAAAAAAATGGTGGAACCCTTGAAATTGGATACATTAGAGAGAGTACCATTTCCTCAATGACTCATTGATTGTTCCAAGAAGGGAGGAAAAAAAGAAACAATTCCACAAATTCTTTGATATGCTCAAAAAGTTAATGTAAACATCTCTTTGGTTGATATTCTATATAAGATGCCCAATTATACTTGGTTTATGAAGGATCTCTTGGATAGGAAGATGATAAGAAAGTTTGCCTCGATGTCAAGTGTAGTGCCATTGTTCAACGGAGATTACCCTCTAAGCTCAAAGATCTTGGTAGTTTCTCTATATCGGTGAACATAGGAGGACAAACGTTGCATCGTTCACTTTGTGATTTGGGAGCGAGTATCAATATTATACCGAAAGCCATATATGATAAGTTAGGGATCACCAATGCAAAACTAACAAACACTACACTCCAACTGGCGGATTTGTCCAAGATGAAACCATGTGCCTTGTTGGAGGATGTGCTTGTTCAAGTAGACAAGTTGGTATTTCTTATTGTTTTCTTGGTATTGGACATCCGCAAAGATAATAAGATCCGTTGATTCTAGGAAGGATCTATAATGTTTTTATCAGCCGTACATGCTTTAATTAATGTTAACAAAAGGAAGTTGATTTTACAAGTTGATAAGGAATCGGCTAAAATTGATATTTTTAATTATGATGACAATGTCCCAATATTTGCAGAAAAATGTTCTAATTATTCCCTTGGTTCATTTATTGATAGGTATGAAGACGAGGTACCTAAAGTAGGTCAAAGCAATGCACTCAAAAAGGCTGTTGAAACAAATGAAGATTCCAAAATTAAGTTGGAGAAAAAACCATCTGATGATAAAAGTGAGGTGAAAACAAATCATGAAATAGTTTCACAAGAGTGGAAAGGTGAGTGTTTGAGCAACATGACCATGAGCAAGAAGAAGAAAGCGGTTCAAGAAGCAACTTGATGTGATAATAGGTGCACTAGCTTTGGCAAACGCATAGAGAAAAGGGCAAGTTCAAGTTAGATCCCGGAATCAAGCTTTACTAGTAGTGAAAAATGGTGTCAAGATTTTCATATAGAAGCCAAAAAGACATTGAAAGGATGGTTGACCATCCTTAACTGCTTGGAATGATCTCAAGTGCCGAAATCGACCTAATACTATAAACAAGGGCACTACATGGGAGGCAACTCATGTTCTTTTATAATTTCATTTGTGTTTTTGTATTTGATTTCTTTAGCTTTCTTGTTATTTGTGTGCATATCATCTTAAAATGCAAGTTAAACAGACTAGAACATGGTTTTAAGGTCTTGTTGTTGGTTTGAATAGTTAGGAAAGGAATTTACATGTTTAAGGGATTTATTTTGCGCACATGCATACCATTTGGTGTGCATGTACGTGAAATCCAGAGGGTAAAATTCCAATTTTATGACTCACCCACGTGCGCACCTAGACCTTGTGCATATGCGCAAGCAGAACCAAAATACCCATTCATCTTCTCACACACATGCACGAGTGACCTTGCGCATGTGCAAAAGCCGAAATAAAAAGCCAAACGCCCTTCTTTCCCAACATTCAAACAAAATTTCTTCTTCCTATAGACCCTTTCTTCTTCTCTCAAAACCCTTAACCCCCACCCCTTTTTATACCCTCAAATTACTTCTTGATCTCTTCATTCACATCAAGTTCTTCTTCCTTCAAGTATAAACATCATTAAGGTTTGTATTTCATTGATTTTCTCTTATTTTTCCTTTTTGGGTTTGCAATTTAATTGAAGGAAAGTTTTGATTCTTTGTAATTTGATTGTACTTATTTGTGTTAGATTGAATATTCAATTGTTGATGTGCTTGATTCTTGACTTTTTCTTTGAATTGGGGAGTGATTGTGCAGTATTTACATGGAGAAAAGTCCATTCTTTGTTTATGCATGCCAAGTGTTCGATAAAATGTCTCTATGAAGAAAAACACTATGCATTTGTGCATGCATTCAATTCCTAGGACTTCAATCATGACATATGATTATTTCTATTCATTTTCTTGATCAAAAAGGTTCAAGGAGTGTATTAGCTATATATACACAAAACATAGCATTGCATTACCATACTTGATAAATTTATCTTGTGCACACTAAGTTTAATTTTTTTAGTTTGAGGTTATAGAATTGAATAAGTATGGGGTGGTTGTGCTTTTATTTGGGTGTCTTATATCTCTATTACATTTTTTGTAGCAATGGCATGCAAAGGTAAGCAACCAGCAAGCCAAGGGATGGCCGGAGCTTCTTCTTCCACAATACCACCACAGGAATCTCAAGAGCATTCAGAGGAAGAGACCATTCTGGAGCAATTTCTCAATGCCGCTGCCCCAGGTATGAATCAGATATTTTGATGAAGGCAGCTATTAAGAAAAGGGGTATACAACTTCCTAGTACTGAAGCCCCTAAGCTTCGCGATGTTGTTAGGACGCGTGGGTGGAATAATTTTACAACTACCTCAAAGGACACTGTACTTCCTTTTATCCGAGAATTCTATGCTAATTTAGTTGCATATGAGGATACCGAGATATATGTCAAGGGGAAAAATGTGGATATTTCTGGAAGTACAATTAATCGGCTATTGAGAGATAAACCGAGTTCATAATGATGAGTGGCCGACTATTCGTGACACCAGGAGCTTAACGACATCACGAACCTTATTTGCATGGGTGTAGTGGAGTGGACATATGGTGTTGGGGGTGTTGCATGGCATTTCAATGCTAACTTGCTTAGGCCAGTTTCGTTGGTTTGGTTCAAATTTTTATATGCTCGTCTCCTTTCGGTTAGTCATTCTACTCATGTTATATTGGAGCGAGTTAAACTTTTATATACTATTGCTTCAGGTAGGGCGATAGATGTGGGCCATCTAATTAGCTAGCAATTTTTTTATACAATGATTGTCAAAAAATATAGCTTATAGTTCCCACATTTGCCTACTATATTGTGTCTTAAGAATGGTGTTGGGGTTGATCCGGCCGAGGAAAAATTGAAGACTGTTAAGCCTATTGCATTGGATGGAGTGAGGGTCCCAATTAGATGAACCCGTTCTCAAGCTTTGACTTCACAGCCATCAACTAGTGAACTAGTCCCAAGGCCTCCTAATATAGTTAGGAGGAGCTGCTTGAGCAATTTTTGATAGAACAATAGAACATGCAACATCGATTTAATACTTAGATTCACTTTCAGCATGCCTGGCGGCAGAACTCCTCAGTTAGCACGAAAGCGTGTGAAGGATTCCTTTACATTCCCACATTTTTCTCCATTTCCACAGGAGTTGGCTCATTTTGACTACAAGTATTGATCTATCTATTCTCATGTTGATGTAGCCTTGGGATTTTATTATTGTTGAAGAGGACCCAATGCTGTTTTATGTTTTTCTTGCAATTTATTTTAAGATGCTGTTGTACTTTTTGTTGTTTTATTTTTGACTTAATTGTGATGTTAGTTATGTTTGCCCCTATGTGATTAAGTTTTTTCCTGAATATTGTGGAATCTCATTTCTTGATTTTCTTGCTTTTCTTAATTTCTTGAAGGGTTTAACGTTTTGTTTTTGTTCTAGTATTAATGATGCGTCTCATCTCGTGAATATTTTTGTCGAGATACAGTACATACCAATCGTTCTACATTGCTAGAGAAGCTTTCCCTTTCCCTCTTTATGCTTTTATTTTCTTTAACATTGAGGACAATGTTTATTTCAAAGTGTGGGGTGGGGAGCAATCTGGATTTACATTACAATTGTTTGGTGTAGTTAGCTCAATTTTTGCTGCAATATTTTAGCTTTTTCTTTTGATCTTTTAAGATTTTTGAAAATTTTTGTTTGAATTGGTTGAATAAATCTTTGAAATTTTTGAGAATTTCGCAATCACTTAGCATGTCTCTCTGATTTTCTACATGATAGTTTTTGAGCTAAACCATTCATGAGTGAGTAATCGATGTTAATATTTTCCTTGCCTGATTTTTGAGAATTCTTGAGCACTCTTATCCATAAATTATTTTTATTTTTGACACTTAGAGATAATTATGTAGATTCATTTATATTGCAACCTAGAAACATGCTTTCTTACATTTTCGAGGTGAAATTTTATAGACAGGTTGATTCAATTTAAAGATGAAGGGTAGAGCCTTGTTTGGTTGTTTGAGCTTTTCAAGCCAACCTTTATTGAATTTTTTATCCTAAGTTCCCTATTTGAGCCTTATTTGTAAGGAATGGAGAGAAACACCATTCACTTTCTTTCATTAAAAGGCATTTTACTTACCTTTTCGAGCTCAATGATTTTTTAAACCCAAATGTCCCTTAAGACCTATTGCACACAATTATTTGTTAAGGGGATAAAAGGTGGAAGGTAGTGAACGAGGGTGGTAAATTTTATGAGTGAGTAGTGTACATTTATAGGGCAAGAAAGGGGTATTGAGAAAAAATTTCTTCAAAATTACGGATAGTGCCTATCATTTGTATTTGCATTGATGTGATTGCTGGTAATGCCTATCACTGGTACCTTCAGTGGGGTGTTTACAGGTAATACCTATTACTGGTACCTGTACTAGGAGCTGACATGAAAAATGATATGTAAATGTCCACAAATATGTTGACATGTTGGATTGAAATTGAAGAAGGAAGACATTTTTTCTTATTGTATGAAATTTTTATGGGTGTTTGTTGATTAATTGTGGGGTTCTTTTTCTGTGAAGGATATGTGGTTTGATGTGTTAGAGAAGCAGTATTATTTTGAGGTGTGGCCAGCATTAATTTAAAGCTTTTTCTTTTGTTTTTTGATATTCTTATCCCTTCTCTGATTAGCCAATACCCTAGCCTAACATTACAAGCTAAAAAGTCCTACCTAATTTAAATTGAGTTGGTTGTCTACATTAGTGGAGAGGTGTAAGAATAGTGAACTATGGGGTGTTCAGAAAAATTCTAAGAGCTTGTATGATTTAATCTGAGTGTCTTCAAAACTAAGTTTTTATTGAATGGCTATATTCACACATACACAACAGATTTCATATCTAGGTTTTATTAGTATTTTTGCTCTTGAGTTCTTAGACTACTCCTGATGCAAGCATGGTTGTTGATTATTTATGTCGACAATTGTTGAGATGTGTTGGGTGCATTTTTAATGAGCTTAGAGTCTATTTTGATTCTATTTTTGCTCAAGGACGTTCAAAAGCTGAGTGTTGGGGATTTGATATGCACATAAATGTCATATATTTTATGTTTCATTTATCATGTTTTTATGTGATGCTAGTAATATTTGAGTTAATTATGAGCTTAATTGTTTTATTTTTAGTTTGTGTAGGTTTTGAATGAAAAAGGAGTCAAAAGGATCAAAAAGTTGGAGGAAAATCACAAGGATGAAAAATGTACACTGACAAGGAGCGAATTCGGATACTATTTGTTAGTTTGATCATAACTTTCTTGTTCGAAATTCCAATCGAGTTGATTCATGATGCATGGAAAAGCTAAGAAAAAGAGCTACAACTTTTATGTTTTGAGTTTTTTCAAATTCATTTAGCTCAAGGTCAAAATTGAGGTGGAAAACAAAGAAGGTGAACTGGAATTCACGCACATGGGTGAGAAATTCCTTGCGCCTGTGCGCAAACTCCAGAAAGTAAATTTCAAAAGCCTTGTCTGCAATGCTCTAATTCGCACATATACGTGAGGTTTTGTGCGCATGTCGCACTTTGCAACGAGTTTCAGTGTAAATTTTTATTTTAGTAGCCGTTTTCACCTAGTTGGACTCCTTTTCGTGGACTTTCACGTTTTCATAATTAGAGAGGGGATTTAACCCTAATATCTCCTATAAATACCCTACTATAGGAAGGAGTTGAGAAAATCATCATTAGTTAGGGTCAAATCATTAGATCATTAGATTAGGGTTTTATTTTCGTGTCAAGACTTCAAGAATCATCAACGTTTGTTCTAGCTACAATTACTGAGTTTGCTTTCTTTACTTATATTTAATTCAATTCTAGTTCTTTGTTGCAATTCGTAGTTTAGATTTAATCTTACTGTGTTTACTTTCCTAGTTTATTAGTTGAAGTTTGATTTCATTAAAATTAACTGCTTTATGTAGATTTGAATAGTTTTAGTAATTGTCTTTATTTTCTTGGTAGTTAGAATTAATTTATTTGGGTAGAAACAAAATAGACTTTTAATCAATTTGTGTAACTGGTGAAAAAATTTGTGAACCCTAGTAATTGTTCTATAGTCCTTGTGGGAACGATCCTTACTCACGCAATCTACAAACTTACCTTGTATCTTTGTGAGTGTGTGCAAGTATTGATTAGCCTTATTAAGGCTTATTTGTTACTTGTTTTTGAATTGAATTATCTTATCAATTATTTACCCGAACAGTCACACTCTGAACTTAAAGTCTCTACAACTTCAGTGAAGAACACTGATTCGTGTCAAACCTATTTACCTCTATTAACCAATTACTCTCTCATGTTCCGCTAGAGCGCAGGTTGCGTAGTAGTATATAGCAATAAGAATTGTTGTCACGAGAAGCAAGCAAACAACTACCTAATGCTTAGTATTAATTACTATCTAGATAATATCAATAGGATATTTTTGAGTTTTTATTAGATTAAATAAAAGCACTTAAATGTAATAAACAACTAACTAGAGAGATACTATAAAATAATTAAACTATTATCGAGAATGCAGTGAAAGAAAATGCATAAACTAAATGATCAATTATCCTACTTTAGAATCTATAACAAGCGTAAATCTAAATTACTATAAATAGGAATTGAATAACGCAATATGATAAATTAAACTAATTAATCTCAAGAGAAATAATAACAACTACAAGAAACAAAAATGAAAATACTAACTTTATATATGAGAATTATATCCTTTAGGGAGATTCAAATGATCATCTAGAGAAACTTTAAATTTTGGCAACACAAGTAGACTGAAGCAAACTAATATTGTTTGCATGCTAGAAATGTAGAGTCTAAAATCTAGACAGTATTTTTACTAGCCTAAAAAGAGAAACCTGAAGTCTTGGTTCTTGTTGTCACTTCCTCATTTGTGCTTTGCACAATTCTCTTCTTTTATATTGGCTTCTGGGCTGAAATTTATGTTGAACTTGCGATTAAACAAATATGGCCCGATCTGCTTGTTACAGTGGCGTCCTAGATTAACCTTGAACTTAATAACTGCGTCCTTATACTCAACTTCACTGCTATTTACCATTTGGCCCTTCTTGTCTTGTAAAATCACATCAAACACTGTAAAAATAACTACACTTAACAATTAACTGCATATCAAACATATCAAACACTAAATAACTACACTTAACACTATAAAAATGAACAATTACTATTGAAACACTTTCCTTCGCATAAAACTAACTAATAACGATTAAACACTAGAAATCAAGACTAAAGAACACAAATTAGACAAAAAAAATAATGACAAATAACTCAATAAAAATAGAGTTATCAACTCTCCCAACTAAGCATTTTGACAGTCCTAAGAAAAACAAACACAACAAAACACAACACACTAACTACATTCAATTTATAGAATTCATGGAAAGCAAAACTAATTAATCAGAGAAATGAACCAAACATGCACATAAGAATAACTTCAATAATCAATTCCAATTCATCATTAAAGTGCTAATCCCTTCAATTATGAAAGCAGATATCACCCATACTTTCCAATGAATGAAAGACCGATTGATCAAACTTTTAACAAGTGACAAATAATTTGGAAATAATTTACATACAAAATGCCCACTAATACAAATTAGGTCAAACCAAGGATCAAACATGTCTTTTAATCTTGTAATGTAGGCTAAAAAAGGAATAAAGGTAGGATAAATTTGGATAAAAATAGCTTATATCACCTTAGATACATTAGTAAATAACTTCGAATCATATTTCTCTGGACCATTCCCTAAATCACCATAACATTTAATTAGCTATCAATGAAGGCAAAATACACCTTCTTTATTACAAGTAGAAGGAACTTTCCTGCTTTATTTACAACAATTGAACAAATCATTTATTTTTCATCATTTTTCCTTTCTTTTTCATATATTTTTCTTTTTTTTTTCAACACATATTTTTCTTCCTTTTTTTTTCTTTTCAACTAACATAACATAGGGGATTATTAACAACAAAGTCATATATTTGACTTCCCTAACAAAACACATATAGTATTTTTTGTTTTGAACTAACCATAATAAACATCATAACTATAGGATTGATACCCAAAGAGACCAACACCAACTAATTAAGGTGATGGGTAGAAAGAATGGTGGAACAAAACAAAAAAGGATAAATTAGCTAAATAGTATTGCTAACTGATGTGTGCAAAATACTCACATCCAGTCATAAATTTATATAAAAACCTAAATCCTACTACTAATTATATGTCACATTACAGAGTCAAATAGTAGCAAGTAGAAGTAGGGATCTAACCCACAAGGATTGTTGGTAATTACTGATTATTTGGTAGTATTACTATTTGAAGAGTTTGATTTCAGAAAAGATTTTACTACAACTTAAAATAAAGAAACTAAGAAAGTGAATTATAACGGTTTAAGGTTCAATTAGCCGATTCCCAATGTTTAATTAATTCATTGGGTCTAACTCTGGATTCCCTCCCAAATAAGAACTAATTCCTTGTTCCAACTCATGATTCTAGTATAATCATCAACATTGAGTATCAAGGAACCAACTAGAAAAGTTAGCAACTTGGCCCGACTACTATCCTTCCTAATCTAGTAATAAACCTGTCTAAAATTAACACTCAACATATGTTTGTGCAAAACACAATAATATAGTTCAAAGGAGGATCCTTCCCTCTCCCCAAGCATCTGAACCATTTAGTACTACTCAAGTATCTACCATTTTTACTATCAAACCCACCAATTATTCAAGGTCCATGGGAAGCTGGCATCATCGAACCTTAACCCAAACTAACTAGTGCATAATCAAAGATAATAAATGTAAATAAAGCATTTTAAAGAAAACATTTAAAGAAAGAAAATAAAAGAAAAGCGTTTTGAGAGAGCATCTAAATATCCCAACTACAAATTACCACTAAGAAAGTATATTTAAAATAGGCAACAAACTAATCTGCCAAAATTAAAATAAGGAAGCTAGTAAATAGCTCAATTAAACAAAATTGCACTCAATTAAAATAAATCTAAATGGCATAAATATAAGTAGTTAAAATAGAAGTCTTACACTAAGAATCTTCAAGAAATTACTACTAAACTACATCTATCTAAGAAAATTCTCTCCAAATGGGAAAGAAGAAGAAGACTAACCGTAGCCTACAGTAACACCTACTAACACACTTTAACTATATGAAAAAGGCTTAAAGGTTGTATATATAGTGCTAGGATTGGTGCAGAAGTTGCAGCCACAAATCAGCCTCAATTTGTATATTTTTGCCCCAGAAAAATCTCGGACCGTACTATCAAAATGTTGTACTGAGTTTGACACCGTGGTGTCATTTCCAGTAGTGTGCTAAGTATTTGACACCACGGTGTCATTTTTTCCTTCTTTAAATTTGACACTGCAGAGTCACACACTTCAGTGTTTTTTTTTTTTTTTCCAAAAGCTTGGTTTGGCTGTGTTATACATTAATGGCTTGATTTGGACCATTTCTTATCCGATTGTCACGCCGTTTTCTCTGACCAAACACTACATATAAACACACTTTATTAGATACAACCTTTTAGAAAAACACTTAAATAACACTAAAACATAAATTAACAAAAACTAATAAATTTTAGAACATAAAACAAAAAATATGCTAAAGCAACACTTAAGCCTTAAAAATGTTCGAAACTAAAGCCAAAATACTCAAATTTTGGGTACATATAACTCTAATTTCCTAGAATTATAAAACCCTGAACTTGAACTTTTGCTCGTCGTGAGCAAAATAAAGATAAGAAAAGAAAAGAACAACTAAAATAACTGACATGAAACATAGAACACCACCAAGTGCACATCGATGAGTAATGGAATCCGTATATACTTTAGATCTTTTGGCAACTTCTCAAAAACCACAAGTAACATACCAATTTGAAGCATTTAGATGGTTATTCTAATGATTCATTTTCTCAAAAACTAGTTCAATTGTTAATAAAAGTTTCAAATTACCAACTAATTCTCTAATCAAAAAGGTTTTCCCAAAGGAAACTAATTTGTGCAAAACACATTTTACTTAATATGCATATATGTCATACAAGGATATTAAGGATGGATACTACACAACACCTTACCCCCAATTGGCTTGCATACTAAGATGAAAAGGCTCATTCGAAAACTTTGCTTCTACTTGTCTCATTTTGAAAACAATCCTAATGGCCGCTTCAAAGAGACAACATTTTTGCCAAATCCCCTACTAGCCTTATTTTCTACTCTAATGGCATATTTATGAAGGCATGACATTAGTGATGCTGATTCCTCTACTCACTTTATTCCTAAGAGCAAAATATTTTTGTAATGCTACCTAAACCAAGAAAGAGGAATGAAATGCACCCAAAATCATATTTAGAATTAAACACCCCAAAAATAGACTATTACTTCCAAAATGCAATCACACAAATGGCCTAACTCATGTCCAACTATTTAAACATTTTTCCAAAGGAATAACTTGACAACAATTAGCACTTTTGAGAATTGAGCAAAAGATATTTCAAAACACTGTTTTCAAAACCAATTAGCTCACTACTCTCTGTCTAAGTTTTAAAATTTGGAATAGTTGGTATTGAAAAGAAATACTTGCAACAAGAACAATGCATTTGTTAACTCAAAATCGAATGACCAAGTAAATGCCACAAGTTATATGCTACCATTACATACATAATATCATTGAACACCAAAATCACCTTTTTCTATCCATTTACCAAAACTTTTATTCACATAAACAAAAGCATTCCCAAAAGCAGAATAAGACTAAAAAATACACCCCCACACATTTCATATTATTCAATAATGAGTAGGCTCATTCTATCACTTAACCATATCGCAAGAAATAAAAAATACTACTAGAACTCATAAACACACAAAACTATCTAAACATAACATAAGGCAATGACTTTGAAAATACTTGGACAATTAAAAAGCTAATAAAGAAGATGGACAACATATCAACTAGGTAAAAGTGAATGTGACAAATTAAGCACAAGCTGAACTTGAAACCATGGTTCCACCTTTAATCATAGAATCTACAAAAAATAAGCACAAAACCAACAAAGATAAGCATTGAGAAACTAAGTAAACCATATAAATTCTATAGCAATTAAACTCATGAGGTTTTGAAATTGAATTTACTTCAAAAACCAATCATGCTACATTAAGAAAGGGTCCTTAGGACTTCACGATGTTCAAACAATTAAAGAAAAAAAATACACAAGTGTAATGGGGTTTAACACAAATAAAGGGTTATCTAAATGCCCAACTCATCGCCCGAACTTAGTTTCACACATAATTAGCCTAAAAAAGACATCCAACAATAAAGACTATTCCCAATATACATTAAGCATTCACATGATATGCTTAAACATTTAGCAAATAATATGTAATAAGAAGTATAATAACCACAATTAAAAGGTAAAAACGAAGTCCAAATTCATTCCATAAAGCATACATCAATCACAAATCACACAAAGTTCTATGTTGTCCGCAACATTGCAATCAATAACCAAATTCGTCTAACTATGTCAAAAATTATTTGCAAAACAACAAAAGATGTGTTGCATAAACTAAGCTAATAAAGCACCAAGACTTAGCCCCTAGCTAGCACAGAATAGACACCATAGGAAAGGGCACACCAAACCATTTTTGAACAAGGTAACCCTCACTACAGTAGAGTCTAAGCTTTGCCCCAGGTAACTTCTATTTCCTTTATTTTAGAATGCACCAAAGATCAAAATAACATTTCCAAAAATTGATAAGGTAATATTTCTATTTATTCATCAAAAGGGGCGTCCCTTATGAAACCAAAATAGATTTTCCTTGATACCTAAAATAATGCATGAAAGGATCTTTGAACAACCATAAACTAGCCTAAAAATCCTTAGCAAAAACTTCTACAAGACGTTCTATTTTTCCGTAGAAATATATTCGTTCAAGAAAGACTCCAAAAGATGTTGATCGCAAATGAGAAGTTGTAGCTTGCTAATCCAATCCACAACAAATCAAATGAAACCTGGCAAAAAATAAGTGAACACAAAACTGAGGAACAAAGTAGCTCACCTAAAAGAGAGACGTTCATAGACACTTGACTGGAAAGGAAAGGAAAATTTGGCTTCGTGTTTGTTTTTCTTCAAACTCCCAATCCACTCTCGCTCGCACAACTAAACGAGTGTCGGTTGATTTCCCTTTCTTAGCTACTCAGATGTTTCAATTCGCTAAGTTTGTACAGAAATCCCGTCCCATATATTGAGCACGACTGATATGCGGCTACGGCTAGGCGATCATATCATGCCACAAAAAACTTTTATATGTATAAAGAGATCCCTTAGAACAGGTAGAATAGATGTTCATGAATAGATAGACATTCCATTGATTCTTAGTTTTTGGGCTGGAAAAGCTCGTCGTCCCATATCCGTTGAGGGCTTGACCTACCTAGGAGCTTTTTAGAGCAAGGTGCCTCCTATTTTGAATTCCTTTTTGTGGAGTTAAAGATCTTAGCTTCATAGCTTCTCTGAAAGAAAGGGGGTCTGTCCCCTATTACTCACTATCGGAGGAAGGCGGGGAGAAATTATTAGGCATCGTTGCTTTGTCGGCTCCCGCTTCTGCTGCCTCATCATATGATAGACACGTAGAGCTTGTCGAGTTCTCTTCTTTCTTTTTCCCCCTCGAGAAAAAGAAAAAGGGGTCTTATGGGGGAAACGAAAGGCTTATGCCTACCTATCCCAATAGGATCCCATAAAAGAATGGGAGCTGTTGAGAGGCCTTCGTTCGTAAGGTAAGAACAAATATACATTCTTGTCTTGGCCCAGGATACACACATGACCGAAAGTGATTCTTTTGTGATCTCGCTTTCGTTACAGTAAATTGGCTTTCCCCCATTAATTGAGGGGAGCCTCAGCCCAGGAAGGAGAGAGTGGCCGAATGTCAAAAGCAATAGACTATAAATCTGTTAAAGTTTTCCTACGTAGGTTCAAATCCTAACTCTTCTACTTATTTTTTATAGACTTCATTTTAGGAGAGATCCCTTAGCGAGAAAGAAAAGAAGACTATTATCCCAATTTTCCTTTTTATACTTGTTCTAGTTAGTGTTCGTTGGGGCTTGGGCTTGGAATCCCTCGTAGCCACGTGTGATGGAGAAAGGGGTTCCTCGTCTGTCACTGCAGAGTTCCTTTGAGGGGGAGAACCGCGCGAGGAGACACCTCTTCCGCCCCTATTCCACTAGCGGTTCTTGTTGTTCAAGGTAAGGTGTAGAGGGAAAGATAGGCATATAAAGGCTTACAATGATCTATTAGTAAGAAGGTCTACCTGTTGCATGAAATGATGGGCTTTTTGTCTTTTTTTTCTTGTCATTCGAGAAAAAGCTCTACTCTTCTAAGGCCTTTGTGCTCATCTTCTAGTTCTTCCCTTCCCTTGAAAGACAATTCACTTTGAGTACAAAGAAGTTAGCTGGGCGAGATCTCAGATGAGTGAACCTTGGAAGAGCCAAATCTGGTTCCCAGTGACCCGTTTATCAACTCAGCATTTTCTGAGGGAAATTCTATATAGGGGTCGAACTTGGTGGTGAAACTCTACTATGTTGACGACACTGTAGGGGAGGTATTTTCTCCCCCTGTGAAAAAATATCTACAGCGGATTCCTCATTTTGCTCCTTAGTATACGGGGTATTAGCAGCTATTTCCATTAAGGGGGAATTTCTTATTAGTTAGTTATTTTGATTCCGAAAAGGGTAAAAAAATAAAAATAGGGTTGCGCTATATATATGAGCGATGAACTACACTTTGTGGAAAAACTATTAGAGATAAAATGAGACCAAAGAAATGAAATGGCCAGATAATTTTGTATATTAACGGAGAAAATAATGATGTTGGAAACAAAGGACTGTCAAGTCTCTTGCTTTTTTCAATTCGATAGCTGTCTCCTACTCCTAAGAGCTTATTATATATTTTTCCAGCAGTAAATCTAGGTTCTATTGCATGTAATGTAGGCTTAGCAGTTCTAGAATATTGAACTTACAAAGAAGATCTATTATTTTGATTTGTAACTTGTTTGAATTAAGTTTCGTGTATTTTTAAATGTATAAAAACCACAAAAAAGAGTTTCATTTTATGGTTATTTAATCAGATGTTCTAGACCTTCTTTGGCTCGAATGTGCTTAGACGCTTCGTAAAACTGCACCGATCTACGAGAAGAACTAATAGATGAGTAGGCTTCCCATTTTGATTCACGGAATGTGATCAGGGACATGGTGGGAGTTTGCATGCCTCGGTAGGAAAGAGATCACCGGCTAATGAGCCAAGATCCAAAACAGGAGAAGGGGCAGACATGGGGCGTAGTCTAGTATGATCCCAAGTGATAGATTGATAAACTTATTTCCTTTCTTCCTTATTTTTCTTACTCTGTGGTTTGTTTTCCTTCAGCGAGGATGTCCTATTTTCAATCGTTTTAGTAAAGTCAGAAATTTGAATAGGATGACTCATTGTCAGGAAAATGATGCTTATTTGCCTTGATTGAATTTGGCTTTGCTGCGCCCTGAATAAATAAAAAGCTTATTGATTTGATTCATCCCATTTCATTTGGGCAAGAAGGAGGCTGTGAGCCATCTAGGCTATGGATTTTTCAGGTGGTTGATTCTCGAAATCAGATACCTCTTGAAAAAAAAAGTCCTCGGGCAATGGAGAAGTTAATAGATAAGCCACCATTTCTACCACTCTATAGAACCATAAATGAGATTTCACCTCACATGGATTTTTGTTCAATTCTTTCAAATTCATTGGATCATTTTTCACGTTCGAGAATCTCTTCTCTTCTTCCATTCTGTCCCAAAGAGTAGAGTAGCTAGGAGCAATTTAGTCATGTTTTCTTGGGTGTTGGTCTTCTGTTGAAATGGAATGGCTTTTGTTTTTATTTTGTGAATGGTGTAATCATTACACATAGTATGCCCCAGCCCCATCAACCTATTTTTTTGTTTTACGCTCCGTAAATCTTCCTCAGCTAGGCTTAGGCAGAATAGCAGAACAAGTACAAGTATTAGTAGCATAAAAAAAAATCCTTCCTTGCCATTAATATCTCATGGCAATTGTGACCTATCGGGAGTACAAATCTCAAAAAGGCTATCCATCATTCCAATCCCACCTTGTGACCATTTTTTAGTGTGCACAAATCTGCTGGAAGTGAGCACCTGAAGATGCCAAAGAAGCTAGCCACTGTCATCGTATAATAAGTCAGAAGCTAAACTCTTTGGCTGTATGAAGAGCGGAGTTGCACTATTGTGACTAGCCATCATTGATAACGCCTTGCGTGCCCACCTTTCTCTTGGCTGGCACCGGATCGGAGGGAAAATAGTGTTGTAACCAAAGTAGACTACTAAACGGGTGTGGAAAGCATAGTCAGAAGAGTTGAAACAATAGCCATGTCATATTCCTCGGAATTACCTTTCGAACTCAACAACCATGACTTCTGAAGAGGATCGTTTAACCGTAGCACGAGCACAAAAAATTGAGCGTTTCTTATCGCAACCCTTTTTCGTAGCAGAAGTCTGTATCGATTTTCTGGCGAAATATATTGGTGTAGCAGAAACAATTAGAGGATTTCAGGTGATCCTTTCTGGAGAATTAGACGGTCTTCCTGAACAGGCCTTTTATTTGGTAGGTAATATCGACGAAGCTATCCAACCCCATTGCGAAGCCTCCTCCGTCCCTCGGGACCAACAAAGAGTAGTACAGGAATATTCACCTGTTGTCCATCGACTACGCCTTTCAACCTGATCTTACGCCTTTACTCACCCTCTGTGGACAAACCTTGCAGAGGAACCCTTAGGTTTTCAGGGCATTGGATTCTCACCAATGTTTGTGTTACTCAAGCCGACATTCTCACTTCCGCTTCATCGACCACTGCTCGAGCACCACGAGTGGTTCCCTATCCTTATCAACCGGATAAGGTTGCCCATCCCATTTCTAAGCAAGATGAGGTTGCCTCACTCCAACGGGAGCTTCATGCCTTAATCCAAGAAATGGTTCATGACGAATCAGAGAGGGAGGGGTCGGTTCGCTATCCGCCCAGTTCCCCTTTGGGGTGACTTGAGTAGATTCTGGTAGGCCGCCCTTTGTGATTTTTGTTCTCTAAGAACGACATGATAGAAACTGTCTCTATCATGTCATGGGTTTCTATAAATCTCCGCTTCACATACACATCAATGTTTAAAGTTTTGTTCTGAGGTTCTATTATTTGAATCTATCGTTTTAATACTCAGAAAAACCTAGAAAAGAGGAAGACTCACTAAAACAAGAGCTAGGTAAGCATGGTCACTATATCAGTGGTCAGGGCCAGTGCTCCACCTTCCCATTCTATTTTAGAACTAAACTCAAGTTTGTTTATCTCCAACCAGTCCCACAGGATGAACTGAGGCTATTCAAACAGGCACACGTCAACTAAACAGCAATCTATTCATTGATAAGAAAAAGGAAAAACATGAATAGGGATTGTATTGATGATAAAATAGAATCTTGGGTCACGAATAGTGATTCGATTGGTGATGAAGAAAGAGAGTTCTTAGTTCAGTTCTCTACCTTTGCGGACAGCTAATGCGTTCCACTTATTGAACAGGGATCTATGGTTGGTCCATGACCCCTGGATGCCGAAGGCATCCTATATTCAAATTCAATAAATATATTACCTCTATCAATTTAGATCAATTTATCCCTCAAACTTAGAAGCAAGGTAAATTCGGTTAGCTCACACTGGATCTCTATTCTGATCTTTAGCTACCATCCTGACGATAGGGGGATGCTTAGACAAAGCACAAAAGCAGTCAACACTTCACTTCTAAGAACTCAAGACAAAACAAAAGGAAGATTAATGATTCATATAAATCACTTAGTGGGAAATGTCCTGAATAAATCCAACACATAACTAATAATCATGTTACGTTGGAGGAACAATACCTAATCCCGAGGATGCTCCAGAATCTTTTTGATTACTCATTTGAGAATTACGATCTTTAGATCTGGAACTGAATCATTTCCTTATATCTGAGAAGAACTTGGGATCTAAATCTAAGGTAGCCGCACTTTATCTCATCATCTTGATTTTTCCTACTTATAAAGACCTGACACTTCCTCCTACCATCTTCTCAGTTCCTTCGTCCATAACCTGAGCAAGGAGAAAGAGAGATAAGAGGACCATATGGAGAATGTGGTCAGATTCTCGATTGTGTGAGCTATTTTCACTGGGAGAGAAAAAAGCATTGACTTTGCGCCTGCCGTTCCTATTGATCTTACTCCAACAAATGAATAAGAGGCCACTTACTTGTGAATGATTTTGACTTCCGAGCAAGGTTCAATAGGCTAAAGCTCCTGGTTCTTTGAAATACTGAAATCCTTGTTCTCCCTTTAAGAAAGAAGGAAAGCATGGGAGACGCTCGAGGAGAACCGAAAGGCGACCAGCTTTCAATACTAGTTGTTACCTTACTGTGCTAATTTTTCAATCTTATTGAATAGCATGGCCTGGGGCTAAGATAACTCAAGTTGGAGAGCCGTGTACTCACTTACTTTGAAAGCTAGCCAGATTGGACCAAGCAAGAAAACTTTTCAACTAGATGATGTCAAACAGATATTGGGGATTCTAGAAAAATAAAAAATATTCGATAATTTATTTTACCTTTTTGGCTGAGCCCTATCGTATCTTTCTTGGTGGGACCGATATAAAGAAAGGATGGGGGACATACCATGCATGGTACCGGAAATAGTGGTATTTGCTAGCAACAACAAATTCTTCACCCTTTCTTCAAACAGAAGAAGAACGGATTGAATAGGACAGGACAACCTACCCCCTCCACTCGTTCCCTTGGTCTAGTGATGAATAAATTTTTTTGTTTCCTTTCTATCATTATTCATGTCGCGAAGCAGCATACCAAAAATTTTCACTTAAACCTCTTTAGGACCATCTCTATCACCAATTGAAAGAATGGGTTCTTTTTTTCTTCCTTGCATTCTTCGAGCGATCTGTAATCTTTCGTGCATGGATTCAGGATAGGACAACTGGGAAGTGAAGCCTGACATAGACATTGATTTGAACAAAGGAACTTAAACTGGTACTGCACCAAAGATGCAGTCATCGATTCTCCCGAGAGGTCACAATTGCCGTGAGAAGTTGGGAATTGAAATGCTCAAATCACTCCATTCTCCTATCCTAAGGTGAAATAAACAAGGAAAGAGTATGGCTAAATGCTAAAGATGCAGGCATAGAGGAGCTTACTTTGCAGAAAAAGGCCTTGTCTACACTGTTGTCAAGAGAAGACGAAGAAGCTCTCCTTTTGATTGAATTTTTACAGTACTTCAATAAGAGTGTAGGAAAAGGTCTTTCTTTGTGAGAAATTTACCACTTCTAGATGTAGACGACGAGCCTTTTTTTCCTCCACTAGGAGACGATTGGGAGAAAACATGAAGTAGGTGTCATCCGATCTGAATCTTAGTCCTTTCGATATGGTTCGATTGCTAACAAAGACAAGCATGGGAAAGAGCAGACTCCCAACAAACAACTCCAAGAGGTCAAGCCTAAAGCCTTAGAAGGTGCGAAGGACATCTCAGAAAAGTTTCAATGCTATCTACAGGCCAAGGGGAAAGACAAGGCTGAGTTGCCCCTTCTACCATCTAAGGTGGAATACGGATCATTCTTTGCTGAGTTTGTTCTATCGAATAGGCCCTCTCACTCTATCTCATGTTGTAAAAGATTACAACGTATGAATTGGAACCGATTAAGCGTATTGTGACGGTTCTTTTGAGTAATATATCTGGAAATGCCCATTGATACCCTATTAATGCTCTTTTGAGCAAGTGGGTGATATGTTTTTGTATTTCTATGAGAACTCTACAGGACCCACGATTCCTAGTAGTAAGTCGTCGGCATATCGTGCGTAAGAAATCCTTATTAAGTAATGGGCTTTCAAGGGGGGAAACTTACGGGCAGGGCCAGGCCTATCTCTGACCTAATAACTATTATCGCCTCCTCGCCCAACTCTATTAGTAGGCCCTTTCTTTTCCAATACTTAAAAAAGTCTCTCATGGCCCAACCTTAGTGGTACCTGGGACTTACGCTTGTCTAATAGTTCATGTCGGGGAAAGATGAATGAGAAGTGGCAAAATATATTCATGAAGATTGACTTGGTGTTCAAAGCACTAGTAGAGTCGAAGTTTGAAATAACGTGGTATTTCTAGCTACTCGCTCTGTTGCGCATTTAGCTTCTTCGAGTGTCCGTTTTGATTGACTCTTTAGTTGAAGCAACTGATGTCTTAACTTAACTCGCCTTACCTTTAACCCTTCCTTATCTTTAGAATAACGTATAATATGCATGGCTTTGCTATGAGAGTGAAAGATGCTCAAAAAGTTCTCTTTAGTAAGAGGGTATGCCTTTGACGTTCTTCACTGGCTTTGGTGCAGGTAACCCTCATTCTAAGACAGATCAGGGAGAAGCGATGGCCCTGGCGGTAGGAAGAGAAAGTGCCTCGTCCGCAACAATAAATAAAAACCAACTCCTTAACTCCGATTTAAGGAAGAATAGCCATAAAAGACCCAATGTCCTAGTATGTAGCCACCTTCATCAGCTCGACAGTCCTACTTTCTTAGCCTTAGAATTGCTAAGGGGTTTCGAAAAATAAGTAATTTCAGCTGGACATTTATCCTTTGTTCAGGTTCATTAGGATTCTTATTGGTTAGAACTTCTAGTTATCTTGGTAGAAATTTGATAGCATTTTTTGCCATCTCAGTAAATTGTTTTTTTGCCACAAGGGATCGTAATGTCTTTCTACAGAATCGCAGGTCTCTTTATTAGCTCCTATTTGTGGTGCACAATTTCCTAGAATGTAAGTGTCTAGTCCTTAAGTAGAGATCAATTTAAAACGAACAAGTAACAAGAAATCTCACAAAATCACTACTCTCTACCTCACTTCCGCAAGTATACGGAGTTGGTAGTAGTATAGGATGAGTGAGTATTGTCCCACAAGGAATGTTGGAAGGCAATAACCAAGTTTTACGAGTCTTTGTGTAGTTAAGCAAGATGAAACAATGGATGGTGAATTTACTCTACTCAAATCATAATTCAATGCAAGCAATTAAAACCTAATTTCAAACTAGATTATCTACTAAAGCAAATAAGTGAACTAAATAATTACAAAATTGAGAAACTACTTAGTCTACTATAGTAAAAGCAAGTAAAGAAAGCACTTAATTCTAATCTAAACTAATTAAAATAGAACTAAACTTGTTTAAAGAGCAAGTAAATTAACTCAACAAAAGCACTATAACAAGACATTGCAAAGCTAGAGATTACCAATTATAATCTAGAAATTGAAAGAGTTAAACATAAAATCAAAATTTTTTGGATTTTTGGTAAAAATAAAGAAAGCCCACTAAGATTTAATAGAAATTAATGCAAGGAATTAAGGATTTTTAACTAGATAGCAAGAAAGAAGCAAGAACCCTAATTTTCTATGAAAACCTAGATTGCAAGTAAAGAGATTTCTACTAAATTAAACTAGAAAGCAAGTAAAAACTACATCTACTTGAAGCTAAACATAAGCCCACTACAAATATCTAATCAAAATTTAAACTTGCTAAGAAATGAAAACTAGATCTCAAAGACAATTAAAGAGAAATTTCTATTAAAAAAGAAGCTTGAGGTTCAAGATATCCTAAACTATCCTAACACTTACTAACTATCTAATTCTAATCCTAGTTACTCTTACAATTGTTTTTAAAAGTAGCTTCTAAATATTACAAGGCAAAATCAGAAACTAGTTCCTGGACTATTACAAAATTGCCACTATTACTTAACCATCCACAAGTTGAGATCGCGATCCCGATTCGTTAATGTTTTAAGTGATTTTTCTGAGTCGAGATCGCGATTTGAAAAATCAAGATTGCTATCTTAACTCGCTAATGTTTTAAGTGATTTTTCTGAGTCGAGATCGTGACCTGGACTCTCTTCCCAGCAACTCCTCTTTTCTTTGATAATTGCACTTTCGTCCCTCGAACTTGTTTAATCCAGCTTTCAACTGCTAAATTTGACCTGCATAAAATTAACATAATTAAACAATTAATTAAGCTAAATATTTAATAAAAACTTATCATATTTAACAAGAACAAAAATATAAATGCATATGAAAGGAATTAACTTAAACCTACAATTAATTACTCAAAATTCAGGATTTATACTATCAAAATGCTACAATTTAGGGTAGAATAACTCTAGTATGCTAGAGTTATCACACCCACAAACTATGCGTTTTGCTAGTCTTGAGCAAAACAAAAACTCTGAAAGGACCCTAGTAACACTAAAACACATAAAGACCACCAAAATTGACGAGACACTTGATGAATCATGAATGTACTTAGAACAATTAAGAAATCTCTTAAGAAACATTCAATACTAAATGATTTGTGAAGTATTTATGTGAGTCAATCCAAAATTGCAATTTCGTTCTACAAAGAAGCACACGTTCATTCACTACACAAGATTTTACATCACTAAGAATTACTATTCTCAAAAAGAGTTACCAAAAGTTTTAGTTCCATTCATGTAAAACATCACTGCTTCTCAAAAGAAGTTAGTCAATTATCCCGATGAAGCATCATGAAAATAGAAGTTCAATTAGGAATCAACTTAAATGTAAATTCACACATTTCGGGAATAGACCTGTAACAACGAATAAGTAATATGAGATTAATGATAAGTATTACAAACATTTATTCCTTAACTTATTGGTATACTAAAACGTGCAAATTCCTAATGGCTTAATTCGCAGAAATAACATGGGTACATGTCGGAACCCCGTACTAGCCTTATTTACTACTCTAATGGCGTATTTCGGAAAAACAACGTGGGTACAATTCGAAATCCCGTACTCACCTTATTCCTACATATTTTTTTCAAACGGTCCTAAACCAAGAAAAATGAGTGAAATACCTAAAATTAATCTCGAATATCAATTATTCACAGGTTAGAAGAACATTCCCATGCAAACACACGAAATGTTCCAAAACTCCTTCTATTTCATTTAACTCATTTATTTCCAAAAAATAGATCATCTAACCAAATAATATAAGTGATTTGATTAGAAACAACATTTCAAATAAATTTTCCTAATTTTCAGCAATTCTTTTTTGAAAAATAGTGATGCCAAGTTTATGAAATCTTTATGTTGCAAACGAACTACTCACTCACACAAAAATCCTTGGAATGACTCATTCAAATATTTCAAGCATAAAGTATTGAATGTCAAAATTCATATTGAGCTCATCATTGAGTAACCAATTGATCAATTTTCCATCCATTATGCATCGAGTGATAATAATATGTCAAAACAACCATTCCCAACAGAAAAGAAAATAAACACCCCCAAACTTGTCTCATTTATTCCAATTGATGAATAAATCATCTTCCACTCACCCAAAATGAAACATAAAGACATGTCCAAAAATATCAAAAATTACTCAAACCAAGACCTAATTTTAAGCTAAGAATTAAAATTGAGGAAAAATGCTAAGAGTAATAAACCATGCCATGCATCTCACCAATTAAGCTCTATAAAAATCAATATCCAATTCAATCCATCAACAAATGCTGAAATGGCATCAGCTTAGGGCCCTTAGCCATGCTACTCTTATGTGGCAATAATCATGACCAAAACTACACCAAATATCTAGCGAGAAATTCCATAAATATTCAATCCATGAAACATCAAAATAATTATCTACTTGGCGTCAGCTTAAGGCCATTAGCCAATCTACTAAAATGATGGAAAAGTGCACTGCAAAAACTAAAATACTCCAAATCTAAAAGACTGAAAGTAAAATAAAACAAAGGTAATCAAAAGTCATGGTTCTAATGTCATGAGAATCAAAGAAATTTTTCATCATTCACAAAATAACTTCAATTGCAAGGTTTGGAGATTATCAGTGCACAACGCAGTCGATGGCATTAATCTTCTCAATCCATATCCTCCTGACCCTCCTCGGCATCACTAGGCTGGGCTTCTTCGTGGTCATCATCTTGATCTCCTCCAGTCGCGCCTTCTTGGCTGGATCCTCCTTGATATGCTGAAGTTGCAGGTGGTGTGTAGTCTTGTCCACAAGATGGACCAAAGTGTCAAATTAGAGGTGGTGGTGGCTAAAACCATGTGCCCAATGAGGTAATCCTTAAAGCTTTTCTAATCAGAGTCAAGTTGTTGTGCATTACCATCTGGCTGTACATCCAAAACCCTTACAAATCGTTCATGTCTTCATCATTCAGAGAATTAAACACATATCTTGGTGGCACAAGAACTCAGAATCACAGAAATACTCAGAAGCGGTAGTGGCGGTGGTAGCTGTGGCTGGGTAGGTTTCTCTTCTTGGTGGTGCTTCTCATACTCTTTCATCATCCTGTAAACATATTCCCAATTGATCCTTCCTCTTGGATGTGTCAATTTTGAAGGATCAATTAGACACCCTGTAAAGGTGCAAAGATGGTAAATTAGACTAGAGGCATAAAATATAGGTCGCCCGGACCTTCCACCCTCCAAGAACCCTTGTTTCATAAGGTGACCAATATTCACCAGCACCCTAGTCATAATAGCATAAACTAAGAGTACTTTATCCCTCTAGATAAAACGCACAGCATTGGACCCCTAAATCTGACAGCTAATGAAGTAAAACCATAACTTGGCTACCAATGAAAGTCCTTGCCGTGCAAATTTCAGTTTAGTGTTAGAGGAAGTACTCTTAATCCAGTCCACATTCCTATCACAAAGGGCATTTTAATTGAATTCATGTCTTTCTCTTTGTTATTACAAAATTCCAAATACTGATTGGAAGAGACGAGGGGTATGTTGAAGTAAGCATTGATCAAATCTACACCAAAATCCAATAACACTCCCCGTATTCGTACATTTCCATCCTCCAGTTCACATAGATTGCAATGGAATTCCTTAACTAACTGGGAAGCCCCGGGGTCAACTGGAGTGGTAAATCCCCCCCAATGCCTCGACCTAATCTGTTCCTCATTGGCTTTTCTAACATCCTCATAAGTCCCCCAATGCATTGATAGGTTGAAATTTCTCTCTCTAATCACCTCGTGTTTCTCATTATTCTTGTACAACTATTTAGCTTTGTTGCTCGAGAACTAAGGTTCTACCTGCTCGTCCCCCCAAAAAGGTTGTTCGAGCCCCCTTCTCATCTAGTCCCCTCTCCGGATTTTCTTTTTCTCGACCCAATTCTCTTTCCCTCATTCTAATCCTACGATCAGCACTACCATAAACTCCTCGAGTCATTATAATAGTCCAATTCAATCAACAATTAAGATATAGATATCCTCAATTCAAGATTCACAGCCAACAGAATCAAAATCACAAATTTCCAACAAACTTCAAAATAATTCAACCCAATTCAAACCAATTCAAATATCAAGCCAATAATTCAAAATATTGAGCAATTCAACACCAAAATTTTTCCTTCAAGAAATTCTAACAAATTTTTGCTCAAAAATCACAAATTGGCTATAAATAATTCCACTACACAATCATCAACAAAAACCCAACAACTATCCTCAAAATATTGACAATTGCGACTAAAAATTCAGGGAAAGATGTTACCGTTTACGGATTAAAATTTCCCAAAAAATTCTTGTTTGTCAATTCTCCTTGCAAACCCAATTTCTCCAAGGATGATTTGGTGTCCAAGAACGCTGTCTTTCATGAGATTCCTATAGGGAGGAAATATGATATGAGTGGTGATTGTGGAGTTTAAAATGATTTTTGAGTGGAGATTATGGAGGAATTTTGAGGGATTTGGGGAAGGGTTGTCGGGTAGGGAGAAGAAAATAGAATAGATTTTTGAGAAAAGAAGAAGAGTTTTAAAACGTTTCTGCATTTCGAGATCGAGATTGTGATCTGGCCTAATCTTGATTTCAGTAGCATGATCTTGACTCGATGCAAAAATTGCCTTTGTAGAAGTTTGGATTTGAGATCGCAATATCAAATCTAAGATCATGATCTCAACCAAATGACCATTATGCCCTCCAGAAGTTTGAGTTTGAGTTCATGATATCAAAATTGAGATGCGATCTCGACTCAATTTTTGCAAAGTGTAATTTTTATACTTAGCCAAGATTGCTCAATTCTTCATCACTTTTCTCCATTTGCAAGGACAACCTACCAACACAAAATTAATAAGTTAGGATGACAAATTCACTCATACCTTTGCACCATTTATTCAACTAAATAAAATTTAGATTTTTAACTAAAATTCTAACCTAATTGAAACTAACTTACTCAAAATTAAAATGATGAATAATTACACCAAGAAGAACACAATAATAATTAGGGAATCAAAGGCTTGGGTCGCCCCCAAGAAGCGCTATTTTATAGTCACTAACTTGACTATGGCACAACTTCATTCTTGCTCAAGTTGGACAATCTCTCGTCTGCTTTCAATGATTCATTCAAGGTAGGGTTTTAGCCGATGACCACTAACCTTGAAAGGTCATTCTTTCCCTTTTATTTCCACCGCACCATGGGCAAAATTTTGAACCACTCCAAAGGGGCCACTCCATCTTGACTTGAGTTTTCCAGGAAATAGCTTGAGCCTTGAATTGTAAAGGAGTACCAAATCACCGACTTTAAATTCCTTTCTTAGGATGAGCTTGTCATACCATGCCTTCATTTCCTCCTTATAGATCAAAGAATTTTCAAATGCTTCCCTCCAGAATTCATCCAATTCATTCAAATCAAGCATCCACTTTTCATAGGCTTCATTCAAATCAAAATTCAAGTTCTTGATTGTCCAATATGCTCTATGCTCAAGTTTCACCAGAAAGTGACATGCTTTTCCAAGATCACAATACACAATACGATATGGGGACATGCCGTGGGGGTTTTAAACTCTTTCTGATAGCCCCACAGTGTGTCATCTAACTTAAGTGCCCTATCCTACCTAGCCTTATTCACTGCCTTCTCTAAGATCCTCTTCAATTCTCGGTTTGAAACCTTAATTTGACCCAATGTTTGGGAATGATAGGCTAAATCAACTTTCTATTTCACATCATACTTTGTCATCAAGGCCTCAAAATGTGATTTTTTAAAGTGAGAGCCCCCATCACTAGTGATAGCCCGAGGCACTCCAAACTGAGAAAAGATGTTCTTTCTAAGGAATTTGGTGACCACTTTGGCTTCGTTGGTTGGGGTGACGATTGCTTCAACCTACTTTGACACATAGTCCACTGCAACCAAAATGTACTTGTTGGAAAATGAGGCCGGGAATGGTCCCATGAAATCAATTCTCCATGCATGAAATACCTCCAACTCAACATTGCCATGAAGGGGCATTTCATTTTTTCTTGAAATATTCCTCCCACCCTTTGACATTCATCACACTTGAACATAGTAGGCCATTACAAACCACTTTGAAGAACCTTGAAAGCCGTTCGTTGAGCTCCATTATGTCCACCAACCGGAGATGAATGACAATGTCTCAACACATCGGTAATTTCACATTCCGGGACACATCTTCTAATGACTTGATCATTGAACCTCGGAACAAATATGGCTCTTCCCAAAAGTAATGTTTAAGTTCCGCAAAGAATTTTCTTCTCTCATTGAAATTTAGCCTCTTTGGTATTACCCTTGCCACAAGATAATTCACAATATCCGCATACCATGGACTCACTTCCTTCACCTTAAATAATTTCTCAATTGATGATTCTTCATTGATGACTCCTCCATGATTGACAAGTCTAGATGCTTCAATCCTTGACAAATGGTCAGCTACCATATTTTTCACACCATTCATATCGACCACCTCCCAATCAAACTCCTGCTACAAAAGTATCAATCTCAATAAACATGGCTTGGGCATCTTGTTTAGAAAACAAAATTTTTTAATGCGGATCAGTATGAACAATTACCTTTGATCCAATCAAATATGATCTAAACTTATCAAATGCAAAGAATATAGAAAGTAGTTCCTTCTCTGTTGTAGAATAATTAAATTGCGCATCATTTAAGGTCCTACTTGCATAGTATATGACATGCAACATCTTATTCACCTATTGCACAGTCACTAGTATCACACATAAGCTCAAACGGAAGAGACCAATTTGGTGCTACAATGACCGGTGCAATCACAATAGCATGTTTTAACTCATTGAATGCTTCCAAACAAGAATCATCAAAATGAAAAGGACAATATTTTTGAAGTAATAAGCACAAAGGTCAAGTGATATGTGAAAAAATCCTAATGAATCTTCTATAAAAGCCCGCATGACCTAAGAAACTTCTTACCCCCTTACTATTTATTGGAGAAGGCAACTTTTCAATCACCTCCACCTTTACCCTATCAAATTGTTCTATCCCTTTTGATGAAACTTTGTGACCCAAAACAATTCCTTTCCGTCACCATGAAATGACACTTTTACCAATTGAGAACCAAATTAGTTTCTACACACATTTTCAACACTTTGGACAAATTTGTAAGACAATCATCAATTGAGACACCAAATACACTAAAATCATCCATGAAGATCTCTATGCTCTTTTCAACCATGTCATGAAAATGGAAAACATACAAAATTGAACTATGCTTGGTGCATTGCAAAGCCCAAAGGGCATTCTCCTACATGCAAAGTACCAAATGGGCATGTAAAAGTTGTTTTATCTTGATCCTCCAGACATATGGCAATTTGGAGATAACTGGAATAACCATCAAGAAAACAATAATATGCAAAACTGGCCAATCTCTCAAGCATTTGATCACTAAAAAGTAAAGAAAAATGATCCTTTATTTAACTTGCGAAAATCAATGCACATTTGCCAACCCGTAACCAATCTAGAGGGAAGGAGTTCATTGGTATGCATGCTTCAGTTATAATTACGATAATACCACCTTTCTTTGGAACGACTTGAGTGGGACTATCCCACTCACTATCACTAATAGAGTAAATAATACCGGCTTTCAAAAGTTTGAGAACCTCCTTCCTCACAACCTCTTTTAAAGTAAGATTCAATCTTCTTTGAGGTTGCCTTACCAGTTTATTTCCATCATTCAACAAGATTTTATGCATGCATATGGAAGGGCAAATACCCTTAATATGATCAATGGACCAAACAATGGCATCTTTATGCATTTTAAGCACCACAATCAATCTATCAAGTTGCTCACTTGTTAAAGATGCATTCACAATCACCGGGTATGTCTCATTTTCACTAAGATATGCATTAGGTGAGTAGGAAGAGGTTTAAGTTCCAACTTGCGGGGTTCGTTGGTCGGAGACCTTGCTTTACCTTTTTCTTGATTCTCCTCTTCCTCCTTTTGCAATAAGGTCTCATTCTCCAATTGATTCACATTCCTCATCCCTTTTTTTCCTCTATCATCTTGATTTTACGCATTTGACTCCAAGACCTCTTCCTCCATTGAGAAATTCTCCATTGCATTCCTACAACAATTATTAATTAAGTCATCTACCACATTTATATTCATGACATCTTCAAAAATTGAAGGAAGCTTTAATGAACTAAAAACATTGAATGTAACAATTTCATCATTTATTCAGAATTCCAACTTCCCTTCTTGAAAATCAATATGTGCACGGCCTATAGCAAGAAAGGGTCTCCCAAGAATGATTGGCATCTCTTCATTCTCTTTCATTTCAGGCACAACAAAATCGGCCAGATGGTAGAGTTTGTCAATTTTCACAATCACATCTTCAATGATCCTTTTTGGAGACTTTATGCTCCGGTCTGTAAGTTGCAATGAGATAGTTGTTGGCTCAATTGTCCTCCATTTAACTTCTTGAACACCATAAAAGTAATGAGATCTATCGAGGCTCCCAAATCACAAAATGCTCTCCCAAATTGTAAACCCCCAATCTCACAAGGTATAGAAAATGATCTGGGGTCCTTGAGCTTTGGTGGCAACCTTTTGTAAGCAGTGCACTACAATTCTCCATTAAGCATAAGATTTCATCTCCATTCAATTTCTTTTTTGAAGTGAGGACTTGTTTCATGAATTTAGCATAGGTGGGCAGTTCTTAAGTGCCTCCAAGAATGGAATGTTGATTTCAAGCTTTTCAAAAATTTCAAGAAACTTCTTGACTTCTTTGCCTTTTCTTCATCCTTTAGCCTTTGAGGAAATAGCACATTAACATGTTTTGACTCACGATGCTTCGGTCCTTGCCTTCATTGCTTGGTGACTTGGGCTTAATAGACTTAGTCATCATTTTGTCTTGTCCATTTGAAGACTCCCCTTTTCTTCCTTTTCATCCTCAACTCATTCTTTTTCTCTATTTTCAACAAATTTTACCCAACCCTTTCTTCCAACTCTTTATCACTCCTAAGGGTGATGGCCTTGCATTGTTCCTTGGGATTTTGAAGATAGTATCACTTGGGAGCACCCCTAAAGGTCTCTCATTAGTCATCCTCACCAATTGGCCCAATTGAACTTTCAAATTCCTTGTAGATGCCTCCAAGTTCTCATAATTCCTTTTGTATTCCTCATTTTTCCTATCCAACTCTCTTCTCAAGTACTCGGCCTTTCTTTTCCAATTATCTTCTCCCACATTCTCTCTTGGGATGTATTGGTCATGATACATAGGTAGAGAGGAATTTACATATTGAAAATGAGGCCTTGGTGGTTGGTTTTGAAATGAAGAATTAGGAAAAGATTGATATGAGTTGGGTTGGAAGTTCCTTTGATGTGGCGGTTGATAAGGTCTAGGTGAGGAACTTGAGGCTTGAGTGGGTTGGACATTTTGAGGTGGGGGATGTGGTTAGTAAGGAGGATTGGAATGATTGTTGGAGTTGCTCCATGAAAAATTAGGATGGTTTCTCCAAGAAGGATTATATGTGTACCCATAAGCTCCGGATGGGTTTCATGAGAAATGATGATTGATTAGACACATAATTGAGTTGTTCATTTGACCTATAAGGCATCTCACATTGTCCATTTGCATTACCATCTCCATAAAAATCACATACCATGCTTGGTTGGGTTGGAGAAGAAGACATAGCATTTACACTACTTGGTTTCCCCAAATTCTCCAACGCCTTTGCAACGTTATTCATCACACTCATGAGCATACTTTGTTGTGCTGAAAGAGCATCTTGCATGTTCAAATTCAACATTCCACTATTGGCATTGGATTGATTGGCTTGGTGTTGAGTCATCGGAGAGGTCATCAGTCCATGATAATAGTGATTGTATGCCATCCTATTAAGCAACTCTTGAACTTCCATCGGAGTCTTGTTTGAGATGAACCCATCGGCGGAAGCATCCACTATGGATTTGGTCCCTTGAGTCAAACCATTATAGAAAGTTTGGATTTGAAGCCATAAAGGAATCACGTGATGAGGACATTTCCTTTGCACCTCCTTGAACTACTTTACGCTCCGAAGCTTCTCCCAAGCTTTCACCAATGTCTTGCTTAAAGGAGGTGATTTTATTCCTCAATTTGGCGGTTGTTACGGAAGGAAAATGCCTTGCCAAGTACTCTTGAGCAAGTTGATTCCAAGTAGTAAATGCTCCTTGGGCGTGGGATTGCAACCATGACTTTGCCCTATCTCGGAGAGAGAACGAAAACATCCTCCTTCGCACACAATCCGGATGTACTCCATTAAAATTGAAAGTGTCCAAAACTTGTTCAAAATTCATGAGGTGTGTACCAGGATCTTCATTGGGACTACTCTCAAACATGGCATGAGCTTGGAATATTTGGATTAATGTGAGCTTAATCTCAAAGTTGTTAGCTTGCACGGGTATCCGTGCAGTACTCGAGTTCGCTCAATCAAAATTTGGCAAGACATATTCCCTTAATGGCAGTCCATTCCCATTCATGCCATATCCATTCCCATAGCCACCTATTCCATTATTTCCAACAACCTCTTCTTCTTCGTTTTCCATGTTCAAATTCCTTTGATGAGCATTAGCATTTGCTATTTCTATCATTTCTTGCTCTTTTTGTACCCTTCTAAACCTCCGGATTTCCCTTAGCTCTCTTTCCCTTTCTTTGTCTAAGCAAATAAATGGCCCTTGATCACCTCGTACCATGCACTACAACATAACCAAGGCAAATAGTCAATTGAAATTCCAAGTCAATTCCACAAGATATCCAACAAACATAAAGATAAACAAAATTAACAACTAAACTAAACTAAAGTGCTTAATCTACACGACCCGTATAGCACTTGATATTGCCAAAAACCAGGACGATCCCCGACACGGAGCCAAAAACTTGTCTAGTCATTAGGTAGAGATCAATTTAAAATAGACAAGTAATAAGAAATCTCACAAAACCACTACTCTCTACCTCACTTCCGCAAGTATACGGAGTTGGAAGTAGCATAGGATGAGTGGGTATCATCCCACAGGAATTGTTGGAAGGTAATTATTACCAAGTTCTACGAGTCTTTCTATAGTTAAGCAAGATCAAACAATGGATGGTGAATTTACTCTACTCAAATCATAATTCAATGCAAGCAATTAAAACCTAATTTCAAACTAGATTATCTACTAAAGCAAATAAGTGAACTAAATAATTACAAAATTGAGAAACTACTTAGTCTACTCTAGTAAAAGCAAGTAAAGAAAGCACTAAATTCTAATCTAAACTAATTAAAATAGAACTAAATTTTAAAGAGCAAGTAAATTAACTTAATAAAAGCACTATAACAAGACATTGCAAAGCTAGAGATTACCAATTCCAAACTAGAAATTGAAAGAGTTAAACTTAAAATCAAAATATTTTTAGATTTTTGGTAAAAATAAAGAAAGCCCACTAAGATTTAATAGAAATTAATGCAAGGAATTAAGGATTTTTAACTAGATAGCAAGAAAGAAGCAAGAACCCTAATTTTTCTATGAAAACCTAGATTGCAAGTAAAGAGATTTCTAGCACTAAATTAAACTAGAAAGCAAGTAAAAATTATATCTACTTGAAGCTAAAGATAAGCCCACTACAAATATCTAATCAAAATTTAAACTTGCTAAGAAATGAAAACTAGATCTCAAAGACAATTAAAGAAAAATTTCTATCAAAGAAGAAGCTTGAGGTTCAAGATATCCTAAAATATCCCAACACTTACTAACTATCTAATTCTAATCCTACTTACTCTTACAATTATTTTTAAAAGTAGCTTAAATAGTACAAGGCAATATCAGAAACTGGGTCCTGGACTATTACAAATTTGCCCCTATTACTTAACCATTCGCGAGTCAATATCTTAATCTGGGAATCGAGATCGCGATCTCGATTCGCTAATGTTTTAAGTGATTTTTCTGAGTTGAGATCACAATCTGGAGATTCGAGATCACGATCTCGACTCGCTAATGTTTTAAGTGATTTTTCTGAGTTGTGATCACAATCTGGAGAATGCAGATCGAAATCTGGACTCTCTTCCCTCAGTGGAACAACCCCTCTTTTCTTTGATAATTGCACTTTGGTCCCTCGAGCTTGTATAATCCAGCTTCTAACTTCTAAATTTGACTTGCACAAAATTAACAT
Source organism: Cinchona pubescens (assembly GCA_025175665.1). Lineage (NCBI taxonomy): Eukaryota > Viridiplantae > Streptophyta > Magnoliopsida > Gentianales > Rubiaceae > Cinchona > Cinchona pubescens. Next base: position 7,283,678 of record JANKKI010000075.1, on the reverse strand, counting down.
AATTAAACAATTAATTAAGCTAAAATTTTAATAAAAACTTAACATATTTAACAAGAACAAAACTATAAATGCATATGAAAGGAATTAACTTAAACCTATAATTAATTACTCAAAATTTGAGATTTATACTGTCAAAATGCTGCAATTTAGAGTAGAATAACTCTAGCATACTGGAGTTATCAGTAGGCTACAGTTTCGATCGATTCCATAGAAAGGAAGGCATAATGTGTATTTTTCAATGGGGATTTCATGGAAAAATAAGGGCCAGTTTCTAGGGTGAAACAGTCCTCTACATCAATTCTCAAAGAAGACACAGAACAGAGTCTTCAACTACGATATACCCCTCGGCCTGCAGTTGTGTTTGCCTCCCCACTCGCATTTAAGCGCTCAGTTCATTGAATACCTAGCTCATGGCAGGGAATAGGTCTCTGACTTGATCCTGTCTGCAGTCGTGGATTACCCAAATCAGTTATCCGAATACCAAGACTCCTGGTATAGCTGGCCAGTAGCCTTTTTATAGGTGTGAAGAATTCAATAAAGAAAGAAAGAATCCAATCTTGCACCGACGTGCCCGTTTTCGTTGACTTGGACCATGATTCCAAGAGCACATCAATGCTGAGCGAATCCTCCATCAACAAGGATGAGCTTGATCTGTCAAAAATAGGATTGACTACCGATTTTGAAGGAACTAAAGTTACATCTCTTTTCCAATTCCATTCAAGAGTTCTTACATGTTTCCTCTGCCCCACTTCTTTCTCTTATCCTCATAAACCTTTCAGACCTCAACTCAACTAGTGCTTTGGTTTAGAATTCAGAATCTAAACATAGCTTTTCATTACTTAATGAATTTTGAGAAAGCCTTGATATTGGGATGATTTCAGACAAATTGAAAGTAGATCTAGTACTTTTTCGAGAACATTGAAACCTCAAAAGTAGAAGAAATGGTGGAAAGTGAGGAAGGAAGAGATGTAGAAATAGAAACAACTTCCGAAATGAAGGGGGCTAAATAGAAACAAGACGGATCCACAGAAGAAGATCTTTCTTCTTACATTTTTCAGAAGAAAAAGAGGACCAATTTTATTTTTTTAATTTTCATTAATCATTTTCATTTTATATTATAGTAATTATAGGGCTATACGGACTCGAACCATAGACCTTCTCGGTAAAACAGATCAAACTATTTATTATCAAAATGATCTAAACTGTTTCAAAAACCCAACATGCATTTTTTTTCATTGGGCTGTTTCATTAGCTGATCGAAATGTCAACTAGTCTACCATATTTTTTTCTTTTGACAGAAAATTAAAATAAGAATTCTACGATAACAATGGGAATACAGGTGTCCCAGGTTCAGCTAGGATTATAGTTCGGGAATTTCTACACGAATCAAGATCGAAAAAAAGAAGTTTTCCAATCACTGACAAGCCCCTGGATCCCTTTAGTATTGTTGTCTCTATATAATTTATGTGCTTTTAACATGTCTCCGTCGAACCTAAGGCGCACAGAAAGCAAGGTATGCACGAGTTGCTAAATCTTTGTTTTTTCTGGTTCCTCTTGGAAGATTGATTTGAGACTTTCTCAATCAATCTGTCAAGGTGGTATCAGAGCTTCAAACCAGACCAGGATGATCCTGTAAAAAACCAGTTCGATTTCCCGAAGCTGTGGAAGGTCAGAAATTCTATTTGCAATAGCAAGAGGCGTAGGGAACCCATTAAAAACCTCACGGCTTGATAACCATGTGTTACAGGTTGCGAAAATGCCATTATCAATGATTATTGAGCTGATCCATAGTTCCCATCTCTCAAAGAAGACAAAGTGCGACCCCGACAATCTCTCGCACTTGATGCAATCTGGCATTCTACGAAGGGTCAATCATATGAAAGCAAAGCATCAGCAGAAGAAGCAGCATATGAAGGTGAAAACATGCTTCCTTTTAGTAAGAGAATTCTAGCTGAGTTGACTTTCTTCATTTTATCTATTGCTTCGCATATATTTAGTGGTAGGCTGTGAGGAGTCAGCGAAATGAGAGTTTTCCTCTGATTTCCCAGTGAGTTCAGTTTATCCCGAATGTCAGGCTTCGAGACTGAGTGCAATAAAGTTCGTTCTTTCCATGATTGATAACGCTTGTGCAAGGTCTAGTTAGCTCCCATTTGATACCAGATAAAGCAAATCTTGGTTTTTATTTTCCTTGTGTTGGACCTAGAGGAGGGGGTACATGTCAAGTATCAGCTTGGGATCATGTGTGCTTACGACTATTCTAGATGTACAATGCAATTTTGGTAGTAATATTCCATTTCAGTTGGAAAATGCAGTTAGATGTTTGAGGCAGTATAAGTGATCAAGGGGTAGTAATTCCAGTAAGGAAAGGTCAATTTAGTGCGTAAAACAAACCGAACTGTAAGAAGATAGACTTTTTGGAATGGTAGTCGCCCCTATCACATCACCAAAACTGCTTGCATTTACATATGATGAAATAGCTTAAACTATTGATTCTTGGGAAATACTTCTTTTCGGTTCCCAATGCACGACTCTATTATCTCCAAGAACAAAAATGTCTGTTATGCTTAATATCTTTAGTTTGATCTATATCAGATATTCACAACCAAGAAGTACTAGATTCTCTTTGCTTTCGGATAGGCCCTAAAAGGTGAAAAGAGGCTAGAATGCCAACAGGCGTCTATTATTTACTGAATTCAAGTACCCATTTTGGCATTGGTCGTTCCCAAAATGAGTAAGTCGCCAATCCCTGGACTATGTAATGTACTTTATCTGCTGGGTTATGTTACGGGCGGGCATTTTACCAGGGTTTTGAATCTATGATTCCTATTGAAGCATATACTCGAGGATAGGTGCGGACGATTTTAACTCTCCCATTTTTAATAGAATAGAATCCGAAAGAGGCTCAAGGCCTTCTCTTCCTTAATTTTATTACTTCTATCCCTTTGAATAGCAAAGTTGCCCAGCATAATATACAGGGCATTAAGGCTTTCCTTTCCTTTTGAGATACCGGTTCTCCGATGTTGATGAAAAATTCGCTTCGTTGTACTTTGGGATTATATTCCGCACTGAGGAATTGTGCTTGCGGGCTGGGGTGAATAAGTTGCTCCTATTTTTTATTTTAGCTTAACCCATTTAGAGATTTAATTCTATTGAGTTCAAATGAATTTCATTAGTACCAAAATAGTTAGAATTCAGAAATCTATAGAAGAATTCATAAATAATTAGACTACCCCATTTATGAGATAAAGAATAATAGATAGGATCATTGAAAATTGAAAATTTGATAAAATAGAAAATAGTTATGGGACGGAAGGTTCTTCTAAATAATTAAATTTGCTAAATAGGAAGGGTTTGAACGTATGATGAAAAGACCACCCGACTTTTTTTCTAATTTGAATTCAAACTAGTAAAATCCACGTTCTCGTCTTACCCGAATCCTAAATAGATTAAATTGTGCCTTTGTGTCATTTGAATTCGATTTCACCCTGAGTTAAGTTTGTAAGTCAACTACCAACTCTCATTATCAAAGTCAAACTCTCTTTTCTTCACTATAGACTACTTTGCTTACTGTTATAACATTTTCTTCATAAGATAAAATTCTTCCCCACTTCAATGAGTAGACTGCTTTCGGAGAATGTGCCCTCTCTCACATACAACATAACATAAAGAAAGAAGGAACTGGTGCCCATGGTCGCCTTCGTTCATAAGGTAACAAATATACATTATTATCTTGGCCCAGGTTACACACATGACCGAAAGTGATTCTTTTGTGATCTCGCTTTTGCTACAGTAAAGTGGCTTCTCATCTTGCAACTCCATTAGATCCGGTTTGAACTCAAGAATGGGGTGAGTCCCTTTGATCTGATGCTGCTGACCCTTCGCATGGGCTCAGAGCGCACTTGTATGGTCTGGATAGGCTTACTCATCTTATAGTTTAGGGGCTTTTTCCGTCTTTGGTTGCATTGCTTGTTGTCTTGTCTGGTTCAATAATAACCGCTTATCCTAGTGAGTTTTACGGACCCACTAGGCTAGAAACTTCCCAAGCTCAAGCATTTACTTTTCTAGTTAGAGACAACGTCTTGGGGCTAAGGTAGAATCCGCTCAAGGACCTACTTTACTGGTTTAGGTAAATATCTCATGCATTCCCTGACTCAAGAGGTTCTTTTTGAAGCAGTAAGTATGCGCTTTTCAAAAAAGATCAGAAGAAATGCCCTAGGAGACCAATCGTGAAGTAGTACCTCCTTTCTAGTCTAGGACTTATAGCTTTGAAAAGTGAATTAGTGCTGAAACTCCACTAGATGCACATGAATGCACAAAGAAGGCCCTTGCTAGATTCTTGGACATCGACTCGGTTGCTAGGAAGAATGCAGACTTAGAGCCAATACATAGAACAGCAATAGGCAAGAGGACAAAAGAGAAGGTTTCCACATAGGGTTAGTTAATCTCTTTTGCTTCTATCTCAGGAAACATGGCCCAATTTCTCTTCTTTCTTTTGGTTAGAGAGTCAATATTTAGCTTGCTTTATTTTTTCAGGGGCCCAGAATGCTAAAAGGTGGGTGGGGGAGAAGAAAGCCGAACCTCTAATCGACCTGGGCACATAAAAAATTCTCGATTGCGTTGAGAGAGATTTGAGATTCCTTAAGTAACTTAGTGACTTTACTTGGAAGAAGAAAATGAAATATGAACAACAGTGCTGGTGTAATAGATCGACTTTCATGCTAGTTCTTGCTCTAGGGCAACGATTCCGGTTGAAACTGATCCATCCTACGCCTCATCAGTCTCTGGTGCGCATTGAGCTTTTTTCTTCCTTGCTGTTTGAGTTCTCTTGATTGCAGGCGGTGGGAATTCTGTCACATCCTTACAGCCAGAGTCAGTTGTTGGAGGCTACGCTCCTTCATGCTAAGGTCTTTCTTCCAGGAGTAAATATGCTACTTTTTCTCAAATTGAATAGTTGGGAATTGGAACTGCTTTTGTCCATTTCATATGATATTTCTTTCATTCGCTTTATCACTGGCCTTTCAGTCCTTCTTTTATGCCTTTCACTTCTTACATTTCTTATATATTGATAAAATCCACCTATTTAATCACATAGAAAGAAAAAAAAAAGATTCTAATATTGCTATAAACTTAAGAGGATAAGTGGCAAATCGGAGTGAATTATTAAATGGGAAAGTGATTCACCGAAGCAAAGAGACCTTGAAAGCTGCTTAGTAGCCATATTAGCAGCGCTTGGGATGATTTTAGGTTTGGCCAATTCACTTTAGCTATATAATCATGTGGGACATCGCTTTTGCTTCTATTGTACCAAGATTCTCCTTTTCTATCGAAAAGGCCCGTATCAATAGTTATGATTTTACGTATGGACAATTCCTCAATATCTTGTTTATTCGTAACAAAATATTTTCTTTGTGTGACGGTAAAAAAAAAAATGCTTTTTAGGGTAGAAATACTATTTCACCAATCGAGTCATAGGTATCTAACATATTCATACCTAATGATTTGTCACAAAATGGTGATGGAAAATGCCTGAATAGCCAAATCCTTATCAATTTATCTGGTAAATTACTAGGAGCTCATGTAGCCCATGCTGGGTTAATCGTATTCTAAGCCGGAGCAATGAACCTATTTGAAGTAGCTCCTTTTGTACCCTTACATTATCAAATAAGGTTTTTGCCTCCATTTCACTAGGGAGATCTCGGTCCATTTTTGATTCTTGATAAAATGGCCTTTTAGTCTCTTTGTTTTTATGTCGTTCACTAATATGTCCATCTTTTATTTGTGCTTATTCTTCTTCTAATTGTGATTTATCAACTTTTATGTTCAAGAAAAAGAAAAAAATGTTGGATTCTTTTTCTTGTAATATATTTATTCGTGTTATTTTTCTACTCTCTGTTGCACTTCTTCGATTTAGAAAAGGATTTTGATTTCTTTGGTGTGACAACCTCTTTATCTACATTAAATTTCCCTATTATAATCTTTACTGTAGGGAGCAAATAAGCACTTCCTTCTGCTGACAGTTTCGCCTGGAATTTCAATTCGGAGGGCTTTGACTCTGAAGGAACCAATAATGCGCCCTATTACGTGCAGTTGGATAAGAGTTTTCCCTAGCAATTGAAACTGTCCCTACGAGCGATGCAGCTATGAGGGGCCTAACTATAACTCCCTCTCGGTCGAGCAACCCTTCCTTCTCTTTCTTAAGTTAACGAGCTAGATTAGTTAGTGACTTCCTTACGTGACAACTTATACAAGCTACCTTACGGCACCCTTCCCTTGCCTTACCCTTCTTGGTCAGTTCTCTCCTAGCTCTACTCTTTGCTCTTTGGTTCAGTTAGTGATCCAGATCATTTAGCGAATCTAGAGTGGGATCAGTGAAAAAGAACCTATGGCTGGTTTAGAAGAAGAAGACTTTTTACTGCTAAGCTGATCACAAATTCACATTCAACAACAACAAGAAGACGACTCTAGCCCGCTGAAAGCTTTGAACATTCATTTTTCTCGAGTAAAGGTTCTAGGGTTCGAGAGAGAATTCAATTCCTACTGGCATTAACATTAAGAAAGAACCCATTAATTTCTGACCCCTTGCATTGCATTATCATAACAAAAAGAAAAAAAAAATCATTAAAAAAAAGAGCTTGCTCTTGTGACTCTTTCTTTGGCCTAATTATCGATTAGAAGATTTAGCTTGTATGAATCGCTATTGGTTTGATACCAATAATGGCCCTCCCTACTTCAATGGAAAGGAGGGAATCGCCGTTTCATAGCCGCTTCTCTACAAGTACCTTTAACCCAACATAATCACGAAAAAAGATAGAGAATTGCGTGGATAAGATGACGAAATGAACCAACCCACTTGTCCTGATCGAAACGATTGAAGAAAGAAAGAGAATGGTGGCTCCTTTCACCCAGATTATTTCATTTTTGAGCTGGGATAAAGCTCTTTGTCAGTGAGAATGACATCAAATGGAAAGGGAATCCATCTAAAATCTCCTTCCCGCTTCACCCCTAGACCAGAACTTCTTGTTTCAGAGGATGAATCCATCAAATTTGATCAACCATTAATCCTAATGTGGGTGTTCGGGGCTTGATTTGATCAGGGAGATGCAGAAATAGTACTTCAAGATCCATTACGCACAAGGGATCGTGATTTCTTTCTATAGAATCACAAGTCTCTTTATTAGCTCCTATTTGTGGTGCACAATTTCCTAGAATGTAGGCAGCGGCTATGATTGATTCGATAGAAAAGAAGGCATAGTGTGTATTTTTTGTTGGGGATTTCCTGGAACAAATCATCGCATATTCCTTTGATTCTTTATAAAAGATATTCAATCCATTTGAATAGAAGTTAAAGAGGGTATTTAAGTGTGTTGTGTCCTTCATATGGACATCCAAGGCCAAGGGACCATTCCCTTAACTCGTACTAATGAGAATTTGGAATGACTATGCATAGATCACCCCTATTTGGAAAGGTCCTCTCAATGCTCTAACGTCCACACCGGATATGGACTGAACTGTCTCATGGTGTTCTAAACCCATTTCACGTACCGCTTTAATGGGTGAACAACCCAACCCTTGGAACATACTACAGCCTATCGAAGTAGTGAAGAGCCGACATCGAGGTGCAACCTGTTCAGTTGATATCAAAGAGCCAACCAATCTTGGATGCTTTATCCAATCCAGTTTTTTCTGATCAGTCTCATTCTATCTATTACCTTTTAGTTGCAAGCTCTTCCCTGACTTGAAATGAATGAGAGGTAAAAAGCACAATATGAAAGGAGAGCAATTCAATTACGAGACGAAAATAGTACGAAGGATCAATCTAGGACAATTGCAGAAAAAAGTAAGCTTTTTAGGAGTCTTTCCTAGTTACATTGCTACTTAATGGCACACAGTTCATATCTTTAAATTCGATCAATAACAAGGTTCAAATAAAGGGTGGGCCATTGATGAAGAATCGATTCCAAACCACAATGCTAGCACATAGTGAGCCTCTACTTTTCTTTTGAGTTTCATTCTTGCAAACGTACTCCCCAGGCGGGATACTTAACATGTTAGCTATTTCTGACCCTTTTCTTCCTATTCGGGTTGGGTTTGGGAAATAGAATAGATGGAATCAGAAATTGAACCTTTGGCGAGATTCTTTCCCACACCCGTTTGGTAGTCTACTTTGCTTACAACACTATTTTCCCTCCGATTTGGCACCAGGCAGGAAGAAGGTTGGAGCAACTGAGTTACCTTCCTTCTATTGCAGCGTCTTTCTGATATAGAAAATGCATTAGGATTTCGGTTGTTTCTATCTTATAGATAGAATCTTCCTTCCTTTCATATAGCTACAGTTAGAACTAAGAGTGATTTTTTTTCCAAAGAATAGTCAACTCAATAGCTCATTTCATTTAACATGGGAAGCCCTTCACGAGTATTGAATCATGAATAGGTGCTTCATTTTTCCCATTGAGGCGAAACCTAAACCTGTGCTTGAGAGATACCTGTCGGGATGTATTGATTCTCGAAAAGAAGGGTTGGCTATTCGTCAGCACTAGTTTAGCTTATGATGTGTTTGGAAGTCCTAGGCCAAATGAGTATTTCACAAAAAGCCGATAGGGAAATTCCATTAATAACTGGCCATTTTGATCCTTTGAAACAACTTGATGAATTTAGTAGATCTTTTTAGCAAGGTAATCAATCCTTTCAGGACCGGATCATTCTTTTTCTTTAGTGATAAATTCTTCAAAAATATATAGGAGTGAATACATTCCATTGATACGAGCGGGACAGAAGATGTCTATAGGAAGGATCTAGCCGAGTATGTTGCAGTGAGAGTTTCATTTTCTTCTGACTTCCCTTCATTGTCTTTCCTTCTTCCTCTTTGAGATCCAGTGAAATGAATCCCCCTCTTCTGAACAGAGAGACTTGGCCTTAGTTAAAGCCAAAGACCTATTTGAGGTCAAGGTTGATATTATTAAACTAATGGTACCTCTTGATCCAGAAGGATATTGGATTGGACGGGGGTCTCGCGCTCTTGAGAATTCCTGTACGTCCATAGGGGAAGAAAGCCTGGAGAGGCTTTATGCCAAATGAGAGCATAGCTCTTTCTTTCCCCAATCTTCTTTTGATTATAAAGGAAAGGAAAGGTATTCGCAATCCTGAAGGACCGAACGGCTTTGTTTGCCCTAACTGCTCCCGGCCTCTAACTTCATTTCGTTCTTCTTCTATACCGTCGTTTGAATGAAGACACCTGATCGGCCCGACTTTCCCAAATGCCCACCACCGGCCTTTCTTCTTCTTTTCGGTCTGGATTTATCACATCGTTTCAGTCTTCGTGGTCGACGGGAAAGAATGAAATGAATGAATGTTCTGATGGAAAAATATAGAATAATACACCTATCAAGACGAAAGCCAAAGGTGAGTCTCATAGGTAGACATATCGAGGTCATCAGTTCGATTCTGATAGCCGACTTTCCTATTTATTCAAATTGTTACATAATTAAGAATGTCCTTTTGAAATCTTTGAAATCAAAGAATATTAAATAAAAGGCTGTCGTCCCCTTTTTCCAAAAGCCATCAATTTTTTTAAGTTATAAGACCTTTTCATTAGAGCCAGATCCCTTAGCTCCGGCCAACCTCAAGTATCAAGCCATATAAGCCACAAACTATTTAGTCCAGGAAGAGGGTGGGAATTTCATCTAGTTGCATTCCATCGAACTAAGGTGAAGGAAGAGCTATAATGATAACTGGTATCAATCTCATGCTGTTCGGAATATTGATTTATAGCATGATATTTTTGTTTCGTCATTTTTCTTTTAGATTTTTAAAAAAGATGGCTTTCGCCTTGTATTTCGGAAGGAAACTTCGCACAAAGTTCTATTATTATTAACGGATGGCTCCATGATTTCTATGCATCTAATTTTGTAAGAAAATGTGTTCAATGGCTATTTGGAAGAACAAGAGTTCTCAATTTTATACTATCTAGTTTGATCTACCTCTTCCCTTTCTCGCCACATGGAGCTATTCTACAAATAGGAAGGCGGAAGCAATACTTTTTACTTAGGTCCATATTTTCTATTCTAACCCCATTCCTCTATTATTAATATTCGTTTAATTCAAACCCAAGTCTCACAAATATTGAATCAACTTTTTTCTCTTTCCTCTCTTATTCTAAAAAAGAAAAAAGAGAAAAGATGAGAGGTATGGTTAGTCACAGATATTTGATTGTATCTTTAATATTCTTCATCCCTTCCCATGTCAATAACTAGAATGAAAAAAAAGGGGAATGTTAACACATCCGAAAAAAATGATTAATCTCTATCAATAGACTTGCTAAAGCCCCGAACCATAGTGTACTTAATACTGGTGCCACAAGTGCTTGATCGAATTGATCAAGTCATGTAGGAATAAGGTTCAAGCCTACCGTTCTGTTAGGATTCCTCAGCTGCATACATCACTGCACCTATCTGGTTCTAGAGTTTCCACGTTTGAAAAAAAAACCTAGGGCGTATTGTCCAAATCACCGGCCAAGTACTAGATGTAGCCTTTCTATCGGGAAAGATGCCTTGATCTTTATGTCGTGTAAACTTTTTTATTTCCATAGGTTTGAAAATTTCTTTTTTTTTTTGTATAAAATAAAGGAAAGACCTTGGCGCTTGAGTCTCCTGACCGAGGATGAATAGCCCATTTCTTAGGGGGATCAAGCACTGTTAGGAAAGACGACTTAGAGGAAAAAGCCCGGATTACCTTTCCGCAGGGCCCTATCCATTTATTCATTCAACCCAACTTTATTTTCTTCCGTTCCAAGAATTGAACCAAGTTTTTATTTTGTACTGATCTGGTAAGAATGAAACAACTTTAGAATTCTCCCTCAATCCGACATGCTATTTTTTCCATTCATTCCCTTTCAGGATTAGTCGTGGTCTGCTGGTCGAGCTTTCTGCAAAAATGGCAATGTGAGAACGTATTCTCTTATCTAAGCTTCTTTCATGTGCATTAGCTCTCCTCATCGTAGATGGTTCAGCTACACCCGGTGCCATGAAATGATTGAGAACTATGACGGGGTCGAAATGGATTTTGTTCTTTGTATTCAATAAGTATTGCATGACTGAATAATTCAAAGAAGGGCGCACTGCATGGAGAGTCCTTTTAAGTAGATGACGCGTCAAACCGTTGGAGCGAGACTTATATAGGAAAAAGAACATGAATAACTTAGTTTTCCTTAATGAGTCATCCATTTCTATCAGGAACGCTATGTCATTTACAGGTTCGAATCCCTCCTCGCCCACAACCAGCCCAAAAGGGAAGTACCTTTCCCTTTGGGGGTAGAATGATGGGGATAGCGGACCAAAAGCAGCCTACCTACTCATGTTTGTCGCTCAATCGGAGGTCAAGATGTGGTCCGACAGAAAAATAGAAGTCATCCGTATCAAGTGATACGTGAATTGCTCAGTAGTGCTTCGCCACTATCGTAGCTGGCGAAAATAACTTAATGGTAGAGCTTAGCCTTTCCCTCTAGGGGTAGAATGATGGGGATAGCGGACCAAAAGCAGCCTACCTACTCATGTTTGTAGCTTGATCGGAGGTCAAGACTGTGGTCCGACAGAAAAACAGAAGTCATCTGTATCAAGTGATACGTGAATTGCTCAGTAGTGCTTCACCACTACCGTAGCTGGCAAAAATAACTTAATGGCAGGTAGCTTAACCTTGCCAATGCTGAGGTTGAGGGTTAAAGTCCCTCCTTAAAGACCTATGGTGGGAATGGAATCTACCGGTCGATGTATCTATACATCTGTATGAGCCAGCACGCCTATTTGTGAAATCAAAAAATAGCTTCTTCGATGAAGCTATATCGACTACCAAAGTACCTGATCCAGTGGTAACGAATCAGACGGTGCAACAAAAGATACTGATTCTGAAAGAGAAGTAATAGCATATAAAAAAAGGAAAAAAAATATCGGTGCCATTCCTCATTGTTGACTCAGTGGCAGAGGTTGTCAAAAAGGATATGGAACCTGATTCCAAGGTAGCAGGCTCTCTTTTTCCATTCTCTGACGAAGCGATAGAATAATTGTGGGAGTATACAATGATAACTTCCAGGCATGAGTGCCGATCGTGAGACTGCTTGTTGAGCGTCCGATGGCACCTTGCTCGGACCTGAGCTATGCAACAACGGGATCCCTCTTGATCCTTGCCGAATGTGCTCAAGGAGGTCCCCATAATATGCTCACTTGGGGACCCACGTGAATTTTAAAATCTATAAAAATTGAGAAGAAAAAATGGGTAGTGGGAATTGAACCCCCATCGTTAGCTTGGAAGGCTAAGGGTTATAGTCGACGTCGATTCAGCATTTTGAACGACTCTACATGAAACTTTGGTTTCATTTGGCATCTTTATGGATGTGAACAATATTACAAACAAAACACTTTTTTTGTGCCATAGGTTGGACGGAGACATGTTAAAAGCACAGAAATTGATATAGCGACGACAATACTAAAGGCAGGGGCTTTGAAGCGCTTCAAGGCTACTACGGAGAGGTAGGGGCTAGAAGAATGAAGTTCCGGTAGCATAGATCTGATCGAGGAACTCATTTTCTGGACTGAGAATGTTTTGAAAGAGGAAGGAAGTTCCTGCCAGAGATCGTAGAAAGCTCTTGATTGCTTTTAGAGTAGTATGAAATACTTATACAAATAGAAACACGAAAGAGATAAACGAAAAGATGCAGGGTCATTTGTCTGCTTGGCTAGTCAAACATGGGCTAATTCATAGATCTTTGGGCTTTGATTACCAAGGATAGAGACTTTACAAATAAAGCCCGATGATCTATATGATTACAATTATCTCCGCTCCCAATGCGCTTATGATGTAGCATCCGGCGGGCTGTTAACTAGTGTGTGTCATCTTACAAGAATAGAGTATGGTGTGGATCAACCAAAAGAGGTATGCATAAAAGTAATTGTCTCAAGGAGCAACATGAACACAAACGAAATCTTTAATTACATATAGAAACAAAACAAACCACTTCTATTCTCAGAGCTGAGGTATATGAAGAATTGCTTTTTGGTCCCTTCCGTCCTATGGTTAGGACATCGTATTTTCATGTCAAAGACACGGGTTGAGTGATCAGTCATTATCTAGCCGGAAAAGGTGTTCATACCGAACCGCTTGCAGAATCAAATCCTGTTCCACAAGATCCTATATCAGCTATACATACTCCTTGTGGCATTTATGTCGAAGACGTCGCCAGTGCTATGGGCTTTGTCTTTAGTCAAATAATTAGTGACAGATATTTCACTAATTAGTTTATTTCTCTTCTATTTTTCTATCTTCCATCTATCTATTTTCTTTAGTTATTCACTAGAGCAATTATGATCTGCAAGTTGATCTGGGGCAAGTGTTCAGATCTATTATGACATAGCCATGAGGCGCTCAACGGACCTTTTTTAATCTTATAAAAAAAACCATTTTTAGACCTTTTTTTTCTTCCTTGTGGAGCTTATCCAAAAGCTGCGCGACCGTCTCCTAGTCGGCCCCCTCTTTGGGCATGATCTCATGGGCTCATTGGGCATCCTTAAGGAAAGAAAAATTCAGAAAAGGATTCGAACCCTTTTCAACCAAAGATGCAAGAAAAACCAGAGAGAAGGATTGGTTTATGGCATAGGTGGGAGAGGCACGAGCTAATCTTTTACTGGAATCATTCTCTTGAAGCTCATCCTCTGCATCATAAATGATCCTTATACACATCTTACTTGCCCCAAAATGGCCTGGACCTATAGGGAAATCCCAATTCATTGGGCCTTTTCATACAATCAAATAGAGAGTCCAATTGAATCAATGTTATTAGCTGTGAATTCAAACTTTTTGGTATTTTCCGTTTCTTCGGATGATATGATAGGTCAATCATTTGCTTTATTGGTTCCAACAGTGGCAACTACAGAATCTGTTATTGGGTTAGCCATTTTCGTTATTATTTTCTGAGTCCGAGGACTATTGCTGTAGAATCTATTAATAGTATTCAAGGTTAAACATGACTCCTAGAGAGTTAACAAAATACAAAGTTGTCTTCTTTCTTTTTTCTCCACCTATAACCGTCCTAATGCTTGATCTTTATGGTAGTCAAGGAGCAGCCAAGGAAAGGTACTCGAGGTAGAAATCAGAAGACTAATAAATGAGTAGCTCATCTCATAGGCTAGCTAGCTCATAGGGAATAGGTCTCTTGCTTGCTATTGAACATTAAGGAGCAATAACATAAGCCTATCTATGCTCTTGTTTCATCTCTGGCCAATCTGGGATAGGTAGGCTACTCACAAAAGGCATATCCCAAGCTGTTATTCTCAGAAAAACACTAATCTGTGTTTGAGTTCGGATTCAAATTATGATTCAAGTGAAGAAAGAGTAAACCTATTTATTTCTTGTTCTAAGACCAGTAGTTCTAGCAGTTGGCTCGATTCTTTCAAATTGTTTCTCATTATTCAGAAAGGGTTTTAGTACCTGCAAGATTATTCACAGCACCATTTTTAGAGAATCTTAATAAATTTCAAAATCCATTTCGTCGTCCAGTAGCGACAACTGTCTTTTTGATTGGTACTGTAATTGCCCATTGGTTGGGTATTGGTGAAACATTTCATGCTGTACGGAATACTAATTTTTAGCACGATATTTTTGTTTTGTATTTTTTCTTTTAGGTTTTCTTTTTCCAAAAAAATATGGCTTTCGCCTTGTATTTCTCTATGTATCGACTTTATTTCTCGTCTCCTTAGGATTTGGATATTTTTTACGGATCTACTTAGTGGCTCATTTAGTACTTTTTTCAATTCGGCACTACACTTTGTAATTTTAGGTGTTTCCAAAAAAGAGATTTTGTTCATTCTGGAACATCAAGCTCGTCCTCGTGAACAAATGAATCATTCAAGATGGCAATTGGGGCTTATCGACATAAATGAATCAATTTTGATAGTCCTTTGTGGCTCCAGTAGTGACTAGACCAACGTGTTATTACTTCAAGAGAAATTCCCATCGAAATTCACTATGAATCTTTAAGGACACCAATGCCTTCTTTTTATAGCCTTCCCTGTCTGTGTGTGAGGAATTACCGGTCTACAGATGTGCTTTCGAGAGTGGATAGAGTGTAAGGCACTCTACTACCTAGAGAAATGAAAATGAGAAAATATAAAATGAATATCAATATCAATACGGGCTTGAACCATGTCTCCCGAACAATCTCCGTACATATGGTGTAAGATGATTCCACATATCGAGGTCGAAATGGGGATCGAGTGTTTTCACATCTCACCATAGTGCCTAGTTTGTCTTGATTTCTGATTGATGAAGAAGAAGGAAAATGGCTTGAGCCACCAAATCGCATGTAAACGTAAGCCAAATGTGTCAATCAGATCAGTTTGGTGTTCATTCGATCCTCTTACTAGTGAAGTGCATCCGATAAGCCCAAAATATCTCCTTATTGGCCGGTGTAACTCGTCCTTAAAGAAGAAATCAAGAAAGAAGGAACTGGTGCCATCAGGTAGCATTCCCCTGTTCATTTGTCCAAGAAACTGTGATTGAATTAATGTGGTACATAAGAACATCCATTGTTGTTTCCTCGTAAACCCAATCTCGATCGAGAAGACAAAACACCAGAGACTTTTACATACGCATTTTTTTAAATCTTGTTATTTAAAGCACCCAGCCATCCATGGAAAAGGGTTTCAATTCTGCTTTTGGAACACTTGCTATTAGCTTAGTTTACCAGCCCTATTGGGTTACCTTGGTATGCACCTAGGTGCTGCAACGAAGTCACTTTCCTTCCTTCCACTCTACATTCTAGCTTTTTTTATGGACCAACAATAGGAATGAACAAGAACAAATAAGTTTTAGCTAATGTAATAAAGACACCGATTATTGTTTCAAAGACTTTACCCACTTTATTTCTGTCAAAAATCTCAAGAACAAATATGTATGGAATACAAGGATTCCACCCTCCCAAGTAAAGAACTAATACAAATAATGAAGAAACTAGTACTATATGTACGAACACATTGTAAAGTTTTTTTTATTTAAAATAAACATAAAAATGGAGTCGACTGGTTAAGACCCTTCAGGAACAGGTACAGGAACTCTTCCCACTGTAAGAGGTGCTACGGAACCAAGGTCGAAAAGATTGAAACAATCAGTCATTCACAACCACTGATGAAGGATTCCTCGCAATCAAGCTCAATTACATCGATCCTCTCCTAACCAAAAAAAAGAAGTTTCAGAGGCATCTTCCCTTCATATCGATTTGGGTTTTTCTGCACACGTATTTGGATCTGTCTCTTCTTCAATCTAGAATTAATGATTCTACTACGGTGCCACAAATTCGCAAGTTGATACTAAGTAACCGTTGTTGTTCATTGGATTGAGGAGGAACGACTTGTTAACGATGTTTTCCAAACCTTATTTTGATGATGACATAAGCACTAAACTCTGAAAATAAGCTTTGCAGGTCTGTTACTTGTTCTGCTGGAAACAAGGTGTTGGGACGCAGTACACCATCTGAACTATGTCAACCTTCTTGGACACATTTCACCATCCGAACCAACAGGCAGAAATCAAGGTTCTTAATGTTCTCTACGGATGCACACAACTGTCCGAACAAAGTCTCTTCCGGAAGAACATGACCGTCTGAAGCTCCTTTCGAATGATGGAACGGACGCTTGCACAGCCGTCCGAACGATGTTCTTCACCAACTGCATGGAGATCGGACGCTGTGTCAGACGCATCATACTCATCTCGGAAGTTCGAAACCTCAACGGCTACTTTTTTCAGACTTCATGTGTGCATTTATTATTTAGTCGTTAGGAAGTAGTTGCAACCACCATTTATTGCTCGTATAAATAACTTCTCTACTATTCGGTAAAGATCATCTAATACATTGAATACAAGCCTTAGAAAAGAGCAATTTTAGTACAAATTGGCTATAGTGCTATATTGTATTAGTGTGCAGCTTAGAGTGCAATTCAATTTTGAGTGGAGTGATAATCTTGTATGAAAGTAAGGTTGTGAGTAAAATTGTTGGCTCAACTTAAAGAGTTTTAGTGTGAGCAAGAATTTTCCTACTTTGTAAAGATTATTGGCTCACCAAGTGTTTGAAGCATTCTAGTGAATTAATACTTCAAGCTTGATAGCTTGGAAGTATTGGTTGTTTAATTTCCTCTCTTTCTTACTTCACAGCTTCATTGATTCTATTATATTAATTGTTAGTTGAAAAATCTCAATAAGTTCAATCTTTCTAAAAGTATTTTTTAGAAACCTAATTTGCCCCCCTCTTAGGTTGCTTGCTTATGGGACCAACAATTGGTATCAGAGTTTGGTCTCATTTTATTGCTTAAATTGCTTTTGAGAAAAGAACTATTGTAGCAACCAACAATGCTCTATTTTTTGAGGGTCAATTCGTTACTAGGCCCCCTATGTTCAACGGGGCAAATTTTATTAGTTGGAGAGATAAAATAAAAATATTTTTGCAATCTATTGATATTGACTTGTGGTATGTTGTTAATGAAGGTCCCTTTGAAGCTACTATCATTGATGATCACACAAATAGAAGAAGAGAAAAGACAAGGGATGAGCTCACTCCACAAGACAAGGCAAACTTGACGTTAAATGCAAAAGCCATGAATGTGCTATATAATGCCTTGGATGCTAATGAATCGACTTGCATGAAGGGATGCATTTCCGCTAAAGAAATTTGGGTTAAATTAAAGGAAATCCATGAAGGGAACGATGATGTTCGTGAGCAAAAGAAATCCTTACTTGTTGCCAAGTATGAGTCCTTCAAGATGGAACCACATGCATGAAATATTGACAAAATGTATTGTAGGTTCAATGACATCATTAAGGATCTTGAAGCCTTGGGTAAGGAGTATTCTTTGGGGGGAAAAGAATAGAAAAATCCTAAATGCTCTATCCAAAGAATGGGATGCCAAAACAATCGCTATAAAGGAAGCCAAGTATTTAAATTCAATGCCTATTGAATCGCTAATCAACTCTCTTACATCTTATGAATTGAAGTTGAAGGCCAAAGTGGTGGATGATGAAGAAGCAAGACCAAGAAGTAGCATTGCTCTAAAGACCTCTCAAGAAGAGGATGAAAATGGCTCCATCAATCTAGAAGATGAAGATCTTGATGAAGGAGATCTTGCACTCATCACCAAAGGATTTCTTAAACATTACATCAACAAACGGAGAATGAGAAGAGGTGGAGCTACAAATTCAAATAATTTCAAAGGAAAGACTAAGCTAGAAATGAAGAAGCAAAATGAAAAGTGCTTTGAATGCGGTCAACTCGGACACTTTGCAAATGAGTGTCCTTCCAAGAAAAAGAAGGAAGGAAGAAAGCCTAGATTCAATAACTTTCAAATCACATGGGATGATTGCATCTCCGAAGGAGAAGTTGAAGAAGAAATGGAGTCTTTAACAAATGGCCTATATGGCCATTGGAGATGATGAGAGAAGAGAACTATGACTCCAATGATGAAAATGATCTTGAAACTTTCATTTTGAAATTGCACGATAGCTTAAAGGAATCATATGCTAGAAATAAGGAGTTAGTGAAGAAATCAAATGCTCTATTGAATGGTAACTTTAAACTTGTGAATGAAAATAATAGGCTATCACAAGAAAATTGTGAGTTGAAGAAAAGAATGCATGTCAGTCAAAGGTCAAGGAATAACAAGCCTCCTTGAAGAAAAAATTGGATGATTTGAATGTTCTCTTGACTAGAAAGAGAGAAAATGTTGTTGATTTGGAATGAAATAGAAATGTATTAATCAACAAAAATTTTATCTTGTTTAGAAGGGATGACTTATGTTTTGTAAAATCAAAATCCTCTTTATATGGAAATAAAAATATTATTTGTAGATATTGCCAACAACATGGACATGTCAAGAATGTGTTATGTCAAGAAAAATGAGAAACTTGGAATGAAAGCCGCATGAATTAATAGAAATTTCACTAACTCAAATGGACCCAAGAAAATGTGGGTACCAAAAGTTATCAATTGATCTTTTGTGTAGGTACTTAACATCACCAAAAATGCTAAGTGGTTCATAGATAGTGGATGTTCAAGGCATATGACGGGTGATGCTTCTCTCTTCAGAAATCTCAAATCCAAAAATAGTGAAAAAGTAACATTTGGAGATAACAATAAAGCAAAATCAATCGGCATTAGTGATGTAGGTAAAAATGGTGAAACCTTGATAAAAAATGTGCTTCTTTTTGATAATTTGAACTACAATTTATTAAGTGTAAGTCAACTTTGTGATAAAAATTTATATGTATTTTTTACCAAGCATGTCTAATGTCTTATCCTTGATAAAAATTATGTTGTTTTATTTAAGGGCACTAGGGACAATGATGTTTATGTGATTCATCTTGACAAAATTAGCAATAGCAATGTAAAATGTCTTACCGCTTCCATTGATCATCCTTGGCTTTGGCATAGAAGACTTTGTCATTTTAATTGGATTTAATTGAAAAACATGCTAAGAAGGATTTGGTAAGAGGTTTGCCAAAACTTAAGTTTTTGAAAAATAAAATTTGTGATGCATGCCAATTTGGTAAACAAGTTAAAGTTTCTTTTAAACCAAAGAATTTTGTGTCCACTCATAAACCTTTAGAATTGTTGCATTTAGACTTGTTTGGACCTACTCAACATGCTAGTCTTGGTGGTTGCAAATATGCCTTTGTTATTGTAGATGACTATTCTAGGTACACTTGGGTACTATTTCTTGTTCACAAAAATGAAGCTTTTGAAAATTTTGTAAAATTGTTTTCCAAAATTCAAAATGTATTGAATTTCAAAGATCATTTGTTTAAGAAGTGACAATGGTGCCAAATTTAAATTTGGAGGTTTTCCCGGATTTTGTGATTACAACGATGTTTTTCATGAATTTTTGGTTGTTAGAGTCCCTCAACAAAATGGTGTTGCTGAAAGGAAAAATAGGACTTTTCAAGAAACCACTAGAACTATGATTAGTGAATGCGACTTACCACAATATTTTTGGGCCGAAGCCATTAACACTGCTTGTTATGTCATGAATCGAGTTTTATTAAGATCCTTTTTAAACAAAACTCCTTATGAACTCCTTTTTTGTAAAAAAACCCGTTGTGAGCTATTTTAAAGTTTTTGGTTGCAAATGTTTTGTTTTAAAAATCAAAGAAAACCTTGGTAAATTTGACAAAAAATCAGATGAAGGGATCTTTCTAGGATATTATAGTGACAAGAAAGCATACTGAGTATACAATAGAAGAACGCTCTTGATTGAAGAAGTTGTACATGTTACCTTTGATGAAGCTAATGATGATGTTTTATCTCAAGGAATTTATGTGAAGATGAAAATGTAGGTATTCAAAAGGAGCTCAAAAGCTCACTATCCAGAAGATCATCAAGAGATCACATCAAGCAAATGATGTCAACAACCATCAAGTAGATGATGAAGAAGAAAAGAACGAGGATACTCCAAAAGATCTTCCAAAAGCTTGGAGATTCGTCACTAGTCACCTTCAAGATTTAATCATAGATTATCTATCCGATAGGGTAACTACTCGTTCTCATAAACCTTTGAATAGTAATTGTGCATTACTTTCTCTCATTGAACCTAAACATGTAGATGTTGCTTTGAATGATGAATCTTGGGTCATTGCCATGCAAGATGAACTTAGTCAATTTGAGAAAAATAACGTATGGACCTTTATTGAAAGACCATCTTCTCATCCCGTAATTGGAACAAAATGGGTGTTTAGAAATAAATTAAATGATAAAGGTGAAATCATAAGAAACAAAGCTAGACTTGTTGCAAAAGGTTATGCAGATCAAAAAGAAGGTATTGACTTTGATGAAACCTTTGCACCCGTGGCTAGATTAGAATCCATTCACATGTTTCTCACATTTGCATGTTTCAATGATTTCAAATTATTTCAAATGGATGTCAAAAGTGCATTTTTAAATGGTTTTATTGATCAAGAAGTTTTCGTTGAACAACCTTCGGGCTTTGAAAATAAAAAATTTCCAAATCATGTTTTCAAACTCTCTAAAGCTTTATATGGTTTGAAACAAGCTCCAAGAGTTTGGAATGAAAGATTAAGTGGTTTCCTGATTGAAAATGGATTTAAAAGAGGTGTAGTTGACACCACTCTTTTTACAAAAACAAATTCCAATGGTTTGTTAATTGTTCAAATTTATGTTGATGATATTATTTTTGGAGCAACTATTGAGAGCTTGTGCACGGATTTTTCACATTTAATGTGAAAAGAGTTTGAGATGAGTATGATGGGAAAGTTACAATTTTTCCTTGTACTACAAGTTCACCAAACAAGAGGAAGGAAGGAACATTTATTACACAAATCAAGTATACAAAGGAGCTACTCAAACGATTTGGATTGGAAGACTGCTAACAAGTTGGTACGCCTATGTGTACTTCAACCAAACTTGATAAAGATGAAGGAGGTAATAGTGTTGATGAAAAATACTATAGAGGTATGATCGGAAGCCTACTTTACTTAACAGCTAGCAGACCAGATATTATGTCTGCTGTTTGTTTATGTGCTAGATTTCAATCTTGCCCCAAAAAATCACACTTGATAGCTGTAAAAAGGATTTTTAGATATTTGAAGGGTACAATGAATTTTGGTCTGTGGTATCCAAAGTCCTCTACATTTGATTTAATTAGTCATTCTGACGCTGACTTTGTTGGGTGTAAAATTGATAGAAAAAGTACCAGTGGTATGTGTCATTTCCTGGGTAATTGTCTTGTGTCTTGGTTTAGCAAAAAACAAAATTCTATTTCTCTTTCTACGACTGAAGCTGAATACATTGCTGCTAGAAATTATAGAATGTGCTCAACTTCTGTGACTGAAACATACTCTAAAAGATTTTGGTGCTGTTTTTGATTGTATGCCTATAAGGTGTGACAACACTAGTGCAATTAGTCTTACAAAAAATCCTGTTATGCACTCTAGGACCAAACACATTGATGTTAATCACCATTTTATTAGAAATCTTGTTTGTAAAAAGGAAATACGTGTTGATTTTGTGCCTACTTTAGATCAAATGGCTGACATTTTTACAAAACCCTTGGCTCTAGATTGTTTTGAATCTCTCAGAAAATGTTTGGGGATTTTACAGCTCAATTTAGCATAATCTCTTCGTTCAGACTCACCCGATTGTTCGAACAACACTCTTTCTCAGACGCTCTCACTCGTCCGAAAACCTCCTCTCTGCCTCGGACGCTCATGATCGTCCGAACGTTAGTCAATTTCTTCACGTACTCACTGGAATTCTACTGAACGCTTCCCATCGTCCAAAAGAATATCGGACGCACTAGTTCTTCGATCAGCCGTCCGTTGGCATCAGCTTTTGGACGCTACATCGGACGTACACCAATCGTTCAACGGTCTCTCTGCTCGATTAAAACCATCCACTTTCCCCCTTTTCGGACTCACCCTAACCACCGAAACCCTCTCTGGTAAAATTTTTCTCCTAAAAAATTCCTCCAACTTCTTCCTTCTCTCTGCAAATTGTTTGGAAAATTGTCATTCCCAAAGTATTCATCACCATTATTGCACCTAATTCCACCCACCTACCATCTCATTTCATCAAATTCCCACCACCCTTTAAAAAAAATTTAAATTTTTTTTTCTTTCTTTCCTTTCATTCACAATGGTCAAATCCCGTGGAGGTTCTTCAACAGCAACTTGTGGACGAAAATCAGAAGGGAAAGCTCCGGTGCGTGGGGAATCGTCTGCTAATCCTCAAGCCTCATCAAATCCAACCTTACCTAAATTCATCGATGCAAAGGCATCCGAACGGTATACATCTCTTCTTAGCAAATCTATAATCGTTCAACGCCTTGCTTCTGCAGAGTCTTTTCGATGAATTTAATCTTCCCATTGCCAAATCGTGTTTCAAAAAACAAAAATTGGGGTCACTTAGTTCATACTGACTTACCCGTTTATCATGACATGGTGCTTCAATTCACAGCCAATCTTAGAAAAGGCCCTACTGTTGGCACATTAGTTTCTCATGTAAACAGCACAAATCTAGAAATTTCCTCCAACATCATCAACATTATTTTTGAATGTGAAGTCTCAAATTCGAATGATTTTTCTTATTTCTTTTCTTTAGATAAATGGCCCGCTCTTGATACTCGATTTGACATTGAAGAGGTCAGAGTAATTTTTAACACCAATTTCAAACAGGTCTCGGAAGTCAAAACTACATTGCTCACTCCTGAACTGAACATTCTATACACTCTTGTCACGAATTTGCTGTTACCAACAGATGGGCACCACACTGAGCCCGAAAAAATGCAGATTTACTTATTTTTTTGTGCTTTCAAGGGAATTCTGTATCTCTTCTGCTCCCTGTGAGGGAACTCTTTCTTACTGATACCCGACGAAACATTCCTTTTGAAAAATTTCTCACCAAAGTATTTGATTTCCTTGATGTACCTTTCAGCGGAAACAAACAATTTCCCCCCTATTTCAAAAAATCATATATTGAACGAAAAGGCCTCCGTTATTTTAACGATCAATGGTTAACTAAGGCAGCCTTTGATATTGAGCATTCAAAATCCCAGGCCTCTACCTTTGGTTTGGCACTTCCCTATTCTCCTCCTCCTCCTCAAACACCTCCACCAGTCCATGATCCCTGTCCATCTTCCTCCGAACCTTCACTTTCTCAAATCTGTGGCCTTCTCACTTCTTTGAGCACTCAAGTAAGTTCCTTTCAACGTCGCACTAATCGTAAGTTAAAGCGACTTGAAACTCGTCAGTTGATTCTCCAAGAGGCACTTAGCTTGGGCATGTCTACTTCAGCTCAGGTTCAATTTGCCAATATTCAATCACAATATCCACTCGATTCCTCTACCGAAAGTGCAGCTTCTAGGATGACAATGCCAAAGAAGGGGATGTTCGTGAGGATGACGAAGAGGACACAAGTAATCAAGGTGCTGCCAATGAAGATGAAGGCGACGATGAGGACGTTGACGACACATTCAATTTTATCATGCAATGCCGTAATGAAGAAGATGAAGACAGTGAGGCTACTGATGATGACGCCCCTTCCAAACGCCGCAAGATCAAAAAATGCTCTAAGAAGAAAAATGACTCGACTTAGATTCTTTAATAATATGTATTTTAGTTTTGGCATTTCTTTGAATTTTTTCTTTGACTAGTTTGATTCGCTCTCGGTTTTATCCTTTTATGAATTACTTTATCTTTTTGTACTATTCCTGTTGAATATTTGGGTACACTTTCTCAGGGGGAGCTTTGTTTGATGATGTCAAAAGGGAGAGTAGTAATTTATATTGTAAAATGATTGGTTATCACTCATATCTGTTGATTTTACATATTGGTTATTCCATGACTGTTAGTCATCATCAAAAAGAGGGAGATTGACAGATCATGTTTTCCAAACCATATTTTGATGATGACATAAGCACTAAACTTTGAAAACAAGCTTTGCAGGTCTGTTACTTGTTCTCCTGGAAACAAGGTGTTCAGACGCAGTACTCCGTCCGAACTATGTCAAGCTTCTCAGACACATTTCACCGTCCGAACCAACAGGCAGAAAGAAAGGTTCTTAATGCTTCTCTATGGACGCACACAACTGTCTGAACAAAGTCTCTTTCGACGAACATGACTGTCTGAAGCTCCGTTCGGACGATGGAAGAGATGCATGCACGGCCGTCCGAATGATGTTCTTCACCAACTGCATGGAGATCGGACGCTATATCAAACGTACCATACTTATCTCGGACGTCCGAAACCTCAACGGATACTTTTTGTGCATTTATTATTTAGCCGTTAAGAAGTAGTTGCAACCACCATTTATTGCTCCTATAAATAACTGCTCTACTATTCTATAAAGATCATCTAATACATTGATTACAAGCCTTAGAAAAGATCAATTTGACTAGTTTAGTACAAATTGGCAATAGTGCTATATTGTATTAGTGTGCAGCTTAGAGTGCAATTCAATTTTGAGTGGAGTGATAATCTTGTACGAAAGTAAGGTTGTGAGTAAAATTGTTGGCTCAACTAAAAGAGTTTTAGTGTGAGCAAAAATTTCCCTACTTTGTAAAAATTATTGGCTAACCAAGTGTGTGAAGCATTCTAGTGAATTAATACTTCAAGCTTGATAGCTTGGAAGTATTGGTTGTTTAATTTCCTCTCTTTCTTACTTCACAGCTTCATTGATTCTATTATATTAATTGTTAGTTGAAAAATCTCAATAAGTTCAATCTTTCTAAAAGTATTTTTCAAAAACCTAATTCACCCCCCCTCTTAGGTTTCTTTGGGACCAACAGAAGAGGATTTGGAAATTGCTGCGATTCTTCCTGAATAGCCTAGATTCTCCCATCGAGAGTCACTTTGAAAGTATTACCTAAACTCTTCCGATTGAGTATGATAAAGCCTATAAAACAAAAGCAGCTGGATTTCTATTAAGATCAATCCTATCTTTTGAATTGAAGCAAAATAAAATTCTCGGCGATAAAATATTTTCAGGAACAAGCAAATCAAAAAAAATCTTATCAACATATGTTTGTTCATGGTATCCTTGCAAATTACTGTCTTGTTTTCCACATCATTATTTCTTCCATTAATATACACAAATTTCTACCCGTTTCATCTTTTTGGTCTCATTTAACATATAATATTATATACAAAATAAATAAGTATTTTTCAAAAATGCTCAGTAATAGGTTTTTTGGTTTAAAGATTTTAAGAAAAGGTAAAATCGATGTGAAGCCCTTCTCAATGTCTTCTACTCGCCCAGTGGATCCAGGAGGCAAGGAGAATCCGTTGATTGAATCCATTCCTAATGATATATTTATATCTTCGATCCTGTCATTTTGAAATGTCCGCTTCAACCGCTCTTTCAGTACGCAATAGGTTTGCAAAGCATGAGCGAGCACGGAGAAGGAAAGGCCACTTTTCAAAACTTTGGCCTAACGAGAATGAGCAACGACGAAATGACAAGATGAGGTATCCCGAGAACCCCCATTTAGAAAGAAGGGTCAAAGGTTTTGAGCCTATAGCTTTCTATGTCCCTCCTTCGTCAGGCGGTGCTTGTGTAGGGGTGCCTCATCAGAAATCGGGCTTGAAGCTCTCACCTTACCAATGAGCTGATAGCTGATGGCCAAAGAAAGGTATTGAATAGGCTAGGCCCTAATTATTTCAACAGCCCCCTTAGTCTTGTGTCTGGTTAGTAGCTTAAGTTCTGGGAATGCGTGATGGAGCTAAACCTGAGCTCAGTTAAGAATGGCGATAATCTATCTTTCACATCACACGACGCATGCTTCCATGGATAGTTTCATTCGACTTCGTTATGGAGGACATAGCTTACGATCATCGGCTTTGATCATGCCACTAGGCATTTGATTAAGACATTGCACAATGATCCGAACACTTTGTCGCATCTCTTCGATACGAAATCGCTCAAGTCCGTGTCAGTGAGGACTCACTCACTCACCTACTCCTTATCTATTTAATAGTTTCTTCTATCTACTGAATTCAAAAGGCTACCCGCCGTACCAGGCTATAAGATACAGCTATTATAACTTGATTGGTAACCAGTAAACGATAGATACTAGGCACTGTGTGTATCAACCTTGTTAAGAGGTGCCTAGCATGGGATGAGACAACAGCAAGGATTGAACTCTTACTTTCAGGAATTAAACCAATGAAGTGGCCCTAATAGGCGTTGGGACAGAGCCAAGCTAGCTTATGGGATAAATGTCTTTTCTATTTTGTTCCGTTCTTGTGGGCTTTTGAGGAGCAAGAAAAATTGTTGGAATTCTATGAAAGAGACTCAGGAGCCAAGATGCATGTCAGTTTCGTATAACTGGGTGGAGTGGCACAAGATCTGCCTCTGGGCTTATGTCGAGATATTGATTCCTCCACACAACAATTTGCTTCTAGTACCTGATGACCAGTTAAGATATTTTAATACATGCGCATGAAGCTAAGCTTTCATTGATTTGATCTTCGCACTTTCATAAGTTGAGACTTTCCATTGCTTGACGTTAGGGACACTTGAACCTGCTTGGATCACAGCTAGACAAATAGAACCACCTTCCTAAGTTAAATTGGTGCTTGCTGTTGTACCAGGTGTTAGAGCATGGTGTTTTGTATCCATTGAGCAAAAACGGGTTGTAATTGGATAGCGGTATCTGAAAACATATCTTGAGGGTACCCTAAAGTGCATTCAATCATGGTAGGGTGAGTCAGACAGGATTCTGCTCCTAAGCACAGGTTTAGCTCCCCATGGAGCTCATTCCGGACACCCGTAAGAAAAGGTTAGTTCAGCGCGTAAAGCAAACTGAACCAAAATGCCTCGAGAAGAGTTAGAATGGCAATTCTTGCTCCTTCGAAAGTCCCAAATAAATAACTTTGCCAAGAGAGTTCATGAGAAAAACCTATCAGAATTTTCTTTCGAAAGGGATGTGGTAGGGCATCTTACGCCTAGCCAAAGGCTTAAGCTATCTACGAGTGGATTCCCTCCACGCATTAATATTCCAAAAAAGAGACTCTCGATAAGAATAAGAAAAGAAAGTCATTGCCATATGAGAAAGGTGGTCCAGTCTTGTTTAGTAGTTAAGGGTCGACTCGCTAGATGACCGGAGCTTGATCCTAGGAAGGACCTTACTTAGGTTTAGTCTGAAGGGTCGTCCAAACGAAAAGCTACGATGATCTTATCATCAGGAATGTGACCCACTTTCTTGTCCCTCCGTTCTTGGCAAAAGGAAAAGGGTGAAAAGTGAGAAACTTTAGTAAGGTGGTTCCTTCATCAAGGAAAGGAGTAAAATGCGCTATAGAAAACCGCAAAAGTGGGCGGCTTGCCCCTAGACCATAGAATAGAGACAACAGTGCAGCTTGGGATTAGGTAAGGTGTTGAACCTCAAGTTTTTTATCTCAGTAGCTTCATCTTTTGGATTTTGTAAAAAAGAAACTAAAATCCTCTGTCCTGTAGATTCAGCAAAAAAGCTAGCTCTCACTTCATCGGAAGCTTCATAAGTATTAGATTTGAAAAAAAGCTCTCCTTTCTAAACAACTAGTTCCTTGTTTTAGAAGAAGGGAGTTGCCCGAGCTACAGGGGCGTAGCGATGGCGGATATGGAGGATCGATAGATTTTTTTTCTTTTTTTAGTGTTGTAGAGCAGATGTGTATCGAGGTGCGTAGATCGAGACAAGCCATAGCAAGGCAAAAGCCAGGCGATAGAGGCATATATAGGCAGAGACAAAATCTATCAAATTGTATCTAACTAAATCTAGGTATTGTAGCCATTCCCTCATTTCCATCCCTGAGCATTTTTAATTTCCCACTTATCAAAACATCCCACTATTAGTTCATTCTGAATTATATAGATGACCTAGTAATGATGGAATTTATATTCTGTTTACTGAATCACATGAAATTTTACTCAACTCTATATCTGGAATAGAATGTATTATACAAGTATGAATGGAGAAATAAATGGTTAGAGTTTTAGAAGCTCATAGGTTAGGTCTAATCCTCTTTCTTATGGAAAATATTTATTTAGAATAAGAGATCCACATGCCTATTCATAAGGACAGTAGCTAAGCCGCTTGGCACCATTTCGAGGATTCCTATCTTCCAGCTTACCGAAGATGAGATCGTCTTCCTTGGAAGCACCTGAATGCCCGACTGAGGTGGCATTCATTCGCTCTCACTCGTCTAGTGCAAATACAGAGCCTTTTTTTACAGGCCCCTCCGCAAGAAGAGAAATGGGCAGTCTATGCCTTGAATGATCAGTAACAACGGATTAGTGGAATGGGAGATCAAGAGACGGAGAGGAGGGGAATGACATCTATCAATCATTGGTAGACCTTTCCTTTCTTCAATCACGGAGAGTGTCCCAGGCGTAGAGGAACCACACCAATCCATCTCGAACTTGGTGGTTAAACTCTACTGTGGTGACGATACTATAAGGAAGGTCCTGCGGAAAAGAAGCTCGACGCCAGGATGATAAAAAGCTTAAGACCTCTCATTCTTATTATTTTTCAATATATGAAAACGAAAAAATGAAAAATCATTTCTTATGAGACTTTTTTCTTTACTTGAAAGTGCTTTCAGTGTTTTTATAGCCAATGTATTCGGACGTTTTCTAGGATCAGAAGGAAGAGCTATCATGAGCGCCCTAGAATTTCTCCTTCTTTTATTTGTGCTTATTCTTCTTATTGTGATTTATCGACTTTTACATTCAAGAACACGTCAATTTGGGATCCAATTCGATATTTTATTTGGGAGGTATCGGGAAGGAATTGGAATAGAATAATATCAATTCAATTCATGCAGAAGAAAAGTTTACATATTGATTCAAACACTGTAACTATACTTATGGGATAGGGATAGACGAAGAGGAAAAATCAAAAAGCTTTGCGGTTAATAATCGAATAAGTAATCCAATCTCCATCACGCTCTTTAGTTCATCTCAGTAAAACAAGGAAAAAGCCTATGTGATGGGTTCATTCAACTCCTGCAGGAGCTCACATTAATTACCAATCAGCTGCTTTTCATTCAAGGAAGGGCATGATTGAATGATCAACTATTTCATTTCATAGTCAATTAATCAACGTTCGATCAATACAATAGAGTCAGGGAGCCATAATTAAGAATTGTTAAGAATGGAAGGAGTACAACTATTCTATTGCTTCGTCTGAGAATGGAAAAAGAGAGCCTGCTACCTTGGAATTGGGTTCCATATCCTTTTCGACAACCTCTATCGCTGAGTCAACAATGGGGAATGGCACCGATCTTTTTTTTCCTTTTTTTATATGCTATTACTTCTCTTTCAGAATAAGCATCTTTTGCTGCTCGACTAAAAGAATAGGGGTATGCGCGAGAAAGCTCGTCACTGGAAATTGTAAAAAGTCTTGATTTCGAGGAAGGTGTAGTCCGGGTTGACCACAATTTCCCAAGTAAGAGAGAGAATCTCACTCATTGGAAGAGAAAGGAGGCCGTTGATATTATTTGATTTGACAGTTTTATACAGCATTCGGGTGGGGGTTTTCTAAAAGATTGTAAATCCTTGCATCTAGGAAAACTACCTTTCTATCGACGAAAGAACCTTTGTTTTTCTTTCTCCCTTGAGCTCGTATTGATCCTATGCTTCTTGAGAAACTTGGGAGAAAAGAACTTCTCTGGCCCTCCTTTTCTCAATGGCTTGGTAAGATATGGGTAAGAATTCTCCTAGATCTCCCTATTACTAGGAAACCTACAGAAGTAAGAATGGGTAGAGGAAAAGGAAATCCTACGGGTTGGGTTGCTAGTGTGTCCACGGACTCTTCTTTTTTGCAAGGTAAAGAGACAGGCAAATGACTGTCGTATATTTTTTGAATCGAATAACTTCCTCTGTCATCTCTAGTCTCTTTCTTTTGACAGCAAATTTTCTATCCGCCTGACTATAAAGAGTGGGTCCTCTGCCTCAATCGAAAAGACGGAAGGCCTAGGTTGCTGCTGGGTTTCACTTGAAGTAAAAGTGGTAAAGAAATATGGTTTGACATCTTAGAAGGTCCAAGTGGGGTAAGAATTGATGGAACCCACCTCCCAAGCTCCCCAACTTCATCAGCAGACATAACTTCAGAAGAACTCTCCAAAGTTGAAAAAGCCCTGTTTGACCTCCTTCCCAAAGAGAGGCAGAATGGGCCTGGATCGATCTAAGTCCAGTCAATTGGAAACTCCTCTTTCTTCACTTCAAGATTCAAGAACAATTCATTCCCCGATTCAGTTTCGATCTTTGAACTTTGTCTCATACTCTTCTGAGCCAAGCATCAACTCCGTCTTAGTCTTTGTCGAAAGTAGTTTCTTAGTAAGAATAGGGGATGTATTCTGCCTAAATAGTAGACACAGGTAATAAATAAGAGAATACTAAAGATTTCAGGCATAAAATTTCTCAATTCTGACACAAGGTACTTATTAGATCGAATGTACTTAGTCGATCTAATAGAATGATTTCACCGTATCCAGACTAATACCAATCTAAGCCATTTCAAGAATAAAATGTGACCAATTTAACCAACCAATAAAACTACTTGTTACAAATAACATCTTGTTGTTCCTTGGCAGAATGATTGTAGTCAAAGAGAATGTTAAGAAAACAAGATATTGGACGATCTTATCTGTAAACCGCCCAAAGGGCGAAGGTAAGCCCGCCGCTAATCCCGCTTTAACTTTGCCTACCATAAAAAAAAAGTCCCCAATCACGATAGGCCCTCCCATATACACTTCACATGTTTCTAACGATTCACATGGAATCATCAAATGCAACAAGTCTTGGATAAGAATCTACAATGCACTAGAACGCCCTTGTTGACCATCTTTTACTCCGACAGCATCTAGGGTTCCTCAGATGCTTACCAAAAGAGGGGAATTGCACATAAGAAAAGGAAGAATCTTCATGGATTGGATTCCACTAATCAAAGTTTGGCACATTTTAGACGGTGATGAAGTCAAAAGAGTAGTTCAAATAACATCTACTAATATTACCGAAAATAGTGCTAAAATACTTTTACGAGAAGTTTTTTCCTATCGAAAACGTAAGAAAAGCTCGAGAAACCAACAAATATTTGTTGGTTTTAACGTTGCGACATAGAAGGAATAGGAAAAGACCCTATAGAAATATTTTAAATTTCAAACGGATCAGTCGACCTGGTCTACGATTTTATTCTAACTCTTACCCATTCTGTCTCGACCGCTTGTTGACCCATGAATTCTTCAGACCGGGCGTATGGGGACCGTTATACAAGTGCCTCAATGCACTATAGCCACTACTTTGACTCTTTTTATGCAATTATGAACTCCACTTAACTTTCTCAATTCCAATGCAACTTATCCTTTTGGAGCTGACGTAATAAATTACGCGAGCCCCCCAATGAAGCCAACATAAATCCGATCCGAATTAAGAGAAATGCCTTCACTAAAAAAGTCTTCTCAATTCACAGTTCCACTCTTCTTCTCTTGTCGATTCTTTTCCAGCTACCTCTTTACCTGAATTTTTTGGTTTGCTCCCCCTATATGGTCGGCCTTCTTACTAGAGAGAGTCTGCCTCCTTTCTCTTGATGGAATATATCACAGAGCTCCAGCTTTGCTTGCCTTCTTCACTGGAGGTCACCGGATGTATCCCTCATCTCGTTCCTAAGGTAAGTAAGGAAGATTCTCTGTGTTATAATCTTTACGGGAATGGAAGAAAGGAGCGTAAGCATTTCACTCACTAGCAGATGGGATTCATTCACTTGTATTCCAGCTAGCACTACAAAAATCTCCGGTCTTAACGCCCCTCCTTTCCTCAGGTTTGTAGAGTCGGGTTTCCTGTTTACCCACAACGAAGGCAAGAACCTATTCCTATCAAAATGAAAAGCAGCAAACGGAACTTTAAGAAGCGAGCTTCTATCAGAGAGAGCCATTGCGGGCTAGCCCTTGGTATAGGGTGTTAAGTAGTGCTTATGCTCATACTCAACTAAGGTAGCAATCTCATATGATGTTGTATCGTGTAACATTCTTATGTGCTCCTCTTTGCCCCCTACTTAAAAATCCAAAGGTCACCTTTGCGCAATGTTGTCGTGACGCTTTGGTTACAAAGGTTACCAGGGTCTAGGTTTATGGATGGATTCAGTTAGCGAAAGTCCCTTCAACTCAATAAATATCAACAATATGTCGTGATCGGTTAGGCTTGCCGATCTCATTCCCGAAAAAAGCAAAAGGACTGGGGATAGCTAGACTC
The DNA here is from genome assembly GCA_025175665.1 of Cinchona pubescens. NCBI lineage: Eukaryota > Viridiplantae > Streptophyta > Magnoliopsida > Gentianales > Rubiaceae > Cinchona > Cinchona pubescens. The sequence continues at coordinate 7,250,917 of JANKKI010000075.1, read as the reverse complement.
GTATCTGTCTCTTACTTATCTCTCTGATGGGAGGTGGCTAAGGTGGGTTCCTCATGGAAGTCTACAATTTCTGTGTAACCAGTTAGCTCGCCTGGGTTTTTTCCCATCAACTAAAGAGCAAGGCTATCTGTCCTTTTACTAAAATGGCTTTCCCAAGAGGTCAGTCTTAGGGAAGACCATGCGAATTGTTGAATTGAATACATGTTTATCTCTCCTTTATTTTATCAGTTAGGAGCCGTGTGAGATGAAAGTCTCATGCATAGTTTTGAATGAGAGAAATAAGTAGGGTATCTAATCCTATTCGCTTCCCTAGCTTTCGTCTCTCAGTGTTAGAACTGTCGGCCCAGTAGTATGCTTTCGCCGTTGGTGTTCTTTCCGATCTCTACGCATTTAACCGCTCCATCAAAAATTCCCTCTACCCCTACTATACTCCAACTTGGTAGTTTCCACCGCTTGTCTAGGGTTGAGCCCCGAGATTTGACTGGGAAGGACGCACCTCTGGTGTACCAATTATCGTGCCCAATGATGGCCTTTCTGATCTATCCATATTCCGATTGAAGGTTGAAGTTTCCTTCTAACAACTCTCTTTTTGAAGTAGATAGTTCATAGTGCTTATTCTATAGATATGGACAATCAAACCTATTTCCTGATTCAATAGAAGCTCAAAGAGGTGAATAGGGTCCCAAAAATGAGAGATGTGTAAAAAGCAAGTCCGATTGAAGTAAGAGGTATTTATTTCTCTCTTTTCTTTATATAGTATTAGAATATATAGATATGTACAACTTTTATCAGCTACTGGAGATATTCATGTTACTTCGTCTGCACTGGTTTGTACACGAATGCATAGAGTTATACCAAGTACTCGGAGGTTTTCCTCCTACTGTGGGCGCTTACCCCGCTCGAAGGGAGCTTCTTTTTGCATTTCGTGCGCTAGGCGCTTTTCCATGACTCGCTACCAACACAGCATAGGTCATTGAAAGAATCTCGAAGACCCACCAAAGTACAAAAACCAGGATCTTTCAAAAAATAGTCCATATCGGGTGTGGGCGTTAAAGCATTGAGAGTGCCTTTCCCTAGAATGAGAGGACCAAGAAAGACGCACCTCCAGCGTACCAGTTATAAAACTAGCATACCTTTCACCTACCCTACAATCTGATCTTTCTTATCTTAAGAAATCTATAGCTAAGATCACCTTTCATACCTAAAAGTAGCCCCTGACTATGAGACCGACTTATCAAACACAGACGAAAGTCAGCCATAGTGCTCCAGGAGTCCCGTGTGGAGAGAGAATACATGGCAAGGGCCATTAGTTCACACCATGATTTTTCTCAATCATAGCCTTCTTGTCTCTTGCATCCTTCAGTTAGCCTTAAACTACCCAACCATTTTCTATGAAAAAAGGGACAGGAAGTACAATTTCATTCCAATCGGGGGATCTTTTTTTCTATCCTTTTTCGTTTCACATTTCTCATCAAACAAATAGGGGAATTTTCATTACTTCAACTAGTACCGATTGATAAGAGAAACTCGGTCTGGTTTTTCTTTCTTTACAAGTACGGTTCAGGAGCCAAGCCCCAGCACAAGGACTTAGGTCAACACTTATATAATAGCCAGTCATCAATCAAAAGCGAGCAAGATGATGATAAATTGCGATTGGTCTAAACCTTCAACTAAGCACTTATTGCGGCCTACCCATACATACTAAGACCTTGTTCGGAACCATCACAAGTACAGCCGGCCTATATTTGAACGAAAATATTGTGTTGTCCAGCGGTGCCTTGAAAAAGGTGACTCGCGTAGACAACTAACTCCTTTTCAATAGAAAAGAATAGCCAAAGCAACCCAGCTGGCTGGTCAATCTCCTAACCAAAAGATCTTATTGGCCGACAAACCAGAGATGGACGACCACGGTCCCGACTTATCAATACTGGAAGTGTACTAATCAATGAACCCCGAAAACTACTTTCTTTTTTGACAAAATAAAGCAAGCCTAATCGATCACAACATGTTTTTGATATTTATTGAGTTGGAGGGACTTTCGCTAACTAAATCCATCCATAAGCCTAAACCCCGGTAACCTTGAAGTTAAAGTTAGAGGGAGAGAACATTCCTGATTTGGTGAAAGAGTAGTTCGTGAGACATGTTAAAAACATAGATTAGGTAGGTTAGTCCGTCCTGGAATGAAGCCCATCGAAGGCACCTATATTACACTTCGTCATTTATGCCATTTCAATTCCATGTTTCAACAGGAAACATAGATTCAAAACCTCTGGTAAAATGCCTACCCGTAATGTAATCCAGTTGATAAAGAACATTACATAACCCAGGGATTGGCGACTTACCCAATTTGGGAACGTCTAGTGCCAAAATGGGCTTTATTTTTAGCAACTGGCTTTAATGGTTAGCGTGTTATTATAGGTACTCTTTTCTTGATCATCTGTGATATTCGCCAATATCTTGGTCATCTGACCAAGAAGCATCACGTTGGCTTTGAAGTAGCTGCATAGTACTAGCATTTTGTCGATATGGTTCGGTTATACCCATCTTGTCTGTGATTTTGACCGGATTGTACACCTTTGTGTCTGGCTATGTATATGGATCTACATAAAGAAGGGACGGGACATCTCTCTCCTTTTTTGGGAGAAAAAAGAAAGGGAAGAAGGTGCAGCGGCACCTCACGAACTTCTTACTAGGGCAGTACTATAGGCATTTGCAAGTGTTTGGATGCACGTGTTTTGTTCATATTCCTGCGCAGTTAAGAGAAAAATTGTCCCCAAGGCAACCACTTGTGTCTTTCTTTCTTGGATTCTTGTCCTCTTTGATACACCTTTCGGGGCGGTTTTCCCTATCTATGATAGTTGTATAACCCCCTTTTTCCTTCCAATTAGTTAGATTCTCTCTCTTACTTGGGAAATTGTGGTCAACCCCAACTACACCTTCCTCGGAATCGAGACTTTTTACAATTTCCACTGACGAGATTTCTCACACATACCCCTATTCTTTTAGTCAAACCTGGAAGCCTATACTCTTTTCAAAAAGGAAAGTAGAGGGTCCCTGAATAAGAATATGAGAAAGTGATTAAGCTTTCGCGTAGCATGGTGGGAGGGCGAAGGTATGAGATCAATCATGTCTAGGAACATCCGATTGATAAGTTCATAATTGTGCTATATGTTATGTGTCATTTACCATGCTTTTATGTGTTGTAAGCAAGATTTGAGCTATTATTGAGCTTAATTTGGTTATTCTTAGTTTTTGTAGGGTTAAAGTGAAAAAGAGCCTAAAGAGATGGATAAGATGAAAGAAAATGCTAAGGGACGAACATGCACGAGTATGACGCTATTCTAGACACTATTTCATTTTTTAAGCATAACTTTCGAGTCCAAACTCTGTTTGAGGGATGCTTCAAGATATTTTGGAAAGATAAGAGAGAAAGCTACAATTTTTGGGTCTTACACTTTGCCAAATTCCAAAAGTATCTAGGTCAAAATCAAAGCCGAATGTGAAGTTTAGTGTCAAGGCCCAACACACATGCGCCCAAATCAGGCAAAGCATGTGCGCTGTGTCTAGAAGGCAATTTTCCAGAATGTGTTCATGTGCACATGCGTGCAAATAGGCAGTGCATGTGTGCCCAAAATGGTAGGGTTACGTATTTTTTGGATTTTTGGCAGATTTATTCAGCCGATTGGACTCTTTTTCACACGATTTCACGTTCTTAACCTTAGACAATTATTTTAAACCTAGTACTCATTATAAATACCCCAAGTAAGGTGATTAGAAGAGAATGGACACTTTATTTTCTTATTTTAGCTAGGGTTTTCAGCAAAGAAATTTTGGTTTATTCTTTCATGGCACTTAGTGCCTAAACCCTTTTTCTTGGTCGAGGGATTTGAAGCCATGGTCAATCATCTACTATGTTGTTAGACTCTTTGTTCTTGAATTTATTCAATTACATATCAAGTATTGATTATATTTCTACGATTAATTTTATGATTTTTCTTTTTAACTTATTATTGCGGGAGAATAATTAAGTTATTGGAATTAATCTATAGTTAGATTGTTTTAACCGTGTTGGTCCCAAAGCAACCTAAGATTGGGGGGTGAATTAGGTTTCTTAAAATTAATTAGCAAATAATGCTCAATTCAAATTTCTTGTACTTGAAAAATAAGATGATAAGAATATGAGTAATTAAGTATAAAATGAATAGAACAAATTGAGAGAGATTAAACAAACAACACATCCAAGCTAGCTAGCTTGGAGTAGTAATCCACTAAGATGCTCCTTCAAATTTTGGAGAGCCAATAATCTCAAATGTACACAAAGTAGGATTACCCTTGCTCACACTCCTTTTCTTTAGTTGAGCCAAGGATTTTACACCAATCCTCACTTTTGTACAAGATTTTCACTCCTACTCAATATTTTGAATAGCACTCTCAAGTACACACAAACACAATATTACTAAAGAGCTAATTGTCACTCAAATTGCCTTTCTTTTTTCTTGTATTCAATGTGTAAGATGATTTTGCATAACACAGAGGGGTTGGCATGTATAGGTGCAATAAATCAACTCCCAACCACCCCCTAACGGCTAAATAATAAATGCTGAAAAAACTAGCCGTTAAGGGTTTCGGACGTCAGAGGTTATTATTGAGCATCCGAACAATTGTCCGATATGAAATATCAAGGAGTTGAGGATGTCATTCAGACGACCGAGGTAGCATCCGTTCCTTCATACAAACTAGGTAAGTTGATAAATTTAGTCAGTGGACGGTGTAGTGTGTCCGAAAGGTTTGGCGCTTAACCAGGAATGCTTTTCTTTTGGACAGTTAGCCTCGCCCAATAGGATGTGCTTCAAATGGATAGATGATTCCATTGTAGATGTCTCAAAAACTTGCCTCTGCCTGACCTTTCGGACGGTCCAATTGCATCCGAGATAAATTCATTCAGACGAACTTGTGCGTCCGAGAAACATAGTGCTGTTCGGACTGTGTACTTCATCCGAAAACTCTACTAAGAGCAAATAAACTAGGAATACTACACAGTTCAAGTTAATATAGTTAAATTACATTTGTCATCATCAAAACCAAGGTTCTAGGTCATCAAACTGTGTGTGTTTAATTCAATCTATGAAGCAACTAAGTTTGATAATTGTTCGATTAGTGTTATTGAATTAGCATAACCTCTTGTTTATGTTTAATTGGCTTAATTGTTCTTGTTTATTTTAATACTTCTATTAATTAATCTTTGGCACGTGTCTGAGTTAAATTAATAGTAAGTTGGATCGCGTGTTGAAAATTAGCCAACTTTTGAAAGAAATAAGAATCAACTTTGAATTGGAATTCAAGTTAATTCTTCAATTAGTGCTTGGTATAGAACTTGAAATATCTTTGGTGTCAATCATCGACTAGTAAAATTTTCATGATGGATTGTATGACCAAAACCAAGATTCTTCTTAAATTGAATTCCCTCCAATTTACTTTATTGTTTTAGTTTTTAGTTTAAAAGCATTCAAAAATCCCCCCTTTCTTTTGAGCACAAGAATAAACTCCGTTCTATATGGGATGACCTGTACTCACCACTATTACATTATTATTGAAAATTGTTATTTTTGGGTGCCTACGACAGCATTTGACCAAAAATTTTGGCGCCATTGCCGAAGAATGGTTTGATTTATTTTTGTGCTTTAAATTTTTGTATTTAACTGTGTATACTTATTACTTGATCTCTTTTTGATCTCCATCATGGTTACTAATTCGCATGAGGTTTATTGTTTCGATTTCATTATCAAGCAATTTCCACCACAACCTTAGTATGACCCCTACATGTATAAGTACAATCAGGAATGGATAGATTATCCGGAGTTGGGTTATCCATCACAGGATCTTCCGTGTATACATCTAGTTTTGCCACAACAACCTTATACCCAAACTGGTAAAATATGTCTTTGGAAGAATTAATTCATTCTTTAGCTGCTAATATTTTGCAATTTCAACAGGAAACAAGAGCCAGTCTTCAAAGTTTGGAGCATCAACTAAGTCAACTGAATTCTTTCATAAGTAGACCAGAATCTCAAGTCATTGAGAGTGAAGAAGATGAAGAAAATGAGCAAGAACTAGAGATAGGATTCATAGACGACAAGCCTATTGAGATTAACTCTAGTTTATTGCCTTCGATTTTAATGCCTCAAGATCTTCCAAAGCAAGAGCCAATTAAGGTTCTAGACTTAGCTATGGAGAAAGGGCAAGTGATTCTAACTACTGTGAAGGAACACCACTTGATTCTTAATAGGGATTGTATTGTTGTGCCATTATACCCCATATTCTTTTATGGATCGCCCTTAAGGGTTCAGGACCAAGAAGTGGCTCGTAAAGAGTTCGGTATCCTTGAGTCTCTTAAGGGTCATGAGGAAGGGGTTAAGTTGATTTATATAGACAACAATGGGAAAATAATGGCACAACAATAGTCCAGGTGAACTGCAGTATGGGTGATAGGCAGTTCAGAGTTGAGTTTCTCACTAATTGAGCCAAGAAGGAGATTAAGAATAGGTTTTTGGCAAGCAATTGCAAGAAGAGAGCCTATGCACGATCGTTAATAATTATTGAACCCTCTTTTCTTTGGTATATAGATGGTTATTCCGACTATCTTGTTCACAGTCAAGCTATTGACTATAAAGGAGCGCTGCATGGGAGGCAACCCAAGTTCATTTAAATTCTGTTTCGTTTATTTAACTTTGAAACTTTATTTTTGTTACCTTATTTTTAAGGTTAATTTAATTTTATTGTATTGTTGGTGCAAGAAATCAACTTAATTGATAAGTTAAACTAATAAAATGCTCTTTCCCGTAGGATTTGTGGCCGAATGCTCCTTGCGCTTTTATATGTTTAATGCCCTATGTTTAAGGTCATTTTGTTGACTTTTTAATTTTGTAGTTCATTTCTTGAACGGATTGGTTGTTTTTACTGATTAGTATAACATTTTAGGTTTTATTTTTGTATAATGTTTTCGTTTATTTTTGTCGTGTATTCCCTTAAGGGAGTAAGTTTTTTCTTGATTATTGTAGGATTCTTTTCTACAATATTCTTGTTTTTCTTATTATCTGAAGGGCATTATTTATTTATTTTTTTGTTTTGTTTGGTGTTACTCTAACTTTCATTTATGACAAGGGGATATTAATAATGGATACTACTCTAAACACGAATTGAATCCAGAGAAGCTTTTCTTTTTCCCATTTTATGCTTTTATTTTTGCATTAAGGACAATGCTTATTTTTAAGTGTGAGGTGGGGCAGTTATTTGAATTTTTAAGTTGTTTGATATATTTTGCTTGATTTTGTTGTAATATTTTGACTTTCCTTTGATCTGAGAGCTTGTCAAAAGTTTTGAAAATTTTTGTGGATTATCTGACCATTTTTAAAAAATTTTAAAGTTTTTTGCTTAACGTATTTTTCTATTTTTCTGAATAATAAATCTTCAACTGAACAGCATGCATGAATGAGTAGTCAGTGTTGATATTTTCCATTCATGATTTTCAAGACTTTTAAGTACTAAGCCATACACTAATTGCTGATTTGAGATATTTAAAGAAATTTATGTAGATTCAATTATGTTGCATCCCAAAAACTTTCTTTATTATATTTTTGAAACGAATTCTTAGATGACCTGATTTAGTTTGAAAATGAGGGTAGTGCCTTTTTTGTTTGTTGAGCCTTTCTAGCCAACCATTTTAACAATTTTTTCTAAATACCTTGTTTGAGCCTTATTTTCTGAAGCGAAACATCATTCACCTTCTTTCACTTAAACTCAATTTACCTACCCTTATTGAGTTTAATATTTCTTTTAATTATTTTATCCTAAATTATTCCTTTAAGAGCTATCCATTGGAGACGAAGGAACCAGACAGCCATGGTCGTCTGATTACCATCAAAATAGGGCCACAGAGAGATATGAGAAAAAGGAAATAGCATAGTAGAATTTGGTGCTTCGATTAGAAATCTTGTGGGAGATGAGATTGAGTGTTGATCAGAAAAGAATGGTGGTTGGAAGTTGTGAAATCAAAGGAGAGAAAGATAATATCACGGAAAAGAACAAAGGAGTTGGAAGAAATTTTCCAAAATTACAAGATTAACCCCTGTGGTTCTGCAATATCATAGTAGGGCCTAGAATATTTTTAGAAAGAGTTGAACTGAATCCTTTTCAAATTCTGTATATTATATTTTGATCTGGATGATTTTAAAAAAGTATTACTAGTCCCTGGAGATTTCAAAAAATTAAATAATAGCCCTTACAGTTTGTAAATTCTTTGTATAGACCTTTAGAAGTTTCTGTGAATGATAGAAACACCCTTTAAGATTAATAAAGTAATAGAATGATCTCCAAAGGTTTTATAAAGTACATGGATAGCCCGTGACTTTCATAAATGACAAACATACCCTCAAATATTTTTACAAGTTATGTAAAAGCCTGAATTAGTTTTTAAAGTTACTAAAAGGCCGTGAATGGTCGAGGATTTCTAAATTTTGAAAAAAAAAAGTTCTGAAAGGTTTAATTAACTTAAATAGAGTCCAAGAAGTTTTCAAAAGTTATCAATGAGTTTTCTCAAACAAAGAAAAATTATATAAAGATATAACAGTGACTTATAAGTACATTTTTATTGTAAAAAAATTATGTGATACCATAGTGAATATGTTTCACAAATACTCCTTGGCAAGTATAGACTAAGTAAATAACTGTGATTACTATTGGATTGATTATAGGATATTTGAAATAAATGGTGGACATATTAACTAATGAAATTATGGATCTTTATAGGAAATATCAAAGAAAAGAAAATACAAAAATGTGGTTCATTAATATATTGAGGTAGGTGGTGCCTGCCTTCTGAATTTTTGAATTATTTTATGAACATCGATATTTCTTGAAATTGCTTTATGAACTCACATGATTTGTCAAAAGTTATTTTACAAAAATGTGTTTTTATGAAATGATTATTTTTCTATAAAGTCTAGATCATGTAATAAATTGTGGATATGTGATTACCGGATTTTAAAAGTATTAAAAAAATGAGATATGTATGCATAATTTTGAATATGCTTGATATTTATATGTTGTATAGGTAATAACAAGACGTTGTGGCTCTAAATAAACATGAAATATTTGGTAGGGATTATAACCCTGAATGCAACACATGATAGTTCAGCATATGATAGTTATAGTAGATGACAGGCCAAGAGAAACTGCAACATTTCTTTCTAGTGGGGCTAATCACTAGGTTGAGTACTCAGTACCACTAATGGCGTGTTTTGTTTTGAGCCATCATAAATTGATACATGATTTGTAAATGACTTTGTGATTTGTTATAGATTTTTTGAAAATGCATGGTATGTGATTTGATACGATACAGTATAGACAAAAAAAATAGTTTACAAGATGTGATTTGAATTACTTGACTACATGAATTTTAAATAATACATGATTTAAAAAGTGATTTACACTAAAAAGCATATTGGCTACATGAATTTTAAATAATTAAATCACATGATTTAAAAAGTGGTTTATATTAAAAAGTATATGCATGTGATAGTAGAAATGATTGCGAAATCTATGTATACGTAACTACATGATCCAGCAGATGTAAGTGCTATCTATTGGGTGACTTATCACTCATCCCCTCATAAATACTTTTTCTGGATTAGTTAGATATTACAAATTTTAGATTTAATGCTGCATAACGGATCTGATCGTGTATGTGGATTTTGGTTCATATACTATGATGAAGAAAATTGAAGGTTGTAGATTGAATCTTACTAGGGTAACTAGTTGTACTTTTAGTTTCCTTGTTTATTATGTACCACAGATATTAAGTTGTTATTCATATAAATTGCTTTCACTATTGTAATAGATATTTTGGATTGTAATGCATAAGATAGATGCCTTGTATTCATGAGAGTATAGTTTCATGGATACAACGGATAGCATGTGCCTGGAAAGTGCAGGTTCTGGGCGTTACAGGCTTTGTCATCCATTTGTGCTTGATTGATTTTGTTCATTTCTTATCCGATTGCTGTGTTATTTTCTCCGACCAGACCAAACATAAAAGCACACTTTATTAATTATAACAAAAACACTCAAATAACATTAAAAAATACTAAATTAACACAAACTAATATATTCTGGAATATAAAAACAAAAATAAGCAAAAACAATACTTAAACCTTAAAAATGTTCGAAACTAAAGGCAAAATACTCAAATTTAGGGTACATATATCTCTGGTTTCCTAGAGTTATTACTAACAAAGAAAACAAGGATCATTCGGCTGAAAAAGGGCCATTAGAGATAACATTTCAAAAAGGTAGGCAATTTAGGGGTCAAAAGGTCCAAAGAGAAATGTCTAATTCATTTTCAAGGTTTAAAATTAACTTGTACTTCACAAATGTCACAAGATAAACAAATATTGCAAGGCAATCATGATTAACACTTATAGAAAACCATCTTACTTTCATATACACTTACTCAAGGAAGCATATAGATGTATAGTAATAACATTTTTTGAGACTTGTTACAACTCAAAGGATTCAAAAAGCAAAGTAAATTATGTGTATTTCCATTACAAAAAATATCAACTAATTTTTTTTCAACATATGATACTTTTAATATAAAGTACTAAAACTAAAAATAGAAAATCTTTTTGCTTAGCCCTCAACAATAATTCAAGCAAAGTGGGTATAGAAATCCTGAACACTGCCATCCGGTAGCTAAAGAGTCTTTTAAACAATCAGAAACTCAAAATTGAAAACTCTTTACTACTACGACACTAAAATAGAAAATTTAAATAAAATCATCCCCAAAAACACAAACAACCACCAAATGCAATTGATAGGTCTATAATTAAAGCTATTTTATGTATCAGTTGTGTTTAATTTGTGTAATTCTAGTCCTAACTATTGTGAGTTTATGTGCTAAATTATCCTATTTTTAATCATAGAGTAGTTTTATTGTGATTTAATGATTGGTATTAACTAGGGTCGATAGCTATATATTTTTGTTCTGGTTTGATGTCTTGGCAGGATATTGAAGGGCAAAATGGTCATTTTGTGTTGGAGGATCAAGGTGTGGATTGCCTTCAATTGGATAGAGAGTGTTCACTTTGAGCAAACCACAACAGGGAGAATGTTTACTTTAAGCAAACAAACCTAAGAAACCACTTCGCTTTAAGCGAATGAGATGCATCCGTAATTTTGGGCCAAGCGGTTTTTCTATATGGAAGGATGTAATTATAGGATATTTATTATTCAACACTAAACTTTTGTTCTAGGGTTTTAGCTATTCCTTCTTATACCATAGAACTACTTTCCTTTGCTTTCCGCACAGTTGAACATCTATTTATAGAATTTCAATTTCAATTCTAGTGTAATTTTCGTTCTTCAAGATCAATTTCATAATTTAGTTCTTCTTAACAATTCTTTATTTAAATTTTACTGCAATAACCCTAATTCTAGTTCAATCATGATTTCTTGCAATCTAATTATTTCTCGCTTGTCTATTTCAATCATGATGCACTAAATACCTTAAATAGGGTTGGGGATGGGCGATGCAATTTTCTATAAATTAATTTAAATGATCAACAATTGGAATCATCATAATAATTGGGTAATAATTAACATAAAATTGATAAATCAAGAATGTAGCTAACTCTTATTTTGGTAAGGCTGGCCGAAATGATATGAGAGTTGATCCCCTATCATAAACCTGTGTTATTATTAAACTAAGCTAATTCGTGATAGATTAATTAGTTTGTTCTTGATAATTCCATATAGATAAAACTCAATTTAATTAAATTGGGACAGATATAAATATATCCCTAATTAATTGATTTGATAGGATCTAATTTTGTGAGAAATTGGAGTTGGGTTAATGATTAGGCATTGAACTTTCCATTCATTATAATTGGAAAGATTGACTTGTAATTTGGTTAATCATGAGAAATTGCTAGTCTAGTACCCAACCCATCTTCTTAAATATTTGAAAATGCTCTTTTACAGTTTAATACTATTTAATTGCATTCATTTACCATTCTATTATAATTTTAGTTTAGTTTAATTCTAAAAATCAAAAAAACATTCATTTGTGACTGTCTGAATATAAATTTTTTAAGATCTTTCAGTACTTGTCTGCTTTGTCTCTACAAGATCTCAATTCACTCTGTTACAATGATACCATGTACTTGTGGATCCGTGAAAAGTTGCTAATAGGTTAATAAGAAATTTTCCTACATCAAGATTTTGGCACTGTTGCCAAGGACTGTAGTTTTAGGCAATATTGAAACGCTGAGATGATTCCTACTTTAGACTTTTATTTTGATTTTTGTGTTTTTTTGTTTATAGGTTCTTTGTGTGATATTATTTTCCATCAATCTCTTCATTTGGTTTTCTTTTCCATATAAATTAGTGCTCATAACCATTTCTTTGTGTGTTTCATACTTTACGTGTCGCTTTGAATGAATTTTCACAGAGTTCGATCCAGAGATCGAAAGAACTTTTAGGTACTTGAGGAAACTATCATGAGAACAACAATAACTGTTCAGAATTAAGTATGGCCAAAGAGGTACCTCCTCATCCAGAACCTTGTATTCAAAATCAAGAGGAGCATGTGAGAAAAAATATCCCACAGAATAGACCAATTGGGAACAACCGACCTAGGGAGGAGTACACTATGCCTACTTTTGGAGGATCCCAAGCAAACATTGTTCTACCACCTATACAAGCCAATAATTTTGAGATCAAACTTGGTCCCATATCATGTGTTGTAGCAGTATGCGATATTCTCTGGCCTGCCAAGTGAAGACTCGAACTACCACTTGATGAATTTTGATGAGGTGTGCAATTCCTTTAAACAAAATGGTGTATCGATAGATGCTCTTAAATTGAGGGTTACAAGAGTACAAGCAGTGCACTTTTACCACTTGGGATAGACTAGCCCAAGACTTCATGATCAAGTACTTCTCATCTTCTAAGACTGCCAAGCTCAAAAATGACATCCCTATATTCAATGAGCTGCATGGGAAGAATCTTGGTGAGGCTTGGGAATATTGGAGTATGCATTACACTGATCATCTGAGTAAATGTCCATACCATGGCTTGCCTCTCTGGTTACAAATTCACACCTTCTATAACCAGTTGTCCCAAGAGGCTCGTGAAGCAGTTGACTCTTTAGCAAATGGATCTTACAGGAGAAAGCTCAAGAACTATTAGACAAGATTTCTAATAATTACTTCAATCTTTAGCATCCCAAGCAAGAAAGCCAAGGAGAGGAGTCCTTCAGTTAGGTACTTGGATGCATTGTTAACTGAACAAAAAGCAATGGCAAGACAAATGGCGAATCTGACAAAACAAAAAAAAAGGATGACAATAAATGTCGTGGCTACTCCGCCAACACTTGTTCGCAATTTTTGTTCAAGTAATTATCCCAGTGGTCAATGCAGTGCACTAACTTCTTCTTCTTTCTTTTTTCAGGTTTTGAGTGAGTCTACATAGGGAACCAAGGCCAGACTCAGAATCAGTTTAAACCCCAGAACAATCTCTATAGCAATATTTACAATCTAGGGTGAGAAGTTATCCGAAGTTTTACAGGGAAGTCAATGGAACCAGACTCATGCACAACCACAGGGTTCAAATCTAAAGCCACCTTTTAGCAATATCAACCGCAACAATAACAAGTGTACATACCTCTCCCCCAATTTGAGAAGGAGAATCAATTAGAAAAGACTCTTACTCAGTTTATTCAGTACAACAATAATTGGATTAAAAATCAAGATTATAGGATGAAAAATCAAGAAGAGATGTTAAGAAACCAAAATTTTGAAAATCAAATGGATCAGATAGCAAAAAGTTCAACGAAAGACCACTTGGGGCACTACCAAGTGATACAATTGCTAACCCAAAGAAACACACAAAAGCCATTATAATGAGGAGTGGGAAAGCATTTGAACCTAAGAAAGTGAAAAGGAAAGAGGACAAAATTGAGGAAGAGGATAAGGCTAAAAAAGAGGTGAAGATAGATGGCAATGATGACACTGATGATGCAAAGGAGAGTAAAGCAGATAAATATACAAATTCCAGCTAGGAGGACTAATAAAAGTCAACCTACAAAGCCAGCAGTTAAAATTTCATTTCCTGATAGGCTTATGAGTGAGGAACAACAAAAGAAGTTCAAGAGATTCCTGAGATCTTCAAGAAAGTTAATATTAATATACATTTCATGGAGGCTCTTGAAATATGCCCACATATGCCAAATTTATGAAGCAAGTTCTGACTAGAAAAAAAATTATTGGGAGATGAAATTTTATGCTTAACAAAGGGTGTAGTGCTATAATTTATAAGAAGTTACCTCCCAAAATGAAGGACCCCAGTTCATTTTCCATCTCATGCAATGCTTTATATGATTTGGGAGCATCTATCAACTTAATGCCATTATCTATCTACAAAAGGTTGAATAGCAGATAACTTACCCCGACAAATGCCTCTATTTAGTTAACTGATAGAAGTATTAAATATCCCTAGAGTACTTGAGGATATCTTAGTAAAAGTGGGGAAGTGTTATCTGCTGACAAACTTTATACAGAGTCATATTAGATGTGGAAAAGGACAAGGATATGCGCTAATCCTTGGGAAGCCATTTTTGGCAAGTGGCAAGGCATTGATAGATGTCTAAGATGGGAAGTTACAATTGAGAGTCTATGATCAAACTATCAATTTTTTTTTTTGTTTTTAATTCTCTTAAACTCCCTTCTATTTATGATGATTAATGTTATTGATAACCTTGATGATTTTCGCAGCTATGAAATTCCACAATTGCCAATAGAGAAGATTTTGACACATGCAAGAGATGTGGAAAGACATGATGAACCAACAAAGACATGCTAGTTAAGGAGGAAGTCCCACAAGAAGAGTTAGGTAAGGGAGTTTTTGACCAACGAACCCTCAAGGTAGTGTTAAAATTGTTTCTTGTACATTTAAAATATTGTTTTATTAGGTGAGAATGATACCTTTCCAGTTATTGTTAGTGTTAATTTGTCTGATGAGCAATTATGTAAGTTACTTGACATCTTGAGAAAGCATATGAGTAACAATTTTATGGAGCATTCATGTCATTATAAGGATTAACCCTATCATTTGCATGCACAAAATTTGATGACTGATAATTACAAGGCTTGTACACAACCTCAACATCAGCTCAATCCCACATTGAAGGAGATAGTGAGGAAAGAGGTAATGAAATTGCTAGGTGTAGGAATTATTTATGCAATCAATGATAGTGAGTGGGTTAGTTCTACTCATGTGGTACCTAAGAAGGGAGGAATGACAATGATAACTAAGGAAAATAATGAGTTAATTCCTTCTAGGTTAGTCACGGGGTAGAGAGTATGCATTGATTATAGGAAATTAAATGAAGCAACCGGGAAGGACCATTTTCCATTATCATTGATTGATCAAATATTAAAGAGACTAGCAAGTCATGCTTTTACTGTTTCCTAGATGTTTACTCCAGATATTTTTAGATTTCCAAGAAAAAACTATTTTCACTTGTCTATATGGCACATTCCCTTATCAGAGGGTGCCTTTTGGTTTCCATATAATGCACCAGGCACATTCCAAAGAAATATGTTTGTAATTTTTCATGACATGATTGAAAAATGCACAGAAGTTTATGGATGACTTTTCTGTATTTGAGTCTACATTTGATAATTGCTTGCATAATTTATCCCTAGTTCTAGAATGATGTGAAGAAACCAATCTTGTTATTAACTAGGAAAAATTTCACTTCATGGTTCAAGAGGGGATTGTTTTAGGTCACACAATTCTGCCAAAGGAATTGAGGTAGATAGAGCTAAAGTTGAAGTTATTGAAAAATAACCTCCACCTACTAGTAGAAAAAGGAATAAAGAGGTTTTTAGGGTATGCTGAGTTGTACAAGCATTTTATTAAAGATTTTTCCTTAATACTAAAACTTTATGTGCTTTATTGCAAAAAGATGTGACTTTTAATTTTGATGGGAATTGCTTGCATGCATTGAACACTTTGAAAAGAGGCTTAATGTTTGCACCAGTAGTCATAGTGCCTCAATTGGTCTTTCACCATTTGAGTTGATGTGTGATACTGGTGATTTTATTATAGGTGCAATCCTTTGTCATTAAAAGAACAAAATTTTCATGTCATTTCTTATGCTAGCAAGACTCTTAATAAAACTTAAGTCAATTATTCTACAACTGAAAAAGAGTTACTAACTGTTGCCTTTACTTTTGACAAGTTTTGTTCTTATTTGATTGGCTCAAAAATAGTTTGTTCATACAGATCATTCTACATTGAAATATTTTTTTTATAATAATGATGCAAAGCCCAGAGTAATTTGTTGGGTTTTATTATTGTAGGATTTTAACTGGGAAGTAGTTGACAAGAAGGTTGTGAAAACTTAGTAGTTGATTACTTGTCAAGATTGGAATTACCAAAGGAAGAAAGTTCAAAGTTGTTATCAATCAAAGAGGAGTTTCTGGAAGAGAAGTTCTCAAGACATAGTAAACTTTTCAGTGGAAAAAATTCTTCCATTGTCGATGGACTACAATCAAAAGAATAAATTCTTCAATCTCTCATATTTGAAATTTATTACTAGGATGAACCTTATTTGTATCAACAGTGTAGTGTCCAAATTATTCAGAGGTGTGTGTTTGAGGAAGAAATGCAAAATGTGCTTTGAATATGTCATTCATCACAAGTTTGAGAGCATCACGACAATCAAGAACAGCCACTAAAATTCTTCAAAATAGGTTATACTGGCCATCATTGTTTTGGGATGATAGGGTAGTTGTTCAACAATGCGATGAATGTCAAAGAGTGAGAAATATATCTAGAAGGGATGAGATGCCCTTAAACCATATTCTAGTGATTGAGTTGTTTGATGTTTGGGGGATCAATTTTGCAGGACCATTCACAAGTTCTTTCTCCAATAGATATATTTTGGTAGCAATGGATTATGTTTCAAAATAGGTTGAGGCGGTAGTCTTTCCAACAAATAAGGCAAGAGTAGTTAGAAATTCATTCACCACAACATTTTCTCAAGGTTCTATGTGCCACACATAATAATAAGTGCATGCGGAATTATATTACAAGAATTCTCAATTTGAAGCTCTATTCTCCAAATATGGGGTAAAGTATAAAATTTCTTTACCTTATCATCCCCAAACTTCAGGATTGGTTTAGGTATCAAATTGTGAGTTGAAGCATATTTTAGAGAAAATTGTGAATGCATCATGGAAGGATTGAGCCCGGAAGCTTGATGATGCACATGAGCATATCAGACTACATTTAGAACACCTATAGGAATATCCTCGTATAGGTTAGTATTTGGGAAGGCATGGTTTTTGGGACGGTATGCCATTTACCTGTGGAATTAGAACATAAGGAATTCTGGACAGTAAAAGCTTTGAAGTTTGATGAAAAAACCTCTAGTAAAAAATGGTTGTTGGAACTCTATGAACTGGAAGAGTTTAGGAATGAGATTTATGAGAATGCACATATTTATAAGGAAAGAACAAGAGATGGCATGATAAGAACATTCTCTACAAGGAGTTTCATTTGTGTGACAAAGTGTTGAAAGTCTACAATTCTTGACTTCGACTATTTCCAGGAAAAAGTCAAGATGGAATGTGTTGGCCGAAAAGCAACCTAAGAGGGGGGGGTGAATTAGGTTGTCTCAAAAAATAAACCTTTTGAAGTGCTTAATGAAAATGCAAACTTTGTGCAACAAATGAATACTTAAGGACAAATGATCTAAGATAAATATTTAACAATCAAAGCTTAAAGAAGAAATAAAAGATTGAGATAAATAATATCAAACCAAACTCCCAAGCTTCTCAAGCTTGGAATACATCCACTAGTAGTGCCTCTTCAAAGAAGATGAAGCAATAACCTTCTTGTACACAAAGTTGGCTCACCCTTGCACCAACTAAGTTCCTCTAGTTGAGCCAAAGGGTTTTACACTACAACCTTACTTTTGTACATTATTATCTCTCCACTCTTACACTTGAAGATCACTCACTAGTCTACTCTTGCACACACTAATTTCCTCTAGTTGAGCCAAGAGAACTATACTACCCAAACCACATGATACAACCCACAATATTTTAGCCTATTTCTCCCAAAATTGCTCGTACAAGTGTTTGTATTGAATGTAGTAGTTCCCCTCATCATTTGGATATCCTTGGGCTATTTATAGATAAAAGATGTGCTGAAATTTGAGCTTCAACGGTCAAAAAACAAGCTGTTAAAAACTAGCTGTTAAGGGTTCGGACAGTGGTTCGAACGTCTCTTCATGTGTCCTACAGCTTGATGAACAGTGTCTCTGATGGTCATATGCGTCCTACATCTTTAACAAAAAAATTACTTCATTCCGAGCTCCTTTCTTCGGACGGTCTTCAACGTTCGATCTTTTTTTGGCTTTGGACGGTCTTCAACGTCCGATCATCGTACTTTCAAATTCCTTGTCTCGGACGGTCTTTTGCGTCCGAAGCACTATCCTTCGGACAGTTATCTACATCCGAAAGATGTGTTCTTCCTTGGTGTTGTCTAATCATGTTTCGGATGCTCCCTTTCGTCCGAGCCTCCTTATTTTTTTGGTTACACTTGTTTTCAACCCGTTAGTACGATTTGGTCATCATCAAAACACGATTATCATAATTGGGGGTCCAACAATCTCACCCTTTTTGATGATGACAAATCAATTGGATAATTCTAAAAATAAACATAAAGTATGAAGCTTAAGACAAGAGGTTCATTCCATAATTTCTTCTCGTTTTGACATCATCAAAACATAAGAATAAAAGTAATTTATACACACAATCTCCCCCTTAAAACTATGCATGCAATTCAAGTAAGTAGATAGGGGATAAGTCAAGTTAAAAATAATTTCTTTCCTTCAAGAATATAAAATCAACTAGAAATGAAGAAATCTATGCAAAGGATTAACATCAAGGCATTTATCACTCATTCCTTACCAAAAGCATCCTCAAAACAAGAAAGTATATGTGATGCAATTTTTTGCGATGCAAAATAATTTCTAACAAACAAGCCATTTAGAAATAAGAATGCTCCCCTTTCTTTTGCAAGTAGTGACTTAATATATATGAAATTTTGGGATACTCATACCCAAGCACTTTAAATAAATTCAATCACATAGTTGATTAATATTCAACAGATTATAGTTCACATTAATACATTCTCAACAAATTTAAATGTTACCCATTTCAATGTCATCTTAGCTTATATGCTTTGAACACCCTCCATTGATGATCCATCTTGAATTCCTTGGTGCTCTCCAAGCATACCTACATACAAAGTTAAGCAACAACTTTTGCTACCCGAACTGTCTTGGGTCCAATTGGATTAGTAACATGCTTAATCACCCAAATAGAATTTATTCCCAATTTTTCATTTCTTTTAACATAACAATTTTTCTTTATATGGCCATGTTGATGACAATAATTACAAATAATATTCTTATTGCCATAAAAAGAAGATTTAGATTTAACAAAGCACAAATCACTTTTTCAAAAGGTGATAAATTTTTTGTTCAAAAACATATTTCTCGTTCTTTTCTTTTCAAAACCTTTTTCTTTCTTCTTTTTCAATTAATATCATCAAGATCATCTAATCTCTTCTTCAATGAAGCTTCTTCATCCATGATCTTGGTTTTTCCAACAAATTTTTCTTTCAAAACATCATTTTCTTTTGTCAAAGAATTATTTTTATGCACAAGTTTTGAGTTGGCACTCAATAAAGCATTGACTTTAATTTTTAACTCTTTGTTCTTAACATATGGTTCTTTCAAACATTCATGCATTTTAAAAATAAATGATTCAACATCATCATCATCATCATTATCACATGAATCATCACAAGAATCACAACTAGAGGATACCTCATTATTTCCAAGTGCCATAAAAGCCATTTGAGCCTCCTCATAGTTTTCTTCTACCTCTCCATCCGAATTGCAATCATCCCAAGTGATTTGGAAGTTGTTGAAGTAAGGCTTCCTTGAGTCTTTTCTCCTTTTTGATGAAGTTTTAAATGCTATGCTTCTTTTTCCTTTTGCCTCCTCATCTTGTACCTTGTATTTCATCTTTAATTCAAAATTGTTGGTAAGTGAGGAGGTTAGAGAATTAATCAAAGACTCGATAGGCATAGAATTTAAATTTTTAGACTCCTCTATGGCAATGGATTTAGGTTCCCATTCCTTAGGTAAAGCATTCAAAAATTTTCTATTCTTCTCACCCAAGGAATATTCTTTACCCAAACGTTCCAAATCCTTTACCATATCGTTGAACCTACAATACATCTTGTCAATGTTCTCATGAGGTTCCATTTTGAAGGATTCATATTTAGCCCAAGAAGTGACTTCTTTTGCTCTCTTATATCTTCACTTCCTTCATGGATTTCTTTCAATTTATCACATATCTCCTTGGCCGATTTGAAACCTTTTACTTTAGAAAACTCATCTGCGTCCAAGGCATTATACAAAATATTAATGGCTTTAGCATTTAAAGATAAATTTATTCTATCTTGTGCATTTAACTCATATCTAGTCTTAGGCCTTAATCTATGAGTATTTTCATCAAGAATATTAGCTTCTAAAGGACCTTCACAAATAATATACCATAAATCAATATCAATAGATTGAACAAAAATTTTCATTCTATCCCTCCAAAAAATGAAATTAATGCCACTAAACATGGGAGGTCTAGTAATAGAATGCCCATTTAAAAACAAAGCATTATTGGTTGCCATAATGATCTTTTCTCAAAAGCAATTAAGCTCAATATATGAGACCAAGCTCTGATACCAATTGTTGGCCGAAAAGCAACCTAAGAGGAGGGTGAATTACGTTGTCTCAAAAAACAAACCTTTTGAAGTGCTTAATGAAAATGCAAACTTTGTGCAACAAATGAATACTTAAGCACAAATGATCTAAGATAAATATTTAACAATCAAAGCTTAAAGAAGAAATAAAAGATTGAGATAAATAATATCAAACCAAACTCCCAAACTTCTCAAGTTTGGAATACATCCACTAGTAGTGCCTCTTCAAAGAAGGTGAAGCAATAACCTTCTTGTACACAAAGTAGGCTCACCCTTGCACCAACTAAGTGCCTCTGGGTAGTTGAGCCAAAGGGTTTTACACTACAACCTCACTTTTGTACACTTGTTATCTCTCCACTCTTACACTTGAAGATCACTCACTAGTCTACTCTTGCTCACACTAATTTCCTCTAGTTGAGCCAAGAGAACTATACTACCCAAACCAATACAACCCACAATATTTTAGCCTATTTCTCCCAAAATTGCTCTTACAAGTGTTTGTATTGAATGTAGTAGTTCCCCTCATCATTTGGATATCCTTGGGCTATTTATAGATAAAAGATGTGCTAAAATTTGAGCTCCAACGGTCAAAAAACTAGCTGTTAAAAACTAACCGTTAAGGGTTTGGACGGTGGTTCGGACGTCCGTTCATGCGTCCTACAGCTTGATGAATAGTGTCTCAAACGGTCATATGCGTCCTACAGCTTGATGAACAGTGTCTCTGATGGTCATATGTGTTCTACAGCTCTGACAGAAAAATTACTTCATTCCGAGCTCCTTTCTTCTGACGGTCTTCAACGTCCGATCACACAAGACTTTTTTTGGCTTCGAACGGTCTTCAACGTCCGATCATTGTACTTTCGAATTCCTTCTCTCCGACGGTCTTTTGCGTCCGAAGAACTATCCTTCAGATAGTTATCTACATCCGAAAGATGTGTTCTTCCTTGGTGTTGTCTAATCATGTTTCGAATGCTTCCTTGCATCCGAACTCCTTTCTTTCGGACACTCTTCATCGTCCGTAAGGTGTTGTTCAACTTTTGGTTATTTTTATTGATTGTGTTTGGATAATCGTATTTTCGAATTCCTTGTCTCGGACAGTTTTTCTACGTCCAAAATATGTGTTCTTCCTTGGGGTTGTCTAATCATATTTCGGATGCTCCCTTGCGTCCGAGCTCCTTTCTTTCGAACGCTCTTCATCATCCGTAAGGTGTTGTTCAATTTTTGGTTGTTTTTCTAGATTGTGTTCGATAATCATTTTCGTCCGAGCCTCCTTATTTTTCTGCACACTTATTTTCAAGCCGTTAGTACGATTTAGTCGTCTGATCAAAATATGATTATCATAATTGGGGGTCCAACAGAATGGTCCATATGAAGTGGTTCGTATATTTTCTTATGGTGCGGTAGAATTGAGAAGCCAAGATTCTACAATATTCAAAATCAATAGAAGTAAACTTAAACTCTACCAATGGAAGTGATATTGATTGTGAGTGTAAGGACGTCCACTTTGTTAAATAATTCTAACCAAGGCCAACAAAAGTCAAACTAATGATTTTATAGAAACTCTTCTTGAGAGGCAACCCAAACATTGTGTTCTTAATTTATTTTATTGTGTTTTACATAAATTTATGCTGTGTTCGTATTTTCTTTAATTTTAATCTTTAAATTAAGAGTTGATATTGATATTTCTATTGTAGGTTGCAAATTGGAGTGAAGAGCGAATTCAAGAAAGGCTGGTTCGCTTTAAGCGAACCAAAATGCAAAGAATTGTTCGCTTAAAGCAAACAAAAAGAATGAGCTTCGCTTAAAGCGAAGCAATCAAGGACAAGTACTGTTTGCTTAAAGCGGACAAAACAAACAAGGTTCGCTTTAAGTGAACCTTAGTAAGGTAAATGTTCACTTAAAGCGAGCAAGACAGATGAACATTTGCTTTAAGTAAACTAATAAAGGGCCTCTCTGGTTTTACGGGTCTACTTAAGTTATATAGTCTATTTTCTAGCCTTCCCCGTACATTGTTTCAAACTTCTCCTCCAATTTACTCTTCACCACCGCCACCTTTCAAACTTCATACCCACCTTCTTTTTCTTCTTCTCCATCTTTCTTTTCCCCTCCAAACCGTCATCTTGTTTCTTCTTTCTTTCTTTTACCCTTCATATCCTAAGGTTTCTTATTTTCTCCTTATTCTTCCATCACCTACAACCCACTACCACCAAATATTTAACCAATTTTGATTTGCCAAAACCCATTTTAATCCCAATCTTAAATTTCTAAATCAACAACTTTAAAACACAGTTAGTACTTTGGAAATCTTTAGGGCTACAAGTTCAAGATTTATAAAATCCAATCGAGTCACTGTGCATTCACGGGCTATGGATGGGTTGATTGCTGTTTCTACCACAAATTGGTGAATTTCATAGCTATTTTTTCCAAAATCCAAGAAAGATCGTTCCTTTATTAATTTTGGTTGGAATTTTGGACTCATTAGTTGAGTAACTTTGTTGAGATTAATATTAGTTTGTGGCTGAAATTTCATTTGCAGCTTGGTTAAATTTTGGATTGTTTGAATGTAAACTTGGTTGAGTTAAAATTTTTCTGGCAGATAATTGTGTGGTTGGTAATTGCATGTTCTTGATATTTTGGTGTTGGATTGCTCGAATTGCTTGTGTTAATGTATGACTAAGGTCATCAAAATCACTTGCTTGTGTTGAATTAAAAAATGGGTAAGAAGAGGAAAGTACAAACTCACTAATCATCTTACAATGAGAATAGCTTTGTGTCTAAAGAGATAGAGGAACTCCATGATAAACTTCAAAAATGAAAGGAACCTTGTCATAAAAGATTGGGTTTTGATTCGTCTTCTATTAGAGTTGAAAATAGGAAGGCAGCCGAAAATACGCATTGTGAGATTCTGTCTACAATTCAAGCTAGGAGGTGGGGTGAATTTTGTAAGATTCCAACTTTTTCGGGTAATAGGAACTTGTCTGCGAGTTTATTGAGAATACCATTAATATGACTGGACATCAGGTAATAGTGAGACAAGTCCTTGAAAGTTTTAAGAAGGAGGTCATTAATGCTATTTATTAGCTTCCTAATATTCCTAATAAATAGTTCAGTGCATTTGTAAATGGGAGGTAGATTATGATGAGGCTGCAAATGTGATTACTGAGGAGAAAGGAAAACGGGAGATGGAAAAAAATGTTAGAAAATAGATTAAACTGAAATATTGGTGTCTTGAGGCACATGTGTGGATGCAATTTGTTTGTGCTCAGTTCATTCTTATTTATCACACAAATGAAGTGACTCCTGAGAGCTCTTTGTTATATGCGATTTTGAATGGGTTATCCATTGATGTTGGGTAGAAAATCTAGTAGGAGATCCTTTGGAATAGGAATCGTGTGCATGTTGGAAATAATTTTTCCTAATTTGATTATTTAGTTGTGTCACATTGTAGGACTTCTAAGGTGACTACAAAGAAATTCAGGGCCAAGAAGCTATCAACAATAAATGTTTGAAGACCATTGTCAAACTTCATCAGTTATACATGCTTAGAATTTGAGGAGAGGCTATGGGGTTGGATGATTGTGAGAGTGGTGATGGTGGTGATGATAAAAATAATGAGAATGATGAGGAAGAGGCTCAACCAGCTAGGTGGTCTAGAGGCAAGAAGAGTGGACCTCTACCGGTGCCACCATCTAGTCCAAATCCAAATTGTGTTTATTGCTTATCAGGCAATACGTATTCTCAAAGAGAGCTCTTGTTTTATCATAGTCAATGTATGAATGAACTACATTGGAAGATGTATATTATAGCATGGTAGCTAAATCAAATTAGTCCATTTGACATCTCTTCGTTACGTTGGCCTCAGAGAACCGCACTACCGGATTGGCACTATGGCCCACCAAAAGAGGATGAGAGGATTAGTCCTTGGACTCGTAACGGAGCATCTGGAGCTGAAAAAGCTCGTCCTTGAGGGACAACTTGATTGATCTTTGGCTATCTATATTTTTTGTTAGGGGAGAATTTTTTGTTCACTTTTGTTAGTTGTTGGTCAATTTCTGTTTTCGTGGATGTTTGTGTACTACTTGTCATAGATATAGTTCAGTTGGGCAAGTAGTGGTATGAAGTCTTTGGTATTTTGTTCTTTTGTTCATGGATTGTTTATTATATTATTAGTAGTATCTGGAGTCATATGTTACTCTGCTTTGTGTAGTTATGTTATGTTGGAATGGCATATTATTATTTGGGTTAATGTTAGTTGTCAATGATATAATTACCTGGTGTTTTGGTTCATATGATTCTATGTTACATTCTTTTTCTTAATTGAGTTGAACTAGGACTTATATTAAGTTGTGAACTTTCTTTTAATACAAACTTTTGGAGCTAATGACATTAGAAAGGAGTTGCGTGAAGTATTTTTTGTTGTAATACCTATTTGGAAATTGTTGAGATTATTTTCTTATGATTCATCGATAGGAATGGAGTTTGAAATGACGTAGGCCTTTGTTTGTTCATATGTGTGTTAATGCATGTTGAGTATTTTGTTCTATTATAGTTATTTAAGTCCTAACCACATGATCAACTGATCTTTCTATGGCTAGTTCTTTGTGTGCTCGAATGTGTGTGAGTGAAAAAATATGGCCTGATTTACATGATAATACATAGGCATGATTAAAGAAACAAGAAAATATAAGGCTGGTTGAGTAAAAATGCATCTTGCGTTAGCCATGAAATAGATGAGTTGAATAAAAGGTGGTCATAAAGGATTGATGAATAATTATGTTTGCTAGTTTTTGGTTAAATGGTTTTAATAGTTCTTAATTCTTTTTCGGTGTGTGTATCATTTGCATGAATTGTCATTTTAAGATCCTACCGATCTTTCTCTATTATATTTTTGGTTATAGGGTTTTGATCTCAAGAATTTTCAGGTTGGTTATGGAATGTCAAAATTGTCTTGCGTTGATTTGGTTTCTTGAATTTATATTTTTAGAAAGTCTGTTTGATATAATTCCTCATAGGTGTTTTGGTATGCTTATGTAACATGTGTATCATGTTGTTGGTTTTGGATTTTGAACTAGGTTTATCAGCCAACTACTTAGACCCAATTTTAATATTGTCATTCTTATGTGGTTGTCATATTTCTTTTGTGTTAGTGTTTTGTTTTGTGTTTTTGTGTTCGTATTATTTTGCTCGAGACTAACAAAATGGTAGGTTGCGGGGAGTTGATAGCTTTATAACTTAAAGTTATTTTATGTGTCAGTTATGTTTAATTTGTGTAACTCTAGTCTCGATTATGTTTAATTTGTGTAACTCGAGTCTCGATTGTTATGAGTTTATGTGGATAATTATCCTACTTTCAGCCATGGAGTAGTTTTATTGTGATTCATAGTGATTGGTGTTAATTAGGGGTGATAGCTATTTATTTTTGTTTTGGTTTAATATGTAGGATATTGAAGGGCAAGATGGTCATTTCATGTTGGAGGATTAAGGTGGAGTCAGGTGTGGATTGCCTTCAATTGGATTGAGAGAGTTTGCTTTTGAGAGAACCACAAGAAGGAGAATGTTCCCTTAAAGTGAACAAAACAGAAGCAAGTTTGCTTCATGCGAACGAACCCAAGCAACCACTTCGTTTTAAACGAACGAGATGGATCCATAATTTTGGACCAAGCATTGTCTATATAAAGGGATGTAATTATGGGATATTTATTATTCAACTGTCAACTTTTGTTCCTGGGTTTATTTATTCATTCTTAGACCATAGAACTCAATACTTTTCCTTTACTTTCTGCACATTTGAATATCTGTTTAGAAAATTTCAATTTTAATTCCAATTTAGTTCTTGTTATTCAAGATTAACTCCAGGAAATTTCATTCTGCTTAACTGCTCTTTATTTAAGTTTCACTTCAATAACTCTAATTCTTGTTCAATCTTGAATTCTTGCAATCTAATTATTTATTTCTTGTCTATTTCAATCGTGATGCACTAAATTAATTCGGGTTGCATACGAGTGATGCAATTTTTTGTAGATTAAATTATATGCTTATCAATTGAAATAATCATAATATTTGGATAATAATTAATATAAAATTGACGAATCAAGAACGTAGCTAACTCTTATTTTGGTTCGGTTAGCCGAGGTGATATGAGAGTTGAACCCCTATCATAGACATGTGCTAATTATTAAAATAAGTTAATTCGCGATAACTGGTCAAATTAATTAGTTAGTTACTAATAATTTCATATAGATAAAACTCAATTCATTTATTATTTTTAAAGAAAGAAATTTTTATTTCCATAAACAATCCCCTGAGATTGGGGTTACAAAGCGGATGGAGGGGAGTTCCAAATGAAACCAATGAAGCCTAGCCTAAGATTTTTCTAGTATTGTGGTAGGATCAAAATGAAAATCTAACCAAGTCTTAGAGCTACCAAGTTTGGAGAGCAAATCCGCTACCATTCAGCCTCATGATAAATATGATGTATGGTTATAAGATCTCGAATTTCTGTTAAAAGATGGTCAATTGTCCAAGGAGTTGAGACATTCAGCAAAACCATGCGGTAGAGGGTTTCAGAGTCAATTTCATCATGAACGTGTTGGAGAGCATTTTGCCTACACTGTTGGAGTCTATTCAACAAAGAAATTGCTTCTGGCTCTAAGCTCGATTTTGCATTTTTGTTTTTGACAATTCCAAAACAAGGTGAGCCTGATGAATCCCGAACTAATCCTCCAATGCCGGCGGCTCCTAATCATAGAAGGAAAAAGCCGTTAGTGTTTAACTTTTAACTTGTTAAGGGCTTCATCCACTTTACTACCATAGGCCTGGTCGGTGATTGTGACCTTCCCGCATTTTGGGTTTGCTGTAGCAGATTGGAAATAGCCAACTCTATCTGCCTGATTATCCAGTTGGCCAAGACCGTACGCCCTTCAAAATGGTTGGTGTTACGCGCTACCCACAGGTTCCAGCAGATTTAAGTCGGCATAATCTTCTTCAAGTGGTCCTAACATGACGTAGACGGGGCCAACCACCACCTTTGCAGCTTATGGAGCGTTGTGGAAAATTCAAAATCCCGTGCTGCCATCAGAAGTACTGCCATATTGATTGAGCCAATGAGCATTCTACGATTGCTTCAGTCAAATTGCAGTGGTGACATTTCGATGGAAATGCATAACCAAGTTCTATCAAAACATCGGCATAGGGGAGAAATCCATTTAAGAACCACCAAAGGAAGATTGAAATTTCCAAGGAATTTGAGAGCTCCATATGTATCTTCTCAAGTGCAGAATTCCATGGTGAGGATGAAAAAAAAAAAAGATTGAGAAGATTCTTGATGATGATTCCTCCCAACAAATCGCAGATGTTGAGAGGATTTTGAGGGATTTTGCGTGATTTCTATAGGAAGTTGCTGGCCGATGGCATGCAAATTCCAACCATTGTGATTTGAAAAAACTTGGTTAATGGACATGCTTGGCTGAATAATTGTTGTAACATGGTCTTCCAGTAAATCATCCCCCAACCACCGTGAGGTCCAAAAGTTCCACTCCCCGTTGCAAACTAGATTGGGAAAGCTGGAGTCCGCAATGTCTTTAACTTTCCTCATTCTTCTCCAAACCCCAGGCATATATGAGCTGCGCTTAGTGTCATCTCTAGCATGCATAAACTTTGCCCATAGGGAGTCAGAGTTGAAATAATTCCACCACAACTTGAGGGAGAAAGCTGTTAAGACTTCTTGCCGTCCTCTAATCCTCAATCCTTTCTCCTACATTGGCCAACATATTTGCTTCCAACAAACCCAATGGTGCTTGCGATTACCCTTTGATCCTCCCCAAAAGAAAGCAGCCATAATCCACTCCATTCCACTAATTATAGCTCTTGGGGGATTTGACATAACAGCAAGGTGATAGGTTGGAACCGATGTTTGCACATTTTGATAAGGACCAAACGTCCACCTTGAGAAAGAAGTTTGTTTTTCCACCCGGCCAACTTGGCTTGCAATTTATCCACCATGTGCTGGAAATACTAGGAATTGACTTTGCCTGTGAACAAGTTACAACCCAAGTAGGTGAAAAGTAATGACTGATAATGATAACCTGTCGAACGTTCCAAGAATTCCTTCATAGAAAGGGGGCACCTTTTTGGCAAAATAAGTGAACTTTTTGAAGCGTCTGATAGACTTCGAAAAAAATGAAGCAAATTCATAATATTCTGCCTATCTCCTGTGTGAATATTATCGTGTCATCTGCATAAGCCAAGTGTGTAATTGCTGGACAATTACGAGGAAGGGAATAAGGCTGAATAGGACTTTAAACTAGAAGGTTATTCAAGCCTCTGGATTGCACTTTTAAGCATAGGATAAAGAGGAATGGGGATAAAGGATCCCCCTGTTTAAGTACACCCCTTGAAGATTTGAAATAACCTGTTATTTCACCATTGAGGAGGACTGAGAACCAGCTACCATCCAACATGTTCGTGATAAGGGTTATGAGGTGAGGGTGAAAACCAAAGCGAGATAGCACTTCCTTCAAGAAAGGCCAAGAGACCCTATCAAAGGCCTTCATCATGTCCAGTTTGAGGTTGACATTGCCCTTGCATACTTTTTGGTCCAGCATTTTCAATAGCTCTTGTGCTACCAGAATATTATCTACAATATTCTTCCCCTTAACAAATCCTGATTACTCTGGAGAAATAAGCAAAGACAGAGTAGCTGTTAGTCTCGAGGCCAAGATTTTTGAAAATATTTTACTTACAAAGGTGCATAATGAGATCGGTCTAAAGTTGACAAAGCATTGGGGGTTTTCCTCCCAACGCTGCTATTGTATTCCAGTAGTGCACAAAAAATAACCAAAGTAACCATCCGGCCTTGGAGAGCTATCTTTGTCTAGCTAAAAAAACCGCTGGCTAATGTTTAATTTCCTCCACTGTTACTGGCTTTATAAGGGCAAGGTTTATTTGTTCCATCACCAAGGTAGGGATGTTTTCCAATAAAAGATCCATTGATGCTTGATCTACCCCTTCATCCATTAACAAGGTCCCAAAAAAAGGATGATGCTCCTCGCTTGATATCATCAATTGATTCCATCCATTGCCCTGAACTATTTTTGAGCTGTCTTATGGTAAGATGAACCCTTTGAGAGGCCACCGAGGCATGAAAAAATTTGTATTTCTGTCTCCTTTTGTCAACCATTTTGCTTTTGACTTTTGCCTCCAATAAGTTTCCTCTCGGGCTAATAACTGGAATAAGTGAGCTTGAGCCAATTGCAGAGATTCCCGCGCTTGATCAGATTGTTCAACTTCAAAGTCTTGTTCCCTTTGCTCTACTTGGTTTTCTGCCTTTTTGACCCCCTCAAAGATGTCCCCAAACTTTGTCCTATTCCAGTTACGCAAGTGTTGGTTGAGCTGCTGCAATAAGATACCTTTGTAAAGAGTGACATCATACCATACTGGGAGGTTGGTTAGGACCAACTTGCTTGAACCGTGGTTAAGTGGGATGTTACATCCACATCTACTGAAATTGAAATAGCTTCAGTACCTGCCTGTTAATCCCCCAATGCTAAGAAGTAGTAGCCTATGATCAGAGGATGCCCGGTTTAAATGATGCACAAGTGAATCTGGGACTTGTTCCAACCAATTGTGATTGGTCAAAATCCTATCTAACCTCTTCCAAACTCTGCGACCCCCATGAATTCAGCTCCAAGTGTGCCGACTCCCTGAAAAACTGAGTTCCATCATTCCACTGTCTGTAATGGAAGTGTTAAAATCGTCTATTGCACCTTGACACTGACTTGCTCGTCCAACATATTCCGACAAGGATGAGATGACGTTAAACTCTCCTCCCCAAAGCCAGGCCTTGTCCAAAAGCAAAGATGCAGATAAGTGATGCAGATTATTCCAAAGGTCCTTACGCTCAATCCAAAAGAACACACTTTGCATAGGTAAAAGTTGCTTGCACCGCAAGGGACAAATCAACATGTTGAATATCGACACGTAAAAATTGCTCATGGGATTCCCGAATGAGCAAGCTAATATCATCTTTCCAGAATAACCAAATTTCTTATTAAGATTGAAAAAACTAAATTTGAAGCCAAGGGGTTGTCAAAACCGTTCAATGCAACTACCATGCAGAAAACTATCACTACCAATAATTGAAAATTTTTTGAAATTGTGCTCATTTTCAAAATTGTTCTTTTTTTATGTCGATTGAAAAAAGGATTTCCGGGAGGGGGAACTCGCATTCACCGAATGCGAGCTCAAATGTAAAAAAAAAAAAAAAAAAATCTCTAGACCTCGCATTCATTGAGAATGCGAGGTCTGGAAAATTAATTTTAAAAAAAGAGGAAAAATTGACTGACCTCGCATTCGTTCTGGGAAAAATTGACTGACCTCGCATTCACCGAATGCAAGGTCAGACGGGATTATATTCTGCGAAGGCAGCACCCTCGCAGGAATATAACCCCTCTTCCTTCTAATTTACAGAACCCGCCCCCTTTCTCCTCCTCCTCCTTCTCCTCCTCCTCCTCCTCCTCCTCCGTCCATTTGCAGAACCATCAACATATTCCTCCATTCCACCACCATCTCTTTTTCCTCCCCCTCTACAACAACCACCACCTCCATTCCATCACCACCACCGCCACCCACCACCAACATATTTCAGGTAACTTAAATTTTTTTATTTTTTTCAATAATTTTAATTTATTTATTTTTTTAATTAATTAATTTTGTTAATGTAAATATTTTAGAAAAATATTTTGTGATGGTAGCTTATATTTTTGCTGTTTTTGTGTTTCAGTGTAATAATATGCTGCTTTGATTATCTTCTTTTTTGTCTGAATATTTAGAGAGAATGGTCTTTGGTTCGAGATATATGTTGTATGTTTGGTTTCTCTTGATTGCGGTGAAATTTGTGGTTATGTTTTTTGTTATACTGAAATTGTGGGCTGTTCTTGGTTTTATAGATCATGTAACCGCCTAAAAAATTTTGTCTGATATTGAATGATCAAGAATAGCCATGTTTGGATAATTTGGCCAACAAATTTTTCTTGCTTGAAAGGACTGAAATCCAGATAATAGTATGATTTAGGTACTTGATCTCAACATTTAATTTGTCTTGCTTAAAGATTCATAAGCTAAACTCTATTTTGGACAATAAAGTAAAGCTGATAAAGATGCTTCCCTATGATGTATTGGCCAAAATTCCAGTCACTATTGTGAAAGTAAATGATTTGGTATATAGGGTGAGGGGCTGTTATTGCATTGTTTGTAACCCTTGTCGGGCATATATTACTTGTAACCCTTGCCGGGTTATTGCATTGGTTGTACCCCTTGTCGGGCATATATTACTTGTAAGTGTTATCGATTTGTTGTGTCGGCGTAAGAGGGAATCCTTAAGATATAGAGGAACTCTGTCAAATTTAAAATAAAAAAAAATATTCGATATCCAAAATTGGAGTCTAAACATGTTACATCCTTACAGGAAACCATGACATTTGATGAGGGTTTGACAGATGATAAGGCTAATAGTGACTCGTCGTGGCATGCATTAGACGAGGATTACGAGTCAGGTTCAGAGTCAGAAGATATATCGAATGATGATTCTGACGAGGATTTGGGGACAAATAATGGTGAATGTCAGACACAAGAGGATGTTCCTACTTATCAACCCAGGGGAATGGCTTTTTTCAATGATATTGGTAACTACGGTGATTACGATCCCATGGACCGTAGTGGTAAAGATGGGCTGGTTTATTGGAATGAAGAAAAAAATAATATTCGGTTGCACATGTACTTTGAAAGCAAGGAGCAATTTAGTAAGGCAGTTAGAATGTGGTCTATAGCTCAAAAATGAGAATTCAAAGTCATAGAGAGTCGGAAGAGGACATGGGCGGCTAAATGCAAGACTGCGTCCTCCGGTACATTAGCTCCCGGAGATTGTGATGACAGTATGTTCATAGAACGCTAGGCAGGCTGGGTACGTGCAAGGCGCATCTGAAACGAGATGGATATTAGGGATCCCTATGAACCCAGAAGATGTACGAATTGTCATCAACCGGGACATAATCGCAGGAGTTGCCCTTCGCGACAACAATGATTTGTCTTTTGTATTGTATTATTTATGTACTTATTGTATTCTATGAATGTAGTTTGTTTTTAATGTATTCGTTTATCAAAAAATATTTTATTATCAAAAAATGTTTGTCTGATCATTGATAACTATCAAAAAATATTATATTATCATTCATTCTTTTCATATTACTTTGTTTAGGTGTGGATGATCAGTCGTGAGAGATTGTTCATCCTGGACCATATGTGGATGATATTATATCACCTACGACGACGCATAGGGTTCGATCTATTTTTGACGGTCTTATCAATGATTCCACACTACAGGTTAAGCGTTGTGATGGGACTTTTTGGGATCACATGCCTAAACCGGCTCGGGTATGGCATTATATTTGTTTGGCAGGTTTCGAGGGCATCACATCTTTAGGACGTATTTTCAACAGTGGACCATGCTTAGATCACAGTCTTGTCGAGCGAAGGAGACCTGAGACACATTCTTTTCATCTGCCCATTGGAGAGGCCACTATCACATTACAGGATGTAGAGGTACTGTGGGGTTTACACATTGACAGACCGCCTGTGACGGGTAGAGACACTACTCATTCTGCAGATGCTTGGAGCCAGTTATGCATGGAGTTATTGGGTTTCATACCTACCAGATCAGACATTGACGGTGGTCGTTTGAAAGTTGGATGTTTGTCTGCTGCATTAGATTGTCCGCTTGCCGATGATGCGACTAATGACATGTGTCGGCAGATGGCACGTACATATTTACTTGTACTTATTGAAGGCATTTTATTTTCAGATAATTCAGGCAATAAAGTGTCATTACTGTATCTACAGTTGCTTAGGGACTTAAAGACTGTGGGCCATTATAGTTGGGGATCAGCAGTTTAGGCACACTGTATCGCAGCTTGTGTAATGCTACTTCACCCATAGCTAGAAATCTATCTGCGGACCAGTACTATTAGTACAGGTATATTTGAGTACTTTATATTCATTTATTGTATACTTCCGTCAAAATTAGTAGAATGCATACTAATTAAGAATTACAGTTATGGGCTTAGGAGCGCTTGCCGACACTGCGTCCTACTCGGTTAGAACCCGCACGGAGCATCACGGAGCATATGGATCTCGGTATATATGTTTTGTTAAACTGTTTAATTAAACATGTTTACATTGGATTTGATATTTATTAATTTGTATTGCATGTGGGATGTTGGATTTGATTTTCGCAATGCTCCTCATCATGTTTTATCTATTTTTTGAGATCAGTTACATACTTTGCGACCCAATGAGGTACATCCGTCGATCACATTTCTTTTGCACTTTGTCGTCCTTGTATTTCGTTTATTTACTAACTTTTTATCGAATTGTTTGGTATTAGTTTATATGGCAGCCATTCTCTGATGAGGTACTTGATATGCTTCCCCATTACTGCACTGCTGGTAGTGACAAATATATGGCGTGCAGTTACTTATTTGATATGTTGGGAGATCGTGAAATGTTACCTTCCTCATCAGGTTATGCGACAGTTCGGGTTACACCAACTCATACCAGATCAGAGATTGATTGGTAATCAAGGTGCACTTCATTTGATAGACCACCGTGGTCAGGCAAACAATGATTGGGATTTGACCCACCGACATTATATAGATATTTGGGGCACAAGAACGAATACAGTTGAGGTTGGTCTCCCATGTATTGATACTACACATGCATCGGGTGATTATATGCAATGGTACCGACCGAGGACGGTGATGTACATATCCAATCCTAGTCAACGCCCTACTTTTCCAGAAGGGTACCACGGCGATGGTGCACGTGCAGATTATCTAGTAAGTAATTATTCTTTTTTTCTTATTGTTTTTCTTTTTCAAATGACTTTAGTAAAACTAATTTTAACTTTTACGGTAGATAGATTCCATGGCTAGATTGTACTACATGTCGTTAGACAACCTGACTGATCACCAGACGATACTCTGGAAACTAGTACTTGGGCACAGATCAGACATTTTGCCTCTCAGTCACTACATGCAGTAGGCGAATCTACTCGTCTTGATCTTCGGCCTCCGGCAGTTCCTGTTTACGTTCGACATCCACACCAGGCACATGATCCACATAGAGTAGAGCGGGCTCCGCGGATAGGCGAGCAACACAGAGGTGGTTGTCGACGTCGTTGAGTTCCATCTCCTCGGCCCCATGTAGATGCTGGATCCCCTCATGTTATTATACCATTTGAGGATGACACTTCACACATACTTTCGCCAATACGCACTCCGGTGGGTCCATCATCTTTCGGACAGTCGTCCACTGGGCCAGATCCAGAGCATACTGGTCCAACTGTTTCAGATGAAGAACATGAACATGAACACGAACAAAACATAGCTTCGGAGGCGCAAATTGCTCACCATACTCAACAGCAAGACACTCCTCTATTTATGTCCGTCAATCAAAAAGGGTGCCTAAGCCTAGAGAGTGATATTGAGATGGTACGGCGGGAGATTTGGAGATCATGGACATTGACATTTATTATTACTTCTCGCAATTATGTGTGATTGATGTCCGTTATTTGTATATCATTGTTCGCCCTTGTCGGGTATTTTTTTTATTATTATTAGGTTTTTATTTACGTTTTTTAGCCCTTGTCGGGATTTTATGGATGTTTGTTGCCCTTGTTAGGTATGGTTGTTGGCAGGGAGAATGTTCGTAAAATAGGGGAGGTTATGTCAAAATTTTATCAAAAAATATGATAAATTAATAAATTTGCTTTCTTACAACATTTCATTCGTGTAATATTTCATTAATGTTATAATTTATGGTTTAAAGATAATGGTTTAGTATTCCTATTTATCGTATTAAATAAATGTTTACGATTTAGTGTTTAAGTGATTTTATCTTACAGCCAAATCTTTCTTTAATTAACAAAAATATCAAACATTTTTCTATTTTTGTAATAATGCAAAAAAAAAAAAAAATTTCCTTCGCAGAATACAAAGAATCAAATGTTTTAAAAAAAAAACATTTTACAAATTTTTTTTTTTGACCTCGCATTCGATAAATGCGAGGTCACAAAATTATTATTTTTTTTTAAAATTTTTGACCCAATTAATAATCAATGAACTCGCATTTGGGAGATGTGAGTTCCCCCTCCGGAAATTAAATTTTCAATTGACATAGAAAAAGAACGATTTTTGAAACAAGCACAGTTTTAAAAATTTCTCACCAATAATTCCACTTTATGCCATCGTATTAGCTTTTTAACCTCCTCAAGGAAGGACGTGTGCTAATACCACGTATATTCCAAATTAAGGCATTAATCATTGGAAAAAAGCTGCTGAGAAGCATTAGAGATCTTTGCTACTTGTCGAGTTAAAATTGTACAAGTAAGAAGGAACTGTCTTTATTTACGTCTCTTATTTTGTCCCTGCTGTAGGGTGACTGTTGAGATTGGGAGAATTTTTTCAGTACCTTATGCATGAATTCGTTAAGGTGAAATATAATCTGCCCTCGCGCCTGCCATGGCCAAACCACTTCATCTGAATCCGAGAGTGTACCCAATATGTCTTGTTCATGCATGGGTTGTCGTCCCTTTTTGTGTCTGAATTTTTCACGATGATCATCCAAAATATTTCCAAATGGCTTTACTCGTGACTGTTGGGCTTTTTTGACTAATTGAT
Source organism: Cinchona pubescens (assembly GCA_025175665.1). Taxonomy (NCBI): domain Eukaryota; kingdom Viridiplantae; phylum Streptophyta; class Magnoliopsida; order Gentianales; family Rubiaceae; genus Cinchona; species Cinchona pubescens. The sequence goes on along the minus strand of JANKKI010000075.1, from coordinate 7,214,285 downwards.
CCTGATTAATCCCCTGGCTTACATCTTCGAGTACGGGGGATTTCTCAACTTGATCTATTGGAGCCTTTTCTAATAGCAAAGGAGGAGCCTATCGGGGGTTATTGTGGAGATAGCAACAATTGCAAGTTTTTCTAGTTGACTTTCACTTGATTGCTACAAAGGTTTTGCCTTCCACTCAATTTAATTAAACTAAGACGGAGAGAAATCTATCCTTAAGTAATTGAATTGATAGGATCTAATTGTGTGAGAATTTAGAATTGGGTTGATAATTGGAAATTGAACTTCTATTCGTTATAATTGGACCGATTGATTTGTAATTAGATTAATTATGGGAAATTACGTCTAGCTTGGTACCTAACTCATCTTTTTAAATATTTGAAAACACTTTTTTATAATTTATTATTGTTTAATTATATTCATTTAATTCTATTATATTTTAGTTTAGTTTAATTCTAAAAACCCAAAAAATATTTATTTATGATTGCCTGAATAGAAATTGTCAAAAATCTTTCAATACTTATCTGAGCATTCCTATTCACTCTTTTATAATGATACTATGGACTTCTGGATTAGTGAAAAGTTATAAATAGCTTAATTTAAACTTTTCCTACATCTAACATCACAAACACACTGCTAAAACAGAGACACTCTCCCCACCCCCTCCCAAATTAGATGGAACATTATCATTAATGTTTCCATCACAGCACAGAAGAAAACACAATAGAAACGGATAACTCTCCTATGAAAAGTAGCAAAGGTAAGTAACACTCAAACGATCCCGGATGGACCAGCTCCAACCCCATCATTATTTAAATCTTCTATGTTATCCAAACTAGAATCACTACCATCCTCGAAGAATCATCCGCAGCAAAATGCCAAGCAAGTGCCTTGGGCTCATTAGGCCAATGACTCATGTTAAAAGGGTACACTAAGTTTAGTTTCCATGCGTGAATATCGAGCTTGGGATGAATGGTATGCAAGCTTTCACTGTAATATCTAAAAACATATCACTGAGTAGCCTTGCAGACTGGAGCCCAAAAACGATAATCTACAGCATTTGGATGCAATGGCCTCGGAATAGTCTCCTCAGTACGAACCTACCTACCTTCATAAACATCGTTATCATTTTCCTTATCACAGGATTCCACTAACACATCCATCTCAAGAAAAGAAAGCCGTATCGGACTTTTCCCTTTTACTCCTCATAATACGAACAAAGGTCCTGCTATTAATATGCTTTGTTGAAGCTATACTCAACTTGCATTTTGGAATCATACTTGACATAAAACATAGGTTAGTGAAGACAGGAAAAATATCTAATCTCTTCATTGTTTCCATTCCTGTTGATTAATCTTGATTAATCACTAAACCAACATCAATGGACCATCAGTGCAACAAAACATAAAGAACAATAGCAATCTCCAGGGTAATATAACTAGCATCTGAGTTGGCATCATTGTCTTTAAAGCAAAATGCAGCCAAACTCGCCGGTCTTTTATCCACCTACTCTTACCATCCATAAAGGTTCTTATAATAGCATTGTAATCAATTCTCCCAACCATATACTCATCAAGCTGATTATTAGGAACACTCAGGGTACCAAGAAAGGTATTCAATCAATTAGGTGCAATACTCACATATTGGTTACGCATCCGAACTGCATCATCATTTAACTTCATAGTATTGCCAAGGAATTCAAAAACAATCTCATGGTCACCTACTGATCAAGAAGATTACAAAAATTAGTCCAACCTCTGTCATGAATCTTTCCAAGAAAATACATACAAAGATGTTTAGACATATGACAAGTAGGTATTGGTGCAAAAGTCAACGTAAAATAACATTCAGGATAGTGAACTATAAAAATTACGCAACCATAGTTAAGCATTTTGAGCCTCTTCACTAACAAACATCCTTACATCCTCTCATCCCAAGGAGAAAGGTCATTAAATTTCCTTCTACCTTTTGATGCCATGGAATTCAAGATAAAGGTCATATAAGGGAACAAAGAAACAAACTTTCCCACAATTCACAAAATATATGCAAACAATTACCAAAATTTCAACTATGTAGTATCAAAAAGAAGGCCCAAAAGAGATTGGCTTCAATAAAGAATAAGGATTAGAAAGATCTCATTAGATGTTTTGAGAAAATTTGGTTGAAGTCACTTGCAATTGTTCGCCCCTTTCACTTGCTACCCTTGATTTCTCTAATGTTCTTCAAATAGATATAGACGATGAATACAGAACAAAAGAGAAGTGGGCTCAATAGGATTCAATACATAAGAGGAAGTAGAGATCAAGAATTGAGGTTGATGGAACAAAAGATGGAATGGGAAACATTGAGGTTTAAAGGAAAGAGGGAATTTAGAAAAGATTGGAGGGAATTTAGAAAAGATTGTAGGCTGAAAAAGAAACAAGGTAAAAAGAATTTAGTTCAATTGACTCGTAGGGTTGAAAACTGTGGCTCATATTGAATGAAATCCGTTGGACCCATAAACTACTACAGGCCTGATGTACTGCGTCGTAATGCCATGGCACTACATTTGCCTTGGAATAGAAAGCCATGGCATCTAGTCCTTGGAATCTCGTCCATGCTGAACGCTGAACATGAAGGCTGTTAACTCTCCAAAAAAAAGTATTTTCATATATTTTTAGCTTTGTTTTGATCGTAATTTGAGGGTTTTAATTTATAAAGTATGATTATTTTTGTAACTTTATACCCTAAGTCCATAAATTAGGTTTTTATTATTTTTATGTCAAAAATGTACATTTAGGCCTTGCAAATGTGTTTTTGTAGGTTTTATTTGTAATGGAGGTCAAAAGGGGCAAAAACGAAGCCAAGCGTGTCAAATGGATAAACAAGATCTGGCATCTCTACCGAAAGCAACAGGGGCGCCCAACCCTGGTGCTTGGGCACTACCAATGCCCAGAATTGGCAAAGGCACCCAACCACCTATTCTAGCAGTTTTTACTGATTTTTATGATTTTGACCTGGGTGTTGGACATTCTTTATCCATTTTCTTGTTAACCCTAATAGGTACTGTATAAGGGTTATGTTAGGTCATTAATTAGCATAGAAAGCACTAGGCAATCAACAGAAAAATATCACACAGCTGGAAATAAGAGAATCAACACAAGTAACGATCGTTGGTGAAAAGAGCAAGGGAGAAGAGGAGAAGACTCGACATGACAACCCTAGTTTTTTGTTCACTTCCCTATTTCTTGTTTTCAATATGCTATTCACGATTGTAATTGAATTTTGTGTTGTATTAATTGGTCAGATGATGCACTAAATCCTAATTCTAGGGTTTCATTCATGCCATGGATTTCGATTGATTTGATTTATTTCATTCATGATTATAATCTTATATGGTGTCCATGCTTGATTTCCTTAATTATATGGTATTAAATGCATTTATAAGCCTAATCAACTTATAAATTGATTAGAACCCTAATTCAGAAATTGAAAAAGAGCTTTAGGCAGAGTTTGGATGGAAGGAAATAGAAGGAAGAGAAAAGAAAGGAAAGGAAAGCTAGACTTTTTCTTTCTTTGGGAGTTTTAGGTGGATGGAAAAGAAGACAAAGGGGGGGAAATGGATAGATAAAAATTTAAAAAAAAATTCCTTCATAAGTAGAAGGAAATGAAAGGAAAAGTTACATTACCTTACAATTAATTATGAAATGTTATATTTGTCTTTCAAACATAATACAAAAATATCAAAATGAGGGACGCTTTAGTATAATTACTAACATTAATGAATTACAAAAGTCCAATTGAAGTTGACAGAGTGGTCCTCTTACTTATCCTTGATTTTTTAAGAATGTATTAAGTCAAGACTGTAAGCATTTAATTCATCAATAAAGCTCCTCGAGTTTTGGCAAAAAAAATTAAAAAAAATTGGTTTCAAAAATCCCAAACAACTTGGAGGAAACTTCTGTTCCCTTCTTTTCCCTTCTTATTAAAAACTTTCCTTTCTTTTCACTTCCTTCCTGAACTCCCAAACTCAAGCTTAGGGTTAGGAATGGGTCTAATTAGCCTTTGTTCAAAAGTTCTATAGGGAAGGACGGATGTTTCATGAATACGGATCAAAAAATACCTATTCACCTTAGGTAGTCCTAAAGAGTGGTCATCTATGCATTAAGTTTGGCTCAAATTCGCATAGAAATATAATGAATTGGCTAGGTTTAGTAGATTTGTGAGAAAAATTGAAAGATAACTCATAATTACATAAGACTCTGGACTAGTAAACGACATAAGTGAATCAAGAAATGATAGAATGAGCAATTGGATCAATTGAGGGGATTGGAAAGGGACAAATGAACCCTAGATAACTCAATTATCGACTTTTTCCACTGTTTACTTGAATTATTTCCTTATTCTTATTCTATATTATATTATTTACCTGTTCCACTCTATCGTTTCTTAGTTTAGATAGGATCAAAAGTGTGAGGTTTAGGTTCTTAGTAAGGTATTAGCATAGTACCTCTAGAAATGATACTTTTCTCATCATTATATTACTTGTTCGATACATATACTTGCGTACTCCGTGAGTCGTGTCTAGTAACAATCACCACACAAATTAGTTATTGGCACCCTTGTTGGGGACACAGTTCTAACACTATATAGTCTATTAATATCTAATTAAGCATTTTAATTCTAGTCTAAACATAAATTTTTCATTTATTTGTTTTTGTTTTGCATTATTTTCTTTTTCGTGTTTTGGTTGGCAGGTTCTTGTCATTTATGCCAAGAAAGTCAAACAGGGATTCTACCCTTAAATCTTGAAATTGACCGAACCACACATCGACTATGAAATGAAGTTAGATGAGGATTCCAACTTATAATTGAGATGGCAGGTGATTAGGTTCCAGGCAACCCGGTGAAACCACGCCAATTGAACAAGGAGGATAGCCGATCCCTTTAAGGGACTTTGCTATGCCAACTTGGATGGACTTCAGTCAAGCATTATCAAGCTACAATGAAGCAAACCAGGTAACCATCAAAGGCCTGGCCAACTTGCCCCCTAAAGTCCAGTTAGTGCTATTTACGTCATACATATGTTGCAAGCGTTTTCCCGGGCCGAGCCTAAATTTTTTATTAGAAACGGCAAGCAAAGCCCGAAGGCTGCTATCCCAATAGGCCAGTGGGCAGAACGAGGAGAGGACCCGACAATCACGGCTGCCAATCCAAGCGAATAACTTTGAGTTGAAGCCACAAATTATTCAAGTGGTTCAAACATCATCTATGTTTGGTGGAGCACCAAATTATGACTTGAATATGCACATATTCAATTTTCTTGAAATATATGACATATTTCATCATAACAGGGTATCTGATAATGCAATCCAACTCCCACTTTTTCCATTATCTCTCAAGGATAAAGCCAAAGCTCATAGGCCCTAGGTTCCATTACTATATGCATACGAGAACGGTTTAGTACAAAAGTTTTTTAGTAAATTTTTTCTACCTTTTATAACAGCAATTGAGAAATGATATTACTTCTTTTGTGCAACAGGATAATGAGCCACTCTTTAAGGCATAGGAATGGTTCAATGATTTACTAAGGTTGTGTCCACATCACGTCTTACTAGGCTTGTTGCAAATTCATACATTTTACAATAGGTTGCATGTGTCGGTCCAGACCATAATTGATATAGCAGCCGGCAGGGCGATAATGAGTAAAAGTTAGTAGGAGGATATGTAGATGCTTGAAGACATGTTCTCAAACAACTACCAGTGGGAAAATGAACAACATGCCTAGAAAAACAACAAGAATGTACAGTGTGGAGCCATTCACCATAATAGCTGCACAAGTGGCGGCCCTTACCAAAAAACTAGATGGGGTGCATATTCAGCCAAAACAAGTCTAATGTATGGCAGCAGCTTGTGAAATATGCCACGAAGGACACCCCACTGAGCAATGCCCAATTAATCTNTCTGGAGATTGTTAATCACATAGGTAATTTTAGTCAATCATAGAGCAACCCATACTCTAACATGTACAACCCTGGTTGGAGAAACCACCCTAACTTTTCCTGGAACAATAACCAACAGGCTGGTGCTAGTAGCTCAATGAGGCCACCAGTGTCGCTTAGATTCCAAGGAAAGAATAGGCAAACCCAGCCAATCCTAGAAAAACGAAATAGCATGGAGGACCTCTTGCAGCAATACATCACCAAAACTTATGCAATGCTTCAAAATCAGAATGCCATTCTCCAAAGCCATACAGAATCGATAAGAAACTTGGAGACCCAAATGGGGCAAATCGCTAGTCCCATAAATAATAGACCCCAGGGTTTTTACTTAGTGACATGGAGGTTAACCCAAAGAATGATGGTAGGTAGTAATGCAAAGTGGTTACTCTAAAATTGGCAAGAATTAGTGGCCAAAAACCAACTAGAGAAAGCAAAATGAGCATGAAGAACAAGTAACAGTTGAAGAAGAAGAAATGGGAGAGAATAAGCAATCTAGAAAGTATCAAGTCAAGCAGCCTTTCCTTCCAGTACCTTATCCATAGTGGCTCAATCAATATAGGTCAGATGGTCAGTTTTGTAAATTTTTAGAAATTTAAAAAAAAAATCCTATTAGCATTCCTTTCGCAAAGGCATTAGAACAAATGCCTAGTTATGTCATGCTTATGAAAGAACTATTATCTAGAAAAAATATCACAGACTTTGAAACGATAGCTTTGACGGAGGAGAATAGTGCAGTTCTCCAACAAAAGTTAGTGCCAAAGCTTAAGGATCTTGGGGGCTTTACCATTCTCTACACGATTGGCACATAGTTTGTAGGTAAGACCTTGTGTGATTTATCAGCACGTATTGATTTAATGCCCTTATCAATTTACAAAACTTAGGATAGGAGAAGTAAACTGATAAATATGATCCTCCAACTGGCCGATAGGACTCTGGCTCATCCACGAGGCATCATTAAGGACGTCCTGGTAAAGGTTGTATAAGTTTATTTTTCTTGTTGACTTTATAATACTTGTTTATGAAGAAAATGTAGACATTCCAATCATTCTAGGAAGGCCATCTTTAGCAATTGGAAGAACTCTAATTAATGTATAAAAGGACAAGCTTACCATGAGAGTCCAAGACAAAATGGTAAGGTTTTTAAAGCTACGGATATCCCTTAACCAGTCGAGGAATGTTGTGTGCTATACACAGTCACAAGAATAATAAAGATGGAGGACGATGAGTCAAAAATATAGGTAAACCCTGTAGAACCCAAGGAAGAAGTTGAGGCAAGAGAAGAGAGTAGTGAGTGGAGGACAAAATATTATGTACTTCATCTGAGGAAAGCTCATATTCGAAGGACCAACAAGAAAATATTGAACTAATGAAGCTTATTTAGGATTTTAAAGAGCTATACCTAAGGCAATTACCACAAAAAATGGAAGATCTAGGTTGTTCATAGTCTCATGCCTAATCGACACAATGGTAGTTGAACGATTAGCCTCTAGGCTCAGCATTGTGTAACCTAGAGGCATGTATAAATCTAATGTCTTTGTCATTGTTCAAGGAAATAGCGCTAACTATATCACACAAAACCAACAAACATATTCAACTCACAAATAGGAGTATGAAAGAAACCCTACGAGTCATAAATGACGTGTTGGAAAGTGTGAATCAATTCACTTTCTAGTAGATTTTGTGGTCGCCAACATGGGAAAAGAAGAAGATTTGGATGCAGTTGCATGGATATTTGTACAACGATTCCTTACCACTGTAAAGCCATCATAGATATGGAATTAGGAAGTATAATCATAATTTCGAGTAATGGTCAATCTCATTCTTAATCATCCAACCCAAGAAATGCCCTCACGAGCACTTTACATGCTTGAACATGTCAGAAACAGGTGACACAAGTGACGTAATTAATGACTCTCCAATCACTTGAAATCATGAAAATAGTGGTAACATCAAGTTAAAGACATTAAACAAGCACTTAGAGGGAGGCAACCCACGTTTCCAGTAACTCTAAATTAATGCTCTTACTTAACTTCCAATTTTTAACGTATTTTATTTTTAGACTAAATTAAGTTAATTTGATGTTTTAGGTCTTAAATGATGCTTGGAGGGAGTTTATAAAGAAATTTGAGCAACATACAAAAATGGTCCAAAAATGTACCAAAATGGTAAAATGGCTCACAGCCGAGCACGGGTACCAATGGGAGCCATACCAAGCCACTGTAGGCTAGGCACTGGATGTGCCCACAGACCTGGGAAGTATGCCCAGGCAGCAACCTGATGGGATAAGTAGGACTACAAATTGCAGTCCATTCATTCTCTACTCCTCCAACCACCTTCAGAACATCCCTAAACACCTCTAAACCCTTCTCCATCCTTCCTCACACAAAACCCAATCCAATTACACCATAATTATTGAATATAAATATCAAAAAGTGACTAAATTGCTGCAATTTTTCAGATTTAAGAAATAGGATAAAAAGGCACAAATGAAGAACTCCAGCAAGAGGATCCTTCTTGGGAAAGTTGCTAAGAGCCAACAACAAGCAAAAAGTCTTTCAAAAGATGCAAATTGGTGAAATCCTTCTCATTTAATTCTTTTTAACTGATTTTATTCCATATATGTAAGATTAAATGGTGGGTTCATATGTTCATAGTTGTTTATGAACTTGAATCTTTTTACTTGAAATTGGATTGTTTGGCATCTTAGGAAGATTTTTTGGTATAATTTGCGCTACTTGGTGTATGAGTACTTCAAATTGGTTCAAGTCAAGTTCAATTTTGTCTCTATATTGAAAATTTTATTATGCCTCCCAAGGGTAAATATTTGGCAAGGGGTTTAGCTCCAAGAGGAAATTTGATAAGAAAAATTTTACCTCTCAAAAAAATTTATAGCGGTATGAAGAGGGGTAAACAATAAAAACCTACTATGTGAAAGGGGGTTTAACTTGGACTTAGATTGAGCACATAATGACCTAAGGGCCTAGATACAGAAAAAACATTTGTAAGTAGAATTAGGATACATTGGTTTGTACACATTCGGAAGTTACTATAGAGGAAATAGTTAGAGAGTTCCATGCTAATTTCTTAGAACATGATAATGAAATTGTTTTTGAGCAAGCGGTCAAAGTTCTATACACATGTGAATCTTTAAACTCTTTCTTTTGCTTCGGAAAAATAGATAATGATGGTTTATTTCATTATCAAAATTAATTTGAACTAGATTTGGATTTGATGGTTAAAACTATATGCAATAGTGTTGAAGTGACTTGTAAAAGAGCACAAAATGCTTTAAGAACAAAAATTTCATTCCAAGTAGTTATTTGAGTGCTATTGCAAAAAATTGGTTTAATTTCATAAATACCAACTTAATTCCAGCCGATCATGCCACACACATCACTATTGATAGAGTTTTGTTGCTATTTGCCTTATTGAAGGGTATTTAAGCGATGTTGGCCATCTTATTGATTCTTAAGTTTTGTATACGGCCAAAACCAAAAGTAAAGGATTACGGTTCCCTTGTTTAAACACCCAACTGTGTCTCCATGCAGGTGTAAAATGGAATGAAGGCTTAATGATAAAACCTATTGATGGACGAGCCATAATGAGAATGCTTACGAAGGAAGAAAGGAAACCCAAAAGCAGTGGGGCAAGCTCTAGTCACTCCACAGGCTCGATTTGCGGCATGGATGATAGGTTGTTAAGGTTGAAGAGACAAATGGAGCAAGCACAATAATACATGAAGGCCATGGATAGGTTTATTACCTATATTGGCAAGGCCTCTAGGGTTGATAGGAATGGAGCTCTAATTCTACTATAGACACCTACATTTGATGAGGATGATAAAGAAAAGATGATGATGATGATAGTGATGAAGAGGAAGAGAAAGATTCTACGAGTGATGATGATGATGATGAGGATAAGGAGTAAACGCCATTCACAGATATAAGGGGAGTGTTTATTTCTCATTGTACCTTTGTGTCCTAATTAATTTTCTCCCTGTGTGCGAAATATTTTTGATAGTGTTTCATTATACACAACCTTTAAGTTGCAGATAGTGTTTATGATTGGTGGTGTTGATTTTTGTTGATATTTAGTTATTTGTGGTAAATATATGTGTTAAGAGTTTTGTAATTGTTTGCTATGGAGGTAGTTTTTATGTTTTGTATAATTTTGTGGTGTTTGTTAGTAATTAGATTAGTTGTATTTCATTTATGTTTGGTTGGCAATTTTGAATTTTTTTTTTGAAAAAATTCATAAAGTTTTTCTATTTCTAGGAAGTTATTATCAGTTTTGAGGATCTAACTTATATAAAAGCCTCCCTAGCTACTAGATGATAGATTTCAGGATTTCTATGCCCTCTTTGACTGAAGTATTGTACAAGGCTAAACCAAAAAGATTTTCTTTTTTAGTGTCTTGTTTGAATTCATTAATTTTTGCAATACATGTCAAGGGTTTAAAATGTTTCAAAGTGGAACTAATCTTGTTAGAGTTTATGGCCATGCATATAAGTTTTCTATTGCTCTTTGAACCCTTTGACTTGTAAAGTATGTTATCACTATATACTTAAATATATTCCCTTTAGTGAGGGTGTGAAAAATGAGATGAACTTTAATGAGTGTTAATCATGATTGCCTTGCGATATTTTTTTTGCTTGTGACATTCATCAGAATTGTGTGAAATGATATGCTTGTGAAATATGAGTACAGTTTAGACCAACAAAATGATTTGTGCAAGTTCTTTGGATAGTTTGAGCGAAAAAGCCTATCTAAATGTCATTTTATCCTTGGTTCCCCTTTTGAGTCTTAAGCCTTAATTCTTTGTTTAACCATATTATTTTAGCCAATTTATTTCATTTTATTTTATCATTATTTCTTCCCATCTCCTTAATAGTTAATGTTGGTGGTGTACAGTATCAATACTATGTGCACGTTGTTATGGATGGTTGGGAAGAATATGGGTTTTGTTTGTTCGGGAAAAGTTAAAATTATACATTTTGTTTGATGAAAACCCTCTAAATGTTGAAAAGTTAAAAAAAAAAAAATGTCCAAAAAAACAGGAAGAGAAAAAAAGTGAAAAGAAAAGAAGAAAAAGAAAAAGAAATAAAAGAAGGATAATTCCTTCTAAGCTTATTTTCAAGTGTTACAAATAAAGGACAATTCCTTCTAAGTTGTAGTAAAGAATGTGCATCTTTGCAGATAGATCTCATTATCTTAAGCTTTCTCTCTCTAGGAAATTCTCCACTTTCTCTCTACCCCTAAGCCCTCCAACCCTTGATTAGAGGGCAAAACATGCCATCTTTCAGTGTTGTTTTACAAGATAATCATGTTTCTTACTCTAGTGCTGTTGAGGTGCCCATTCATGATCAGTTGAAAACCTTTCATTCGTACAAATAAGAGCCAGCAATCTTCATCACAGAGTAAGAGATCAGGTGTTAACAAAGCCTTTTCAGTAAACTTTGGTTGGAAAATCCCAAGGGATAAGCCAAGTGTAAAAGTTTTGAGATAAAGCTTCCAAATGATTGGATTTAAAGGGAATTTCACCTTGGGTTTCATTTATTACAAGCTTATATTCTTATATGTTTTACTTTAGAGGCTGATTATCTAAGGTGCTAGTTGAAGACCACATGGTTCATTGACAGATATTTTGAGAGTCCTCAAGTGGCACCTTCTTTTCAAGCTAGAGGTGGAACCATCTATTGTTCCTATTTGGATTACTTTTACAGGATTGCCTTGTGTGTTTTATAGTAGACATTCAGTTTTTTCGTTGGCTCAAGCTATTGGTCAACCTATAAAGATTGATTTGGCAACTGAAACTATTAGCAGGCTAAGCTTAGCTAAAGTGTGTGTTGAAGTAGATGTGCTTAAACCACTACCACATTGAGTTTGGTTAGGTACTCAAGAATGGTTTTTGGCAAAAAGATATGCTATGAAGAATTGCCACTGTATTGCTCAAAATGCTGTTGGCAAGGGCATAACATAGAGAATTTTCAAGCTGGTTTGTAGAACTTTAAGTCTGGAAAAAAATTCACTGATCAGCAGAGCAATTGAAGTATCATCGGCAACAACACCCACAGCACCAGCCTGCTCCTCAGCAGCAATCTCTAAACCAACAGTAGAAGCATGGTTAGACTAGGTCGAGCCAAAAATTTGAAAGAAGCGGGATCTTCCTTCCTTAGATGGGATTCAAATTTCAAAGTGGCACCTCGTTATTAAGGATGGTAGCTCTTCTGGAACAGATAACGAGAAGAATAAGGAAGATTTGAATAAGTCCACAGGTGATAAGGATGTGGAGATTCAAATTCTATCATCTCTAACAGACACTCTTCTTCAAACTCAAACTGACATTTTGGAGATTGAAAACCACCATCCAGTTGTTGCTCCTATTCCTCAGGACATTGCTCAGCAGGAGAATCCACTAAATGATTTTCCAACTTTTCAAGAAAACCCACAACCAAGATCCATGCAGGAAGCTAAGATAGTTATTCAGGAAAGTTTTCTAGAGAAAAAAAAAAGGAATTGAGCTTCCAGAATCAAATAATATTCAAGTTTTAGTGGTGAATGATCTTGGGTTAGTCAACTTCCCCTTCAATCAATGATGCTGCAAATCTTTTAGGGAGTGATGAACCTGATGTTATGAAAAATAGGGTTTCCCAGATAGTTGCACAGAAGGAATTCTCACAATCCCTATCTGGGAAGGAAACACCTAAGCCTGATAGTTTCACTTTGTTAGTTCAAATCGGACTAGAAAAAGAAGTATATGTTAAGGGTTTGAATGTTATCACCAGAAGTGCATCACTATCAATCAAATTGCCTCATCTACCAACTGTTTCCCAATGAATACATTGATCTCGAATTTAAGAGGAGTAGGGAATAAACCAACTATTAGGCATTTAAAAAAGCTTATCAGGATAAAGAACGTTCACTTTGTGGCTGTTTGGGAGCTTATGCTAGAGTTGCCAAAAGCTGTTGAAACGAGTGCAAAAGTAGGGTTTCCTAATCTTGCTACTAACAAATGTAGTTCAATATGGATCTTTTGGTCTCTTCAGTCAATGGTACATATTTTGGATGCTCAAGAACAAGTAGTTCACTTGGTTGACATATCTATTGATCATGGAAGCTTTTCTGAGCCTATAGTAGCTTCTATTGTTTACGCAAAATGTACTACCCAAGAAAGAGGTTATTATGGAGCTCTTTAAATAATTTCTCTTCCTTAGTGAAAGGGCCTTGGATGGTTGAGGGGACTTCAACACTATTATGGAAGCTTCATAATACAAGGGGTATGCCAGACCTAATTTGCAAAGTATGTGTGATATTAATGCTTCTTTTAATCAGTATGGTCTTCTCGTCATTCCTTATTCGAGTCCCATATTTACTTGGATAGGGAATAGGTTTAAGATTGCTATCTTGAAGATATTAGATAGGGTGGTTTTGTAATTAGCAATTCATCAATGCTTTTCAAGATACTTCTGTAGCACATTTAAACAAGATCTGTTCAGATCATTCCCCCCATCTATTTTCTTTGGTGTCATCCAACTTTTGCGGTCCTAAATTGTTTTGTTTTCTCAATGTGTGGGTGAATCATCACTCTTTCAAGGATGCAGTGAGTGTAAGAATAGATGGGGTCAATATTGTGTAGGCCACCTTTGCAATGCTTTGTAAAGCTCAAAAGGCTTAAATATGACCTTAAGAGCTGGAATAAGGTGCAGTTTGGTAATATTTTTTATAAGGTTAATGTGGCTGAGGGAAAAGTCAGTAGGAAAGAAGAGTTGTTCTGCAATCCCCTTCAGCCACTAATCATGAAGATTTAGCAAAGGCCAAAGTTTAATTAATTAGACATATTGCTAACGAAGAATGCTACTGGAAGTAAAAATCCTGGTTTAAGTATCTAAAAGAGATAGATCAGAACAGCAAGTTCTTTTCATTCCTTTCTTAAAATAAAAAGGAACAACTTATGTGTGAGAATAATTAAGAATGCTGATGGAGTTTGGCTTGAGGATAGGCAAAGTATCAAATTAAAGGAAGTGGAATTCTACCAAGACCTGCTCACTACTATGGACACTCATCAAGATAATCAACTACTTGATGTTATTCCCCATTTAGTTAATGATGAAGAAAGAGACAGCCGAACAAGGAGTTATTGATAATGCCTACTTTAGAGGAGCTGAAAGGGATGGTGTTTTCCTTATATTCTTTTAGTGCTACTGGGATGGACGGTTTCAATGGGTTTTTCTTTAAGTCTTGTTGGGAAATTATTTCAGATGACTTGCTGGCTGCTACTATAGAATTCTTTTCTGGATAGTGTTTCCCTAAAGCAATTTCTAGTACCCTTATCTGCATGATTCCTAAAGTGAATAACCTTTCCTCTTTTGGAGACTTTAGACCTATTAGCTTATGCACTTGTACCTACAAAATAGTGACTAAGTTAATAGCTAATAGATTGTAAAAGCTCTTGCCAAGACTAATATCAGTGGAGCAATGTGCCTTTGTGCAAGGGAAGAGCATTTAGGACAACATCTTATTTGCTCAAGAAATGGTGGAGTTCATTGATAAGAAAGTTATAGAGAGTAATATGATTTTACAGTTGGATTTGTATAAGGCCTTTGATAGGGTTTGTTGGAGTTTTCTTTCCCAACTCAAGTTTTGAAGAAATTTGGTTTCTCTAATCAATTCACCAAACTCATCCATAATTGGGTTGTTGGCTGTTAGTTCTCAGTATTATTCAATGGATTATCTTCTAGTTTTTTCCAATCAACAAGAGGATTAAGGCAAGGAGACCCTATTTCACCCCTCATATTCATCATTGTTGCTCAGGTATTCAATAGGGGTTTGCAAATTGAATTTTTGGCTGGTAATATTCAGCATTATAGGACCTTTAGGCATTGTCTTCTAATAATTCACTTGGCATATGCTGAAGATATCAAAATTTTTCTTAATGGGGGAAAGAGCTCACTTATCAGATTATATAAATTCATTGCAAAATTTGAAGCTACTTCTAGACAACTAATTAACAAGCTCAAAATTAATTTCTATTTCTCCACCAAATGTTCACCTTTAAGAGCAAAATTAATTTCTCGAATCATAGGTGTGTCTTGGAAGCCTTTGCCTATTTCTTATTTGGGGGTTAGATTGAAAAGAGAGAAGGAAAACTAGAGATCTTTTTCAACCAGTGATTGAAAAGATTGATGCTAAATTATTTGGCTGGAAATCAAAGGTTCTTTTCGTAGGAGGAAGACTTTTGCTTATTAAACATGTGTTAAGCTCAATTCCTTTATATTTGATGTTTATTTTAAAGTCTAGGCAAAGTCTATCCTCCAGGATATGGAACATTTATTTGCTGATTTCTTTTGGGTGAAGTTGAAAGGGGAAATAGAAAGCATTAGTGGATCTGGAATAAGATAGCCATTCTTGAGCTAGAAAATGGCCTAGGGGTGGTGAATCTTTCTGACATGGCTACATGGTTATCCATTAAACTTTCGTGGTCTTTTAGAACAAGGTAATCACTTTGGAGTGATTTTATGAGAGCAAAATATTGCAGGAATATCATTCACCCCTCATTGGCCCAGCTATTAGCATCATTTTCATCTTTATGGAAAAGAATGCTAGAGATTAAAGATGTGGTGGATAATAACATTGTGGCTTTGCTATATCTAAAGAAGGATGCATTTCTTCATAATTTGATTGCTGGCATGAAGAAGGTCTTCCTAATTGTGGCACACATCCTTTAGCTGACTTGGAGCTCAAGTAAGCTTGGGAAAAAGGGCAATGGGATATGTCTATGATTTTGGCTAGCTGTATTTTTGTGAACACCAATTGGTTTGCTAATTAAAAGCTATGGTTATCATCTAGAAAAGATTAATTTGCATGGAGGCCAAGTGCTGATGGTAAATTTTTTTGTTTCTTCTACATTTGTTTTGGGTAGGAATAAAGGCAGTATTCTATTCTCTAGAAAGATGATTTGGGATAAGAGACAGCCTATCAAAGTTTCTATCTTCATGTAGAGGTTGTTGAATAGAATTTTGGGCCTTGATGATGTTTTGAAAAAGAGAGGTTTTCAGCTTCCTCAAAATGCCAATTTTGCAACCATGAGGAATACATGAATCATCTTTTTCTAGAATGCGAGCTTACTCGAAGATTTGGAGGTACTTTATTGAATTGATTTCCTCATCCTATCCCTTATGTCTCCTATTTCAAGTAGTTTCATAATAGCTGGTAGATTTTTCTATGAATAATTTTGCTCAAAACATCCTGTGGAAGATTCTTCTTAGCTTGATTTTCTGGGAAATTTGGAAAGCTAGGAACTTCAGTTTCTTTGAAGATAGGAAAGGCAATAGTGATCATGTTATTCATGTTGTTAGAGTATCACTTCACTTAACATCATTAGCCTTTCCTTTCTCTAGTCAGCCCATCTAGCACCAATGTATTAGTGGAATGGTTAAGCGGCAGCTCCCTCCTCAAGGCATGTATAAACTCAACACTGATAGATTGTATAAAAGCTCCACTGATGTAGCAGCAGGTGGTGGAATCTTAAGGGACTCTACAAGAAGAATGGTAGTGGCCTTTGCAAGCTATTATCTTGATAAGCATTCCCGTCATTGTGCTAAAATCTCAGCTTTACTTAATGGTTTATAGATTTGTGCAGATAAAGCTATACAGAATGCTTATCTAGTTGTGGAATTAGATTCCAAGATTCTGGTCCAGGTGTTCCAACATATGACAAGGATCCTTTGGAGGATTTTGAGTACTACACAGATGTGTTTTCATTTCAGCTCCATTTGCAGTGCTTCCTTCCAGCACATTTATAGGGAAGGGAACAAAATAGTCGATTTTTTAGCTAATGTTAGAGGTGATGCTCTTTGTAACATGGTTTTTTCTTCCTCTGATCTTCCTAATGTTGCAGCTGCTCTCATCCATCTAGATAGGATTGGTATTGGAAATGTTAGATATCATAATTTGTCTAGACAGGACTTGGGTTTTCCTTCTTTGTTTAAGTTACAATAGTTGTATAGAGCTTCAAAGGGGCTGTCTTTGTTGCTCTTCATAAGACTCTAGATCACTCAAAATTACATAAGATAACTTAAAATTACATAAGACTCTAGACTAGTAAACAACATAAGTGAAAAATTGAAAGATAACTCAAAATTGCATAAGACTCTAGACTAGTAAACGGACATAAGTGAATCAAGAAATGATAGCAGGAATAAATAGATTAATTAAGAGGATTGGTAGTGGATGAGTGAATCCTACATAACTCAATTATCAACTTTTTCCACTCTTTCATTGAATTATTGCCTTATTCTTATTTTGTGTTCTATTATTTTCCACTCTATTGTTTCGTAGTTTAGATAGGATCGAAAGTATGACGTTTTGGTTCTTAGTAGGGCATTAAAATAGTCCCTGTGGGAATGATACTTTTCTCATTATTATATTACTTGTTCAATATGTATACTTGCATCATTTGTGAGTCATGTCTAGTAATAATCACCGCACGAACAAACGCCACAGCACTGAGTTTAGTGCTGTTGCAAAACACCGCAACTTTGTTGCCTAATTTGCATTTTTTCCTTCAAACCTATGAAGTTACACAAAGCTCCATTAATCTTGCAATTTTTACCTATAGAACATTCTAGAAACAATAAAATAGAAATAAAAATAAAAAGAAACACATAAATATTAAACATATTTAAATAAACGATGCAAGGATTGCCTCCCAAAAAGTGCTTTTTTCTAATCGTTAGCTCAACTATGGCATGGATGTGAGTAATTGTTGATAAATCGGATGGTTTCCCAACTGTATTCAATCAAATATCCATAATACATCTTCAATCTATGCCTACACTTTGAGACTTCCTTCAATCCCTTTCATTTCAATAGCTCCAATTGGAAATACCCCAACCATTTCATACGGTCCACTCTATTGGGACTTGAGTTTTCCAATAAGTCATCTCAACCATGAGTTGTATAAAAGTACCAAATCTCCTACCTTAAATTCTTTTTGCACTATGCGCTTGTCATGCCATGCCTTAGTCTTCTGCTTATAAATTCATACACTCTCATAGGCTTCCTTCCTAAACTCATCTACCTTATTGATGTCTAAAAGCCTTTATCACTAGCTTGTTTCCAATTCAAGTTGAGACTTTTGACTTTAAGTTTTATGCTCTATTTCAACTGGAATTTAGGTGACAGGACTTCCATGGACCATCCTAAAAGGGGACATCCCAATTAGTGTCTTGTAGGCCGTATAGTATGCCCATAAAGTATCATCAACCTTCTTCGACCAATCATTTCTTATGGAATTGACCGTATTTTCTAGAATGCGCTTGATTCTGATTGGATATCTTGACTTATCCTAAAGTTTGACATTAAGCTAAATAGATCTTGCGTCTTACTTCATACTTGGACAAAAGAGACTCAAAATGCGTATTTTTGAAATGGCTACCCCCATCACTAATGATAGCCTTAGGAATTTCAAATTTAGAAAAAATATTTTTCAAAACAAAGTTGACCACCACCTATGCAACATTGGTAGGTAAAGCTATTACTCCCATCTACTTGGAAACATAAACCATGGCCACGAGGATGAACTTGTTCGAATATGAGGTTAGGAATGGTCCCATAAAATCTAAACCCAAACATCAAACACTTCAAAAACCAAAACGATGTTCAAGGGCATTTCATTCCATGTGGTTCTTGAAATATTACCAACCTATTGGTATTCATTACACTACACCACAAAATTCCTTGCATCTTTGGACACACTCGACCAGTAAAAGCCACATTGAGGAATTTTGACAACTGTTTGTTGGGATCCATGATGTCCACTAACCAGGTAAGAATGACAATGATAAAGGATATCTACTATCTCTTCTTCAAGTACACATTGGCAAATGATTTGATCACTACTACCCAGCGATAAAAAAATAGTCCTCTCAAAAGTAATACTTAATCTTTGAAATGAAAATTTTCTTTTGAGTGGCATCCATAGAAGTAGGCACTACCTTGGTTACTAAATAATTAATAATGTCCGCATAACATGGTTGAGCACTTCGAACTGCCATCAATTGTTCATTCGAGAAATCATCATTAATCGACACTATTTCTTGGGATGTGTCTTTCAATCCTTCAAAGCATAAAAGATGATTAGCCATGATATTTTCTCTACCCTTCTTATCTAAGATTTCCTAATTGCAACTTCTGCAACAAAAGAATCTATCTAATTAGTGAGGTTTACCATCAATTTTAGAAACCAAATGTTTAAGAGTTGCATGGTCTTTATGAATAATTACTTTATTCCTAATGAGATGAGAATGAAATCTATCAAATGTAAACATAATTTCCATCAATTCTTTTTCAATGCTGGCATAATTAATTTTTCTTTCATTAGGTGTACAACTAATATAATATATGACAAAATAACCTTGTCTATCCTTTTAAACAATGCTGCTCCCTTGGCATAATCACTCGCATTACACATGATTTCAAACGCAAAGACCAATTTGGAGCAATTATAATTAGGATTGTGACCAAAGTCTTTTTTAATAGTTCAAATGCATGCATACATTGTTGGCCTAAAGCAACCTAAGAGAGGATGAATTAGGTTGTCTCTAAAAACAAACCTTTTAATGTGCTTAATAGAATTATAAACTTTATGCACCAAATAAACACTTAAGCACAAATAATCAAAAGTCAAACAGTAAACAATTCAACAATTGAAGCTCAAAAAATAAATAAGAAGATTGAGATTAAGAGTATCAAACCAAACTCTCAACCTTCTCAAGCTTGGAGCTTACATCCACAAAGAGCTTCTCTCAAGGCAACTATCAAGTTCCCAACTTGAAGTTTAGCCAATAAGAGTCTTTTCAAAGCAGGTGAGATAATAACATTTTATACACAAATGAAGATCACTCTTGCTCACACTAATTCCCTTTAGTTGAACCAAGAGTTTTACAATCACAACCTCTCTTTGTTATAGTTGTTATCTCTCCACCCTCACTCTTGAAGAACACTTACACTCTAAACTCTTTTCACAAAATTGCTTACACTATTACAACAGTTGTATCCACTATTTTTCTCACAAATAGCTTAAGAATTATTTGTAATCAATGTAGAAGTCTGATTCATTAATTTCAGGAAGATGGGTGTTTATAAGTGCTCAAAAGTGGCCTCCAACTACCTTCTAATGGCTATGCATTAAATACTGAAAAAAATAACTGGTTGTTAGATCGTTTGAACGTCTAATCCCAACTCACTACATCTGACATTCTGTCTGAACGCTTGATGGATTCTTCTCTTGCCTAATTTGGTAGTCCAATCCTACGTCCGAGCTTGTGTCCTTGCTAGACTAGTAGTTTCTGAACTTGTTTCCTTGGCTGTTTGGATATCATTCTTCATTCGAAGCATGGAGATATAAGCTTTGATTTTTGTGCTTCGGATGCTGCTTGACACCCGTACTCTGAAACTGACACCTTTTCTAATTTTTTTCTCAAACGATCATTTGCGTCTGAAGCACTATCCTTCAGATAATTATTTTCATCCAAAAGATGTGTTCTTCCTTCAGTGTTCTCTGGTCATGTTTCGGATGCTCCTTGCATCCTAGATTTGTTCCTTTGAATGATCCTTAGCATCGAACTACCTATCACTTTAAAATCATTGCCGCACACTAAACTTTAAACTATTAGAAGAAATTTGTCATCATCAAAACATGATTGAAATTCAAGAAACAATCTCTTCCTTTTTGATAATGACAAATCAGCTGGACAATCTTAAAATAACCACAAGAAATGAAGAATAAGACTGAGAAGTTTTGTTTGTTATTTCTCCCTCTTTTGGCATCATTAAAATACAAATAGTATAACACAATTAAGCTCCCCTTGAATTTAAGCAGTCATTTAACAATATAACTATTTAATAGAAGAGTTATTTAACCATAGTGCATAACCAAAATAGACATATTAGTCACAACAAATCTCATTTTCATTAAGTATCTCCCCCTTAAAGTGTGCAAGTAATCCAAGTAGTGCAAGAGGATAAGCCAAGTTCATTACTTCTCGTCAAAAAAATATATATGAGGGGATTCATATAAAATATTAAAGCATATTTCACTCGTTCCTTCCATAGTTCCTCTAATGTCAAGATTTTTTGTGAAAAAACATCATCAAAACAAGAGTTGGTCAAAAATAAATTATAAGTGATGCAATTTCTTGTGAGGAAAATTAACTTCTAACATATAACAAGTCATTTAAAAAATTAATAATCCCTCTTTCTTTTGCAAGTGGTGACTTAATTTAGACAAAATTTGTGGTACTCAAAATCATAACAAAAACTATGAAGACAAACACATTCCTATCACATAATTGATTAGTACACGAGGTTACGTTTCAAATAGGCAATTAAAAGCACATTCTTGAAAAGAATTATATTTTAAATGTTATCCATGTCATCTTAACTCATATGCTTTGAACACCGTCCATTGATGATCCATCCTGAATCCCTTGATACTCTCCAAGCATACCTACATACAGGTAACAACTTTTGGTACCCAAACTTTCTTGGATCCAATTGAGTTAGTAAAATGGTTTTGCACCCATATAGCCTTCATTCCTAGTTTTTCCTTTCTCTTGACATAACAATTTCTTTTAATATGTCCATGTTGACAACAATGATCACACATAATGTTTTTATTGCCACAATTTGAAGATTTTGACTTCACAAGGAATAAACCATTTTTTTTAAAACCAATGTTGTGAAGTTTTTATTAATGAAAATATTTCTTGTTTTCTTTCTTTTCAACCACATTTTGTTTTTTCTTCTGCAAGAAAACACTAAGATCATCTAATATTTTCTTCAATGAAGCTTGTTCTTCCTTGATCTTGGTTTTCACATCTAATCTTCTTTTCAATTCTAGTCTATTTCTCTTCAAAGCATTATTTTCCAGTGTCAACCTATTATTTTCATTCACAAGCTTATAATTTCCATTTATTAAAGCATTAATTTTGATTTTCAACTCTTTATTTCTAGCATATGATTCTTTTAAACTTTCATGTATTTTTAAAATGAATGATTCAACATCATCATCATCATCATCATCACCACTATTTTTATCACAAGTCACAAGAATCATAACTAGAGGATACTTCATTATTGCCAAGAGCTATAAAAGCTATTTGAGCTGTGTCAACCTTTTCTGCTACTTCTCCATCGAAATTGCAATCATCCCATGTAATTTAAAAATTGTTGAAATATGGGGCTTCCTTCCTTCTTTCTTCTTCTTGGAAGGGCACTCATTCGCAAAGTGCCCGGGTTGACCACATTCAAAGTATTTTTCATTTTACTTCTTAATTTCTAGCTTGGTCTTCTCTTTGACACGGTTGGAATTAATTGCTCCTCTCTTTTTCATTCTTCTTTTGTTGATGTAGTGCTTTAGGAATCCTTGGGTGATGAGTGCAAGATCACCTTCATCAAATTCTTTATCCTCCAAGTTTATGGAGCCATTTTCATCATCTTCTTGTGAAGCCTTCAAGGCAATGCTTCTATTGGCTCTTGTTTCTTCATCATCTAGAAGTTTGGATTTGAGCTTCAACTCATAAGAAGTAAGAGAGTTAATCAATGATTCAATGGACATAGAATTCAAATTTGTAGCTTCTTCAATAGCAATAGATTTTTCTTCCCATTCTTTAGACAAAGCATTCAAAAATTTTCTATTCTTTTTGCCCAATGAATATTCTTTATCCAGTGCCTCCAAATTCCTTTATAATGTCATTAAATCTACAATACATCTAATTAATGCTTTCATGAGGTTCCATTTTGAACGATTCGTATTTAGCTACAAGCAATGATTTCTTTTGCTCTCTCACACCATCACTATCCTTATGAATCTCTTTTAACTTGTTCCAAATTTTCTTAGCTAACTTGCAACCTTTCACTCTAGTGGATTCATTTGCATCTAAGGTATTATACAACACATTCATGGCTTTAGCATTCAAATTCAAATTGGCCTTGTCTTGGGGAGTTAACTCATTCCTAGTTTCAAGTCTAAGTTTATGAGTTTCCTCATCTATAATGGTGGCTTCAAAAGAACCTTCATTGACTGTATACCACAATTCAATATCTATTGATTGCAAAAAGATCTCCATTCTTTCTTTCCAACTAATAAAGTTCACACCATTAAAAATAGGTGGTCTAGTGATGGATTGACCCTCAAAAAATAAAGCATTGTTGGTTGTCATAGTGATCTTTACTCTCAAACTTATTATTGATGAAAAGTTAAGCTAAGTACCAGAAACCAAGCTCTGATACCAATTGTTGACCCAAAGCAACCTAAGAAGGGGTGAATTAGATTGTCTCTAAAAACAAATCTTTTAATGTGTTTAATGGAATTATAAACTGTGTGCACTGAATAAACACTTAAGCACAAAAAATCACAAGTAAAGATTCAACAATTGAAGCTCAAAGAACAAATAAAGAGATTGATATTAAGAGTATCAAACCAAACTCTCAAACTTCTCAAGCTTGGAGCTTACATCCACAAAGATATTCTCCTAAGGCAACTACCAAGTTCCCAACTTGAAGTTCAGCCAATAAGTGTCTCTTCAAAGTAGGTGAGATAATAACTTTTTGTATAAAAATGAGGCTCTTTCTCACACTAATTCCCTTTAGTTGAGTCAAGAGTTTTACAGTCACAATCTCTCTTTGTTATAATTGTTATCTCTCCACTCTTACTCTTGAAGAACACTTAAACCGTAAGCTCTTTTCACAAAACTACTAGTTATACCTACACTATGACAACACTTGTACCCACTATTTTTTCTCACAAATAGCTCAAGAATTACTTGTAATCAATGTAGAAGTCTAATTTATTAATTTTAGAAGGAGGGATATGTATAAGTGCTCAAAAGTGGCCTCCAACTACCTTCCAACAACTATGCATTAAAATGTTAAAAAACTAGCCGTTAGACCATTCGGACATCTGATCACAACTTACTGCATTCGACATTCCGTTCGAACAGTTGATGGACTCTTGTCTTTCCTTTGTTTGTACGTCCGATCCTACATTCGAGCTTGTGTCCGGTGCTAGGCCTGTGGTTTCTGAACTTTTTCCCTTGGCCGTTTGGACATCATTCTTTGTTCGAAGTTTGGAGATATAAGCTTTGATTTTTGCCCTTTGGACGCCGCCTAGCGTCCGTCTCTAAAGTTGACACCTTTTCTAATTTCTATCTTGAATAGTCATTTGCATTTGAAGCACTATTTTTTGAACAGTTATCTGCGTCCAAAAGATGTCCTGATTTTTCTTCAGTGTTCTCTGGTTATGTTTCGGATGCTTCTTTGCGTCCTAGCCATGTTTCTTCAGACGATCCTCAATGTTCGAACTACTTGTTACTTTAAAATCATTGCTGCACTCTAAACTTTAAACCATTAGAAGGAATTTGTCATCATCAAAACATGATTGAGATTCAACATACATTCTTCATTAAAATCAAACACTATATCCTTTTGTAATAAAGCACATAAGGGTCTAGGGAATTGGAAAAAATTATTAATAAAACTCTGATAAAATCCAGCATGTCCCAAAAAACTTTTAATTCCCAAAACATTGCAATGAGAAGGTAACTTTTCAATTACCTTAACCTTTGCCTAGTCAACTCTTATCATGTTTCTGAAATTTTATGCCATAAGACAACTGCTTCCTTAATCATAAAGTGATATTTCTCTCAATTTAAAGAAAATTTGTCTCTTCACATCTTTTAAGAACCATGGTAAGATTTTGCAGACATAATTCATAAGAATCAATCCAAAAATACTGAAATCATCTATAAATAATTTCATGAACATTTCAATCGTATCATCAAAAATAGCAAACATACATCATTAGAAAGTACTTGGAGCATTACAAAGGCCAAAGGAAATGTTTTTATAGCAAAAGTACTATATGGGCATATAAAAGTAGTTTTTGCCTAATCCTTGGGTGCAATGACTATTTGAAAATACCTGAAATACCCATCAAGGAAACAATAAAAAGCATGCCTAGAAAGCCTCTCTAAAATTTGATCAATAAAGAGAAGAAAAAAATTACCCTTTTTGGTGGCTGCATTTAATTTCCTATAATCTATGCAAATGCGCCACCCGGTAACTAACCTAGAAGGTATGAGTTTATTATACTCATTGGCTACCACCGTTATCCTCCTTTTTTGGGCACCATTTGAGCAGGACTAACTAACTCGCTATCTCTAATATGATATATAACACCGGCATCTAAAAATCTCCTCACTTCCTTCCTATCCACTTCTTGCAAAGTAGGAAGGTTTAATATACGTTGAGGTTGCCTCTATGGTTTATAGTTCTCAATGAGTAGAATTTTATTCATACAAAAAGTTGGGCTTATTCCCTTAATGTCCTCTAAGCACCAAGCAATAGTTCCACGATGTTGCCACAAAACATTAAGCAATTTAAGCAATTGTTCATTTGTCAAAAGTGCACTAATAATAACATGATAACTTTCATCAACATTAAGAAAAGTGTAACAGAGATGAGAAGGAAAAGGTTTTAGCTCAATTATGGGAGATTTGTTAGTCGGAGACTTCCCTTTACCTAAATCTTCTTTCTTGTTCTCCTTCATAAGCAACATCTTCCTTTAACATTTCCAAATTGTGTAGTTGTCCTCATCATTATTGTTATCATCACTTTCTTCCTCAAGTGTCTCTCTAATAGACACTCTTCAATTTTTAACCTACAAAAATCTTCAACAATTTCATCAATAATATCAATTCAAAACATAATCATATAAAGAATAAAACTTCAATTTTGAGAGGAATAAAAAAAATTAAATAAAACAATATCCCCATGGACTCTCAATTGGATTTTTCCATTTTGGACATCTATTTAAACTTTTTGGGTTGTTAGAAACAGCATACCAAGGATCAAAGCCATATCTTGTCTTCTTCCATCTCAAGAATAATGAAATTTGAGGGCATGAACACCTTGTCAACCTTGACAGCCACATCTTCAACTATGTCCAAGGGATATTTAATGCCTCTATTTGCTAGATGAAGAGAGACATTAGTAGGGTTCAATTCTCCTTCATTCAACTTCTTGTAGATGGAAAGGGGCATTAAGTTGATTGAGGCTCCTAAGTCATACAAGGCCTTTCCAAAGAATAATCTACCAATTTCACAAGGAATTGAAAAGGATATAGGATCCTTCATCTTAGAAGGTAGATTCTTCTAGGTTAGTGCACTGCAACTCTCCATTAGGTATAGGATTTCATCACCCAAAAGCTTAATCTTTTCTGTGAGCATCTATTTCATGAACTTATGCATAGCTATGCATACTCTGAAAAGCTTCAATGAATAGAATGCTTATCTCTAGCTTCTTGAAAATTTGGAAAAATCTTTTGAATGTCTTACCTGGCTATCTGTCCTATGTAATTCTCCAAATTTTTGAAGGATGACTCTTGATTTCTTATGAATTGAGTCATCATCTCCTCCTAGTTTCTCTAATCTTGTCCTTGGACTTGTTGCGGAGGTGGCTGATATTGGCCCTCCTTCTATCACCCATCTCCTCCCATCTTCCCTGCTACGCCCAACCCTTCTTCCTGCACTCTTCCTCCCCTAGCCCCCTCTACCACCCTTCGTCATCTACCCCTACTCTTTTTCCCCGCAACCCCACTCCTCTCCTCTTCCATACTGCCAACTGGCTCATAAAATAAGACGGAACTCCAATTTCTCCAAAAATCCAACTAACAAAGAATCTAAGAAATGGATAGAAAGAAGCTTTTATGTTCCTTGGTATCTTCTTCCCTTCCCAACCAAACTACAATTTTCAAAGAGTGCAGCTCAAATCATCAAATTCTGTTTGGTAGCAACAAAACTCTTGAATTAATATGACTACCATTTCTCCCACACATGTATACCCGCTAACTATTCATTCGTATTAAAACTCCCTCATCTCTTTTCTCAAATTCTTACCTATCCCACAAATCCCCCCCCCCCTTCCCCAAAAAAAAAATAAATCCTATCTTTCTTGGTTATATGGTTCTCTTCTCTTAGCTTTAGATTTTACCTATGAACAGGAATTAGCATAATTAGAACGGCCTTAGGCCACCATGGTCTTCACAATATCCCTTCCCCCATTATCCCTCACAGTTGCTTTCCATATCCCTCACACAAATAGCTTTATTCGATTTTGTTGGTAGAGTTTTGTTGTAGGTGGATATTTTTTCCAATGTAGATGGATGAAGAATGTGATGGAGATAAGGGTTAGGAATGGTGATTGCTGGTGGTGATAGGTCAAGAATCAAGAGAACCATCTAAATGCTAAAATGGATAGGCGTACAAAAGTAATCTTTTAACAATTTCTGTTAGTTTAGATGATTTTTATCCATGTTATCTTTCGATCTAAACTATGTGGCTGTTTAAAGTATATTTTCAAAATATATATGGTCCATAGGTTGAAGGGCCACACTACATACAAATGTTTACGGTAATTTACCCTTTCTTTTATTACTATAGCTTAACTTTCTTTTTTTTTTTTTTTTTCTAAAGTTTGAAAATTTCTATAATCTTAATTCTTTAGACTCTATTTATAGTAGTATATTCTTCTTCAAATCTTTACACTAGAGTTATTT
Organism: Cinchona pubescens; assembly: GCA_025175665.1. NCBI lineage: Eukaryota > Viridiplantae > Streptophyta > Magnoliopsida > Gentianales > Rubiaceae > Cinchona > Cinchona pubescens. The sequence goes on along the minus strand of JANKKI010000075.1, from coordinate 7,186,692 downwards.
ATTCAATTAATTTTTCTCTCAAGCATTCTCCTAATACAGTTTGCTTAGGTGAGTTTATTTTCAACGAATTCTAATAAATCTAACAATTGTTTATGATAATCAAAATTATTTAACCAATAAGTAAATTTTTGAATTCTTACTGATATTATAATTTTAATCGACTTCTTCCTTCTCCATCCTTGGTACTGAAATTGTAGGTTTATACAAATATAAAAAAATTTTGAGGTCTTATTTAGAAATATGTGAAAGTATACGAGGCTAAAATTTCTAATTTTTTTTTTTCTTCACTCTCTTGGTTACCGGCTCATAGACCTCCGTTTACATCAGAAGCTCCATTGTTTAGGGTTGCTGAACAGGTAATATCAGCAAGGACCAGCACCAGGTGTCTAATCTACCATTGATCTTCGTTTATTTGGAAAATAAAAATTGTCAAAGTAATATTAACCTCTATTACCGTAACAAATTAACATTAGGATTCAGGTAATGGCAGAGGAACAAAAGACATTGGCATCACGGAAGACGCAGATGGAGGAAGTCCCGGCAGAAAAGACATGGCACTCCTACATCTCAGAGGATCTTCCTCGAACCCTCCAGCAGTCTACAGACTCCGCCATTCGCTCCGCCCGTTCCTTCCAGCACTCCTCTTCTTCCCATTTCCGTGCTCTCCAGGTATAATTTTGATCCGTAATAATGGAAAATTTTTGAGCACTTGCAGCTACAGTAGTTTAAGTTAGACAACTAAAGCTTTCAAATTTAACATAACATTAAGAAGGCTTACAATTTTCACATTAAATCTAATTTTGTCCAGAAACTTTGTATTTTGTTTTACTTTTTCTCTTGTTATATTTCTCCTAATTTTATGTGTATTTGCAAGTGTATTCTCCTTAATTAAACAGTTACTATAGTTGTAAAACCAAATATTGAATGTCATGGCTTTTGAGATCCGACACTCTGCTATGTGTTTGACCCGATGTGCACCAATTCCGGACCCAAGTCTTTGTGATATAGCCAGAGACCAATAAAGATATCTGAATTGAAGAACCTATCAGGGTCCTCGAAGTGGGGAAAACAAAGACAAATGTAGCTGAAAGTTCCCTAGGCATGCAAAGAATTTTGGAATGTCAACAGAAAATATTTTGAATAGCCAACAAGATAAGTGCTAATTTTGGTAAAATCTGTTGAATGAGGAAAGCAAGAAATTGTGATGCAGCCTGAAAAATGGTTGGAGAAGATTATAAGAGACAAACTAAAGCTATGATCTCAACTAATTCAAAAGGACATTGCATGAGAAGAATGAGAAGGATGATTTTATTAGGATCAAATTGGCATTAGAATTGGAATGATCAGCTGATACGTATAGTCTCTGATATAGAATGGAAACTTTATGTTCTTTGCAGAGGCTTTCATGATTAGTAGGAAAAGCAACAAAATGATCCCATTCCTTCAGTAAGCCCTTGATTGGTCTTTCTGATTTTCATCTTATTATTTGTCCTACTACTTATTTTGTCCTCTTGCCAGCCTCTATTGGTTTAGGTATAACCATTGATGGTCTCATTGGATGGTGAATTTTTGATGCTTCAGCTTACTGTTGGCCTGCTGCGCGTTCAGAGCTTATTACGCTTCAGTCTTTCAGCCCTTTTGGGCTTTGATATGCATATACTGGCCTTGTGTTTGTATCCATATATATGTAAACATTGGGGATGAAAGCTGGAGATTGTGAATCACTTAGAAGTGTTGTTTTTTGGCAATGTTCTTACTCTTCTCTTTATTTTGTTTCTCTCGTGCTTAAAATCTTTGCAGGATTTCTTGCCCCAACTTAGGGGACAGTATAGCACTTATGAAGATGCATTCTTCCGGAAAGTTAGAGGTGAATGTTATTTCCTAGATCTAATTTGTAGATACACTTTGCTTCTCTGATGCCATAAATTTAGTATTCTGTGAAAGAATTTTCACAGTTTCTTCAAGATGACCTGTTTATCGAGTTAATTACTTTTTGGCCTTCATGCACATTACTTTTGTCATGTAAAACTGAAGATCCCTTTATGATACTTATGGAGCGAAGTATACGCTGTCTGAGCCTCACCCACCCCAAGCTACATAAGAAAAGAAAAGAAAAAGAGAATTGTTGATAGTTTGAAACCTTTTTATAGCCAGATATGTTTCTGACCCTACTTCTATACTAATGATAGCTTAAGGACAGTTGCAGAGTTGACCGACTCTTCAGCCTTTTTTTTCAACCAAAAGATGTTACTTTAATCACCCCTTTTGTCCTGTTAGAACATTTTTCCTCTTTCTGGCAACTTATTTTTTTCTTTTTTGTCAATAGATGAGTTGACGAGTGTCAGAGAACATCCAGCTGTGGCCGGTGGAATTGCTGGTACAATTGGTCTCCTATTAATGAGAGGTAAAAAGTTGGATCCTACATATGTGTGTGCGTGCTTGCATGTGCTACATGTTTCTTTTGTTTGTTTATTTGTTTGTTTCTTTTTTCTAAGTTCTATAATTCTTATCTGTGTGGCAAGCAGAAGTTTCAGGAGGAAGAAATCAGGCTTGACTTGTGTCCCATATTACTGTTATATATGTCCATATGAATCAGTTTATGAAATAATTCTTTTAGATGGTCTGTTTTTATGTGTTATTTGGTTTTTAAATTGAAAGTCTCTTTGATGTAGGACAAATGGGGTGATATTGCCGACAAATGCTAGCAGAAGATTTAAAGAATCTGGGTCTGAGAACAAGTTATGTGGGAAGGGGAAAAGAGGGAAAGAAGGTTATTATGAATTTAGGAGAATATGGAAGAAGAATAAAAAAACTGAAATCAAATCTCTTCTCTTAAATAATTTGTAACAAGAGTATTTATAAATAACTCTATAACAAGAGTATTACGAATAACTCTATAACAAGAGTATTTATAGAGTTATAAACTATCTAATAGATAGAATTCTTACTTCCTAGTCCAAACAGATAAGAAAAACCCTTCTTGAGAATATTCGTATAACAACTATGTCTCTAGGTGAACTTTCTACTGTACTCATCTTCTACTAGACTCAGATAACTAAATAAGACTCAACTAAGCAATTAGAAAAAATTTCCTGTGACCAAATTACTCCTAAGACCTAAATTCAAAACAAACAACTCATAAGACATTTAAAAATCTTCAATGCATGCCTAATTGAAGCTTGAGAAAAGTCACTAGAAATCTTTAAACTTCCTTGAGCTTTTTGTTGGTTGCATGATTCTCCCCTGAATGGAAAAAACTCGACCTTTAGTTTTAAAATTTCATTTCTTAACGCAGGATTAAGAAACCCAAGGGGTGATATGTTGTCCATGAGTTAGAAGGATACTTTTCCAGAAACTGCTCTTTTAGTTTAGTTGATGTAGTAACAAGTTTTGGACTTCATCGGATGAGGCTCTACAAGGACAAAATCTAGAGTGAATAGATTGGGAAACTATTCTTGACTTTGCTCTTGCTCAATCTGTGATGCTATGACGACCTCTTGCATGCTCTCTGGTGCAGCAAACTCATCCGGAATTATCTGTTTCTACATGGTCTTCTAAGATAAAACAATACCTTCTGCAGATTGGGTTTCTGAAATTCATTCTTGAATCCCTTACTAAAAACTTCTATGGTGGTAGAAAACCCTTGTTTTGAACTAGCAGTAAATTGAAATTGAGGGCAAATCATCGTAAAATTGCTACTACCTTGGGAAACTCATCGAGAAACTGGTAATGCGAACGGTGGTGGAAGAGAATTATAAGATGGAATTGACAGAATAGATTACAAACTAAAACTAGAATGTTCAAGATCTTTATTTAGGCTTGGTTTGAGTTGATGTTTCCCAACCAATAATGTCTCAATTCTATTGAATCTACCAGTCATGTTGTCAACATAGGATTGAAAGACTCGAGTTTTATGTCGACGTCTTGCACTTCATCATTGAGCAAAGCAAGTCCTTTCTGGGTAACCGCATAGTTCTGCGAGAAAGTCTCAGATTTTGCACGAAGTTCTGCTTTAGTAACTATATTTGTCGGTGGAGAAGAAGAAAAATATGGTTAATAAAGAGGGAAAATTTGGGCTTGGACTCGGATACCATACTGATGTAGGACAAGATAGGGTGATTTTGCTTACAAGTGCTAGTGGAAGACTCAACTATATAAATGCGAATAACTTCCTGAGAACAAATAGAAGACCGAATTACCCCTAAGACATATAAATTAAAAAAAAAGAAAGAAATCGACTCATACGACATGTAACAACACATTCCAGGTTTAAAACAGGTATCTAATCCTCAAATGGATTTCTAATTGGATCTTGAAAAATTTGTTCTTTAATCTTGTACTTCCTCGAGGTTTTTGTTGGCTGCATTACTCTTATTTTAACAATTGATTGGATTAGAAAAGATATGCATTTGATGCGCCACTTTTTGTGGTCAGATAACCAACTTTTACACTGGGAGCTCATTGGTTTAGTTGGGTTCTCCAGTTGGTTTACGTTAGAAGGTGGTTACATCATGGTAATTTGGTTAACAAAAACATTTAGTGGGAAATTAACTAGTGATCTCTAATAGGTAGTGATGCAGCAAAAAGAATAGAAGATAGAATTACTCTTCACGTCAACTATTCTCCAGTTACTATAATACTATAATGTCTTTAAGTTACTTTAGGTAGACGCTTAGACGGCCCCACTGCAAAAGATGAAAACCTGCTCAAAAGGGGTGATTAAGTAGGTTGTCAATGTATTGGGTGTAGACCCGGATCTGATCTGTTCGAATTCTGTTTTATTGGGTTTAGATGTACGTGGGTGATTCCGATTACACATAAATTTCGAAATCATCTATACTATTATAGAAGTGTGAGTTTGTTTTTCCCTTCAAGTGTTTCCTCCTTTTTTGATTTATCTAAATTACCCATAAATAAAAGATGATTAATTACATAATATTTATATTTGTGATTATATTTACGTTTATCCAATCACTAATAAAGACTTCAACATGTAAACACTAATCAAAGGTTCTACATGTAACTAATTTTAATGCTCTTAGAATTTGACTTGAGTAGGACTTATACTTTTCTAGATCAATGATATTAGCCAAGCATCAAGATACTTTCGAAACTTCACAAACTCACCAGTAATCTGTCTAAGAACTGAACAATGATGCATCAAATAGCTCCAAAAGAAAGAAATAATGATGCATCTAACGTTTTCATAGAGTCCAAAAAGTAATGGATCAGCCCAGGCAAAATACCAAAAGGCATGTACGTAAAAGATCAACAGACTATGATATATAAAATCAATAATCCTGAGCAAACATAGAAATTTTTACGGTAAGATTCTGACATGGATCTTATTTATTCCTAAGCTATGTGGGCAACGACTTTGATAGGAAAGTAATTAATTTTTTTATACATAAATAATTTTACATGAAAAACTATAGAAGAATAGCCGATTTTGGAACTGACATAGTAATCAACTTTTATACCACATGTACTTGAAAAATGAATTTAAAATTAAAATTATATGTCCATTTTATGTACTAAATTTGAAAATTTTATGCTTTTTTGTGATACTTATCCCTAATTTTAAATATGACATAATTTCAATTGTCCGATTCAAGGATGTCAAATACAGTTATAGGATAAAATTAAAAATTTTAAAATTTTTCCTTACCTATTTTGTAAATTTTCAAAATTGAGGGGACGAATTGCCCACCCTACTTAAATGTGGATACACTGCTATTATTCATTAGATGCTAAACAAAGATTTTTCTACTTCCAAAAACCACTTAAAAATTAATGAGATTAATAACTAAAGAGATTTATTTATTTGTGAATTAGTTAGATGTTTAAATAAAGGGTTTGCTCTTATTAAAAAGTACTTAGAAACGAATGAAGAAAGGCTTATCAAGAAAAGATTAATCTAAAAGAGGTTATGGTAGCATTAAAATGCAAGATAAAAGCATAATTCCCAAAAGCAATGGGATATTTGAATCAAATTCCTATAGCAAATCTAAATACTATTGAGAATGACTTTTTAGAACACTCTTCATTAACCTTTCGCATTACGTAACAAATTGTAATAAATTTTTTTTGAGGAAACAAATTGTAATAATTACCTAACTTTTCCTTTTGTGCAAAGTTCTAAAAAATATTTTATTGAAGTTAAAAAAGGTAAGTCATCATAACAATAAGGAGTGTTGTAATGATAAATGAACTAGAAATTAGCATAATTATATTTAGTGGTGTAAAGATAAATAAACTAACAGTTAGCATAATTATATTTAGTACATATGTTTTCTGTGAAATTAGGGGTTTATGCATTTATGTTAATATTTTTCCTTTTCCACAAAAAAACTTGGCCTCGATAGTAATTTATAAATAGATGGTGTAACCTACTAGAGAGTGAATGGTGTTACTTAGAGAAAAGAAGTAGACTTTCTTAAAAGCAAAATATAATTAAAACATTTGTAGGGAAGGTGGTACCAAAAGAATAATGTAATTATTGCAATATTAACAATGTTGTTTATTTTCTTAAATAAAGTGTTAAACTTTATTTTCATGCATTATGAAATCTAAAATTAATTGGAAAAACAAGAAATGAAAAAGCTTTGAAAAATTATGGATATTAATGTCCCATATCTGTTTGTTTTTGCCAAACAAAAACATTATCTTATTTATTCGAATAAGTGTATTGACATCCCTACATTAGTCTGACAAATTTGCAAATACAATTATGGTAGTTAAGCTAAGAAACCAAAAGAATTTGGTTAGGAAAACAAGAAGTGTATTCTTAATACAAACATTTTCAAGTAGTAAAATTGTAGTTCTATAAACCTTAAGTGACATTAGATCTACATTGAAATGGTTAACATGTTGCTATGAGATAAAAGCTAAAATGTGAGACTGAATCAAGGCGTGTAAGCTTTTGAGTAGAAAATTTTTCTTTAAATTGAATGTCAAAATGAAAGCCAAATAAAACAAATGAAGAATCATACATATATATATATATATCTAGTCAATAGTTTGCATCTCTACTCTTAAGTCACAGCTCTACTAATCATTTTGGCCCTAATTGTGGAAAGCTAAAATCCTAAAAAAATAAGTATCCCTCTTTCTCTATCTGTGTATTAAGAAAATGGCCGTCATATTTATGTGATTACTTATGGACATGCAATTTCAAATGTAAAATGAAAATACAAGGAAATGAAAAACATAATTGATTAATCAAATTAATTGTTAAAGTAAGCCAAAATAATAAGTTTAAAAATTATAAGAAACGGGATCAAGTTATGTACATCTATTTTTGAGACAATACCAGACATTAAGATTCCAAAAATGACAATAGCATGAAAGACAAGTTTACTTTTCAAAAACTCCAAAAAAAAATTTTGAAGGAAATGGAGAATTAAGCCTATGATAAGCTGGTTTTCAAGATTAACTCTCAAAATAAGAACATAATAAAATAAAACATATGTTCAAACTAATGACAATAAATTGTGAAAAAATATTTGAGCCAAGATCACACCAATAGATTTTGAAAATGACAAAAGCACAAAAGACAAGTTGACTTTCCAAAAACTTCATAACATAAATAGATTTTTGTGATTAACTCACCTCAAAAAGAATATAATAAAATAAAACATTAACAACTTATGACAAAAAGCAATAAAGTCTCTTCGTAATGTTGCTAATTGTTAGAAACAAACAAAGCAAAAATAAAGAAATAAATGCTTCCTTAGATTTATATTCCATGTCAAGTTTTTCAAGAAGAAAAGAAATGAAACAATTTGTCTATTAGGTATGGTTAAATTAATAGGCTTATATTTTAATATGTATATGTTGACAATTGCATTCTCTCAAGTGTCAGGGTATGTGATTGCACTTCTTTTAGTTGATTAAACAACCATGGTCTTAGTTGTTATAATTAATTTATCCAATGTTTGTAATTCAAAATTTAATAGTACTTAACATTATTTGGTGTGCAAAATCTAATACTCCATATATAATTTCAAAACACGTGTTTTCTTCTATAAAAAAAAACGCCATAGCTTTAAACAAAAATTAAAACTATATGCATGTATACCTTGTATACCATACGAGAATTTATTGCTTATATGAGAGATTCGTTTACAAATATAATAAAATAGGCATATGAATCAATACATGCATCGCATGTCCACCTTACTAGTATAAATAAAACCAAGACTTAGATATGGATCAAAATCCGAATCCAACAAGGTTCGGCGGAATTGGATCTGTATTGGGATTCGATAATGTTACATGTATTTGCGTCTGGAAATACCAGTTACGGCCCAACTGACATTTATAGGAGGCCTATTAGCATCGAGTGGGATGCACTTTTTGCAGAACTGTGAGATTAAAATAACTGAGGAATCACAGCCTTACTTTCCCGAGTCAAACATTCCAGGGCAGCAGATGTGGACTTCTCAAAATTTGTCTAGAGATGTCAACCTCTCTGGTTGAACAATTATCCCACTCTATCCTGTATTAGTACTCTTATGGAATATTATGTGCAAGCATGGGCTTTTGGGTTGGACATGGAACAATGAAAATAGAATTCAACAAGTTAATGAAGTATATAATGCTACTTGTAGATTTTTATACAATCCTTAATTTCTGAAATCTAATAAATTTTATCTGCAGGACCTAGGAGGTTTCTTTTCCGTCATACATTGGGCCGATTTCAAAGTGAGGAGGTATTTTGCTTTTCTGTATTATCTCAAAGTCTGTTTTTGTTTTTTTTTTTTTTTTTTGGTTAAAACTGTCTGAATGAGACAAATGAGTGTCTTCCTTATTTATGAATTTCACAGGTGTCGGAATTGACATGTGATGTACTGCTCTGACCGTATGCTGAAAAAATGAAAGTTTAATTCATGTCCTTGAGAATGATAATTCAACTAACTGGTTAGTTTTATGGTCTTCTGTAGGCAAAGTTCATTAGAGCTGAAAAGAATGTAAAAGAGTTGAATCTTTCTCTTAACTTGATGAAGAAGGAGAGCGGAAAGCTACTTGAAAGGGCAGCTCTTGCTGAAAAGGAAATGAAACGTGGCCAAACTGACCTCATGTAGAAGTGATTTTTAGTATTTAGATATATCATACCTATAATTTAGTCTCTTCCCTGCATTGATTATTGAAAATTACCTTAGGAATGCGGGAGGTCAGATTCAAAGTTTTGCTAGATCTGTTCACAAGGCAGAAGCTAAAGCTACTGGTATGTCTGTCTGAATTGTTTTCTCCATGTTCTGGGTCTCTGATTCTTTATCTTAACCTTTGCCCATCTTTGCTTTGGTCATCTATTTTGACATTCATAAATTGAGACTGCCTGCTTATTTATTAAATATGACTCTCTATTCATTGCAATGAGCCCTAGGCCTACCTCCTGAATTTATGAAGGACAATAGAAACACAAAGGCCAAGGATTTCCCTTGTACTTTCTCTCACACAGAAAAAGAAACTCTTAAATGGAATAAGTTTTCAACTTCTGGGATGCAATTGGTGTCTAGGTTCAAGTATTATTTTCTTTTAATACAAATAAAATACATCTAGGAATTGAGGAGGATATAATCCGTGATAGAGCGTAATTGCGTAGCAGGATTCATGCAGCCGACCCTACTTAGTAGGATTAAGGCTTGGTTTGTTTGTTTGTTTACAAACAAAATACAATAAAACTGATTTTTTTTTAAACATTTTTTGTTTTCTTCTTGACCAAATACTAAATCCTGAACACATTCGTTATGTTTACAGTTATAGATGGCTAAATCTTGTTCGTGTAACTGTCAAATTTGAAACATGATTCCAGTTGTAACTGCAACTCTGGCACTAATAAGAGTAAGAAGTGGCAGAAGTATGGCGTCTGTGCGAATTTTATCACATTGTTTAGATCCATATTATAACCTCCTTGCACTGTTCATTTCCTTACAATTACACAATATTGTGTTGGACCTTGTGCTTGTGAATGTTATGGCCATCTATCTTTTGAATGAAAGATTTTTGCTGCCTGTTATGGGGTTTATGTGATTGCTTATCCATTTTATATGTTCAACTGATAGATTTGATGGAACTGCTGCGAGAAATTCCTGGAAGGGAGGCTCTGAAACTTCGAGCAGAAGTAAGTCATGTTGCATGTAATCATTGTTCTGCAATTCCAACCTTATTCTGCTTTTTATACATTTACAAGCAGAAGTCATGTTGCATGTAATCGTTGTTCTACATTTCCAACCTTTAAATTGAAGTTAGGTATTTCTTCATTTTTTGTACTTCGATCAGGTTGCTTCAATGGCATCTCATCTCCAAGAACAAAGGATTGCCATGGATAAGAAGATAATCTCTTGAGAAAATTTCAGAATTAGGTCTTCCTGTCTGAAGCTGCACCTTAATCCCAACCCTACCTAAAAAGGAAAATACAGAAGAAAGAATAGGAACATGGAAATATTTTTCTAATTTCCTTGTACTTCACAGGAGGAAAAACTGATTTTGATTTAGCAGTCTGCAACTCTCTGACCCCGAAGTGACAGTGAAAAGATGAGTCTGGTGCTCCTTCCCTCTTCATGTTATTTGAATATAGCAAGTTGACCGAAAAACATATTAAGGAGATATTTGGTTTGCATTCGGTAATTGAAATCTGAATGGAAATTATAAACCTACTAGGAGTATGGGTTTTACGTGTCATATGAACTACCTGTTGTTTAGAAGATATTTCTCAATTTTTTATTTTATTTATTTATTTATTTATTTGGGGTTCTTCCTAGCAACCATATGAACAATGTGATTTGGGCTCCAAATGAATATAATCAATTGGAATACAAATGCACTCGGCTTTGATTAGATTATTTATACTAGCATGGTTAGAAATTAAATTTCAGAGCTCAAAATTAATCTCAAGTTCCCTTTGATGTTGTGTTCGTCACGCTGAGTTCTGCTTTGAAGCTGATTTGTCTTTCTATTTGTGCACTTAAATTGTAATAATTGTAGTACAATAATGGTTTTTTTTTTATTGGCTAAAGAATAATTTGAGTGAGCGAAAGCACTACAAATAAAAAATTTAGAGATGTATGGTGTCATTTGCTCGTTTTCATAAATAAAAATCATGTAGTTGCAATGTATATTTTCTTATTGGAATTAGAAATACAATGACAGCAGCAGTTCTTGGCTCACATTGAGTGAATAGAAGCTCTCAAAGGGCCGACAATTCGGAAAGGAGAAAAGGGATGTTGAGGTGAAGGCCAACACTTTCCCCCCGGGGGAAGTTTCAAAATGGATTAATGATTGACAATTGGCTTCAATTAAATGGATTTGGAATAATGTAGTATATATATATATAAATTTTATGGTTACTTTAAAAAATAAAAATATTATTTTTATTTTAAATGATTATATAGAATAATGGAAAAGATTTATATATATTCGGTTTTTGACTCTACATGTAAATTTTACAGTCAAAATTAAATCTTATAAAATTTTTCTTACATAAACTGATATCATAGATTTCATAACATTTAACCTACATCATAAGGTTTACAAGTAGGATAAAAAATTAAATCTATCTAAGTATTTCTCTAGAATAATATTATTTGTTTTAAAAAATTATATTATACAAATTTTTTAAAGTAAATCGTCCCTCCACCACAACCACCGTATGTGCCTCTATCTCTGACGTCCAAGCCGCAACACCACTGCCTCCGACGCCACTAGCTCTCTCTCAATCATGCTTCCTAGTGCCTATCAATGTTTACGCATAAACAATACACCAATCAAAGCATCTCAAAAGAGAGGTACTGTTAGTAGGATTTGTGGTTTCTCAATGGCTGCTCATGACGACAATAAATGTTAGTCGAAGAGCGACCCTCCACCAGTGACTACGTCACTTCTTTGCGGCGGACGAGTCAGATATGGGTGGCGGCACATCCGGTGGTGCTGGTGGTGCCCAGATATTTCCACTGAGCTCACTTGACTCGGAGATAAATTCTATCAGTCGGAAGTTCGTGTAACCTTCAGTTTTAATAATTATTTTTTTTAACAAAAAAGCAAGTAAGAGAAGTTAATAGATTATGACAGATGATATTTTTTTTATAATTAAATAGATTAATATGAATTAGGTAAATTATTCATTAGAGTGAATTTATATGGATAATTCATTTATATTAGCTACACTTGTTATTATCTATTATATTTATTTAATTGCAGATGTTAATGAACAATAAATAGACCTGGATCACAATGTCATGTCTAGTGGCCACTGACACATTTTTTTATTTTTATTTTTATGCAACAACACCATTATACATTGGACATTTGCTCCATGCCTCGTATGGAGTCTCCAAGTCTCTTCGATTAAATGAATTAAGCAATCTTGCTTAGTATACCTTGACGTCTTGACAGGTGGAAAAATATTTGACAATTTTTTTGCACCAAATTGCCTGAAGTTGTGAATCTACAGTGGGGACATGATTGTAATCAGTTCTTAACTCTATTGCCTCAAGGGTAAAAGAAATAACCTCCCTAGCAAAAAAAAAAAGAAAAAAAAGAAAAGAGAAACCACAACACTGCAAGGTAAAAGAAAATAACCTCAGGCAAATTGCATCATTCAAAGCCCAATTTTTTTTTTTTTGGGACAAACCACTGCTGCTTTGGTGGAGGTTCGATCACACGTTTATTGATAAAATCAAACAAGTACAACGCAGGAGAGTGAACAAAAAACTCCAAGGCAAAGTACAGTGCGGGATCGAATAATTAAACTCTAACATACACATATCCAATTCTATCAAAACTCTATTATATCTAAACGTGTTACTTATCTCTAAGATGTTAGGAATATGTTGATTAAGATCTTCATTAGGATTACCCCAAACTATATAGTTTGGATTATGTTGGTTGGAGTAAACAAGGCTTAATCTCAATGTTTTATGCTTGTATTGGAGGTCTTGTTATGCTCGAGTTATTCCATCCAATGAAGGCATAACATATTCTCTCCAAGGTTTTGGTTTAGCTAGTGGATCAAGTGATTCTTTGGTCGTGAGTCCTCTTAATCCTTCTTCCTCTTCATTTTTCTCTATTCTCTTCTAAGTCTTCTCAAGATCCTCTCGATTTCAAGATCTATGGGTAATAAATTTCATGAGGGAGAGTGCAAAACAAAAGAGAAATTTAGACAATAAAAATAAAAGTAGTAAAACATATTCAAAATAATAGTAAAGCTAATTGGTATCAATGCTAATGCGATATTGATAAAGTAATATAGAAGTGAATAGAGATTTTTTTTTTTGCAAATGAGGGCATTAGAAATTCTTCCATGTAGAGTATAATCAAGACACAATTCCTTCTTCTATAAAAGGATTACTGATTTTGGATACTAGGGACTGGCCTTATATCTGACAATGCCAAATAAATCTTCATGATGGATAAATAAAATAAACCACCTAGCTGGGTGTTGGCTTAAAAAAAAAAATAGAAGTGCATAGAGTATATTTCCAATTAAATTGTAAACAAAGTAAAAGCAAAGTAAATAAATCAAAATAAAATTCAAGAGAGTCCTATTAATCAAGCATTAATTCAAGTTCTTGTTATTTTAAATTAAGTGCTACTGTTGATGACTGAATTTCCTTAAGTGGTTAATATTGCTTTTGTGTAATCAACCCTATTTTCCCTATTAATTGGCAAATCTCTTGAACTTCAATTTGATTTATAGAATTCACATAATCAGGATCACCTATCTCTAGCATTAGCTCAATTCATGATATTTATTGAATGATTTTTAATTTATGAATCACCTCTCAGTTTCATGGCATTTGCCAAAAATTTAGAAGCATAAAGATCACAATAAATATTCAATGGTAGAAAATAACCCAAAAATAACTTAATTATATGAGAATTTAAGCCATCACCAAATGTTACTACATCATTAAAACTAACTTGAACATTCAAAACACAATTAATGAGAAAAGAACCATATAAATTTAACTAAAAGACATAATAGCTAGTAAACAATTGTACCTAAGTTCTTATTTCTAAATAATAGTTACCAAGTGATGCAAGTATTAAAGGTTGGAACCTCCTCCTAGGAGTTGTACGATAAAGTAAAATTTAAAGAGATCTTGGGTTAAAAGCTAAACTGAAGATTTTAAAGTTTGCTAAAGGAACTACCACCTATTTTTTGGTTATATAATCTTACTTGATATAATTTATTATTTTTCTCCTTTTTTTTTGTCACGCCTAATATACCCTTAATTAAATAGTTTAATGTCTAACATGTCCTTAGTAAAGTATAATTGACTTATCTAAAATGATCTCTATTTAATCTAATAAGACTATCTATTTTTTTTATAATACTACTATATTTGTGGTATATATTACAAACTACTATAATAAAATTCTTTACATTCACATGAAATTTTAGAGAAGCATAAATACATAATAAAATGGTAGAAACTTTTATTTGTATAAAAATAATTATCAAAATAAGAAAATAAGAGAAAATGAATCTAATTAAAATATAAAGATTAAATAAATCAAACAAAATTTTTATAAAGATTAATTAAATCAAACAAAAATTATGTTTTACGTATAAGAAACTAAATAGATTATACTAATATATTCTCTATATTATGGATAGGTATCACATAGTATATTAAAACCAATATAAAAAATTTGAAATAATAATTTTTTCTTTTATCTTGCTCTGAAATGCACCGAACGTTCATGAAAATATCATTTATCTTACTCTAAAATGCATGCAATGCTACTGAAATGAATTGTTTCTTCCTTAAATTATTACAAAATTTTGACATAAAAACATAATAAGAAGTATAAAATTTTAGGTCTAAAAAAAATCATGTATATTTGAGCAAAGAATCAGAACAAAATATTATTTTGTAACTGTTATATATGTTTAAATTGTTTCATTTTTATCTTATGATTAATAATAAATTCAATGTTTTATAACTATTATACATATTCAAAATTCACTACAATTATTTTCTTTTCTCTAATTGTTCATTCAAGTATGCTATTGTATTTTAGTTGATTATATTCACTTTTATATATATTTTCATATGCCAATAACATCTATAACTATTTTAGTAAAAATGTAAAACTTTTGGCTATTGTGATTAATCATGTAGTATATGTTTGTTACAAATAACGTTGTTGTGCTTTAAGATCAATGTCTAATAATCAATTAGTTGTTCATTATAGCAGATAAGCTAAATTGTTGGACTATCAAATTTATTAGTGTTAATATCTCTTTTGACTCATGGAATTGAGATCACCTTTGCCAAAAGATTTAAACTCCACTAACATTACTAGAAAAGAAATATAATAAAAGGAAATGTCTCTGAACAAAAGCAACATTAACCAAGCAACGATATTAAAGTTCAAGAACAAAATAAAAACCTCATCACATTCTTCAATTGAGATAAAAGTATTTGTTAATTTTATATCTCTCTAATTGTATTTTCGATTACTAAATTCTTATCTTTAATAAAATCATTTTATAGAATATTACTTTATCTAATTAAAATTGCCTATTACCCTCAAATGTGGCTGGCAATAGCAAAACATCCACTAATTTTGTCTTTTTACCCTGGATGCAATTTCTTTTCCATATTTGCGCATATGTACTAAACATTGATTTATCATCTAATCAATAAAATTCTCTATTTTTGCCCCCCAAAAAATACTTAATCATTTATTGGTTACCTATTATCTACAATTATTTTGTTTGAAAATATAAAAATTTTGCCTTTCTGGTAATGCGATTAATCATGTATTTATTTTTGCCACAAGACTATGTTGTGCATTAAGACTAGTTCATATTAATGAAATTTTAGATTAATAATAATTTCAAATAAGTTAAACAATTGGTCTTTCCAATGTGTCTATATTAATGACTTGTTTTCCTTTTCTAATTAAACTTAAGGTCATATTACCGATAGAATTCAAAATGACACGTTCTCATAAAATAAAAAATTTGTTTAATTTTTTGAGAAGAAAAAAATATTTTAATATTGTGCTGAATAGTATTATATAGGCAATGATTATGAAAAAAAATAAAATAATAAAAAATTTAAAAAATGAAAAGTGAAAGAAATTACAAAACCAAAAACAATGATATTAAGTAGACATTTAAGCTATACATTTATAGTATAAAAAAATTCAATAGATGAAATTTCTATGCTTAGTAATCTATGCTATTATTCGGTGATCATCTATTTTGTTTTTAAAAAAAAATTAAAAACTTCACTAGGTCAAAAGTATTAAACATGCGTCACACGTGTAATGTATGTGATTTTTTCTAGTAAGTGTGTGTATGTGTATAAGAGAACATATTATTCGATTTTGCTAAGATAGAAAGGTGATTTTGCTAAGATAGAAAGACTTGTAAGGTAAGAAATAGAATTGCAACAAAACATCACGTCCCCAACATAGACTTGGCCATGGTGGATGCACCTACTGTGTGTGGCAACACACATGGCTACTATAAATTGGTGCGATGGCTGGGTCCGCTACTTTGCTAGCTTTGTGAGTTTTGTCCGATTTTGTTTTTTTCTTGGTTAAATTTGGCAGCTCCTTAGTGAGTTGTGATCCGAGTTTTAATGGTCAAAGCTGTCCCTTTTTCTTCTCCATTTGCTCAGGAAGGATTGTTTAGGTCTTTCAATAATTCAACTTGTAAGCACATAATAGGTCATAAGCTTGATTAGTCAATAAGTTTTCCTCGCATATGAATCTTTAAATTAGGAGGTTTTGGCCTAGTCCCGCTCGTTGTATTTTTTTTCAATAATTAATAAAATGGGTGTATAACCCTCCACCAAGGTATTAGTGCTTTAACCAAATAAAAAAAAAAAAAGAAGAAAAATGAACTAAAAGTAAAATCTATTCTTAATATAAAGATTCTTTTTATCAAAATTATTACTTTAAAAATCCTTAAATATTGTAATTTGTTATACTAGAATAAGATTATTGAACAAGAAAGGGTTCGATTTAGATGTTGTATATTCAAAAAAATTTGCATATTTTTTATATTTAAGTTATGCAAATGCAATCCATGTGTTCTTGCTATCTATCTAGCATTTTGCTCTAAATTTTACATAATGTTACAATTGTTAAGTCAAGTGTTTACTCAAATTTTTAAAAAAGAATATAAGTTCTTTAATCAGTGAATATCATGAATATAAAAAATGACCAATTTTATCAAGAAAAATCTACTTTGGAAAAAGAACATAATCTCTTAATGTAGAATTAGCATTTTAATTGACTTTTCTGGATTCTTTCTCCCATAACATTCACTTTGTGATAAAGGGCTTAACATGGTTAATTTTTTCATATACATTTAGTTGAACATTTTGACAAGTGCATTCAAATCTAAAATCCAATTGAATTGAACATTGTAAACTTTGCATGTTTTATCTTCTACTAATATGTTTATGGAAAATTTTAACTAGTACACTATAAAGCATGATCCAAAAAAAGTAATTTAAAAGGATTTAGACCAAAAAGTATCTTATCATTAGACAAAAGTGTTCCTAATTTTTAGATTTATGGATAAAGAAAGAAATTTAGAAACAAGAGAAAACTTTTTACATAAGTTATATTTGATTTAACTTAATTCGAATTGATACTAAATTGCATCATTATAATAGAATATCTTAATTCAATCATTTATTATAAATGAAGGTGTAAAATAAAACATCAATTGTTAAGCCTAGAAAATTAGGCAAAGTCGATATTCCATAGAATCTTACAGATATAACAATCGGGTTTAAGTCGAGAACAAAAAATTCAATATAGTTTCAGTAATTACATTATCTAAACTATATATGTATGCTAGATGATTGTACATGCAACATGTAATGCCTAGTTCTGAGAAAAACAAGTCTATTTTTTGATTTTTTTTATGTCCTAGTTTTAGTTTATGCAAAAATTTGTCAAGAAATCTAAGAGAAGAGATAAATTTAATTAGCTAATTAAATATGATGCAAAATACGATCGAGATGTTAAGAGGAAACAAGAATTATATGGAACAACTCGAAAATGCTTTATGGATATTATATTTTTGGTAAAAATTCAAGAAGAAGAAAAATAGTATTACCAAGTTGGATAGATCTAGTCTATACATGAGAGAGAGAGAGAGAGATTAATGGGGAAAAGGGAGTCATTTTAGGATGAAAGAAAAAGAAAAGGAACAAGTGAAAGGAAAGGCAGAAAAAGTGGGAAACAATGAAGCTTGACCAAGAGATTTTTATGTGAGTTTTCAACGGTCTTCTAATATTAGTTTCTATATAAGACATTAATTTCTTGGAAAATGATATATCCAAGCTCTGCTGGAAGAAGAAACATCCCTTTCTTTCTGATAAAAAAAAAGATTATTGAGTAAAGAGGTTGTAAGAGGGGGGAGAGCAGAGGGAAGCCATGGGGAGAGCGACCTTGGTGGCTTTATTGCTCTGCCTCTTTGCTAAGGCCTTATGGGTCTGGTGGTGAAAGCAGAAGACCCATATCTTTTCTTTGAGTGGAATGTCACATATGGCACCATAGCTCCACTTGGTGTCCCTCAGCAAGGTATCCTTATCAACGGACAATTCCCAGGGCCAAGGATAAATTGCACTTCCAACAACAACATTGTTGTCAATGTCTTCAATCAACTTGATGAGCCATTCCTCTTTACTTGGGTAGGAGTCCAGCAAAGGAAGAACTCATGGCAGGACGGTACCTTGGGAACTATGTGCCCAATATTGCCTGGAAAGAACTTTACCTATCATTTCCAAGTGAAGGATCAGATTGGAAGCTATTTCTACTTCCCTACAACAGGCATGCAGAGGGCAGCTGGTGGTATTGGTGCTCTCAACGTCCACAGCCGTGACCTTATCCCTGTTCCTTTTGATAGGCCTACAGATGAATACAATGTTTTAGTTGGTGATTGGTATAACAAGGGCCACAAGACCTTGAAGAACATATTAGACACTGGTCGCTCATCATCAATTGGTAGGCCCGATGGTATCCAGATCAATGGCAGATCAGCTAAGGTCGGTGACAATATTGAGCCTCTTTTCACCATGGAGCCTGGGAAGACGTATAGATATCGTGTATGTAATGTAGGGTTGAAAACCTCAATCAACTTCAGGATCCAAGGCCACACCTTGAAACTTGTAGAGATAGAGGGTTCTCACACTATCCAAAATATATATGATTCTCTTGACGTTCATGTTGGCCAATGCCTTTCTGTGTTGGCCACTGCAAACCAAGAGCCAAAGGATTACTACTTTGTTGCTTCTAGTAGGTTCACCAAGATGCCACTCTTCTCTGTGGGCATCATTCGTTACACCAACCAAAAGGGCCCAGCATCTCCTATTCTTCCAATGGCCCCACCAGAGAACTTAGAAGGTATTGCATGGTCAATTAACCATGCAAGATGCTCATTTAGATGGAATCTTACTGCCAGTGCTGCTCGTCCCAATCCACAAGGTTCCTACCATTATGGCCAAGAATCAATATCACTCGCACCCTCAAGCTTGTTAATTCAGCTACTCAAGTTGGGGGAAAGCTACGTTATGCAATCAACGGTGTTTCTCACATAGATCCATCAACACCATTGAAACTTGCTGAATATTTTGGTGTTCCCGACAAGGTATTTCAATATAATCTTGTCAAGGATGATGCATTGGCAACCAACAACCTAGTGACAACTATAGCCCCAAGTGTCGTGAATGCTACTTTTCGTAACTTTGTGGAAATCATCTTTGAGAACCATGAGAAGACCATCCAGACATGGAATCTTGATGGCTACTCCTTTTTTCCAGTGGCCATTGAACCCGGAACTTGGAGCCCCGAGAAGAGGAAAAACTACAATCTCCTTGATGCCATAAGTAGGCACAATATTCAAGTTTACCCAGGGTCCTGGGCGGCCATCATGACAACTCTTGACAATGCTGGAATGTGGAACTTAAGGTCAGATATGTGGGAAAGGGTGTACTTGGGGCAACAACTCTCTTCTATTTTAGTGTTTTATCCCCTGCACGCTCACTGAGAGACGAATACAACCTTCCCGATAACCAACCACTATGTGGTATTGTCGAGAAGTTGCCTTTGCCCGCTCCATACACAGCCTAAGCTTGCGAAATAGAATAGGCATCCATTGTTTCTTGAAATCAATAATAATTTAAAAAGAAGATAGTCAAGAAGACATAAAGGATTTGTAGTAGGTGGATGGAACAGGAGAGCTTGGAATATAAATGCATGTATCAGCACTGGCCTCAAATAAATTTTCCTATCCTCATTTATCATTTGTTATTCTACTCCATGTGTTGTTTCCTTTCATATTTTATATAGTTTTACCTACCTTTTAGACATTTGTTATGAAAAAATTATGTATGATTTTGATGTAGAAAACGTAGACTTTAAGTAATGACATCAAAATTAAATTGCGTGATTGCATATATTGTCTAATACTTATTAGGTGTCTTAGTTTTAGTGTGAATAACTAGTCTTTTGGGTTATCAATAATTTTTCTACATGTGTCTTACTTTTGTAAGAGCCCTTAGTCGCACCTTTTCTTGCCCGCAGATTTGATAGTCTTCTGTTGGGATAGTATCCCGGAGAACTTGTTGAAGTATCTTGAAAGTTTTTAAATATAATAGTGAAGACAATAAAGAGAAATATAGAAATGAAAGAGACACAAGTTTAGTTATTTTGACCTACTTCCATAGAGGAAATATGAGAATTCCACTTGCACTAATTGGACAAGAAGATCACAAATTTGGAGAGACATCTACAAACCCAAGCAAATCCTAAACAAAACATCAAAATATCCCAAAATTTTAATAGAGCCATAATAGACTAGAGCTCCTAAAAGACCTATTCTCTTTTTTGATTAATATCAAACAACACAAAATGGACTATTAGCACCGCTACAATGAAACACAAGAAAAACAAAAATATCACAAAAGGCTCTAATAGCTGTCTAATAGCTGTCAAGGAGTTTTGCTACTAAATGATGTGGTAATTGATATACCATTATCTCATGTAATGCTAGCATATCTAGCCAAGTTAAAATTTTAATAATATTTGCTTTTTTGTATCTAAAAAAGTAGTTGTGGGTAAAATACTAAATATAGAACAAAAGGAGCAACATTCCATTTTAGATAACTCATATTTAGGGAAATAAGAGAATTCTCTTTATTCCAATTGAGTTCAGGGAAGAATAAGACATACTACCGGTAACCTAGGTACCATTACACTTACACTCAAAATTGGTTGCGAAAATTAATACATGTTTCCCAAGTTTAACCCAACTTATATTGAGCTTGGATGTGTCAATATAATGCAAATAAACAACAAAAATAAAAAAGGGCCTAAATGAGAGGTCGTCATAGGTTTCCTCTTGAAGCATATAGGTTGTTCATATTAATCGTGAAGTTCTAGAAGAAAGGACTCAAAAGGTGTTGTGAAATTAATGCATATGGCGGGTTGATTTTCCCATACTAACAAGTGAATGAGATTGTATCCCAGGCAAAGTACTATAGTAGTGAGTAAATATCATTCCCAAGAGGACTAGTGAATAAGCACTGAAATTTCCACATTTACTACTATCTAGACAAATCAATTTAACAGATTCACAGTATGTAAATGACAAATAATTAATCCAGGGTGAAAGATTACTCGAATAAATTCAAGATTTAACAAGAATTAGGGTTTCTTGACTTCATCAATTGCTAGGTATAAACTCAGTAGTTTCATTTATTCGTATTATATTTCCATGATTTCTAGTAGAATTCCTCTCATGTGGTCTTTACCTATTGGTCGTGCAATAGTAACTTTATTTCTACCAATTCATTGCCATTGATCAAGCACAAATAAATATAAGTAAAAGAACAATAATGTAGATTATGGAATTCCTTTGGTGACCACAAAAATTGGGTTAATCCTTGATCTAGCATTCACTCAATTCATGGCATTTATTACTAAATCTCAATCCATGATTTGTTTAGACTCATCCAATATTTGTTGATCTATAGTTCAAAGAGTGATCAAGTATTTGAAAGCAATAGACACATAATAAAAACTCAATCATAAATGGAAATCCATCATGCATAGCATAAGAACAAGAGTTTAGCCATCCCAATTGATTACGTATTGAATATCCTAACTAGAAGTGTTTAGCATATAATTGCTGCTAAACAATCCATTGAAGTCATGAAGTATGCCATAAATTATGATAAACTAATGCTATGAATGATTAAAATATAATAGAAGTCACCGGAGCGATGATCCAACGTTATCACCCTAGAGCCTTCATGCCTTTGCCCTCCGAAGTTGTGTAGAAAACTAAAACCCTAATGATGGCTACTTTCCTAGCAATGAATAAACTGATGCAAAACTAGGTCTAAAATATTCTTATTTATAGGTTTTTAGGTATACAAGGGTCTAGGGTTGAAATAGCTTCAAAACAGACCTAAAACGAACCTCGAATACCCAAAAATTGCTAAATCCCATAATATTGGAAAAATGTTATGTGCATTTTAACATGTACCCTCTCAGATGCCTCGGAACCCAGCTATCCTATGACTGGCCTTAGTTGGGCACAGCTAGGAGTTGTGGGGCGCAACTAATACCTATCTGTAGCACTGGTTTAGCTAATAACTTCACTCGATTTTTCTGATTCACGTGCTAATCATTCAATTAGAACTTGATTCATTCAAAACCTATAAACTTGCATTAAAATTAATTATTAAATGAACTAAAATACTTAAAATGACAATTTAAACTAAAAACACTAAAATGCATAAAAAAAACCCTAATTTAACATGGAAGACACTTGAGTTTAGCATCAAAACCTATTTAAAACACGTGCAAATAACTCTCATTTGAAAAAGTTATCACGCCTTCCCAACTTTCATTGTTGCTTGTCTGAGTAAAACGCAACAAATAATGACAAAACACATTAACTTTGTTCAATATATCAACAATTTTAAGGAGTAAGGACTAAGCTATAAGAAAAATGATCGAACATGTACATAAGATAATTGAAATCAATGAATCACAAATCATCTTGAATGTGCTAATCTCACCACTTACAAAGAAAGATAAGAATACATACCACTCATTTTACCAATTACAGAAAACCTATTTTGACCAAAAGCTTAACAAGTGACATCCAAGTTGGAAACGATTCGTGCACACATACACAAAATACTCACTAGTACAAATTAAATTAAACCAAGGAACAAGTAAGACTTTTCAAGCTTGTAACCTAGGCTAAGGGATAAAAGTGGGATACATTTGGATAAAAGTAGCTCATATCACCTCAGACACGCTAGTCAATACTCCAGACCACAATCCACTAGTACATTCCCCAAAACACCACAGCATTTAGCTAAGTACCATTAAAGGCAAAGTTTGTCCTTCTTTATTTCAACTGGAAGAAAGTATCTTTCTTTATTCACAAACACAACACAGTTGATCAATTTTTTTTCATCATTTTTTCTTTTTCAACACATATGTTTCTTTTTTTTTTTTTTTTTTTTTGTTCAACTAATGGGACAACATATCATAAGGGATTAGTAACACAATAAAATCATATATTTGACTTTTTCCCAACAAACGGCACTTCCTTCCCAACTAACCACCATGAACATCACAACCATGGCATTGATACTTCACAAGACCAACACTAACTAATGTGATCGGTTGAAATAATGGTAAAATAACATAAAAAGGTAAATTGGATTAATAACATGGTTATAAAAAAAAATAGTCTAGTAAAGTTCAAAATGGTTAACTAAGGATAACATATCAAATAGGCAGACTATTTGATTCAATTGGTCCAACAGTGGCCTAAATCATTTCTATGATTCAAGCTTTTCTCATACTTTGCAAGCATAAAATTCACGCAATTCTACCAAATGTCACAAGCTAAATAAAAATCTTAGGGCATAATCATGATCATCACTCATTAAAAAATATCAAAGTTCTCACTCTTATCTCACATCACACACAAAATTCATATATGTGTTTGGTAATAACACTTCCACAAATCAACTAAGTTTAAAATCCAGAGCAGCTTATAGACACTTTTAATTTAAAAATTCTAACACATAGACCCCTTGAAATATTTTTAAACTATTGATACATAGTCACAGAAGTTAATATACACAAAACTACTAAAACACATAATTATTTTAAGGGAAAATCATTGAAATAGTTCCTTAATTTTTTTAGTTTAGTTGAATTAGTCCCTCAACCTTTATTTTAGCCAAGATAGTTCTTCAACTTTTATTTTTTAGTCAAGGCAGTCCTTTTGTGGTGGAGCCACCACAAAAACCTTTTTCTATTTTTGATAAATTCCACATACACATCCTATGATTTTGTTATTTTCTATATTGAGCTAATTTAAAATTTTAAAAAAATTTAAGGCCAAATTTTAAAAAAAAATAATTTGTGGTTAACTAAGAAAATCTAGTGATGGGTCTAGTGGCTGGAGGTGGGTGTCTGGTGGGTGAGAAAGGCACTTGAGCAACTATTGGTAGTAGTTGAAAGAGTGGTTTTGGAATGATCCAGGTGGGTGATAACTTCGGCTAAGGGAATGCAAGAAGGAAGGGTTAGGATTTTTATCTTTTTGGTAAAAAATAAATGTTTCAGTATTTTTCTTTTTTTAAATTATTCTGAAGTTTTTTTTTTCTTTTCACATTCAAATTAACTTCTTTCTTATTTTCCCATTTTAAACTATATGAGAGTTATGTGAAAAATAACTAAATCTCAGGAGGTGTATATGGAATTTTTTTTATAAAAAAAGAAAGATTTTTGTGGTGGCTCCACCACAAAAGGATTTTCTTGGCTAAAAAATAAAAGTTGAAGGACTATCCTGGCTAAAAAAAGGTTGAAGGACTATTTCAATCAAAGTAAAAAAGTTTAGGCACTATTTCGGTGATTTTCCAGTTTTTAAACTCTCTACAATACTTCAGGCAAAGAGGATATAGAAATCTTAAAGGCAACTATCTGGTAGCTAGAGTGTCTTTCAAATAGTCAAATCCTCAAGATGAAAACTCTCTACTACAAACATGAGATGAAAAAGTGTCATGAATACAATGCTGTGAATGCACCTACTTCTTGACTAGATGGCATAAACAAAACGACTTAAGAAATACAAAACATACATACAAAGATGAAATTAAAAGGAGCAAAACTAAAAACAATATCCTTTCAAATTTACCGAAACTCCCTATGACTAAGGAGATCATCAGATGTCCAGTTGTGCAGTTGGTCAATCTCAGCAAATGGCAGCTCAGTGTCATCCTTCTCCGTCTTCTCTTGAATAATTACCCCCGCAAAAAATTCGGCTACCCCTTGGATAAGATCCTCCTTTTCAGCCTCATCTGCATGAAATACATGTTAGCCTTACCTGAGGCTTGTACCCCTTCAGAGCCTTTATAAAATGAACACGCAAGCTTGCAAATCCCATTGTAGGTTATGTACGTAGGGATAGGTATGCAATTCTATATACAGGGTATCCGACAGGGTATCCCTTCTAAGGCTAATGATATGCAATAAGTAGCCTACGGTGGCCCTACAACGATGGGGTACCTAGCCTAAATGCACACAAGGGATAATAAAACTTTGGAAACATGTCGCGGGGGTGGGTCTCTTATTTGGGTCTGGCAACCATATGCCTTTGACCCTACCTAAGGCTTATGCAATGCAAAAATCAAAATTTACTCTTTCTTGCGGGAAGTAGATACAAATTACATGGCCAAAGTAAATCATACGAATCAGAAAAACTAATTACTATTACATAACAAAATTGTAAAGCTATTTACTATTGCAAGCCAGATAAATGGGTGGGTCCTACCGCCTCGTGTCTAGTGTCCTAAACAAGGTCCACACAGTTCTGCCCTATGGTTTAAGCTATATGAATATGAGGCTTACTTAATGCATTTAATCATGCCTACGCTCATAACAATCCCTTCCTATCACTATTAAGTAAACAACCATGATCACGTTTCTTGCCTAACAAACTGTTCCAGAATACAATTCAAATGCAAAATTGATCATGAACACTACGATCCATATAAACAATGTATTTTACCCTAATAATGTCTTGAACAAGATAAGTATTGATGTAATAACCTACAACCTTTATGCATCGAACAAATTATGAACTCACAAATTATCTACACTTATCATGGAATAACAACATTTTACATTGTAATGCCAATGAAAACATAATCATAGATACCATGCTTAATATGATAAAATGCACACTACCATAAGTAAGTAACTCTATTTTTATACATTTATTTGACAATATACAAGGCTGCCACACAAGTAGTATAAAAAGCAATCAATAAAAGGTTTAAGAACTACCTTCCTTGAAGATTCACTTTTTGGAGCCTTAGCTTCCGATGGTTGAAAAACTTATCTCATTGACCTATCAAACTGGAAAATAAGTCTGAAATACTCCTATGCTATCATTTAGCTTGGAAATCTTCAATTCATTCCTTTGGTTGAAAATTTAAAGTAAGAGGAGTTGTATGAAAATTTTGAGAGAAAACCTAGTTTGAAAATGGTTTGTAGGATATTAAAAGGTGGGGAAGTGCTTGCTGCTTAAAGCTTGAGTATAAACAACACATTTTTCAAGACTCAAAGATAAGTTTCACACCTTTCAACACTTAAAGATATGTTTCACATATTTCAAGATTTGAGAACTAGCAGAACAAGATAACCTTGGTAACAGGCTCAAGAGGATAAGTTTTAGACTTTTCAAAGATTAAAGATAAGGTTCATGCCTTTCAAGATTTAACGATAATGTTCACGATTTCAAAACTTAAAAATGAGGTTCACGCCTTTCCAACCTTGAACATAGCTTCATGTGTTTCAAGACTTAAAGATAAGGTTCACGCCTTTCAAAGCTTGAGATAAGTTCACATTTTTCAAGACTTAAAAATAAGATTCCTTTCTTTCAAAGTTTGAAGATAAGTTTTACGTGTTTCAAGACTTAAAGATAAGGTTCATGCCTTTGAAAGCTTGAAGATAAGCTTCACTCTTTTCAAACTTTATGATAAGCATGAGAAGATAAAATTGGACAAGCTTGGAGATAAATCCATACGAGAAGAAAAGCTTAACAAAATTGCACTTCGGTCCTTCAATTATAACGTTATCTCACTTGCTACTTGATAAGCTCATAAATGTCATATATTTTATGTATCATTTACCATGTTTTCATGTAATGCAAGAAATATTTGAGTTAATTATGACCTTAATTGATTTAATTTTAGTTTGTGCAGGTTTGGAATGAAAAAGGAGTCAAAAGGATCAAAAAGTTTGAGAAAAATGGAGAAAAATCACAAGGATGAAAAAAGTACACTAGCAAGGAGTGGATTTCGACACTGTTTGGATTTTGAGCATAACTTTCTTGTCCAAGCTCTAAATGAGTTGATTCAAAATGTGTTGGAAAGTTAAGAAGAAGAGGTACAACATTCATGTTTTACATTTTCCCAATTTTCATCAGCATAAAGGTCAAAATTGAAGTTGAGTTTGGAGTAGAGTGCAGATGCGTAATAGCTTGCGCATGTGCGCAAGTTCCAGTAATAAATACCTTAGCACGCAGCCGACACCATGTGCTAGACAAAGCACTAGTACTCCAGCAAAATTTGTTGTTTTGGTAGCCTTTTTTGCCCAATTGTCCTTTTCATGGGCTTTTACGTTTCTATCATTGGAGAAGGGGTTTAACTCTAATGTCCTCTATACATACCCTATTATAGAGAGGAGTTGAGATATAGAGTAGTCATTAGTTAGAGTAGACATTAGATTATTAGAACAGAAAAATCATTAGATTAGGATTTTACTTTTCTTGTCAGGATCTCAAGCTTCATCAACTTTTGTTCCTGCTACAATTACTGAGTTTGCTTTCTTTATTCATATTCAATTCAATTCTAGTTCTCTATTGCAATTCGTTAGTTTTTAAATTTAATCTTATTGCGTTTACTTTTCTAGTTATTAATTGAAGTTTGATTTCATAAAAGTTAATTGCTTTCCTTAGTTTTAATTGAATTTGGTAGTTTTTCTTATTTTCTTAGTGGTTAGAATTATATTAGCAGTTAGAGAACAAAATCTTTGTATACTAATTAATTTGTCAAACTAGTGAAAAGGTTTGTGAACCCTATTAATAGTTCTATAGTCCTTATGGGTACGATCCTTACTTATCCAATCTACAAACTTTCCTCGTATCCTTGTAAGCATGTTTAAGTATTGATTAGGGTTATTAAGGCTTATTTAATACTTATTTGTGAATTGAATTACCTAACCAATATTTACCTGAACAAGTTTTTGGCACCATTGCTGGGGACTATTCTTGGTAGCAATATTCGGTTTAGTGAGCCTTACTAGATTAGACTTTTATTTTCTTACAATTATTTACACATTCTTTTTGTTTTTCTTTTGGATTTTTCTTTGATATTCAAACTTTGGTTTCTTTCTTGTAGTTTATGATAAATACTCATTCTTTCACACAACCACTATATTCCAGCTATTTGGAGATTGAACAAACTCTAACTAGAAACCGCAGGAAACAACAAGAATTAAGCCAACGAGAGAATACAATGGAGAATCTGAACTGCAATGCTAGGAACTTCTAGGTGAGCAAGACGAGGTAGCGGATAAAAATGGCAATAGAGGAGATGCTCATCCTCAACCTCTTAGAGACTATGCAACCAAATTTTGAGGGGGTGAGTTCTAGCATTGCCCGAATGCTCGTACAAGCCAATAACTTTGAAATCAAGCCTGCTTTGATTCAAATGCTCCAAACTCATGCTATATTTTTTTGTGGGCCAAACAAGAATCCCTATGCACATTTGGTGAATTTTGAAGAAGTTATTGACGTATTCAAATACAATGGAATGTATCCTGAATGTAATAGAATGAGATCCTTTCCATTTTTGCTGAGAGAAAGGAAAAATTCTTGGCTACAATCCTTCGAGTAAGGTACTTTCACTACATGGAATCAGTTGGTTCAAGAATTTTTAGCCAAGTGCTTCCACCATCGAGGACCACAAAGCTCCACAATGACATTACTTCCTTCAAACAAATCATTGGGGAGAGCTTAAATGATGCATGGGAGCACTTCGAGGAATTGCTTAGGAAATGTATCTCCACATCATACCATTCCATTGTGGCTACAAGTACAAACATTCTACAATGGATTGTTTCCAAAGACAAGATTGTTTGTCATTCATGCGTAGGAGGTGTTTTTCCTCTTAAAACTTTGGAAGACGCACAAGAAATGTTGGAAAGAATGGCATCAACTCACTACTACCATGGCACAAGCATTCCTTTGGTTGGGCAACAACCACAAAAACAAGTACATCAAGTCAATGCTCAACCAGGAAGTATGATAAATTTCAATGATCCTTTCTTGGCTCAAGAGGGTATAAGGTTGAACATGATGACAAATTTGACAAAGGCCTTAGAAAACATGGGAAAGAGTCCGGTGAACTCCATTGATTCAACACCTCAAAGGATTTTAAATTGTGACTTTTGTGGAGGAAACCATTAGAATGGCCTTTGTGAAACACCCATGATGCAAGGTGAGCAAGTTCAATTCATTTCCAACCAAAATTCTAGCTCAAGGAACCCACCTAATTCCTATGGTAATAGTACCTATAATCTATCTTGGCATAGTCATCTAAATTTCTCATGGAGCAATCAAAGCAATGTTCAAAATTCATCTTTCCAATCTAACCAGCCACAACCAAATATTTCCAGCCACGCTTTATCCTCTTGACCATATCAACCACCTTACCAGAGGAATTTCCAAAACTTTCCTCCCCAACCAAATAACTCATACCAACCTCTACCACCAAGACCCTCACATCAAAATCACAATTTTCCTTCACACGTACCCCATGATCAATCCAATGAAGATAATTTGAGAAGGGAATTGGAAACTTCATAGAGGGATTATGCGAATTTGCGAGCTTCTACAAGGAACTTGGAACTTCAAATGGGACAATTGGCTTGGAAAACAATGAAAGACCTATGAGAGCTTAGCCAAACGACATCATTCCAAACAACAAAGCAATGCTATTTCACTGAAGAGTGGAAGGAATTGGTTGTGCCAATGGACAAGAAAAAGATTGATAAAGAAGTTGAGAAGTCACAAATCCAATATAATTCAAGATAAAACTGAAGTTGAAGGTGGTGACGAAAGATGACAAAGGAGAATAAAGTTAAGGAGTCGAGAACAAAGTAAGTGGATGAACCTTTGAAATTGGATCTCGCAAGAGAAAGTGCCGTTTCCTCAATGAATGATTGATCCAAGGAAGGGGGGAAAAAGAGAAAAAATTCCACAAAGTTCTCGATATGTTTAAAAAGCTTAATGTCAACATCCCTTTGGTTGATGTTCTCAACAAGAAGCCCAATTACCTCGATTTATGAAGGATCTCTTGGCTAGGAACCGGAATTGGGATGATGATAAGAAAGTTCACCTTGATGCCAAGTGTAGTGCCATTGTTTAACAAAAATTATCCTAAGCTCAAAGATCTCGGTAGTTTCTCAATACCGGATATTATACACAAAAAAAGTTGCGTCGTTCATTTTGTGATTTAGAGCCGAGCATCAATATTATGCCGAAGGCCATCTATGACAAATTAGGGATCAAACCATTTCAAGCCAACTAATATCACACACCAATTGATGGATTTATCCGAGAGAAAATGATATGACTTTTTGGAGGACGTGCTTGTTCAAGTTGAAAATTTGGCATTTTTCATTAATTTCTTTGTGCTAGACACGAGTAAAAATAGTGAGATTCCATTGATTCTAGGATGCCATTCTTGTCAACCGCCCATGCATTAATTGATGTTAACAAGGAAAGCTGGTTTGACAAGTGGAAAATGAATCAATATATTTTTGAATATAATGATAATGTTCTCATTTTTGAAGAAAAATGTGCTAACCAATCACTTAATTCTTTCATTGCTAAGTCAAATGATGAGCAAAACGAAGTTAACCAAGGCAATTCACTCAAGCAAGTGTTGGAAATAAAAGAAGATCCAAGAAATGAATTGAAGGAAAAACCACTCGATAAGGGGTGTGATATGATGAAGGATCAAGAGAATAGTGTAAGTCATGGGAAAATTTGTGATGGTAAAAAGTTGAATCACTAAGTTGCAAAAAGAAAAGAAAATGGTTTGAGAAACAATTGGACGCGCTAATTAGTGGACTAGCATTGGATAAGGCTTGGAAGAAAGGACTTGTGCATGGGAAAACCAGAAATCAAGCTTTTCTTATAAAGAAGAAGAGCGTCAAGATTTTCCCATGGAAGCCAAAAGCAAAAGGATGGCTGACAATCCTCAAGTGCATGGAATGATCAAACATGCCGAAGTCAAGCCGAAGATTTTAAATAAGGGTGCTTCTTAGAGGCAACCCAAGCTTTTTTTGCTTTCTTATTGTTCTTTACATTTAGCTACTTAAATATGTTAGGTTGTGTTTATTTTCTTTATCTTAATTTCTTGAAGGGTTTAACATTTTGTTTTTGTTCTAGTGTTAATGATGCGTTTCAACTTACCTCGTGGATATTTATTGCGGGATACACTATACTAACTGTTCTTCAGTGCCAGAGAAGCTTTCCCTCTTTATGCTTTTATTTTCTTTAACATTGAGGACAATATTTATTGGTCTAAGTGTGGGGTAGGGAGTAATATAGATTTACATTACAATTGTTTGGTGTAGTTAGCTCAATTTTTGCTGCAATATCTAAGCTTTTCTTTTGATCTAAGAGCCTTTTAAGATTTTTGAAAATTTTGTTCGAATTAGCTGAAAAAATTTGAAGTTTTTGGGAATTTTACAATGCTTAGCATATCTTATTGATTTTTTTGCATGATAATTTTGGAGTTGAACCATTCATGAGTTGGGTAGTTAACATTAATATTTTCCTTGCATGATTTCTGAGAATTCTTGAGCATTTGGCCATAAATTATTTTTATTTTTGACACTTAGAGATAATTATGTAAATTCACTTATATTGTATCCCAAGAACTTGCTTTATTACATTTCGAGGAAAAATTTTATAGACAACTTGATTTGTTTTAAAGATGAGGGTAAAGCATTTCTATGGTCGTTTGAACCTTTCAAGCCAACCCTTATTGACATTTTTATCCTTATTACCCTATTTTAGCCTGTCATAATTTGTAAGGAATGGAGAGAAACACCATTTGCTTTCTTTCATTAAAACTCATTTTACCTACCTCTATGAGCTTAATAATTTCTTTTATTTTTCTAACCTAAATGTTCCTTAAGAGCTTTATTGCACACAATTATTTGTTAAGGGGATAAAAGGGTGAAAGGTAGTTGAATGAGGATGGAAAATTGTATGAATGACTGGTGTACATTTGTGGGCCAAGGAGCAGGTATTGGAAATAATAATAATAATATCTTGAAATGACAGGTAGTGTCTATCACTAGTACCTGCATTGATGTGATTATAGGTAGTGCCTATCACTGGTACCTGCATTGGAGTGTTTACGGGTAGTACCAATCACCAGTACCCGTATTGGGAGCGGACATAAAAATAATAAATAAATGTCCGGAAAAATGTTGGCATGTTGGGTTGAACTTAAAGAATGAGGACTTTTTGTTGTTTGTAGTCTAAAATTTTTCATGCGTATTTGTTGATTGAGTGTGGAGTTCTACATTTCTATGAAGCATTGGTATCTAATGTTTTAGAGAAGTAGTTATTTTGATGTATGACTAGCATTATCTTAAAGCTCTTTCTTTCTTATTTGTGATATCCTTATCCCTTCTTTGATTAGCCAATACTCTAGCCTAACATTACAAGTTAAAAAGTCCTATCTGATTTGAATTGAGTTGGTTGTCTGTATTAGTGAAGAGGTGCAAGATGAGTGAGCTATGGTGTGTTCAGAAAAATTCTAAGAGTTTGCATAATTTAATTTGAGTGTCTTGAAAACTGGGTTTTTATTGAATGGCTATATTCACACGCAGTGGATTTCATGTCTAGAATTTTATTAGTATTAGAACACTTGAGTTCTTGGATTACTTCTGATGATGGCATGGTTTTTGATTATTCGTGTGGATAATTTTTGAAATGTGTTGGGTGTATTTGTGATGAGCTTATCTGATTTTATTTTATTTTATTTTGCTCGAGGATGATCAAAAGTTAAGTGTGGGATATTTGTCCTGATAAGCGTAAAATGTCCTATATTTTATGTATCATTTATCGTGTTTTCATGTAAATGCAAGCAATAATTGAGTTAATAGTGGCTTAATTGATTTATTTGTAGTTTGTGTAGGTTTGGAATGAAAAAGGAGTAAAAAGGATCAAAAAGTTGGAGAAAAATCACAAGGATGAAAAACGT
Source organism: Cinchona pubescens (assembly GCA_025175665.1). Lineage (NCBI taxonomy): Eukaryota > Viridiplantae > Streptophyta > Magnoliopsida > Gentianales > Rubiaceae > Cinchona > Cinchona pubescens. The sequence goes on along the minus strand of JANKKI010000075.1, from coordinate 7,153,324 downwards.
ACACCTGCAAGGAGCGGATTTGGATACTGTTTGGTATTTTGAGAATAAACTTTCGTGTCCAAGATTCGATCGAGTTGATTCAAGTTGCATTTGAAAGCTATGAGGAAGAGCTACAATTTTTATATTTTACTTTTTTTTCCAAATTCCATAGAATCAAGGTCAAAGTCGAGGTTGAAATTGGGACAAATGTAGATGCGTTCACGTGCACGCCTAAGCTTGCGCATGTGTGCAAATTACTATAGCAAATGCCTTGGCATGCATATGTACAAGTTTCCATGCGCATATGTGCATGACGCAACACTACTCCAGCGAAATTTGTTATTTTGGCAACTTTCTTGTTCGGTTGGACTCCTTTTCGTGGGCTTTTATGTTTCTATCATTGGAGAGAGGATTTAACCCTAATATTCCCTATAAATACCCCATATTAGAGAGGAGTTGAGATATAGAGTAGACATTAGATTATTAGAATAGAAAAATCATTAGATTAGGGTTTTACTTTTCTTGTCAGGATCTCAAGCTTCATCAACTTTTGTTCCTGTTAGTTTGCTTTCTTTATTCATATTCAATACAATTATAGTTCTTTATTACAATTCATTAGTTTTAAATTTAATCTTATTGCATTCAATTTTCTAGTTATTAATTGAGGTTTGATTTCATTAAAGTGCTTTCCTTAGTTTTAATTGAATTTGGTAATTGTTCTTATTTTATTAGTTGTTAGAATTAATTTAGAAGTTTAGAAATATAATCTTTTAATTAATTTGTCTAACTAGTGAAAAGGTTTGTGAACCCTAGTAATAGTTCTATAGTACTCGTGGGAATGATCCTTATTCTCACCCAATCTACATACTTACCTTGTATTCTTGCGAGCGTGTGTAAGTATTGATTAGGGTTATTAAGGCTTATTTATTTCTTGTTTGTGAATTGAATTACCTAACCAATATTTACTTGAATACTACCCCAAAACTACTACAAAAACTATGAATGGCAAAATGGTCATTAGACATTCAAAAAATACGCAGATATATATATATATATATATATGAATTCAAAAAAGTTCATATGAGCACAGCAGCTCCCGAAACACTGGCTATAGGAGCACAGCAGCTCCCGTTATCGGTCGATGAAAAATCAAGTCAATTTCAGGCTGTGGCGGCGACATTAGCAAAGGTCCTCTAATGGAGCCTCTTGAGCAGTGTGTTCCTTATCAGTAGCCTACTGACCTCTTGCTTCGACTTGCACGTTTTTTATTCAGACTTGTATTGGATCACTATCTCCTATAGAAATTTGTTGTCTATTGGCTTTTGTCCATTTTATTTCTTGGTACTAGCAATCTGAAGCCCTACACACTGATACCTGACAAAGTTGAGTAATCAGATTTGGAAAAATCAGCCATTTATGCTTGCAGTTCTTATTCTGAAGAATTCCCAGCTAAATTTCTTGCCCAACATCAATAGTATGACCCTCCAAATCAACAAGGCCCTATCTAGAGCAACCTTAGTAGTATGTGAAACAGGTAGCTTTCATGCAAAAATAAACTTCATCCGTGCTTGCGCCTCTAAACATAGATACTTAAGCCCTAATCCAATTCCTCTAGCCGTACACCATCTCCCTAGTACCCAAAATTTCATTCAACATTTTGCTACATCATCATAGTCTATTTTACTGTCCATAATGTGTTAAACTAATTATTAGGGTTAATAGGCAAGTGATAAATTTCATTGATTACATCATTCCTAAAACTAACTGATGCCCTCTTACTTTAACTACATGGCCAGATATGTCAATGTATATTTCCAATTAATTCACAAACCATGTTCTGATTTCCTGCAACAATGAGAACCTTATAAAAATCTTCCTTATACTCTACTTTGAATTTTATTTACAATCTTACGATGCAATGTATCCGCTTCCTCATTGTTTTCTACTTGAACATGAGTTAATGCAAAGCCTCACTCATAAAAAGGATTTAATTGCTTATCACGCAATATTTTGACTTTCAAGGAAATAAACACAGTATCGTTGAAAGTATTGTCATCAACTTGCTTTCTTTTCTTCCCCATTAGAATGATTTAAAATATACCAACAATTCCCACACAATTCAACAAATATTCAACTGCAATCCAAATCAAGCACAATTCAATAGTTAATTATGTCCCCCAATCAACTAAATTAATGATGAAAGAACTAATTCCCAAATATCCCACAAAAATATCAATCATACCACACAATTTCATCAATTACAAGCTACAAATAAAACTCCAATTTTCAAGGAATTTTCCCAAAATTAAACGAAAACAATCATACTCAATTTTGAAAATTGTGCCGAAGAATAATCCTCTTGTAGAAAACCCCAAAGAAGGCATCACCAAACATTGGTTGAAATCATCCTTGCTTGAACCTTAATCAACGAACAAGTTGGGATCACCAAGTTTACACACCTGATTATAAGTTATGGTAGTGTGCCTTGATTGGTCCATGAAATAAGAAAGCAGGTTTATGTTGAATGATTTTGTGAAGGTGGAGGGAAATAGTAGGGAAGCAGAGGGAAAAAGGAAAAAGGATGGAGGAAAGAAGACAAGAAAGATGATGGAGGAAGGAAGAGACAATGAAGATACGGGCTTAAGGGTTTCTGGTCATGAGGATTAGGAATTGGGAAAAGAAAGGTTTTTGTTTAGTAAGAACTGAATTTGAAGTGTGATAAACCCCTTTGGTTTCCCTGGACCAAGCACAGTTTGCACTTGGTTCCCTTTGTTGCAGAGACAGATTACTGTTGAAGACTATGGTAGTTTGACCTGGAATTTTTCGCAGTCTGTGACACCTATCTGATGGGCTCGTAGTCTACTACTGATTGCCTTTGGGCTAACGCAAACATTGCGATTGATTTATTTGAGTCAAACCAATTTTTGACTCTTCCTTTCCCTATCCTCTACTGCTTTCCAAGTCAACATTTATGAAACAACAAGAAAACAATTAATCACCAACTCCTAGCTTTTAATTTATTAAAGCAAAAATTAAAATTTAACTAGAACACAAGAAAATTAATTAAAACTGAAAATGCTTGGGTTGCCTCTTAAGAAGCACTCTTTTTAAGTCATTATCTTGACTCATTTCTCCATGGTCATTACTCAGCAAAGTGGGCCTCTTCAAATCCACTATGAATGTCACCTTTAAGTAGATTTTTATCTGATTTCCATTCATCTAAATGTGTTGGTGAGATCCTTCAATTCCAATAGGCCGTATGGAAAACTTCTTACCACATGGTAAGGGGCCACTCCATCTCGACTTTATCTTACCAAAAATAAATCAAACCTAGAATTATATGACAATACCTTATCACCAACACGAAATTCCTTGTGGAGGATATGCTTATCAGGATGCCATCTTTTTGTCCTTTCTTTGTAATTACAAGCATTCTCATAGGCTTCATTGTGGAATTCCTCCAACTTACATAACTCCAATAACCTTTTTTCACCAGTAGTTTTAGCATCAAAGTTCAATGCCTTAACTACCTAGAATGCTTTGTGCTCCAGTTCTACTGATAAATGGCACACTTTCCAAAAACCAACCTATATGTGGACATCCGATAGGTATTTTGAATGCAGTTTGGTATGCCTATAATGCATCATCAAGCATATGAATCCAGTCCTTGTGTGAAGAATTCACAGTTTTCTCCAATATCTGCTTCAACTCACGATTTGAAATCTCAACTTGTCCCGAAGTTTGGGGATGATAAGGTAAAGAAATTTTATGCATCACCCCATACTTGGACAACAAAGATTCAAATTTAGAGTTCTTAAAGTATGAACCTCCATCACTTATTCTTGCTCGAGATGCTCTGAAAATTGAAGACATGTTGTGGCGAATAAACTTTGTGACCCAATCCTAACATCATTTGTCGGCAAGGCTACTACCTCAACCCACTTAGAAACATAGTGCACCGCTACCAAAATATACTTGTTGGAATATGATCTTGGGAATGGCCTCATAAAATTAATTCCCTGCACGTCAAACAGCTCAACTACTAGAATATTGTTCAAAGGCATCTCGTCTCTATGAGATATGTTTCCTGTTTTTTGGTACTCATCACATTGCTCAGTGTACCTCTTAGCATCCTGGAAAAATCTCAGCCAATATAAACCGCTTTGAAGGACTTTGGCACTAGTTCTTTGGTTGATGTGATGCCCCTAACTGGTGATGAATGAAACATCCTAAGCATATTTTCCATTTTTTTGTCGGTCACACACCTTCATATTATTGATCACTACACTGCCAAAATAATTAGGGCTCATCCCTATACTAATCCTTTAAGTCTAAGAAATTTTTCTTTTTTTGATTGTAGTCCATTGATGGTAGAAAAACCTTTGCTGCCAAGTAGTTTGCTATCACGTCGGCATACCACGAGGTAGTTCCTACCATCATCAAGTCTTCCTCTGGGAATTCATCTTTAATGGGTTGCAATTCAAGACTTCTCCCTCAGTTCAATTCTAGTCTCGACAAGTGATCAACCACTATGTTCTCTTTTCCTATCTTGTCAATGACCTCCCAGTGAAATTCTTAATGTAGTAAAATCCAATGAACTATCCTAGGTTTTGCATCACTTTTAGAGAATAGATATTTTAATACTACGTCATCAATATGAACAATGACTTTTGAACCAATCAGGTAAGAGCGAAACTTGTTGAAAGCAAACACAATAGCCAGTAACTCTTTTCCAATTGTATTATAATTTTCTTGAGCCTCATTAAGAGTTCTACCAGCACAATAAATAACATCTAAGACCTTGTCCTTTCTTTGACAAAGAGATGCACCTACAGCAAAATCACTGTATCACACATAATCTCAAAAGTGGAGACCAATCGGGTGCAATAACTATACGTATAGACACTATATGCTTTCTTCAACAAATTGAATGCACGCAAGCAATTTTCATCAAAGTTAAAAGTCACATCTTTTTGTAATAATGCACAAAAGGGTTTAGAAATTAAAGAGAAATCTTTAATGAACTGCCAGTGGAACCTTCGCATGTCCTAAAAAACTTCTTGTGCCTTTAACACTATCGGGTGGAGGTTCAATTTTTCAATGACTTCAATTTTTGCCCTATCCACCTCAATTCTTCCTTGGTAGATATTTTTTGACAAATTGCTATTCCTTCTTGAACCATTAAGTGGCATTTTTCCCAATTAAGGGTAAGATTAGTTTCATCACATCGTTGAAGAACTAAAGACAAATTATGTAAGCAATCATTAAATGTAGAACCAAACACAAAAAAGTCATCCATGAAACTTCTATGCATTTTTTGATCATGTCATGAAAGATTGTAAACATACATCTTTGGAAAGTGTCTGGTGCATTGCACAAATCAAAAGGCATCATTCGATAGGCGAAGGTTTCGTAGGAACCATACAAGTGAAGGTAGTTTTCTCTTGGTACTCGGGAGCTATGGCAACTTGAAAGTATCTGGAATAACTATCCAAAAAGCAATAGAAAGCATGACTCATTAGTCTTTCTGGCATTTGATCAATGAAAGGTAATTGAAAACAGTTCTTAATGGTGGTTTCATTCAATTTTCTATAATCATTACACATCCTCCACCCTATGACCAACCTAGAAGGAAATAATTCATTATGTTCATTGATTATCACCATCATCCCTTCCTTCTTTGGTACAACTTGAGTAGAACTAACCCATTCACGATCATTGATTGCATAAATGATACCCGCATCTAAAGGTTTCATTACTTCTTTCCTTACAACCATTTTCAATGTACGATTATGCCTACGTTGAAGTTGCCTACAAGTCCTATAGTTATTAGTCATCAAAATTTTGTGCATGTAAATTATAGGACTAACTTCCTTTTTATCATGAATGCTCCATGCAATTACACTTTTATGCTTTCTTAAAACAACAGTGCAGTAACTTAAATAACTACTCATTAGATAAGATAGAATGAATAACGGCTGGAAAAGTATCATTTTCACCAAGAAAAGTGTATTTGAAATTATTTGGAAGTGGTTGAACTCTGCCTTGGGGGGGTTCATCGATTAGAGAACCCCTTGCCTAGTTCTTCAGTTGGAACTTCATCCTTGATCAGCAGATTTATTTCGAACATCTTCAGACAAGTCCTTATCCCTTTGTCATGCCTTTTCACCACTTTTGTATAGATTAAATCCTTTTTCAATGGAAGTTTTGGACTGTCAAACCTACAAAAGTCATCAACAATATTATCAATCACATCAAACATCATAAAATCATCTTAAATAGTAAGAAGTTTGAGAGAATTAAAAATAGAAAAATCGACAATCTGATCTTCGATTGTCAATTGTAACTTCTCCTCTTAGACATCTATCAGTGCCCTTCTAGTCGCCAAGAATAGTTTCCCAAGAATCAAAAGCATTACTTTATCTTTTTTCATGTATTTGCTAGAATGATGAAGTTTACTAGCAAATAGCATTTTTTTACCTTAACCAAAATGTCTTCAACAATCCTTTATCTTCTGTCATGTCTAGAATGATGAAGACTACTAGCAAATAGCATTTTTCCACCTTAACCAAAATGTCTTCAACAATACCCTCAGGATATTTTTTGCTCTTATCTGCCAGTTGAATAGACACATTAGTTGGTTTAAGCTCCCTACCATTTATCCTCTTATAAATAGATTGTGGCATCAAATTGATGGATACTCCAAGATCACAAGAGGCTTTTTCAAATTCTACCCCTGCAACTGTACATAGAATCAAGAACAAACCAGGATCCTTCATATTTGAGGGTAACTTCTTCTTAATTATAGCACTACACCCTTCTGTTAAGCATCAAATTTCATCTCCTAATAGCTTCCTTTTGATGACAACACTTGTTTCATGAACTTGGCACATTTGGGCATGTTTTCAAGGGCCTCCATAAAAGGTTTGTTAATATCAAATTTCTTAAAAATCTCGAGGAATCTCTTAAATTTCTTTTGATCATCCTCACTTTTTAGCCTATTGGGAAATGAAATTTTTACTGATAGATGGATTAGTTGAGTCTCAATTTTCTTCGAGCAGGGATTTTGTACTTTCCTGTCTCAACCTCTTCTGTTTGATGTCATTAGTGTTACCCTCCTTCTCATCCATTTCCTTTTCCTCTAATTCATTCCCTTTATCCTTTACCTATTCAAATTCAACACTTTTGCATGTTCCCTTGGATTGGCAATAGTATCTCTTGGTAATGTTCTAGATATCTTTCAGCTAGACTCCTTGGTATCTAACCCATTTGATTCTCCAAACTTTTAATTAAGGCATTTTGATTTCTAATCATGTCATCTTGATTTTTTATCTTGTCGATGCTGACTTGAATGAACTAGTGAGAACCTTTTCTAATTGACTCTTTTTTCTGACCGGGATAGTGTTGCATATATTTGTTATTATTGTGATTCGTACTGTTAGAAAGGTGTTCTGATATTATTAGAACCTTATGGTTGATTATGAGGTTGATTTTGCTAGTTTCCCCAAGAAAAGTTCAGATGTTTTATCCAACTTGGATTATAGGAATTGTTGTATGGGTTGTTTTGAGGTTTGAATTGATTTTGCATTTGGTCTTGGTTCCTCGTGTAGTTAACCTACTCATGACCTATAGAAGAAGAAGAAGAAGAAGAAGGTATTAGTGCACTATATTGGCCATTTGGGTGATCACATGAACAAAAGTCACAAATTAATGGCTCTAGTGTAGCCACGACATTCACTTTCACCCTTCAGTTTGTTTAGCTATGGATGCCATTTGTCTTGCCATGGCCTTTTGTTCAGATAGCAATGCATCTAAGGTTCTTAATTCCAGCAATCCCTTCCTATGTTCTCAGGCTTGTGCTATAGAAGATTTGAAATAGTTGTTGGACATCTTGTCCAAAAGTTCCTGTGCCTCCTTTGGTGTCTTGTTCATCATAAGTGACCCATTTGTTGAAGAATTAGCAACAGACTCAGTGATTTCTTAAATTAATCCATTGTAAAAGATTTCCATTTGCATCCATAAGGGTAACCCGTGATATGGGTACTTATTCAAACGATCATTTTAAGCCTTGCTAAGATTCTCCCCATACTGTTGGTTGAAAAAAGTGATATCATTTATTAGATTGGCTGTCTTTGAGGATGAGAAGTATTTATCATGAATGTTTGGGCTAGTCTATCCCAAGTGGTGAATGATCCGTGTTTATAACTCTACAACTATAATTTAAACTTATCCCTCAATGAGAAGGGAAATAGTCTCAGCTTGAAAGCATCTGAGATATGCCATTTTGTTTGAAAGTATCACACACTTTCTCAAAGTTGATCAAGGGCGATTCAGATCCTTACTATGCAGCCCTTAAAACAGTGCCTGTTGTTGCAACATATATATGAGACCAAGCTTGATCTCAAAATCGTTAGCTTGTATGGGATGTGGTACGATGCTTGATTGAGATCTCCCAAATGTAGATGGTGTGTATAGTCTTCAAAGGGTCAATTATTTTGAACAAGTATACCTTGACCATTACCTGTAAACTCACCATTGTCACTATTTCCCACATTCCCATTCTGCAGTGGTATTACTAGTTGACGTGGATTTCTCTTATCAAGCATATATGATTCTGCCTGTTGTTGTTGCTACCGTGTTAGTTTTTGTAAATTCCTAAGAGTTATTTCAATTTCTAGATCAAACTCAGTGAGAATTCGTCTAGATCTATGCATGAACTGTTACACAAAAGAAAATGATTGCGTGCACCAATTTATAGGCAAAATAACCAATAGAAAATTAATAGAATAAAAGCATACAAAGAGTTTTGAAAACTAACAAGAACAATTGTTTAAGTCTAAATTAGGAATCGACTTAGCATCTCAATATTGCTTAAACAACAGTCCGTGGCAACGGTGCCAAAAACTTGATGTATGAAAAGTTAAATTAATCTTATTCACAATTATCCACTAATAACTACAAGTGCACTTAATAAGTATTAATATAATAGAGTGAGTAAGGATCGTTCTCACGAGAACTGTGTAACAATTAACAAAATTCTAACCTAATTTCTATTTTAGATGATTGGAACAGAATATTTGTGAGTTTTTAGAATTAGATTACAAAAATTAAAAACTGATAATTAAATGTTGCAAAAATGATGCAAAATAATTAAAAGAGTTTTCAAATAATGGAAAAGATGGGTCAGGTGCCAAGTTAGCAATTCGCACATGTTATTAGAAACTCATATCAATTAGTCTAATTATATAGAATGAAAAAAAGTTCAACTCCCAATGTTCAACCCGACCATGATTCCTTGCACAATTGGGTCCTATCAAATAAATTAACTAGGGGAAGAATCCTCTCTGTCTTGGTTAAGTCAATTTGAGTATTTTTTATGGAATTATCATGAACCAATTAATTAATCCTGCTACTTTAGTCTCAGATTAAATTAATCAAACAATTAGCACGGGTTTATGGCGGGGATCAACTTCCGTATGATCACCTCAGCCAACCTACTCAACCCTAGAGTTAAATACTCACTAAGTTTGTCTTGTTGTGTTACTTATTCCCCAATTAATATAACATTCCAATTGACCTTCAATTCAATTAACCTGTGAACAATTGCGTCACTCGTACCCAAACCCGATCAAATTTAGTGACTCATGGTTTGGACAGGAAAACAACAATTAATTGATTGACAAGAATTCATGGTTGAACTAAAGATTAAAATTTATGTAATTGCAATTAAACAAAGAATACTTGAAAAGAATAAAATTACCAGAAATAAACTTGGCAGAAATCCAAATTTAAATTGAAGAATGCTCAATTCTGAAGTTGTTAATGCGATAAAAGTAAAAGTAGTATGAGGTTTAAAATGTTTAGAAAGGAATAATAAAACCTTAGGATAAAAACTAAGAGAACTCTCCCCTATTGTTACAATTAAGTCCCTTATTTGTAGAAATGTCTAGGAAAGCCCAGGCCCATATTGGACATTCGCAGTCTGCAACAGAAGTGTAGGAAGTGAATTTGCCTTGCCAATCGCAGTCTCTGAGTAGTCTTGCAGAATGTGAGTAAATTTCCTTGAACCTATCACAGTCTACAATAGGCCTTCTGCATGAGTCACACAATCTACAACTGTTTCTTCACAATTCAACTATAGACTGCAATTGGTCCTTTCTAGCCTTCAGCAAAACTTGTCAATCTTCCTTCCAGCCCTCAATCCGTACATTAAAATGACCATTTTGCCCCTCCATCACCTACGCATAATACGAAACACAATAACTTGACATCTTTACTCTCTAAACATGTAATTAACTACTAAAATGACACAAAAACCTGTAAACTACTTAAACAATATTTCTTAACATAGAACACCAATAAATGGAACTAAACTTACTCAAATTCACAACAAATAAGGCATAAAAATAACTCTAAATATAGAGTTATCATCTAACCCAACTATTATCAGATTCATGGTTACCCAAGGATACTTCATGTATAGGATGTACTCTTTTAAATTAAGTGATGTCCTGTTGCCCATTATCTCAATTTTATCAAAGATAAAACCAACCAAGTCTTCTACATGTCATGAATGCATGATGCTATAGCCAATAACTATTGGAGATACATTATTTCTCAAAACCATACCAATTAGTAACTATTAATATTAACACATCTTCTTGGTTCCTATGTCCGTGGTGGTCTGGCAGATGGGCAATTGCTAATTCTATGGCTCAAAACTGCCACAAGCTAGGCATGCCCTAGTTTCCATCTGCATCTTCCAAAATCACACTAGTGGCAATATTCACACTTTGGAACACCGAGTGGTCCTCAAGCTGGAGCAGAGGTCCATAAGGATTATTCTTTTGTGATGCCCCGAGATGAACCAGCAATAGCTAAAAGCAATTGAGGCATCATGGTAGTGTTGGCTGAACACCATAAGCTAGAGGCAATAATGATGAGGGAAATGGGCACTATAACCAGAAGGCACTAGAAGGCCAAATATTGGTTCTAGTGGTAGACTATGGAGTATCTCTCCCATCTCTCTCTTATTTTGTCTAACGCTGCAAATGAGTATCCACTCAAGCAATAGCCTCATAAATTTTTTTAAAAGTATCAGTATCCATTGTTTCTATCCTATCTCTAATCTCTTTCAGTAATCCTCTCTTGAAATATTGACACTTCTTAACCTCACTATTCATAATAGCTAGAGTACATAGCCCAAGTGCATGAAAACTCTGTGAATACTCCACCACTGATATGTCCGACGTCGAACCCTAATCATGTTAATTATGTTTTGATGATGACTAAATTGTACTAACAGTTTGAAAACAATTGTGCAGAAGAACACAATCCGTTCGAACGCTGATGCTCGTCCGAACACAATCAATAAAACAACTAAAAGACTCTACAGATGATGATGATCATTTGCAAGGAACTCTAACCGAAGCTAAGAAGTTTCTGGATTCATGTATTGAATGATCATAATTGTCCGAAAGGAAGAGATGCAATTTTTTGGTTTCAGCTTAGGGACGATGATGACCGTCCTAAAGGAAGAGTTGCAAAATTCTAGAAGTTGTAGGGCACATGATCAGACTTCTGAAGCATCGTTCGAAAGCCTATGTAAAATTCCAAAAGCTATAGGATGCACGATCGGTCGTCCAAAACACCGTCTGAAAGTCTAACGGCTAGTTTTTTTACCATTGGAGCTCAATTTCAGCACATTTTTCACTTATAAATAGATTAAGGATATCCAAATGAAAAGGCAAGAGACTTTTACATTGAATATAAGCATTTACTCAAAGCTATTTTGAGAGAATAGGCTTCTTAGTAGTGTTATATTAGTGGGTAGAAGTTGTGTATTGTGAGTTATCTTCAAGTGTAATAGGCGGTGGGATATTCATTGTACAAAGAGAGGTTATAGGGTAAAATTTTTGGCTCAACTAGTATGGGTAGACTTGATGTGAGCAAGAGTGATCCTTCCTTGTGTGCTTGGAGGAGTATTGCCTCACCTATCTTTGAAGAGGCACTACAAGTGTGGGTGATGTAAAACTCCAAGTCTGTAAAGTTTGGGAGTTTTTATTGGTTTAATCTCTTCAATCTTAATCTAAGTTTTTATTCAGTTACTTAGGTCGATTTATTTCTTTGATCTTTAAATTGCTTCATTTATTATTTGATCCTTATCTAAGTTTTTATTATGAAAAGTTTCAAATTATTTTTAAACAACCTAATTCATCCCCTCTCTAGGTTGCTTTGGACCAGCAATTGGTATCAAAACATTAGTCTCTGATATTAAGCTTAACTGGCTTTAGAGTAAAGATCATGGCAACCAATATTGCATTGTTCCTAGAGGGGCAATCCATTACTAAATCTCATATATTTAATGGTATCAATTTTGTTAGTTTTAGGAAAAGAATGGAAATATTTATACAATCTATTGATATTGATTTATGGTACATTGTAGATGAAGGTCCTTTTGAGGTTAATATTCTTGATGAACATACACATAGGTTAAGGCCTAAGACTAGAAATTAGTTAAGTGCACAAACTAAGATAGAGTAAATTTAACTTTGAACACTAAATCCATGAATATATTGTGTAATGCCTTAGATGTAAATGAATCTACAAGACTAAAGGGTTGTAAATCTGCTAAAGAAATTTGGGATAAATTAAAAGAAATCCATGAAGGTAGTGTTGATGTTAGAGAACAAATGAAGTCTTCACTTGTGGCTAAATATGAATCTTTCAAAATAGAACCTCATGAGAATATGATCAAATGCATTGTAGGTTCGATGACATAATTAAGGACTTAGAAGTCTTCGGCAAAGAATTTTCTTTAGGTAAGAAATAGTTAAAATTTCAATGCTTTACCTAAGGAATGGGAAAATAAATCTATTTTGTAGAAGAAGCTAAAAATCTAAATTCTTTATCTATTGAATCATTGATCACATCACTAACCTTCTATGAGTTGATGCAAAAATATAAGGTACAAGATGATGAGGAGGCAAGGGCAAAAGAAGTATAGCATTAAAGGCTTCACAAAAAGATACAGCCAAGAAGCCAAGTGGAAAATGCTATAAATATGGCCAATTGGGACATTTTGCAAATGAGTGTCCATCAAAAAGGAAGAAAGACTCAAGAAAGCCTCACTTCAACAACTTCCAAATAACATGGCAAGATTGCAATTCAGAAGTTGAAGAAGAACATGAGGCGGCTCAAATGGCTTTTATGGCTCTTGGCAATTATGAGGTATCCTCTAGTTATGATTCTTTTGATGATATTTGTGATTATCTTGATGATGATGTTTTTGAAGCTTTTGTTATGAAAATGCATGAAAGCTTGAAAGAATCATATGTCAGGAGCAAAGAGTTAAAAACTAAATTTAATGCTTTATTAAGTTCTAACTCAAAGCTTGTGCATGAAAATAATAGGTTGGCAAAAGAAATGATGCATTGAAGAAAAGTGGATTTGAATTAAATTGAAGATTGGATGTTAAGACAAAGATCAAAGAAGAACAAGTCTTGTTAAAGAAAAGAATAGATGTTCTTTGTTCATCTCTGTGCAAAAAGAAAAAAAAAAGAATAGATGTTCTTAGTTCTCTATGCAAAAAGAAAAACAAAATGTTGTTGAAAAGAAAAGGACTAGAAGTATGCTTATCAACAAAAATTTTGTCACTTTTAGAAAGGATGGTTTATACTTTGTAAAATTTAAATCTTCTTTATTGGAAACAAAAATATTATGTGCAATTATTGTCATCAACATGGGCATATGAAGAAACATTGTTATGTTAAAAGAAATGATAAATTGGGAATGAAATCTATGAGGATATTAAATCAATTCACTAACCCAATTAGACCCAAGAAAGTTTGGGTACCAAAAGTTGTTGTCTAACTTTGTGTGTAAGTATGCTTGGAGAACACCAAGGGATTCATGATGAATCATCAATGGAGGGTGTTCAAAGCATATGAGTAATGATGACATGAAAACAAAATCAACTGAAAAGGGTAACATTTAAAATTTTTATCAAGAATGTGATTTCATATGATAATATGAACTATATTTTGTAATCTCTCGAGTGTTAGTCAACTATGTGATTGAATATGTTTTTTCTTCTTGAAATTTTGAATGCTTGATTCTTGATAATAAATTCAATATGTGTGAAGCTCTTGAATGTAGAATTATTAATCAAATTCAATATGCTAGTAAATCGAGTTTGCATTCCTCTAATGCCAATTCAAACATATTCCATGTGCGAAACTTGTCTTTGTAAACATTAGAATGCTTGGTTGTGAGTACCCCCAATTTTGTCTAAATTAAGTCACTACTTGCAAAAGAAAGGGGGAGCATTCATTTTTGAAAAGGCTTATAAGTTAGAAATTAATTTGTCACATAAGAAATTACATCACATATGCTTTATTCTTGACTAAGTCTTGTTTTGATGATGTTTTTTCATACAAATCTTGAATACATATGCTTTATTCTTGACTAAGTCTTGTTTTGATGATGCTTTTTCATACAAATCTTGAAATTAGAGGAACTAGGGAAGGAATGAGTGAAATATGCTTTAATTGTCTATGATACTTTACACGAATTCTCTCATATCTTCTTATATACATGTTTTTTAAGGGAAGTAGTGAACTTGGCTTATCCCTTGTACTACTTGAATTACTTGCACACGTTAAGGTGGAAATACATAATGAAAATGAAATTTGATATGGCTAATATGTCTATTTTGCATATGCACTATGGTTGAATAATTCTTCTATTAAATAGTTGTGTTCGTAAAGGGTTGCATAAATTCAGGGGAAGCTTAATTGGTTTATACTACTTATGTTTTGATGATGCCAAAATGAGGAGAAATAATGGACAACACTTCTTGTCTTGTGCTTCGTATTTTGTGGTTGTTTTCATAATTGTCCAAGTGATTTATCATCATCAAAAAGGGGGAATTGTTGAACCCTAATCATGTTAATCATGTTTTGATAATGAGCAAATCGTACTAATTACTTGAAAACAAGTGTGCAAAAGAACACAATCTGTTTGGATGCTGATGCTAATCCAAACACAATCAAGAAAAGAACTCAAAAGACTCCAAGGACGATGATGATCATCCAAAAAGAACTTTCTGGATTCATGTTTCGGACGATGATGACCGTCCAAAAAGAAGAGATGCGAGTTTTGGTTTCAAGCTTTGGATGATGATGACCGTTCTAAAGGAAGAGATGCAAAATTCCAGAAGCTATAGGATGCAAGATTGGACGTCCAAAGCACTATCCAAAAGCCTATGCAAATTCTAAAAGCTATAGGATGCATGATCGGCTGTTCGAAACACTGTCCGAAAGTCTAATGGCTAGCTTTTAACAGCTAGTTTTTTGAACGTTAGAGCTCAAATTTTAGCACATTTTTCACTTATAAATAGCGTAAGGACATCCAAATGAAAGGCAAGAGACTTTTACATTGAATATAAGCATTTACTCAAAGCTATTTTGAGAGAATAGGCTTCTTAGTAGTGTTGTATTAGTGGGTAGAAGTTGTGTTTGTGAGTGATCTTAAAGTGTAATAGGTGGTGGGATATTCTTTTTATTTTTATAAGAATGGGAGGTTGTAGGATAAAATTCTTGGCTAACCTAGAGTGGGCAGACTTGGTGTGAGCAAGAGTGATTCTTCCTTGTATACTTGGAGGAGTATTGCCTCACCTATCTTTGAAGAGGCACAAGAAGTGGTGTAAAACTCCAGGTCTATAAAGCTTGGGATTTTGTATTGGTTTGATCTCTTCAATCCCAATCTAAGTTTTTATTCATTTACATGTGTGCATTTATTGTTTTGATCTTTAAATTGCTTCATTTATTACTTGAGCCTTATCTAAGTTTTGTTATGCAATGTTTTAAATTATTTTTAAACAACCTAATTCACTCCCTCTTAAGTTGCTTTGGGCCAACATCGGGAATGTTCCTGAACATCACGAATTCATAACTTCTTTCTATCCTAAGTAGAAAAGGATAAAAGTGATCCAAGAAAGCTTGTCTAAAGTCTCCCAAGTGAACAGTCCAACACAATTAACTATAGGAAAAACTCCCTTCCACCATGCGACAGCATTATCCAATCAAATAAGGCCTCACTATTAGCAATTTAAATTTATCAGGAACTACCAGTAATGCCAAGTTTTCTTCAAATTCTCCAAGCCATTTGTCCACCTCATCAGGATCCAATTTGCCATCACAGTTAGGAATCCCAACCTTTCTCATCTACGTGTAATAGTAATCAACATCTCTTGCCTCTTGGGTAAGATGAAGAGCAGCATGGATAGCTGTTGGCCAAAAGCAACCTAAAAATGGGTGAATTAGGTCGTCTCTAAAAACAAACCTTTTAATGTGTTTAAAGGAAATTCAAACTATGTGCAAAAAATAAACACTTAAGCACAAATGATCAAAGACAAATGAGAAATATGAAGAACCAAACTCCCAGCTCCTCAAGCTTGGAGTGCATCCAATAGTAGTGCCTCTTCAAAGAAGGTGAGGCAATAACCTTCTTGTACACGAAGTAGGATCACCCTTGCACCAACTAAGTCCCTATAATTGAGTCAAAGTATTTTACACTATCTTAGCCTTACTTTGTACACTTGTTGTCCTTCCACTGTTACAATTGAAGATTACTCACTAGTTTACTCTTACTCATACTAACTTTCTCTATTTGAGCCAAGAGAACTATACTACCCAAACCAATACAACACATAATATTTTAGCCTATTTCTCCCCAAATAGCTCTCTCAAGTGTTTGTACTAAATATAGTAGTTGTCTTCTTCATTTCAAGTCCTTTGGCTATTTATAGATGAAAGATGTGATGAAATTTGAGTTCCAACTATCAAAACTACTGTTAAAAACTAGCCGTTAGGAGTTCGAATGGTGGTTCAGACATTCAATCATGCATCCTACAGATTCATGAATAGTATTTCGAACGGTCATATGCATCCTACAGCTTGTGACAGAAATTTCTTTATTTTGAGGTCATTTCTTCGGATGGTCTTTATCATCCAAAGCTTGATCCCATTTGCTTCTGTTCCTCTCCTCTGACAGTCATATGCATCCACACCTTGACCAGAAACTTCTTTAGGTTTTGGGTTGTACTTCTCTTGGATGATTTTCAGCATCTGAAGCTTATTGCACTTCTTGTGATTTTTCTCCATCTCAATGTCGGACGATCAATATGCATCCGATATGGGTCTGTGACTTGTTACTTTACTTTAATGTGTGACTTCTTCTTGGAGTTCGGACGACCGATGTTTTCTTCATGCATCCAACGCTGTGTCAGAAGATTCCTATCATTTTAGAAAAATTTGCACACTTGATCTTAGCTCATTAGTGTGATTTGGTCATCATCAAAATATGATTAGGGTTCAACAATAGTTTCACCTACTATAGCAACTACGGTAGCACAATCAAGAGCCAGTGACTAAGGCTACTGTGATTCCTTGTAAGTCTGCCTCTAAACATTTCTCTGAGCCCTAATACATGATCTCTCTTCTCTAAATTCCCTATAGTCAGCCTAATACTCAGTCTCTTGATCAATCTCAATCGGTTCCTTAGGCTGATCATGACTAGTAGTAGTTTCATAAGAGATTGATGGTCATATGTCTCATCCTTCGGTGCCGCAACCACTTGTTTTTCCTTATTTACCTTTGGTGCCATGATCCTATACAGTTCAAAGAAATTAAGTATCATATGTATCACATGTCAGTTCTTAACTGATAAGCTAACCATTGTAACATATCTTGTACACTTCAACCATTCCCCACCCAAGCATTCAAGAAAAATATTCATAATACCTCCTAATCCAGGGTGGCCAATCCCATATCCTAAGTTACTTATAAGTCCAAGTCCCCAATACCTCACTCATAATAATGACTGTTCAACTAATAACTAAACATAAGATCAAGCAACACTACAAGAAAATCATCCTTCAGTGACAACAATTTTTGTGACGAACAAAAACTTGTCACTATTTTTCACCCATTGTGACGAGATCCTTTGTTGTCACAAGCTTTAGTGACAACATAGCCTGACGTCACTCATGAAAAGAATGTAGTGACAAAAAGTGAAAAGTCGTCACAAACGAGAAGCATTCAATTCAATGACACAAGTCTATTGTTGTCACATGGTCGTTGTCACAGAACCAATGCTGATCTGGAAGGTAATGCTTATTAGTAACAACCTGTCACTAAAACTCCTGATATCTGTGACGAATTTTTCTTTGTGACTGTTCGTATGATCTGTGGCAACAATTTTCGTCACAAACATTTGCCATGATTTAGGAACAATAATTATTGTCACTGTGTCTAAATAATACTTTCTTTTGCTAATCTATTTCATTTTTAGAATGTGATTATTTAGAATAATAAATCTAATATGTGAAGAACCCCAGTTATGTTAATCATGTTTTGATGATAACCAAATCATACTAATAGTTTGATAACAAGTGTGTAGAAAAATAGGCACTTTCGGATATTTGCGTTCGTGCCTAAACAACCATGACAGAGCTTCGGACGATGATTGTCATCAGACACAAAGAATTTGAAGCTTATACCATCTAGACGTGTATAACAGACAGTCCGACCATTTTCCAGAAGACTTCGCTTCGATCGGACGCACGTCTCTCGGACGCATCCTCGGACGTCCGAACGAATACCCTCAGAGAACGGACGCAGTGTCGGACGCACTCCTGCTGCATCGGCCGTCCGAAAGGTCCAACGGCTAGTTTTCCAGTAAACAGAAAATAGCCGTTGGGAAGTTGTTGAAGCAGTTTTTTGGCAACTATAAATACTCCTAGGTCTGAATTAATTGAGAAGAGACTTCTACATTGATTACATACAATTCTTGAGCTATTTGGGAGAAATAGTGGGTACAAGTGTTGTAATAGTGTAGGTAGTGTGGAAAGAGCTTAGAAGTGTAAAAGTTCTTCAAGTGTGAGAGTGGAGAAATAACAATTGTAACAAAGGGAGGTTGTGAGTGTAAAACTCTTGGCTCAACTAAAGGAAATTAGTGTGAGCAAGAGTGATCCTCACTTGTGTACAAGAGGTTATTGTCTCACCTACTTTGAAGAGACTTTTAGAGCTGAATTTCAAGTTGTGAACTTGGTAGTTGCCTTGTGAGAAGCTCTTTGTATAATTGCAAACTCCAAGCTTGAGAAGCTAGGGAGTTTGGTTTGATTCTCTTAATCTCAATATTGTTATTTGTTCTTTTAAGATTAAATTGTTGAATATCTTTTGTATTCATTTGTGCTTAAGTTTTCATTTGGTGCATAAAGTTTGAATTTCTATTAAGCACATAAAAAGGATTGTTTTTTAGAGACAACCTAATTCACCCCCCCTCTTAGGTTGCTTTTGGGGCCAACAATATGAATTTTAAAATATTATGTTTATCTATGTAATAAATTATTTTTATTTGAAATTTTAATGTAGTATAACTTTTTATTATTCGGGTTGTAGAGTTTAGTATTAAAATTAGTGGTTTAGAACTTTCAAGTACGGTAATGTGCCGAGTCTACACCCGGACCCGACCCGACCCGACCCATTTCCGAGTCGTTAATTTGACTCTGAACTTATTTTTACATCCTATTACTGAATCTGATTTGCATCCATTGAGCTATTATAATAAATTGATAGAATATAATCAATTTATTGTTCCAACCCTATACTATTAAAATAATAATATATAGTAGAATCGTATGTGTGTATATATTACGAGCTAAATACTTTTAATAATTACACAAAAAAATCTATAAGAATACAAAATTTCTATATAAAACACTTTAAAGTAATTAAAATAATAGCAAGACTCGGATTAGGATTTGACACGATCCGATGCATCCTTATATGGATCTACTTTTACAGACTCAACAGTTATCTGGGGCCCGGATCTGACACATTCACAAACCTACTTTTAAGATTTTAATTTTGTAATTTTAATTTTATCACTTTTGTAGGCAATAAAACAAACAAGGAATATAATGTTGTAGGGTCACATTAATTAATTGTTGCATGTTAACTAGCATTGCTGATGTTTGTTATATTCATTTAGCAATTATCCAATCAAATTTTTATACTAGTTATTATTGCATTTCATTTATATATTTTTTAGATTTTAACGATTATTGAATATTTTCCTATATCATAGAACACTTCATGCCAAAAACTAAGTATTACAAAAATAAATTGCATCAACTTTTTTATAAAAGAAAATAAATTAGATTATATATTTGGGATGGAAAATTGCAACGTTGTAATTTTAGCAATAAAAATAAAGTTAAATTTTAAAAAAAACAAACTCACACTATAAATGAGGAAAATAAAAAGATGAGACTAGGGATACTTGAAGAGTGATTTTCAGACTGGGAAAAACGAAAGCGTGATACTACTACTAGTGAAATGCGCGAAAAGGCAAGTTTTTTTGACGCAGCATATCTTTTAACATTTCACAAAACGATGCCGTTTGGGCCTTAACCCATGTTTTGTACCTGTTTCCCACTCTATTCTCACGTTGTCATTCTATCTCTTACCCTAAACCCTTGCCCTGCTTATCCAATTTCTAAATTGACCAAATTTTCAAAAATTCAACCTCAATTAAAAAATCAAATTGGTAGAACATATTTCAAATGTCCCTCCATCTTGAGCTCTCCTCTGCTCCTTAGATCTCAACTCTCCTCTCCTCTCCTCAAATCTTCAGCTGCATCATTGGGGTTCAAAGAGGTTGCACCGCTGAGATCTTCAACAGCTTCAAGCTTCTCAATGATCCACCCTCCCATTCCTTAGACTGCACCTTCCTCGAAAAGAAATAAGAGCTCTATACGTCCAACCCCCGTCAACTCCTTATTTTTAATAATTTTCTTTAATTGTTTGTTTTGTAATATCATTTTTTTAATAATATTTTGGGGAAAATTTTAGTAGATAAGGAAGTTTTTCCTAAATTTGAAAAAAAAAAAAAAAACCATCCACCCTTCCTCTCTTAGAATAGGGTTGCATTGCAAAGAATTGTTTTTTGCATAAATTAAGGGGATATGGTCCTTTGTGTCAAAATCTGTACTTTATTTGGTGCTAGTGTTTCATGTTTTGTATTTACATTGAGGTCTGGATATCCTTTAATGTAGTGATGTTGAAGAGTTAGTAGAAGTATGCAATCATATGTTAATTCTGGCAATTCTTAATTTCTTATGATGTAGAATGAACTTATAAACTCCCCATTATACTGTTCTTATACTTCATTTGGGGTGGAAAACATGCAGAATGCAGACTTATTAGAAGGTCCCCTTTTAGGGAAATGGAATTGTTTATTGGAATTGCTCCATATGCATGATTCAATTTTTTTTGCAAGTATATATATAGCTTATCTTTATAATATGGCCAAAGTAGAGAATATTAATGTGATCTATCAATTTTAGAACTTTTTTAGCTGCCCTATGTATTTTTTTCAGTTATTATGGCTAGTGATTAAAAAAAATAAAATAAAATAAAAAACCTTTGCATTATGTATAGCTTTTTTTCTTATTCCTTTGTAGAAACAGAAAAATAGCAATGCCACAGCGTGAGATTCTGCCACTGGTGTTTCTGTGACGTGTATATATAGGATGCATAAGTTGTGGATTGCACCTTCACTATTATTATCGCACTTTGAAGTCACGGCTTGTTGTATTATATGTGTTTGTCTACTTCATCTGTTAAAGTAAACTCTTAGGGCTTGTTTGCTTCATGAATTGGATGAGATAGGATGTCTCGTTATTGAACAATTGCTTTTGGGATGAGCCAATCCTAAATGATTAGTCGTGTTATCTAGTATTTGGTTGAAATTGAATTGCATGGAATATATTAAAAATACTAATCATCTTGTATTTAGTTTGGGATTGTATGAGATCGAACTACTATTTTACTGACAAAAATACTCCTAAATTTGCACTTTATTTTTTATAATAATATTCAAATAATATTATTTGCAATTATAATATGCTAAAAACAAATTGTTATTATATAGAATAATTAGTATTGTTCATCTCGACCCATTAATCCAAAAAAATTGTTAATCTAGTCCATTTCAAACCATTAAAATTGAGAATCTGAATCAATTATTGTTACTGACTCAAGTTTTAGGATTAGCAGGTTAATAATTTGTGACACAGTATAACCTAACCCAAAGAATATCTACGGTCAATTATTAGGAGTAATTACCTAATAATAAGGAACTTTTACTCCTCCTATACTCGTTTATAAATGAATATGTGCAATTAGCAGTCCTTTTTATTTTTTAAATTAATTTTGTAACTGTGTGTAATTTTACATATTATAACTAATACCCCCTCCCTCATAGTATTATTTTATCCCTTACACAAGGAATTAATTCGATTAGTTGGGATAACAATCTCATGTCAAAGAAAACTAACCAAACATAAGATGACACAAAATTAGTTATTCAATCCCACATCATTCCATGAACTAAATTGGCTCTTAGGAAGACTGTTTCGGACATGTCTATTATGAGGCAATGTTGAACTTCTTTGTCATCATTTGATACACAAATGACACTCATTAATGATCTAAGGCCACCCATACTCTAGTTTACGTTATTTGCACATTTATTTTCATGTCTTGGTGTTTTAGTTGGAACAAATGAATATATGTATGATTTATTTTCTTGCTTCAGACTGAAAATCGGGGTTTTTTTTTGGGGACGAAGGTTCAAGACATTTAGTTTGTTGAAAACACACGCGACTCCACAAAAAAAGACAAAGAATGAACTTTCTGTTTGCTTTCAAATAAAGATGCACAAGGCTTGCATCTGTATTGATTTTGTCATATGACGAGATGAATTAAAGCAACAAAAATTTCGTTATTTCTTTGTGTTTTTCCATGTCATGATTTATATGGGTTTAATGCACATTTGAATTTGTGAGAAAATATTTGGATTGGATTTTCCTAAACAGATGCAGGTGAAGACTTCTGATGTTTTAGCTCGTGGCCAACTTTTGGGTTCATTTTCTGCAAGTAATTCAAAGTGAATGTTTATACAAATATATGAATTTTGTCCTGCGAACCTGACATCATAGAGTCTTATGAATTATTATGGGCTATGTGTGTGTGTGTGTGCGTATTTGAATAAATGAAGCCATTTTGAGCTACTATTTTCTATACAACGTACAAGGAAAGAAGGAATTCACAACAAAGCATATTCTACAATTTCCTACAATATGCTTGAAGCTAATGCTTTTTTCCCTGTAGTAAAACAATCCGCGTATGCTGAAAATCTGAGGTACTTTTTAGTGGTGGCAATCATTTTTGACATTCACTAGTGTATATAATTTTGTCAGATACGGGGATTTTCTGAAGCATAGTATAATGTGGGCAGGCAAAAGACCTTTGTGTGCTTCCTCCTTCCAATTGTGGTCTTAAGAGAAATTAAACAAGATAGTAAATAGAGAGTGAACTATTTAAAGATCATAAATAAAATAGTACATATAGAACATTTAGCTGTGGTCAATCATTATTACTTCTATTGGAGACAAAGTCATAAAATGTCATCTTTTGATTTGATATAGCATTTTCAAGATAGGAAGGTGAAATATGTGCTTAGATAAATAGAAACATTAAGATAAAGTAGGAACTTTAACTCAAATAAGGGGTAGTGGGTAACCTAAACTTTAACATCACATCGAGAAAGTATGAGTTTTGTGAAAGATCAAAAAAAAAAAAAACAAAGAGGGTTTAATTTCATTGATTTGATTTCTTCCATTTTGAACTATTTGAACTTAGTGGACACTCTAAGAAGAAAGGAAACTTAGTTAATGACAAGGTGAAGAGACACTGATCATCAAAATGATTGTACCAAACATTTATATTCTTATTGGTTTGATTTTAAAGTGCACAAGCATCTTGTTCTACTTTATAGGAAAATGAAAGAATTACAGACTACAACATTTGATGATTGCTAAAGATATTTACGAGAAAGAAGTTGATTATGTTCCTAGTCAAACATGTAACCATAACACTAGCAAGAGACAAGTTGTTAGATTTCAACATTTTAGGTCCAAAATTGAGGAGCAAAGAAAAAGGGTACATACAGCAAAACAACGATCTGCATCAGTTGTTGAGCAATTCAATGTTCAATAGGAAATTATTAAGAACTTACAACAAACAGAAACAAAATAGTTGTATGATAACTCTAGTAAACTAGAGTTATTTTCCTTTAAATTATAGCATTTTGATAGTTTAAATTCCGAAATTAGGTAAGTAATTGAAGATTTTAGTTAATTTCTTTCATATGTATTTATATTTTCGTTTTTGAATTAATGGTGATAATTTTTGTTAAATTCTTAGTTTAATTAAGTGCTTAATGGTGTTAATATTATGCATGTTAAAAATTAAAGGTTAGAAGCTGGAAGGAACAAAGCTCAAGGGACTAAATTGCAAAATAGAGGAATTGAGGATTGCTGGAATGAGAGTCGAGATCGCGGTCTCGACTATTCCAGACTGCGATCTCGACTTGGGAATTAGTGCTAAAATTTTAGAGTCAAGATCGCGGTCTCAAAACTTCCAGACCGCGATCTCGACTCGCTAAATTTTAAGTTGTAAGGGCAATTTTGTAATTTCTAGCCCAAAAACCCTGATTTTTGCCTTGTATAATGCTGCACTATTTAAGTTAAGTAATAGAGAGTTTTTAGGAAGTAGTTAGTTTAGAATAGAAAGTTTTAGATAATTTTAGATAGATTAGGATAGCTTAGACTACAAGTTACTTTTTCTAATAGCATTTTCTCTTAATCTTCATCTTAGATCTTCTTTAAATTTCTTGTAAAGTTTACATCTTTATTAGATCATCGTAATGGGTTTTTCGTAAGCTTCAAGTAGATACAATTTTTAATTGCTTTCTCATCTACTTTAGTAAAAATTTCTTTGCTTTTAATTTAGGGTTTTTAGTAAAATTGGTGTTCTTACCAATTTCTTGCTTTCTATTTAAGAATTTTCAATTTCTAGCTTTAGTTTCTAGTTAATTCTTAGTGGGTTTCCTTAATTTCAATTGAAAAATCCAAAAATATTTAATTTCCTAGTTGTTCTTTTCCTAATTTCTACTTTAGAAATGAATGCTTTAGTGATTAATTTTTATTGCTTTATGGTCTTTTTAGTTGATTTATGCACTTGTTCTAAATCTTAGACTTAAATAGATTAAATTAAGTTAGAATTGAAGTTATACAATAGCTTTCATTAGAATAGTTCTTCCATCCACTAATTGATTTAGCTTAACTACACATTTACCTTTAAAACCTTGGTAATTGCAATCGACAATTCTCGTGGGAACGATCCCTACTTCCCTTGCTACTAGTTGACAACCGTATACTTGCGGGATGCCACCTAGTTAGTGATAGAATTTAGGTGTTTTTATTGAATTAAAACTAGGGTGTTAAAAGAGGCATCATTGTCTGAGCAAGTTCTAGGAAAAATGAATGAGTAGCAGTTATGTAAATGTAAGTGTCAGTGAGTATTTAATATTTATCATTTCTAATTATAGTACTGAACATATTTAAAATGCTCCCATCTCTCTTTCAAGTTCCAACTTTAATGCCCCTCCCCCACTTTTTCTCCTCCTTTCTATCTGAACTCACCTACATTTCTAGTCTTCAACCTTAGTTATATGTATCCCTCAGATTCTTCCAAAAAGTATTCATTAAGAGTACTTGAGATTGATATTGATTTATTATGATAAGTCTGAAAAATTGTATGCATGAATGTGATATAGCAACTTGAGAATTAATTAGTTCTTTGGGCATCATCCTTATATATGAGCTTTGACATTGAAAGAACATATCACGATGCATGAAGACATTCTAGATTGTTCTCCTAATTTCTTAAGCATTTTCCACATCACTTACATATGTTGTATAGCTTCATTACACTAAAGTTGTTGGGTCAATGCCCTTGGAAAAGAATACATATTTTGATTAATGAAATGGATTTGCTAACACTTTATGAAGTTAAGTAGATTGTTTTTCTTGCAAACCTTGGTAATGGTCTACGAAAACTAAGATTTGTGTAAATGGTTTAATATTTTCTTAAGATATGCTATTTGATCAATTTTACTCAATTGGTGTTTGAAAAAGTGTACTAGATGTGCCCATATGGATAGGCTATTTGTTGTAACCCTTTTAATATATTCATTGTTCTCTTTCTTCATCTTATTGGGATCTTTTTTTCGTATCTGTTCTGTCCTTATTCATTGACAGAAGACTAGAGCATTGTGTGAAGGCAATAAGGAGATAACGTTTTGGACATCATGCTATACCTTGTAGATGAGAATAGGTTATTTTTTGATATTTTTGTGTATAAAAGTATATTTGGAACACTATTCCATATGCTATTATTTAGTCGTAGTACAAGTATGGTTTGAAACTTGGCATTTTGGTTTGTGACTCTATTTTGATACTTCTTGTAAATATTACTTTTGTTAAATTAGATTCTTTTGATAATATGTGTACTATTGCTATCGTTACAATTGGGATTTTCAACTATATTGTATAATTTATTATTATCTAAATGTAGGTTTATATCTTGTATTTGCATTGAAAATAATAGGTTGAGGGAATGAGATAGTGACAATAGATAAAAACTAAAAATAGTGACAAGAAAAGGGGTTGGTACTACTTTGTGTGACAAGAAGTTGTTACTATCAAGCAGACCAAAAATAGACTTTACGACAAGAAGTTATCACTAATAAGCTAGGTGTAGGAATGATATGTGTCTATGTCAAGCCCTTAGGTAGAGGTCAAATTAAAGCAAACAAGTAATAATAAATTTCACAAAATTACTACACTCTACCTCACTTCCGCAAGTATACGGAGTTGGTAGTAGTATAGGATGAGTGGGTATCATTCCCACGAAGATTGTTTGGCAAGCAAGTACCTACCTCACTTCCGCAAGTATACGGAGTTGGTAGTAGTACAGGATGAGTGGGTATCATTCCCACAAAGATTGTTTGGCAAGCAAGTACCGAAATTTATGAAGTTTTGTATAGTTAAGCAAATTCAAATAGTAGGAGATGAAACTACACTAATTAAAACCATAATTAAACTTAAGCAATTGAAATCTAAATTTAAACTAAATTATCTACTCAAGCAAGTAAATGGAACTAAGCAACAATGAAATTGAGAAACTAAAATAGGATTAGAATTAAAAAGAAAGTAGTTAACCCAACGGCACAGACTATAAAAAAAAAATTATAAAACTAGAAATTACAATTTACTTTTGCTAAACTAGAATTTGTAAAGAGCTAAACTTAAAATATAAATAATTTTGTATTTTCGACAACAATAAAGAAAACCCACTAAAAATTAACTAGAAATTAATGCAAGGTATTGAAAATTCTTAAGTACAAAGAACTAAACCAACAAGAACCCTAATTTCTCTATGGAAGCTTGAAATGAAAGCAAAGAAATTTTCACCAATTTAAACTAGAAAGCAAGTAAAATTTATATCTACTTGACGCTAATAATTAACTCACTACAACTATGTAATCAAAATTTAAACTTGTAAGGAATTAAAAACTAGATCTAAAGGATAATTAAAGAGGACTTGTATTCAAATATAACTTAAGAGTCAAGCTACTCGATACTACTACTCTAAACTAATCTAAAATTACTAACTACACTACTTACTCTCTATTACAGCTCTAAAGTAGCTTAAATAGTTGAGTATTACACAAGACAAAATTACAAATTGGCTGCTAGAATATTACAAAATTACCATTACGATGTGTATCTACTTGTGCTGGAAACGAGTCCATGTCGCGATCTGGAATAAACAAGATCGCGACATGGACCTCAAATTACATTAACCCATTTTCATGTCCCGATGGTGATTTGGAATAATCTAGATCGCAATCTGGACCTTCTTCCAACAACTCTTCAATTCCTCTGAAATTGCATTTTGGTCCGTGCACTTTGTTTATTCCAATTTTCAACCTCAAATTTAGACCTGCATAATATTAAACCAATTAAGTAATTAATTTAACTAAAATTCTAATCAAAACTTATCATATTTAACAATAACAAAAATATAAACATATAATGAAGAAATTAACTAAAATTTTCAATTAGTTAACCAAAGTTCAGAATTTAAATTATCAAAATTCCATAATTTAGAGTAAAATAACTCTGGTTTACTAGAATTATCACACTCCCAAATTTAGCGTTTTGCTATCCCGAACAAAACAAAAATTAAAACGAATCTACTAACAATTAAACACAAAAACACCACCAAAATTTCGACAAAACACTTGATGAGTTATGGATGTACTTAGAACAATTAAGAAATCTCTCAAGGACTTTCAATACTATATGATAAGTGAAGTATTTAAATGAATCAATCCAAATTTACAAATTTTCTAAAAACAAGCACACGTTCATTTGCTACACAAAATTTCAAGTCACCAAGAATTACTATTCTCAAAAAGAATTACCAAATATTTTAGTTCTATCCATTTAAAACATCATTTCTTCTCAAATATGGAGTGAGTCAATTATCCCGACTAGGTTGCATGAAAATGAAAGTTCATTTAGGAATCTACTTAAATGCAATTGTCACACAATTTGGGAATAGACCTCTAACAAGTAATAAGTAATATGAGATCAATGATAAGTATTACAAACATTTACTCCTTAACTTATTAGTATACTAAAATGCAATTCCAAATGGCTTAATTCGGAGAAACAACAAGGGTACATGTCGGAATCCCGTAATTGCCTTATTAATACTATAATGGCTTATGATTTCAGAGAAATAACATGGGTACATGTCGAAATCCCGAACTCGCCTTATTACTAGTAGTAAAATTATCTTTTTAATCAAAGACGGACCTAAACCAAGGAAAAGGAGTGAAACGTACTTACAATTAATCTCAAATACCAATTATTCACAAATTAGAAGAACATTCCCTATGCAAACACACAAAAATATTCCAATTTCTTTCTATTTCATTTAACCCACTTTTTCCAAAAGATAAATCAGCTAACAAAATAATATAAGTGATTTGATCAAAAATAATATTTCAAATAAATTTTCCTTAAAATTTAGTATTTTTTTTTTTTGAAAAAATAGTAATGCCAAGTTTTTGAAATCTCTATGTTGTAAAATAGCTACTCACTCACATAAATTCATGAAATGACCCAATCAAATACTTCAATCATATAATATTGTACGTCAAAACCCATCATCATCGAGTACTCATTTGATTACTTTTTCATCCACTAGTCATCAAGTCACATCGATACACATATACAAAATAACCATTCCTAACACAAGAAATAGACACCCCCAAACTTGTCTCTTTTATTCAAATTGATGAATAATTCATCATTCCACTCTCCCAAAATCTTAACATAAAGACATAGTAACAATTAAACAAGAACTACATAAACTATGACAAAATTTTAATCTAGCAATTAATACCAAGTAAAAGTACTAAGGGAACTTAACTACACCATGTATCTAATCAATAAAGCCCTATAAAAATCAATATCCAAATCAAGTTATCAACAATTGCAAATATGGCATCAGCTTAAGGCCCTTAGCCACTCTACTGTCATCAGTCAATGAAAATGATGAAAAGCCAGACCAAGTATTCAACTAAGTAATTCTCAAAATGATCTAATCCATGAAGCACTAAAAAGATATCTACTTGGCCTCAGCTTAAGGCCATTAGCCAATCTACTTAAAAAATAAAATATCACAAAATACTAAAGATAAGAGTAATTAAAAATAAAGGTGCCAAATAATGAAAAATAAAGATGAAATTGTTCATCTTTATCAAATTTCTTCAAATGCTAGGGTTCTAAATCATCAAAATTCATTGCAACTGGTTGCTCAATTTTCCTATTCCATCTCCTCTTCACCATCTTCTGCATCATTGGGTTGAGCTTCTTCATGATCATCATCCTGAGCTTCTCCGGTCTCACCTATTTG
This sequence comes from Cinchona pubescens, assembly GCA_025175665.1. Taxonomy (NCBI): domain Eukaryota; kingdom Viridiplantae; phylum Streptophyta; class Magnoliopsida; order Gentianales; family Rubiaceae; genus Cinchona; species Cinchona pubescens. The sequence continues at coordinate 7,123,379 of JANKKI010000075.1, read as the reverse complement.
GTGGGCTTTCTCTTGATGTACCGAAGCTATAGGTGGTGTATAATATTACCCACGAGGTGGACCAAAATGTCAAACCAGAGGTGGCTACGGACGAACCCAGTGGCCTTGAGAACTTCTCCTATCACTGCCAGGTTATTGTGCATTAACAGCTGGCTATAAGTCCAACACGCTTGGAACTCGTTTCTTTCTTCTTCCTTGACTGGGGCATTCAAAACATATCCAGAGGGCATAGGAATATAAGATGCACTCCGAGGCGGTGATGGTGGTGATGGTGGTGGCGGGATAGGATTTTCTCCTTGATGATATTTCTCATATTCTCGCACCATCCAATAGATATTATGACATATTCTTGATTAATCCTGCCCTTGGGATATTGCATAGGCTCTGCGAGATCAATGGGATAATCTGCCAATGTGCACAAATGGTGAATTAAACTGTGTGCATAGAAAATAGGTCACCCAGACCTTTCACTATCTAAAAACTCGTGTCTAATAAGGCTACTAATATTTACTGGTATCCCATCATGAAAGCATACACCAAAAACACTTTATCCCTTTGAATGAAACTTAAAGAGTTTGACCCCCAAATTCATCAACTAACGAAATAAAACCACAGCTTTGCCACTAGTGAGAGGCCATGACGAGTAAATCTCAACTCAGTATAACCTGTAGTGCTCCGAATCCAATCAACATTGACATCACAAATAGCATTTTTAATCATACTCATTTCTCTCTTTGTCATTCAAAAGTTCCAAATATTGATCAGAAGATACAGGGGGTATGTTAAAATAAACATTAATCACTTCTGAACTAAAACCAACCAATACCCTCCGAACTCTCACTTTTCAGAAACTCCTCCAGCTAACACAAATTGCAATGAAATTCTTTCTCCAATTGAGAACCCTTGAAGTCAACTGGAGCATTGAACCCTTCCTAATGCCTTGCCCTAATCTGTTTCTCTATTGCCTTCCTAACATCTTCATATGCTTCCTAATGCATAAATAAATCAAAATATCTCTCCCTAATCACCTCATGCTTCTCATTAGTTTTGTACAGTTGCTGCGCTCTATCACCGGAGAATTGAGGTTCTATGTGGTCACCACCCCCAATACGTTGGTCTATACACCCTTTTCTACTTGTCCCCTCACCGGTTTTTCTTTTTCTTGACCCCGCTCTTCTACCCCTCGCTCTTACTTTCCTCTTAGCACTTCCATATACACCCCTTGTCATTTTTCATAGCAATTATCAACCAATTATTCAAATAAGCACTAAGGAATTCCAAATTCATAGTCAAGAAAAATTTCACCAAATTGTCAACAAAAGTTCACAATTTTCTCAATGATAATTCAATCAATTGTCAATCCATAGTCCAACAATTCAAAGAATTAATGAATTCAATAATACAATATTGCTCAAGAAATTCGCACAAAATTCTCGCCCCAAAATCACCCAATTGTTATCAACAATTCCACAATATAACTAATTCAAAAACTCCCAAAAATTGTCTTCAACAAATGGAAAAATGGCAACCACGAAATTAAGGAAAGATATTACCCAATTGTTGCCTAAAAATTCCCCATGAACTTGAGTGCAAATTCCTTTTTGATGTTCAACCTTAATCTCTCTTTGATGCTCCAAGTATGATGTAGAAAGATGGTAGTGGTGGATTATGATGTTTGGAATAATTTTTAATGGAAGAGAATGGAAGAATTTGAGGGGTTAGAGAATGAGCAGTTGAAAGAAGAAGTTGAGAAAAATGAGAAAAGAAGAAGAATCTTATAAATCTAAAATTCTGCTTGTGTTGAAATCGCGATTTGGCCTGATCTCAAAATCGCGATTTGGGTTTTGAAATCGCGAGATGTGTATCAAAATCGCGATTTGGATGGTATCAAAATCGTAATTTCGCTTTCCAGATTGTGATCTCGACTCGAGTGAAATTTTTGCCTTCGCAGAAGTTCAAGTTTGATGTCGCGATTTGGGTTTCCAAATCGTGATTTCGTCTAAATAACCAAAATACCCTCCAGAAGTTTGAGATCCAAATCGCGATTTGGAGCTGAAGTGCTGCAAAGTGTATTTTCAACACTTAGCCAAAATTTCTCCTCTCTTCATCACTTTTTTTCAAGTTCATGCACAACCTACAAAAACAAAATTAACAAGTTAAGATGATAATTTCACACATTCTTTAGCACAATTTATTCAATTCAAAAACATATATTTTTAGACTAAAATTCTAACCTAATTCAAACCATATTACTTAAAATCAAACTAATTAAAACTCACACTAAAAGAAAATAATAACAACGAAATTAAAGACTTGAGTTGCCTCCCAAGAAACGGTCTTTTATCGTCACTAGCTTGACTATGAAAAGCAAGGGTGTTCATTCTAAGAACTTGAGAATGGTCAGCCGTCCTTTTCCTTTTGGTCTCCATGGAAAAAGTTTGATATCCTTTTTCTTTATGAGTAAAGCTTGATTCTTGGTTCTCCCATGCACAAGTTCTTTCTTCCAAGCCTTAGCCATTGTTGGTGCCCCAATTAGCATCTCCAATTGTTTAAGAACCATTTTCTTTTCTTTTTGCGACTTTTCAACTTTCTACCATCACAAATTCTTCCACCATTTACACTAATCTCATCATCCTTCGTCACTTCATACCCTTTATCGGGTGGTTTTTCTTTCAATTCATCTCTTGGATCTTCTTTTATTTCCAACGCTTTCTTGAGTGAATTTTCTTGGTTAACGTCATTTTGCTTTTCTTTTGACCTAGAAATGAAAGAATTAAGAAATTAGTTAGCACATTTTTCCTTAAAAATAGGAATATTATCATTATATTCAAACACATCAAATTCAATTGATTCATTTTCAACTTGTACACAAACCAACTTTCCTTTGTTCACATCAATTAATGCATGAGCGGTTGACAAGAATGGCCTCTCTAGAATCAATGGAATCTCACTCTCTTTACCCGTATCTAACATCAAGAAATCAACGGGAAATACCAACTTTTCAACTTAAATAAGCACATCTCCCAATAAGCCATATGTTTTCCTCTCAGATAAATTCCCTAATTGGAGTGTGATATTAGTTGGCTTGACATTTCTGATCACTAATTTGTCATAGATGGCCTTTAATATTTATGCTTGCCCCCAAAGCACAAAGTGATCGATGCAATATTTTTCCTCCAATATTCACCAATATTACAAAACTACTAGGATTTTTGAGTTTAGGGGGTAACTCCTTTGAACATTGGCACTACACTTGGCATCAAGGCATACTTTCTCATCATTATCTGACTTTCACTTTATTGCCAAAAGATCTTTCATAAAATGAACATAGTTAGGCATCTTGGTGAGGACATAAATTAAAGGAATGTTGACATTGACAGTAATCCTTTTGAACATATCTAAGAAGTGGTTGAATTGCTTCTCTTTTTCCTCGTTTCTTGGATCAATAAGCCTTTGATGGAATGGGATTTTTATCGATGAATCCATCTTCAAAGGTTCTTCCACGTGCTTCTTGTTGGATACCTTGATCTCACCCTTTTTTTCCTCCTTGTCTTCATCACCCTACAACTTCCGTTCCATTCTCAATTACCTTAGACTTATGTTCTTTTCTTCCTCCTTCCATCTTTTCCTCTCATTAGGTTCTATAAATTCTTTTCCACTTCTTAAGGTTATGGCATGGAATTCTTCCTTCAGATTTGGAATAGTATCACTCGAAAGTCCCCCAATAGGTCTTTCATTATTCATTCTTGCCAATTGACCTAATTGAATTTCCAAATTTCTTGTCGAAGCCTTCAAATTCTCAAAATCTCTCCTATGTTCTTCCTTTTTCCATTCTGACTCTTTTCTCAAATACTTCGCTTCTCTTTTCCAACCTTCTTCACATAACATTCTCTCTTGGAGCAAATTGGTAATTATACATAGGTTGGGAAGAATTTGAATATTGGAAGAGAGGTCGGGTTGTTGATTTTGAAATGCAGGGGTAAGGGAAGATTGATATGAGTTGGTTTGAAAATTTCTTTGATGTGGTAGTTGATAGGGTCTAGATGAGGAACTTGAAGCTTGATTGTGTTGGAAATTTTTAGGTGGGGGATTTGGTTGATAGCGAGGGTTGGATTGATTGTTCGGATTGCTCCATGAAAAGTTGGGATGATTCCTTCAAGACGGATTATATGTGTTCCGATAAACTTGGGATGGGTTCCTTAGAAAAGATTATTGATTAGACACATAGTTGAGTTGCTCATTGGACCCAGAAGGAATTTCTTATTACTCATTTGCATGACCATCTCCACAAAAATCACACACCGTGGGTGGTTGGGTTGAGGAAAAAGATATTGCATTCACACTACTTGGTTTCCCTAAGTTCTCCAACACTTTTGCAACATTGTTCATGAACACATTTATAAACATACTTTGTTGCGCCAAAAGTGCATCTTGCAAATTTAAATTCAATACCCCATTACGTGCACTATCTTGATTGGCTTGGTGTTGAGCTACCGGTGGAGTCATTGGTTCATGATAATAATGATTGTAGGCCATCCTATTGAGCAATTCTTGACCTTCCTCGGGTGTCTTGTAAGATATGGAACCATCGGCGGAGGCATCCACTATTGATTTCGTCTCTTGTGTTAACCCATTGTAGAAAGTTTGAATTTGACGCCATAATGGGATGGCATGATGAGGACATTTCTTTAGCAAATCCTTGAACCGCTCCCAAGCCTCTCGTAACCTCTCACCAACATCTTGCTTCAAGGAGGTGATTTCATTCCTCAATGGTGGTCCTTGAATGTGGAAAATGTTTTTCCAAGAATTCTTGAGCAAGTTAGTTCCATGTGGTAAACGTCTTGAAGCCAAGATTTTGCCCTACCCCTTAAAGTGAAAGGAAATACTCTCATGATTGGTATAATGATAAGTCTTACACAATCCGGGTGCACACCATTGAATTTAAACGTGTCTAAAATCTCCTCAAAGTTCATTAGGTGTGTGTATGGATCTTCATTGGGACTATCCCTAAACATTGCATGAGCTTGTAGCATTTGTATCAAAGCGGACTTAATCTCAAAATTGTTTGCTTGCATGGGCATCCATGCCATGCCAGAATTTGCCCCATCAAAGCTTGGTATGGCATATTCTCTTAACGGTCTTCCATTCATATTCATGTTGTTTCCAATTCCATTTCCAAAACCGCCCATTCCATGATTGCCTTCAACTTCTTCTTCATCATTCCCATTGTTCAAATTTCTTCGATTTTGATTGACATTCGCAATTTCAATTCTTTCTAGCTCTTGTTGCACTCTTTTATGCTTCCTGATTTCACTTAACTCTTTTCTCTCTCTTCGTCTACGCAAATCAAAAGTCCTTTGTCTGTTCTTACCATGCATGACAAAAGCCAAAACAAGTAGTCAATTCAAGTGCAATTTTGCTTCAAGACAATTCAACAAGAAGAATTACCAACATAAACAACTAAACAAAAATTAAAAACTAAATTAAACTAAAGTGTTTAATCTACATGACCTGTAAAGCGCTTAATATTGCCAAATACCAAGGACAATCCCCAGCAACGGTGCCAAAAACTTGTCAAGACCTTAGGTAGAGGTCAAATTAAAGCAAACAAGTAATAATAAACCTCACAAAATCACTACACTCTACCTCACTTCTGCAAGTATATGGAGTTGGCAGTGGTATAGGATGAGTGGTATGTTCCCACGAAGATTGTTTGGCAAGCAATTACCGAGATTTATGAATCTTTGTATAGTTAAACAAATTCAAATAGTAGTAGATGAAACTACACTAATTAAAACCATAATTAACTTAAGCAATTGAAATCTAAATTTAAACTGAATTATCTACTAAAGGAAGTAAATGGAACTAAGCAACAATGAAATTGAGAAACTATTTAATCTACTATAATAGAAGCAAGTAAATAAAGAAGTAAAGCACTTAATTATACTCTAATTTAACTAAAATAGGATTAGAATTAAAAAGAAAGTAGTTAACCCAACAACACAGACTATAAAAAAAAATTATAAAACTAGAAATTACCATTTCTAAACTAGAATTTGTAAAGAGCTAAACTTAAAATCTAACTATTTTTGGATTTTCGTCAACAATAAAGAAAACCCACTAAAAATTAACTAGAAATTAGTGCAAGGTATTGAAAATTCTTAACTACAAAGCACTAAATCAACAAGAACCCTAATTTCTCTATGGAAGCTTGAAATGAAAGCAAAGAAATTTTCACCAACTTAAACTAGAAAGCAAGTAAAAATTATATCTACTTGACGCTAATAAATAACTCACTACAACTATCTAATCAAAATTTAAGCTTGTAAGGAATTAAAAACTAGATCTAAAGGATAATTAAAGAGGACTTGTATGCAAATATAACTTAAGAGTCAAGTTACTCTATACTACTACTCTAAACTAATCTAAAATTATCTAACTACACTACTTACTTTCTTTTATAGCTCTAAAGTAGCTTAAATAGTTGAGTATTACACAAAACAAAATTACAAATTGGTTGCTAGAATATTACAAAATTGCCATTACTACTTGTGCTGGAAGCGAGTCCATGTCGCGATCTGGAATAAACAAGATCGCGACATGGACCTCAAATTACATTAAACCATTTTCATGTTCAGATGGCGATTTGGAATAATCTAGATCGCAATCTGGTCCTTCTTCCAGCAACACTTCAATTCCTCTGAAATTGCATTTTGGTTTTTGCACTTTGTTCATTCCAACTTCCAACCTCTAATTTAGATCTTCATAATATTAAACCAGTTAAGTAATTAATTTAACTAAAATTCTAATTAAAACTTATCTTATTTAACAATTGCAAAAATATAAACATATAATAAAGAAATTAAATAAAATCTTCAATTAGTTAACCAAATTCCGGAATTTAAACTATCGAAATGCCATAATTAAGAGTAAAATAACTCTGTCATAGTGTACTAGAGTTATCAGTCTTTGACAAGGTAGGAATTCAATTAGAGACAAAAAAAAGTTGTCATAGATAATAGCTGTTTACTATGACAAAAACTTTCACTAAATGTCTTACTTTAGTGATAATTTGAGTACCTAATGTGACAAAATACTAATGGAAAAACTTACAAAAATAGTTGTCACAAATTCTTAGATACAGTTGTGACAACAAAAAGTTGTCATTGTTGAACATTCTTTTGTGACAAAATTTTAAGGTCGTCACATAGGCTTATTTGTGATACAAAATTTGTCACAACCAAGTGACAATTGAAAATGTCGTCACTGATGTCTTTTTATGACGGCATTTTACCATTCTGTGACAACTTGTGCGTGTCACTAAAAGTCAATTTTCTTGTAGTGCAAATCTATGGTCTGATACCACTTAATGTCACATCCCCAAATCGAGGCAATGGCATGTCGTACCTCGAGACAACCCCAAGCGTGAAAGGCATGATACAAGAGCAACTATTATCCATAAATAAATTAAAGACTGCCAATGGACAACTACAAACCATAAAACATAATAGAACAGGTCATAAGATACTTTAAACACTCACTTTCACCAATCTATGATCTTATAATAACAAAAGCAAGGCAATCATAACAAGCCACACTAATGCAATACAAGCCATACCATCTACAATGGCATGCAGGCCAAAGAATTGGTCAGGACTTCACACTAATTAAACTGTCACATTCTAGCCTCATATCATAATCCCTTCCAAGCTCAGGATTGCTACAAGATCAACAAACACCCTAAATAGGGTAACATTAAAAATAATATCAATAACGTGGGATGAGCAAAATAATGCTCAGTAAATAGCACTTAATCCTATCTATTGAATACAATCATACTACCAATATAGCATTTAATCATATGTTCATGCACAAACATTAAGAACCAAAATTAACATATGTTTTCATGGAAATGAATGTTAGGCACTTAGTACTTATATGTTAATTAATACCTGTAGATCACTTGAGTCAGGCATTTAGTTCCTCAATTGTCAATAGCAATAGGAAATCAAGTATCAGACTTATATGACAATTACTTGAGTCGGGCACTTAGTCCCTCAAGCATAGATAACAAATAGCAATCACATAAATGAGTATTTGAGTATTCAGGCAATCAAGTGTTTGAGTATTCAGGCAATCGAGTGTTCGTGTATTCAGGCAATCAAGTGTTTGAGTTATTCAGGCATCAAGTGTTCAAGTATTCAGGCATTCAGGTGTTCAGGTATTCGCATATGCTAGTATTCAAACATTTGGGTGTTCGAGTGTTCTTGTATTCACTAAACCAAACAAGCATATCAATCTCGAAGAGACAACAATTGCTTTAAACATAAGTAATAACCAAGTCATGTATTAACTATTCAAGACAAGCAAATCATTCAAGTCGAGAGTTCAAGTGATTGAGTATTCAAGTTGGGTAGTTAGTACCCTCATTCAAATTTATCATTTCGGATTAGGTGTTCAAAGAGTCCTTAAAGCAAGCAAACTATTCAAGTCCAGTGTTCAAACGGTCTAGTATTTGAGTCCACAATAGCATAACATTTTGGGTCGGCACTTGGTACCCTAGCATAAATAACATGAAATTTTCATTTATAATTTATGACAATTCATACAAGTGATCCAATTCCAATCTCATGAATGCATGCAAATTTATGCAAGATGTAAGACAAGCAATATTTCACTTTTTGTGACAGGTCATAAAAGTAAATTAAGACCATTTGAGCAAGCCTAGGAGCATATGCAAAATGAGCACTAATGTTATGCTTCACTTACTTAATGCATTTAATCATGCCTATGCTAGTAAGGCAATCCCTTCTTATTACTATTAAGTAAACAGTCATGATCACTTTCCTTGTCCGAACAAACTATTCCAGAATACATTGCAAATGCAAAATTAATCATGAAAATTGCGATCCATGTAACCCATATTTTACCTTAAGTCTTGAACAAGATAAGTACTCATGTAATACCCAACAACCTTTATGCATTGAACAAATTATGCACTCACAAATTATGTATACTAATCATGGAGTAACAATATTTACATTATAGTGTCAATGAAAGCATAATCATATATACCATGCTTAATATGACAAAAAACACACTACCATAAGTAACTCTATTTTCTTAAATTCATTTGACAATATATAATGCTGCCACACTAGTAGTATACAAAGAAATCAATCAAAAGATTTAAGAACTACTTACCTTGAAGATTCACTTCTAGGAACCTTAACTTCTGATAGTCATCTAAACCTTACCTCATTGATCTATCAAACAAGAAAATAAGTCCCAGAATACTCCCATGCTATCAATTTATCTTGGAAATCTTCAATTCTTGCCTTGGGTTGAAAAGAAGTTGTAGGAAAATTTGAGAGAAAAACTAGTTTAAAAATGGTTTGTAGGATATAAATAGGTAGGGAAGTGCTTGCTTAAACCTTGAGAATAATAACACATTTTCAAGACTCAAAGATAAACTTGCAGCTTCACACCTTTTTCAATACTTAAAGATATGGTTCACATATTTCAAGCTTTGAGAACTAGCAAAACATGATAAGCTTGGTAACAGGCTCAAGAGGAAAAGTTTCACACTGTTCAAAAATTAAAGATAAGGTTCATGCCTTCCAAGAGTTGAAGATAGTATGCACGTCTTTCAAAGTTTAAAGATGAGGTTCACACCTTTCAAACCTTGAACCTATACACATTTACGTGTTTCAAGACTTAAAGATAAGGTTCATGCCTTTTAAAGTTTGAAGATAAGGTTCAAGTGTTTCAAGACTTAAAGATAAGATTTACATCTTTCAAAGTTTGAAGATAAGCTTCATGTGTTTCAAGACTTAAAGATAAGGTTCCTGCCTTTCAAAGCTTGAAGATAAGCTTTAATCTTTTCAAAGCCTTAAGATAAGTACAAGAAGATAAACTTGGAGACAAGCATGGAGATAAATATGAGAAGATAAGCTTCACAAAATTGCATTTCGTTCCCTTAATTGATTATAACTTTATCTCACTTTATCCCAAAACTATAATGAAAATAGGAATGGCAAAATGGTAATTACACATGCGAAAGAGATATAAGGTTATTAAAAGTAAGACAAAGATATATGGACGTAGAATTGGTCAGAAAAGTCCCCGAGAAATGATTGGAAAAGTCTAGGTGGAACGATCAGATAAGGTCCAAGTATTAAACTAAAAACTAGGGGGGTAAATTGGTCATTAAACTCAAGAATAGACATTAATGAATGTTCTTAGGAATATCAAGTTGACTGAAAATGTGTGGGTATTGCAATTTAACCAATTTACTTTCTTTGTTTACCTTCTTTTGAATCCATCACCTTAGCCATTGTTAATGTCTTTGAGTTCATCAATGTTGTGGTTTGTCTTGTTCATGATAGAGAACTGAGAGTTGTGTTCTGTGTTAATGATGTGAAGAAGTCAAAATTTTGACTTCAATATTTGTTAGTAATCCCCTATTGTGAGTTCGTTGTGTTCATATATTTAAAAAAAAAGGAAAAGAAAAAAAAAAGAAAAATATAAAAAAAGGAAAAAAAAAGAAGAAAAACGTTGGAAAGACAAGTTAAAGTGTGGTGTTCAATAAAGAAGGTTTACCTTACCTTCATGTCTAGTGCAATAAAGAAGGTGTATTTTGCCTTCATATGTACATTGGTTGATTTATGTGAGTTTTGGGACCTCGTATATGGGATTGTGGTCCAAGATTGGTGGTTAACATCTAAAAGATGGTTTGAGTCACTTATATCCATATTTATCTTCCCTTGTCCCTTAGCCTAGGTTACAAGCTTATAAAGTCCTAAATAATCCTTGATCTAAACTAATGGGTACTAGTAAGGTAGGGTGAGCTTTGATGTCACTTGTTAAGCTTGGTAATATATGTTCTCATCCAGATAAGAAGAGTGCATTCATATTTGTTCTTATTCTTTGTCGAGAGTTTGGAGTAACATTTTCATTACGACAAAGGATCATTGATCAAATTTTTCTACATACTTGATAATGATTCTTCTATTCTCTTGCATAGCTACTAATTGTTACTACCATTGCCTACTATGTGGAGTCGGTTGTGTTAGGTTGTTTCTTTGTATGTTCTTATTTTGTTTTGCTCGGGACTAGAAAGTCTACGTTGGGGAGAGTTGATAACCCTAGGAAGTTAGGCTTATTCATGTTCTTAGTCGTATGGTTTTTGTACTAGTTTGGATGAGTTCAGGGTTTATGTGCTACTTTTCGTGCATTCTATGTTTATATATTAGTGAGTGTTTTAGTGTTTTCTTGCATTCTTGTGTTTTGTCATTTATTAGTGTTTATTAGAGTTCGTATAGGGTTTTGAAGGAATTGGAAGCATTGGAATACGACTCGGACAAAAAACAGATTAATAGAAGGAAAAATAACTATTATGGGCGCAGTGCTACATCGTTCTAAATTCCATTGAATCCAGTGCTACGGCATTCATTGTTTGAACTCAGAGAATGTAGAAGTAGGATACCACTGCATTTTGTTGGCAAAGGCAATCTTGGTGCCGCGATGTTACGCTATTTTTCAAAAGCGAGGCATTTTGCAAGTCTCCTAATTTTGGCCCCTAAACTCAAGCCCATGTGAAGCCTCCTCAGCCTAAAACTTACCCTAACCCTAATTGGCATTTAGAAACTATAAATAGGGCTGATTAGCAGCCATATTCCAATGCCTAGCAAGCCTAGCTAGTCTAGCCTACTTCTATCTCTCTCTTCTAGAATTTCTAGTTCTAAATTCTCTTTTCAAAGTCTTTCATGGTGTAGTTGGATTCTACAGTTAAAGATTATTTTTTTGATTAGTAAGTACTTCCTTGATGTTCTATTTGCATTGTTTAATAGTTAATTGCATTCTTTCTAGGGTTTAAAAATATTCTTCCATGCTTCCAATCCAATACTTTCTTTAATTGCTTCCGTAGATTAATGAGTAGAGTCGTTTATTTGCTTTCATTAATTTCTCTTGTGCTTGTGTCTTCAATCATGTTCTCGGTTCTTAATAGGATTAAGTATGGATGATGCATCTTACCATGAACTGATTCAAATGAACCATTAATTGGAAAATCTACATAATTGGATAATAATAAATTAACTGCCGCAAGTTAAGAACGTAATTAACTCTTAATTTGATTGGGTTGAGGGGGTGATAATGGGTAATTCTCTGTCATATACCATTATTGATTATTAGATCAAGTTCAATTGACATTCTTGGTTGTCCAGATTGCCTAGTTGATTCTTGATAATTCCATGAAGATAAAACTAATTTAATTGGAATTAGGTAAAAGAGGTATCCACACTTGAGTCGATTAGATTGAAAAAACTCAATTGTCGCTAGGTATCAGGATTAGGTTTTCTTCTAGAAATTGAATCTCTAACCTGTGTACTTTGACTAGTTGATAGGTAAAGTTAAGTAATTCTAGAAATTGGCTATTCTCAACCCTAATCCACTGCTTTCACTAATTTTAATTCTTATTGTTAGTTTCGTCAAATATCTTTCACTTTCGAAAGAAAACCTATCAATCTTCAAATAGCATTCAAGCTAAAGATCTGGTACTTGTTAAACAAATCCTTGTGGGTTCAACCCTTACTTCTACCATATACTATTTGATCTAGTACACTTATGGTATGTTATCTAGTTATTAGTAGAATTAGGTAATTATATATCATTTAACTAGATATTTTACATATCAACCACCAGTGGTTGGGTGTTGCGAGCTCACTAGTGTCGGCCAATGTTTTCAACCTTCAATTTCTTGACTTTTTCCACTTCAAACCACTTCGTTTATGTTCTAATTCATTCTTGAACATGTTTATAAACTACAAAACATACAAAATCTCCCAAAGATATTAAACACAAAAACAAACTAAACACGAAATAAAAATAAACACAAAATTGAAGAAACCCTTGGATTGCCTCCCAAATAGTGCTTAATTTAACATAGTGCTTAATTTAACATCCTTAGCTAGACGTTCCTAACTCTATTTTAATGGTTTGAATTTCATAGAAGTTCCCAAAAATATTTCAAATCATTACCAAAAAAGGGATTTACATCTTTCCTAAATATCTCTTTTACCACATCATCAATGACATCAAGAGAAAAACAATTGAAAATCTCATATAGATACTTCATTGCTTTGATGACACTAAATGAAATTGTTTCATCAATAACCTACAACTCTAATTTACCTTATTGGACATCAATTAATGCTCTCCAGGTTTCCAAGAAAAGGTCTTCCCAAAATAATAGGAATCTCATTGTCTCTTCAATCTTCCATGTCCAAGATAATGAAATCTGCGGGAAAAATGAACTAGTCTACTTTTAAAGCACATATTTAATGATCCCATATGGTCTTCTTACACTTCTATCCACTAGTTGAAAAGTCATCATAGTCGGTTGCACCTGTTTCTCTCCCAATTTCCTAAAAATTTACAATGGCATTAAATTCACACTAGCACCTATGTCACATAATGCATTATCAAATGAATTTTTGACTAAACTACAAGGGATAGTGAAACTCCCTATATTATAATCCCTATTTTTTGAGGTAATTTCTTTGATTGAATACATTGCAAACCTCAGTGAGAATAACTGTCTTATTTTCTTTCCATTTCATCTTGTTGGACAACATTTTCTTCATAAATTTAACATCAAGAAATTTAGAAAAATTTCTTAAATCTTAATTTCTTAAAAACATCAAGAAATTAGAAATTTTTTCTCCTTGATTTGCTGCTTTAACAATTGCAAATATGGAGCCTTCATAGACAGGTGTGTAGGCCACTGTTTATCCCATTCCTCTTTCTCTTCCTTTGAATAGGTATTGATACCTAGGGACATCAGCTTCATCTCTTTTGTCTGTTTTAAGTTTAGGTGACTCATCAATCACCTCTTTTTCTCGCTCTTTCACAATTTCACCAGTTTTAGGGTCATATAGCATATTTTCACTCCTTAAGTAATTACCTTAACTTGCTTCTTTGGATTAGTTATAGTATCACTTGGCAATGTACGTTGAGATCTTTCAGCCATTTGTTTGGATGTCCATTTCTCCCATTTGCCCCTTCAAATTTCGAATCGCATCGCTAGTCTCATTCATGAATATAGCTAACATTTCCTCCAAACTAGGCTTTTTTATAGCTTGTTGTGGTGGATTCTACAGCTGGTATTGAAATGGTGGCCTTTGTGCTTCTTAATTATTCCATGAAACAATTGGACGGGTTCTCTACCCCGCGTTGTATGTGTTTGAGCATGAATTGTTTTGCATTTGTTATTGATTTGCAACAAAGTTCACTTGCTCACCCCAACGCCATTTGTAGATACTTGGCACTCTCCAGTGTTATGATTTCCTGCAAAATATTCACAAGACAACTCATTAGAATTAACCAAATTCGTATAATTTAATTTCATACCCCTCCCATTTGTCTTGTCAGAAGTGCCAACTGCGTTGCAATTGCTTGTGTCTAAGCTACCAGTGCATTCTTGGATCCTACTTTGTGTACTCCTCTACCTCTAACTACGCCAGTTGACTTTTGATAAAAATTCTAGCCATTAGTAAGTTTTTTCTAGCAACTCATATGCCTCTTCAGGAGTCTTATACATGAATGCTTCTCCACATGCCACATCCACTGTATTTTGAATAGTCAGGAATAGCCCATTATAGAATGTCTAAATCTGTATCCATGAAGGTAAACCATGACATGGACACCTTTGTAGCAACTCCTTGAATCATTCCCATACTTCATGGAATATTTCCTAATCAAGTTGCATAAATGAGGTTATATCATTCCTAAGCTTGGCTGCTTTAGCTGGTGGAAAGTATTTGTCTAGAAATTGTTTAGCGAGTCCATTCCACATTGTAAACGCTTCTGGAAAAATTGATTGTGACCATCCTTTTGCCTTGTCTCTTAATTTAAAGGGAAACAAACCTAGTTTAATTGCATCATTAGAGATTCTGTTGTGGTTGAAAGCATTACAAATTTTTGAAAAATTCGCTATGTGTTGATGCAGATCCTCAAGAGGGCTCCCTCCAAATTGCACAAAATTTTGGATATACAACAAAGAAGAAGTTTAATTACAAAGTTATTGGCTTGAATTGGCTGCCTTGTTATGCTAGAACTACTCCTAATGAAGGCAACACATATTCGCTCAAAGGTCTGTTATCGACTTGCACCAATGGTGGATCCTCTTGCACTGGAACTTCACCATCTATGTTTTCAGTCATATTGCTTCTTGATCCTTCTTCGCCTCATTATTTCTTTCTCTGTAGCCTACGGGAGGCCCTCTCAATCTTTGGATCTATAGGATTCAATTGACATGGAGAAAGCATAAACTGCAAAAATAAAACAAGAAAAGATCAATACAAAACAATTAAATAAGAAAAACAAATCCAAATTAATAACAAAATTAGTAGGTATCATTGTTATTCAAAATACCAGTCTCCGGCAACAATACTAAAAACTTGACGATCGATTTCTCTACACTTGCATCTGCACGAGATTGTATCAAGTAATATATTGGTCAATGAGTATCATTCCCACGAGGACAATTTGATAAGCATCGAAATTACCACATTCCTATTTTTTTACTATCTAGACAAACAGTTTAAGAGATTCAAAGTATGTAAATGATAGTAACTATAACTAAGGGAAAGGTAACTAAAATAAATTCAAGAGTTAACAAAAGTTAGGGTTTTTCAACTATACCAATTATCGGGAATAAATTTAGTTCCAATTATTCATGTTAGATTTTCACGATTTCTGGTCGAATTCCTCTCATGTAGTCACTACGTATTAATCATGCAATAATAACTTTCTTTTACCAATTCATTTGTCTTTGATCAAGCACAAATAATTAGAAATAGAAGAACGACAATCTACATCATGGAATTCCTGCTATGACCACACAAATTGGGTTAATCCTTGATTTTGCATTTACTCAATTGTTGGCATTTACTACTAAATCTCGGTACATGATTTACTTGTTTAGTCTCATTACATATTCATCAATTTATTCAAATAATGATCAAGTATTTGAAAGCATGAGACACATAATAAACACTCAATTGTAAACATAAATCCATATACATGTATAACATAAGAACAAGAGTTTAGCTATCACAATTGATTACGTCTTGAAAACCCTAGCTAGAAGTGCTTAGCATATAAGTGCTTCTAAACAATCAACTAAAGTCATAAAGTACACCATAAAATATGGTAAACTAATGCTATGAATGGTTAAAAACATAATAGAAGTCACTAGAGTGATGATTGAAAGCTGTCACCCTCAAGTCTTCAAGCTTTTGTCCTTCCAAGTTATGTAGAAAACTAAAACCCTAATACTAACCCTAATATTGGCTACTCTATTAACAATGAATTAACTGGTGTAAAAATAGGTCTAAAGGAGTATTATTTATAGGCTTTTAGGTGTAGAAGGGTCTAGGTTTGAAATAACTACAAAACGGATCAAACTGGATCCAAAACGAACCCCAAAAACCTAAAAATTGCTAAATCCCGTGCTAGAAAAATGTCCTATGTTGCCGCACCCTCTTGGACACCGCAACACCTAGCTGTCCAATAACTGGTACAGTCGTAGTCACTGCTCACAGCACTGGCTTAGCTCAAAACTTTACCCAATCTTCCCAATTCACGCGATAATCATCTAATTAGGCCTGATTCATTCAAAGCCTATAAAACACATTAAAATGCATTAGTAATGAAATAAATCACTTAAAATGACAACTTAAACTAAAAATCCTAATTTAACACAGAAAACACTCGAGATTAGCATCAAAACCTAATCAAAACACATGCAAATAACTATATTTTGAGAGAGTTATTATAACGCTAGCAAATAGAGTTGTTTTCGGCTCATTTTCGATCTAAACTGATACATATTCTAAGTAGAATTACGGTTTTTGTCATAGGTTTTGTTACTTTTGCTTTTCATAATTATATTGTTATTATAACGTGTTATTTAATTGTATATTATGTTTTGAGTGTGTTTTGTAGGTTTTGCGAGGTTCGAAACTTGTTCGGATCGAGAAATGCAAGAAAATAACCAAAAAAGAGCAAAACTGCTTGACATACCAGCCATGTGAATCAGTACCTCGAGGCACCAGGAGAGCATATCCCAGCACTCAACCATCGACTTCTAGGTGCCTTGGCATTAGTCTAGGCACCTCGAGACGCCAGGACTGCAATACCAATGTGAATTTTGACGCAAATTAGAGTTTGGTGTCCACTTGTTCAATTTGGTTTGTTTTGATACCTATTTTCTCCCCAACACTTCGCACCTCTTATAAACTATGAATAAGGGTCTCTAAAATCTAATTAATCATTCTACAAGTTAGATTACCCATTTTCTATGTTTTGAAGTACTTATAGAAGATCTCAAGACTAAGATTAGGATTGACAATTTTGGACCAATTTCTCGACATTATTTGATTAGAGAGGCATTCATTAACTCCTTTTTACTCTTATTATGTCTTTTGATTCAATATTTATTATTCTTTCATCTTTTATGATGTTTCAGTTGTGGAAACTGGGATTTTGATAGGTTAGTTGTGAAAATATGAAATCTTGATCTAGTTATTCTTTAACTGATTGCGATTTTGATTGATGTATTTATTATGATCTTAATGATTTCAAATAATTGACCAATTCTTGAATGATTTGATAAATTCTGATGAGACGCAACATTGAATCACACGTTTGTGACTATGTAATAAATACCATGAATTGAGCGAATACTAGAAATAGATTGTGTGCTCTTTTGTATGAATTCCATGGATTAAAACCATGCCTTTTATTTTTTATTATTTTTCTAAGAAATTAAATAAATCATTATATAAAAGGGGGTTGATATTGCACAAAAGTTAGTATTACCTAGTTTAGGGAATTTGACCTTCAAAATTAACCTAGAGTAATGAGAATTTGAACTTTTATTCGATCAACTAAGTGAATCAATCCTTAGTTCTTTTATTTCCTTTAATTCTAAACTCTAATTGCTTTTATTTATTATTTAGATTTTTTTTTAGTTCTTTTAATCTTTCTAAGATTCCATTGTTCAAATAGTACTAAGGCTAACAATTTTGTTACGTGGATATACAAATCTGTCGTGTGAATGATATTCAACTCACCTTTATATTATGAATTTTAGCGTATTAGCATCTAATAATATCAATTTTTAGCACTTTACTTAAATTAATTGAAAATTAGTGAATTTTGATACTTTTTTTAAGGAGAAGACTTTAATACCACTATATGTATAAGATTATTTCAATAACCAAATGTAAACTACAACTAGGGATGTCACGGTTAAATTTGAACCAAACTTTTAATACCGATTTTAAAAATCTCAAATCAAAGCCAAACTTTTTGTGAAAATAATTGACCACTTAGTTCGCACTTGATTTGAGTTAGTTTGGGTCGGTTTAATTGATTCAAAAGTCAATTTATTTCTTCCGATGTGTCTACGGTCTCGAATAGTCTACATCAAATTAATTATGTTAAATATTTCAAGTATTTGGAAAAAAAATTAATGAAAAGATATTGAAAATATCATCATCTAATAACATAAGTATAGGATAATTAGTGAGATTGTATAGTTATAACTAATTGTGTTCTTGCTTATTTAGATGTGTGTGCAAATCTATACTCACATATATATTCACTTAGTCAAGTGTTTATATATATTATAGTTATATAGGAACTCGTTTATCAATTATCATATATCAGATTCACTCATTTGATTGAATTTTGAATAAAGTATTATATGATACAATTACTTATGAATTTGTTACAAATGATATTGAATTATGTTCTAATGATACTAAAGTGAATTAATTTGATCTTATATTAATTACGATGGAAGTCATCATTATACCATTTCTCTCTCATATATATAAAAGTACATATTGAATTAAATACTCATTTAGCAATAACATCTTCATTAATAATAAAGTTACTTTTGTTTATCTCTAACGAAAAGTAGTTATTTAACATTATTTCACTAAAAATTAACAAAAAAAAATGAAAATAATTTTTTCTAAATAAATTATGTTAGTTATGAACTGGTACTATTAAACATTTTGAAAGCTAGTCACGATACTTATTGTATATTGTTTGATTAATATTAAAAATATTTAGAAAACATATGCACTTGGCTCCGTTTAGTTTATTTTGGTTTCTAATATTGAAAACGGAAACCAAACCAACAATGGTCGATTTTGATTCATTTAATTTTGGTACGGTTTACCTCTTTGAAAAAAAAATTGTTTTATTGGTTTGGTGTACTTGATTTGGTTAGTTTTTGAAAAATTTGTACAGCCCTAACTACAACTATTTAAGTCTTTTCATCCTGGGTTTTTTTTCCCCTTTGCTAGCTGAGATACTGGCAACAAGGAGGCCGTATACATTCTTTAATCTATTGGGAAAACTCTTTTAGTTCTCGAAGGAGACTCCTATGCTAGGATTAAGGTATTACTCAATGAAGAGAAAGACTTTTAACGTGAAGGGGCATTACTAGATGACCTGAGATTGTAGCTAGCTTCGTGCCGTAGCCATCAAGTTCAATGGGTGAATAGAAAATGTAATTGGTAGTGCATTTATTAGTTAGGAATGCAAAATTGTATGATCATTAAATATCGTGGTCTGAGTTAATTCACAAATATTCATCTATACTGCTCTTGAAGTAAAGATTTTGTCTTCTTAATAAAGTTCTGTTGCTTTGTGCTATATATATATATACACACATACATATATTAATTTTTAACTGATTTGAATAACGAGTAAAAATTTTGATATTGCAAGGTATTAAAGTTAAAAAATTGATAGTTTAAAGGGCAAAATACAAAACACTAATAGATCAGGGTGCAAACTACAATTAGTCCCAAAAAAAAGTAAAAAAAAAATAAAAATGAAAAAATTGAAGTGGAGTGAATGTAGGGAGAGAGAGGAGAGAGGAGAGAGGAGAGGAAGGCCTTCTTCCCTTGGCTTCTCGAATTGAATTGATTTGTTGGTTTCTGTACTCGACACTTCTTCTTGTTGGTCGATTTAAACGAACTAGAGCTACAAAACGGACGCCACGCTCGCTCGGTCGCTTATTATGATTCTCCTTCTCCTCGCCGGTGTTGTCACGAGAGAAATGGATCCTTCAGAAGATTAAATCTGCTAATAATAACAATAACAACTTCCCCAATCTCGATCTCTTTAGAATTTGAAAAGAAGGGATTTGGTTTCAATGTAGGCCGCCGCCTGTGCCTATCTCCTAGTTTTCTACTACTCCTTTTGCCGCGCTTCATCCATCATTTATCCCTTTCTGTTTTACATTTTTATATATATCCCTCCGCCTTTTCCACGGGAAGAAGGGAAGTGGAAGGCAGGGTTTTTAGACCTGTCTGTTGGCCGCCTATACAAATCAAATTGTACTAGAATTTCAAAATATAATCCTACAGGCAGCTGGAGAGGGGCTTGTTGCCTTGGGTGCAGTTCTTTTGATGATGCTTTGTTGTTGTTCTTGTTGTTCTTGTTGTCCTGCATTGCGAACTCAGGTAGAGACGTGGTTTCGCGATTATGATAAGATTCAGTCTTCCGCTGTTATTCTCATCTACGTTCAAGTACGTAAAACTTTCTTTCATCAAAATGTTTTAACAGATTTCATCAATTTTCAATTCATCTTCTTTAGCATTAATTTTTCTTCTAACTATCATTTCATGTTACACTATTAATTATGCATCGCTCTCGTCAATATATAGAATATATATATGTCTATATGTATATATCTGTGGATTAATCTTTCCTACACAGATGGTGCAGAAAATTTTTTACACCATCGGGTGTAGATGAGGTAATCACTTTTTGAATGTTAGTTTTGCAGGTATGAAAGATTTACTTTATATGCATATGTGTATGTATATTGTATGTTTGAAATGATATTGACTAGTATTTAGATTATATTACTGATAGATGATATAAAAACTTGTTAAGAAGAATAATCAATGGGGGGACTGTTTAACTGTCTGTCAGATTGGTTGTGCATTGATTGGATCCCTGGGTGCACTGTACAATGGAGTCTTGCTGATCCATTTGGGAATTGCCTTGTTTGCACTGGTGGCCATCGAGAGTAGCAGTCAGAGCCTTGGAAGAACATATGCAGTGCTTTCCCTCTTCTGTTCCATTTTGCTTGACATCTCCTGGTTCATTCTCTTTGGCCATGAAATCTGGTCCTTTTCTCTCCCTTTTCCATCTTTTCTGCTTTATTCGTTCCCCCGACCCTTAATCTTCTCTGTTTCCATAATACTTGCTTATTTTTGGTTATATAACACTCTTATATTGTGAATATCATAATATGTTCAATTTAATAAATTAATTTGGTCATAAATTGCACCTCATGTTATCTGTTTTGGTTGCTACTGTTGTGCTCTCTTGTAATTCCACGTAACACTTTGACATAAAGCAAGCATTTCTTCTTTCTTAGATGCTTATGTCTGACGTGAGTCAATGCTCACAGACAGGTGGTGGCTTTATTTTCAGTTTCTAGTAATAATTTCTGAAATTTGTACAGTTTGGAATTCCATTTCTATTAAACTTGACTCTGCAGAAAAGTAGCTTCTTGCTTCCCTTTGGTGAATGATTGCCCAGATGTATATGTAAATGGTTTTATTGTAGCTATCCTACTGAGTGTCGCATAAATGTCAAATAACTCTTATTTGTTGGAAGAAATTTTGGCGAGCTGGAACTCTAAGACTAAAGCCTGATACGTCTAGGAAGAGTTTCTGGAATGAACAAGAGCAGGATATAAAAGGTTTTGATTACCCTTTTTTGTAATGAATGTTGTGATTCTGACCCTGAAGTTTACACATGGATACAAAGATTTTAGTTCAGGATATTTATCCTTTCGTTTGGTCAGAGTGGATTCGTGATGAATAAGTATGTGCTAAAACTGAGTAAACCAAGGAAGAGTAATGTACTTGTTGCAATTAAATTTACTGGTTGAAAGAGCCAAATTATTCCGTTGGGAGGCTGCGTAATGCTCATGAAATGCCATTTAAAAAAATGGTTTTCTCTTCTTGTTATATTGATGTGGCTCTGATTTATATATTGTCGTATGAAGTTATTTAAATTAGTAATTGTTCATTTTTTTTGATGAAGATATTATGACAATAACATGCAGGTCTCCTTATAGATTTGTCTTTTGTTTCCCAAGTTGGTTCTGTACTTCATCCTCACTTAAATGGCTCATGAGCATTACGCAGCCTTCCAATGGCATAATTTGGCTTTTTTAACCAGTAAATTTATTGACAGGTAAGTACTTAGTAGAACCACCTTTCCAGGTACAATCATAATGCATTTAACCAAATGCTTAGAACTGCAAATGTGTGAAAGCTTTTCTTCAGCAGATTGGCTTGTCTTGGTTTCGGGATTGGTTTGTATCTTGATTGATGGGCTTGTGAAATGGTTCATAAAGTTGTATTGACCTAGATACTTGTTTGATCTTGTCTGCTGTCTGTAAGTAAAAAAGTTTTATCTTGAAAATAAGTGATATCTTTATTTTGGCTTAAAGGACAGTTATTAAATGTGTGTTTCCCCTTGTGGTTCAATTTTTTTTGCAAAATGGATGTAAACCATCAAAACTAACACCAACTTGTGAAATGCCATAAATGACCCAACTAATTCAAGAGTGTCCCATAAAGTTTTGGCTCAAATTGAAGATAAAAAAATCACAAAATTTTGGGGTCAAATTAAAAATAAAAAATCCAAAGAAACCCTACCCTTCCCTCCTTCCCTCCTTCCCACACAGCCGCCACCCTCATCTCCACCCAGACACTGCCACCTCACCATGTGTATAAGAGCCCAGCCCCTGGTTATTAGATATATTTAACTTTTAGATGAGAAGTGCGATCTCCCTTCCCCGCCACCCTAGTCCCCTCCCCAGGTACTAGGCCTACATCGTTTCCCCTACCACATCCTTCTCCTCCTCTTCACCCCCTTCCGTATCTCCCTTCCCCTCCTCCCCTCTTCCCCGATTTCCCGTCCCCTTCTTCCCCTATCTCCTCATCCATCTTCCCCTATCTCCTCATCCATCTTCCCTCCTAATTCTTACCCGATTTCCTTCTCCCCCAGATTTTCCCTCTTCCCTTGATTCCCTCAACCCTCTACCTCAATCTCCACCTCCTGTGCCACAACCAACCATCTTCCCTGATCTACCGATCTCCCCTCCCCTATCTTCCCCAATCTCTCCTCCCCGCCTCCCCTCTTCTTTGAGTAGGGTGGTGGCTTGTGACGGAGCGGTGGTGACTGATCAGTGGTGGTGGTTGAGGTGGGAAAGTGGAGAAGGTGGTGAGGAAGGGATGGGAATGATTAGGATTTTTTGGGTAAATTGGTCATTTAAAATATTGTTTTAATGTTAAAAATTTTTTAAGAAAGTTTCACATGCAGTAATGGCGCGTGAGAGTCAAAATTTGTTAATTTTGATGGTTGCAGTCATTTTGCAAAAAAAATTGAACCATAAGGGGCTAAAGTGCACATTTGACAACCATAGGGGGGTTAATTGCGTATTTAACATACAAATTTTTTTTTTTGGGTGCATTTTACCCTTTCTTAAATGTCCTTGTTTTGAATTTATCGCCAGTTATTTTGTCTGGGTTCCCCTTTTGTCATTCTCAAATCTCTCTCTTTTCCTGTTATTGTTGCTTTCTATAACCCGTGCTTTCTCTTTCTGCAAAAAATTAGCAGTTGTAAGTATCTAGCATTTGTTTGATCAAATCCATCTTGGCTATGAGCAGGTACATTCCATCAGATATATATGGGGCTTTTGTTATATTCTCCGTGAAACTCACTCTATGCATGCAGATTATTGGGTTATCTGTGAGGTTATCTTCTTCATTCTTATGGATTCAAATGTACAGACTGGGCGTTTCTTATTTAGAAACTTCAGTTCCTCGAGATGCAGATGCTGATTTGAGAAATAGTTTCCTCAATCCAGCAACCCCTTCAATAGTTAGAGATCCTTCTGGTTCTGATGAAGTTTTAGGAGGTTCCATTTATGATCCTGCGTATTATTCTTCTTTATTTGAAGATGGCAAAGATGATTCATGCTTGCAAGAGGTAAGTAATCCATTGCTCATTATACATGTTTTCAATGTACTTGTCATACTTTCTTCATCAGCTTCTGGGTGTACAATCCTGTGATATGACTTATTCAATCTAGCTGTGCTTCAAGATGTCCTGAAAATGCCATTCAAAAGTTCGAACTTTAGTTTGTTCGTTAGTTTGGACGATGCGGCTTGCGTATCTTACAAAGATATTTATCCTTGATAATTAGATCAATCTCATAAAACTCAGTAGAGCGAATACTAAATACACACAGGCTGTAGTATCAGTGACATAAAAAAGAGTTACAATTCACGCGAAACAACTTCCTGATTGATATGAAGTTGTCAGAAGTGGTTAGTAAGGCAGATGATTTTGATATTGTAGGCCGTGTGGTACCAACTTTCATGTTTTGCTGATGCAGCAATGAATACTAAATAGACACGAGCTGTAGTATCAGCTGACATAAAAAAAGAATTATGAAATGCTGCAAAACAACTTCGTGGTTGGTCTGAAGTTGACAATAGTGACTATATGGCACCAACTTGTGTGCTGACGATGCAGCAAGTATTTGGGCAGATTCTCTTTGCTCTTTAGCTGCATATTTGAGAATTTATACATACAAGTTGAAGTTCGTTGCAGTGTTTTTCATTTTTTTTTGTCTTAGGAATTGATATCATGGGATACATGTCAAAGAGATGCAAACCAAGTTCAAAAGTATTAGAAAAAGTATTGGAGGTTTTGCCCAATTTTTCTCTGAAGTAAATAGTTTGTTGGATGCACCATGTATCCATCTTATGGAGATACTTTTACCATATGGCATTTCAATCTGAGTTGTTGTTGTCATGTCTTTATGTAGGGTGGTCAAAACCATGGCATTGTCCTTGAGTCAACCGCTAGTGCTGAAGCTTCTCAAATGAACCATACTTGAATGGAACTCTCCCCAGCAAAGATGTTAGAAACTGATAGTGAACATAGATTCTGAATAGCAACCACTATTTGGGTGATTTTGAAGTCTTACATATTGAAAACTTTGTTATCCCAGAAATTTTAAACATGGGAAATTGATACCCAAAGGCATTGAAATGTAAAGAATCATAGAAATTTGCAATTTATGTCATGAATTCCTTAGCATGAAAAACGTACAATGAAATAAAAGAAAGTTCTTTCTTAGTGAGGAGAAAAATAAACACGAGGATGCAGAATCCTAAATATATGAAAAGTTACATAGAAAGAATTATGATTCTAGTCCAACAATGTTGCCATTCTTTCCAGGATTTCATTACTTTCATTTGCAAGCAATTTATTACTCCCTCTGTCACATTACCTAAAATGGATGATTTGTTTTGTTGAAATTTCAAATTTATCCTTCAAACATTTAACATATTCTCAACTCCAATAACCAGTGGGCCCCAATAATCCATTCATCATCCCTCTTTTCTATCTTCTCTCCTCTCTCCTCCCAATTAAAGCTCTCCAATTGCACATATTTGTCATTTAATGATGCCAAGTCAATTCAACTTAACAAGGGCATTTGTGGAAATTTGATAAAAATTTATAGTTACCCAAAATTTGTGCAAATGTGTAAGGTGAAAATTATACTGGGATAGAAGGAGTACTTAAGTATGCATCCGCTTAGGCTAGCAAGGGGATAAAGAGAGAATTGAAAATAAGGGTTAATCAAAAAGGAAGAAGAAATACGAGCGGCCTTCCTTTTTCACCCTTTGGTAAATTAGTTAAATTTTCGTTCTTCTTTGTTAGTGGGCCTGCATTCTGGATCCATAAGATTTCTACTTGTGCCATGCCCTCCTTCCAAATTACAAGAAGAGCTGCAACTCGTAGAGTGCTGTTCATTTTAGGTCAAACCACAAATTTTTGTTGTACAACACCCAAAGCTTAGAAAGAAAAATAATTCTTCCCAAAGCAAATTGAGAGGTATATGTTGATCCCTATGATTTCTACTGCACTCCATCCAAATCACCAGAAGAGCTGCAACTTAGCAGAGTGCCCTTGAGTTCACTGTCAAAGAAAAAAAAAATTCATTTGTTTAAAATGTCACAGTTCTTGGGTAGACGCACTTCTCATCTAAAAGTTAAATATACTAATCTAAAGTGTCGTAAGCATCTAACAGCGAACAGATGATAAGAAAGAGGTGTCTATCTGTTTTCTTATTAAATACATCAACCAAAAATATACATGCACACTGTAAAGAAGAATAATGGTAAATGGTAGTATAGAAAAACTCTTGTATGCTAAATAGTGGTTTCTGCTGCAACAGCCTGGTCTTCTTCCAATGGTTGCAAGACAAATGCACTGTTTGAGTTGCCTCTTTATGAGTGCAGACAGAGGACTCTCCTCCTCCTGGTAGCAGAGAATACTAAAACTGACTTTCGGTTTTGAACAAAACAGTTAGAAAATCTTTTAAAATCTTAAAATTCCCAACAGAATTATTGTCAATTTCTGATGCTTGTAAATCAGAGTGTGCATAAAGGATATTCCAAACCTGTTTAGATGTGGGAATATCCTTGTTAAATTAAGTTTCCGGGTCAAAAGTCAAAATTGAAATAATTTGGTCATCGTTTAGGTCATCTGCCGTGACAAAAATTCCGTCTCAGTAGTCAACTGACCAGATGACTTACTTTGATGAGACAGATGTATTACTGTTTGCAGCAACTTCTGTTGCTAAGCATATTAGAGTTTTCCAGTTGTGAGTGCTGAACTGCTAAAGTTCAAAGACCAGTTATAAAGGGGTTGATTGACAGTAAACAATTAGCACTTCTATTAACTACTAAGTAGGATTTTTCAACACCACTTGGCTAATAATTTTAAAAACATAAAAGCAATTTGACCTAAGCAACAATTATTGTACAGGTCAAGTTTTCTCATGAACAGCCATATGAAATAGATAAATTTTATCCTTTGAAGTTTCTAACCAACATTTGATGGTCCAATGGGATTTTGGCTTATCAAAACTGACTTCAATCTGTTCCCAACCACTTCAACACAATTTTTAACAGTATTTCCACACGAGCTTGCATGATACAGATTCAGTAGCTTGCACTCTTGTATATTAGCATATGCAACAATTGGTTGTTTCATCAAAGCTCGAGGTAATAGCTGACAAGACCAAAAAAGACTGACGGTTTGTTTCTGACAACTTATCTCAATAAGCTAACAGTAGCTTTTTGAATTTGAAAAGATAATTTTCCAAAAAGAAGGCTTTGGGTTGCTTTTGAAAATAGACTCTAGCTTTTTTATGCATGTAAAAAAAACATGTTTTCAGTTTTTTCAACAAATTACTAAAATTATATTATTTTTTATTTCCAGAAAAGTTGTAAGCTTTTCATAACAGTTGAAAAGGAGCCCAACTTCTCATTATCAAATTTAAACTGTTTCTTTTCTAAATCTGGAACCTGCATTCAATGTTAGTTGGGCTTTTGGAATTTGATGAATTACCATTATTCCGTTCTACATTTGAAATTATTGTAATACTTGAAACATCGATGGAAGGATTCTGAGCACACAAATGCTAGTAAAACTTATTCAACTGCACATTCAGTAGCAAATATTTCTATTGGGTTATTAGGAATAGCATTCTATACTTGAAATGGAAGATGGTGAGCTTGGTTTCACCTGCTGCTTTGTGCATAAACCTTTTTTTTTTTTTGGCAATGTGCGTAAGAACCTTAATATGGGCATAATTTTTACATGTTAATTTATCGTGCATGTGCTTATTGCTTAATTTACTTGGAAAATTGCCTTGCGTAACTTTTCAAACCCTGCTGGAACCATCCGCAGTTTCTAGTGATTTATCGTCTTTAGTCTCCTAAAATATTGAATCACCTTGGGATATTGCTTGGTATTTAATTTGATTGTTGGTTGGTGTGTAGTGGATTAAGCAATAAACAGTAAATTGGGTTGAATAAATTTGTCTCAATAGTTGAAGCTTTGATGAAATACTACTGTTGCTTGACATGGATTATTACATTTCTATGAGATTAGATCATGCAGGTACTGTATTTGTGCAAGGGAAATAAGAGTCTTATTGAATGTACACTAAGGTGGTGTTTGAAATATTGGTCTTTGTGCCTAATGAGGTGGCGAAGACTCTTTCAATGGGAGAGTGTGCCATCCTATTTGGTACAACAATGAGTTTAAAAAGTGTTGTAGATTCATTTAAAATGCAGTTAAAGCAGTGAAGTATTGCTAGACCATGTGCTAAAGCACTTTCCTTTGGTAGTTTTGGACTCCACTGAACTCCACTCAACTTAGAAAATCTCTTGGCCCTTGGGCAATTAATTTCTTTCTTTAAGGTCCCAATTATAGTCTGGAAAGTTTTGTAAAATGGTAACTCTTCAATGGTCATTTCCATATATCGATTCAAGAGGAACATGTTATGGTTTGGATATTTAAATATTTCTACCAAGGAAGTTAATCTAAAAGAAATGAGTGGTCAACCGACTCAACGCTATTCTTCATGCAAAAGAGATGATGTGAAGATACCAATCTAATGTCTAGAATTCAAAAACTCACTTTAAAATTACGCTAGAATCATGTCCTATTTGGACAAGAAAACTAGTTAGAGTTTTATATATATATATATATATATATATATATATTTTGCTAGGAAGTAAGAGTTTTATATGCCAAAGGAAGATAATGCCTTATGTTGGAGTTTGGTATTTGAACAAAATAAATTCTACAACATACATCACTAAATTGAATAATGCGGTATGGCAAGCACATGGTATGGCAATAATCAATTGAGTTGGTGCAATGTGCTACCAGTATGTGGATAGTTGCTTGAAGAAAACAACACTCTCAGAGTGAACCTCTCTTCAAGAATTATCAATGCAGTCCCAGGCTAATAGTTGCTCTAAGTTGGGGGGGATCTTGACTAAGCTAGGTGGATCTTGACTTGGGATATAAATGGTGGGTGTTGAATTTTTATATTTGGAGAGGAGCGTGGAGTGTGGGTCAGTAATTAACACACCCATATGAGATCAATGTCTTCACCACTATCACTCTTTGTATGGGTTATACATCTTTGTTTCACAGGGGAGACTCTGTTACAAACACGGTGTAGAGTAGGGGTGTTCACTTTGACTTGTCGACCTGAAAAGTCTGCTGATCTGGTCCATTCCGAACTGTACAAATAGGGTATCCAAACCGGTTAGATTTTGATGTTGGGTCGAGTAGCGGTTCGGTTACTAATATAAGCGGGTTGAGAATCTGCGACTTGGCGAGTACTTGACCTAGTCCATAACAGGGCTAATTGTGTAATTGTACATATTATGACCTACTATTTATGAATTTTTTTTCCTCTTCTTCCCATGTGTACGAGTATTTTTGTAATTTTACCTATTATGACCTAATATTAATGAATTTTTCTTCTACCCCTTCCATTTGCATGGGTATTTTTGTAATTTTTATTTTTTTAGCTTGTAATTATAAAATGGACCGAGTCAGGTACCGGTCATCTAACCCATTTTTGGTGGGTACGCTACATGGACCGGGTAGTGGAACAATTTTTTCTTGGCCCGGTGTGATTGAATCAGATAGGTTAATTACCAAATACCCAATCCATGAACAACCCTATATGTAGAGAACTAGAGATCATCTCAACATTGATGTGCCCTTCAATTTAATGTTGTTAAATTCTTAAACTCAGGATTGGAATATCCCTTATAAAGTTGGATTTTAGTTTCCTAGTTTTTTGGATGTTAATTTCTTAGATTCTAAGAATCATATTTCTTATCCATAATTAATTCAACAAATCATACACTGAGATGTGTTTTTCAACGAATCAGACTACCTTCTACAATACAGATTCGTTGGCAACCAAACCATTCCTCAATTTTTCTAACTTGAAGGAAATAAAAGTAGCTCAAGAGTCTGGATCATCCTATTTGTAGAATTTCAAGCGGATGAATAAGAATGCTGAGAAAGTCTTTCATAGGTCTATCATTATGGAGAATCCCATGAAATGATTTATGAAAAAAGTTTAGGGCTATGAAGTTGAGATTTCCGGTTGAAAAATTACTAAAGAGTTGGTTTTACCGGTATAGTAGGCTGAAACTATGTTACCCGGACTCCCCGTTCACCTCAGGCGCACTTGTGTTGACACGACACGGGTGCGGGATACGTGCCTGATCCGGTCAGCATCAAATGGATGTGTTGACCATGGAGGTACTAGATGATGGAGAGAGGGAAACTTTTGGTGAGATGAAGATGAAACAAAAAGAGGAGATCGGATCTACAAAGATGAATAGTGAGAAGAGATGAAGCTGAAGGACAAAGAGGAGATCGGATCTGATGGACAGAGAGGAGATCGGCTCTGGTGAGATGAAGAGGAGAAGAATCAACCCACTGTCTGACCAAAAGAAAGGAAGAATAGCAGAGTCGATGCGGCGCTTGAATGGAAGAAGAGCAGAACTGATGACGGCGTTTAAGAATTAGGGCAACGATAGCATTATTTCATTTTTAAATGTTACTTTCTTTTAAACAACTGTATTTTAAATATTTGTACAATAACCCCCCCCTTCATACTTTCTCTTTCCTTCTAGTACTAATTCTCTTGACTAGAGTTATTTGTGCCCCGACACTTGTATAATTTGACCAAATCATCACTATTTTTTAATATTTTGCCTATAAAATCTAAAGAAAATAGCACAAATATTTATGAAATATATGAGATTTTTTAGGCGAAAATTAATGGGGAATGTGTGTTCTATGGCATATCCGGGTACCCATATCCGACTCTTTAGCTGTGTCTTCATATCCTTGTTTTTGAGTATTGATGGATCCAACACACGGATATGTACTGGTAGCTAATACCCGCACCCAGAGTCCGGGTAACATAGTTCTCAAATGATTAACTGAATTCCAGGATTCAGAAATTATTCTAGAGCTATACTTTGTTTCAAAATATTTTAGACAGTTCTGACTGTGATTTTTCCCTTCCCCTAATTTGAGGCCAGGGTTCTAGGAGAGAATAGATTTCCTTGTCAGTTCAGAAACCAATTTCATTGATTTTAGACATGAAAGAAGATGAGGACATGTTTCTAGACATGAGATAAGAAGATGAAGACAAGTTTTTGCTTGACTGTCTTTTTCTTGGGTTAATTCCATTTAGGGGAGCTTCCTAAGTCTAAACCTTATTGTGGTTTCCTTGAGCCTATAGATTAAGCCCAAGATGTTTTGAAGCTAGCTCATCCACTGACTAAGATCAAGAGTATTGGAATGCTTATCATAGACAGGCTACAGATTCTTATCAATGCATGTAGTTCGATGTGTGATTTTATTGTCAGCCGACTAAAAATGTTCACCGCTTGGGTAATACCAAGACCACAAAGAAATGTTCATGTCTTTCCGGATTTTATCTTTTTATTTGCTTTTCTTGCCCTGTTTTATTTGAAGTGATAATAATTCATGATATTTGGAATCCACATTGAATGTGCCTTATTGAATTCTTGTGATTGAACTGTTGGTTTCGTTGTGTAAGACTCACAAATATATTTCTCAGTTTAAAGGGGAGATGGGATCTTTTGAATATTCAGTTCAACCCATCTACGGCAGCTTCATATTAAAGAAAAATGAATAGCTTATCTAATGTGAAAAGTCGGGTTACTCATTGAAGTAGTGGTTCATTGATGTGCACTTCATATTTGTTTCTGCCAGAGATCTCAATTTATCATATGTAGTATATGACTTAAGTCACAGAATGATAAATTATTCTAGCATGTGATTTTTGTTCCTCCAATCTCAACTAGACAACATGTTGGAAAATATTTCTGTGCATTGTTGAAGGTTTAGATCTGCATGTTAGATAGTTGTGGGTGGGGTGGCATTACGCAAGCAAAGGCTTGACTGAAGTGGACAATCAGAGAAAAGAGACAAAGCAACCTTAGAGAAAGAGAGAGAGAGGGTGAAAATCCAAGATTGATGAATCAAGTCATCATTCTAAATTGTGGTAGATAAAGAAGCTTCTAAATTGTGCGGATAAAGTTGTCACATTGGGCACAATTGTGATTTCAGCCATGTGCCTGTAGGATATGTGGTGGCTGAATAATTTATTAGGAATAACATTATTCAAGAGATGGTATAGTACAATTAATAGTACAAAACTGGATAATGGAGAGGGTGTTTGGAAATAATCTTTCTTATATGAAACGCAGGGTAGAACCTGAACACGATCAGTTACACATTTGTGTCGTGATTCGTTTCATGACCCATTTGTCAATAGGTTGACACGAAACGACATAAAACGACACGATTGACCTTCAAGTTTTTTACACCTCTCCTCATTTTGCATTTCTTTGGTTTGGAAGTTCAAGAATGTGCTATAGTATGTGTACAAGAATTATATGATAAACCCATGACAAACTCGCTAACTTAATAGCCAGGCCATTTTCAGTTATTACCCCTCCTGCCAAGGGGGAAAAAAAAAAAAAAAAAAAACTCTTTCAAGTAATTTTCTTGATAAAGTAGTAAAGGCAAATAAAGAATAACAACTCAAACCCTTTTACTATTCACAAAATATTACCACAATGCAGAATGGGAATGGCTGAAAGTATGAAGAAGTGAAGCAGCAAAAAACATGAAGAAAATTGGATATTCCAAGGAGATCTAAGGTTGGTTTTGTCATTTGTGGTGGACACTGAATTAAATAAGAGAAATGAGAGGGGAGATGGGATAGTTTTAGCATTTAAGGTGTGTACAAAATTGTTGTAATCAATTAGTATAGCTACTAGAATTATTATGTTAAATTTACAATATAGTTAATGGGTCAAATTGGTTAACTGGTGTGTAAGAGGGTCCAGGTTCCCGATAACATATCAGGTTATAATGTCAACTCACAAGTTAAAACGACATGACCCGTTTAGTTTCGGATCATTCACGTATTGATCCGATAATGACCCAATTAAATTCACCGTGTTTATACTGATTAATTTTATGTCGTGTAGGTGCCATATCGTTAAAAGAAGGCTTAGAGCGCCTCTCTTCTTGAACCCCAGTCCACAAGATCACAGATGTTGTGGGAGGTAGAATGCCTTCTAAGATGGATCTCATGTCCTAAAAGCTATCATGATATGTAATTACATGGAAGATAATGTCACATTTGAAGAGCAGCTCGGTTGGTAAGATGTTTCACGTGTTTTGTGGGTCACAAGTTTGAGTCACCAAGGGGTAGGTGGAGTTTTTGTGTTGATCCTCCTAAAAGCTATGTGTATCACTTTATATGCATGCGTGCATAAAAGATTTTTGGTGCCCTAGAGTTGCCGAAGGCAATTCGTTTCAAGTAAATTGCTGTGAGTTACGTGAGACAGATGTGTATATCTGGCCAAAAGGCAATCTTGGACCATCAATGGCTATGAGCATATGTAATACTTTCAGGGCTTTTGTATCATAAATGATGCTTGTCATGATGTAGTAGGATGACTAGATGAACATGCATGCATATCAGATGTAACATGAGAAATGTCATCATGTGATTAATGATTAACTGGATGATAGCTTACCTGCAACTGTCTGTGTCATATCAGGCGTCTGATGAACATTGGCTGTCTATACCCATCACTCGGTATAATGTGCACACACAGTGTGATTATTTAAAAGATGTTGGTCCATATGGTGGGATGCCATCTTAGAGAGCTTGAATCAGTATATACTTAGCCTCTATGAATTGGACCAGTGGAATCCAGTCAGAAATAGGGCAGCTTGTTATATTTCTGTAGTAGATTACTTTCCTCTTTAACAAACTTAAGCTTTTAAAATGTGGTGATAGGTCAACATTTAGCTTTTTGGACAACCTTTGTTTTACTAAAATATTTGGAAGTTGGTATAAAGTTATGTGAAGTTATCTTTAGAACAAATATAAGCTTTGTCTTTGAGCTACATTGCTTTGGTTATCTCTTATTATTTGTACTAGTGTAGTAGCAACCAGTCAAACCTGTACAAATTGCTAAAACATTTTAAACTTTCTCTAAATTGATTTGATAAACCTGGTATAGACATAAATGTACTCTATTTGTCATGCTTGCTACTGCCTGGTTGATTTTGAGGTAACAAACATAGTTTAGCGTAAGATTTTTTTTTTTTTTTAACATTATTTTGAACCTGATATGCTATCAAATTAGTTAGGTTAGAATTTTTTTTTTTGAACTTCATTTATACTCTTTGTATGAGCTTGTTGTTAAGCTTCTGTTTTGAATAACGCTACAAGTTTGATGCTGATTTCACTTTTCAGCACTTTCAGATTTTGCATTTATGGTGTTTTGTACATATGACTACCTCCCAGTTGTATTAACTTCCTTTGTGACCCAATGCACAGTAAATTGTTTGAATTTGGACGGGGAATGGAAATGTGGCAGTGGATCAGTAGCGTGTGTTGGAAAGAGGCTGAAACTTCTCCCAACATTACTACAGATGATAATCTAGTGCAGTTTTACCGTCAAAATTCAAACAACTTGAACATATGTCCAATGATTGGTGCTGCTTCAAATTGAATTACTTCTGATTAACTTTTGTTGTTAATTAACACAATTGAAAAGGGAGGAAACTCACAACACATAATCAGTAACTTGTCATATATTACGGATTAGGTTTAAGGTGAAAAGTCGGACAACCATGATAGTTTGTCAGTGTATAAAGGAATTAGCACAAAGTACCATATGCCTTTTAAGAAATTGGCTCGGAATGCACAAGTTTATTAGTTCAAACTGAGGGTACTTTCCTATTTATGGGTTACGACACTTACAGCGAACAATATGTAAAAGTTGAAGAATTTCACTCACATGTAAAGAAGTGCAAGGGACTGTTTTAATTTGCAACCTGTGACTTACACGAGCCATTCCTTGGACATTACAGGAATAATTTTAGGCTTCAGTTCTGTTAAAAGAGTTTGGAAGGAAGGACGGGTTGATACCCCAACATTAGAGATATTCATAATGGCCATGGAAGTCTGGACCCAATGACCCACCTAGATATCAATGGATGCAAAATTGCATGTGCACTCCAGATTTTGAATCCGTTGCAGTGTCCTTATTCCATGTCATAATAACAAAATCTGTGTATGTGTCGGCGTATCACGTGTGAACATAGAACTATCAAAACAGTGTTGCTGAGGGAAATTCTAATCTTTGAAGTTGCATTTTTATTGTAAGAGAAAAGGTTCTCTATGACTAAAAGGTAGCAAAGAAAGAAAGCAAGTTTAATGTACAACTAAACGTGCTTGATGAAGTCAATTTGATGTACTATACTAGTGGTGGTCTTGATGAGATTCTAGGTCTGAAAGGATTCTTAAAAACTTTGGCCCATTTTTCGCAAAGTGAATAATTAAAAAATTTCAGGAATAGCTGGAGAATTTTAGTTCATCATATCATGATTGAAATGCAAACAGCTCTCTCAAGATTTCTTCTTGTACTTCATTATATGTGATGAACTTTTGTTTGATCTTTCAAGTGCAAGGTTAATTTGGAGTTCTTGATTCCAATTATGAGTACTAATCTGTCCACATATACTGATTGATTGACTTGTTATTCCTGTCATTGGGATCATTTCATCTTTCATGAAATCTGATGATTGAAAATCCTCCATATTAGATCAATGATCGCAGACTGCTTCAGTGAAGCAATGCTTGGTACTTTTTTCAGCCACTCAATAATATTTCCATTTGCAGGTTGATAATGATACAAGAAAACTCCAGGTTGTTTGAATACTCTTTGTTTTTGGCGTATATTGGCGGTATCTATTTACCACCCCTTGGTTTTTGATCGAGAGCTTCTTATGTACTTCCTTGCTCTGGTTGTATGCAGCATTAACATTTGTACAGTAATCATCCACAGTATTCTTTTCCAGGATGAAGTTTTCTGAGATGGCAGCATCCATGATTCGTTGTGTAAAGCAAAGTTATGATGTCAAAAGTTTTGAGGTTCTAGTAAAGCTCTGTTTTGGCTACGGTTATGAATTTGTTAACAGATGTTTCTTTGAATGTTTATCAATTCTAAGGCTTGCCTTTATATTCCTTCCAGCTACCGTAGCATTATATTTTTCTCTCAAACTAAATGAAGTTTGGAACCCCAGCTACCATGGCATTATATTTCTTTGGTAATGTTGATAGCTTTTATTATTATTATTATTATTATTACTATTTTTTAAATGTTGCTGATAGGTTTTTTCTGTTGAATTTGTTGATGTAATGAAATGAAAAGGCCGCTTTCTGGGGATCTTGTGAGAGAGAAGCAAAAGAAAGGTACACCTTTGTAAATGATGCGTGTTAATGCAAGTGCCAACAAGTAACACTAGAGTATAGTTTCCCACGAGGAAAAAGAGTGAAAGAATCACAAATGACTGCACAAATGACTGCAACTAATTAGGTGTTATCTGAGAGAACGATAGAACGAGTTGTTTAACTAATTAAAATTCATTTGAGACTTAAATTAAATGAACAAACTAAAACATAAGCGAGATAGTAAATAAAGGGATGTTAAATAAAGGAATGTTAGGAATTAATTTCACTTAATTAACATTATTGTGAGACAGAAATAAAATAATCGGAGAGTATAATCTCTTTTTACTGCTTTTTTCTTTGAAAAAAAGAAAGAAGGGGGTCGATTTGGCCTCCTTCCCTTCCACTGCATAGTTGTGCTAGCAGTTCACGATTAGGGGTGTCAATGGGTCGGGTTATCAAGTTATCGTATCAGGTGTGATCTATTTATTATCGTGTTCATGGGTCTATTTTTTATCGTGTTTTGTTCGTGTCTGATCCATTCGAGTTCGTGTCGTATTCGTATCTGACTCGTTTACTATTGATAGAGAGTATCATCTTATTTAACAATTATATAAATTGCAATCCATTTGAGTTAAAATTTCAAATTTTGATTATTTAATAACTCAAACAATTATTAATACTAACCTTATATTATAGTAATTTAAAACGCATAATTAAAATTATTGAAAATTTTTT
The DNA here is from genome assembly GCA_025175665.1 of Cinchona pubescens. Taxonomy (NCBI): domain Eukaryota; kingdom Viridiplantae; phylum Streptophyta; class Magnoliopsida; order Gentianales; family Rubiaceae; genus Cinchona; species Cinchona pubescens. The sequence goes on along the minus strand of JANKKI010000075.1, from coordinate 7,086,319 downwards.
GGATAATATTTAAAATAATTATTGTTTGATTTGATAATTTAATATTAATTCTATTATTCATAATTTTAAAATATACTATATTAAATTATAATAAAATAAAAATTTCAGCAAAATCTATTCATACAATAACTTAACGAGTTATTGAATCAACCCACGAGTTGATCCAACCCAACCGTTTAATATTCGTATCATAAACGAGTTGACTCAATAATGACTCAATAAATTTCGGGTCGTATCATAACCTGTTAATTTCGTGTCATATTATCCGGTCGTGTCAAAAATTGCCAGCCTTATTCACGACTCTAGCTGGTAGGCACCCGTACTTCCCTGTCCCTTTTTGGGAACAAGAATGAAAGACTCAAAGTAGAGGAAAGATGGAATTCAAACTGGATCACATTATTTCCTTCTATCATTGGTGCTATCGTATATAAAGAGAAAGGCTACTTTTAGGTATGAAAAGTGATCTTAACTATAAATTTCATAAGATAAGAAAGATCAGATTGTAGGGTAGATGAAAGGTATGCTTTTAGTAGATAGTATGATGTCTTCTAGTCAGACGATGTTCAATATCGGTAATCTATTAGAAAAATGATTTCAATCCTTCTTTCTCTTTCCATTCTTCTCGAGCGGTACTCTTGCTCTTCTTGGCTTGAAGAAAGTCCAGCTAGGAAGCGGATTCGGAATTCTCTTTCATTCCAAGGCATAACTTGTATCCATGGCTTCAAGGAAGTAGTATACTTCTAGGTGTTCAGTCTTTGAAACCAGACCGCTGTTAAAAGCCCATTAACTAGCTAGCGTACCATACCACTTAGAAAGAAGGTGACTCGAAAAGTTGTTATAAATCAACTGCTTCCAAAGGAAATACAAGAGGTACCTATTGAACCTATCGATGCAATTTTTGATGATCTCTGTGACCGTCAGGCGGCGAACAAGACAAACTACATTTTGGCTTTTCCCTCCACGAGATGAGCCCAGTGAGGAACACATAACATAGTAAAATTTCCTTAAATGTATTAATTTTTCTTGAGTTAATAACTATTCCATTCTATTCACTTTTAAAAAAGTTTTTCCAGAATTAATTTAGGCAAATGAACTAGAGAACTCCAAGCTATTAGTACTCTTTCAAATTACTAAATGAACCACACAACTCATTTTAACCTCTAGCTATATATATAAAAAAATTGTGGTATGTATTGCTCTTAAAATAGTATTCAAATATCAATTTTTGAACATGATTAAGTATAAAGCCCTATAAAGAAAAGGGACACTTAGATTTAAGACCTCACTTTGGATGATGCTCAAAACTAGTCTCCTTCTATTTAAAAATGCAGCTTTAGATTTTGGTATCCAATCTTTTAATTTTGCCAATAGACGGAAAGTCACAAATTCTAACATATTTTGTCGTATGCAGCGCACATGACCGTTAAGTTAAAAAGTAAATAAAAAATCAAACCAAGTACGGAAGTAGCTCATGCATATGTGTGCAAAAATGGTCCTCAATGTTCACAAATTTTCACTAATTTGGTGTGCATTGTTGGATGATTTGCCATATTTAAAATTAGTTAAATTATATAACCAGAGTTCAGATCGACATACACATTCACACAAAATGTTAGACATTGAAACAATAACAATTGTTGGTACATCGAAAATCAAGGGGCCAAGTTCAAATACAAAATTTACATAATCAAGTAAGAGGTCTAACCTAATAATTACTACCAACAAGCGTACGAGATCGTATCAAGATACAAAAGTGAGTGAGTATCGTTTCTACTAGAACTGTGAATATGAACTGAATTTTCCAATTTCACTACCATTCGGTAGATGACTAACAATTAAAGACTAGGGAAAAAGATTAACTAAAGTAACTCTAGATTAGACAAGCATTAGGTTTCTCGACTTTAATTAAAATCATGGAATTCTTACGGTGACCACACAAATTACGTTAATTCTTGGTCCAGTATTCGCTTAATTCATAATATTTACAACTTGATTTTTAATAACTGAATTACCTGGTCTGTATCATTACATATTTATTGATTCATTAATTAGTGATCAAGTATTTGAAAATATTAAATGCATAGTAAACACTCAATCTTAAATCATGCATAACAAATGAACAAGGGCTTAGCCATTACAATTGGTTACATCTTGAAAACCCTAATTAGGAAGTTTAGAACAAAAGAAATGATAAAAGAACAACAAATATTGAATTAAATAGCATAAAAAAGGTGTATGAAGGTTTAAAAATGTCTCTCTAATGAAGAATTGCAAATTTTTGGTACAACATTGTTAATCTTGAGCCACATTTTTCAGTCTTCTTGGAAAACAAAGAAAATCCCTGATTAAATTTGTTATATAAACTTCTAGCCCCCAAGAGGACTAAATAAGAATGTATTATTTTAGTCTTAGAGACCCAAATTTATAGGTTTTAAGAGTTACAAAGTGTACGGTTCTAAATAAGTTTCGAAACTCACTAAATCGGGTCCAAAATGGACTCCAAAAATTCTAAAATATAACGAAAATTGTGAAGTTGTTGATGCTGTTGTCACTATGTGGGCTCTACTAACTGCCTTGTGGGCGTAGTGGCACCCAACTAGTCAGAGAATTGGCATTGTCAATTCTGCTCAGACTCTGCTAGTTACTATTGAGTTGACGTTGCCAACATTAGGTTTGTAGTGTTGCCCCAATTTCGCTATTTTCTTTCATTTCTCAACCAAACGAGTCCCTAACCTCTTGAAACCTTCACAATACATTAAAAACACATTACAAACATATACCAAAACACATAAAATCACAATTTCTTATTAAAATCATAAAATGCACAAAAACCCTAAATTAGCACAGAAAACACTTGAGGTTAGCATCAAAACCTCATTTGAGAGAGTTATCACACTCCAACTTGCACTTTTGTTCATCTTGATTAAAAGAAACAAACAATAAAAAAAAACCACAATAACTTCATTTAATATATCAACAATTGTAACATATAAGGACTAAATATGTAGGAGAAAATTTTGATAATCAATCTCAAATCATCATGAAAGTGCTAATCTATCTACTCACAACAATAGAATAAGAGCAGATATCACTCATCTTACCAATAGGTAAAAACCTATGTTGACCAAAGTTAACAGGTAATATCCAAGTTAGAAACAATTCACAACAAAGTATTCACTAATACAAATTAACTCAAACTAAGGATCAAGTATGACTTGTCAAACTTATAATGTAGGGTAAGGGACAAAAGTAAGATAAATTGGATAAAAGTAGCTCATATCACTTTAGACACATTAGTCAATAATCTGGACCACATTAGTACATCTCTCAAAAATACCAACATAATTAACCAAACAACATTTCAAAGGTTGAATTCTACCTTCTTTATTCACAAACACAAAGAACCTAGATAATTTTTTTTCCTTTAACACATATAGTTTTTCCTTTTTTTTTTCTTTCACATTTTTTTTCTTTTATTTAAGTAAATGACATAACATAGTGGATTAGTAATACAATAAAGTCATACATTTAACTTTTCCCTAATAACCAACACTTTCTCTCAAATTAATCATCATAAATATCATAACCATAGTATTGATACCTCAAAAAACCAACAATAGTTAAGGTGATGGTGATAACTCTAGTAAACTAGAGTTATTTTCCTCTAAATTGTGGTATTTTGATAACTTAAATCCTAAACTTTAGGTAGTTAATTGAAAGTTTAAGTTAATTTCTTTCATATGTGTTTATACTTTTTGTTCTTATTAAATATGATAAGTTTTTATTAAAATTTAGTTTAATTAATTGCTTAATTGCATTAACATTATACCGGTTAAAAATCAGAGGTTGGAAGTTGGGATAGAGAAAGCTCAGATTGGACCGAAATGCAATTATCAAAGAATAGAAGGATTGCTGGGAGGAGAGTCTAGATCGTGATCTGGAATTCTCCATATCGCGATATGGACTCGGAAAAATCACTTAAATGTTTAGCAAGCCGAGATCGCGATCTAGACTTATCCATATCGCGATCTCGACTCGCTGGTGGATAAATTGTGAGGGCAATTTTGTAATCTTTCAACAAACAAGTCCTGATTTTTGTCTTGTGTAATGTTATAATATTTAAGCTACTTTTAAAAATTGTAATTGGCAATTAGGATTAGAATTAGATAGTTAGGAAGTTGTTAGAATAGATTAGGTTAGCTTGAACCTCAAGTTTCTTCTTTAATGAAAATTTCTCTTTGATTGTCTTTTAGATCTAGTTTTATTTCTTAACAGGTTTAAATTTTGATTAGATAGTTGTAGTGGGTCTATCATTAGCTTCAAGTAGATATAATTTTTACTTGCTTTCTAGTTTTACTTAGTGAAAATCTGTTCGCTTGCACTATCTAGGGTTTCTTAGAACAATTAGGGTTCTTGTCAATTTTTTGCTTTTTAATTAAGAATTCTCAATTTCTTGCATTAATTTCTAGTTAATTTTTAGTGGGCTTTCTTTATTATCATAAAAAAATTCATAAATACTTAGATTTCAATTTTGACTTGTTCCAATTTTTAGTGTAGAAATGGTTGCTTTTAATCTTCAAGGTTCTTAATTGTAGTCTTTTTAATTAGGTAACTTGCTTGCTTTTTAATTTTTCTTATTTTGGCTAATTTAGGGTAAAATCAAGTACTTTTAGTTAATTGCTTTTATTAGAATTTAGTGGCTAGTCTCTTAATTTCATAATTGCTTAGTTTTCTTTACTTGTTTTAGTAGATAAAGTAGTTTAATTTGGTCTTATTTATTTGAGTTTAAATATGAATTTGATTAGAGTAGTTTCATTTCTCACTCATTGATTCTTGCTTAACTATACAAATACCCGTATATCTCGGTATTTGCCTTCCAACAATCCTAGAGATAGTGGGAACGATCCCTACTCTCCTTATTACTAGTTGACAACCGTATACTTGCGGGATGCCACCTAGTTAGTAGTAGGAGATAGGTGTTTTCTAAATATTTTAACTAGGTGTTGTAAAGAGCATCAAATGGGTAGAATTAAAGGTAAAACAACACAAAAAGGTAAATCAGTTAAATAATATGACTATCAAAGAAAATATGCTAGTAAGGCTCAAAAAGGGAAATTAAGGACTTATTTCAAATAGGTAGTCAATTTGACTCAAACACTCCAATGAAAATGGTTAAATCATTTCCATGATTCAATATTTATTCATACTTAGCAAGTATAAAATTCACATTGTTCTAACAAATGTCACAAACTAAACAAAATGTCGAGGCATAGACATGATGTTTACTCATTGAAAGCTCCCACTCTTCTCACCTTATATACAAAAGTTCATGCATTTGTTTGTAATAATTCTTCCACAAACAAGAAGTTCAAAAATTAGAGCAACTTATATACAACTTTTAATTCAAAATTTTTGACAAATTATCCCCCTTCAAACATTTTTATACTATTAATACATAGTCACAAAAGTTAATATATGCAAATACTACTAAAAACTCAAAATATTTTGAATTTTTCTAATTTTTTTTTTGATTTTTGTTTCCAAAATGAACCCCAAAACAAACACATAAACATAATAACAACACCAATATACAAACATTCTCTACCCTATTTAAATGAAACATTGTCCAGAATTTCTAAATTATATAATAACACAAAATAATAAAAAGTTAACTATTTTTTTTCCCTCTATAATACTTCAAGTAAAGAGGGTATAGAAATCTTGAAGACTTCCATCTTGTAGTTAAGGAGTCTTTTAAATAATCATACTCTCAAGACTAAAACTCTATACTACTAAGGCAAATAATCAAAACAAAAACAATGGAAAGAGAAAAAACAAAATAAACAAAAAACTATGCTAAGAAAACATGGACAAAATATAAACACATAAACACGTAGACTAAATACCATAGAAATAGTGAACCACTTGTTCCTATACTTGAATAATGAAAAAACACTAATAGATGAGGAGTAAAATTCCCAGCAGCTCTTTGTTTGAACAAAAAATCCTTCTCCTTCTCTCTAACCTTTCTCTCACTAAAACCAGCACCCATAGCCATCCTCCTCGGCCACTTTCGGCCATGGCCGAAGAGGAATCTCTTCAGCCCTCGGCTGAGGGACAAAAAAGATCTTTTCTAGATGCTCTCAAGGGTACGAATCAATCCTTAACACCAATAACACAGCCCGAACAGCCTTTGAAGATGCTCCAATCATACAAAGGAGAGCCAACCATATTTTTCACTGAAGAAGAAGTTCAAAGTCTAGCAGCCCCATTTCACTTCACTTTGGTTGGAAACTTCCCACGAGGCAAGCCCAACATGGAAACAATGAGAAAGAGTTTTCACACAATTGGTTTCAAAGGTGATTTTTCAGTTGGTTTTCTTGATTACAAGCATGTGCTCATTTGATTTTCCTATTGGAGGAGGACTATCTCCGTTGTTGGCTCAAGAATAAGTGGTTTATCAACGGCTTCTACATGCGCGTTCTCAAATGGCACCCTCTATTTACCCCAGAAATTGAACCTTCATTTATGCCCGTATGGGTCACGTTTGAGGGATTACCAGCACCCTTTTTCACAGAGCATGCAGTTTTTAGCCTTACACAAGCTATTGGAACCCCTCTCAAACTAGACATGGCAACAAAAAATTTTACTCGACCAAACACGGCTAAGGTATGCGTCAAAGTGGACCTCTTGGCCAATCTTCCTTCGAGGATTTGGCTAGGAGTTGGAAACAAAGACAAATGGCAAACGATCATCTATGAGGATATTCCACCCTACTGCACCAAATGTCACAAGATTGGTCATTCTCTGGTTGATTGTTTTGTTGGGCAAAAAATGCAGCAAGCTAACTCGACTCCCTACAAAACTACGTCCAAAAAAAAAATGAAGGCATGCAATGGAAACCAATCAACAAGAATGGAGAAAGGTCCTTCTGGAATAGCTCACGAAAAAGAGCATGTTGATGCTGCACCAAGTTTGGAATCACATGGCAAGCAAACAATGGAACAACAATTTTTGAACGATCATCATACGATGGCTGACCAGCCAAGGATGAAGGAGCAATGCAAGGAACACCACCAGGTGGCGGATGCACCTAGGGTGGAACCATTGGAGGGGATGACACCGGTGGGGGTAATTTTGGAAATTCACACTGCTGGGGTGCCTTAACTTCCCCTTCCAAAAATCTGGGAGCTGAAAATTTTAACCCCTTGGATCAAGGGATTGAAAATTCAAACTTGCATTCGGCTGTAATAAATTCGGTTCAAGTAGTGTTGACCAATTCAACCCCCTTGGATCAAGGAATTGCAAATTCAAATTTGAATGTAACAAACTTGGCTGTCCAAATGTTGACCATTCCGACTCAGCCACAACCCCCTACAAATCCCCATACCCAAAATTCAAGGGAGCTGTTCAAGGATGATTCTTCCTTACAGCCACATGCACAATTCATGCAAGAAATGCCATGCTATTTCTTTGGAAATGAGGACGATTCCCAGCTAGGATCCCCTCAAAATCTACAAATTAGAAACTCCAAGGGGTTGCCGAAAGATGATCTTCTCTTACCATATGCAAATTCCATGCAAGATGGATTGGACTCTCCTAGTCCCAACACACCTCCCTCATTGCATTTGTTGGAAGAATCCATGCAAAATTCAAGAGGCACGTCCGCTACCACACCAACAGCCTTGAATAAATCAAAGAAAGGACAAGATCCAAACGGCAATCACGCTCTAAAAATGGATAAGCCTACATTCAAGAAAATTGTCATCAAAGAACACCCAAGCAAACTCTCAGGCAGCAATGACACCAACTGCATATCCAGCCTACATTCTCCCCAACAACCTATGTTTAAATCCGTTGATGATTCCATCATACCAAATAATAAGGTGTTAGCAGAACAAACATGCTACTTTTCAGATAATGAGTCGCTTGATGATGACGGGAAGTGCACCCAATACAAGAATTAGACTTTCTCGCCCCAAAAAGGAAAGGAAGACGTAAGAGGACATACAACATGCCAAGGGCAATGCGAACCAGGATGACCTACAAGTCCCTTTCTCTCATTTAGCTCCATGTGTTAAGGACAAATACATAGCATTAGAGGATGCTAAAAATTCAATTTGCTGTTATAGATCTATAGTGTAATAGGCCACTTTTTAGTATCAAGTATTCTAGATTCTACAAGCTGCCAGAATTCATAGTGTATGTCTTTGAATTCATTCTCTTATTGCTGGAGAGCTTGAACACATGTTAGCCTCCATGTACCTTTTCTTTTTTAATTTAATAAAAGGGACTACCCTCACCTTTTAGGTGGTTGCTCAAAAAAAAAAAAAAAAAAAAAAAGAGTAATAAAATTCATACAAGTGAATATAAATGGTACTCAATAAGTAACTTAAAACTACGATTTCAGTATCAATTATGGAATTCATTATCAATGCACTCCTAACATTACTACATAAGAAAATGAGAAAGTTTTAAAAAAAATCACACAAATGCTAGGTCCAATGAAAACATGAGTCTTTGAATTTGATTTTTCTTTTCATCAATTAACTTGGCTATACTAAGTAGGGGTCACTGGGGTTTCTGGAATTCAAACAAATGAAAGACATGACAAATATAGGAGTAAGATGGTTTAGAACAATACACATGTCATTTATACGCCAATCCACCTCCTATACTTAGTTTCACAAATAACAAGCCTCAAAAAGTACACAACAACCAAACTAATCTAAATCTACGACAAGTATTCAGATAGCTTATCATCAAACCACTCAAACATAGCACATATAATGTACCAAAAACTAAAAATTCCATAACCAAATAGAAACAACCAAGTTCAATCCTATCTACATTCCGTATAACAATCACAATCACAAGAAATAATATAAACTGTCATTACTGTCATTAGCTAAACAAATTAATCCAAGTAGAACCAAAAGTAATTCACAATATAAAATGCATATAAATCTAACTTATCACGAGGTATAAAGTCTTTAGTTTCTTTATTAACCCTATTAGGTTCTTAAACTAAAGCATATAAAGACACATTATCCAAGCATAACCAATAATAATTCACAATATAAAACATACAAATGTAACTAATCATGAGGCTTAAAACCTTTATTTCCCATCAAGTTCTTAAAAAAAAGCATATAAAGCATAAATGAAAGCATATTTAAAAGAATTACTCTTCTAGTAAAGCTAAGGAGGCTTGCTGAGGATATTGTAGTCCTTACTTAGCTATCTGCATTGCATAGCACATCTGAAGTTCCCAAGGTTAGGTGAAACATCGACATATGTATTCATCATATCCCTAACTCCTTCTGGTAGATACCATGCATCTTCCACTACCCGAGCCAGCTTTAATGCATCATATGGCTTCTCTTTGCAATGTGTGATCGGACAATGTAAGAAATTCTTTGTTTCTTCTTCATTGCGTATGCTAAATGAACCGGTCAATTCAAAAACCATTAATCTCAAGGTGGCCATCTTCTCCTTTAGTTGGGATTGGTATAGAAGTCCCTTGGGTTTCACCTACCAACATACTTCAAGTTCGGCAAGTTGAGTTTCTAATTTCCTTTCAGAGTCATCTTGGAGATCTAATTTGCTCATGAACTCCTCTATACAAGCAGTCATCATCTACACTAACCCTGCCAATTCTTCTTCAAAAATTTTAGTGTAGTCATAACCATAGCACTCATAAAAATATCCATAAAGGCCAATCTCCCATAGGTAATGGTGAGTGGTAACTATTCATGTGAGCTTCTTCACCATACTCTTCCATGTTGTTTGATTGTTCATGAAACTTCCCATTCATTAATATGGACTGTCAATATTTGCTATGGGGCTTCATTTGTTTATACATAGGATCTTGAGGTGTAGGAAAAGAATAAGGATAATATTGGTAGTACGAGAAAAAATTTGGATGGTGAGACCATCCCATTTGATAATCCTAAAGGTAGGGATCATATTTAAGGTTTGTACATTCCTAATTAGCATGGTTACCTGCACAAGAATCACGATATAAAACATTATATGGAATGAAATTTGCACAAAAATGATCAATTCGCTCTTCTAAGGCCACTAATTGGATATACAAATTATTATAAATAACGCTATGTGCATCCAAAACATCATAAGAAACATGCTCATTGGTCATGCCTCCATAATTATATGGATGAAGAGATCCCTAGCATGAGTTATTCCAATTCATATTTTGCATGTTCTTATAAAACTTAACACAAAAACAAAACACAAAAATAAATACTAAAACAAAAGCACACAAAAGGAAAAATTGGGAAGTTTAGACTAGTAGCTAGGCTAAACTATCTATTAAAAAGAGAAAATGTTTTTGGATTTTCAATAGAAAAAACACAAACAACGAAAAAGGAAAATCTTTTTAGTTTTTCAAAATATTGAAAGGACACAAGTAAAACACATTTTACACTTCAAAGTAGTATTTTTTCAAATTATATTGAAAGGTTACCAAAGACTCAATCCCTAGTAATGGCGCCAAAAACTTGATACGTGCAATATCTAGTTATATAATTTATAATCATCTAACACTACTATTAACTAGATAACACACTTAAAGTGTATAGGGTCAAATAGTATATCGTGGAAGTAGGAGTCGATCCCACAAGGATTAGTTTAACAAGTACCCCTTCTTTGACTTAAGCACTATTTGAAGAATGGACACTAGAAGATAGAGTTAACTAAACTAGAATTAAAGACTTTAATTACTAAAAAACAATGGGCTAGGGTTAGACTACCCAATTCCCGGATTTGATTAATTAATACAATTAATTGGTTCAATTAGCCAATTGGAGGTCAATTCCCATTATTAGCTTAATCCTTATCCCCCTCATCATTATGTTGTTTAAATCAATTAGTATAAATGAGGATCACTCCTACCACCTAGAACTAACCACATAGACCATTTACCTTATGGAATTCTAGGTGACCGACTAGGCAATTTTGTCTGATCAAAATCGTAAATTAAACCTAGTCCAATTACTAATTAGGTCTAAAATAGAGGTTCAACTCCCATTTTTGTCTTGATTTACCATTCAATCAATTAAGAGTGATCAATTCCTTTAATTATCCTTCTAGTTCATTAGAATTGTTTAACTGTTAATTTCACCATTTAATCAACCAAATTAATGATCACTACATGAAATTGGCATCACTCGACCTTAACTCATGACAAATTAGAACATTCTTGAAATAAAAAACACACGATAAATTAATTAAAGCAAATAAACTACTGTAGCCATTAATCTACGAAAGCTTTAAATTGGACGCATAGGACATGAAAAACGATGAAAGAAAAATTGTATAAGTGCATAAGAAAGATCTAAGAATGTGTAATAATGCTTCTCTAGTGGAGAATCGCAAGTTCTTTGTCCAATTTTATCAATCTTGAACCTCTTCTTCAACTTTTCTTGAAAAATAAAGAAAACTCTAGTCTAATCTTGCAGCCCCCGAAAGAGGAAGCTGAAAGAGAATGTGTTTTTAAGGTGCTAGGGATCCTTATTTATAGGGCTTTTAAGAGTTACAAAGTGTAGGACTCTGAATAAACTTTGAAATGCACTAAAATGGGCCTAAAACGGACACTCAAAAATTTAAAAATGATCAAAATCCTAAGATAGCACATTGGTTCACCACGGTGAATGAAGTTGCCTTTGAGTTGTTCGCAGTGGCGAAATAACCTTCTGCCATCTTTGCATAGTCTCGTTATTTTGCCTCTAAAATCTTCGTTCAGCGTCTAATTGATGCGCCATTTTTTTTACGCAATCCTAAAACAAAGACACATGTTAATAAATAAATTATAGCACTAAAATAACACATAAACACTTACAAAAACTCGAAACAAAGGAGAAACAAGAACACACAAAGAACTCTAATTCCGGGAAGAATTAGGTCAATAATCTAAACATAACCCTAAATACAAACACACATAAATATAAGTTAAATAACATCAAATAAATACTAAGTGAATACTGCATGAAGCATACATTAACACATAAAAGTAAAATGAACAAAAATACACACTTAAACACCAAAAATGCCAGAAACTAATGCAAGAACCGTATAAAAAACCCTAGGAATATCCCTAATTTCTTAGGGTTATCACAGACGTCTATCATTAGCATGTATTCAACATCTACTCCACTTCTAAAGATAGAATTGTCTACTAACACCCATGGAGTACGATTGTGATCATATTGAGGCCTTTTCGCCAATTCTTGTGAAATTCGCTCAAGTTGAGTATTAATTGTTCTGATGAAACTCCTCAACTCTTCCATGAATTCAACCAATATTTGCTCAAGAGTATCGAGCTAATTCTCAAAATATGGTTCTGGCACATGAGGTATGAGATAAGATGATTCACATAGATCACACCCCACTTGATCGCTCCAATAAAAATATGGATGGTCACACCATCCCGTGTTGTAATCATATGAGTATGGATCAAAATGAGATGAATAGTTCCAATTCATGCTCAGAATATAGCTTAACCATTATCATCTCATCAATTGCAAGTGGAAATTCAACCAATTATTATATACAAAGACAAATTCAATAGAGAAATAAATCAAAATTAGCTGCAAAACTAGTTGGTGTAATTGTTATTCCAATAACAGTCCCAAGCAATGGCGCCACATACTTGAGGGGTCAATTTTCTTACAATCACAAGTGCAAGAGATCGTATCAAGTAATATAGAAGTTAGTGAGTATTGTTCCTATGAGAACTATGAATAAGCATTGAAATTTCCAATTTCACCACTATTCGGACAATTCAATTCTCAAGAGATTCAAATTATTCAAATGACTAAAACCTAAACTAGGGCAAAAGGTTAACTATAAGTTCAAGCTTAGACCAGAAGGGTTTTGTTGCACAATTTACACATACAAGAACTGTATTGTTACAAGTAATAAAGTGATAAGTAGAGTTTGTTCCCACGAGGACTATGCTTGAGAAAAATGCCGCTAAGTACTAGAATGTCTGACACATGATGTTCTAGTTAAACACACACTGATGTAATTGGCAATAAAAATAAACAATTAACTAACTAACTAAGCAATTAGAGCAAAGTTCAGATGGTTAAATGTCTAAAGTTTATTCTTCCTTTACCAAACCAATTGAATGCTAATTCAATTTATTGTTCAATCAATTACTCATGTTGTTTACTAATCTACAGGTTTGGTGATAATTGCAAGTTCGATTAAGACACATTACAAAAATATTAATCTTGACGAGTCCACTATATGTCTATGTGGATTAAAGCCCCGACTAATGCATTGATTTAACCCTAATTGACTACCTAAGATGAGAAGGTATATTTCTATTCATACACAAGAAATGGCTGAACCTATGGGTTCCAAACAAAGCTATTTGAACTTGTTCTGATCCTAAGATCCTTTGTCAATTCAAAATAGTGTTTCCAATTCAACTAGAGGGTGATCAGTCATCTAAAAGCATTAAGATCAATTCAAACAAGCGAACAAATCCCCATAAGCAATCAAATATAATAATCAAAACTTAATAAACAATCTTCATGATAAAATTAGAATAAAACCCTTGGTATGAAATTATTGCATCAAAGTCATAAATACAACAAGGTAATATTTTACAATCATTATAGAGTAAATAATCACAAACGAAAGAGAAACAGAAAAAAAACTAGTTGTAGTTGCGTTCTTCGTCCTTCGTCTTGATGATTCTCTTCCTCCTGAAGATTGATCAACTCCTGATGCTTCTGTGGCTTCTCTCTACTCTAAATTACACTAACTTATGACTCTCTAATGAATAATAGGAAGATATTGGTCCAAGGTTGTCAATCTTGAGCCTCTTCTTCAATTCTTCTTGAAAAATAATGAAAACCATATTCTAATTAGCAACCCCCAAGAGAGAGACTAAATTAGAACATGTTTTTTTGATTGTAGAGATCCCTATTTATAGGTTTGAAGAGTTACAAGTAGTAGGGCTCTGAATAAGCTTCGAGACGCAATATTATTACATGGGCAAAAAACGGACACCTAGAACCCTAGAAATGCTCAAAATCGTGAAATAGCATGTTGCTACGCTGTGTGGGTGCGGCTTATAGTCCATGGATGCACCCGAACCAAGCCACCTATGGCTGGACGTGGCTTAGACCTCCCAAGCATGGGTCATTTGGGACTTAGCCACTAGTTTTCCGTTTTGCTCGTTCTCATCCCGTTTGATCTCCGATTGATCCCAAACATATAAAAACACATTAAAACATATAAATAAATGTAATAAAACATTAAAAATGAATGATCGAAATATTTTAGGATAAAATGACCAAAATACCCCTAGTTACAAAACATGACACTTCGAAAAATGACTAAAACTCAAGCTAAAATGCATGTAAAATAACTCTCTTTTGAAGAGTTAACAGGTTTCTCAACTTCACCAATTACTAGGCATAAATCAGTCCAAGTTATTTAGGTTTTATTTCCAAGCTTGTTGGGCAAATTCCCATAATTTAGTTATTACACAATGATTCTGTCATTCAATAATAACTCTATTCTAACTTATTGTTTTTCTTTGGTCTAGCACAAACAATTATAAGTAAAATAGTTTTGATTAAAATCATTTAATTCCTATCGTGACCATACAAATCACGTTAACCCTTGAATTGGTATTCACTCAATTCATGGTATTTACTACTTTATCTTCAATACGAGAATTACTTGGTTCGTGTCATAATATATTTATTGATTCATTCAAATAGTGATCAAGTATTTGAAAGAATTAAACATATAGTAAACTCTCAATCTTAATTAGAAATCCATCATGCATTGTTGGCCCAAAAGCAACCCAAGAGGGGGGGGTGAATTAGGTTGTCTCAAAAAACAAACCTTTTGAAGTGCTTAATGAAAATGCCAACTTTGTGCAACAAATGAATACTTAAGCATAAATGATCAAAGATAAATATTTGACAATCAAAACTTAAAGAACAAATAAAAGATTGAGATCAAGAATATCTAACCAAACTCCCAAACTTCTCAAAAGTTGGAGTACATCCACTAGTAGTGCCTCTTCAAAGAAGGTGAGGCAATAACCTTCTACTACACAAAGTAGGCTCACCCTTGCACCAACTAAGTTCCTCTAGTTGAGCCAAAGGGTTTTACACTGCAACCTCACTTTTGTACACTTGTTATCCCTCCACTCTTACACTTGAACATCACTCACCAGTCTACTATTGCTCACACTAATTCCCTCTAGTTGAGCCAAGAGAACTATACTACCCAAATCAATACAACCCACAATATTTTAGTCTATTTCCCCCAAAATAGCTCTTACAAGTATTTGTATTGAATGTAGTAGTTACACACATCATTTGCATGTCCTTGGGCTATTTATAGATGAAAGATGTGCTGAAATTTGAGCTCCAACGGTAAAAAAACTAGCGGTTAAAAACAAGCCGTTAGGGGTTTGGACGGTGGATCGGACGTCTGTTCATCGGTCCTATAGTTTCATGAACAGTGTCTCGGACGGTCATATCTGTCCTAAGAGGATCAAACAGCTTTGACAAAAAATTTCTTCATTTTGGCTCATTTTTACAAACAGTCTTCAATGTCCGATCTTTTTTGGCTTCGGACGGTCTTAACATCCGATCATCATACTTTCGGATTCCTTGCCTCGGACGGTCTTTTGCGTCCGAAGCACTGTTCTTCAGACAGTTATCTACGCTCAAAAGATTTGTTCTTCCTTGGTGTTGTTTGGTCATGTTTCGAACGCTCCCTTGCGTCCGATCTCATTTCTTTCGGAAGCTCTTCATCGTTCGTAAGGTGTTGTTCAACTAATGGTTGTTTTTCTTGATTGTGTTCGGATGATAATTTTCATCCGATCCTTCCTATATTTCTACACACTTGTTTTCAAGCCGTTAGTACGATTTGGTCATCATCAAAACATGATTATCATAGCTGGGGTTCAACAATCTCCCACTTTTTGATGATGACAAATCAATTGGATAATTCTAAAAACAACCACAATGTATGAAACATAAGACAAGAGGTTTTGTCCATAATTGAAAACATCTCCTCCTTTCGGTATCATCAAAACATAAGAGTAAAACCTATTTATACACATAATCTCCCCCTTAAACTATGCATGCAATTCAAGTAAGTAGATAGGGGATAAGTCAAGTTAAAAATAATTTCTTCCCTTCAAGAATATAAAATCAACTAGAACTGAGGAAATCTATGCAAAGGATTAACATCAAGGCATTTATCACTCATTCCTTACCAAAAGGCATCAACAAAACAATAAAGCACATGTGAAGCAATTTTTTTGTGATGCAAATTAATTTCTAACAAATAAGCCATTTAGAAATGAGAATGCTGCCCCTTTCTTATGCAAGTAGTGATTTAATATACATAAATTTTGGGGATACTCATACCCAAGCATTCTAAACAAATTCAATCACATAGTGGACTAATATACAAGCGATCATAGTTCACATTAACACATTCTCAACAAATTTAAATGTTACCCATTTCATTGTCATCTTAGCTTATATGCTTTGAACACTCTCCATTGCGATGATCCATCTTGAATCTCTTGGTGCACTTCAAGTATACCTACAAGCAAAGTTAAATAACAACTTTTGGTACCCAAACTTTCTTGGGTCCAATTGGGTTAGTAACATGCTTAAGCACCCAAATAGAATTTATTCTCAACTTTTCATTTCTTTTGGATAACAGTCCCTTTTCATATGTCCATGTTGACAACAATAATTGCATAAAATATTTTTGTTGCAATAAAAAGGATATTTAGATTTAATAAAGCACAAATCATCCTTGATATTGGTGACAAAATTTTTGTTGATAAGCAAAATTCTAGTTTTTTTTTTTCAAAAATATTGTCCTTTTTCTTTCTCAAAAGTAAATCAAGATCATCTAATCTCTACTTCAATGAAGCTTGTTCATCCCTAATCTTGGTTTTTCCAACAAATTTTTTCTTCAAAGCATCATTGTCTTTTGATAAAATATTATTTTCATGCACAAGTTTTGAGTTGGCACTCAATAAAGCATTAACTTTAATTTTTAACTCTTTGTTCCTAGCATATGATTCTATCAAATATTTATGCATTTTAAAAATACATGATTCAACATCGTCATCATCATCACAAGAATCATCATAAGAATCAAAACTAGAGGATACCTCATTATTTCCATGAGCCATAAAAGCCAATTGATCCTTCTCATATTCTTCTTCAACTTCTCCATCCGAATTGCAATAATCCCTTGTAATTTGGAAGTTGTTGAAGTGAGGCTTCCTTGACCCTTTCTTCTTCTTGGATGGACTTTCATTTGCAAAATGTCCCGCTTGGCCAACTTTGAAGCATCTATTATTTTGAGAAGCTTTTAATGCTATGCTTCTATTGGTCCTTACTTCCTCCTCATCTTATACCTTGTATTTCAATATCAATTCGGAGCAGGTTAGAGAAGTGATCAATGAATCAATAGGCATAGAATTTAAATTTTTAGACTCTTATACGACAATGGATTTGGGTTTCCATTCCTTAGGTAAAGCATTCAAAATCTTTAGTACTTCAATTCTTTTCACCCAGGGAATATTCTTTACCTAAAGCTTCCAAATCCTTTACAATATTATTGAACCTACAATACATCTTGTCAATGTTCTCCTCATGAGGTTTCATTTTGAAAGATTTGTGTTTAACCACAAGAAGTGACTTCTTTTGCTCTCTAATATCTTCATTTCCTTCACGGATTTCTTTCAATTTTTCCCATATCTCCTTGGTTGATTTGCAACCTCTCACTTTGGAAGACTCATCTGCATCCAAAGCATTATACAAAATATTCATAGCTTTAGCATGTAAAGATAAATATATTCTATCTTGTACATTTTGCTCATATATAGTCTCAGGCCTTAATCTATGAGTATTTTCATCTAGAATATTATATTGTAAAGGACGTTCACAAACAATATACCACAAATCAATATCAATGGATTGTATGAAAATTTTCATTCTTTCCCTCCAAATAACAAAATTAATGCCATTAAACATGGGAGGTCTAGTAATGGAATGCCCCTATAAAACTAAAAACAAAGTATTATTGGTTGCCATAATGACTTTTACTCTAAGGTGATTAAACCAAAAGAAAGAGACCAGGATCTGATACCAATTGTTGGCCCAAAAGCAACCTAATAGGGGGGGGTTGAATTAGGTTGTCTCAAAAAATAAACCTTTTGAAGTGCCTAATGAAAATGCAAACTTTGTGCAACAAATGAATACTTAAGCATAAATGATCAAAGATAAATATTTGACAATCAAAGCTTAAAGAACAAATTAAAGATTGAGATAAAGAATATCAAACCAAACTCCCAAACTTCTCAAAGTTGGAGTCATCCACTAGTAGTGCCTCATCAAAGAAGATGAGGCAATAACCTTCTACTGCACAAAGTAGGCTCACCCTTGCACCAACTAAGTTCCTCTAGTTGAGCCAAAGGGTTATACACTACAACCTTACTTTTTTACACTTGTTATCCCTCAACTCTTACACTTGAAGATCACTCACCAGTCTACTCTTGCTCACACTAATTCCGAGATCTCTAGTTGAGCCAAGAGAACTATACTACCCAAATCAATACAATCCACAATATTTTAGTCTATTTCTCCCTAAATAGCTCTTACAAGTATTTGTATTGAATGTAGTAGTTACACACATCATTTCCATGTCCTTGGGCTATTTATAGCTGAAAGATGTGCTGAAATTCGAGCTCCAACGGTAAAAATATTTGTTGTTAAAAACTAGCCGTTAGGGGTTTCGACGGTGGATCGGACGTCCGTTCATCCATCCTACAGCTTCATGAACAGTGTATCGGATGGTCATATGTGTCCTACAGCTTTGATAGAAAATTTCTTCATTTCGGCTCCTTTTCTTCAGACAGTCTTCAATGTCCGATCTTTTTTGGCTTCGGATGGTCTTCAATGTCATATCATCATACTTTCGGATTTCTTGTCTCGGACGGTCTTTTGCGTCCGAATTACTATCATTCGGACAGTTATCTACGTCCGAAAGATGTGTTCTTCCTCGGTGTTCTCTGGTCATGTTTACCTGAAGGCTCCCTTGCATCTGATCTTCTTTTCTTTCAGACGCTCTTCATCGTCAGTAAGGTGTTGTTCAACTTTTGGGTGTTTTTCTTGGTTGCGTTCAGATGCCCATTTTCATTCGATCCTTCCTATATTTCTGCACACTTGTTTTCAAGCTGTTAGTACGACTTGGTAATCATCAAAACTTGATTATCATAACTGGGGTTCAACAATCTCTCCCTTTTTGATGAAGACAAATCAATTTAATAATTCTAAAAACAACCATAAAGTATAAAGCATAAGACAAAAGGTTTTCTCCATAATTTTTCTCCCTTTTGGTTTCATCAAAACATAAGATTAAAAGCAATTTATAAACACAATCTCTCCCTTAAACTATGCATGCAATTTAAGTAAGTAGATAGGGGATAAGTCAAGTTAAAAACAATTTCTTCCCTTCAAGAATATAAAATCAACTGGAAATGAGGAAATTTATGCGAAGGATTAACATCAAGGCATTTATCACTCATTCCTTATGCCAAAAGGCATCATCAAAACAATAAAGCACATGTGATGCAATTTTTTATGACGCAAATTAATTTCTAACAAATAAGCCATTTAGAAATGAGAATGCTGCCTCTTTCTTTTGCATGTAGTGATTTAATATATATAAAATTTGGGGATACTCATACCCAAGCATTCTAAACAAATTCAATCACATAGTTGACTAATATTTACAAGCGATCATAGTTCACATTAACTCATTCTCAACAAATTTAAATGTTACCCATTTCAATGTCATCTTAACTTATATGCTTTGAACACTCTCCATTGATGATCCGTCTTGAATCCCTTGGTGCTCTTCAAACCTACCTACATGCAAAGTTAAATAACAGCTTTCGGTACCCAAACTTTCTTGGGTCCAATTGGGTTAGTAACATGCTTAAGCACCCAAATAGAATTTATTCCCAACTTTTCATTTCTTTTGACATAACAATCCCTTTTTATATGTCCATGTTGACAACAATAATTGCATACAATAAATGCTTGATTTTTGTTCTCATAAAAAGAAGATTTAGATTCGATAAAGCACAAATCATCCTTTCTATAGGTGACTAAATTTTTGTTGGTATGCATAATTCTAGTTCTTTTCTTTTCAAAAATATTTTCCTTTTTCTTTTGCAAAAGTACATCAAGATCATCTAATATCTTCTTCAATGAAGCTTGTTCATCCTTGATCTTGGTTTCTCCAACAAATTTTTTCTTCAAACCATCATTTTCTTTTCACAAAAAATTATTTTCATACACAAGCTTTGAGTTGGCACTCAATAAAGCATTAACTTTAACTTTTAACTCTTTGTTCCTAGCATATGATTCTTTCAAATATTTATGGATTTTAAAAATACATGATTCAGCATCGTCATCATCATCACAAGAATCATCATAAGAATCATAACTAGAGGATACCTCATTATTGCCATGAGCCATAAAAGCCATTTGATCCTTCTCATAGTCTTCTTCAACTTCTCCATTCGAATTGCAATCATCCCTTGCATAATTTGAAAGTTGTAGAAGTGAGGCTTCCTTGACCCTTTCTTCTTCTTGGATGGACTTTCATTTTCAAAATGTCCCGCTTGGCCAACCTTGAAGCATCTATTATTTTGAGAAGCTTTTAATGCTATGCTTCTATTGGTCCTTACTTCCTCCTCATCTTGTGCCTTGTATTTCAACTTCAATTCAAAGGAGGTTAGAGAATTGATCAATGAATCAATAGGCATAGAATTTAAATTTTTTGACTCTTCTATGGCAATGGATTTGGTTCCCATTCCTTAGGTAAAGAATTAAAAAACTATCTATTCTTTTCACCCAAGGAATATTCTTTACCTAAACCTTCCAAATCCTTTACAATATTATTGAACCTACAATACATCTTGTCAATATTCTCATGAGGTTCCATTTTGAAGGATTCTTATTTAGCCACAAGAAGTGACTTCTTTTGCTCTCTAATATCTTCATTTTCTTCACGGATTTCTTTCAATTTTTCTCATATCTCCTTGACGCTGATTCGAAATCGTTCACTTTGGAAGACTCATCTGCATCCAAAGCATTATACAAAATATTCATGGCTTTACCATTTAAAGTTAAATTTATTCTATCTTGTGCATTTAGCTCATATATAGTCTCAGGCCTTAATCTATGAGTATTTTCATCTAGAATATTATATTGTAAAGGACGTTCACAAACAATATACCACAAATCAATATCAATGGATTGTATGAAAATTTTCATTCTTTCCCTCCAAATAACAAAATTAATGCCATTAAACATGGGAGGTCTAGTAATGGAATGCCCTTCTAAAAACAAAGTATTATAGGTTGCCGTAATGATCTTTACTCTAAGGTGATTAAACCAAAAGAAAGAGACCAAGATCTGATACCAATTGTTGGCCCAAAAGCAACCTAAGAGTTGGGGGGGGGTGAATTAGGTTGTCTCAAAAAACAAACCTTTTGAAGTGCCTAATGAAAATGCAAACTTTGTGCAACAAATGAATACTTAAGCATAAATGTAGATCAAAGACAAATATTTAACAATCAAAGCTAAAGAACAAATAAAAGATTGAGATAAAGAATATCAAACCAAACTCCCAAACTTCTCAAAGTTGGACTACATCCATTAGTAGTGCCTCTTCAAAGAAGGTGATGCAATAACCTTCTACTACACAAAGTAGGCTAACCCTTGCACCAACTAAGTTCCTCTAGTTGAGCCAAACACTTGTTATCCCTCCACTCTTACACTTGAAGATCACTCACCAGTCTACTTTTGCTCACACTAATTCCCTCTAGTTGAGCCAAGAGAACTATACTACCCAAATCAATACAACCCACAATATTTCAGTCTATTTCCCCCAAAATAGCTCTTACAAGTATTTGTATTGAATTTAGTATTTGCACACATCATTTGGATGTCCTTGGGCTATTTATAGATGAAAGATGTGCTGAAATTTGAACTCCAACGGTAAAAAAACTAGCTGTTAAAAATTAGCCATTAGGGGTTTGGACGGTGGATCGGATCACGTCCTTTCATGAGTCCTATAGCTTCATGAATAGTGTCTCGGACGGTCATATGCATCCTATAGTTTTGATAGAAAATTTCTTCATTTCAAGCTCATTTCTTCGGACGGTCTTCAACGTCCGATCATCATACTTTCAGATTCCTTGTCTCGGTCGGTCTTTTGTATCCGAAGCACTGTCCTTCGAACTATTATCTATGTCCGAAAGATGTGTTCTTCCTTGGTGTTGTCTTCTCATGTTTTGAACGCTCTCTTGCGTCCGAGCTCCTTTCTTTCGGACGCTTTTAATCGTCTGTAAGGTGTTGTTCAACTTTTGATTATTTTTCTTGATTGTGTTTGGATGATCATTTTCGTCCGATCTTTCCTATATTTTTGCACACTTGTTTTGAAGCCATTACTACGATTTGGTCATCATCAAAACATGATTTTCATAACTGGTGTTCAACATGCATAACAAAATAACTGGAATATAGACAGCCAATTGGTTACATCTTGGAAACCCTAATAATTGGGAATTTTACAATATAAGAAACCATATAGAACAATAAAAATATAATTAAATAGCACAAGAAAGGTATATGAAGGTTTAATGCTTCTCTAATGAAGAATTGCAAGTTCTTCATCTAAGGTTTTCAATCTTGAGCCTCCTCTTTACTAACTTTCTAAAATGAGTGTTATTTTTATATGTTTCACCTTAGTTGTGTTGCAAATCTTGAGTACTTTCTATGTTATTTTAAGGTTTTTAAGGTTGAGTTTGGGAATTCAGGAAGGATGAGAAAAGAAGGAAAAGTTTTTAAAGAGGGAAGAGAAGGGATTGGAAGGGAAGGAAAGAGAAGTGTTCTCCAAGTTGTTTAGGAGTTTTGGAGGGAAAAAATTTCATTAATGTTTGTATTTACGAAATTTCCCTTCCTTTTGGTATTTTTTTATTATGTCTGAGAGACAAATATAATATTTTGTAATTAATTATACAGTAGTATAACTTTTCTTTCCATTTCCTCCCACTTGTGGACAGGAGGAAAGTATTTTTTATTTTTTAATTTTTATCCCTCCATCTCCCTTAATTTCTTCTATTTTTCATCCATTTAACACTCCCAAATAAAAGAAAAAGTCTAACTTTCTCTTCCTTTCTTTTCTCTTCCTTCCATTTCCTTCCATCCAAACTTAGCCTAAGCGTTTTTTGAGTAATTTACAGTAAATTAGGGTTTTTGTTTAGAAATATTATTTTTAATGTTTTTAGTTATGTATTTATATGTTTTATGTGTTTTTATAGGTTTTGCAAGACTTGAGATTCAAATGGTTGATTAGTACTCGAATCCGAGCAACTGGAACAAAAATTAGCTAGTTTTAGCACAAGCCTGGCCGTACCCGGCATTAGCTAGAAAGGCATCTCTATGAGCAATTGGGTGCTGCTGTGCACAGCAAGAGCCTAAACGTGCCCACAAAATGCCAATAGTAGTAGTTTCGCGGTTTTTAGGTTTCCTAAGGCTCTGGGGTCCGTTTTGGTGCATTTCAAGTCTACATTCAGAGTTCTAAAATTTGTAACTCTTCAAACATATAAATAAGGGTCACTGGGATCTCAAAAATACATTCTTCTTCAGCCTTCCACTTAGGGATTGCAAGTTACACTATGGTTTTATTTGTTTTACAAGAAGAATTGAAGAGGAGGTGCAAGATTGACAACCTTGGACCAAGAACTTGCAATTACTTATTAGAGAAGCATTCTTAAACTTTCATAGGCCTTTCTTATGCCATTTAATTCTAGTTTTATCGGTCTTTCATCAATTTCTATGTTTTAGATTTCTCTTCTTAGAGTTTTGCAATAGAGCCCTTTGTAATTGCATGAACTGATATTTTATTGTTATCTATGGTAGATTCCATTAAATACTGATGTTTTTGTTATGTTCTTAATTCTTGCAAGTCTTTGGTAAGTTCTTGAATGTTCTTCTAAATACGTGATACAATGGACTACGTAATTCAAATATTGGGATCATGTAGCGAAAGCCATGAATTTGGAATTGACATACATACACCCGACGAAAGGTTAATTCCCATTCGTGTGATCACTTTAATAATTCCATGTACGTAATTATCATTCTTTTGATACTAGTTATTTGCACTAGACCAAGACAAGTAATTGTGAAAATAAAGGATACTTTTATATCTGAATACACATGCTAGACCTTAGAAAGATAGTTTGGTTAAAAGTAGAGTTATAATTGCATGATTATTGTATAATTACCAAAATTGGGAATTTACCCACCAATCTTGAAAATCAATCTAGGATAATTTGAACTTAATTTTTATATGATCAATTGGTGAAACCAATATAACTTAACACTTGTCTAATTTTAAATTTAATTAGATAATTATTTGCCCTAGTTTATTCTTTAGTCTTCTAATTTATTCTCGTTCTTTAAGAACTGATTTGTCTAAGTAGTAGTAAAATTAGTACTTTAACTTCTTATTCACTAGTCCTCATGGGAACAATACTCACTCATTTCTATATTACTTGATACGATCTCGTGCACTAATACGAGAGTGTAAGGATTCGGACGTCAAATTTTTGGCACCGTTGCTGAAGATTGGTTTTGAATAATATTGATACCAACTAATTTTATTACAAATTTGAATTTAGTTTAATTCTCATTTTACTTACCTTTTGTTTGTATTTTGTGATGTGGTGAATCACAATGACCATATATGCAATAATGTGCAGAAATCATTTGGATCATTGTAACTATAATTCAAATGATTACATAGTGGGAGTGTGACCATCCAAATTTCCATTAGAGTGATGAAGGAAGGGGGTGTGATTAATAAGAATCATCTCCTCTACCATCTCAACAGCCAAAACCATATTTAGAGGATGACTTTGACACTCTTGAGCAAATAGTGATAGATTTCATGGAAGAGACAAGGAGTTCTATCAGAAACTTGAAGGCTCAACTTATGCAGATTTCACAGCAACTGGTGGAAAGGCCTCAAAATCATAACATTCCTACTCCATGGGCATAAGTTAATGATTCTAACTTTAGATGTGGAGTGGAAGAACAAGGTAGTGAAGTTATTGACAGGAACGAGGACATGAAAGACGACTACATGCCGATTGAAGAGGTCTACAAGGAAGAATATGTGATGCCAATTGGAACACCGATGGCGACTAAATTTGCTGAAAAAATTGAAGCGGATTGGACTACTATTAGGGTAGCTAAGAAGTTTCCATAGAGGTTGCTTTGGATATGCTATACATTATTGACAGCTTCTCAAGTAATACCACACGCTTGCTATGCCTCTGTGGCTTTACTAAGGGAATTTTCTGTTGTAATTTTGTACTTTGTATTTTATTTGTTATGAGATTTTGAGAACATTGGGGACAATGTTTAGTTTAAGTTGGGGAATGTGTTTGTTTCGGTGGTGTATCGTGTGTGGAATATGGTTATGTTTTGTTTGAATTTATGTGTTGTTTGAATTTTTTGTGGTTTTTTATGTTTTTTTTGTGTTTTCTTCAAAAAAAAAGAGAAATAAAAATCAAAATTTTTTTCCTAAAAATCCAGAAAAAGATTTTTATTTTCTTTGTGTTATAGTAGTAGAGAGTTTTAGTCATGAGAATCTGATTGGTTAAGAGACTCCCTAGTTATCGGATGGCAACCTTAAGGATTTCTATACTCTTTTTACCTGAAGTATTGTAGAGGGTTAGTAAAAATGATTTTCACTTTTTAATGTTTTTTGTGTTCTTTAAATTTTGTGACAATGTGTCAAGAGTTTAAAAATATTTCAAAGGGGACTATTTATTAGAGTTTGTTGGATTGAAAGTGTATATAAGTTTTCATTATTTTTTGAGACCTTTGAGTTGTGGAAGTATTATCATTATACACTTATATATTCCCTTGAGTGAGGTGGAAAAGTTTTGATACTTTTTCATGAGTGTTAATCATGATTGCCTTGTGATTTTTGTTTTAGTTTGTGGCATTCATTGAAATTGTGTGTTTTTATACTTGCAAAGTACGAGTAAAGCTTGATCCAAGGAGATGATTTAGGCAAGTTATTTACTTTGACTGATTAAGCTAAATTTCTTACCTATTTGAAACCTTCCTTTTGAGTCATATGACCCTTATTTCTTGACAACTATGTTATATTAGCCAATTTATCTTTTTATTTTACCATTCTTTCTACTTATCACCTTAGTTAGTTAGTGTTGGTGGTAAGTAATATCAATACTATGGACTTGATGCAACAATGGTAGTGTTATGTTCGGGTAAAAGTATGACTTTAATATTTGTAATGATACCCTGTGTTATGTTATGTTATGTTAGTTGAAAAAAAAGAAGGAAAAAGATAAAAAGAAAAATAAAAAAAAATGTTGAAAAGAAAAAAAAATTGTTCAAGTGTTTATTAATATAAGAAGATAATTCATTCTCATGTACTAAATGTCAAATTTTAGCCTTCACTTGTAGTCAGTTAATTGTTATGGCAGTTTGAGGGAATGATCTAGAGAATTATGGTTCAAAGTTAATTATTACCTTTATCCCTTAGCCTACCTTACAAGCTTAAAGACCTACCTGTCGTATGCTTGCTCCGGGTTAATTTGTATTAGTGAGTATTGTGTTTTAATTTCTTCCAACATGTTGCCACTTGTTAATTAAATATTAATTCCATGGGTTTTTTATTGATTAGTGAGCTGAGTGATATTTGCTTTTGTAAGGGTGGTGCTCTAAACCCAATCTGGTCAACATGAGTGTAATAGAACATCTTTAGGTTTAAACTTATATTGTATTTTTATCAATGGCGAATTTAAGTTTCATTCTTTTATTTCTAATAATAGACTTATTTTGAATGAGTCCAATGGGTGATGTTAAAAATTTATTCACAGAGGTTGTTAATATGAGGCACTGAATTTTTAATTATATCATTCATAAATATTTACAGTTCCTAGTAGAGGGTACTCAATTGGGCAGAACTGCCCTTAGGAGCTAGTATCGTAACTTTATCTCAATGTGACTTGAGTTGTTCACAAGTGAGGATAATTGAGTCTTATATCATTTAACATGAGTTGTGAGGATTGACATGAAAAGACGTATACGATTACTAAAACAATGCGTTGACGTAGACCATAACTCATATGGGATCACATGAGGTTTTCACTTATTTGTCAATGATCCAATAATGTCATGATTGTGTGGATTGGTCCTTTGACTTAGAGCGTTATCAACGTCTCATGCTTGAATATATGATGTTTATGGTGTATAATATTTTACTCTTTTAGGGTTTAATAAAACACTAATTGGCATCATGTAGTTCAAACATAGAGAGGTTGTATATCACATAAGAACCATTACTCTTAAGGGAAAAATAAAGTGGGTGTCAATGATATGATAATGGTGCATCTAAGCCATAAAATCCTTGGCCAAGGTAGTTAACGTATAAAGGAAAGAGTTTCTGAATTAAGTATATGTGTTAAGATATATACAAGTCAAATAAAAGATCGTAGATCGGCTTGACAAAGAAAACCATAGCCATGATCTTGATTGGATACCAAAATGGAAGGATTTTACCACATGGTAGTCATGATATAAAGGAAACTTTATGATAAATTCCTCTCATTCATATCCTATTGATAGCCACAATATGTTACTACATGTCACACATGGATTTCAGGGGCAGTTTTGAGAGTTAAGAGCTAATATCTCCAAAAGATGCCTTTAGGGTTTTGATATAGGTTATGAGATAATATATAGAAACCCTTGACCTAGTTTGTTATTATTAATTTATATGATAATCCCTATGTTATTAGGATCATTAACCTAGTTTGTTGCACACACAAGGGCTTGATGATCAATTAACTTCAAACTAGCAGAAGAAAGTACAAGAGTTGCATAGTGTGTGTCGTATTGTATGGTGTTGCATGGGATACACTAGTTAATCCTTAAAAGGGGCTTAGGCCAATTTTAAAGATGGGACAATATGAGGGTTGATTTAAATAATTAATTTGAAGTTTAATAATGCGTGCAAAAATGTTTTGTATACGAATTATTAAACTTGTGTCTTTAGTTATCATATTTAAACCATGTAGAGACTTGGGAGAACTTAAAATATGATTATGTGGGACATAAATAACATATATGGGCTGGTTTAATTAATTTTAGAAAGTCCACAGTTATTTATTAATGACTCAAAGACAGAATTAACCCGACGAGAAAAATTAGGGATTTCGTTCCAACGTGTAGAACCGAATTTTACTAAACATAATTTCTGTTAAGTGACCTATGAATAATCACTTAAGCTCCCTAGGGCCATAATAGCAACAGATATAACCTAAAAATGGGGGAGAAATTTGTTCTCCTCTTTTCCTTAGTCGTCTCACTTTCTCTCTCCTTTCCTATAGGATTAGAGCTTGGCCAAAAAGTGAATTCTTTCACTTGCCAGTTTATTTGTTTAGGATCTTTGCTAGTATAGGGTATTAACAACCCGAGAGTAGAAGTTGGTTGATCAAGTGCTCGTGTGGACTGCTAGAGACGTCATATGTTTGATGTTCTTCTTCTTTAACCCGAACTTTGTAGTTTACTGACAAAATCCTATTTTGAGGTAAAATATCTCTTCTTGGACCTTTGAGTCACTTTCTAACAATTAAGATCGTAAATCAATCCATGGATGAGGGTTTTAGATTATTTATTTGATTATTTCCACTGTGTTTAAATTTTTAAGTATCTATTTGCCTAGCAATCTCATCATTCAACTGGTATTAGAGCCATGATTACGAAACTAATTGTTAGATTGTTTTTTTTGGTTGGATTAATTTTTTTTTTTCAAATACTAGGGTTGATTTATAATTTTCTTGACGTGATTGAGATGTTGTTATCAACCAGAAAAATTTAAAAAAGGAAAATCGCACCTAGGATTTCGGCCAAACTAGGATTTCATTGAAACCCTAGATTACTTCCAACCTAGGGATGTGGCCAACCCTTGAGATTCGGGCTTGGGGTTTGTGCAGCCATGGTGATGGTTACAAATCCTAAAAAATAGAAACTAGAAAATAGAAACCGTAAAGTTGGAAAAAATTGGTAAAACTAGGGTTTCAACCCTTGGTTGCACCATGGCAGGACTCTTCCTCATTGGGGATGCTTTGGCAGCCTATTACAACCCTTCTAGGGTTTGTATGGCTGCTGGAATGAGTCTCAAGAGGCTGCTAGGCAACTCAGATTTTAACCGTTTTTGGTTTTCATCAAAAATTATTTCATTTTACTTTTATTTTGCCATGATTTTTGAATTTCATATTTAAAAAGGTATTTCTAGTATGTTAATGGACCAGAGACATTTATTTTTTAATTGAATTAGATTGAAGCTAAAATTTTTATTTTGGGCCTAAAGAAGGCTCCCGACCGAATCATTTTAT
Organism: Cinchona pubescens; assembly: GCA_025175665.1. NCBI lineage: Eukaryota > Viridiplantae > Streptophyta > Magnoliopsida > Gentianales > Rubiaceae > Cinchona > Cinchona pubescens. Next base: position 7,056,771 of record JANKKI010000075.1, on the reverse strand, counting down.
CTTTACATAAATGTTATGTTTTAATTCTTGTCAATGATGCTTAATGGGTCCGAGGAGATCATTTAATGTTGTTTTACGGTTTGATTTAATTTTTCATTGGTTGTAAACTTTTATAATGTGTCTGAGTGGCATTTATCCCATTAAGTGTTGTAAATTCCCTAGTATGAGAAAATATTTGTATCCCTCAGAATATTTTTCTTGTAAATTTTGGGAATGACGTATTACAAGATCAAGGAATGGGAGTAACCAATGGTAAATCCAAGGCCTTGGAGTAGACCTCAAGCTCAGTGTAGAGCCTAGAAGATTTAATACTCCATTGTTACTACCCTTGAGACTCGATCCAACTTAGTGGCCCAAGTTGGATCTCTTAGTGGCCCATTAGCATCATTTTATTTTATATGCATATGTGATATGTGTATGATTTTAATTATGATATGATTAAAATGATTGCGTGTCCACAAAGAAACCTAACTAATAATCTAAATCTTCCAAACATTAAAGTATTGGGTAGTAATGGTAGAAAAGTTCTAATGTAGCTCTCTACATCGGTGGGTCTATAAGGCTCATAAAGCATAAGATGTAAATGTGTTGTGAATATATAATTATACAATAAACTATTATGTGATGGTAATTATATTCAAATCCAATCACATTTAAGAACCTCACTAATGAAATGAACCAAGAAACTATAATATAGTTTCAAATCATTAGGAGCATAAGACATAAATTAATTAATACATGTATGAGATGCTACTCTCTTATTAAACTTAATAAACTAAGAACTTATTAAGTGAGGTTTATTAACTTTAATGGGCCATCAATTTATTCACTAGAAATGCTTCCAATGGGCATTTCCGTTTTTCATTTGGAAGTGTGAAATTCGATAAATAGTGAATAGAATAATTTGATTTTAAAACCAAAATCAAATAGAGGGATAAGTTAGACTAACTAATAGTCTCATTTTTTCCAGATGTCTAATAGCACTTTAGGCCCCATTTTTTGGACCTTGTTGGCAATAATTCCATTGATTGGCTCTATAATTTGAGAATTGTTCTCAATTTGGGGAAAAGTTCTTATGTCATGGATCAGCCATTTCCAGAAGCCTTTCCTGAAGGTGCGACCCGAGAGGAAGGGACATCTTTAACAAATGGCAAGATGACAAAAATAGGGCTGAGTGTTACATGCTAGCCTTTATGTCTGATGAACTGCAGAGACAGCATGAAAATATGTGTAATCAACTAAGTGCTCATGCTATTTTTCTACACTTGCAAGAGTTGAGTGGTAAGCAAAACAAGTATGCCAGATACGAGAAATCAAGAGAACTGTTCCACTGCTGGATGACTGAAGGTTCGGATGTTGATTAGCATGTCCTAAAAATGATTAGGCTTATAGAGCGTTTAGAAAGCCTTAATTTCTTTATGGAAGCTGATCTTCAATAAGATTTGATCCTTCAATCTCTCACTGGCTATTTTTCTCAATTCATAATGAATTATCGTATGAAAAAGCATGAACATATATTGGAAGAACTTTTGAAGATGCTACAAAGCAAGAACATACATTAGAAGAACTTTTGAAGATGCTAACCCTTGCTCAGAAGTAGATAAAGGGGAAAGGCAAGGAGACTACTCTTATTATTAGCACTTCTAAGGTTAAAAAGTTTAAGCCCAAGAAGAGTAGTAGCAAGAAGAGAAAGGCACCTGATACTACACCTAGTAGGAGTGATTCCAAGAGAGATAAGAAAAATATCTACAGGTTTAGTATCAAGGGAGCTATAGCGGACAAGGGAAAGTGTTTTCACTACAATAAGAAAGGCCATTGGAAGAGAAATTGTGTGGAATACCTAAAGACCTTGAAGGGCAAGGCAATCGATAGTATGCATAATTCATCAATTACTGGAACCAGTCTTGTAATTGATTCCAATGCTACTTCTTGTGTGTTAGATTCTGGAGCTAGATCACATGTTTGTTCATTTTTTTGGGATCTAATTTGAAGTAGGAGGCTCGCCAAAGGGGAGAAAATTCTTCAAGTCAGTAATGGGGCAAATGTTGTTGCTGTAGCTAAAGGAACTATGAGGATCATTTTTCCTTTATCTAACATTTCGATTTTAAAAAACATTATTTTACTATCTTCAATTTTTAGAAACATTAATTTTTTTTTTACCATGTTTGGTGAAAGACAATTATGAATTTTCTTTGAAGAATAATGTTTGCTATACTTTTCAGAAACAAATTATGGTGATGGTTCTTTACTTCATGATCTTTATTATCTAAACTTAATTTGAAAGTTGATGAGCTTAACCAAAGTATCATTGTGAATGACAGCTCTAATAAATGAACTAGAGATTCTGTTAACCCTAAGAATCTATGGCATTTAAGATTGGGTCATATTGCTTAATCTAGATTAGACAAGATGGAAAAATGAGAGCTATTAAACTCTTCTGGTTTTGAACCATTATCACCTCGTGAGTCTTTTATCCTTGGCAAAATGACCAAATCATCTTTTGTTGGACAAAAGAAAGAGCTAGTGAAATTTAGCCCTCATATACACAGATGTATGTGGACCACTCAGTGTAATTGCACATGGTGGTTATAGTTACTTCGTAACCTACACTAATGATCTCTCTAGGTATGGTTATGTGTACTTAATGAAGTACAATTCTAAATCTTTTGAAAAGTTCAAAGAGTTTAAGGCTGAAGTAGAAAATCAACTCGGCAAAAGTATAAAAGCCTTATAATCAGACCGAGGAGACGAATACTTGAGTGACGAGTTTGATGAGTAGTTCTCAAGTCTGCTGGAATAGTTTCACAATCGACTCCACCAGCAATACCACAACTCAATGGTGCTTCTGAGAGGAGAAATAAAACTTTGATAGATATGGTCTGGTCCATGGTAAGTTATACAGACTTACTGGAATCCTTCAGGGGTTATGCACTTCTTACTGCCGCCTAAATATTAAATTGGGTACCCTTTAAATCTATCCCTACAATTCCATATGAAATATAGAAAGGCATCAAGTCTTAATCACATTAAAATCTGGGGTGTACTACTTTCATTCGAAAGTTTAAGATAGAAAATTAGAAACTAGGTCTGTTAAGGGATGGTTTGTTAGATATCTTAAAGATAGTTTAGGATATAATTTTTATGTTCTAGATGAACAAAGAATTGTTATTAGCTGGAAGTCCTCTTTCTTGAAGAAGAGTTCATTAGAGAAGGAGGCTTCGAAAGGACTATAAAACTAGAGGAAACTTCTTCTCAACAAATCAACACAGACACAATGGAAGAAAATGTTTATAAGAAGTACCGTCTCCAGTTGTAGCACAAAATCTTCATAGATCTAGGAGGATATCTCATACACTAGAGAGATATGGCTTACTCCTAGAAAGAGTACAAGAATTGTTTGCTCTAGGAAATCGTGATCATAAAGATGATCCTAAAAGATATTCTATTTTAATCATGATAACACAATTGGGTTTAGAGAACTATTTTAACAATCCATTCCCCCATATGAATCTACGCTTGCAATTGACTTGTCATTTTGTTTCTCACCGATATCCCCAACTTGGTCCACTTGAATAGGATCACTAGATGATGGTTCCCAATAACCATTTTGAGATCAAAGTAGCAAGTTTCTCAACATGTATCTCCAGAATACGTAATGCCTCATATTGGTAGCTCAAAATAGTATCGACTGGGTTTATGAATTTAATCATCAACTCTTCAAGATTTGACTTCTCCTCCTCAAGAGATCCATTCATCAATTGGCTCTGGTATAAATTCATTAGTTCGATCTGAGGTATGCAATACTACTAATGTGGGAACCATGGGTGTTCTAAATACTCTCCCTAATTGTGGTTGCATTGTATAATTGTTTGGATAATCATACGTACCAAAGGAATTTGAATAATTGCATTATCATAAAGAGGAAAAGCGCGTGTGTTACTTGTTTGACAATCATAAACATGGTGATTGCCTCAAGATAACTCAAGGAAACTAGATTTATTTTGCTTGATAAACCATAGCATTTTGATAGTATTTTTTGGTCTTCGTGTCTAATTATATGTTTTCACTAGTTTTATTGCATTAAGTGTCTGCATTTGCATTTTGTAAATATTAGGACATTAGTACTAGTTTTAAGACAATTTTAGTACAACTTTGTTACTTATGGAGTTTATTTGTAATTTGCATGTTTGGAATAGAAGAACTAAAGCCAAAAGAGTGAAGAAGTCAAAGGATCAAAGTGCAAAGAAGAAAATTCAAGACTTGTGCTAGGAGGAGTTTTATGCTGCGGTATCAAATTCTATTGCACAAGAAATGATGCCGCGGTGTCAGAAAAAATTTTGAAGGATTGTTTTTAGTTCCATATTGTGGTATCAAACCTAGTACAAAAATTTTATACCGCAGTTTGAATTTCAAAGTTGCACTGAAATGGGAAAAAAAATATATTTTTTGCTTTAACGTCCTTTTAAATGAACTCTTCTATATACTAAAGGACATATAGTAGTTGTGTAATGGTTAATTTTAATATTAGATTAGCTTAGGAACTTAATTTGGTTTCCAAGTTTTAGCTAATAGACAAATTTTCAGTTTTAATTTCTTTAAAAATCTCTACTTTAATTTCTTGCAAGTTCCAATCTTTCGTAGCTTAATTTAGTGGTCTTTTCATTAGTTTCAAATAGATATAAAAGGTGTCTAGTTTTTAATTTACATTTCTTGTCATCCAAGTATACTAAAATCTTAGTTTAGTTAGTAATTTCTTGTGCTTATACTTAGTTTGCATCTTTTTTGCTTAATTCACGCTTCCTACTTGTTCTTGTGGTTAGTATAATCTAGCGGGCTTTCTCTTAGTTATATTTTGATCCAATAAGTTTTGGTTTTAATTGCTATTTCTTGTTATTTCTAGTAAACTTAATTCTAGTTAAAAAATGATGCTTTATAATTTCTCGTGTTTAATTCATGCTTTCTTAGTTCAGTTTGGGATAAATTGCTTTTCTGTTCCAATTATGGTTTCTTAGATTTGTTATTTAGTGGTAATTGTTAATTTCTTCCTTAGATTAGTTTAATTTCTTTGCTTTTACTTAATTTACTTGCCTTATTTAGCACTAGTTTAGTTAATTCACAGTTGTTAATTGTTTTAATAGTTTAGTTTTGTAGTAGTAATTCTCAAAATCCAACTTTTATTTATCTAAATAGTACAAGTGCCCTTAGGGTCTAGTAATTGCCAACAACAAAGCCTTGTGGGATGATAGCAAATCCTTGTGGGATGATACTATACCGCTAGCTATTCATCTACTTTGTATCCTTGTGGAAGAGAATGTGGGTGATGATTCAGTGTTGTAGGAGTTCATTTATTACTCGTATTGTTGAAATTTACAATTTTCATATCCGACACGCATTAGGTTTTCGGCATTGTTGCTGTGGATTGTGCTTGTCATATGGCAATATTTGGTGCTTTAAGGGTAGTGCTAGATCAAATGTTTCTTAGCTTTGTTGTTTAGTTTCTGCTTTATAATAAGTAGTAGTTTCCTATTGATGCTTAACTATTGTTATTCGGACGTTGTCTTTTGGATTTGACTTGTTTTAGGTTGTTCATTGTAGTGCATGTTTCTGAAAGAAGAGGTATTACTACCTGTTGATATGCAACTAGAAAAGACATTAAGAAGCATCCAAAAAGAGAAAAGATTGAAAGAAGATCAAGAAATTAAGGTTCACAATGGCAGATACTAATAACAGGTAATGAGAATTTTGGAAACAATAGTAATAAAGAAGGTTATGGTATCAATGCTAATGCTGGCAATGGTAATGGATATTATGGCGTTGAATGGAAATGGAAGACCATTAAGTGATTATGCAGCACCAAATTTTGATGGGACTACTTCAAGTATTTCAAGAATCCCTATTCAAGAAAATAACTTCAAGATCAAATCGGCCTTGATTCAAATACTAGAAGCCCATGCTGTATTTGGGGAAGGACCGAGTGAAGACCCTTATTCCCATTTGATTAATTTTGATGAGGTCCTTCATGCTTGTCAGTTCAATGGAGTATATCCCAATTTTGTACGGATGAAGGCATTTACATTCTCTATGATACAAGTGGCGGTTACAAAGCCATGATCAAGGCACATTTACTACATGAAATGGATTGGCACATGAATTTCTTGCAAAGCACTTTCTTCCTTCAAGAATGGCGAGACCGAGAAATGGAATTACTTCTTCCAAACAAGACCCCGGGAAGGGATTAGTGAAGCTTGGGATAGAATCAAAGGAGTTATTTCATAAATTTCCTTATCACGCGATTGCATTTTGATTTCAAATTTTGCAAACCTTTTATAATGGACTTTATTAAGAGACCAAGTCTATAACGGATGCATCGGCAGGTAGTTCTCTTTCTTTTAATACTCCGAAAGAAGCTCAAAGATTGTTGAATACCATGGCATCAAATTATTACCAATATGGCATCAAATTTCCCCATCGGCTATTGGTTTGTGATTTTTTCTCGGATAATTAGCCGAATGGACAATTTTCTAATGGATAACCATTCACGAGAAATGAACAATAGAACTATGTGGGAAATCAAGCTTTGTCTTTTTATGGACTTCTACCGAATGCCTTTGGAAACACCTATAACCCATCATGGAGGAACAACCTCAACTTCTCATGGGGTGGTCAATCATCCGAAAATGCTCATGAACAAAATTTTTCAACCAAGTTTCCTTATCTATAGCTTGTCAACCAGCTCATAAAGAAACTTTCAAACCAATTTTCAAAATTCCCAACCAACCTCTTCCTATCAACCCCGCAATCTGCAACAAGCTATGCATGATATGGGTTGTCTAATGGCCAAGGTCCTCAATGGGAAGGAGATGATGTTTATATCCAACATGCAAAAATAAGAAGAAAGCTTAAAATGAAAGAAGGTAAAGTGAAATGGCTAAAATAGAGAGTGAAATGGTGGAAAGAGAAAATGAAACCCTTAGAAGAGATCATGAAGCATTTGCAAGAAACCAAGGTGCTTAAATAAGAAACTTGGAAACTCATTTAGGACAAGTGGCTACACAAGTATCTGATAGATGTGTGGAACACTTCCAACTGACACTATCTTGAATCCAAGAAACCACCATCAACATGAACATATTCAAGAAATCACTATTAGGAATAGTAAAGAAGTGGACAACAAGGTAGGGAATAAGGTTGGTAATGAGGTGACGAAACTTGGTAAGATCGCCCAACATGAAGTGGTTGAGTCTTCTAAAGGGAAAGGCATGGAAATTGATGATCCTGTGAAGTACCTAATTCCTACTAGAAGAGTTAGTGATGAAAAGAACCATCATTCGGTAGCACACAAGAAACATCCAAATTCTATTTCCACAAAGACTCAAGGATGATAACAAGGATATGAAATTCAAGAATTTCTTAGATATTTTCAAAAACATTGAAATCAATATTCCGTCCACTGAAGCAATGGAAAATATACCAAGCAATGCAAAGTTCATGAAACAAATACTTACAAGCAAGAAGAAGTTAATAGGGATAAAATATTGTGCTTGGCTGAGGGGTGTAGTTCTATAATTCAAAAGAATCTTTCACCAAAAATAAAGGATCTGGGGTCATTTTCCATCCCTTGTAAGATTGGTGGGATTAGCTTGGATCCCAAAGATTGTGTGATCTTGGGGCCTCCATCAATTTAACACCAGTTTCACTCTATAAGAAATTGATTGGAGGAGGTCTGAAGCCAACAAATTTGACTCTTTAATTGGCGAACTTAATTATTATGCAACCGTAGGGAATAGTTGAAGATGTTATTGTAGAAGTGGGAAAGGTGTTTTTACTGGCCGACTTATAGTCATTATTCTTGACATGGATAAAGACACTGAGGTGCCTCTAATTCTTGGCAGCTAGAAGAGCTTTGATTGGTGCTCAAAGGGCAAACTTCAACTAAGAGTCAATGATGATATAATGTCCTTTAATGTTTTTTGGAATCTGAAGTTTCCTTCTTTATATGATGATGTGATGAGGATTGATATAATTGATGAGATTGTTAATGATTTTTGTAGGGACAATCTCAAGAAACCCCCTATAGAAATGGCATTTTCACAAGGAAATGAAGAAAGTGATTATAAAGAGGATATCCAACACGACATTGACATATAAGAGGGAAACCCAATATTGAAAGAGGATGAGTGCATCAAAAAGATAAAGGCAAATGGGGGTTTCTGAACAGCAAAGCCCCCAAGGTTGAGTTGAACCTCTTCGTTATGCTTTGCTAGAAGATAATGAGACATACCCCAATATTGTGAGTGCACTTCTTAATCATGATGAGTTGTCTAAATTTCTTGTTGTGTTGAGAAAATGTACAACGCATCGAGAAGCTATTGCTTGGAGCATAGATGGCATAAAAGAGATAAGTCCTACCTTATGCATGCATAAGATTTTCTTACATGAAGACTAAAAACCTTTTAGACTACCCCAAAGAAGACTAAATCCTATTTTGAAAGAGGTAGTAAGAGAAGAGGTTGTGAAACTCCTTGATACCAGGAATATATATCTCATTAGTGAGGGAAAATGGTTAGCCGAGCACAAGTGGCTCCTAAAAAAGGGTAACATATAAGTTATATCCAATTAGAAAAATGAGTTGATACCTTCTAGGATTGTAACCAGTTGGCACATTGGTATTCATTTTAGAAAGCTTAAAGATGCCACTAGAAAAGACCATTTCCCGATTGCTTTGATTGACCAAATGTTGGAGTGACTTTCGGGACAAGTTTTTAATGTTTTTTGGATGGTTATTCGGAATATTTTCAAATTGTGATTGCTCTAGGAAACCAATAAAAGAATATATTTACTTGTTCATATGGCTCTTTTGTCTTATGGGCACATGCCTTTTAGTCTACAATGCTCCAAGCACTTTCCAACATTACATGTTTTCTATCTTCCATGATATGATTGAAAAATTCATCGAAATATTTATGGATGATTTTAGTATCTTTGGAGAATCTTTTGATGCTTGTTTACATAACTTGTCACGCCCCAAAAACGGAGCCGTAACACGCCGCGCTAATGGTACACCGGCCCAAAGCGCAAGGCACAAACGAACAGAGCAACAAACTTAACCGCAATGTAATAGAACCATCAAACCATTTCTTAACTATAAAACCGAATATTTCATTTTACACAAAAAATACGAATTACAAAATTTCTTCTTAGTACAAAAGATGCTACAACAAAAACAAAGTTCATCAATACAAAACCTATCTAATACACTACCCCTCTCCAAACAAAAGAGAAGCTTGGAAGATTATCCGCAGAGTCCTACCAGTAATGTGGAATATGGAGAAAATCTAAAAGCTGCTAATGCGGTGGAGAGCAAAAAACGAGCACCTAATCCGAAAAATTATAAATCACGTGGGGTGAGCATAACTAGCTCAGTGGATATCATAAAAGCTCTTCAAATGGAGCCAAGCATTTCGATAAAAAGAAAACATAAAGATAATAACATTTGTGAAAACCATAGTCATGAAGCAGTTTCTAAAATGTCTCATGCCATTTAAACGTCAATAAACCATAATCATAAGTTGTTTCTAAAATGTATCATGCCATTTAAACGTCAGGCATGTCCAAAACATAGCCAAAAAGATCCAATCATTTCAAAACATAGTATGCTAAAGCATAGCGAACAAATCCAAGTACAGTTTCAATCCGGAATATAATAAAATAGCATGAGTATCTTTTAGGCTCAAAGGTATGACCTACAGTACTAGTGTAAGTTACTTCCGTATATAGAGTAGTTTGGATGTGTATAAGAGAGTTTTTTATTTTATTATCTGTAGATATGATTATCTCAAGACCCCGTAGTCAAATAGTTCATAACAGTCACAACAGTCACCATGGCATCCCATGGTGGATGAATTTAGAACCGGTTCTCCCCAAATCAAACATTTCCAAACACATCCAAAATTATATACCTAGGTCACCTATGAGCCAAAACAGTTATAAAATGCTTTCATATCAAAAGAGTTTGCAAACATATCAATTGATTAACATAAAATAGCTTGGTCCCGATTTCATATGTAATAGTTCCAAAACTTGGTAAAAGTGCAGTTCCAAACATCATACACATTCTAAAATCCATCCAAACATATTTTGAAAGTCGTTAAACAAAATACAAGTGGAAGAGGGTCTATGTTACCCACCTTATACACAGCAAAATGTGCACAAAGGATCACAGTTTGGTGATCGCCGACCTCTTTGGCGTGTACCTAGAACAGGTATAAGAGGACCTTTACTGTCTCTTGTAGAAGTTAAAGAATGACTAGGGAAGCGAAAACGACGCGAAATGATAGAAAACGACACCAACAACTCTTTGGTCAAAAATGACCTATTCACAAATTCCGACCAACTTCGACAAGTCCTGCTTAGGGCTAAAACCCCAGTCAAAACACTTAGTTAACCCCTCAAATTCGTATTACAGCTAGATTAGGAGATAATAAGCTCATTTTTCCAGAAGTTAGCTACCAACTTCGCCTCTGTAAGCTACAAGTAGGTTATGTCCCTGCCAACAAAATCCAATTCCAAGGTATTCAAGGGACCTTGGTTACAACCCAACTGGAAACAACATATTCTAACCAACCAATGCATAAACGGAAAGATTCACGGAGCAATAGCGGACTATATCAATAGCATCCCACAACAAAGGAAAACACCTAAAACCATCAAAAGATCATTAAAGACCCTTCAAACATAACCAATTATCCAAATTATCCTAGTTGCACCAAACTTCCGCTTACTTACAAAATGAAGGGAAATCAATTCCACTTGGTTTCAAGTCTCAATTCCTATCCAAACTAACCTTAAAACACTCTTAAAACATCATTATATGCATAGACATAAGCATTCATAGCATAACACTCTAGGGCCACATATTGGGGAAGACAAAACCCCAACTCATAATCTTAAAATATGTAATCTAACCGTGGAAAGTTGTTAAAAATCAACCCCAATCACTTCCCAACCTCCAAAACACTAAAAACAACCCATAACATACATAAATCATAACATATAAGGCTGCAAAGAGGGTTTTATTTTCAGCCATAAAGAATCCTACAAAACTTGAAATTAAAGCTTGGATCATAAATCCCATAAGCCATAAAGTGCTAAAACATATAAAATCTTACCTTCCAAGTGATTTATACTTGATATCCAAGAAAATTTTGGGGGAAAATGGGGAAGAGAGTTTCGGCCAGCAGCTAGGAGAAATGAGGAAGAAACACAGCAAGAAGAAGACTAAAAGATTTCAAGGTTGACCCAAATAGTTCCCATTTGACCAAATAGTCTCCAAATTGACTATTTAGCCCAAAAACTAATGTTTTGCTCGTAAATTAACATTTTAATTAAACTAAAAAAATAAGGGATCATACAGCGACACACCACTTTCTCCTAGCTGCTGTATAAGAGACAGGAGCTGGGCGGATTTTCCCCCAATAAGTTGAAGTACTTTATGACTAAAAATAATATGAAAAACATTTTAAACCAGTTAAAAATCAAAGAACAAGGCTAGTAAAATACTGGGTTTCACATTCTACGCCCCTTAAACAAAGTTTCGTCCTCGAAACTTACGAAATCACGAAGCAAACAAAGCTGGATACTTCGATCTCATGAGGCTCTCAAGCTCCCAGGTAGCTTCTCGCTCAGAATGATTAGACCATAAAACCTGCACGTAGGGGATAACTTTATTCCTCAATGTCTTATCTTGTCGAGCTTCCATGATCTCAAACCTCCTCGTATGTCGTGTCCTCCCGATTCTCGTTTTTGGCAAAACCAATACCTGTCTCTTCGGAGGCAAAGCCAATTGGTATGCCAAATCACCAACCTTGTTCAACACCTCATAGGGGCCTATATAGCGTGGACTCAACTTTCCACCTTTCCCAAACCTAGCTACCCCTTTAGTCGGCGATACTTTCACATACACTTTATCCCCAACCGCAAACTCCATTGGCTTTCTCTTGCGATCCGCCCAGCTCTTCTGACGATCTTGAGCCGCTTTCAAATTCTGGCGAACAATAGCAATCTTATCAATCATTGCCTGAATCAAATCTGGGCCCTCCAAGGATCTCTCACCAACTTCATCAAAATGTAAAGGTGATCTACATTTACGACCGTACAAAGCCTTAAATGGTGCCATACCGATGCTGCTGTGATAGCTGTTATTATACGAGAATTTCATAAGCATCACATGCTCATCCCAGCTTCCCTGGAAGTCTATGGCACAAGCTACCATCAGTTCTAACCTGAAACTCTGAGGTCTCACCATTTGTACTTTCAACATTACTTTCCATAGCTGATCAGGATCATCTAACTGGGACACCTTAATGCGATCCACCAGTGTAGATTGAACAACCAATGCTGCCAAAGTCTGCTCAGTAGACTCAACAACCTCTAAATTCAAAGCCTCAAACTGACAAATCCAAAGAGCCATACTAGGGCCAGCTAATTTACGACTCAAAGCATCGGCAACCTTATTAGCTTTACCAGGATGATAGCTAATAGTCAGGTCATAGTCCTTCAATAGCTCAAGCCAACGCCTTTGCCTCATATTAAGCTCTTTATTGAGAGACAGCCGTTGTGGCTACTTGCCCATGAGATATTCCGGTAGATTTCAGCTCATTACTTTTCCCCGTCCATCCATACGAGTAATGCCTCCAAATCTTGAGAGCAAACACTATCGCAGCTAACTCCGGGTCATGAGTAGGATAATTCTGTACGGCTTAAGTTGCCTCGACGCATAAGCTATGCCATGGTCTGTTGTGACTGTTGTGAACACAACCCAAACCACTCTGAGAAGCATCACTATAAACCACAAATCCTCCAGAACCTGAAGGTAAAGTCAACACTGGAGCTATCACTAACCTATGCTTAAGCTCTTGAAAGCTTGCCTCACACTGATCTGACCATTCAAACTTGGTTCTCTTCTGGGTAAGCCGCGTCAAAGGGGAAGCAATTCGTGAGAAATCCTCCACAAATTTCCTATAATAACCAGCTAAGCCCAGAAAACTCCGCACCTCAGTCACTGTGGTAGGTCTAGGCCAAACAACAATGGCCTCAATCTTCTTGGGATCTACAGAAACCCCTTCCTCTGACACCACATGACCCAAAAATGCAACACTCCGAAGCCAAAACTCGCATTTGCTGAACTTACCATACAACTGCTCTTTCCTCAACAAGCTCAGATGCTGTATAAGCTCAACATGAGCCTCCTCGCTCGGAGAATAAACCAGGATATCATCGATGAAGACCACTACACATACATCAAGATAGTCCTTGAACACCCTATTCATCATATCCATAAAGGCTACAGGGGCGTTAGTTAAACCAAAAGGCATACACATAGACCAAAAACTCGTAGTGGCCATAGCGAGTCCGAAAAGCTGTCTTAGGTACATCCTCTTCCTTCACCCTCAATTGATAATATCCGGACCGCAAATCAATCTTAGAGAAGTACTCCGCACCCTTAAGCTGATCAAACAAGTCATCAATCCATGGCAAAGGGTATTTATTCTTCATAGTTACCCTATTAAGCTCACGGTAGTCAATGCAAAGTCTCAAACTACCATCTTTCTTCCGAACAAATAAGACCGGTGCTCCCCAGGTGAAACACTTGGACGAATGAATTTCTTGTCCAAGAGTTCTTATACACTGCTCCTTGTGTATAAGAGACAGCTTCGCTTGCTACAGCATACTATGTGACTAGAGACTGATTGGATCTAAGATTGAGCTATGTTCCGGATACTGCCTATTTTATTAAATCTAGATGTGTATAAGAGACTTGGATCCTTCGGAAACTTATCCGGATACTATGATAACCACTAGGATATCCTCTATTTGGCTTATGTTATCAGAGTCTATCACAGAGCTAAGCCAAATAGCTCTCACAACCTTCTCTAAGGCCTTAAACGCCTTCACTGCTGAATTGGTAATCGGAATCCTACTCTTGGGCTTCTTTTCATTCCCACGTTCTTTGACCGTATTTAAACCAGGCATCTTAAACATCACATACCTCTCTTTACAATCAATCGTCGCACCATTAGCAGCCAACCAATCCATACCCAAAATTAAATCAAAGTCGGTTATCGGTAACTGAATAAGGTCAGCCTCAAATTTCTTATCACAAAACTCTAACCGACAACCTTCCAAAATAAACCTAGACTCCATAACCTTCCTATGTGGGGTGTCCACTATATCTTTGATGTGGGGATAACCATCTAGGTTTAATCGGACAGACATCTAAGAAAACGAGCTAGGCTACGAATGATTGTGATACCCAGTGGAACCTTGGAATTGGATTTTATTGGAACTCCGCCTCTTGTTCTCAGGCGGACCACCCTGCACTCCACTAGTCTGTCCTCGATTTGGTGCGACCTTAGGACAATCTCTGATCAAATGGCCGCGCTCGCCACAATTAAAGCAAGCTCCAGTCCTCCAAAAACACTTCCCAGAGTGTAGTCGACCACAAGACCGGCATGGCGGCATGTCACCGACCGAGATCTCGGCTGGCTCCCAAGCTGAAAAAGCAGAAGAACTGTCGACGGACCCTCCTAGGAAACCACCTGTCAACCACGACTCCTCTCCCATTGGAGGTGCAAAGTCCTGTCCGGGTAGACCGAGGCCGATTTGAGGCCGAAATGGTCGGCTAGTGGCTGTCAGGCGCGAGCTCGACCCTCGAAAGGTATCCCGATCTCTCCTCACGCCTCGCTCCGAATCCAGTGGGTGACCTGAGCTTATACTATCATCCTGGTAAAGCTAATAACGACCCACTATCCTTTGAGTCCGAAGCTCAGCTCTAAGACTAGTTCCAGCTCTTTACATTTCGCTGTCTCGTCAGAGCTCAGATAGCGGGAACATACGGCTGTCTCCTATGAACTGGAATGCATCTTGCACCACGGGATGATCTCAGCTCCAGTGATAAAACTTGTCCATCCTCGAGCTCGATGGCTTAATATGAGGCAAAGGCGCTATGATTGAGCCTGTCTCTTATACACATCTAGATGTGTATAAGAGACAGAGTCAGCTTACCGAGAGTCCAGACGGTCTGCCACCACTTGGCCGCCTCAGCAACCAAGAAAGGAATAGCCAAAGATGTCCGTGACTCCACCGAAATCTGAAATAACTCAAAATCCCTCTCTATAAGAGCCATCCATGACTCCGCCTTAAGCGGATCCGGGACCCCATCAAACGTAGGTAGCCCGGCCTTCTTGAGCGTCTGATATAGGGATGGAATGTCGGTACGCGGTGGTGGAGGTGGTGGAGCAACGGGAGGTCGCTTTTGCGTCCAACTGTCGAATAACCTGTGCCACAACCGCCGCAATGGCGCCATAATCAACTCACTGGCGGTCCAGTCGGAGGAGGAGGTGCTGACGGCCCTACCTCGTCCCTAGGCCTAGTAACACTCTCTAAAGCTGACTCGACTACAGGGATCTCCTGCAGCGGATCCCCACCAGCCGGTCGCTCCCCAGGCTGAGGGTCCTGCTGTGTCGAGCCTCTACCGCGACCTCTAGAACCAAAACGTGTCCTAGGCGGCATACTAGCTGATAAGAGTTAAAGACGAAATCATGAGCAAAGAATAACTCTTCAAGATTCAACAAAAGAGGTACAACAAAGATTACATAAGCAAGGATGTCACGCCCCAAAAACGGGACCGTAACACGCCGCGCTAATGGCACACCGGTCCAAAGTGCAAGGCACAAACGAACAGAGCAACAAACTTAACCGCAATGTAATAGAACCATCAAACATTTCTTAACTATAAAACCGAATATTTCATTTTACACAAAAATACGAATTACAAAATTTCTTCTTAGTACAAAAGATGCTACAACAAAAACAAAGTTCATCATAGATACAAAACCTATCTAATACACTACCCCTCGCCAAACAAAAGAGAAGCTTGGAAGATTATCTGCAGAGTCCTACCAGTAATGTGGAATGGAGAAAATCTAAAAGGCTAACGCGATTATTGATTGAGCACCTTTTCTGAAAAATTATAAATCACGTGGGGTGAGCATATCTAGTCTTTGGATATAATAGAAGCTCTTTTCTGGATGTTGCCAAGATTTCGATAAAAAGAAAATATAAAGATAATAACATTTGTGAAAACCATAGTCATGAAGCAGTTTCTAAAATCGTCTCATGCCATTTAAACGTCAATAAACCATTGCATAAGTAGTTTCTAACATGTATCATTTTGTTGAATCTTGAAGAGTTATTCACAAGACCCCGTAGTCAAATAGTTCATAACATCTACAGTCACCATGGCATCCCATGGATGAATTTAGAACCGGTTCTCCCCAAATCAAACATTTCCAAACACATCCAAAATTATATACCTAGGTCACCTATGAGCCAAAACAGTTATAAAATGCTTTCATATCAAAAGAGTTTGCAAACATATCAATTGATTAACATAAAATAGCTTGGTCCCGAAGAGGTATGTAATAGTTCCAAAACTTGGTAAAAGTGCAGTTCCAAACATCATACACATTTTAAAATCCATCCAAACAGGCTTGGCTCATTTGAAGAGCTTTTATGATATCCACTGATTGACCCCCAGGTCAGACTAATAGGTGTGGTAGATTACTAGATCTGGCTAGTACTGTCGGTCATACCTTTGAGCCTAAACGATACTCATGCTATTTTATTAAAAACCGAAAAACTTCACCTCTCCCTAGGCTATAATTAGGCTATCCTCCCTTCCAATAAAATCCAATTCCAAGGTATTCAAGGGACCTTGGTTACAACCCAACTCAAAACAACATATTCAACCAACCAACAAAATCCATTTCCAAGGTATTCAAGGGACCTTGGTTACAACCCAACCCAAAACAACATATTCAACCAACCAACAAAATCCATAAACGGAAAGATTCACCGGAGCAATAGATTGGACTATATCAATAGCATTCCACAACAATCCATACCCCATAACCACTATAATTAACTCTATTACAACATTAGAGCAACAACCTATGGTTGGAATTCCTCTTCACTACCAAACTGAAATTTTTACCGATTAGCCACACGCATGATTCAAACATGCTTCCTATCCAACCCACTACCAAGGAAACACTTAAAACCATCAAAAGATCATTAAAGATCCTTCAAACATAACCAATTATCCAAATTATCCTAGTTGCGCCAAACTTCCGCTTACTTACAAAATGAAGGGAAATCAATTCCACTTGGTTTCAAGTCTCAATTCCTATCCAAACTAACCTTAAAACACTCCTAAAACATCATTATGTGCATAGACATAAGCATTCATAGCATAACACTCTAGGCCACATATGGAAGACAAAACCCTAACTCATAATCTTAAAATTTGTAATCTAACCATGGAAAGTTGTTAAAAATCAACCCCAATCACTTCCCAACCTCCAAAACACTAAAAACAACCCATAACATACATAAATCATAACTTATAAGGCTGCAAAGAGGGTTGGTTGTTCTCAGCCATAAAGAATCCTACAAAACTTGAAATTAAAGCTTGGATCATAAAGCCCATAAGCCATAAATGCTAAAATACATAAAATCTTACCTTCCAAGTGATTCCTACTTGAAATCCAAGAAAATTTTTGGGGGAAAATGGAGGAAGAGGAGTCGGCTGCTGCTGGGAAGAAATGAGGAAGAAACAACAAGAAGAAGACTTAAAAAAACTTCCAAAGTTGACCCAAATAGTACCCAAGTTGACCAAATAGTCTCCAAGTTGACTATTTGACCCAAAAACTAATTTTTTTTTTGCTACTAAATTAACATTATAAATCAGCCATCAAACAACACTCACACACCACAATGCACTAATTACACTTAGTCCAACTTTTGACCCGTTTACCCGCCGGATGTGTAGAATTGCGCGGTTTGTCGAAAAATGTTGTTCTATTTTGGAAAAACGAATAAGTTGAAGTACTTTATGACTAAAAATAATATGAAAAACATTTTAAACCAGTTAAAATCAAAGAACAAGATTGCTATTAAAATACTGGGTTTCACAAAGGACCTCTCAAAACCCCCAAAACAAGTCAATCAATAACTCCAGGTCAAAGAATTCCACAGATCCTGTAATGTCGCGAACAAAACAGAATCTTATATAATTCTAAGCCCGAGCACATCGATTTAAACCTCGAAAGACTCATCGAATACCTATTACTGGACTTAGATTCTTCAAACCTATGCTCTGATACCACTTAATGTCACGCCCCAAAAACGGAGCCGTAACACGCCGCGCTAATGGTACACAGGCCCAAAGCGCAAGGCACAAACGAACAGAGCAACAAACTTAACCGCAATGTAATAGAACCATCAAACCATTTCTTAACTATAAAACCGAATATTTCATTTTACACAAAAAATACGAATTACAAAATTTCTTCTTAGTACAAAAGATGCTACAACAAAAACAAAGTTCATCAATACAAAACCTATCTAATACACTACCCCTCTCCAAACAAAAGAGAAGCTTGGAAGATTATCCGCAGAGTCCTAGTCGGTAAAGTCCAGTAATGTGGAATCTGGTTTAAAATGTTTTTCATATTATTTTTAGGTAAAGTACGAGCACCTAATCTGAAAAATTATAAATCACGTGGGGTGAGCATAACTAGCTCAGTGGATATCATAAAAGCTCTTCAAATGGAGCCAAGCATTTCGATAAAAAGAAAACATAAAGATAATAACATTTGTGAAAACCATAGTCATGAAGCAGTTTCTAAAATGTCTCATGCCATTTAAACGTCAATAAACCATAATCATAAGTAGTTTCTAACATGTATCATGCCATTTAAACGTCAGGCATGTCCAAAACATAGCCAAAAAGATCCAATCATTTCAAAACATAGTATGCTAAAGCATAGCGAACAAATCCAAGTACAGTTTCAATCCGGAATATAATAAAATAGCATGAGTATCTTTTAGGCTCAAAGGTATGACCTACAATACTTGAGGATGTATTATTTTATTATTAGTCGACACGGAGGTCAAGTTATCCCAAAAAACTGCAGTCACCATGGCCTCCCATGGATGACTATTGAACCAGTTTTTCCCAAATCAAACATTTCCAAACACATCCAAAATTATATACCTAGGTCACCTATGAGCCAAAACAGTCATAAAATGCTTTCATATCAAAAGAGTTTGCAAACATATCAATTGATTAACATAAAATAGCTTGGTCCCGATTTCATATGTAATAGTTCCAAAACTTGGTAAAAGTGCAGTTCCAAACATCATACACATTCTAAAATCCATCCAAACATATTTCGAAAGTCGTTAAACAAAATACAAGTGGAAGAGGGTCTATGTTACCCACCTATCAAAGCAAAAACTGCACAAATGATCACAGAACGCGATCGCCGGGTCTGTTTCTGATGCTTCGAAGATGTGTATGCTGTGTGGCCTGTCCCTTACACACATTCCTCATAAATTAGAATGATCTTGAACCCGGTCAAAACACTTAGTTAACCCCTCAAATTCAGTATTACATGCTAGATTAGGAGATAATAAGCTCGAGTTTTCAGAAAAACCGAAAACCTCGCCTCTCCTAGGCTATAAGTAGGTTATCCTCCCTGCCAACAAAATGAATTCTAAGGTATTCAAGGGACCTGTCTCTTATAACCCTAGATGTGTATAAGAGACAGGTTTATGGAGGTTGCATACGATTAGATTCACGGAGCAATAGCCGGGACTATATCAATAGCATCCCACAACAAAGGAAAACACCTAAAACCATCAAAAGATCATTAAAGACCCTTCAAACATAACCAATTATCCAAATTATCCTAGTTGCACCAAACTTCCGCTTACTTACAAAATTCATTTTGTCAATTCCACTTGGTTTCAAGTCTCAATTCCTATCCAAACTAACCTTAAAACACTCTTAAAACATCATTATATGCATAGACATAAGCATTCATAGCATAACACTCTAGGGCCACATATGGAAGACAAAACCCCAACTCATAATCTTAAAATAACAATAATCTAACCGTGAAAAGTTGTTAAAAATCAACCCCAATCACTTCCCAACCTCCAAAACACTAAAAACAACCCATAACATACATAAATCATAACATATAAGGCTGCAAAGAGGGTTTTATTTTCAGCCATAAAGAATCCTACAAAACTTGAAATTAAAGCTTGGATCATAAAGCCCATAAGCCATAAAGTGCTAAAATACATAAAATCTTACCTTCCAAGTGATTTATACTTGATATCCAAGAAAATTTTGGGGGAAAATGGGGAAGAGAGTTTCGGCCAGCAGCTAGGAGAAATGAGGAAGAAACAAAGCAAGAAGAAGACTAAAAAGATTTCAAGGTTGACCCATCTAGATGTGTATTTGACCAATTCTTTCTCCATAAAGTGATTGATGCATCTTCCTTTCAATGCATGTCTCTTATACACATCTAGATGTGTATAATTCAGACATCATAAGAGACTGGATTACCACCATGCAGTGAATTACACTTAGTCCAATTTTTGACCCGTCTACCAGCCGGAACCGAAATCGCGTAAACCGAAAAATTTGCCGAATTGAAAAACGAATAAGTTGAATTACTTTATGACTAAAAATAATATGAAAAACATTTTAAACCAGATCAAAGAACAAGGCTAGAGTAAAATACTGGGTTTCACATAACTGGTCTCTTGTGCTTGAAAGATGAGAGGAAACCAATCTTGCATTGAATTGGAAGAAATGCAACACTTTATGGTGAATAAGGGAATAGTGTTAGGACACAAGATTTCTTCCAAGAAAATAGAGGTTGACAAAGCTAAAATAGAAGTAATAGAGAAGTTATCTTTTCTCTCTGATATGAAAGGGTTAAAAGCTTTTTGGGACATACCAGTTTCTATAAGCAATTTATTAAAATTTTTTATCACATATCTAGGCCTTTATGTCTTCTTTATTCCAAAAAGATGCTCCATTTGATTATGATGATGATTGTTTTCATACATTAAATTTTGTTGAAAAATGCTTTAGTTATTGCCTTAGTAAGAGTTGCTCTAAATTGGGACTTGCCATTTCAGCTTATGTATGATGCAAATGGTTGTGTCGTTTGGGCGGCTTTTTGTCAAAAAATCAATAAAGTTTTGCATTTTGTTAATTATGAATGAGGCACAAATTAATTAATCCATTACGAAAAAAGCACTTCTTGCCATAGTCTTTGCATTTGATAAATTTAGATCATACTTGTCAAAAGTAAAGTAATTGTTCATACGGATCATTCAGCCCTCAAGTAGTTACTTGCAAAACATAATGCTAAACCAAGACTCATTCATTGGATTCTACTCTTGTAGGAGTTTGATTGGGAAGTGATTGATAAAAAAAGAAGCAAGAACATTATAGCCGACCACCTCTCAAGCATTTGAGGACCCATGTGGAAAAGTCAACAAGATCTACCATTCATCAAAGAAAATTTTGCTGAGGAACAACTCTTCATAGTTAAGGATTCTATGCCTTGGTATGTGGACATTGTCAATTACTTTGTTGCTAAGGTAATTCCCTCAACTATGCATATGTATCAAGGGAAAAAAGTTCCATTTGGAGGTAAAATGTTTATTTTGGGAAGATCCTTTCCTCTATCGTCAATGCAAGGCTCAAGTTAATAGAAAATGTGTTCCAGAAGAGGAAATGATTGACATCCTCCATATTGTGGTACATCACCAGTGGGAAGACATCGTGGTTCACAAAGGACAACAACTAAGGTTCTTCAATGTTGATTCTTTTGGCTACGTCTTTTGAAGGTTCCAAGAGATTTTGTATTGACATGTAATGAGTGGCAACGAGTGAGAAATGTCTTGAGGAATATGAAAGGCCCTCAAGATCATTCTAATTTATGAGGCGTCCGATGTGTGGGGGATTGATTTCGTGGGGCCCTTCCTGACTTCATACAACAAGTATATTTTATGTGGAGGTTGATTATGTTTCTAAATAGGTTGAAGCCATTGCATTACCTACCAATGATGCTAGAATTGTTGTGACTTTGTAAGGAAGAACATATTTACAAGGTTTAGGGTACCCAAGGCTATCATTAGTGGCGGAGGAACTCATTTCAATAATGCACTCTTTGAATCCGTCATGTCAACATTTGGGGTTATACACAAGATCTTTCTTGCATATCATCCCCAAACATCCGTCAGGCAAAGGTTTTTAATCGAGAATTGAAGAAACCCATGAATTCCTCAAGAAAAGATTGGTCAAAGAAATTAGATGATGCTTTATGGGCCAATCAGACCACTTACAAGATCCCTATAGGGATGTCTCCCTATAAGATAGTTTTTGGTAAGCCATGCCATCTTCCAGTGTAGCTGGAGTACAAGGCCTATTGGGGGATTAAGAACCTTAACTTTGATTGGAAAAATTCAAGTGAGAAAAGGTTTTTGGACATAAACGAGCTTGATGAGTTTCGATAAAGAGACTGATAAGCTTATAAATATCTTATATGTCATGCATCGTTTACCTCATTTTTAGTGATGTATGAGCAAGAATTGAGTAATTATGAGCTAAAATGGTTTATTTTGAATTTTGTAGGGTTGGAGTGAAGAAAGACTTGAAAATTGATTACAAAATGAAGAAGAATTACAAAATTGGAATTTACGTGCACCGACAAGGAGCAATTTGGACACAGTTGGGTAGATTGTGCATAACATTCCTATCCAAGCTCCAATTGGGGTGATTTAAGATATTTTGGAAAACTAAGACACATAGCTACAACTTTCATGTTTTGAGTTTTTCAAATTCCACCAGCATTGTGGTAAAAATCGAGAAGGAATTTGAAACTGTTTATGTCCCTAGTGCCCAGGCACAACAAAATTACAGCACATGGGCGCCAGCTCTTGAAGCTCCAATTTTAGGCTCTGCCCAGCGTGCCCAAGCACGAAAAGCCTGCAGCGCCTAGGAACCGATCGATGGAAAGGTCATGTGCAAGGTTGCTTATTTACAAGAAAAGTCCTCCCGTGGGCCCGGTTACGTGGAAAATTGTATACCTATCTTCCCGAATTCCTAAAACTCTAAAAACACCTATTAATATACCAAGAGAAAGGGAGAAAACAAGAATAATCATCAACCAATCTTAGTTTCTTAGTTTTTTAATAGTTAAATCAATAATTTAGCCATAGGGTAGATTTCCTCAAGCGTTCAAGCTATGATTTTGTTCTCTTGTAAAGAATTCAAGATTCGACAATCACCAACATTGATTTTTGCTACAATTACTGAGTTAGATTTATTTTTATGCAATTCAATTTTTTTTTATTGCGTTCTTGTTCTTTATTTATCATTATTGTTTTATTGCCTTTAAATTCTTAATTGTTTCCGTAGTTTAGTAGTTAAGGTTTTATTTCATCGTTTTTAATTGCTTTTATAGAGTAGATTAATTTAAATTCTTGTTCTTGCTTAAATTCTTGCAAGTAGGGTAGATTAAATTAGAGAGTTTTAGTTAATTATATTAAATTGCTTTCCGTAGGGTTAGAATTTTACATCCTTGCCTTTATTTTAATTTCTCGTAATCAATTTTAGTTTAAGTTTAGTCAAAAACCCTTAATTATTTCATCTAACTAGTAAATAGGCTTGTGAACCTAATAATTGTTCCAATAGTTCTCGTGGGAATGATCCTTACTCTTCCTATATACAATCTCACCTCGTATACTTTCGAGTGTGTGGAAGTTGATTAGGGTAATTAAAGTTTTTATTACTTGTTTATTGTTTTTGAAAACGTAATCAATATTCTACCGAACAAGCTCTTGGCACCGTCACTGAGGAGTATTTTTTTTGGGTAAAAATATTAGATGTAGTGAGTCTTACTAGATTAGACTTTTTATTTCTTTGATTAATTATTTACAATTATTTCTTGTTCTCTCAAGTTTGTTTGGATTTTATCTTCGATATTTGGTTTTTGGTTTCCTTTTTTTGTATTTAGGGTAATTACTCATCCATGAACATCAACAGACCACTTTATCCGATTGAGTTGGAGATTAAACAGACTATAAGTAGAAACCATAGACGACAAGACTCAAACAAAGACGACCGTCTAATAGAGAATCCAAACCACACCGTGAATGAACAAGAAGAGGTTGTAGGTAACAATGGCTACCTGGTTAATGCCAATGCTAATCCCCGACATCTTAGAAATTATGCCATACCCATTTTTGAGGGGGAGAGTTCTAGCATTGCTCGACTGCCCGTGCAAGCAAATAACTTTGAAATCAAGCCTGCACTTATACAAATGCTCCAAACACATGCAATGTTCAGAAGAGGACCAAATGAAGATCCCTATGAGTACTTGAACAAATTTGAGGACGTTATTGATACATTCCGATACAATGGAATCCACCCCGATTGTATCTGGATGAGAGCATTCCCTTTTTTGTTTACATGATAGAGCAAGGTCATGGATGCAGTTATAAAGAAAAGGGACTTTCACAACCTGGGACCAATTCATTCAAGAGTAGAAAGATTCTAGCCGAACACTTTCTATTGGCTATGACTACTAAGCTCCAAAATGAGATCACGACATTTAGACAAATCACTATAGAGAGCTTAGGCGAGGCATGGGATCGCTTTAAGAAGCTATTGAGAAAGTTTTTGCACGATGCTCTACCTCTATGATTACAAGTCCAAAGCTTCTATAATGGACCATTTACAGAGACTAGATTGATAGTTGATGCTAGTGCGGGAGGTTCTTTTCCCTCTAAGACTCCGAAGGAAGTGCAAGAATTGTTAGAGAGAATGGCATCCACTCATTACTATCATAGAGTAATTACTCCCATAGTTGGACAACAACAACTGAATCAAGGTAAAGTTCAACAAGGAGGTATGACTAGCTATGATACTTTCATATCTCAACAGAACATGATGATGAGTGCCATTACAAACTTGACCAAGGCTATAAAGAATATGGGAAGAAGCTGAGTGAACTCCATTGGTTCGACATACCAAGGGATCTTGAGTTGTGATTTCTTATGCAGAGGAAATCACCAAAATGACTTCTATGATGCTTTGGTGATGCAGGATGAGCAGGGTCAATACGTTTCTAATCAGGATTCTAGCTCATATAATCAACCCACATACTATGGCAATACATGCATCCCTTCTTGGTGAAATCATCCGAGCTTTTCTTAGACTAACCAAAACAATGTCCAAAATCCTTCATTCAGCCCAACCAACCATAGACAAATTTTCCCAACCAAATCTCATTATCTAGACCACATTAACCACCTCATCAAAAGTATGCCCAAAACTTTTCCACCTCAACAAAATAGCTCATACCAACCTGTACCAAGAAGACCACCAATTCAAAATCAAAATTATCCCACATATGTGAATCATGATATATCCAATGATGATAATCTAAGAAGGGATTTTGAGAGGTTACAAAGGGAGTATGAAAATTTTTGGGATACCACAAGGAACCTTAAACTACAATTGGGACAAATAGCTCGACAAAATAATGAGAGAACGGTATGGAGCATTACCGAGTGATACAATCCCAAATTCGAAAGAGAAATGCAATTCTATCTCCCAAAGAAATGGAAAAGAGCTGGTTGTACCAAATGAAAAACAAGAGGATAGTAAAGAAGAATAGAATTAAAACTCCAAAGTGATTAAGGAGAAGAATGAAGTTGGCTGTGATGATGACAAGATGATAAAAGTGGATGAAAACAAGGAGCTGAAAAAGAAACATGTAGTTGAGCCTTTGAATTTGCATCCTTCATTAAAGATTCCATTTCCTCAAAGGCTCAATAATTCCAGAAAGGAGGAAAAAGACAAGCAATTTCAACAATTCATCAACATGTTCAACAAGGTTAATGTCAACATTCCTTTGATTGATGTGCTCACCAAAATGCCCAGCTATTCGCTGTTTATGAAGTATTTATTATCAAGGAAGCAGAAATGGGATGATGGTGAGAAAATTTATCTCGATGCCAAGTGTAGTGCAATTTTTCAACGGAGATTACCACCTACAACTCAAAGATCCTAATAACTTCTCAATACCGATGAATATTGGAGGAACAACGCTACATCATTCACTTTGTGATTTAGGGGCTAGTATCAACATTATGCCAAAATCCATTTATGATGAGTTATGAATCACCAAAGCCAAACCAACTAATGTTGCACTCTAATTAGCGGACTTGACTGAAATGAAACCATATGGCATACTGGAGGACATGCTTGTGCAAGTAGAGAAGTTGGTATTCCCCATTGATTTCTTGGTGTTGGACATCGACAAGGACAATGAAATATCATTGATTAGTGGGAGGCCATTTTTATCAATTGCACATGCATTGATAGATGTAAATAAAGGGATGTTGATTTTACAAACGAAAAATGAATCGATTGAAATTGATGTTTTTTATTAAAAAGATAATTTTCCTATTTTTGAAGAAAAATGCGCTAATCATTTACTTGATCCTTCTATTGGCCAGACAAATGAAGAATCAAGACCACCCGACGATGTATGTAGGGTGAGAAAGGTTCAAGAGAGTTGTTCAAAGCATCAGAAAGTTTGTGACGTCCAAAAGTTTAAAGAGCACAAAAAGAAGAGCAAATGGTTTGAAAAACAATTGGACGTGCTAATGAGGACATTGGCTTTGGTGACTACAAGGAAACGTGGATTTCTTCAAGAAAGTCGGGAATCAAGAATTAATAGTTAAGAAGAGCGGGATTAAACTTTTCCCGTGAAGGACTAAAGGAAGGGGTAGCCAACCATCCTAGCATGTTTTACATAAGCGGGAGAGCAGTAGTTAAGCCTAAAACTATAAACAAAAGCGCTACATGAGTGGCAACCTATGTCTTTTCTTAATTTTTTTTCTTATGTTTTTGTTAAGTTTCTTGGTTTTATTTATTTTTTCTTAATGTTTTAAGGGTTTTTATGTTTTGGTTTTGTTTTAGTGGTTGATGTTTTCTACTTCGACTCAAGGATATTTAGTTCAACATAAACGACACCAAACATTCTTCATTGATTGAGAAGGTTTCCTTTTTCCCTTTTACTCTTTATTTTTGCATTGGGGACAATGTTATACTTAAGTGTAGGGTGGGGAGTTTTCTTAATTTCTATTGTTTGGTGGTTTGTTTATTCATTTTGTTCACTTTTTGCACATGTTTGGTAGATCAAGTTTTCTTTTACTACTTGTTCATTGTTTTTATAAACCTAATCAATATTCTACCGAATGAGTAGAAAACTAATCATCAGCCATCATTAGTTTCTTAGCCAATAGGTCCTTCATAAACCATGCATAATTGGGCATCTTGTTGAGAATATCAACCGAATGAATGTTTACATTCAACTTTTTGAGCATATCGAGGAACTTGTGGAATTATTTCTCTTTTTCTTCCTTCTTTGGATCAATGAGTCGTTGAGGAAATGGCACTTTTATTGCAGGATCCAATTTAAAAGAATCATCCACTTTCTTCTTCCTCGACTCCTTCATTTCATTATGCTTGGTCAACTTTTCATTGTTATCTTCAATTGTTGTATTGGATTTTGGCTTCGCAGATTCAGTATTTACCTTTGTCTTGTCATTTTGAATAACCAATTCCTTCCCACTCGTCAGTGAAATAGCATTGTATTGCTCATTCAAATTTGGAATTGTGAATAAGGCCATGCTCCCATAGGTCGTTCATTATTTTGGCAAGCTCACTGTCCCAATTGAGGTTCCATATTCCTTGTAGAAGCTTGCAAATTCTCATACTCACTCCTCAAAGTTTCAAGGTCCCTTCTCAAATTATCCTCAATGAATTGATCATGGTAGAATTTTGATGTGGGGTTCTCAGTGGTGGAGGTTGTTATAAGTTATTTTGTTGAGGTGGAAAGTTTTAGAAATTTCTCTGGTATGGTTGTTGATATGGTCGGAAAGATGAAGCTTGATTGGAAAAATTAGAATGTGGCTATGATGGATGGAAGGATGGATTTTGAACATTATTTTGATTTGTCTAGGAAAAGTTGGGATGGTTCCGCCAAGACAAGTTATATGTCTTGTTTCCATAATTGGAGGACTGATTTCTTGTGCTGGGATTTTGATTGGAAATGAATTGAATCTACTTACCTTCCATCACTAAAGTATCACAGAAGCCATTTCGGTGATTTCCTCCACAGAAATCACAAATCAAAATCCCTTGGGATGTCCAACCAATGGAGTTCACTGAGCTACGTTCCATATTCTCTACAACCTTTTCAAGTTTGTAATGGCACTCATCATCATGTTCTACTGAGATGTGAAAGTACCATAGCTAGGCATACCTCCTTGTTGGACGTTGGCATGATTTACTTGTTGTTGTCCAACTAGGAAACTTATTGCTCAATGATAATAATGAGTGAATGTCATTCTTTCCAATAAGTTTTGCACTTCCTCCAGATTCTTATAGGGGAAAGAACCTCCCGTACTTGCACCAACAATCAATCTCATCTCTGGAAATAGTCCATTATAGAAGGTTTGGACTTGCAGCCACAAAAGTATAACATGCTGCGGACACTTTCTCAACAACTCTTTGAAGCAGTCCCACGCCTTACTCAAGCTATCTCCAGTGACTTGTCCGAATGATGTGATCTTATTTCGGAACTTAGCGGTCGTAGCCTGTAGAAAGTGTTTGGCTAGGAACTCTTGAGCAAGTTGGACCCATGTTGTGAAAGTACCTTGTCGATATGACTACAACCGAGACCTTGCTCTATCTCATAAAGAAAATAGGAATGCTTTCATATGGATACAATCAGAGTGGACTCCATTGTACCGGAATGTATCAATGACCTCCTCAAACCTAATTAAGTGCTCATAGGGATCTTCATTGGGTCCTCCTCCAAACATCGCATGTGTTTGGAGCATTTGTATAAGTGCAGGCTTGATTTCGAAGTTGTTTTCTTGCACGGGCAGCCAAGCAATGCTAGAACACACCCACTCGAAATTAGGTATGGTATAATCTCTAAGATGTCGAGGGTTAGCATTAGCATTAACTAGATTGTCATTGTTACCTACAACCTTCTTTTGTTCATTTCATAGGACGGTTTGGATTCCATATTAAATTATCACCTTGGTTTGACTCTTGTTGTCTGCGGTTTCTAGTTACAGTCCGCTCAATCTCCAAGTCAAACGAATGAAGTGGTTGATTGGTGAATGAGTATCTACCATAAACTACAAGAAACGAAAACCAAATATCAAATATCGAAGACCAAATGAAAACACAAGTGACAGAACAAGAATCAATTGTAAATAAATAACAAAAGAAATAAAAAGTCTAATCTAGTAAGGCTCACTACACCTAAAATTATTACCAAATAAAAATAGTCCCCAGTAATGGCGCCAAAAACTTGTTCAGTAGATTATTTATTAGGTTTTTGAAAACAATGAACAAGTAGTAAAAACCTTAATTATCCTAATCAACTCCAACATACTCACAAGTATACGAGGTAAGTTTGTATATAAGATGAGTAAGGATCATTCCCACGAGGACTATTGGAAGAATTGCTAGGTTCACAAGCCTATTTACTAGTTAGCTTACGAAATAATTAGGGGTTTTTAAATAAATTTAAACTAAATTAATCACAAGAAATTGAAATAAAGACAAAAATGTAAAATTCTAACCTTACGGAAAGAAATTGAATATAATTAATTAAAACCCTAATTCAATCTATCCAACTTGCAAGAATTTAATCAAGAACAATAATTTAAATTAATCTACTCTATAAAAGGAATTAAAAATGATCAAACATAACCCTAACTACTAAACTATAAAAGCAATTAATAATTTAAAGGCAATAAAACAATAATGGTAATTAAAGAACAAGAACGCAATAAAAACCAAAATTTGAATTACATAAAAACAAATCAAACTCAGTAATTACAGTGAAAATCAATGTTGGTGATCATCCAATCTTGACTTCTTGAAAAAAGAACAAAATCCTAACTTGAATGCTTGAGAAAATCTTCCCGACTACTAAATTACCGATCTAACTATTACAAAACTAAGGAACTAAGAATGGCTGATGATGATGAACATTTTGTCCTTTCCTTCTCTTGGTGTATTTATATGTGTTTTGGGATTTTCGGGCTCCGGAATGATAAATACAAGATTTTCTATGCAAACGGGCCCACGAGAGGACTTTTCTTGCAAAATAATCAAACTTATAAGACCTATCAGTCGATCACTGCCTGGGCGTTGCACTTTTGTCACGCTTGGGTGCAGTTGGCAGAACCAAAAAGTGGGGTTTTTTGACCTGGCACCCAGTCATGACAGAATTGCAGCCATTCTTAGTTTCTTAGTTTTTTAATAGTTAGATTGATAATTTAGTCGTAGGGTGGATTTCCTCAAGCGTTCAAACTAGGATTTTGTTCTCTTGCCAAGAATTCAAGATTTGATGATCACCAACATTGATTTTCACTGCAATTATTGAGTTTAATTTATTTTTATGCAATTCAATTTTTTGTTTTTATTCGGTTCTTATTATTTAATTATCATTCTTGTTTTATTGCCCTTAAACTCTTAATTGCTTCAGTAGTTTAGTATTTAGGGTTTTATTTGATTGTTTTTAATTGTTTTTATAGAGTAGATTAATTTAAATTCTTGTTATTGATTAAATTATTGCAAGTAGGATAGATTGAATTAGAGTTTTAATTAATGATATTCAATTGCTTTCCGTAGGATTAGAATTTTACATTCTTTTCTTTATTTCAATTTCTTGTTGTTAAATTTAGTTTAAATTTAGTCAAAAACCCCTGATTATTTCGTCTAACTAGTAATGAACCTAGTAATTGTTCCAATAGTCCTTGTGGGAATGATCCTTACTTATACTATATACAAACTCACCTCGTATACTTGCGAGTGTGTGGGAGTTGATTAGGATAGTTAAGGTTTTTACCACTTGTTCATTATTTTCGAAAACCTAATCAATATTATACAATTTGAGGCTCAAGTTGTTTCCTGGGAAATTGAAGTCAAGATGGAACGGGACGTTTGAAGTAGTGAAAATATTCTCGTATGGTGTGGTGGAACTCAAAGGATGTCAGGGAAATTTCATTGAAAGGTTAATAGCCAATGAGTGAAGTGCTACTACGGTGTCATTATTCACGAGGGGTGGGAAACCGTCCACCTTGTCAACAACTGACGAAACTAGCCAAAGTAAAGCCTAAAACTGTAAACAAGGGCACTACATGGGAGGCAACCCATGTTCCTTCTTGATTTCTTTTGTTCTTATGTTTTTGTTTCATTTTTTCTTGCTTTTGCATTGTTTACGTGTGCATTAAATTAATTTGTGGGAAAACAAAGAAGGAAAGTGAGTTTTAGGTTCAAGGGAAGGGGTATTTTAAGTTTTTGTATTAGAAAACTAAGCACTTGGACGAGCAATTCCTTTCTGGAGTTCATGCCTAGGTGATGCATAATTCCAGCACCTAGGTGCCATAACCACAAGGGTTAAATAGCCTTACTGGATTTTGCTCCAAGGTGCTACAAAAGTGCAGCTCCTAGGCTCGATGACCAAAAGGGTTATTTAACCCTTCGAGTAGCAGCCTTAGGATTAGTTTATTTTCTTACTCTATTTTCCAATTCTCTTCCTAAACCTCTTCCTAATAAATTCTTCCACCACCAAATTCTCAACCTCCCAATTAATATCATCATCGTATATTATCTAAATTTCAGACCTACACAACTTTTGCGTCATTAAAGGTATGAATTCTTTCTTTCTTATATGTTCCTTTTTGGGGTTTTTCTTGCATATCATTAAAGGTCCAATTTTTCATGCTTAATTGATCCTAAGTTGTTTAATTTTTATACATTGTCCATGAATTTGAGTCTTTTCTCGTGTGGGATAATTTTTTATTTGAATTTTTGTCCAATAAGTTGAATTGTTTTTCTGCACACCGTATGTTCGATAAAAAGTTTGGATTGATTTTATGTGAAATTTTTTATTCCTATTATTAGAATTACTTCAATTATGTGATAATATGATCATAAGGATGATTTATGATGTTTTTCATATATTTTTCCTTAGTGATTTTGTTATCCTATAATTGTGAGGCTTTGTGTGATTGAGTTTATACCTTCAAACATGCAATACATGATTTTGTAGCATAATTATGTTTATGCATTGCAATTTGGATATTCATTGTGATGTATAGTGGTTAATACTAAGTAATTGGATCATATTTTTTTTTCAAATTATGGAGTTACTATATTATACGCCAACTCTTTGTTAAAATGCCTCAATAAGTAAATGTTTTAAAACACTAGGCCTGATTGCATGAATTTTCATCCAAGTATGTCTTTCATAATTCGAGAGTGAGATTGTTCATATTTTGACTGTTTGGCTTTAGGATAACTCCATTAATTTTGTGTTACTTATAGAATGAGCACTAATCTTATGATTCAATTCTTAGTGAATAGGATGAGTTATGAATTGTAATTGTAGAAATGCATAACTGTGGGGTTGTTGGTTATTCTAACAAGTAACTCTTGTAAGTATGGGGCGTACACGTTACCCAGCAAAAGGCAAAACTCCCGCATCATCGTCTTCAGGCCCGCAGTAAGAACAAGAGTAACCCCAAACCAACCTATAGTACCAGACCAATTTCTAAATGTGGCTACCCATAGGAAATACGAGAATGACAAATCAAAATGGGCAGCAATTAAAGAAAAGGGCATATATATACCACCGCGTGGGGCACCAAAGCTTCGCCAAGTTATAAGGCAACATGTATGGAACCACTTCGTTGTCACCCTGTTGGCACTGTATTACCTGTGGTAAGAAAATTTTACTCTAATTTGGCTCATTATAGTGACCAACAGGTGTACAAGAGGGGACAAAATGTGGACATCTCTGCAGACACGATTAATTGACTTTTGAAGATAAGTCGGGTCCAAAGAAATGAATGGGCGAAAATTCACGATGCCAACATGGATCTTAACATAATTACCAGCATCCTATGTGATGGGCGGTACAATGGACATATACAGTGGGTGGTGAAGTTGCTCAACATTTTGTGTTAAACAGATTTAAACCTGAATGAAAAATCTGGATTAAATTTGTTTGTGACCTACTTCCTCCTATCTCAGCACTATGTGTCTTAGTCTCTCAGATGCTACTATGAAATGTGTTGAACTATTGTATTGTATTGCCATTGGGAAGTCTATTGATGTCAGCCAATTAATTCATAATGAGTTTGCCATTTAGTGACTACTAAGCAATCTTGGCTATGGTATCTACATTTGATTACAGCTTTATGTTTAGGGTCAAGGGTGCCTATGGATCTGGCTGAGGAATGATGAAAAGTTGGAAAACCATTTGTGATGGAGGGGAGTTGTCAAGCCACCCACCAGAAGGACGCACTCCCATGCTTCTACTTCTGAACCACTAACCGGTGAAGGCGAGCCGAGGACTCAAGAAGAGCTCCTGTAATAGAGTTTACAATAGTAACAACATATGCGGCAATAGTTTGATGCATATATTATGTACTAGCGTGCATGGCAACAAACAATGGAGGCTCGAAAAATGGCTAGGGAGCATGGAAAGAATCCATCGAAACTTCCACCTTTTCTTTCTTTTCCTCAAGAGTTGGCCCCGAACAATGAAGAAATTGATCATAATTTTGATTTTTCCTATTTTCTTGGATTTTAATTTATTGTACTCTTTTATGTTTTCTTTGATTGCTTTAGTTTGTATACCCATGAGGGGTTAGGGTCTCTTTCTTAATTAGAGAACAAATTAGTTTCTTACTTTATTTGTTCTTACTATTTTAAGAGTTTTTCTGTTTTGTTTTTTTGTTTTACTGATTGATGTTTTCCCTCTCGACTCTAGTGTATTTAGTTTGACATATACGACACCAAATGTTTTTCATTGACAGAGAAGCTTTCCTTTTTCCCTTTTTACTCTTTCATTTTGCATTGGGGACAATGCTATGCTCTAAGTGTGGGGTGGAGAATTTTCTTCATTTCTATTTATTTGGTATTCTGTTTGTTCATTTTCTCAATTTTTTCTTTCATATTTGTAGCTTAGCTTTTGATTTGAGAGCTTTTCAAAATTTTTAAAATTTTGTTCAAAAATTGCTCAGCATGTTTTTTTGATTTTCCACTAGATAATTATTTTGAACTAAGTTGTCATGAAGAAGGTAGTCGGTGTTAATATTTTTCTAGTATATTTCTAATTTTTGAGCACTAATATCCCTACAATGTTATAGCTTTTTGGCAATAAGAGATAATTGTATAGATTCATTTATATTGCACTCTGGACATTTGCTTTATTACACTTTTGAGGTGAAATTTTAAATAATTTGATTTGATTTAAAGATGAGGGTAAGCATTTCTTTGAACATTTGAGCATTTCAAGCCAACCCTACTGTAAAATTTATCATTAGAACCCTATTTGAGCCTTAATTTGTTTTGAATGGACAGAAACACCATTCATTTTTTTCTAACTCATTTTTTATCTACCTTTGTGAGCTATTCTAAATGTCCCTTCAGAGCTTTAATGCCACATTAATTGTTAGGGGGATATAAGGATTGAAGGTAGTTGTATGAGAATGTTAGAATGAATGGTGTATAGTTTAAGGTGTAGGGGTGTGAAAAATGAAATTTGTTGTTCATTGCAGGTTCTGGGTACCCATCACTGGCACCGGCATTGAAGTGATAGCAGATAGTGCCTATTACTGATACTTGTATATATTTTTTGCAGGTAGTGCCTACCATTGGTACCCATTTTGGAGAAAAGAAAAAGAAGAAAAAAAGTGGGGAGATATTTTTACAAGGTGTTGGTGAGAAGGGTTGAAATTGAAAAAGTATAATTCTACTTTGCTTGTTGTGCAAAATTTTTATTAGTGTTTGGTCAATTAAGTATGGGGTTACTTCTTTGAAAGATGGGTGTTTTAGGGTTCAAAAAGAAGTTTTATGTTGCTGAGGCGCACATTAATTTATAGCTCCTTTTCTTATTTGTTTATCCTTTTTCCCTTCATTGTTAGCCAAGACCCTAGCCTTACGTTACAAGCTAAAAGTCCTACCTAATTTAAGTCGCGTCAGTTGTCTACATTAGTGGAGAAATGTAAGAAGAGTAAGCTATGGAGTGTTTAGAAAAATTCAAAGGGGTTTGCATGATTTCATCTGAGTGAGTCTTAAAAGTTATTTTTGTATGGCTATGCACACATTTACACTAGAATTCATGTATAGGAGTTTATTATTATTTAACTATTTTCATTATGATGGTTTGGTTCTTCGTTATTCATGTGGATAATTTATGAGATGTGTTGAGTATATTTGTGATTTATTTCTATGTTTTTCTCGAGGACGATAAAAAACAAAGTGTGGGGTAGTTGATAAACTCGTAAATTTCGTATATTTTATGTGTCGTTTACCTCATTTTTAGTGATGTATAAACAAGAATTGAGTAATTATGAGATAAAATGGTTTATTTTGAGTTTTTTAGGGTTTGAGTGAAGAAAGAATTGAAATTGATCACAAATTGGAGTATAATTACAAAATTGGAATTTACGTGCACCGGCATGAAGCAATTTGGACACAGTTGAGTAGATTGTGTATAACATTCCTGTCCAAGCTCTAATTGGGGTGATTTAAGATGTTTTGGAAAGCTAAGACACATAGTTACAACTTTCAATGTTTTGAGTTTTATCAAATTCCACCAGCATTGTGGTCAAAATCGAGGAGGAAATTGAAAAAGTTTCTGTTCCTTGTGCCCTGGCACGACATAATTACAGCTCATGGGCGCCAGCTCTTGAAGCTCCAATTTTAGGCTCTGCCCAGCGCTCCCAAGCGCGACAAATCTGTAGCACCTAGGCATCGATCGATGGAAAGGTCATGCATGGTTGCTTATTTACAAGAAAATTCCTCTCGTGTGCTCAATTACATGGAAAATTGTGTACTCATCTTCCCGAAGTCCCAAAACCTAAAAACACCTATAAATACACCTAGAGAAGGAGAGGAAACAAGAATCATCATCAGCCATCACTAGTTGTTTTAGTTTTCAATAGTTAGAATAATAATTTAGATGTAGGGTAGATTTTCTCAAAGTGTTCAAGGTAAAATTTTATTCTCTTATCAAGGATTCAAGATTTGACGACCATCAACATTGATTTTCACTGCAAGAGTTTGATTTATTTTTTCCCTATTCAATTTAATTTTTCTTTCATTGCGTTCTTATTCTTTAAATATCATTCTTGTTTGATTGCCTTTAAACTCTTAATTACTTCCGTAGTTTAGTAGTTAGGGTTTTGTTTCATTGCTTTTGAATGCTTTTATATGGTAGACTAATTTAAATTCTTGTCCTTGATTAAATTCTCGCAAGTAGGGTAGATTTAAATTAGGGTTTTTAGTTAATTATTTTTAATTACTTTCTGTAGGATTAGTATTTTAATTGTTTATTCTATCAACTATACATGCATTGATCGATATCAATAAAGGAAAGTTGATTTTACAAATTGAAAATGAATCGGTTGAAACTGATGTTTTTTATTATAATGGGAGGCAAGCTATATATTTTCTTAATTTTATTTCTTAAATTTTTTTACTTATTTTTGTGGTTTTATTTATTTTCTTAATGTCGTAAGGGCTTTTATGTTTTGTTTTTGTTTTTTTTTTAGTGGTTGATGTTTTCCACTTCGACTCAAAGGTATATTAGTTCAACATAAACGGCACCAAATGTTCATCATTGAAAGAGAAGCTTCCCTTTTACTCTTTTTACTCTTTATTTTTGCATTGGGAACAATGCTATACTTTAAGTGTAAGGTAGGGATTTTTCTTAATTTCTATTAATTTGGTGGTTTGTTTATTTATTTTGTTCAATTTTCGCTTTCCAATTTGTAGCTTAGTTTTTGATTTGAGATCTTTTCGATTTTTTTTTTTTTTTGAAAGTTCTATTCACAAATTACTTAGCAAGGTTTTTGATTTTCTATTTGATAATTTTTGAGTTAAGTTGTCATAATTAGGGTAGTCAGTGTTAATATTTTCCTATCATGATTTCTAATTTTTGAGCACTAATAGCCCTACAATGTTATAGCTCTTTGGCACTAAGAGATAATTGTATAGATTCACTTATATTGCATTCCAGACAGTTGCTTCATTACATTTTTTAGGTGACATTTTAGATAATTTGATTTGATTTAAAGATGAGGGTAGGACAATTTCTTTAGATGTTTGAGCCTTTCAGGCCAACCCTACTGCAAAATTTATCCCTGGAACCTTATTTGAGCCTTAATTTGTTTTGAATGGACAGAAGCACCATTAATTTTTTTTTCTCACTCATTTTTTGTCTACCTTTGTGAGCTATCCTAAATGTCCCTTCAAAGCTTTAATGCCACATTAATTGTTAAGGGGATATAAATATGGAAGGTAGTTGTATGAGAACATTAGAATGAATGGTGTACAGTTTAAGGTGCAAGAGGATTAAAAAAAAATTTAGTTGCCCATAGCAGGTGGTACCCATCACTGGTAGCTACGTAGATAATTTTTCTTGCTAGTGCCTACCACATGTACCCATTTTGGGGAAAAGAAAAAAGAAGAAAAAGGAAAAAAAAAGATGAGGAGATGTGTTTTCAAAGTGTTGGTGAGAAGGGTTGAAA
Organism: Cinchona pubescens; assembly: GCA_025175665.1. Lineage (NCBI taxonomy): Eukaryota > Viridiplantae > Streptophyta > Magnoliopsida > Gentianales > Rubiaceae > Cinchona > Cinchona pubescens. The sequence continues at coordinate 7,019,193 of JANKKI010000075.1, read as the reverse complement.
TTGAAAAAAGGAGGATCTTATTTTGCTTGTTGCACAAAATTTTTATGGGTGTTTGGTCAATTAAGTGTGCAGTTACTCCTTTGAACGATGGGTGTTTTAGTATTCAAAAAGTGGTTTTATGTTAATAAGGCACACACTAATTTAAAGCTCTTTTTCTTATTTGTTTATCTTTTTTTCCTTTCTTCGTTAGCCAAGCCCCTAGCCTTACTTTATCAGCTAAAAGTCCAACCTAATTTAAGTTGAGTCATTTGTCTACATTAGTGGAGAAAAGTAAGATGCGTAAGCTATGAAGTATTTAGAAAAATTTAAAGGGCTTGCATAATTTAATATGAATGTCTTAAAAGTTTTTATTGTATGGCTATACACACAGTTACACTGGAATTCATGTATAGGGGTTTATTATCATTTAACTATTTTCCTTATGATGGTTTGAATTTTGGTTATTTATGTGGATAATTGATGAGATGTTTTGAGTATGTTCTAGATTTATTTCTACATTTTGCTCGAGGACGATCAAAAACTGTGTGGGGTAGTTGACAAGCTCGTGAATATCTTATATTTTATGTATCGTTTACCTCATTTTTTGTTATGCATGAACAAGAATTGAGTAATTATGAGATAAAATGGTTTATTGTAAGTTTTTTTACGGTTTGAGTGAAGAAAGAGTTGAAAATTGATCACAAATGGGAGGAGAATTGTAAAATTGGAATTTACGTCCACCGATGAGGAGTAATTTGGACACAGTTTGGTAGATTGATTTTAACTTTCTTGTCTGAGCACCAATTTGGGTGATTCAAGATGTTTTCTAAACCTTAGACATAGAGCTACAACATTCATGTTTCGATTTTTTCCAAATTCTACCTGCATCATGGTCATAATCGAGAAGGAATTTGAAGCTGTTTCTGCCCTTGGCGCCCAGGTTTGAGAGAATTGTAGCACATGGGTGCCAATTCCTAAAGCTTCAATTTTAGGTTCTGCCCAGCATGCCCAAGCACGACAAACCTGCAGCACCCAGTCACCGATCGATAGACAGGTAGTGCAAGGTTGCTTATTTTGCAAGAAAAATTCTCCCTTGGGCACGGTTATAATACATGGAAAATCATATACTAATCTTACTGGAGTCCTATAACCCTTAAAATACCTATAAATATACCAAGAGAAAGGGAGGAAACAAGAATAATCATCAACCAATCTTAGTTTCTTAGCTTTTTAATAGTTAGATCGATAATTTAGCCGTAGGGTAGATTTCCTCAAGCGTTCAAGCTATGATTTTGTTCTCTTGTCAAGAATTCAAGATTCGACGATCACCAACATTTTGCTGCAATTACTAAGTTTGATTTATTTTTATTCAATTCAATTTTTTTATTGCGTTCTTGTTCTTTTATTATTATTCTTGTATTATTGCCTTTAAATTCTTAATTGCTTTCGTAGTTTAGTAGTTAGGGTTTTATTTCGTCGTTTTTAATTGCTTTTATAGAATAGGTTAATTTGAATTCTTGTTCTTGATTAAATTCTCGCAAATAGGGTAGATTAAATTACGGTTTTAGTTAATGATATTAAATTTCTTTCCGTAGGGTTAGAATTTCACAAATACCTTGCCTTTATTGTACTTTCTTGAGATTAATTTTAGTTTAAGTTTAGTCAAATACCCCTGATTATTTTGTCTAACTAGTAAATAGGCTTGTGAACCTAATAATTGTTCCAATAGTCCTTGTTGGAACGATTTTTACTCATCCTACATACAAACTCACTTCGTATACTTGCGAGTGTGTGGGAGTTGATTAGGATAATTAAAGTTTTTATTACTTATTTATTGTTTTTGAAAACCTAATCAATATTCTACAAAACAGAGGCATATGAGAATTCAAGACTCTATAAGGAGAGGACCAAGTTATGGCATGACAAGGACATTTTGAGGAAAAAGTTCAAACCTGGGGATTTTTTATTGCTCTATAATTCAAGACTTAAACTATTCTTGGAAAAATCAAGTTAAGGTAGAGTGAGCCATTTGAGGTAGTATAAGTTTTTTCATATGGTGCGATGGAACTGAAGGGTAAGGAATCAAATTTCAATGTAAATGAACATTGCTTCAAACGATGTTTTAATATGGTGGAATTATTCAAAAGGATTGGGCACTGTTCCATTTTTTACCACATAACAATCGTCTTTGTATAGTCAAGCTAATAACTATAAACAAGCACTCTTGGCAGACCCCCAAGCTTTATTTCCTTGTTGGCGTCTTACTTCAAGTTAATTTTTGTGTTGTCTCTGTTAATTTTGGATGTGTATAAGAGACAGGATTTAACTAGGTTTAAAGTTGTTTACTATACTGCTTATAAGTTTTGGAAGGAAAATGAGTGAAAATGTGCATGAATTTAATGATTTTGATGTTTGTTGTTGGTTGAAAAAGTATTAGAATGAGTTGGGTTGAAGTAAGAAAATAGGAAAAAATTTCACTACGTGTTGAAAATTTTGGTTGTTGAAAGTGTAGTTGATACCTCGGTATCAATTATTTGATACGGTGGTATCAAATGTAACACTTGGGTGCCAATTTTTCCACCATCAGTCGATACTGCGGTATCAAATCCTATACAAAATTTGACAACCACGGTCCAAATTGTTTTCCCATCATAATTCGTACTCATACTGCGATATCAAAGTTAATACTTGCATTTCATACCACGATATTAACATCGTGTAACAAGATTTTAAAAGGCCTTTCAGTTGATTTTCTCATAATCTCAAAACATAAAACCTGAGGCCCTTTTTTTCTTCTCTCCTTACCAATTTTGAAATATGAGGTTACTATAGAGATCAGATATTTAAAATTTAAAAGTAGCAAAAACAATCAAATAAATAATCTAAACCCCTCATCCATGGATCAATCTACGAAACTATATTGTTAGGATATGACTTGTACGGTCAAGAAGAGATCATTACCTCAAAAATTGGATTATTGCAATAAATTAACGTAGTCCCGGGCTGAAGAAGAAGACGCTAAATGTATGATGTCTCTAGCAGTCTACTCGAGCACTTGATCAACCAAATCCTCCTCTTGGATAGTTTTTAACACCTTGTTCTAGTGAAGATACCAAAAAAATAAATTAGCAATAAGTGAAAGAAATCACTTTTTGTCACATAGAAGCACTAGGAAAAGGGAAAGAAGGGAAGGAGAAGCTAAGGAAAGGAGGATAACGAATTTTACCCCTAATTTTTAGGTCATAGATACTGCTCTTATGACATAGGGAATTTAAGTGAGTATTTATAGATTGCTTAACGTAAATTATAGTTTACTAGAATCCGATTTAATACGATTGACTGAAAATTTTTTCTCCTTGGGTTAATTCTATATCTTCGGGTTATTCATAAATAATCATGGACTTTCCAAAATCAATTAAATCAACCCACATAAGTTATTTATTCCCCACGTAATCATATTTTAAACCCAAGTCTCTACTGGACTTAAATACGATGACTAAAGACATAAGTTCATTAATTCGTACACGAAATATTTTTCATATTATTAAACTTCAAATTATTTTAAACCAAACATCATATTGTCTCATCTCTAGATTTGGCCTACGCCAGTTTTAAGGCTCAATTAGTGCATTCCATGCTTCCATCACTATAAAATACGATACACACTGTGCAACTCTTACACTTTCGTCTACTGGTTTGAAGTTAATTGACCATCATACTTTTGTATGTGCAACCAACTAGGTTCATGATCCTAATGACATCAGGATGATTATCAAATAAATTGTTAATGACCAACTAGGTCAAGGGTTTTGTTCATTATCTCATAACAAAATCAAAACCCTAAATGTATCTTTTTTAGATATTAACTCTTAATTCCCAAATTGCCACCGATGTCCATGAATGACGTCTAGTAACATATCGTGTCTCTCAATAGGATATGAATGAAAGGTATTCAATATAAACCTTTATATCATGATTATCATGTTGTAAAATCCTTCTATTTTGATATCCAATCTAGATCATAGCCAAGGTTTTCTTGCTAAGTCAATTTTTAATCTTTTATGTGACTTGTATGTATCTGAGCACATATAATTAATTAGAAACTCTTTTCTTAATACATCAACTAGCTCGGCCAAGAATTTGCTAGCTTTTAAGATTCACCATTATCATACCATTGACAACCTGTTATTTTTCACTTAAAGACTAATGGATTCTTACATGACATGCAACCTCTCCATATTAGAACTACATGATGCCTATTAGTATTTTGTTATACCCAAAAAGAATAAAATATTATACACTCTAAACATCATACATTCAATCATGAGGTATGCATAACACTATAAGTCAAAAGACCAATGCACACAATCATGACATTATTGGATCATTAACAAGTTAGTAAAAACCCGATGTGATCCAATATGAGCTATGAATTAAATCAATGCATTGTTTTGGTAATCGTCTATCGTTCAATTCTCACAACTCGTGTGAAATGATATGAGACTCGATTATCCTCAGTTGTTAATAACTCATGTCACATTGAGGGAAAGTCAAGATACTAACTTCTAAAAGTAATCCTCCCAATTGAGTACACTTGACTAGAAACTACGAATATTTATGAATGATATAATTAAAGATTTAGCTCATATTACACAACCTTTACAAAAACATCGTTAACATCACTTGGTGGACTCTTTAAAAATAAATCTATTACTAAAAATACATGAATGAAACATGAATTCTCTATTAATTAAAATATGAGATAAGTTTAAATATAAAGATGTTCTATTACACGATGACATGATTGGGAATAGAACATAAAAATGTTCTATTACCCTAACAAATTATTCTTTTCTACACAAAAAACTCTCAAAATTCACCAAAAATCAACAAAATTCAACCTTTTGCATCAAGTTTACGCGTCAATTTGGCATCGAAGAAATCTATTCGAGCTTTAAAGAGATGATTTCAAGGCTTCAAGGGGTGGCTCAAATCTTATTCTTCCAGCAAAATTGTTCACATTTTTTGCCAAGATTTGTGAATTTTCATGGTACAATTAACCTTTGAGTTTTTCTATGGATATTATGGCTAAGATTTTGAATTATTACTTGGGCTTCTTTTTTAATTGAGAATTGTGATTGTCGGATTCTTGGACACTTTCAGCGAATCAAACAGAAGCAGTTTTGTACTCCGTAAAGCAGGTAAGGTGAATGGTTCGCTGATAACGAAACTGAAAGAAAGGGGTTCGTGCTCCATGAACCCAAGATGAGAAATTGTTCGCTCTCTGCTAAAAAAACAGAACAGCACTCACTAAGAGCGAATGGATAGAAGAAACTGTTTGCCCTCTGAGAACGGGTCAGACGGGATTTAAGGGTTTAAACCTAGTCGTCCTTTCATTTCTTTCTCAAGCTTTCATCTTCCAGTTTCTTCTTCGAATCCACCGTCACCCTTATAACCTTTTTTCCTTCATCCTCTAAGCTCCTCCATACTAGTTCTCCTTAGGTTCCTCTATTTTAAACCCACATCTACCACCAAATATTCATTCCATTTTTGTTCTTTCGAAAACCAAATTTTGGCCAAAATTTTCATTTTCTAAACTCTTCACGATTGACCTTCGTTTGGTAATTGTACAATTTTGAAGTTTTGGATTGTGAAGTTTTATCATTGAGCCATGTGTAATAGTATACCAATGCTGGGGGGTCAATCAGAATTTTTAGAATTTCTTCTACAAATTTGGTGAAATTTATTGGGACTTTCCAAATTTCAAGTAAGATTGTTCTTATATCAAATTTTGTGGAATTTTGGGAATTTTAGTTAATTAAAGTGTGTTGATCAGGATAATTTGTGATTATTGTGATTGGTTATTTGGATGATATTAGGACTATTTGGTTTAGCTTGGTTGAATTTGTGGGTGTTGTTTTCATTTGTTAATCTGATTAGGTTGCATTAATCTAGTGCAAATTGCATTTTTGGTGCTAAAATTGTTCTTGCTAATTTGTGGTTTTAAAGACACCAATTTGATTGTTTGCTTGTGCTTAATATTGAAATTGGATAAAAAGTGAAAAGAAACTGAGACTTCTTCTTCTTTTGATAGTAACACATTTGTGTCCTCTAGAGGTAAAAGAATTTCATGATAAGCTTCAAAAGAGTAAAGAACCTATTTATGGAAGGGGCTTTGATTTGTCGTCTGTTAAGAGTTGAGAATAATAATGATGCTGATAGAATGCATTGCAATGTTCTAGCCACAATTCAAGCTGGGAGGTCGGGTGAGTTTAGCAAAGTGCCTGCTGTTTAGGGTAATGGGAATTTGGTGCGTGAGTTCATTGGCAACACTCGTGATATATCTGTGCATTTGGTTAAAGTTAGGCAAGTTCTTGTTATTTTTAGGAAGGAGATCATCAACGATATTAATCGTTTACGTACTAATCTTAAAAATCAGTTTACTACATTTCTGGGTGGTTATATAGTTATGATGTAAATGTGTTAACTAATAGGGAAGGGACTCGGGAAATGGATGGATGGGGTGAGGAAATGTATTAGATTGAAGTATTTGAATCTTGAAGCACGTGTGTGGATGTAATTTGTCTGTGCTCGATTTATTTCCATTTCTCACACTATTGAAATCACTCCAAACAGGGCTTTGCTAATATATGCTAATTTGGAGGTATCTGACTATTAATGTTAGGTAAGAAATCCAGTAAGTGATTCTCTGCAATTGAAGCAGTGCTCATGTGGGTTTGATTTTTCTTAACGATATTACTCAATTGTGTCAAGTTGCTGGACTTCGCATAGTGACGAACAAGAGGATCTTACAACGAAAACCAATTGAAAACAAGTCTTTGAAGTCTCTTGTAACACATCGTGCTGCTATACTTAGGATTCAAGCCGAGGCAAGGGGAATGGGTAATGCTACTGAAGATAAGGGATTAATGGGAAAAGAAATCAATCAACATAGCAATTTAGAGCTAAGCAGCCAGGACCTCCGTTAGTACTGCCATCGAGGCCACATTCTGGTTGTGTGTACCATTCACTAGTCAATTTGGGTGCTCAAAGGATGTTCATGTGCTATCAAAATTAGTGCTTTGACAAGATGCTTGTCAAACCCTTAGGTAGAGGTCAAATTAAAACAAACAAGTAATAATAAATCTCATAAAGTCACTACACTCTCTTAACTTCACTTCCATACGGAGTGAGTAGTAGTATAGGATGAGTGGGTATTATTCCGACAAAGATTGTTTGGCAAGCAAGTATCGAGATTTACGAATCTTTGTATAGTTAAGAAAATTCAAATAATAGGAGATGAAACTACACTAATTAAAACCATAACTAAACTTAAGCAATTGAAATCTAAATTTAAACTAAATTATCTAATAAAGCAAGTAAATGGAGCTAAGAAACTATGTGATTGAGAAACTATTTAATCTACTCTAATAGAAGCAAGTAATTAAAACCACTTAATTCTACTCCAATTTAACTAAAATATGATTAGAATTAAAGAGCAAGTAGTTAACTTGACTAAAGAGACTATAAAATAGGTTATAAAGTTAGAAATTACCATCTCTAAACTAGAATTTGTAAAGAGCTAAACTTAAAATCTAAATATTTTAGGATTTTCGACAACTATAAAGAAAGTCCACTAAAAATTAATTAGAAACTAATGCAAAGAATTGAGCAAAATTCTTAACTAAAAAATATTAAATCAACAAGAATCCTAATTTCTCTGTGGAAGCTTGAAATGACATCAAAGAAATTTTCACCATTTAAACCAGAAAACTGTTGAACCCCAGTTATGTTAATCATGTTTTGATGATGAACAAATCATACTAATGGTTTGATATAAGTGTGCAGAAAAATAGGTAGGTTCGGACGCAAATGATCGTCCGAACAAAAACAACCACAAGACTTCACGGACGCAAATAACTGTCCGAGTGGCAGAGTTTCGGACGATGGTAATCGTCCGACACAAAGAATTTGAAGCAAGCCTTCTACGAAGAACAGTTGCATCTAGATGTGCTTTCAACTGTCTCTTATACACATCTAGATGTGTATAAGAGACAGGATGCAGCAAGAGTGCGTCCGAACAAACTAGCCGTCGGACGCAAGGTTTAGCGGCCGTCCAACGGTCCAACGGCTAGTTTGTTCGGACGCACTCTTGCATCGGCCGTCCGAAAGGTCCAACGGCTAGTTTTCCAGTAAACAGAAAATAGCCGTTGGGAAGTTGTTGAAAGCAATTTTTTGGCAACTATAAATACCCCTAGGTCTGAATTAATTAAAGAGAGACTTCTACATTGATTACAAATCTTTCTTGAGCTATTTGGGAGAAATAGTTGGTACAAGTGTTGTAATAGTGTAGGTAGTGAGAAAAGAGCTTAGAAGTGTAAGAGTTCTTCAAGTGTAAGAGTGGAGAGATAACAATTGTAACAAAGGGAGGTTGTGAGTGTAAAACTCTTGGCTCAACTAAAGGAAATTAGTGTGAGCAAGAGTGATCCTCATTTGTGTACAAGAGGTTATTGTCTCACCTACTTTGAAGAGACTTTTAGTGGCTGAACTTCAAGTTGTGAACTTGGTAGTTGCCTTGTAAATTAAAGAACAATAGTTTGAAGCTCAAGCTTGAGAAGCTAGGGAGTTTGGTTTGATTCTCTTAATCTCAATATTCTTATTTGTTCTTTAAGCTTAAATTATGTTGAATATCTATTGTATTCATTTGTGCTTAAGCTTTCATTTGGTGCATAAAGTTTGAATTTCTATTAAGCACATAAAAATGTTTGTTTTTAGAGACAACCTAATTCACCCCCCTCTTAGGTTGCTTTTGGGGCCAACAAAAACAAGTAAAAATTATATCTACTTCATGCTCAAGATTAACCCACTACAACTATGTAATAAAAATTTAAACATGCAAGAAATTAAAAACTAGATCTAAACGATAATTAAAGAGGACTAGTATTCAAATATAACTTAAGAGTCAAGCTATCCTATACTATTTTAAACTAATCTAAAATTACTAACTACACTACTTACTCTCTATCTTACACCTCTAAAGTAACTTAAATAGTTGAGTATTACACAAGGCAAAATAAGAAATTGGCTGCTAGAATATTATATAATTGCCATTACTACTTGTGCTGGAAGCGAGTCCATGTCGTGATCTAGAATAATTGAGATCGCGACATGGACCTCAAATTACATTTATTAACCCATTTCTGTGTCCACATCGCGAATTGGACTCTTCTTTCAACAACTCTTCAATTCCTCTCAAATTGCATTTTGATCCTTGCACTTTGTTCATTCCAACTTCCAACCTTTAATTTAGACCTACATAATATTAAACTAATTAAGTAATTTATTTAACTAAAATTTTAATCAAAACTTATCATATTTAACAATAAAAAAAAATATAAACATATAGTAAAGAAAGTAACTAAAATCTTCAATTAATTAACCAAAGTTCGGAATTTAAACTATCAAAATGCCATAATTTAGAGTAAAATAACTCTAGTTTACTAGAGTTATCACAACCCCAAACTTAGCATTTTGCTAGTCCTGAACAAAATAAAAATTAAAAAGAACCTACGAACAATTAACCACAAAAACACCACCAAAATCGACGAAACACTTGATGAGTTATGGATGTTCTTAGAACAATTAAGTAATCTCTCAAGGAACTTTGAATACTATATGATGAGTGAAGTATTTAATTTAGGAATCAATCCAAGTTTACAAATTTTTTGAAAACAAGCACAAGTTCATTTGCTACACAAGATTTCAAGTCACTGAGAATTATTATTTTCAAAAGAATTACCAAACGTTTTAGTTTTATTCATTTGAAACATTATTTGTTTCTCAAATCACAAATATCATGGAATGAGTCAATTATCCCAACTAGGTCGCCTGAAAATAGAAGTTCATTTAGGAATCTACTTAAATGCAATTGTCACACAATTTGGGAATAGACCTCTAATAAGGAATAAGTAATACGAGATCAATGATAAGTATTACAAACATTTACTCCTTAACTTTTTGGTATACTAAAATGCAATTCCTAATGGCTTAATTTGGAGAAACAACATGAGTACATGTCGGAATCCCATACTTGCCTTATTACTACTCTAATAGCTTATTTCGGAAAACCAACATGGGTACATGTTGGAATCCCGTACTCGCCTTATTACTAGCAACAAATTTTTTTTTTCGAAGACGGCCCCAGAAATCAAGGAAAATGAGTGAAATGTACTTAAAATTAATCTCAAATACCAATTATTCACGAATTAGAAGAACATTCCCAATGCAAACACACAAAATGTCCCAATTTCCTTCTATTTCATTTAACTCACTTTTTCCAAAAGATAAATCGGCTAACAAAATAGTATAAGTGAATTGATCAAAAATAGTATTTCAAATAAAATTTCCTTAAATTTTAGTATTTTTTTTGAAAAATAGTAATGCCAAGTTTTTGAAATCTTTATGTTGCAAAAGACTACTCACTCACACTTAAATTCATGAAATGACTCAATCAAATGCTTCAATCATATAATATTGTACGTCAAAAGCCATCATCATCCAGTACTTATTTGATCACTTTTCCATCCACTAGTCATCAAGTCACATCAATACACATAAAATAACTATTTCCAACACGAGAAATAGACACCCCCAAACTTGTTTCTTTTATTCAAATTGATGAATAACTCATCCTTCCATTCACCCGAGTTCATCTTTATTTAAATCCGAACTTAAAGACATAGCAACAATTATGCAAGAACTACATAAACTATGACAAAATTTTAATCTAGCAATTAATACCAAGTGAAAGTACTAGGGGCACTTAACTAAGCCATTTATCTAATCAATAAAACTCTATAAAAATCAATATCCAAATCAAGTTATCAACAATTGCAAACAGGCATCAGCTCAAGGCCCTTAGCCACTCTACTATTATTAGTCAATGAAAATGACCAAAAATCACACCAAGTATTCAACAAAGTAATTGTCAAAATGATCTAATCCATGAAGCACTAAAAAGATATCTACTTGGCATCAACTTAAGGCCATTAGCCAATCTACTTAAAAACTAAAATATCCCACAATAAAATACTATAGATAAGAGTAATTAAAACTAAATGTGTTAAATAATGAAAAACAAGAGAAATTGCTCATCTTCATCAGCATCAAGGAGAAGAAGAAGTCTTATAAATCTAAAATCCTGCTTGTATCAAAATCACAATTGGATTTATATTGGGTTTTCCAAATTGCGATTTGGCTTGATCTCGAAATCGCGATATGGGTTTTGAGATGGCGATTTGGCTAGTCTCGAAATTGTGATTATTGAAATATGAATTCAAGTGAAATTTTTGCCTTTGCAGAAGTTCAAGTTTGATGTCGCGATTTGGGTTCCCAAATCGTCATTTCACCCAAATGACCAAAATACCCTCCAGATGTCTTTTCATAGACGAATTTTGTACATTCTCACACCTAGGATTTACATATACAACATATACCGCTGTCAAGGGGCAATATGGAGATCCAAATCGCAATTTGGAAATCCAAATCGGGATTTGGAGCCGAACTTCTACAAAGTTTATTTTCGACACTTAGCCAAAATTTCTCCTCTCTTCATCCCTTTTCTTCAAGTCCATGTACAACCTACAAACACAAAATTAACAAGTTAAGATGAAATTTCACTCATTCTTCAGCACAATTTATTCAATTAAAAAAACATATTTTTAGGGTAAAATTCTGAATAACCTAATGCAAACCAAATTACTCAAAATCAAACTAATTAAAAATAACTTCAAAAGGAAATAATAACAACTAAATTAAAGACTTGGGTTGCCTCCCAAAAACCGTTCTTTTGTAGTCACTAGCTTGACTATGGCATGGGTGTTCATTCCAAGCACTTGAGGATGGTCGACCATCCTTTTTCTTTTAATCTCCACGAAAAAAGTTTGATGCCCTTTGTCTTTATGAGTAAAGCTGGATTTTCGATTCTCCCGTGCACAATCCTTTCTTCCAAGCTTAGACATCGCTAATGCCCCAATTAGCGTCTTCAATTATTTCTCAAACCATTTTCTTTTCTTTCTGCAAATTTTCAACTCCTTGACATCACCAGTTTACCGATCCTTTGCAAAAATCTCTTGATCTTTCGTCAAATCACATCCCTTATCGGGTAGTTTTTCCTTCAATTCATTTCTCAAATCTTCTTTTATTTCCAACACATTCTTGAGTAAATTGCCTTGGTTAACTTCTTCTATTTTGCTCCTCATTTGACCTAGCAATGAAAGAATTAAGAGATTGGTTAGCACATTTTTCTTCAACAATGGGAATATTATCATTACATTTAAACACATCAAATTCAATTGATTCATTTTCAACTTGTAAAACCAACTTTTCTTTGTTCACATCAATTAATACATAGGCAGTTGACAAGAATGGCATCCTAGAATCAATGAAATCTCACTCTTTTCACTCGTATCTAGCACCAAGAAATTAATGGGAAATACCAACTTTTCAACTTGAACAAGCCCATCCTCTAACAAGCCATATGGTTTCCTCTCGGATAAATCCACCAATTGGAGTGTGATATTAGTTGGCTTGACATTGTTGATCCCTAATGTCACGCCCCAAAAAGGGGACCGTAACACGCCGCACTAATGGCACACCGCTCCAAAGCGCAAGGCACAAACGAACAGAGCAACAAACTTAACCGCAATGTAATAGAACCATCAAACCATTTCTTAACTATAAAACCGACAATATTTTATTTTACACAAAAAATACGAATTACAAAATTCCTTCTTAGTACAAAAGATGCTACAACAAAAACAAAGTTCATCAATACAAAACCTATCTAATACACTACCCCTCTCCAAACAAAAGAGAAGCTTGGCAGATTATCCGCAGAGTCCTACCAGCGGTCTCTTATAACATCTAGATGTGTATAAGAGACAGAAAGCATAGCGAACAAATCCAAGTACGCTTCAATCCGGAATATAATAAAATAGCATGAGTATCTTTTAGGCTCAAAGGTATGACCTACAGTACTAGTCAGATCTAGTAATGTACTACACCTACTAGTCTGACCGGGATGTCACGCCCCAAAAACGGGACCGTAACACGCCACGCTAATGGCACACCGGTCCAAAGCACAAGGCACAAACGAATAGAGCAACAAACTTAACCGCAATGTAATAGAACCATCAAACCATTTCTTAACTATAAAACCGAATATTTCATTTTACACAAAAAATACGAATTACAAAATTCCTTCTTAGTACAAAAGATGCTACAACAAAAACAAAGTTCATCAATACAAAACCTATCTAATACACTACCCCTTTCCAAACAAAAGAGAAGCTTGGAAGATTATCCGCAGAGTTTTGACTATGTTTGTGGAATCTGGAGAAAATCTAAAAGCTGCTAACGCGGTGGAGAGTCAAAAACGAGCACACCTAATTTGAAGAAAATTATAAATCACGTGGGGTGAGCATAACTAGCTCAGTGGATATCATAAAAGCTCTTCAAATAGGGCCAAGCATTTCGATAAAAAGAAAACATAAAGATAATAACATTTGCGAAAAACCATAGTCATGAAGCAGTTTCTAAAATGTCTCATGCCATTTAAACGTCAATAAACCATAATCATAAGTAGTTTCTAAAATGTCTCATGCCATTTAAACGTCAGGCATGTCCAAAACATAGTCAAAAAGATCCAATCATTTCAAAACATAGTATGCTAAAGCATAGCGTAGCCAAAAAGATCCAATCATTTCAAAACATAGTATGCTAAAGCATAGCGAACAAATCCAAGTACAGTTTCAATCCAGAATATAATAAAATAGCATGAGTATCTTTTAGGCTCAAAGGTATGACCTACAGTACTAGTCAGATCAAGTAATCTACCACACCTACTAGTCTGACCGGGAGGTCAAGTTATCCCAGCACAAGACCCCGTAGTCAAATAGTTTCATAACAGTCATAGCAGTCACCATGGCGTCCCATGGATGACTATAGAACCGGTTCTCCCCAAATCAAATATTTCCAAACACATCCAAAATTATATACCTAGGTCACCTATGAGCCAAAACAGTTATAAAATGCTTTCATATCAAAAGAGTTTGCAAACATATCAATTGATTAACATAAAATAACTTGGTCCCGATTTCATATGTAATAGTTCTAAAACTTGGTAAAAGTGCAGTTCCAAACATCATACACATTTTAAAATCCATCCAAACATATTTCGAAAGTCGTTAAACAAAATACAAGTGGAAGAGGGTCTATGTTACCCACCTATCAAAGCAAAAACTGAACAAATGATCACTGAACGCGATCGCCGGCGGTAGGTGGCGTGGTACCTAAAACAGATATAAGAGGACTCTTAGAAGAGATGTAGAAGTTAAAGAATGACTAGGGAAGCGAAAACGACGCGAAACAATAGAAAACGACACCAACAGCTCTATGGTCAAAAATGACCTTTTCACAATTTCTGACCAACTTTGACAAGCTAAAACCCCAGTCAAAACACTTAGTTAACCCCTCAAATTCGTATTACAGCTAGATTAGGAGATAATAAGCTCAGTTTTCCAGAAAAACCGAAAAACTTCGCCTCTCCCTAGGCTATAATTAGGCTATCCTCCCTGCCAATAAAATCCAATTTCAAGGTATTCAAGGGACCTTGGTTTCAACCCAACTCAAAACAACATATTCAACCAACCAACAAAATCCATTTCCAAGGTATTCAAGGGACCTTGGTTACAACCCAACTCAAAACAACATATTCAACCAACAAAATCCGTAAACGGAAAGATTCACCGGAGCAATAGCCGGGACTATATCAATAGCATTCCACAACAATCCATACCCCATAACCACTACAATAACTCTATTATAACATTAGAGACAACCTATAAGAGAATTCCTCTTTACTACCAAACTGAAATTTTTACCGATTAGCCACACGCATGATTCACACAACATGCTTCCTATCCAACCAACTACCAAGGAAACACTTAAAACCATCAAAAGATCATTAAAGATCCTTCAAACATAACCAATTATCCAAATTATCCTAGTTGCGCCAAACTTCCGCTTACTTACAAAATGAAGGGAAATCAATTCCACTTGGTTTCAAGTCTCAATTCGTATCCAAACTAACCTTAAAACACTCCTAAAACATCATTATGTGCATAGACATAAGCATTCATAGCATAACACTCTAGGCCACATATGGAAGACTAAACCCTAACTCATAATCATAGTAAAGTTTGTTAAAAATCAACCCCAATCACTTTCCAACCTCCAAAACACTAAAAACAATCTAGATAACATACATAAATCAACACATATAAGGCTGCAAAGAGGGTTTTCTCAGCCATAAAGAATCCTACAAAACTTGAAATTAAAGCTTGGATCATAAAGCCCATAAGCCATAAATGCTAAAATACATAAAATCTTACCGTTCCAAGTGATTTCTACTTGAAATCCAAGAAAATTTTTGGGGCAAATGGAGGAAGAATTTTGGCTGCTGCTGGGAAAAAATGAGGAAGAAACAACAAGAAGAAGACTTAAAAAAACTTCCAAAGTTGACCCAAATAGTACCCAATTGACCAAATAGTCTCCAAGTTGACTAATTAACCCAAAAACTAATTTTTTTTTTGCTACTAAATTAACATTATAAATCAGCCATCAAACAACACTCACACATCACAATGCACTAATTACACATAGTCCAATTTGACCCGTTTACCCGCCGGAACCGAAATCGCGTAAATCGAAAAATTTGCCGAATTGAAAAACGAATAAGTTGAAGTACTTTATGACTAAAAATAATATGAAAAACATTTTAAACCAATTAAAATCAAAGAACAAGGCTATTAAAATACTGGGTTTCACACGGGAGGTCAAGTTATCCCATCACAAGACCCCGCAGTCAAATAGTTCATAACAGTCACAGCAGTCACCATGGCGTCCCATGTCCAGATGACTATAGAACCTTGCTCCCAAATCAAACATTTCCAAACACATCCAAAATTATATACCAAGGTCACCTATGAGCCAAAACAGTCATAAAATGCTTTCATATCAAAAGAGTTTGCAAAAATATCAATTGATTAACATAAAATAGCTTGGTCCCGATTTCATATGTAATAGTTCCAAAACTTGGTAAAGTGCAGTTCCAAACATCATACACATTCTAAAATCCATCCAAACATATTTCGAAAGTCATTAAACAAAATACAAGTGGAAGAGGGTCTATGTTACCCACCTATCAAAGCAAAAACTGCACAAATGATCACTGAACGCGATCGACGGTGATAGGTGGCGTGGTACCTAAAACAGATATAAGAGGACTCTTAGAAGAGATGTAGAAGTTAAATGTTGACTAGGGAAGCATGTTTGGGTGTATTAGAGATGTGTATGATATTTTGAGCTGGGTTGGTAAAAAATGACCTTTCTTGAATACCTGGGAGACAGGACAAGCTGATGTTGGTTGGTTGAATAGTTTAGTTGACCCTGGGATGTAATCAAGGTCTACACATCTAGTACCTGTCTCTTATACACATCTGATTTATTCGCCTCTCCTATGACTATAAGTAGGCTATCCTCCCTGCCAACAAAATCCAATTCCAAGGTATTCAAGGGACCTTGATTACATCCCAACTCAAAACAACATATTCAACCAACCAACAAAATCCATTTCCAAGGTATTCAAGGGACCTTGGTTACAACCCAACTCAAAATAACATATTCAACCAACCAACAAAATCCATAAACGGAAAGATTCACCGGAGCAATAGCCGGGACTATATCAATAGCATTCCACAACAATCCATACCCCATAACCACTACAATTAACTCTATTACAACATTAGAGCAACAGCCTATGATGTTGGATGGTTGTTTACTACCAAACTGATGTTTTTACCGATTAGCCACACGCATGATTCAAACATGCTTCCTATCCAACCCACTACCAACGAAACACTTTAAAACCATCAAAAGATCATTAAAGATCCTTCAAACATAACCAATTATGCAAATTATCCTAGTTGCGCCAAACTTCCGCTTACTTACAAAATGAAGGGAAATCAATTCCACTTGGTTTCAAGTCTCAATTCCTATCCAAACTAACCTTAAAACACTCCTAAAACATCATTATGTGCATAGACATAAGCATTCATAGCATAACACTCTAGGCCACATATGGAAGACAAAACCCTAACTCATAATCTTAAAATTTGTAATCTAACCATGGAAAGTTGTTAAAAATCAACCCCAATCACTTCCCAACCTCCAAAACACTAAAAACAACCCATAACATACATAAATCATAACTTATAAGGCTGAAAAGAGGGTTTTCTCAGCCATAAAGAATCCTACAAAACTTGAAATTAAAGCTTGGATCATAAAGCCCATAAGCCATAAATGCTAAATTACATAAAATCTTACCTTCCAAGTGATTGGGGCTTGACATCCAAGAAAATTTTTGGGGGAAAATGGAGGAAGAGGAGTCGGCTGCTGCTGGGAAGAAATGAGGAAGAAACAACAAGAAGAAGACTTAAAAAAAAACTTCCAAAGTTGACCCAAACAGTACCCAAGTTGACCAAATAGTCTCCAAGTTGACTATTTGACCCAAAAACTAATTGTTGCTACTAAATTCGTCATTTTTTCTGATTGTACATCAGATGTCATAAGAGACAGGTCAGGCACCTTGATGGACTAATTACACTTACTCCAATTTTTGATTTATATGTTCTGTGAATTGCATATGTCATGTCTCTTTCACGTAGGAGATAACTATAGCTCCTCAATGTTATATCTTGTCGATCCAAGATCCTCTCCGGAACCTCCTCGTATGTCGTGTCCTCCCGATCTACTAAAGGTTCATGGCTCAACACATGAGAGGATCGGGATATACCTCAGGTCAACTGAGAGACATGGAAGGTATTATGAACTCTAGACAACTCCGGAGGCAAAGCCAATTGGTATGCCAAATCACCAACCTTGTTCAACACCTCATAGGGGCCTATATAGCGTGGACTCAACTTTTCACCTTTCCCAAACCTAGCTACCCCTTTAGTCGGCGATACTTTCACAAACACTTTATCCCCAACCGCAAACTCCATTGGCTTTCTCTTGCGATCCGCCCAGCTCTTCTGACGATCTTGAGCCACTTTCAAATTCTGACGAACAATAACAATTTTATCAATCATTGCCTGAATCAAATCTGGGCCCTCCAAGGATCTCTCGCCAACTTCTATCATCCCAATGTAAAGGTGATCTACACTTACGACCGTACAAAGCCTCAAATGGTGCCATACCGATTTCCCAAGGATAGCTGTTATTATCACAACGTGGTCGGTATAATTTTTTGAGGCTTTGGTGCCTTCCTGGAAGTCTATGGCACAAGCTCTCAACATATCCTCCAATGTCTGAATAGTACGCTCAGATTGGCCATCTGTCTTAGGATGATAAGCAGTACTAAGACTCAAAGTTGTGCCACAAGCTCTTTGGTAGGTTGTCCAGAACCTGGATACAAACCTGGGATCGCGATCAGAAATAATGCTCTTAGGCACACCGTGCAAACGGACAATTTCCTGATCATATAACTTCACTAATGACTCCAAAGTAGCGGTCACCTTCATCGGTAAGAAATGGGCGGACTTTGTTAGGCGGTCAACAATCACCCATATACTGTCATTACCTCGCCTAGTCCGTGGTAACCCATGTACAAAATCCATAGTAATATGTTCCCATTTCCACTCCGTAGTATTAGTATCTCCAATGATCGTAGTAAACCGCTGGGCCTTTGGTGTTCAGCCTTAACCTGCTGACACATCAAACATCTCGCCACAAACTCAGCTATCTCTCTTTTCATTCCAAGCCACCAAAATCTCATTTTCAAGTCCCTATACATGTTCGTACCCCCAGGATGAATAGATAAGCGCGAAGAGTGAGCTTCTTTCATCAGTTCTCTTTTCAATTTAGAGTCGTTCGGCACACATAAACGTCTGTCTCGCCACAAGCTACCATCAGCTCTAACCTGAAACTCTGAGGTCTCACCATTCTGTACTTTCATCATTACTTTCCGTAGCTCAAATGGGAACATATTACTGGTCTATAAGAGACATGGGTTACCAGATGTGTAGGCGAGGTAGGTGGTATATGGGTGATTGTTGACCGCCTAACAAAGATGTGTATAAGAGACGTTTTCCATTGTTGTGGAATAGTCCTTCATATAGCTCCTGTCTCTTATGCCTCATATTAAGCTCTTTTTGAGTGAAGTGGTACTTCAGACTTTGATGTCTCTTATACACATCTAGATGTGTATAAGAGACAGGTTATGCCTCCAGGTTGGGAGAGCAAACACGATCACAGCTAACTCCAGGTCATGAGTAGGATAATTCGATGAGTCTTGAAGGCTCGACGCTAATAGGTGTCACCTTATCTCCTTGCATCAAAACACAACCCAAACCACTCTGAGACAGCATCTTAGATGGTTTGGGTAGCGTGGTAGGTCTAGGCCAATCAACAATGGCCTCAATCTTCTTGGGATCTACAGAAACCCCTTCCTCTGACACCACATGACCCAAAAATGCAACACTCCGAAGCCAAAACTCGCATTTGCTAAGGTTACCATACAACTGCTCTTTCCTCAACAAGCTCAAAACTGCTCGCAAATGCTCAGCATGAGCCTCCTCGCTCGAAGAATAAACCAGGATATCATCGATGAAGACACATACATCAAGATAGTCCTTGAACACCCTATTCATCAACTCCATAAAGGTTGCAGGGGCGTTAGTTAAATCAAAAGGCATAACCAAAAACTCGTAGTGGCCATAGCGAGTCCGAAAAGCTGTCTTAGGTACATCCTCTTCCTTCAGCTTGATGATATCCGGACAGCAAATCAATCTTAGAGAAGTACCCGTTTTCAGAAGCTGATCAAACAAGTCATCAATCCGTGGCAAAGGGTATTTATTCTTCACAGTTACCCTATTAAGCTCACGGTGTAGTCAATGCAAAGTCTCAAACTACCATGTTTCTTCCGAACAAATAAGACCGGTGCTCCGCAAGGTGAAACACTTGGACGAATGAATTTCTTGTCCAAGAGTTCTTGAAGCTGCTCCTTCAACTCCTTTAGCTCCGCAGGTGCTCTGATACTGTACTGAGCCTTTGAAATTGGTGCCACCCCTGGCTCTAAGCAAATCTCAAAATCGACAACCCGCGACGGAGGTAAACCTGGCAGCTCCTTGGGAAACACGTCCGGAAATTCCCTAACCACTAGGATATCCTCAATGCCTGGCTCTACTTTATCAGAGTCTATCACATAAGCCAAATAGCTCTCACAACCCCTATCTAAGGCCTTAAACGCCTTCACTGCTGATATAATCGGAATCTTGTCTTCGGCTTCTCTTATATTCCCAGAAAGATGTGTATAAGAGACAGGCATGATAAGTCTCAGGTACCTCTCTTTACAATCAATCGTCGCACCATTAGCCGCCAACCAATCCATACCCAAAACTTATAGTTAAATCAAAGTCGGTTATCGGTAACTGAATAAGGTCAGCCTCAAACTTCCTATCACAAAACTCTAACCGACAACCTTCCAAAATAAACCTAGACTCTATAACCTTCCCGTCCGGGGTCCCCACTCTATAAGGATCCTCTAACCATCTAGGTTTATCGGACAGACATCTAAGAAAACATCTAGCTACAAATGAAGGTGATGCCCCACAATCAAATAAAGCATAAGCAGGTGGGGAACATAGACTTTGATCGTATGGATCTGAATCGGTATACACATCTGCTGCTGACTCAACGCATGCACCCTCACCTGAGTCCTCCGCCTCTTGTCCTCAGGCGGACCACCCTGCACTCCACTAGTCTGCCCTCGATTTGGTGTGACCTTAGGACAATCTCTGATCAAATGGCCGCGCTCGCCACACTTAAAGCTAGCTCCAGTCCTCCAATAACACTCCCCAGAGTGTAGTCGACCACAAGACCGGCATGGCGGCGATCTGCCACCGACTGAGATCTCTGAGGCTGGCTCCAAACTGAAGAAGAAACAGAAGAACCTGTCGACGGACCCCTCCTAGGGAAACTGTGTATAAGAGACCACGACTCCTACTCCCAGCTGGAGGTGCTAAAGTCCCTGTCCGGGCCGACTGTCCACGCGACTGAGACTGAGGCTGAGACTGAAATGGTCGGCTAGTCTGGCCTGTCTGTGCTGGCGCAGAGCTCTGACCCCTCTGAAAGGTATCCCGATCTCTCCTCACGCCTCGCTCCGAATCCAGCTGAATGGCTAGATTATACATCTCCTCATAAGTCTGGGGACGACCCACTATCAGCTCTCTCCGAAGCTCAGCTCTAAGACCCTTCCGGAAATGATACATACGCTGCTTTAAGATGATATCTCCCAAGTCACAGGCTGTCTCGGTGTGGGCAACGTAGCCTCAACGGTCTGCCACCACTTGGCCGCCTCAGCAACCAAGAAAGGAATAGCCATAGATGTCCGTGACTCCACCGGAATCTGAAATAACTCAAAATCCCTCTCTATCTCGCCCATCCATGACTCCGCCTTAAGCGGATCCGGAGCCCCATCAAACGTAGGTAGCCCGGCCTTCTTGAGCGTCTGAAACCTGTCTCTTATAGAGGCTCGGCACAGTAGGACCCTCAGCCTGGGGAGCGTCCAGCTGGTAGCTATTGCTCCAGGAGAATCTGTAGTCGAGTCAGCTTCAGAGAGTCACGACCTCTAGAACCAATACGCGTCCTAGACGGCATACTAGCTGATAAGAGTCAAAGACAGAATCATAAGCAAAGAATAACTCTTCAAGAATCAACAAAAGAGGTACAACAAAGATTACATAAGCAAGGACCTCTCAAAACCCCCCAAAACAAGTCAATCAATAACTCCAGGTCAAAGAATTCCACAGATCCTGTAATGCCGCGAACAAAACAGAATCTTATATAATTCTAAGCCCGAGCACATCGATTTAAACCTCGCAAGACTCATCGAATACCTATTACTGGACTTAGGATTCAAACCTATGCTCTGATACCACTCAATGTCACGCCCCAAAAACAGATTGGAGACCGCTGCGCTATTAGCTCACCCCACCAAAGCGCAAGGCACAAACGAACAGAGCAACAAATTTAACCGCAATGTAATAGAACCATCAAAGATTTCTTAACTGTATAAGAGACAGGTCTTGGATACACATTTGTATGTGGATTACAAAATTCCTTCTTAGTTCAGAATCTTTTATGATATCCAAATTTTAATTTCTTAGATTGAGGTGATGTCTAATATACACATCTAGATGTGTATAAGAGACAGGACTAGATCACCTAGTACTGTAGACGTCATAGATTTGAGCCTAATACACATCTGGATGTACTTAAGAGACAGCCTGAATGCGGGGGAGAGAAAAAATGAGTATAAGAGAAAAATTATAAATCTCGTGGGGTGAGCATAACTAGCTCAGTGGATATCATAAAAGTTCTTCAAATGGGGCCAAGCATTGCGATAAAAAGAAAACTTAAAGATAATAACATTTGTTAAAACCATAGTCATGAATCAGTTTCTAAAATGTCTCATGCCATTTAAAAGTCAATAAACCATAATCATAAGTAGTTTCTAAAATGTATCATGCCATTTAAACGTCAGGCATGTCCAAAACATAGTCAAAAGATCCAATCATTTCAAAACATAGTATGCTAAAGCATAGCGAACAAATCCAAGTACAGTTTCAATCCGGAATATAATATATCATGCTATTTTATTATATTCCGGAATTTCAATTTGTTCAATTGGCAAGAATGAACAACGAAGATGGTCCTAGATGAGCCAAAACAGTCATAAAATGCTTTCATATCAAAAAAGTTTGCAAAAATATCAATTGATTAACATAAAATAGCTTGGTCCCGATTTCATATGTAATAGTTCCAAAACTTGGTAAAAGTGCAGTTCCAAACATCATACACATTCTAAAATCCATCCAAACATATTTCGAAAGTCATTAAACAAAATACAAGTGGAAGAGGGTCTATGTTACCCACCTATCAAAGCAAAAACTGCACAAATGATCACTGAACGCGATCGCGGGAGATAGGTGGATCGCAACGTGGTATCTAAAACAGATATAAGAGGACTCTTAGAAGAGATGTAGAAGTTAAAGAATGACTAGGGAAGCGAAAACGACGCTAAACGATAGAAAACGACACCAACAGCTCTTTGGTCAAAAATGACCTTTTCACAATTTCTGACCAACTTCGACACAGCTAAAACCCCAGTCAAAACACTTAGTTAACCCCTCAAATTCGTATTACAGCTGGATTAGGAGAGCTGTCAGTTTTCCAGAAAAACCGAAAACTTCACTTCTCCCTAGACTATAAGTAGGCTATCCTCCCTGCCAACAAAATCCAATTTCAAGGTATTCAAGGGACCTTGGTTACAACCCAACTCAAAACAACATATTCAACCAACCAACAAAATCCATAAACGGAAAGATTCACCGGAGCAATAGCCGGGACTATATCAATAGCATTCCACAACAATCCATACCCCATAACCACTACAATTAACTCTATTACAACATTAGAGCAACAACCTATGGTTGGAATATCCTCTTTACTACCAAACTGAAATTTTTACCGATTAGCCACACGCATGATTCAAACATGCTTCCTATCCAACCCACTACCAACGAAACACTTAAAACCATCAAAAGATCATTAAAGATCCTTCAAACATAACCAATTATCCAAATTATCCTAGTTGCGCCAAACTTCCGCTTACTTACAAAATGAAGGGAAATCAATTCCACTTGGTTTCAAGTCTCAATTCCTATCCAAACTAACCTTAAAACACTCCTAAAACATCATTATGTGCATAGACATAAGCATTCATAGCATAACACTCTAGGCCACATATGGAAGACAAAACCCTAACTCATAATCTTAAAATTTGTAATCTAACCATGGAAAGTTGTTAAAAATCAACCCCAATCATGAATTAACCTCCAAAACACTAAAAACAACCCATAGTATTATAAATCAAGACATATAAGGCTGCAAAGAGGGTTTTCTCAGCCATAAAGAATCCTACAAAACTTGAAATTAAAGCTTGGATCATAAAACCCATAAGCCATAAATGCTAAAATACATAAAGTCTTACCTTCCAAGTGATTCCTACTTGAAATCCAAGAAAATTTTTGGGGGAAAATGGAGGAAAGAATTTCGGCTGCTGCTAGGAAGAAATGAGGAAGAAACAACAAGAAGAAGACTTAAAAAAACTTCCAAAGTTGACCCAAATAGTACCCAAGTTGACCAAATAGTCTCCAAGTTGACTATTTGACCCAAAAACTAATTTTTGCTACTAAATTATCATTTTTTTTCTGAATAATTCTGCCATCATACAACACTCACACACCACAATGCACTAATTACACTTAGTCCAATTTTTGACCCGTTTACCCGCCGGAACCGAAATCGCGTAAACCGAAAAAATTTGCCGAATTGAAAAACGAATAAGTTGAAGTACTTTATGACTAAAAATAATATGAAAAATATTTTAAACCAGTTAAAAATCAAAGAACAAGGCTAGTAAAATACTGGGTTTCACACCTAATTAAGTGTGTCTAGATGGCCTTTGGCATAATATTTATGCTTGCCCCTAAATCACAAAGCGATCGATGCAACGTTTTTCCTCCAATATCCACCGGTATTAGAAAACTACCGGGATCTTTGAGTTTAGGGGGTAGCCTCCTTTGAATAATGGCACTACACTTAGTATCAAGGCATTCTTTCTCATCATTATCCCACTTTCGCATTCATGCCAAAAAATCTTTCATGAAACAAGCATAGTTAGGCATCTTGGTGAGGACATCAATTGAAGGAATGTTAACATTAATCCTTTTGAACAAATCCAAGAAGTGGTTGAATTGCTTCTCTTTTTCCTCCTTTCTTCGATCAATGAGCCTTTGATGGAATGACACTTTTATCGATGAATCCATCTTCAAAGGTTCTTCCACATGCTTCTTCTTGGATATCTTGATCTCACCCTTTTGTTCCTCCTTGTCATCATCACCAATAACTTCCATTTCATTCTCAATTACCTTAGACTTTTGTTCTTTACTTCTGATGCTCTTTCCACCTTTTTCTTCTCATTAGGTTCCACCAACTCTTTTCCATTCCTTAAGGTTATGGCATGGCATCGTTCTTTCGGATTTGGAATAGAATCACTCAAAAATGCCCCAACAGGTCTTTCGTTGTTCATTCTTGCCAATTGAGCCAATTGAAATTCCAAATATCTTGCCGAAGCTTTCAAATTCTCAAAATCTCTCCTCTTTTTTTTCCTTTCCAACTTTCTTCTCAAATACTCCGCTTCTCTTTTCCAACCATCTTCACATACATTTTCCCTTGGAACAAATTGGTCATTATACATAGGTTAGGAAGAATTTGCATATTGGAATGGAGGTTGTGGATGTTGATTTGTACATGGAGGGGTAGGGAAAGATTGATAGAATTGGATTGAAAATTTCTTTGATGTGGTGGTTGACAGGGTCTAGATGAGGAATTTGAAACTTGATTGTGTTCAAAATTTTGAGGTGGGGAATTTGGTTGATAGGGAGGATTGGATTAATTATGCAACTTGGTATTGCTCCATGAAAAGTTGGGATGATTCCTCCAAGAGGGATTATATATGTTCCCATCAACTCCGGATGGATTCCTTGGAAAAGATGATTGATTAGACACATAGTTAAGTTGCTCATTGTACCCATAAGGCATTTCACATTGTCTATTTATTGACCACTTCCACAACAATCACATACCATGGGTAGTTGGGTTGGAAAAGAAGACATTGCATTCACACTACTCGATTTTCATAAGTTCTTGAACTCTTTTGCAACATTGTCCATCACATTCATAAACATACTTTATTGTGCCAAAAGAGCATCTTTCATATTTAAATTTGATACCCCATTATGTGCACTAGTTTGATTGGGTTGGTGTTGAGCTATTGGTAAAGTCATTGGTCCATGATAATAATAATTGTAGGCCATCCTATTGAGCAATTCTTGACCTTCCTCCGGTGACTTGTAAGATATGAAACCATTGGCAGAGGCATCCACTATTGATTTCGTCTCTTGTGTGGTCAACCCATTGTAGAAGGTTTGAATTTGAAGCCATAATGGAATCGCATGATGAGGACATTTCCTTAGCAAATCCTTAAACTGTTCCCAAGCCTCTCCTAAGCTCTTACCAATATCTTACTTAAAGGATGTAATTTTATTCCTCAATTTCGCGGTCCCTGAAGGTGGAAAATATTTTTCCAAGAATTCTTGAGTAAGTTGATTCCAAGAGGTAAACGTCCCTTAGGCATGAGATTAAAGCCAAGATTTTGCCCTATCCCTTAGAGAGAAATGAAATACTCTCATTCTTACACAATCCGGGTGCACACCATTGAATTTAAACGTGTCTAAAACCTCTCAAAGTTTATTAGGTGTGTGTATGGATCTTTATTGGGACCACCCCCAAACATTGCCTGAGCTTGTAGTATTTGTATCAAAGCAGGCTTAACCTGAAAATTGTCTGCTTGCACGAGCATCCGTGCAAAGCCGGAATTTACCCCATCAAAACTCGGCACGACATATTCTCTTTCAACGGTCTTCCATTCACATTTATGTCATTCCAATTTCCGTAACCACCCATTCCATTATTTCTGACAACCTTTTCTTCGTTATTCCCAATGATCAAATTCTTTGATTTTGATTAGCATTTGCCATTTCAATTCTCTCTTACTCTTGTTGTACTCTTCTAAACATCCAGATTTCCCTTAACTCTTTTTCTCTTTCTTCGTCCAAGCAAATAAACGGTCCTTTGTCTCTTCCTACCATGCACCACAAAAGCCGAAAACAAGTAATCAATTCAAGTGCCAAGACAATTCAACAAGAAGAATTACCAACATAAACAATTAAACAAAATTAACAACTACATTAAACCAAAGTGCTTAATATACACAACCTGTAAAGCGCTCAATACTGCAGAATACTAAGGACAATCCCAGGCAACGGTGCCAAAAACTTGTCAAGCCCTTAGGTAGAGGTCAAATTAAAGCAAACAAATAATAATAAATCTCATAAAATCTCTACACTCTACCTCATTCTGCTTTCGAAAGGATACAGAGTTGGTAATAGTATAGGATGAGTGGGTATCATTCCCACGAAGATTGTTTAGCAAGCGAGTACCGAGATTTACGAATCTTTGTATAGTTAAGCGAATTCAAATAGCAGGAGATGAAACTACACTAATTAAAACCATAATTAAACTTAAGAAATTGAAATCTAAATTTAAACTAAATTATCTATTAAACCAAGTAAATGGAGCTAAGTAACTATGAAATTGAGAAACTATTTAATCTACTCTAATGGAAGCAAGTAAATAAAAGCACTTAATTATACTTTAATTTTACTAAAATAGGATTAGAATTAAACAGCAAGTAGTTAGCCCAACTAAAAAGACTATAAAAGAGGTTATAAAGCTAGAAATTACCATCTCTAAACTAGAATTTGTAAAGAGCTAAACTTAAAATCTAAATATTTTAGGATTTTCGACAAAAATAAAGAAAATCCACTAAAAAATTAACTAGAAATTAATTCAAGCAATTGAAAATTCTTAACTAAAAAGCACTAAATCAACAAGAACCCTAATTTCTCTATGGAAGCTTGAAATGAAAGCAAAGAAATTTTCATCAATTTAAACTAGAAAGCAAGTAAAACTTATATCTACTTGAAGCTAATGATTAAGCCACTACAACTATGTAATCAAAATTTAAACTTGCAAGGAATCAAAAACTAGATCTAAAGGACAATTAAAGAGGTCTCGTATTCAAATATAACTTAAGAGTCAAGCTACCCTATACTACTCTAAACTAATCTAAAATTACTAACTACACTACTTACTCTCTATCTTACACCTCTAAAGTAGCTTAAATAGTGGAGTATTACACAACGCAAAATTAGAAATTGGCTGCTAGAATATTACAGAATTGCCATTACTACTTATGTTGGAAGCGAGTCCATGTTGCGATCTAGAATAATTGAGATTGCGACACGGATCTCAAATTACATTAACCCATTTCTGTGTCCAGGTCGCAATTTGGAATAATCCAGATTGAGTATTATACGATTTTGACTCATCTTCCAGCCACTCTATAATTCCTCTAAATTTGCATTTTGGTCCTTGCACTTTGTTCATTCTAGCTTCCAATCTCTAATTTAGACTTGCATAATATTAAACTAATTAAGTAATTAATTTAACTAAAATTTTAATCAAAACTTATCATATTTAACAATAGAAAAAATATAAACCTATAGTAAAGAAATTAAGTAAAATCTTCAATTAATAAACCAAAGTTTGGAGTTTAAACTGTCAAAATGCCATAATTTAGAGTAAAATAAATCTAGTTTACTGGAGTTATCAATGCTTTAGAAGATGAACTTTCTGGCTTGGCAGCTAAGCCAACTAGGTAACTTTGACATGTCATATTGGCCACAAAGTACTACACTACAGTCCGCCAAATAAGGTTGAGAGTGTTAGACCACATACACGTGAAAGAGCTGATGGAGCTAGTTCCTAGGGGACTAATTGATTGTTTTGATATGTATGCACTTTTAGTTCGGGAAGTTTTTAGAAGTAAAAGTGCATCTGCTGACTTTAATTAGTTTTTACTACTACTTGGCATAGGAATGTGTAATGGAGCAAGTAGTGGTTGTGATGTCTATGTGTTATAGTTCTGATAGTTGTAGTAGTATTTATCAAGTCATGTCAGTTGTCTTGTGTTTAGAATGGAATATTATTAACTGACCTGGTGTTAATTGTCAATGAGATTATATCCTAGCATTTTTGGACCACACGATCATATGTTTCATTATTTTTCTTAAGTGGATGAAGCCAGGATTTCTGTGAAATTGTGCTTTCTTTTAATGCAAATTTTTGTAGTCATTGATGTTAGAGAGGAGTTGCATAAAATGTTGTAATTGGCAATACCAATTTGGAAATTATTGTGATTTTTTTCCTATAATTTATCAATGGAATGGGTTTGAAATGAAGTAGACCTTTGTTTGCTCATTTATGTGTTAATGCATGCAATAGTATTGGATTCTATTACAATTATTCAGGTCTTAATCGCATGCTCAGTGTATTAATACAATATTCATATCTAGTTCCATAAGTGCTCCAATGTGTTGAAAAGAAGAAAATGGCTTGCTTTATGTGAAAACACGACCGCATGGTAAAATGAAAAATATACAAGATATCTTGCATGAAAATACATCTTGTGTTAGCCAAAAGAGAAAAAACATAAGCCGAATAAAAGGTGGTCACAAGTGATTGATGTAAAGTTGTGTTTGCAAGTTTTGGGTTAAATTACTTTAGTAGTTCTCAACACTTTTCCAATTTGTGTCATTTGCATGGTCATCATTTTAAGGTCCTACCAAATTTTCTCTATTGTATTGCTTGTTATAGGTTTGTAATATCGAGAATATCCAGGTTGGTTGTGAAAAGTTAGGATGTTTTGCGTGACATGGCCCATATTAGTGATTTGACTTCTTGAAATTATTTTTTAGAAATTGCTTGATATAATCCCGGATGACAGTTTTCGGTGTGTGTATTTTTGTACCATATGTTTTGTACTTGGTTGGCTTTCGGACTAGGTTTTGACATAACACCAATTGCTTCAATCCAATTTTTGTATTCCCATTCCTATGTCTTATGATGTTTACATTGTGTTCGTTACTTTTGTTTTGTGTCAATCATTCTGGTTCTAGTATCCTTAGGACTAGCAAACTACTAGGTTGTGATAACTAATGACTCTATAGTTAGACTTATTTTCATGCTCCATTGTTTGTGATTTAATTCTAAGTTTACCTCTTTTTTCGGTGTTTTGTTTTTGTAAATTGGTGTTTAGTAATTTATAGGTTTTTGTTGTGTTTGTGATTTAATTGTGTCAAAGGATGTGGATTTCTATTTATTATGTTTTGGTTTTGTGTGCAGGTTATTGGAGGGTATGTTGGTCACTTTGGATATACGTGTCAAAGAGGAATTGAGTTCAAGATGAGTTGAAGTGACAAGGGACCGAAGAGGTTTGCTCTTTGTGAACCATCAAAAGAGAAAAGTTCACTCTTTGCAAAATGGCCAAAAAAGGGTTTGCTCTCTGTGAACCCGTGAAGGTCTTCATATTGTTTGCTCTCAGAGACCTGAATAGGGAGATGTTCGCTCTCCTTGAACAATCCAGGCTAAATCGTTCGCTCTCTGCGAATGAAACAGATAGGGTTTCTCTCTCTACAAACCAACAATGGCAATCCATTAGGTTGGCCAGGGTGATAGCAGAGTTGATTCACCTTCATAGACACGTGTTGATTATTAGATTAACTTAATTCGCGATCTGAGATGGCCGAATTAATTAGTTAGCTCATGATAATTTCAAACAGGTAAAACTCGAATTGATTAATTTAGGACAGAAAGAGATCTACCACTATTTAATTAATTTCATATGATTCAATGCTAAGAGATCAGAATTAAAATTAAATTACATTAAATTTAGTCGCAAGAAATTAAAACAAAGACAAGAATGTAAAATTCTAACCCTACGGAAAGAAATTGAATATAATTAACCAAAACCCTAATTTAATCTATCCTACTTGCAAAAATTTAATCAAAACCAAGGATTTAAATTAATCTCTACTCTGTGAAAGCAATCAAAAGCTATAAAAGAAAAACCTAACAACTAAACTTATGGAAGCAATTAAGAATTTAAAAGCAATAAAACAAGAACGATAATTAAAAAACAAGAAAGCAATAAGAACAAAATTAAATTGCAAAAAAATAAATCAAACTCAGTAATTGTAGAAAAAATGAATGTTGATGATTGTCGAGTCTTGAATTCTTGACAAGAGAATGAAATTCTATCTCCCATTCTCTTGGTGTATTTATAGATATTTTAGGGTTTTGGGGCTCCGGGACAATAAGTACACAATTTCCCATGAAACTAGGCCCACGGAAGGATGTTTGTTGCAAAATAAGTCAAGTTTCATGGCCTACCCATTGATCGGCGCCTGGGCACAATTGGCAGAATGCTACTGGAGTTGGAGCCTAGGCGCTGTATTTTGGTCATGCCTAGGCACTATTAGTAGCACTAGCTTCATCTTCCTTCTCAATTTTGACCATGATGCAGGCCAAATTTGAAAATTGCACTCAAACTTAAACTTGTAGATCTATATCTTAGCTTTCCAAAACATCTTCAATCACTTTAATTGGAGCTCGGACATGAAAGTTATGCTCAAAATACCAAACTGTGTCAGATCACTCCTCGCCGGTGCACGAAATTCTAATTTTATAATTCTCCTCCACTTTTACAATCAATTTCGACTCTTTCATCATTCAAAACCCTAAAAAACTCAAAATAAATCATTTTATCTCATAATTACTCAATTTTTGCTCAAATTACATTAAAACGGAGGTAAACGACACATAAAATATACTACATTTATGAGCTTATCAATTGGCTTGGAAGTTTCTTTGGTATGGGTACTGATAAGGTCTAGAAGAGGATATTGAGACATGGTTTTGAAAATTTTAAGGTGGAGGATTTTGTTGACAAAGAGGATTTTGTTGATTGTTTTGGTTGCTCCAATAAAAGTTGGGATGATTTCTCCAAGATGGATTTTAAATATTTCTATAAGCTCCTTGTGAGTTAATCCTTGACGATGAAGATTTATTTTATACATAGTGGACTTGCTCATTTCCACCTACAGGAACCTCACATTGTCCCTTGGAGTGTCCGCCACGACAAAAGTCACAAATCAAACCTGATTGAATGATGATCCAATGGCATTTATGGTGCTTGGCTTTTTCGAAGTTCTCCAACTCTCTTATAAAATTGATAATAACATTCATAAGCATGCTTTGTTCGGCAAGGAAAGCATCATTAAGATTCAAATTCATCACGGCACCTTATTGGGCATTGGTTTGGTTGACTTGTTGCAACACCGGATGAGTCATAGGCCAATGATAATAGTAGTTTGAAGCCATTCAGTTAAGCAACTCTTGGGCCTCTTTTGGAGTTTTGAATGAAATGGAGCCATCAATGGATGCATTAAATATAGATTTTGTTTCTTGTGCCAATCATTTGTAGATGTTTGAATTTGCAAACATAACAAGACGGCATAGTAGGGATATTTCGTCAACAACTCATTAAAACTTGTTCCCAAGCTTCGCTTAGACTCTCACCAACATCTTGTTTGAAAGAAGTGATTTCATTATGCAACTTGGTGGTCCTAGATGGTGGGAAATGATTTACCAAGAACTCTTGTGCTAGTTGATTCCAAGTAGTGAAAGTGCCTTGAGCATGAGATTGAAGCCATACCTTGGCTCTATCCCTTAATGAGAAGGGAAAAAATTGCATCGTTATGCAATATAGATGTACTCCATTAAATTTAAATGTATCCAATACCTCCCCAAAGTTCATCAAATGAGTGTAAGGATCTTCATGAGCACCTCCTCTAAACATACCGTGTGATTGCAACATTTCAATTAAAGCATGCTTAATCTTGAAATTTTTTGCTTACACGGGCATCTTTACAATACTTGAATTGGCCCCTTCAAAATTGGGCATAGCATTCTCTTGCCAAGGACGGCCATTCATGTTAATCCCATTTCCATTTCCAAAGCCACGAATTCTTTGATTCCCATAACTTCTTCTTGTTTTCTCATCATTCTCATTATTCAAATTCCTTTGACTTTGGTTGATGCTATCCATTTCCACTCTTTCCAATTCTTGTTGAACTCTTATTTGCTTCTAGATTTCCTAAGTTCCTTCTTTTTTTCGAAATCCAAGAAAATCAAAGGTTCCTTATCTTTTCTTACCATGCACTACAAATAGTAAATTCAAGTAATTAGTCATAAATGCCAAATCAATTCATAAGACAGGGTCACCAACATTAATAATTACTACTGTAAAACCAAAATTAATAACTAAAGAAATAAAAAGTGGCCAATCTATATGACCCGTAAAGCACTCAAGGTTGCCAGTATACGAAGAACAATCCTTGGCAACGCCGCCAAAAACTTGTTCGTGCATTTGGTAGAATAAAATTAATTAAGAAGTTAAACAAGTTATAAGCCACGCTTTTTCACTACTATTTACCCACACTCCCGCTGTCCTAGATTGGGAAGGTAGTAGATAATGATAAGGGAAATCGTCCCACGAGGATTGTTATGGTTGGCAGTTACCAAGATTTAACAGTCATTGTATAGTTAGGCAATCCATAAAAAGGGAAATTACTAACTCTACTCAAAGCCATGATTAGAATAAACAAGTGAATTAAAACAAGAGACTAATTTATCTATTATGGTAATCAAAAGAAATAACTAGACATACTAATTAAAGGACTAAGTGCAAGTAAAAGAAAACAAGTAAATTTACCCTTAAAGGAACTAAAATAACTAAGAAGGAACGAAAATTAAAAGGTAATAAATCTAACTCAACTATAGAAAGTAATTAGAAGGCATGCAAAATTTGTAAACACCATTTTCCACTTACTCTTGACCTAATGAAATTAGTGAATACAACTCAGTTGAAACTAAATATTTTTGAATTTTTTTTATTAGAAAAAAAAAGCCCAATGAAAATCACTAACAATTAAAGCAAGTAATCCAAAATTTTAGCAAATGATCACTAAAATTGGAAGAAGATTAAAACTTACTAAGAAAACTTGAAATAGCAAGTAAAGATATTTTTAAGAAAATAAACAAGAAATCAAGTAAAAATTATATCTACTTGTAGCTAAAGATTAACCCACTAAAACTATCTAATCAAAATTAAAACTTGCAAGAAATTAAAGACAACATCTAAAAGAAATTGGAAGAGAACTTGCATTAAACTGAAGCGAAGTTTAGACTACACTAACTACACCACTAGCTATGTGAAATTATACTAACTTCTCTACTCTAGTGTGTCTACTAACACCTACTGAAAATCTACATGTAGTTGGAGTATTACACAAGTGTATACATAAAATTTGGTAGCCAAAATTTACAAAAATACCATTAATATATTTGTTGAATGCGCCTTAATGTCACGACGTGGAATTTGGTGTCGCAACATCAAACTCAAATAACATAATATAATTTCCGCCTCGATGTCACGACGTGGAATTCAGTGTCGTGACATCGACTCTCTTTCAGCAAAGGTCTTCAATTCTTTTCTAATCTCTTTTTGGCCCTGATTCTCATTTTGACTTCCATCTTTCAACTGTTAACCTGCATAATGTTAAACTAAATAAGTATCTAAATTGACTAAAAATCAATAAATATTTGTAATATGCACCAAAAATTAAAATTCAAACACATAATG
The DNA here is from genome assembly GCA_025175665.1 of Cinchona pubescens. Lineage (NCBI taxonomy): Eukaryota > Viridiplantae > Streptophyta > Magnoliopsida > Gentianales > Rubiaceae > Cinchona > Cinchona pubescens. The sequence continues at coordinate 6,984,803 of JANKKI010000075.1, read as the reverse complement.
TAAAAATTAGCTAAACAATTTAAATAAACACCAAAATTTAGAATTTAAACCAACAAAATGCTATGATTTAGACGTAAATAAGTCAAATTTGCTACACTTATCAAGAAGCATGTTAAACCCATGTGGAGCATTAGAGATTGTGTAAGTTAAAGTAGGGAAACTCAACTTCCTGATAGATTTTATTATCCTAAACATGAAGGAAGAATGCAAAGACAATATTTCTATAATATTTGGATGGCCAATTTTCACTATGGAAAGAGCATTAATTTATGTAGATAGAACAAATCATCTTAAGGGCAAACAATGAGTCAATCAAATTTTTCATCATGCAAGAAGAATCGTTTCCACACACATAATTCTAATGCTCAAGAATACTACGGGTTTGAAGAACACACAAGAGGATGATACCCGTAAAGGAGTTTTGAAAAGTTTAATCAGATGAGCCAATAGCTATGTCTAGCTCTAGACGTTAAACAAAGCGCTTCTTGGGAGCTAACCCAAGTTTCTAACTTTGCACTATTTACTTTTTGGTTAGTTAGTGTCCTTACAATTGTTTGTTTTAGAGTAATTTTTGTTTGTTTATGTGTTAGTGGTGTTAAAAAATAAGTTTAGAGGTGATTTGAGACTCAAGTTGTATAAGGATGAAAAATGGTCGTCGAATCAACCAAAAATCAAGAATGAACCGAGCAATCCAGGTGTAGCCGTGCTAGGGAAATCTCAGCCACATCCTACCACTGTTGGCTGGGCGCAGATATGCTTGGCCTGTGAGCTATGCATAGGCCGATAGGCACAAGGTGCAAGGACTAAAATTTGCAGCCCATTTAACCTCCTTTTATGCTCTTCCCATCCCCAAAATACTCCCAAACGCTTCCAAACTATTATTATTATACTGTTCCTAATGCAAAACCTATTTGATTTATACTTGTGATCTTGCATGAATTTCTCAAAGAACTCACATTTTGTGAGATTTTTTGTATGGCTAGGGGACATAGGAAGTGACTTTGGTTTCCTTGCTCAATTACTTAACTATTTCTTGATGTAAGAATTTGTTGGGATGAACATATAGATAAGCAGATTGCTACCAGAAACCCGATTGATATTCTAGCAGTCACAAGGATGCAAACAAGTTCAATGCAATTGTGCAACGGAAAGTCATTAAGTTTAACAGCCAATCGAAATATTAAGAGCTGCTTGTTGAAACTTGAATGACAAACTGAGCATCAAAATCAATATATGAAGGCTATAGGATAATTTGTTCAATATATTGGTGAAGCCTCAAATAAAAATATGGAAAAAGCTCCAACTTTTTAGGAAACACTTGACTTTAAAGCAGTTGATCTATCACAACATGAATTGAGCAACAAATAGGATAAAGAGTCAATGAGTGATTTGAGAAGAAGAAGAGGATGAAGAGAAAGATTGTTCATGCTACAACTATAACTAGGAAAGTGTTGTTTTTGTTGTTTATTTTGTTAATTTACTTATTTTCATGTTTAGTTGTGGCGTGAAATATTAGGGACAAATTTTCACTTCAAGTTGGGGGTTTGTTTTTGTTTTTGGTGGTGTGATTGTGATTATGTATTATGTGTTGTCTAGGGAATTGTTGTTTTTATTCATGTTAATCGTTGGTGGTATATTTTTGTTAGAGTTTAGGATTTTTTTTTCCAAAAAATGTTCCAAAAACATAAAATAAAAAAAAAAGATTTTTGCTTTTTAGGTTGTTTTATCAGTCTTAAGGATCTGACTGCATAAAAGACTCCCTAACTACCAGCTGGCAATCTTTAGGATTTCTATACCCTCTATGCTTGAAGTATTATAGAGGGTTAACCAAAAAGTTTTCTGTTTTTAGTAGTAGTTTTTCTGTGTTCATTAAGTTTTGCGATACGTGTCAAGAGTTTAAAAGTATGTTTGGAATATAACTAGTCTTGTTATAATGTATGGATTGAAAGTGTATACAAGATTTCTTTGCTTTTTGAACGCTTTGAATTGTGAAAGTGTTACTACTATATACTTAAATATATTCCCTTGAGTGAGTGTAAAGTGAGCTAATTTTCGGTCAATGTTAATCAGGATTTGCCTTACGGTATTTATTTTGCTTGTGACATTCATTGGAATTGTGTATGATTTATATTTTGGTTAAGTATAAGAGGATTTTAGACCAAAGAAACGACTTCGATAAGTTCTTTGGACCATTTGAGCCAAAAAGCCTACCTAATTGACGTTGTCCTTAGTGTTCCCTTTTGAGCTTTATAAGACTTAATTCTTGTTTAACCATGTCATTCAGCTAATTTACCATTTTATTTTATCCTTCTTTCTACCCATCACATTAGCAGTTGCTGTTGGTGGTGCTTAACAGCAATACTATGGCATGATGTTATGGATGGTTGGGAAGGACACAACTTGTGATATGTTGGGGGAGAAAGTCAAGTTTATGATAACATTTGTAATAATCCCCTATGTTACATAATGTTGTGTTGAGAAAAAAAAAAAAAAAAGAAGGAAAAAAAGATGAAGAAAAAAAGGATGAAAAAAGAGAAAAAAAGGGAAAAAGTATGTTCAAAAGAAAAGAAAGAAAGAAAGGAAAATTCATTCTAAGTTGTGTTAACTATTATGAATAAAGAAGGAAAATTCCTTCTGAATTGTATAAAGAAGGTGCATTTTTTCCATCAAAAGTGATAGTCGGTTAAATGCTATGGTTGTTGGGGGATGTTCTAGTGGATTATGGTTGAACTTATTCACTAACATGTCTAAGGCGATATGAGCTACATTTATCCAAATATATATCCTACCTTTATCCTTTAGCCTATATTACAAGCTTTAAAGACCTACTTAATCCTTGGTTTGAGTTCATTTGTATAAGTAATTTTGTGTATGCTAATTTCATCCAATATGTTTGTCTCTTACTGACCTTTTGTTATTATAATGGGTTTGTCATTTACTAGTGAGCGAGTGATTTCTACTTTCGTGATTGGAGAGTTGACACTTTTATAATGATGATTTGGGGTTGATTAGCAATGTTCTGTTATACAAATGTTGAATCCATCTCTCCTTGTTTAGTTTTTCTTTGTTTCGACAATTGACATGTTGAAGCAGGTTAATATGCTTTGATGTGTTTATTTGTTGTATGTGTTTTGTTTTACGTGGGATAAGTAAAAGTTCAAGTCGGAGGTGTGTTAACTCTCAAAAAAAGAGTTATTTATGTACATTTTACCTTGGTTTTAATTGGTTTCCGAGAAGTTTGTTTAGTAAGTAGGGGTATTTTGCTCATTTCATGGTTTTAGTCTAAAATATTAGATTATGTTCTTTTAGTTTTAAAAATACTTATGAGTTCTATTCTATTTTTATAGGTTTGACTTGTTTCGGTGGTCAAATAGGACTAAAACAAACAAAAATAGAGCATGAACATAGTAAAACGGTTAAACATAGTATGCACAAGAGCTAGGCTCAACTGTGCCTTGGGAGGCTCAGCCTTAGCTAGGTTGTAAAACAATCTTTTGTTGTTTTTATGTCTATGATTATACACTAAACCCTTAGCTAGGGTTTTATTCCAAATTTTACTACAATAATTGATTGTTGAGATTTTATATGTTCCTTTTAATTTCACATGTATTTTTCTTATTTAAATTGTTCTTAATGCCACTAGATGATTGGCCATACTCTAGAGTGAATTGTAAATCTTAATTGAAATTGCAGGAGAAAACTTAGTATTAGGACGGGTTCAAGGAGCCTTTGTTTCGAACGATCGCCCATTGGTTGAACCGTTTCATGGTTCAGATAAAAATATAACTATTCACCCTAGGTAGTCCATGATGGTACATTTATGCACTACTTCAGGCTTTAATCCACATACAAATATAGTTGACTAGTCAAGATCAGTAGATTTGCAATGATTTTGAAAGGAACTTCAATCGCAACAAGAACCCTCTACTTGCATTAGTAGACAAACAAGGAAGTTGAAGGAATCATAAATCAAAACAATTACTTGGATTGGTAAATGACGAATAAACTCTAGGTATATTATCCATTGATTTTGTATTCATTTAGTTATTTAGTCAATTATTTCTTTATTTTCATTACTAATCCATTATTTCATTGTTCATATAGAATTTTTAGAGATATTTTTATGCCTCATTTTTTGTGAATTTGAGTAAGTTTAGTCCCATTTGTTGGTGTGTTTTGTTAAGAATAAGTGTTTAAGTAGTTTACAGATTTTGTGTCGGTTTAGTAGTTAATTGCATGTTTAGAGAGTAAATATATCTATTTATTGTTTTTAATATTATGTGCAGGTGTTGGAGGGGCAGAATGTTATTTATGTGTAGATCAAGGGCTAGAAGGAGAATTGCCAAGTTTGAAACAAAGCTAGAAAGGTTTAACTTCAGTCCGTCGTTGAACTATGGAGAATTAGTTGCAAATTTTGACTCCAACAGAAGGTCTATCTACCACTGCAGACTGTGATAGGTTCCAAGCAATTCACTAGCAGACTGCGACTACTCGCTGACTATGGTTCGCAAGGCTAATTCACATGCAGGTTGCAAGTGTCCAATTTGGGCCTGGCTTTTGTAAAAGTTTTTATAAATAGCGGACTTAGTTGTAACAATGATATATACAGCTCTCTTAGCTTTTATCCTATAGTTTTATTATTGTTTTCTAGTCTCTCAAACATCACTATTAATCTTGATTTTTGTCGCAGTAACAACTTTGATTCAAGCATTCTTCAATTCAAGTTTGGATTTTCATCAACTTTAATTTTGGTAACTTTGTTCTTTTTCCTTTCAAGTACCACTTGTTTAATTGAAATAGCGTTAGTTTTAATCTTTAGTTTAACCATGGATTCTTGCCAATCAATTAATTATTGTTTTTTCCATCCAAAACAAGTGTCACTAAATATGCTAAGGTTGGGTGTCGGTGATACTTGTTCATGAGTTAATCAAATCAAAGGTCAATTGGAATTATTACATTATTTGTGCAATAATTAACACAATAAGATAATTTTAGAGAGTAATTAACTCTAGATTTAGTTAGGTTGGCCAAGGTGATATGCAAGTTGAACCCCCATCATAGACCTGTGTTAAATTATTAAATTATTTCATCCAAGACAGTCAGGAATCTACCCCTAGTTAGTTAATTTGATAGGATCCAATTGTGCGAGGAATCGTGGTTGGATTGGTATTTGGGAATTGAACTTTCATGAGATATAATTGGATGAATAGACCCAAAATTTGATTAACCAGTGGAAAATTGTTAGACTAGCACCTGACCCATCTTGTTCATTGTTGGAAAACTCTTCTTATTCATTTGCATTGTTTTTTCACTCTTTAATTTTTAGTTATTTTATTCTATACTACAACTTTAAATTCAAAAATATCATGTTTTAATCGCCTAGATAAAAGTTAGCTTAGAATTTCGATACTTTCTTATGAAATCTTCTTGGGAATGATCCTTATTCTCGATGGACAAGTTGTGAAGAAAGTTTATTTAACTTTTCAATACACCAAGTTTTTAGTGCCTAGCTTGGGACTATTGTTTAAGCAATATTAAGACACTAAGAAAATTCCTAATTTAGACCTTGATTCTGTTTCATTTATTTAAAAAGTTATTTTGCATTAATTTTCCATCAATTCTTCTGTTAGTTATTTTGCCCATAATTAGTTTGCGTAATCATTTTTTTTGTGTCAAAGTTTATGCACAGATCTGGGAAAACTCTTGCAAAGTTTGATCCAATAATTGAAAGAACACTTAGACATTTACAGAAACTAACATGACATCAGCAACAACAGGCAAAGATAATTAAGGCTAATAATAGAAATCCACGTCAACTAGTGATACACCAAAAAATGAGAATATGGGAAATCAAGGAAATAATAGTGGGTTTGGAGACAATGGCCACGATACACCTATATGGAATAACAAATCATTGGGGGTCTACACTTTACCTATGTTTGGAAGGTCTCATGCAAGTGTTTTGTGCCACCCCCTATACTAGCAAACAATTTTGAGATCAAACATGGTCTCACATCCATGTTGCAGCAACAGTAATGTTTTCAAGGCTACATAGTAGGGACCTGAATCACCACTTGATAAACTTTGAGTAGGTGTGCGACATCTTCAGAAAAAATGGAGTACTGGCAGATGCTCTCACATTGAGGTTCTTTCCCTTCATATTGAGGCATAAAGCTAAATTTTGGTTGCAAGGATATAAGCAAGATACATTCACCACTTGGGATAGACTAGCCTAAGCATTAGTGTCGAAGTACTACTCACTCTCAAAGACAGCCAAGTTAAGAAATGATATCACTTCTTTCAACCAATAATACGAGAAGAATCTTAGCGAGGTCTGGTAGAGGTATAATGATCTCTTGAGCAAGTGCCTACATCATGGGCATCCTTTATGGATACAGGAGAAACCTTCTACAACAGGTTACTTCAGGAAAGCCATGAGTCCATTGATTCCTCAACCAATGGGTCACTCGTGTTGCAACAAGACAGTGGAAGAACTTCTAAACAAGATGTCCAATAATTACTTTAAATCCTTTACAGCACAAGCCTAGTAGCAAATGAGAGGAGTGTTTGAACTAAGTACCCTAGATGCATTGCTTGCTGAGAAAAGGCCATGGCGAGACAAATGGCATCTTTGGCAAAAGAAATTGAGGGAATGAGAGTCAATGCAGTGGCTACACTACAACTACTAGTTTGTAACTTTTGTTCAGGTGATCACCCAAATAGCTAATGTAGTACACTAATACCTTCTTGTACTTCTTCTGCACGTCATACGAGGTGAACTACATTGGAAACCAAGGCCATACACAAAACCAGTTCAATACTCAAAACAACCCATACAACAATTCCTAAAATCTGAGTTGGAAAAATAATCCAAACTTTTCTTGAGGCAACCAACAAAATCAACCATGTAATCAACAACAGGGTTTTAATGTCATACTATTTTTTTTCATTTTACCACTCACAACAACAACAGTGCAAGCATAGTCTGCACTACCACCCTATGTGGAAAAAGAGAGTCAATTAGAAAAGTTTCTCACTCTGTTCATTCAAGTTAGCAATGGTAGGATGAAAATCAAAATAACATGATCAGAAATCTGAATGCCTTGATTAAAAATTTGGAGAATAAAATGGGTCAGATGGCAATGCGTTTAGCTAAAAGATCACTTCGAACATTACCAAGTGATACCATTGCCAACCCAAGGGAGCATGCAATGGCCGTTACATTAAGAAGTGGCAAAACGGTTCAGTTAGATCCGGTAAAAAGTAAAGAGAGTGAATTAGAGGAAGGGAATAAAGATGAGAATGAGGGGAACATGAACAATATCAAAGCAAAAGAGGTTGAGACAGAAAAGTATAAAATCCCTGCTTAAAAGGAAATTGAGAATCAACTTATCCATCCATTAGTAAAAATTCCTTTTCCAACAAGTTAAAAGGTGAGGATGATCAAAAGAAATTTAAAAGATTCCTTGAGATTTTTAAGAAACTTGGGATCATTACATACCTTTCATGGAGGCCCTTGAAAGCATGCCAAATTTGCAAATTTTAAGAAACAAGTGTTGACCAACAAAAGAAAGCTACTTTTATCACTTAGGAGTCTCGTGAGATAAAAGAAGTTCCCCCCAAATATGAAGTATCCAGGTTAATTCTCAATTCCATGTATAGTTGGGGTGTAGATTTTGATAAAGCCTTGTGTGATCTTTAAGCAGTCATCAATTTGATGCCACTATCTATCTATAAGAAGCCAAATAATGGAGAGCTTAAACTGACTAATGTTTCTCTTTAACTTGCATATAGAAGCATTAAATATCCCGAGGGTAATGTTGAAGACATTTTGGTTAAGGTGAGAAAATGCTATTAGACAGCAAACTTCATCATTCTAGAAATGGAAGAAGATAAATATATGCCTCTAATTCTTGGCAGACCATTCTTTGCGACTAGTAGGGTATAATAATTGTCAAGATGGAAAGTTATGATTGACAGTTGATTAACAGCTGTCAAGCTTGGGCCATTGTTCCATTTTTCTTTCTCTCAAGCTTCCTGCTATTTATGATGATGTTATGATGGATGATATGATTGGTAACTTTGTTGATGACTTTTGTAGGTATGACATTCCAAAACTCCTATTCGAAATGGCCCTGATCTATGCACAAAAAAAAAAGAAGATGGAAAGGCATGATGAAGGGATGAGGACTTGTCTAGAGCTGTTAGAAGCAGCTCCCTTAATTAAAGATGAAGTTCCAACTAAGGAACTAGGTAAGAGGGGTCTGTGACCAAGGAACCCCAAGGTAGAGTTGAAACCATTTTCAGACCATCCTAAATATGCTTTTGTAGGTAAGAATGATACTTTTCCAAGCCATTGTCAGTGTTATTTGTTAGATGAATAGTTAATTTAGTTACTTATTGTGTTAAGAAAGCACAAAAGTACAACTGTGTGGACAATCCATGATATAAAAGGGATTAGCCCTACAATTTGCATACACAGAATTTTGATGACAAAATAACTATATGTGCTTGTAGACAACCTCAACGTTGACTTAATCCTACATTGAAGGGGGTTGTAAGGAAAGAAGTAACGAAACTAGTAGATATGGTATTATTTATGTATTCTGTGATAGTGAATGAGTTAGTCCTACTCAAGTGGTACCTGAGAAAGGAGGAATAACTGCGATAATTGATGAACATATCGAATTAATTACGTCTAGGTTGGCCACAGGATAGAAGTGTGTTTTGATTACACAAAGTTGAATGAAGCCAACCGTAAGGACCATTTTCCACTCCCTTTCATTGATCAAATATTTTAAAGATTAGCAGGCCCTGCTTTCTATTGCTTTTTGGATTGTATTCCGGACACTTTCAAATTGCTAGAGCTTTAGAGAACCAAGAGAAAACTACTTTCACTTATCCCTGTGGAACCTTTGGTTATCGAAGTATGCCTTTTGATTTTTGCAATGCACTGAGCATTTTCCAAAGATTTATGTTTGCAATTTTCCATGACATGATCAAAAAATGCATAGAAGTTTTTATGGAAGACTTTTCCGTATTTCCTTCTATATCCAATAATTTCTTATATAATTTGTCTTTAGTTCTTGAACAATGTGAGGAAAATAATCTTTCTTTTAATTGGGAAAAATGCCACTTCATTGCTCCAGAAAGAATAGTTTTTAGTCACAAAATATCTACTAAGTGAATTGAAGTAAATAGGGCAAAAAAATTGAAGTCATTGAAAAATTACCTCCACCCAATAGTATTAAAGGTATAAGAAATTTTTTAGGACATACTGGGTTTTAACGGTGGATCCTTAAAGATTCCTCTATAATTTCTAAACCCTTGTGTGCATTATTGCAAAAAGATGTGACTTTTAACTATAATCAAAATTTCTTGAATGCATTCAATTTGTTGGAATGGCATTAGTGTCTACACCTGTAGTCATTGCACCAGATTATTCTCTACCTTTTAAGATCAAGTGTGATGCAAGTGATTTTGCTATGGGTGCAGTCATTTGTCAAAGAAAGGATAAGAAATCTTTCATGTCATCTATTATGCTAATAGAACTCGTAATGAAATTCAAGTTAATTATATTACACCTAAAAAAGAGTTACTACCTGTTGTTTTTGCTTTTAATAAGTTTCATTCTTATCTAATTAGCTCAAAAGTTATTGTTCATACTAATCACGTAGCATTAAAATATGTCTCTAAAGGGGATGCAAAACCTAGGCTAATTCGCTGGATTTTATTGCTATTGGAATTTCACTGGGAATTCGTTGACAAAAATGGAAGCGAGAACTTAGTATCTAATCACTTGTCAAGATTAGTATTCAATAGAGGGGACAGTTTTGCATTGTCACCCATTAGAGATATATTCCTGGAAGAACACTTGATGATGGTGGGAACTAACCCATGGTATGTAGATATATCAAACTACTTGGTTGCAAAGGTTTTTCCACCATCAATGGACTACAATTAGAAAAAGAAATTTTCTCGGGTTTAAAGTATCTCTATTTGTATAGGTAGTGCAGTGTAAGTAGTGTCTCTAAGGTGTGTGACTGACAAAGAGATGGAAAATGCTCTTAGGATGCGGCATCATCACTAGTTGGGGGATTATATTGGCCGATATTATTTCAGGATTCGAAAAGATTCATTGACCAATGTGATGAGTGCCAAAGATCAAGAAACATATCTCGTAGGACAAGATGCTTTCGAACAACATTCTAGTAGTTGAGTTTTTTTATGTGTGGAGAATTGATTTTATGGGGCCATTCCCAAGCTCTTATTCCAACTAGCATATTTTGGTGGCAGTGGACTATGATTCTAAGTGGGTTGAGGCAGTAGCCTTGCCGACAAATGATGCTAGAGTTTTCACAAAAAGTTCATTCACCACAACCTATTCTCAAGGTTCGGAGTGCCACAAGGAATAATAAGTGATGGCGGTTCATACTTTTAGAATTCGCTATTTGAAGCTCTACTGTCCAAGTATGAGGTGAGGCATAAAATTCTTTACCCTATTATCCCCAAACTTTGGGACAAGTTGAGGTTCAATCAAACCATGAGTTGAAGCAGATATTGGAGAAAACTGTGAATTCTTCGTGGAAGGATTGGGCTTTGAAGCTTGATGATGCATTATGGATGTACCGGACTGCATTCAAAACACCTATTGGGATGTCCCCATATAGGTTGGTTTTTGGGAAAGCATTTCATTTACTGGTAGAATTGGAGCACAAACCATTCTGGGCAGGTAGGGCAATGATTTGATGCTAAAATTGCTAGTGAAAAGGGGTTGTTGGAGTTATGTGAGTTGGAGGAATTCTACAATATAGCCTATGAGGATGCACATATTTACAAAGATAGGACAAAAATATGGGGACAAAAATATGGCATGATAAGCACATCCTCCACAACGAGTTCCATGTTGGTGATAAAGTGCTAGCGTATAATTCTAGGCTTCGGCTGTTTCCAAGTAAGCTAAAGTCGAGATAGAGTGCCTCCTATGATGTGGTAAGAGTTTTTCCTTATAAGGTTCTAGAATTGAAGGATCAATATTTATTTGACATTTCAAGTAAATGAAAATTAGCTAAAAATATATCTTGGAGGTGACATCATTAGTGGACTTGAAGAGATCCATTTTACTGAGTAATGACCACGGAGCAATGAATCAAGGTAATGACTTTAAAAGAATGCTTCTTCGGAGGCAACCCAAGCATTTTTAGTTTTAATTAATTTTCTTGTGTTCCAGATAATTTTAATTTTAGCTTTAATAAATTAAAAGTTAAGAGTTGGTGATTAATTATTTTCTTGTTGTTCTGTAGGTGTTGAGTTGGCTAGGAGTAGAGGATATGAAAACAATGAGTTAAAACTAGGTCAGATGCTAAAAGATCAATCCAGTCAACGATTGACCTAAGGGCAATTAGTTGCGGACTACGAGTCCATCAGAAGAGGTGGCGCAATCTGCTAAAGAATCCAAGCAAAACAACCACAGTCTACAGTAGTGTCGCAGACTAAGAAAGAATCAAAGGAAATCACTCACAGACTGTGATCCCATCTCGCAGTTTGCAATTGTAAAGCAAAGGGAACCAAGCGCAAACTACGCTCGGTCCAGTTGAGCCAAAGGGATTTTAATTACTTTGAATTCAATTCCTTAAACATAAAACCCTTTTCTTCTCTTATTTTCTCAAACCCTAGCGACAAAAACCCTCAATCCCTCATCTTCATTCTTTTCACCTCATCCACTCTTTTTCTTCTTTATCTTCGTTCCAAAATACTCTCATCTATCATCCCCACATCAACTTCTTTTGATCATCTCATCGACCAATCAAGGGCATACTACCAATTTATAATTGGGTCATCAACTTCGTGATCCTCACTCATCCGTTGGTTTCGATTCAAGCAAGGAAAATTTAAACTTGGGTTTGGCAAGCTTATTTGGGGTATTCTACAAGAGGATTATTTTTTGGTACAATTTTTGGGATTGAGTGAGATTGTTCTTGTTAAACTTTGGGTAAATTCTTTAGAAACTAGAGTTTTAATTGTACTTTGTAGTTGATTGAATTGCGTAGTGTTCCCCATCTGTAAGCTAGTCTATTACGTCATTAATTGTGATTGATTTGGGGTTGAGGTTGAACATTTGTTGAATTGTGTTGGAATTGTTAGTATAATTTAAATCATTCTAAAGGGGAAGAAAAGTAAGCAACTTGATGGAAATACTTTCGAGGATAATGTGTTTTTTTCCTTGGAAGCCAAAAAATTACATGATAAAACTTCAACAAAGATTAAATCCTCTTTACGAGCGAGATTTTTCATTAACTCAAGTTAGAAAAGAAAACAATGAGGAAGCAGATATGTTGCAGCATACGATTGTGAATAAAATTCAAACAAGGGGATGGGGAGATTTTCGTAAGGTTCATACTGTTGTGGGAAATCAAAACATGGCTTGCAAGTTCATTGGAGATAGCATTGACATATCTAGCCATGTTGTTAAATTAAGGCGGACATCGGTTATTTTTAGGAAGGAAGTAATCATTGAAATTTATCACTTGTCTACTTACCTTAACAATTAGTTTAGCATAAGTTAGTAGAGGTTTTTGGAGGGTAACATAGACTATGATGAGGTAGCAAATGTGTTGACTGAAGGTTTGGTTACGTGGGAAATGGCGTATGGCTAGAGAAAGTGGATTAGGCTTAAGTATCAATGTTTAGAGGCATGGGTATGGATGCAATTTATTTCTTCATGGATATTACCTATTTCACATACTACTAAAGTTACTCCTAACAAGACCTTGTTGGCTTTTTCTATTATAGAGGGTTTAACTATTGATATTGGGCAGTTAATTCAGTAGGAGATTCTCTGGAATTGGAACTAGAAGCATAAAGGGATAATTTTTCCAAATCTAATTACTCAATTTTGTCAAGCTGCAAGGCTTTGGATTGCTATCATCAAGAGATGGGATGCACAAAAATCAATAGACAACAAATGTTTATAGTCAATCATAATAATGAAAGCCGAAACAGGAGATCAACAGGCTGCTGATAAGGAACACACTACTCAAGGACTTTTACTAATCTACCACCACGACCTAAAACTAAGTCTTACTTTTCCATCCACTGATCAATAGTCATACGGGAACTGCTATGCTACCATAGCCAGTGTTTCGAGAAGGTGTGTCAAAAGATGGAATTCCTGGCTTGGCAATTGAGTCAACTTTAACATGTCCCATTATATATAAAAGTACCAACTAGCTTATTGTTTTTGATATTTTTCATTCCTAAAATACCTTTTGATTTAGTACTTCAAGCATCATAAAATGAGGGGTATTTAGGAAATTTTGAAAAAATAACATTTCACTACAAAATGAAAACTAATTAAATAATTCTCTAATTAATGAACACCAAGAAAATGAACAGTCAAAAACTATTTATTTCTTTTAGAGTAAAAATGCTCCTTAATTTCTAAAACAAAATAACAATTAACTGCACAATGAATACAATTAACTGCTGATAATTCTAGAAAACTTGAGTTATATGTATCCCAAACTTGAAGGTTTAGCTAAAGTTTCGAGCATTTTTAGTGTTTTTGTCACGCCCCAAAAACGGGACCGTAACATGCCGCGCTAATGGCACACCGGTCCAAAGCGCAAGGCACAAACGAACAGAGCAACAAACTTAACCGCAATTTAATAGAACCATCAAACGATTTCTTAACTATAAAACCGAATAAGTTCATTTTTACACAAAAATACGAATTACAAAATTCCTTCTTAGTACAAAAGATGCTACAACAAAAACAAAGTTCATCAATACAAAACCTTCTAATGATACCACTGAGCTAGTTACGTTTAAATGGATTGAGAATTTTAGAAACTGAAGATCCTACCAGTAATATTGAATCTGGAGACAATCTAAAAGCTGCTAACGCAGTGGAGAGTCCAAAACGAGCACCTAATCTGAAAAATTATAAATCACGTGGGGTGAGCATAACTAGCTCAGTGGATATCATTAAAGCTCTTCAAATGGGGCCAAGCATTTCGATAAAAAGAAAACATAAAGATAATAACATTTGTGAAAACCATAGTCATGAAGCAGTTTCTAAAATGTCTCATGATATGTTCCATTTAAACGTAAATAAACCATAATCATAAGTAATTTCTAAAATGTCTCATGCCATTAAAACGTCAGGCATGTCCAAAACATATCCAAAAAGATCCAATCATTTCAAAACATAGTATGCTAAAGCATAGCGAACAAATCCAAGTACAGTTTCAATCCGGAATATAATAAAATAGCATGAGTATCTTTTAGGCTCGAAGGTATGACCTACAGTACTAGTCAGATCTAGTAATCTACTACACATACTAGTCTGACCGGGAGGTCAAGTTATCCCATCACAAGACCCCGTAGGTCAAATAGTTCAAAACATTCACAGCAGTCACCATGGCGTCCCATGGAGGTGACTATAGAACTGGAGCTCCCCAAATCAACATTTCCAAACACATCCAAAATTATATACCAAGGTCACCTATGAGCCAAAACAGTCATAAAATGCTTTCATATCAAAAGAATTTGCAAAAATATCAATTGATTAACATAAAATAGCTTGGTCCCGATTTCATATGTAATAGTTAATCCTACCAAAACTTGGTAAAAGTGCAGTTCCAAACATCATACACATTCTAAAATCCATCCAAACATATTTCGAAAATCGTTAAACAAAATACAAGTGGTCGAAGGTCTATGTTACCCACCTATCAAATACAAAAACTGATGTGTATCAGAGACACGCGATCGCCGGCGGTAGGTGAGCATGGTAGATAAAGACTGTCTCTGGACACATCTAATTGTATAAGAGATGGTAGATGTGTATAAGCTCACTAGGGAAACGAAACGACGCAAAACGATAGAAAACGACACCAAAAGCTCTTTGGTCAAAAATGACCTTTTCACAATTTCTGACCAACTTCGACAAGCTAAAACCCCAGTCAAAACACTTAGTTAATCCCTCAAATTCTTCTTACAGCTAGATTTAGATAATAAGCTCATTTTACACATCTATATGTGAATAAGAGTCAGGTTAGTTGAATACTGATCAACCAAACCTAAAGTCAACACATTCACTCAAAAATAGTCTGTCTCTTATACACATCTAGATGTGTATAAGTAGACAAGGCGTTTAACCAACCTTAGAAATCCATTTCCAAGGTATTCAAGGCCTATGTTACAACCCAACTCAAAACAACATATTCAACCAACAAAATCCATAAACGGAAAGATTCACCGGAGCAATAGCCGGGACTATATCAATGCATTCCACAACAATGGAAAACACCTAAAACCATCAAAAGATCATTAAAGACCCTTTAAACATAACCAATTATCCAAATTATCCAAATTATCCTAGTTGCGCCAAACTTCCGCTTACTTACAAAATGAAGGGAAATCAATTCCACTTGGTTTCAAGTCTCAATTCCTATCCAAACTAACCTTAAAACACTCCTAAAACATCATTATGTGCATAGACATAAGCATTCATAGCATAACACTCTAGGCCACATATGGAAGACAAAACCCTAACTCATAATCTTAAAATTTGTAATCTAACCATGGAAAGTTGTTAAAAATCAACCCCAATCACTTCCCAACCTCCAAATTACACTAAAAACAACCCATAACATACATAAATCAACACATATAAGGCTGCAAAGAGGGTTTATTTTCAGCCCTAAGAATCCTACAAAACTTGAAATTAAAGCTTGGATCATAAAGCCCATAAGCTATAAATGCTAAAATACATAAAATCTTACCTTCCAAGTGATTCCTACTTGAAATCCAAGAAAATTTTTGGGGGAAAATAGAGGAAGAAGTTCGGCCAGCAGCTTGGAAGAAAATGGAGAAGAAATAACAAGAAGAAGACTTAAAAAGAATTCCAAAGTTGACTCAAATAGTACCCATTGACCAAATAGTCTCCAAGTTGACTATTTAACCCAAAAACTAATTTTTTTGCTACTAAATTAACATTATAAATCAGCCATCTTACAACACTCACACACCACAATGCACTAATTACACTTAGTCCAACTTTTGACCCGTTTACCCGCCGGTATCGAAATCGCGTAAATCGAAAAATTTGCCGAATTGAAAAACGAATAAGTTGAAAGTACTTTATGACTAAAAATAATATGAAAAACATTTTAAACCAATTAAAATCAAAGAACAAGGCTATTAAAATACTGGGTTTCACATTCTACCCCCCTTAAACAAAGTTTCGTCCTCGAAACTTACGAAATCACGAAGCAAACAAGGCTGGATACTTCGATCTCACGATGCTCTCAAGCTCCCAGGTAGCTTCTCTCTCAGAATGATTAGACCATAAAACCTTCATGAGGGGATTTTTCAGCACCTCAATGTGAAATCTTGTTGATCCAAGATCCTCTCCGGAACCTCCTCGTATGTCGTGTCCTCTCGATCTACTAAAGGTTCATGGCTCAACACATGAGAGGGATGAGGGATAATACCATCCTCAACTGAGAGACATGGAAGGTATTATGAACTCTAGACAACTCCGGAGGCAAAGCCAATTGGTATGCCAAATCACCAACCTTGTTCAACACCTCATAGGGGCCTATATAGCGTGGACTCAACTTTCCACCTTTCCCAAACCTTGACAGCTACCCCTTTAGTCGGCGATACTTTCACAAACACTTTATCCCCAACCGCAAACTCCATTGGCTTTCTCTTGCGATCCGCCCAGCTCTTCTGACGATCTTGAGCCGCTTTCAAATTCTGGCGAACAATAGCAATCTTATCAATCATTGCCTGAATCAAATCTGGGCCCTCCAAGGATCTCTCGCCAACTTCATCCCAATGTAAAGGTGATCTACACTTACGACCGTACAAAGCCTCAAATGGTGCCATACCGATGCTGCTGTGATAGCTGTTATTATACGAGAATTCCATAAGATCACATGTATATGGGCTTGTTGGAAAGTCTAACAAAGTACGCCCATTACATAGACCCCTGTCTCTTATACACATCTAGATGGATGATAAGCAGTACTAAGACTCAAAGTTGTGCCACAAGCTCTCTGGTAGGTTGTCCAGAACCTGGATACAAACCTGGGATCGCGATCAGAAATAATGCTCTTAGGCACACCGTGCATCAGTGAACGGACAATCTCTTGATCATATAACTTCACTAATGACTCCAAAGTAGCGGTCACCTTCATCGGTAAGAAATGGGCGGACTTTGTTAGGCGGTCAACAATCACCCATATACTGTCCATTACCTCGCCTAGTCCGTGGTAACCCATGTACAAAATCCATAGTAATATGCTCCCATTTCCACTCCGGTATCTCCAATGATCGTAGTAAACCGCTGGGCCTTTGGTGTTCAGCCTTAACCTGCTGACACACCAAACATCTCGCCACGAACTTAGCTATCTCTCTTTTCATTCCAAGCCACCAAAATCTCATTTTCAAGTCCCTATACATCTTCGTACCCCCAGGATGAATAGATAAGCGCGAAGAGTGAGCTTCTTTCATCAGTTCTCTTTTCAATTCGGAGTCGTTCGGCACACATAAACGTCTGTCTCGCCACAAGCTACCATCAGCTCTAACCTGAAACTCTGAGGTCTCACCATTCTGTACTTTCAACATTACTTTACGTAGCAGGCCGAGGATCATCTAACTCAGTACCTTAAGGCGATCCACCTAGTAGATTGAACAACCAATGCTGCCAAAGTCTACTCGAGACTCAACAACCTCCAAATTCAAAGCCTCAAACCGACAAATCAAAAGAGCCATACTCCATATGTGGCCTAGAGAATTTGAGGGATTAACTAAGTGCTGTCTCTTATACACATCTATTTTAAGGTTAGTTTGGATAGGTATAAGAGACAGCCACCTACCGCCGGCGATCGCGTTCAGTGATCTAGATGTGTATAAGTACTTAGACTTTGATGATCGGTGAACACTTCACACCGCTCTCCATACGGTAATGCCTCCAAATCTTGAGAGCAAACACTATCGCAGCTAACTCCGTGTCGTGAGTAGGATAATTCTCGCGGCTTTTGTGGGACGCCATGGATTACCTTCTCTTAATGCATATGAACAGGGTTTTGGAAACCACTCTGAGAAGGGATAACTTTGGATCTCAAATCCTCCTAGTATGTGTGGGACAACTAGATCTGGCACTGTAGCTGTCAGGAACATACTGCTTAAGCTTTTGAAAGCTTGCCTCACACTTAAATGGCATGAGACATTTTCTCTTCGGTAAGCGCGTCAAAGGGAAGCAATTCGTGAGAAATCCTCCACAAATTTCCTATAATAACCACTAAGCCCGAAAACTCCGCACCTCGATCTACTGTGGTAGGTCTAGGCCAATCAACAATGGCCTCAATCTTCTTGGGATCTACGAAACCCCTTCCTCCGACACCACATGACCCAAAAATGCAACACTCCAAGCTGCTGGCCGAAAATTTTCCTCCAGCTTACCATACAAATGCTCTTTCCTCAACAAGCTCAAAATTGCTCGCAAATGCTCAGCATGAGCCTCCTCGCTCGGAGAATAGACCAGGATATCATCGATGAAGACCACTACACATACATCAAGATAGTCCTTGAACACCCTATTCATCAACTCCATAAAGGCTGCAGGGGCGTTAGTTAAACCAAAAGGCATAACCAAGAATTACTCGTAGTGGCCATAGCGAGTCCGAAAAGCTATCTTAGGTACATCCTCTTCCTTCACCCTCAATTGATAATATCCGGACCGCAAATCAATCTTAGAGAAGCACCTCGTCCCTTAAGCTTGGTAGAAGTGTATAAGAGACAGGCCAGGGTTTTATCCGTCGCGGGTACCCTATTAAGCTCACGGTAGTCAATGCAAAGTCTCAAACTACCATCTTTCTTCCGAACAAATAAGACCGGTGCTCCCCAAGGTGAAACACTTGGACGAATGAATTTCTTGTCCAAGAGTTCTTGAAGCTGCTCCTTCAACTCCTTTAACTCTGCAGGTGCCATACGGTAGGGGGCCTTTGAAATTGGTGCCACCCCTGGCTCTAAGCAAATCTCAAAATCGACAACCCGCGACGGAGGTAAACCTGGCAGCTCCTTGGGAAACACGTCCGGAAACTCTCTAACCACTAGGATATCCTCAATGCCTGGCTCTACTTTATCAGAGTCTATCACATAATTGACATAATGNTACCGCCAAATAGCTCTCACAATCCCTATCTAAGGCCTTAAACGCCTTCACTGCTGATATAATCGGAATAGAGTGTCTATAAAGAAGGTTCCCAGGATTGAGATATCTTATACACATCTAGATGTTTAAGATACGTGTTTTAGAATCAATCATCCAATGGATTGTCGGTTATACCATGTGATCCATACCGTTTGATTAAAGGGAAGCTTTAGCATATGGGATGAGGTGGAAAATTCCTATCCATGCTATATAGACAACCTGAGGTGTTAAACCTTTGACTCTTTGTAACCTTTCAATTGGCTATGTCTCTTGTACAGATTAATGTAGCCATCGACATAATGCTGGATGGTGGTTTAGACACATCTGTTATGAGTGTTATGGGATGAGCTTTTAGCAATTTTGGAATGTATTACATATGCCATTTGATCAGAGATTGTTTTTAGATTTTCCCTGCACTCCACTAGTCTGTCCTCGATTTGGTGCGACCTTAGGACAATCTCTGATCAAATGGCCGCGCTCGCCACACTTAAAATAAGCTCCAGTCCTCCAATAACACTCCCCAGAGTGTAGTCGACCACAAGACCGGCATGGCGGCGACGGCTGCTGAACTGCCACCGACTGAGATCTCTGAGGCTGGCTCCCAACTGAAGAAGAAACAGAAGAACTCGTCGACGGACCCTCCTAGGAAACCACCCTGTCGACCACAACTCCTACTCCCACTGGAGGTGCTAAAGTCCTGTCCGGCCGACGTCCACGCGATCGAGACCGAGGATGAGGACCGAAATGGTCGGCTAGTCGGCTGTCGGCGCGAGCTCGATCCTCTCGAAAGGTATCCCGATCTCTCCTCACGCCTCGATCCGAATCCAACTGGATGGCTAGATTATACATTTCCTCATAAGTCTGGGGACGACCCACTATCAACTCTCTCCGAAGCTCAAGGGATAGCCTGCTCTAAGACCCTTCTGGAAATGATACATACGCTGTGCTCTTATACACATCCAGATGTGTATAAGAGACAGGGCTTCTGAAGAGAAATGCATACCTGCACCACGGATGATCTCGCTGCTCCAGTGATAAAACTCGTCCATCTTCTGAGCTCTGATGGACGGGGAAAATAATGAGCTAGAAACTGCTCCCGGAATATCTCCCAAGTCACAGGCTGTCTCGGTGTGGGCAACGTAGCCTCAACGGTCTGCCACCACTTGGCCGCCTCAGCAACCAAGAAAGGAATAGCCAAAGATGTCCGTGACTCCACCGACACCGCCGCATCAGAGCAGGTTTGAATCAACTAATGTCCAGTCGACAGGATCAGCTAGTATGCTGACTAGGACGCGTTTTCGTTCTAGAGGTCGCGGTAGGCCTAGTAACACTCTGAAGCTGACTCGACTACAGGGATCTCCTGCAGCGGATCCCCACCAGCCGGACGCTCCCCAGGCTGAGGGTCCTGCTGTGCCGAGCCTCTACCGCGACCTCTAGAACCAAAACGCGTCCTAGGCGGCATACTAGCTGATAAGAGTCAAAGGCAGAATCATGAGCAAAGAATAACTCTTCAAGAATCAACAAAAGAGGTACAACAAAGATTACATAAGCAAGGACCTCTCAAAACCCCCCAAAACAAGTCAATCAATAACATCGATACACTAAATGTGAAGAATCCATACCCTTTGCCACGGATCAATGACTAACTAAGGCAGCCTCCAAAGCGCAAGGCACAAACGAACAGAGCAACAAACTTAACCGCAATTTAATAGAACCATCAAACGATTTCTTAACTATAAAACCGAATAAGTTCATTTTTACACAAAAATACGAATTACAAAATTCCTTCTTAGTACAAAAGATGCTACAACATATTACAAAGTTCATCAATTGAAAACCTATCTAATATACTACCCCTCTCCAAACAAAAGAGAAGCTTGGAAGATTATCCGCGAGTCCTACCAAGAATATTGAATCGGAGACAATCTAAAAGTGCTAACGCGATGGAGAGTCCAAAACGAGCACCTAATCGAAAAATTATAAATCACGTGGGGTGAGCATAACTAGCACAGTGGATATCATAAAAGCTCTTCAAATGGGGCCAAGCATTTCGATAAAAAGAAAACATAAAGATAATAACATTTGTGAAAACCATAGTCATAGTATGAAGCAGTTTCTAAAATGTCTCATGCCATTTAAACGTAAATAAACCATAATCATAAGTAATTTCTAAAATGTCTCATGCCATTAAAACGTCAGGCATGTCCAAAACATATCCAAAAAGATCCAATCATTTCAAAACATAGTATGCTAAAGCATAGCGAACAAATCCAAGTACAGTTTCAATCCGGAATATAATAAAATAGCATGAGTATCTTTTAGGCTCGAAGGTATGACCTACAGTACTAGTCAGATCTAGTAATCTACTACACCTACTAGTCTGACCGGGAGGTCAAGTTATCCCATCACAAGACCCCGCAGTCAAATAGTTCATAACAGTCACAGCAGTCACCATGGCGTCCCATGGATGACTATAGAACCGGAGCTCCCCAAATCAAACATTTCCAAACACATCCAAAATTATATACCAAGGTCACCTATGAGCCAAAACAGTCATAAAATGCTTTCATATCAAAAGAGAGATTGTCTATGATGTTTGATATGGAAATTTTTCTATAGTAAAATAAAATAGCTTGGTCCCGATTTCATATGTAATAGTTCCAAAACTTGGTAAAAGTGCAGTTCCAAACATCATACACATTCTAAAATTAAGATCCAAACATATTTCGAAAATCGTTAAACAAAATACAAGTGGAAGAGGGTCTATGTTACCCACCTATCAAAGCAAAAATTGCACAATGATCACTGAACGCGATCGCCGGCGGTAGGTGGCGTGGTACCTAAAACAGATATAAGAGGACTCTTAGAAGAGATGTAGAAGTTAAAGAATGACTAGGGAAGCGAAAACGACGCGAAACGATAGAAAACGACACCAAAAGCTCTTTGGTCAAAAATGACCTTTTCACAATTTCTGACCAACTTCGACAAGCTAAAACCCCAGTCAAAACACTTAGTTAATCCCTCAAATTCTTATTACAGCTAGATTAGGAGATAATAAGCTCAGTTTTCCAGAAAAACTGAAAAACTTCGCCTATCCCTAGGCTATAATTAGGCTATCCTCCCTACCAACAGGTTGTAATAAAATCCAATTCCAAGGTATTCAAGGGACCTTGGTTACAACCCAACTCAAAACAACATATTCAACCAACCAACAAAATCCATTTCCAAGGTATTCAAGGGACCTTGGTTACAACCCAACTCAAAACAACATATTCAACCAACAAAATCCATAAACGGAAAGATTCACCGGAGCAATAGCCGGGACTATATCAATGCATTCCACAACAATGGCAAACACCTAAAACCATCAAAAGATCATTAAAGACCCTTTAAACATAACCAATTATCCAAATTATCCAAATTATCCTAGTTGCGCCAAACTTCCGCTTACTTACAAAATGAAGGGAAATCAATTCCACTTGGTTTCAAGTCTCAATTCCTATCCAAACTAACCTTAAAACACTCCTAAAACATCATTATGTGCATAGACATAAGCATTCATAGCATAACACTCTAGGCCACATATGGAAGACAAAACCCTAACTCATAATCTTAAAATTTGTAATCTAACCATGGAAAGCATTGTTAAAAATCAACCCCAATCACTTCCCAACCTCCAAAACACTAAAAACAACCCATAACATACATAAATCAACACATATAAGGCTGCAAAGAGGGTTTATTTTCAGCCCTAAGAATCCTACAAAACTTGAAATTAAAGCTTGGATCATAAAGCCCATAAGCTATAAATGCTAAAATACATAAAATCTTACCTTCCAAGTGATTCCTACTTGAAATCCAAGAAAATTTTTGGGGGAAAATAGAGGAAGAAGTTCGGCCAGCAGCTTGGAAGAAAATGGAGAAGAAATAACAAGATAGAAGTATTAAATACAGGCTCTAAATGTGACTCAAGAGTACAAATTAAATAGTCTCTAGGTTGACTATTTATAAGGATGTGTCCAGTCATTCTTGGTTGCTGAAATTAGCCATCTTACATATGTGTCTCACCACAATGCACTAATTACACTTAGTCCAACTTTTGACCCGTTTACCCGCCGGTACCGAAATCGCGTAAATCGAAAAATTTGCCGAATTGAAAAACGAATAAGTTGAAGTACTTTATGACTAAAAATAATATGAAAAACATTTTAAACCAATTAAAATCAAAGAACAAGGCTATTAAAATACTGGGTTTCACAATTTTCGTGTGTGTTTTTGTCTATTTTGCATTCATGTGTTAGAATGTGGTAATATATGTTTGTTATGTGTTTTATTACTTATTTAGGTCTTAATTAGCATATTTTATTTCGTTCTTATGTATAGAGTTGTGTTGTGTCTTTGACTTAACTTCATTGTGAGTTAAGTTTTCGTTCGTCTTTGTTTGTCATTCATTTTTTGGGCTATTTTGTGATAATTTTATTTATATATTTACGTATTATTTTTAGTGTTTATTATAGATAATAATATTCTCTTATGTTAGGGTCGCATGAAAAAAAACGGCGCATCAATTGGACTTCGGATGAAGAATTTCTAAGCAAAACTGTGAAGTACTGCATTTCAGAAGTTTCAGTCTAGATCGCGATCTGGAGTTCATGAAATTGTCTATGGCCGGAGCAAAAATGACTTTGTTAGGGGCTGATTTTTGGAGCACTATTACCCCATGACCCTAGCACTATTTATACCCCTTTTAAGCTTCATTTGAGGTATAGAATACCCATTAGAAACCTAGTAGAAGTAGGCTTGGTTAGAGAGTAATTTTCTTCCTTTAAATGGGGAGGGTTTTCTTAGATTAGGTTAGAGTAGGATTTCTCTTTCTTGTAATCACAATTTCCTAGCTAAAGGTTGAAGCTTTTTAGTGGTAAGTTCCTTATTTATGATAAAACTCTTTTAGTTAAACTTTAATTTCATATTTCTTTAGTTTAATTAGTCTAATTACTTTATATATTTGCTCTCTTTGCATGATTACTTAGTGTAATTGTTAGATTAGTTAATGGGTTTCCTTCAATTATGCTTCCTTAGTGGTAATTCATAGTTTAGATTGGTTAATTAGGATAAATTACTTTATGGGCTTTTCATTTAATTGATTTCTTTACTTGCTTTCTTAGATTTAATTGGTAGGTTAGTTAATGGGTTTTCCTTAATTGTGCTTTATTAGTTTTAATTTGTAGTTTAGGTTAGTTAATTGCCTTTTAGAGATACTTTCTTTTTACATGCTTTCTTAGAATAGATTATGGGCTTTCTCTAATTGTGCTTGCCTAGAGATAATGAATAGTTTAGATTAACTAATTGCTTGCTTAATATGCTTTTCCTTTTAATTGTTCCCTTTATTTTCTTTCTAAAGATACTTCCTTTTTAATTGCTTTCTTAGTGATTAATCTTTACTTTAAATTGCTTTTTTAGTTCCATTAGTTCTAGTTTTAGTTAAATCTCTTCACTTAATCAATCACTTCAACTTGAACTCTAACCAAATAACTGGTAATTATCGACCAATCCTTGCGGGCACGATCCCTTCTTCCCTTTACTACTACTTGACAACCATATACTTGCGGGATGCCACCTAGTTAGTAGTAGGCTTTAGGTGATTTATAAATTTATAACTAGGTGTGTAAAGCATCAAGTTTTTGGCACCGTTGTGGGGGATTGATTTTCAGAAATATCGATATAATTTGGTAGGAAGACTAGATTGAAGCCTTTTGTTTTATTGTATAGTTGTTTCACCCATTTGAAAAATCAAAAAGATTTTCATTTCGTAGTTGTGTTCTTATTTTTAAAAATCCAAAAATATTTTCTTTGTGATGGATGGTTTAGACTAACTAGTAGTCTAAACTTTCCTAATTTTCTGATTTGTGTTGTTTTAGATCTTTTTCTTGTTTTTTTTTTTTTTCTTTTGTGTTTTGATTGTTCAAGAACATGAAAGGACCTAATTGGAATGATTCATACTAAGGAGATTACCATTTTTATGGTAATAGAGGTATGCCCAATGAGCATGATTCTTGTTGTGGTTACTCTCCTTTCCCCTTAGATTATCAAGTGGGATGGTCTAGCCATCCATACGCTTATGAGAGCCACCAAAATTATCAAATGGGATGGTCTAGCCATCCATATCCTTATGATATGAGAGCTATCAAGAAAATTCCTGCTCTTTCTCTTCTTCACAAGAGCCTTCATATAATCAAATGGATCATATTTCCTTCACCAAACAACTCAAGAAAGTGAATACATAAGAAGGATGGACAAGTGGATGAAAATTCAAGAATTTTGAGAAGAAATAGCCCAACTTCTAGATGAATGGACTCAATTTCGATAAATTATGGCCAAAGAATGAGAAAAACTTGCTCAATTTCAAAAAGAAATAGAGAGACTCTGTGAAGAGCAAGCCACATCCAACAATCAGTTACAAGACCAACTTGCCGAGATTCAAGGAATAGGAAATGGTGAAGAACAATATATTCCAACACCTCCACGATGGATGAAGAACCGGTTTAAGAAGAACAAATTGAAAATGTCTTGCAAGAAACTGGTTCTCAAGAGTCTCATGAAATTGAAGTTACAACAATTGAGACACTCAATACTTATATAGAGGAATCACCAACTTTCCCCTTGCATGTGTGTGTGTTTTTGTCCCGATTACTATAAAAGAGGTTCTATTTGAGGTGTTCGTGGAGAAAGAGCCGGTTCTAGGAGGAATGGAAGAAGAAGGATACAATTTAGAGAGGATTAGGGAGGCACAACCTACATATGTCGAAGTTCATTTCCTTGGAGATTTCGAAGGAGCCCAACAATGGTGCAAATTCACCAAGGACTACAATAATCTTGGGAAGCCTCCTTGGTGTTGAGGGAGCAGTTCTTTCTTTATTCTTTATTATGCTTTCTTTACTTTACTTGCTTTAGTTTAAATACCTCATTGGTAATAAAGGCTTGTAGCTTTGTACTTAATTTAGTTGTGTTGTGTTATTGGCAAATGATTTATTGGAATCTCTTGGTCAAATATGGTTGTTAATGAGAATGGTGATGACAATATATGAGTTCTTGTGATTTGTGAATGATGTACATGATTTATTGGTTGAACTTGAACTTGGTTTTATGTTTTGATTATGGATATTCTAGTTGTTGATAAACTTCTACAGCATGTACTAAATAGTGAAGCTTATTTTGCGGAAATCATATGAATGCTTGATTTGGATTAAGAGTAGTCTTTGTGATTGAATGTATTTTTGAAGCCAATTATGTAAGAAACAAAGTTTAGGGGGATGAGTCGGGTATTTAGATAACCTTTTCGTTGTGTTAAACCATGTTACCCTTATATGTGCTTTTCTTTTTCTTTAAATTGTTTGAACCCTATGAAGCCTTGATGACCCTTCCTTAGTATATTCATAATTGGTTGTTGAAGAAAAATCAAGTTTTAAGACTCATGTTTAAGTGAAAATTTCATTTGTATGATTTAATTGACATTTTCTCATTGCTTAGCCTTGATAAATGTTGTGCTCAATGTTGGTGAAGTCCATAATTAAAGGGTAGAACTCTTGTTGTTATGTTCAATTTGAGCTTACTTGATTGCATTCATATTCACTTGGCTA
This sequence comes from Cinchona pubescens, assembly GCA_025175665.1. Lineage (NCBI taxonomy): Eukaryota > Viridiplantae > Streptophyta > Magnoliopsida > Gentianales > Rubiaceae > Cinchona > Cinchona pubescens. The sequence goes on along the minus strand of JANKKI010000075.1, from coordinate 6,957,938 downwards.
ATATGTTGTTCATCTTCTATTTTTGCCTTTTGATTCTCCAAGTGTAATTCAAAAATCATTGCCTAATCTTTTGTTTTTATGCTTTCTAGTAGTATTATTATGCGTTTGTTCTATTTTGGGCGAGCGATAGGATGAGTTGTACTCATCACTTAAATAAAATGACAAGTTTGGGGGTGTTATTTACTTGTGTTGGAATGGTTTCTTTTTGTGAATGTAAATATTTTTGTGGTGAATTTTGGATGAAAAATTGATTGATTACGGTACTCAATGATGACAAATAACTTGCAATATCATATGATAGAGCTATTTAAACTTGGCATTCCGCGAATTTTGGTGTGTTTAGCTATTTTGCGACAAAAGAATTTCGAAAGTCATGTATTACTATGTTCAAAAAAGTGAAGCATTCACATTTATTTAGTAGTTCATTTGAAACATTGTTTTTTACCAAATCAATAGTATTATTTTGTTGGTCAATTCATCTTTTGGAAAAAAAAAATTGTTTTAAATGGAATAGAAGTGATTGAGGTCATTTTATGTGTTTACATAGGGAGTTTTCTTCTATTTTCAATTTCAACCTGTGAGTGATTGCTTTGAATATAATCTTGGGTACATTTTACTCCTCTTCCTTGGTTTAGGGCAACGTAAAAAGAAAAAAAAAACTTTGCTTTTAGAAATAAGGCGAGTACGGGATTCTGACCTATACCTATCTTGTTTCTCCGAATTAAGCCATTTGAAATTACATTTTAGTATACCAACAAGTTGAGGAGGAAATTTTTGTAATACTCATCATTGATATCATACTACTCACTCCTTGATAGAGAAATATTCCCAATTGTGTGACATGTGCATATTAGGTAGACTCCTAATGTCTTCTACTTCCTTGTAGACTTGTCAAGATGGTTGAAAAACGTTGTAGTTTTTTTTATTTGAGAAAAACTATGTTTTAGATGAATGGAATTTGTTTTTCAAAAACCTTTTTGATGATGGTTAATACTTGGTTATTTAAAACCTTTTGTTGGCATTTGAACCTGTTTCCTTTAGAAAAATTGAAAATTTTGGAATGACTGGTTAAAATAGCTTCAATTGTCATATGATATTTGAGATCCCTTGAGAGGTCTCCTAATTATTCACCTTTTGTGTAGTCATCTTGGTGGTGTCTAATGTGTTGTGTCTTGTGTCTTGTGTCGTATTTTTGCATTGTTCATTTCTGTTGTTCTTTTTTCTTGTCTTTTATTTTGCTCAGGACGAGCAAAAGTTTAAGTTTGGAGGTGTGATACCTCTAGAAAACTAGAGTTATATGTACCCTAAACTTGAAGGTTTAGCTACTAGTTTCGAGCATTTTTAGTGTTTTCATTTGTGTTTTTGTCTATTTTGCATTCATGTGTTAGAATGTGGTAATATGCGTTTATTAAGTGTTTTAGTACTTATTTAGGTCTTAATTAGCAAATTATATTTGGTTCTTGTGTATAAGAGTTGTGTCGTATCTTTGACTTAACTTCGTTAGAAGTTAAGTTTTCGTTCATTGTTTGTCATTCGTTATTTGGGCTATATTGTGAGAATTTTATTTATATATTTAGTTATAAGCCTTATTTAAGTTTTTATTATATATAATTATATTCTCCTATGTGTAGGGTCTCATGAAAAAAAACGGCGCATCAATCGGACATTGGATGAAGATTTTCGAAGCAAAATTGTGAAGTACTGCATTTCAGAAGTTTCAGTCTAGATCGCGATCTGGAGACGGCTGGAGCAAAAATGACTTTGTTCGAGGCTGATTTTTGCAGCACTATTTTCCCATGACCCTAGCATTATTTATACCTCTTTTAAGCATCATTTGAGCCATAGAAAACCCATTAGAAACCTAGTAGAATTAGGCAAGGTTAGAGAGTAATTTTCTTTCTTTTACCTCCACATTTGGGGAGGGTTTTCTTAGATTAGAGTAGGATTTCTCTTTTTTGTAATCACAATTTCCTAGCTAAACAATGAAATTTTTTAGTGGTAAGTTCGTTATTTATGTTAAAAATTTTTTAGTTAAATGTGTGTAAAGATATTTCTTTAGTTTAATTAGTCTAATTACTTTCATATATTTGAAATCTACATTGCATGATTTCTTAGTGTAATTGTTAGATTAGTTAAAGAGTTTCCTTCAGTTAAGCTTCCTCAATGGTAATTCATTGTTTAGATTGGTTAATTAGGATAAATTAGTGTATGGGATTTTCATTTAATTGCTTTCTTTACTTGTTTTCTTAGTTTAATTGGTAGATTAGTTAATAGGTTTTCCTTAATTGTGCTTTCTAGCGTTAATTTGTAGTTCAGGTTAGTTAATTGCCTTTTAGAGATACTTTCTTTTTGCATGCTTTCTTAGAATATGTTAGGGGCTTTCTCTAATTGTGCTTGCCTAGGGCTAATAAATAGTTTAGATAAACTAATTACTTGCTTAATATGTTGTTCCTTTTAATTGTTCCATTTATTTGCTTTCTAAAGATATTTCCTTTTTAATTGCTTTCGTAGTAATTAATCTTTACTTGAAATTACTTTTTTAGTTCCATTAGTTCTAGTTTTAGTTAAATCCCTTCACTTAATCAATCACTTCAACTTGAAATCAATACCAAATAAACAGTAATTATCGACCAACCCTTATAGGTACGATCCCAACTTCCCTTTACTATTAGTTGACAACCGTATACTTGCGGGATGTCACCTAATTAGTAGTAGGATTTAGGTGATTTATAAATTTATAACTAGGCATGTAAAGCATCAACTATGAGACAAATACTAATTAAAAAAATATTATTATTAATGAACACTAAGAAAACAAACAGTCACGTATAAAAAGAAATGAACTATCCAAAAACTATTTCTTTTAAAGTATAAAGGCCCCTTAATTCCTAAAATGCTCATTAGTTCATTAGTCCAAACATAATGAAATGATGTGTATTTAGGAAATTGTGAAAAATTAATAATTAAATGAAAAATGAACTCTAATAAAATCATTCACTAATTAATGAATACTAACTCTTGACTACGTCTAGAGAATGAGATTATTATTTCTGACATTTTGAAATCATAAAATACTCTTTAATTTAGATTTTCAAACATCTCAAAAAAAAGAGGTTAATTATGGAACATTAAAAGTTAACAATTAATTGAGAAATGAATACTAAATAAATAATTCACTAATTAATTAAGATTACAAACAAAAGTATGAAGAGCTTATTGTTTTTGACATTTAATTGTTCCAAAAATACCCCTAATAAGATTATTTACAATCATTTAAAGAAAGGGCTATAATGAAAAATTGAAGAAATGGAATTAAAGTCAACTTAATTAAATAAATTTGAAAACTCAATAAGAAATAAATGTCTAACTCCATAAAAAATCACCCTAATCAAAAAACTAATATCGTAATAAAATTTTTGCAATACTCCAACAAACACTATCCAAAAAAAAAAAACAAAAATATCGAAATGATATCGAAATTCCTATATATGTGACAATCATCTTAATAGTATTTATCAATTTCAACATCTATCTATATCTACACTATATATAAAAGTACCAACTAGCTTATTGTTTTTGATATTTTTCATTCCTAAAATAACTTTTGATTTAGTACCTTCAAGCATCATAAAATGAGGAGTATTTAGGAAATTTTGAAAAAATAACAATTCACTACAAAAATCAAAACTAATTAAATAATTCTCTAATTAATGAACACCAAGAAAATGAATAGTCAAAAAACTACTAATTTCTTTTAGATTAAAAATACTTCTTAATTTCTAAAACAAATTAACAATTAACTGCACAATGAATACAATTAACTGCAAGATAAATACTAATTAGATAATTTTTCAATTAATGAACAATAAGAAAATGAACAGTCACCTGAAAAAAGAAATGAACTGGTCAAAAAACTATTTCTATTAAAGTAAAAATGCCCCTTAATTCCTAAAATGCACATTAGTTCATTACTGCAAACTTAACAAAATGAGGGGTATCTAGGAAATTTTGAAAAATTTTGCTTAATTAAATGAAAAATGTACTCTAGTAAAATCATTCTCTAATTAATAAATACTAATTCTTGACTACATCTAGAGAATGAGATTATTATTTTTGACATTTTGACAAGAATCATAAAATACTCTTTAATTTAGTTTTTCAAGCGTCTAAAAACAATGGTTAATTAGCAAACTTTAAAAAGTTAACAATTAAATGAGAAATGAATACTAAATAAATAATTCTCTAAGATTAAATAATTCGCTAATTAATTAAGATTATATATAAAAGTATGAAGAGCTTAATGTTTTTGACATTGTTTTGTTCCAAAAATACCCCCAATAAGATCCTTTACAATCATTTGAAGAAAGGGCATTAATGAAAAATTAAAGAAATGGAATTAAACTCAACTTAATTAAATAAATTTGAAAACTCAATAAGAAAAAGAAATGTCTAACTCCATCAAAAATCATCCTCAACAAAAAACTAATATCCTAATAAAATTTTAGCAATACTACAACAAACACTATCCAAAAAACAAAAAAAAAAACAAAAATATCGAAAAGGTGTTGAAATTCCTATATATGTGACACTCACCTTAAAAGTATTCAATTTCATGATCTATCTATATCCACACACCTATATACAAAAGAAGCAACCAGCTTATTGTTTTTGATATTTTTCATCCCTGAATACCTTTAGATTTAGTACTTCAAGCATCATAAAATGAGGGGTGTTTAGGAAATTTTGAAAAAATAACAATTAACTACAAAATGAATTTAGTTAACTATAAAACGAAAACTAATTAAATAATTCTCTAATGAATGAACACTAAGAACATGAACAATCAAAAAACTATTTATTTCTTTTAGAGTAAAAATGGCCCTTAATTTTCTAAAACAAAATAACAATTAACTACATAACGACTACAACTAACTTCAAGATAAATACTAATTAAATAATTTTCTAATTAATGATCACTAAGAAAAATGATTAGTCACATAAAAAAATGAACTAGCAAAAAACTATTTCTTTTAATGTAAAAATGCCCCTTAATTCCTAAAATGCACATTAGTTCGTTACTCCAAACATAAAAAAATGAGGGGTATTTAGGAAATTTTGAAAAATTAATAATTAGATGAAACAGTGAACTCTAATAAAATCATTCTCTAATTAATGAATACTAATTCCTGACTATGTCTAGAGAATGAGATTATTTTTGACATTTTGAAATCATAACATACTCTTTAATTTAGTTTTTCAAGCATCTCAGAAAATAAAAAGGTTAATTAGGGAACTTTAAAAAGTTAACAATTGATTGAGAAATAAATACTAAAAAAATAATTCTCTAATATTAAATAATTCTATAATTAATAAATATTATATATAAAATTATGAAGAGCATAAAGTTTTTGACATTTTCTTGTTCGAAAAATACCCCCAATAAGATACTTTACAATCATTTAAAGAAAGGGGCAATAATGAAAAATTAAAGAAATGGAATTAAAATCAACTTAATTAAATAAATTTGATAACTCAAAAAGAAATTAATGTCTAACTCCATCAAAACTCATCCTAAACAAAAAATTAATATCCTAATAAAATTTTAGCAATACTGCAACAAACAATATCCAAAAAAAAAAAGCGACAATCTCTCACCGAAAATGTATCGATATAATTTGGTTGAAATACTAGATTGTTGTCTTTTGTTTTTTTTTTTTTTTGTATAGTGGTTTCACTTATTTATAAAATAAAATAAATAAATAAATAAACCTACAAGATTTTCATTTTGTATTTGTGTTCTTATCTTGAAAAATATAAAATGATTTTCCTTGTGATGGATGGTTTATACTAGCTAGTATTCTAAACTTTCCTAATTTTCTTATTAGTGCTATTTTAGTTCCTTGTTTTTGTTTACGTTGTTGTTGTTCTAGAACATGCAAGGACCTAATTGCAATTATTCATACCAAGGAGATTATCACTTTTATGGTAATGGAGGTATGTCCAATGAGCATGATTCTCGTTATGGTTACTCTCCTTACCCCATAGATTACCAAGTGGGATGGTCTAGCTGTCAATACCCTTATGAGAACTACTGAGATTATCAAATGGGATGGTCTAGCCATCCATATCCTTATGAGAGCTATAAAGAAAATAGATACTCTTTCTCTCCACCACAAGAGCCTTCATATAATCAAATCGAGTCATATTTCCTTCACCAAACAACTCAAGAAAGTGAAAAGGCAAGAAGAATGGACATGTGCATGGAAATTCAAGAACTTCAAGAAGAAATAGCCCAACACCGAGAACAACTAGCCCAACTCCGAGAAGAACAAGCTAGATTCTTCGAAGGCCAAGAGAAATTCACCAAGAGGTTTCAAGACCAAATTATTGAGGTTCAAAGGAGGATAAATGGTGAAGAACGAGAGACTCCAATACTTCCACTAATGGATGACAACCGGTTCAAGAAGAAGAAGTAAAGGAAAATGTATTGAAGGAAACTAGTTCCCAAGAACCTATTGAGTATGAACTTCCAACAATCCGGACACTCAACACTTGTTTGGATCAACCACCAACTCTCCCTTTGCGTGAGTGTGAGTTTGCCATGGTTACAACAAAAAGGATGTCATTTGGAGTGTTTGTATAGAAATGGCCAGCTCAATTCATAGAAGTGAAAAATGAAGAGGGATACATTCTAGAGGGGACCGGGGATGTTAGAGCCACATATACCAAAGTTCAGGGGACTTCGAAGGAGCCAAATAATGGTGTAAGAATACCAAGGACTATCACATTTGTGGAAAGCCTCCTTGGTGTTGACGGAGTACTTCTTCTCTTTTATTTATTATGTTTTCTTTTAGTTTACTTGCTTTAGTTTGAGTACCCGGTGGGTAATAAAGGCTTATAGCTTGTGCTTAGTTTAGTGTTATTTTCTCGTGGTAATGAATTTTGAGATACTTGAATAAAGTTGGTTGTTGATGATACTGTTGATGGCATTGTAAGACTTGTGCTTTGTGATTGATATATGATTTATGGGTTGAACATATACTTGATTTTACCATTAGATTGTGAAAATTTTACTTGAAGGTACACTTTATAGGTTAAATGTTTGAGCTATTTTTAGGAATTCATGTGAATGCTAGATTTGGTTTGGGAGTAGTCTTTGTGATGGAAATACTTTTTGAGACCAATTATGTGTCAAACTAAGTTTGGGGGGATGAGTTGGGCATATAATATTGTGTTTTTTTTTTTTCATTATATTGTTTGACATCCATGAAGTCTTCCAATGACCCCTCCTTAATGTAACTATGTTGGTTGAAGAAAGGTATACAACTTATGGAACTTATGTGCTTGAATGGAAACCACATTTACGTGTTGAATTTGAAATTGCTCATTGCTTAGCCTTGTTTGGTGTAGTGCTTGTTGTTGATGGATTCTATGATTAAAAGTGGAACCATGGTTCTAAGTTCAGTTTGTGCTTAATTGGTCACATTCGCATGGTTGATATGTTGTCCATCTTCTATATTAACCTTTTGATTGTCCAGGAGTACTTCAAAATCATAGCCTAGTGTTTTGTTTAGTGTCTTATGTGCTTTTATGCTTTCTAGTAGTATTAGTATGTGTTTTGTTCTATTTTGAGTGAATGGTAGGATAATTTGTACTTATCATTAGAATAAGATGACAAGTTTGGGAGTGTTATTTACTTGTGATGGAATAGCTTCTTTTTGTGATTGTAAATACTTGTGTGGTGACATTTGGATGAAAAATAGAGTGATTGTGATACTCAATGATGACAATTGACTTGCAATACCATATGATTAAATTATTTCAACTTGGTATATCATGGATTTTGGTGTGTGTTGAGTAGTTCTTTTGCTACAAAAGAATTTCAAAAGCTATGTATTATATTGTCAAAAAAGTGAGGGATTCATATTTTTTTGAAGGGATTCATTTAAAACATTGCTTTTGATCAAATCAATAGTATTACTTTGTTAGTCAATTTATATTTTGGAAAAATTGGTTTGAATGGGATAGAAGTGAATTAGGTCATTTTGTGTGTTTGCATATGGAGTTTTCTTCTAACTTGTGAGTGATTGGGTTGAATATGATGTTGGGTACATTTTATTCCTCTTAAAAGTTATACACATCTAAATGTGTATAAGAGACAGGTGAGTACGGAAGGGATTCCAAAACATGCACCTATATTGTTTCTCTGAAATATGCCATTAGAATAGTAATAAGGCTAGTATGAGATTTAAACATGTACCCATGTTATTTCTCCGAAATGGCCATTAGGATTTGTTGGTCCCAAAGCAACCTAAGAGGGGGTGTGAATTAGGTTTCTAAAAAATACTTTTAGAAATATTAATCTTAATAAGATTTTCAAATAAAAATTGATATAATAGAATCAATGAAACAGTGAAGTAAGAAAGAGAGAAAATTAAACAGCCAACACTTCCAAGCTAACAAGCTTGAAGTATCAAATCACTAGAATGCTTCACACACTTGGTGAGCCAACAATCTTTACAAAGTAGGGAAATTCTTGCCCACACTAAAAGTCTTTTAGTTGAGCCAAGAATTCTACTTACAACCACACTTTCGTACAAGATTATTACTCCACTCAAAATTGAATTGCACTCTAAATTGCACACTAATACAATAAAGCACTATAGCCAATTTGTACGAAACATAAAATTGCTCTTTTCTAAGGCTTCTATTCAATGTATTAGATGTGTTTTATAGAATATCAAAGCAGTTATTTATAAGAGCAATAAATGGTGGTTGCAGCTACTTCCTAACGGCTAAATAATAAATGCACAAAAAGTAGCCGTTGGGGTTTCGGACGTCCGAGATAAGTAGGATGCGTCCGACATAACGTCCGATCTCCATGCAGTTGGTGGGGAACTTCGTTCGGACATCCGTGCATGCGTCCGTTCCATTGTCCGAATGGAGCTTCAGATGGTCATGTCCGTCCGAAAGATACTTCGTTCGAACAGTTGAGTGCGTCTGGTGGAGAAGCAGTAAGATCCTTGATTTCTGCCTGTTGGTGTTGGCCCCAAAGCAACCTAAGAGGGGGGGTGAATTAGGTTGTCTCAAAAAATAATCCTTTTGAAGTGCTTAATGAAAATACAAACTTTGTGCAACAAATGAATACTTAAGCACAAATGATCAAAGACAAATATTTAGCAATTAAAGCTTAAAGCTTACAAATGAAAGAACAAATAAAAGATTGAGATAAAGAATATTAAACCGAACTCCCAAGCTTCTCAAGCTTGGAGTACATCCACTAGTAGTGCCTCTTCAAAGAAGGTGAGACAATAACCTTCTTGTACACAAAGTAGGCTCACCCTTGCACCAACTAAGTTCCTCTAGTTGAGCCAAAGGGTTTTACACTACAACCTCACTTTTGTACACTTGTTATCCCTCCACTCTTACACTTGAAGATCACTCACTAGTCTACTCTTGCTCACACTAATTCCCACTAGGTGAGCCAAGAGAACTATACTACTCAAACCAATACAACCCACAATATTTTATCCTATTTCTCCCCAAATAGCTCTTACAAGTGTTTGTATTGAATGTAGTAGTTCCTTGCATCATTTGGAAGTCCTTCGGCTATTTATAGATGAAAGATGTGCTGAAATTTGAGTTCTAACGGTAAAAAAACTAGCTGTTAAAAACTAGCCGTTAAAGGTTCGGACGTCCGTTCATGGCTAACCTCGTCCTACAGCTTGATGAACAGTGTCTCGGACAGTCATATGCGTCCTACAGCTTGACAGAAACTTACTTCATTTTGAGCTCCTTTTTTCGGACGCTTCCTTCCGTCCGATCTCCTTTCTTTCGGACGCTCTTCATCGTCCGAAAGGTATTGTTCAACTTTTGGTTGTTTTTCTTGATTGTGTTTGGATGATCATTTTCATCCGATCCTTCCTGTTTTTCTGCACACTTGTTTGCAAACCATTAGTATGATTTGGTCATCATCAAAACATGATTATCATAACTGGAGTTCAACAGTTGGTTCGGACGGTGGAATGCGTCCGAGAAGCTTGACATAGTTTGGACGGTACAGTGCGTCCGAAAATGCTGTGTCCAGCAAAACAAGTAACAGACTTGCAAGACTTGTTCACAGAGTTAAGTGCTTATGTCATCATCAAAATAAGGTTTGGAAAACATCAGGATTGTTATGTTTTACCATACCAACAAGTTGAGGAGGAAATGTTTTTAATACCCATCACTGACATCATTCTACTCACTCCTTGATAGCCTAATATTCCCAACTTCATGTGACATATGCATATTAGGTAGAATCCTAATAATCTTCTATTTTCATGTGGCCTTGTCGAGATGATTGAAAAACTTTGTAATTCTTTTGATTTGAGCAAGAACTATGTTTTGTATGAATGGAACTTGTTTCTCGAATACCTTTTTGATGATGGTTAATATTTGGTTATTGGAAATCTTGTGTGGCATTTGAACTCGTTTCCATTGAGAAAGGGAAAAACCTGGAGTGGCTAGTTAAAATAGTTCAATCGTTATATGGTATTAGAGGGCCTTTGAGAGATTTCCTAATTATTCAAAGTACATCCATTATCCTCCTCTTGTGTCATCTCTTTCATGATGTCTTACTTGTTTACATGTTTAGTTAAGTTCTTTTTCTTTCTTGTTTTGCTTGGGATGAGCAAAAGTTTAACTTTGGGAAACTACTTACATAAACCCGGTCTTTGGCCCCACCTGTAGACCCTGCGGTCAAGATTAAATCTTATAGAATCTTGCTTACATCAGCTTATGTCATAGATTCTATAACATTTAATCCACACCACAAGGTCTACAAGTGGGGCCAAAGACCAGGTCTACCTAAGTCTTTCCCTTAACTTTAGGGGTGTGATAACTCCAGGAAACTAGAGTTATATGTACTCTAGTTTCGAGCATTCTTAGTGATTTAGTGTGTTTTTGCCTATTTTTACTTTTATGTGCTAAAATGTGTTAGTATATGCTTAATAAATATTTTAGTACTTATTCAGGTTCAAGTATCATATTTTATTAGGTTTTTGTTGATGCGAACCCCACAATTGAACTAACAAAACCCAAATTTGAGTTGCGGAACCAAGATCAACTAGAATACACAATGCCCACAAGAATCACAAAGACAATATCTTGGGAAACCCTAGGGGTTGTTCGGCCAAGATGAACACAAAGAAAACTAGAAAATTAACACAAAAAGAACCATTTAATGTAGACTTGATGGATTTAAACCCTTTGATTAAGAAATCAAGAATTTTAGATGTCTGTTTCTCGACTGTACGAGATATCAATCCATTGTCTATAACGAGACTAGAACAAATAGTATTCTTGGTTGATAATCACAAGAATCACTCTTGCAATTCCAGAAGTCTTTGGAAGACAATTTGGGAGAATTTCTCACGAAATATTATTGAATGTTGAATGAATAGGGTTCGGCCATAAGGGGCCTTCTTTAAACGTGAAAATAATCCATAAACTCCAAAAAAACTAGGACATTAACTATCCAAATCTCAACAAGACTTGGATTGGCACAAAAGGAATTAAAACTTGGCTAAAAAACTAATGTGAATTACACTTGCCCTAGTTAAGAAAACACAAAAAATAATAACTCCTACGACTAAGTCTTGAAGCTAAATACCAAGTAAAATAGAACTAAGATGGCTGAGTATAATGTTGACTAATTTTAGGGTTTCTAGAACCCTTCTTGAAGCTCTCCAATTCCTGGGCTTCAAACTTCTTGTTCTTGGACATCTTGGACTTCAAAAACATGGACTGACCTCTTGACTTGAGTTTGAATGAACTCTTGCCACCATTTGTAAATAAGAATGCTTTTCGGTCCAAAATTTACTTGACAAGCCCAACAAAGCTTGATGTAACTTCTTAACCCTTGATCTTGTGATTGACCCAGCTTGAACTTGGACTAAATCAACTCCTTGAGGTTCGTCCATGACCCCATCACTTGATCCATGGCTCATGTGCGCATCAACTCCCCCCTTTACTTGATTCATCCTAGAATCGCTTCCTACATCAAAATCAAAAGGAGAAAGATCAGTAACATTAAATGTAGCACTTACATTATACTCACCAGGTAGATAAATTTTATATGCATTTTCATTGAACCTCTCAAGTACTTGGAATGGTCCATCCCCATGAGGATCCAATTTAGATTTCCTTTTGTTTGGGAATCTCTCCTTTTGAAAATATACCCAAACCCATTCTCCTAGCTGTGGAATACTACAAACTTTCGACCGTTGTTAGCCTTTGTGGAATTATGTTGATTCATTTTGAGCATTTGTTACCTTGCTTTCTCATGAATGGACTTGCTCAATTCAGATCTTTTCTATTCGTCAAAACTGGTAAGCTCCTTCGTAGGCAAAGGAAACAAATCTAAAGTCATAAACAACTTCAAATGGAGAAAAACCAATGGAAGAGTGAATTGCAAGATTATAAGCACATTCTACAAATGGCAATCAATCTTCCCATGTTTTCAAATTTTTATTTAAGACAGCACGCAACAAAGTTCTTAAGGTCCTGTTGACAACTTCAGTTTGGCCATCATTTTGAAGGTGACATGCAGTAGAAAATAATAATTTAGTGCCCCATTTACTCCATAAGACACACTAAAAGTGACTCAAAAACTTGACATCTCTATCACTAACTACAGTTTTAAGAACTCCATGCAGATGAATAACTTCTTTAAAGAACAATTCAGCAACATGCACAGCATTATGGTTGCATCAGTTTTATTACATGGTATGAAATGTTCCATTTTTGAAAACCTATCCATCACCATAAAAATTGAATCATGACCCTTTGAAGTTCTTGGCAACCCTAAGACAAAATCCATTGACATATCAAACCAAGGGTGACTCAGAACAAGCAAAGGCATGCAAGACTATGTGGATTAACTTTAGACTGATCTTTCTTACTTGTTAGGCATTTAGCACACACACAATCCATATATTTGCGCCTGTTAGGCCAGAAAAATTATTCTTTAAGCATTTGTAAGGCCATAAAAATTATTCTTTAAGCATTTGTAATGTTTTAGCCACACCAAAATGACTCATTAGACCTCCACCATGTGCTTCCCTAACAAGTAATTCAAACAATGAGAAATTAGGAATGCACAATTTATTCTCGTGAAAAAGGATAATCTTCATGCTAATAAAATTTTTCAAAACCAGTTGATTTACACACTTCAAAGAAATTTGAAAAATCAAGGTCTTTAGCATACAAATTGATTTTATAAGTTCAAAACCAAGAAATTTAGTGATCAAGGTTGAAATCAAAGCATATCGATGAGACAAGTATGAGCAACAACATTATTCTTTCCTTGCTTATATTGTACAACATAAGGAACTATTTCAATGTATTCTAACCAACGTGCATGAGGTCGGTTTAGCTTACCATAACCCTTCAAAAATTGGAATGACTCATGGTCCGTCCGAATTACAAATTCTTTAAACCACAGCTACTGTTGCCAATTTTGCAAGGCCTAGACCAATGCATAGAGCTCCTTGTCATATGTTGAGTAGTTCAATGTAGCTCCACTCAGCTTCTCAGTGAAGTACGCAACTGGATGTTTGTCTTGCATCAAGACTAAACCTATACCAATAAAAGCATCACATTCCACCTCAAAAGATTTAGAAAAATCTAGCAAAAGTAAAACAGATGAAATAGACAACTTAACCTTTAGCGTCTCAAAAGCAAGCTCTTGTGTTTCACTCCACTTAAAACTTACCTTTTTATCTTGATTATTTTAGTTAGAGAGCCAACTATACTGTTTAAGTCTTTCACAAACCTATGATAAAAACTTGCTCAACCATGAAAACTCTGCACATCAGACATATTAGTAGGAGACGACCAATCATTAATGGCCTTAACCTTCTCTCTATCTAAATCAATTCCTTTAGAACTAACAATAAAACCAATAAAATAACTTCATTCATGCAAAATGAGCACTTTTTTAGATTATCATAAAGTTGTTCTTTTCTTAGAGTCTCAAGTACTAGACGCACGTGCACAGGGTGTTCATCTAAGAATTTGTTGTATATCGAAATATCATCAAATAAACCACAACAAATTTCCCAATGATGGCATGTAAAATATGGTTCATTAATCTCATGAAAATACTAGGTGCATTTGTTAAACCAAAAGGCGTGACTAATGGTGTGTAGAGTCCATATAAGAGGTTTTAAATGCAGTTTTCAATTCATCCTCTTCTTTCATGTGAATTTGGTGATATCCACTTTTTATAACCTACGATCAATTTTAGTGAAAATCTTATAACCAAATAACTAGTCTAGCATATCATCAAGTCAAGGAATAGGATAGCAATACTTTACCGCAATGTGATTTACCGCGCGTGTCACGCCCCAAAAACGGGACCGTAACACGCCGCGCTAATGGGACACCGGCCCAAAGCGCAAGGCACAAACGAACAGAGCAACAAACTTAACCGCAATGTAATAGAACCATCAAACCATTTCTTAACTATAAAACCGAATAAGTTCATTTTTACACAAAAATACGAATTACAAAATTCCTTCTTAGTACAAAAGATGCTACAACAAAAACAAAGTTCATCAATACAAAACCTATCTAATATACTACCCCTCTCCAAACAAAAGAGAAGCTTGGAAGATTATCCGCAGAGGTCCTATTACATTGCGGTTAAGTTTGTTGCTCAATTCGTAAAAGCCTTGCGCAGTGGAGAGTCTAAAACGAGCACCTAATCTGAAAAATTATAAATCACGTGGGGTGAGCATAACTAGATCTCAGTGGATATCATAAAAGCTCTTCAAATGGGGCCAAGCATTTCGATAAAACGAAAACATAAAGATAATAACATTTGTGAAAACCATAGTCATGAAGCAGTTTCTAAAATGTCTCATGCCATTTAAACATCAGGCATGTCCAAAACATAGCCAAAAAGATCCATTCATTTCAAAACATAGCTAAAATGTCTCATGCCATTTAAACGTCAGGTATGTCCAAAACATAGCCAAAAAGATCCAATCATTTCAAAACATAGTATGCTAAAGCATAACGAACAAATCCAAGTACTGTTTCAAATCGGAATACATAATAAAATAAGCATGAGTATCTTATAGGCTCGAAGGTATGACCTACATACTAGTCAGATGTATAAATCAGTTAATTCATACGAGTCTGACCTAGAGTGTATAAGTTATCACATGACATTGACCCCGCAAGAAAGTCGACTAATCGTAGTCACCATGGCGTCCCATGGATGACTATAGAACCGGAGCTCCCAAATCAAACATTTCCAAACACATCCAAAATTATATACCTAGGTCACCTATGAGCCAAAACAATCATAAAATGCTTTCATATCAAAATAGTTTGCAAACATATCAATTGATTAACATAAAATAGCTTGGTCCCGATTTCATATGTAATAATTCCAAAACATTGTAAAAGTCCAGTTCCAAACATCATACACATTCTAAAATCCATCCAAACATATTTCGAAAATCGTTAAACAAAATACAAGTGGAATCGGGTCTATGTTATCTAGATTATATTAAAGTGGCCAAAACTGATATGGATCACTGACCACTATTTTGATCATGGAATGTTCAGATGTGTTAAGAGACATGTTTACAGATATAATGCTGTCTCTTATACACATATGTACCAAATTAAAGAATGACTAGTAGAGCTTGGTTCTTTGAAACGATAGAAAACGACACCAAAAGCTCTTTGGTCAAAAATGACCTTTTCACAATTTCTGACCAACTTCGACAAGCTAAAACCCCAGTCAAAACACTTAGTTAATCCCCCTGGATCAAATTCGTATTACAGCTAGATTAGGAGATAATAAGCTCAGTTTTCCAGAAAAACTGAAAAACTTCGGCTCCCTAGGCTATAATTAGGCTATCCTCCCTGCCAATAAAATCCAATTCCAAGGTATTCAAGGGACCTTGGTTACAACCCAACTCAAAACAACATATTCAACCAACCAACAAAATCTATTTCCAAGGTATTCAAGGGACCTTGGTTACAACCCAACTCAAAACAACATATTCAACCAACCAACAAAATCCATAAACGGAAAGATTCACCGGAGCAATAGCCGGGACTGTATCAATAGCATTCCACAACAATGGAAAACACCTAAAACCATCAAAAGATCATTAAAGACCCTTTAAACATAACCAATTATCCAAATTATCCTAGTTGCGCCAAACTTCCGCTTCGACAAAATGAAAAGGAAATCAATTCCACTTGGTTTCAAGTCTCAATTCCTATCCAAACTAACCTTAAAACACTCCTAAAACATCATTATGTGAATGCATAGACATAAGCATTCATAGCATAACACTCTAGGCCACATATGGAAGACAAAACCCTAACTCATAATCTTAAAATTTGTAATCTAACCATGGAAAGTTGTTAAAAATCAACCCCAATCACTTCCCAACCTCCAAAACACTAAAAACAACCCATAACATACATAAATCAACACATATAAGGCTGCAAAGAGGGTTTTCTCAGCCATAAAGAATCCTACAAAACTTGAAATTAAAGCTTGGATCATAAAGCCCATAAGCCATAAATGCTAAAATACATAAAATCTTACCTTCCAAGTGATTCCTACTTGAAATCCAAGAAAATTTTTGGGAGAAAATAGAGGAAGAAGTTCGGCCAGCAGCTTGGAAGAAAATGGAGAAGAAATAACAAGATGAAGACTTAAAAAGAATTCCAAAGTTGACTCAAATAGTACCCATTGACCAAATAGTTTCCAAGTTGACTATTTAACCCAAAAACTAATTTTTTTGCTACTAAATTAAGTGTTAGCATGTTCATTATAAATCAGCCATCTTACAACACTCACACACCACAATGCACTAATTACACTTAGTCCAACTTTTGACCCATTTACCCGCCGGTACCGAAATCGCGTAAATCGAAAAATTTGCCGAATTGAAAAACGAATAAGTTGAAGTACTTTATGACTAAAAATAATATGAAAAACATTTTAAACCAATTAAAATCAAAGAATAAGGCTATTAAAATACCGGATTTCACAGCGCGACAGTCTACGACATATGTCATGACCCATCCTGCTTTGGCACCAAAATCACTGGCACAGCACACAGACACATACTCTCTCGTACGCGCACGGGAGCTATTATCTCTTCAACTTGTTACTGAATTTCCTTCATCTCCTTTGGATTGGCTCTATATCCAGGTTGTTAGGGATGACCGCTCAACAAAATCAATTTTGTGCTCAATACCCCCAATAGGTGGCAAGCCAAGCGGAATCTCTTCAAGAAATATATCCTTGAATTCCTACGAAAGAGATTAAAAACTTGATCTCAGCAAGGCTAGATCAAGTTCAGATTGCACAAAATAATTTTGCTTGAATATAAGCAAAAACATAGGCAAATTTGAACTCATGGCTATTTGGACCTCCTTGAACCCTACAAAGAAATTAGATTTCTTTTTCAATTCATAACCCTTAGAATTTTCAGATTTAACCAATTCACCGATAGAGTTTTGGGATTTTAGGTTTTCATTAGGGTTTTTCACTTGCTTACCCTTTTTCAATTCAGCTTTTTCCTTATAGTATCCAACAAATTATTTCTTAATGTACAATTATTACTTACTCACCTGATGAGGAGGCAGTGGTTTAGGTCCATTCTTTTGGCCACCTTTAAAGAATATGTACTTGTTCAAATAGCCATCATGGTTAGTGTGTTTATCAAATTGCCATGGTCTTCCTAGCAATATGTGACTCGCTTGCATTGGAACAACATCACACAAAATTTCATGCATATATTTTCCAATAGCTAATGAAGCTAAAGCTTGTTTATATGTTACTTTAACTTTACTACATTATTAAGCCATTCTAATTGATATCGACGTGGATGATTTTGACAAGGCAAACTTAATGTACCAACCATTAACTTTCTTATAAATTACACTCTCTTTCCAATTTTGTTTGTTCACATGTATTCTTAGCTCACTCTCTCCTTGGTTGGATTGTAGATACCAGAGCAATAAAACATGTGGCCTGCAATCGCGTAGGATTTGTAGATTTTCATTGGATAATATCGGGAAAAAGCTTTGTCATGATGGGTAATGAAGGTGAGAAAGAGGTTCTTGGTGAAGGAACCTACCAACTCACCTTGCGAAATGGATGCACATTACTCCTCCATGATGTGCTTTACGTGTCCTCAATCCAATATAATCTGCATTCAGTTTTAGCACTAGTGAGGCTAGCATTTATTTTTAATTTCAAGAATAATGGTTTGTCTATATTTCTTGATTGTACCCTCTGTGGTTTAGGATTTATTACGGATGGTTTATTTTTCTTAGCATTGGCTATATTGTGAATCTAATAATGCTAGTGCTGCTTATGTTTCAACATCTTTTTTTGAAAGTACTTGTGATTTAATCTAATGGCATGCTAGATTAGGGCATTATTGACAAGAAAGAATGTCCAGATTGGCCAGAGAAGGGCTATTGGGCACTCTCGCCAAAATAAATCTTCTGACTTGCGATCCTTGTCTTGTTGGTAAGTCCAGCAAGAAACCTTTTGGAAAGGCTAGAAAGACCTCTCATCTTCTAGAACTTATCCATTCGGATATACGTGGGCCCATGAATATAAAAGCACGACATGGCGTATCTTATTTCATTATATTCATTTATGATTACTCATGTTATGGCTCAGTTTTCTATTAACTCACCGCTATGAAGCTTTGGAATGTTTCAAAGGCTTTATAGCAGAGGTTGAGAATCAGAAAGAACAGAGTATAAAAGCTCATCACACTGATAAGGGCCGAGAATATCTCTCTGATTAGTTCAGGATATTCTGTGAGGAAAAAGGGAAGGGACTTTGACGCCAATGGATGATTCTAGGAACTCCGCAACAAAATGGTGTTGCACAAAGAAGGAATCGTACATTATTGCACATGGTTAGGTCAATGATGGCACAAGCCAACCTTTCGATTAGTTTCTGCGGAGATGCTTTTATGACTACCACCTATATCCTTAATCGAGTTCCCTTAAAAGCCCCTCAACACCATATGTGTTATGGAATGGACAAATCCATCTCTAGAAGACTTACGTCCTTGAGGATCCGCAAGGTATGTTCATAACCTTCCCATAAGTTTGGGAAGTTAGGTCCTAGAGCTAATAAATGTATCTTCATAAGATACTCACAACACTCTTAGGGCTATGTAATGTATGGTGAACACCCTGATGGGAGATTGATTGAAATAGAATCCAGTGATGTTAATTTTTCAGAAGATGAATTTTCAAAATAAAAGGAGGTAAATAAGGGAAATCTTGAACACTATGAGATAGAGGAAAATCAAGATGCTGAATCTCAACCCGAAGAGTGATGGATTGGATATGGAAACGCAACCAACTCCGGAGGATATTCAGTATAGTGGGAGCATACCCGATGAACCTTCTCAAAATGCACAGTTACGTAGAAGCAAGTGTGGAAATGTTCCATGCAGGCACTTCAAGATAGAAGGTAAGACCTTCTTGAGTGTATTTATGGATGCTAATGAGCCCCCTTCTTTTGAAGAAGCATTAAACTTATCAGTATCAAGTAAATGGCTATCAAGAATGGAAGAGGAGGTAGACTCCATGGCTAAGAACCATGAATGGGATTTAGTTGATCTCCCACCCGGGCGCAAGACTATTAAGAATAAAAGGGACTTAAAATTCAAGCGCAAGGTTGATGAATCAAGTAACCAAAGGTTTCACTCAAAAAGAAGGTATAGACTATGAAGAGACGTTTTCTCCTATAGTGAGATTTGCATCAATTCGACTTATCTTGGCAATTGTTGCACATTTAGAATTGGAATTGTTCCAAATGGATGTGCAGACAGCTTTTCTACAATGGAGAATTAAGTAAGGAGATCTACATGAATCAACCAGTTTGTTTTCAAGTCAAAGGACAAGAACACAAAGTGTGTCACTTAAAACATTCTATTTATGGCTTGAAACAATCATCCGGACCATGGTACATTCGATTTCACCAAGCCATTTTATCAACTGGCTTTATGATGACCGAAGAGGACCATTGTGTTTACATTTAAAAACTTGAGAATAAGTTTCTCATTCTCTCATTGTATGTGGATGATATCCTCCTACCTGGAAATGACAAGGATATAATAGTCACTAGTCAAAATTAGTTATCGACCACTTTTGAGATGAAAGACATGGGTGAAGCAAAATATATACTAGGGGTAAAGATCTCGAGAAATCGTTCTAAAAGATTTTTGAGTTTGTCTCAAGAAACTTATTTTAAAAAAATTTTAAAACATTTTCACATGCAAGACTATAAACCCATAGATAACCCTATAGAAAGGTGTATATACCTCAAGAAAAAGCAATGCACCTAAAATAGAAGTAGTAAGAAACCATATAGCAAAAGTGTCGTATGCAAGTACTGTTGGTAGTCTAATGTATGCTATGATGTGTACTCAACCTGACAACTGCTTTGCAGTAAGCATGGTTAGTAGATTTCAAAGTAATCCTAGTACTGCGCATTGGACTGCAGTTAAAAGAATGCTAAGATATTTGAAAGGAACCTCTAATATGGCTATGTGCTATCAAGGTAGGAGTCTCAAATTAGTCGAATATAGTGATACAGATGGATCAACAGATAAGTATGAACGTAGGTCCACTTCAAACTATGCCTTCATTCTTAGTTGGGGAGCCATTTCATGGTGTAGCAAAAGCAACAGTACGTGTCATTATCCATGATGGGTCTGAATACATTGCTTGTACTCCTACGGTACAAGAAGCAATTTGATTGAAGAGGTTTTTTCAAAGTTTGAAGATTACAAGGCAACTTCATGAAGCTGTGATAATTCATTATGATAACACAACAGCTATAGGAAACTTATGCAAAAAATCCTAAATATCATGGAAAAACCAAACACGTTGGCACATGCTACCATTTCATACATGACATCATTGCACAGGATCAAGTAGTGTTGAAGCATGTTTCCATTACCTGTATGTTAGCTGACCCGTTTATAAAACCAATCCCTAAGGATGCTTTCTATAAGTACAATAAGGGTTTAGGTCTATTGAAAATTTGATTTATTTGTTTATCATTTATGTATAGAGTACTTATTTGTGGATTCTTTGCGTAATTGTTTCTCAAAGCACATATCTAAGAAAATTTGTCACTAGACTACTCAAAGATTATTCCACTCGCACGAAAAATTGCCCCAGTACTGAGATAGCGAGTGGGATAAGACTGAATGATCACTAGGTACCGAACCTGGTGATCTCCTTATTCTTATTGACACGAGGATAATTAATCATAGTCACCTTAGTTATGTACTAAGATGAGACTTAAAAATCAAAAATGAAGATATCCACACTTCCTATAGCCTATGTGTGTTAATAGATAGCTTTGAATCTTGGGTTTTAAGACAGTCTCTTTGAGAGGTAACTAGTCCAAGTTCCGTATGGTGTAAATTAGAGAATGACAACCTAAGTAGGAGCTCCACCATAGAATACTTTTCATACTATATGTGCTATAAGTTGACCGATAAAAGGAGTGATTAAATGGATCCCTGTTTCATTGGCGTGTGAGCCCTATGGACTTATTATCCTACTTATTATATCCTTTGGAACTTGAATCTGTATTGAGAAGTTAAGGTTTGATGCTGCTACTTTAGCTTGTTTTTCAAAGGTCAAGAAAAATGCGATCTAGTGAAACATGTCTAGGAAAGCAATCTGTCTTCGATCTGTCAGTATGAGTATTCAAGGAAAAGTTATCTGAACTTACACATAAAACTTATTAATCCATTGCCCAGGCGGTTACAGAAACATTAGTTGTTGAATATAACTACGAGTACAAAGATATGGAAAGAGGATTTGCATGGCTCTATTATTAGAGGATCACCATCAGAGATGCAAAACTTTGTGTAATTTAGATAAATTGAGGTATTTTGAGATAATTGATTGGAGTTATATTAGTGAGATAGTAACTTGGACTAACATCTCTCGTCGGCACCTTTTCTAGTTTGGTCACACATTTCATTTCCTATATGATAGTAAGGATAAGTTCTAGGGACTAACGGATGAAATACGTTGAATGCAATATATACGAGTGAGAGATGTTGTATGTAAACATCCACATAGCATACAACGTGAATAATTAATTAATTTAATTGATTAGTTGGACAATAACTCTATTTCGACAATAAGTAATTGCCAGTGAGACAATTACCTAAGTGATAATTATTTAGTAAAAATAATTATCTAAGTGATAATTATAATTGGCCAATACATATTATCATTAGAACTCAACAAGTTGAGTTGGAAAAAGTTTTCTCAACTGTATGTTATTGGGAGTCTGTCAAATAGAGTTGTATAAATAGACCTATTGGTCAGAGAAAAATTATCTACCTTTAATTTTACTCTCTCCCCAACTCCCTACTCCAAATTTCCTTAGGCTTATTCCTCCTAAAGAAACCATCATAGTCTCAAAGGTTCTGAAATGTGAAATTGTGGGTAACTCTAGTAGCCACCCCATCCAACTTAAAAAAGTGGTTGCTGCTATTGGAGATTGGATTTGTAAAGTTAGCCGATCCTACAAAAGCTGCAAATTTTTGAGATAAAATTTCTTGACCAAATTATGCAATACTGACACTGATTAATTTAATTTGAGTATTCTCTGTAGGAGTTCTATTGTGAACCAATTAATTAATCCTTCTACTTTGATCTTAGATTAATTAACCAAATAATCTAACACAAGTTTATGATGGATGATAAATAACTACATCCGCTCGACTAACCGAACCAAAACTAAAGTTAGCAGCCCTTTAGAATTATCAAATTATGTTAATAATTATCCAATTGTTATGATTATTCCAGTTGATGATCAAATTAATCATTACCAAAGTGGAATAATACGACATCATCCAAGAGAGCATAAAACATTAAAAGCATAAATTAATCTAAACATTAATTTCAGAAAGCAGTGATTGAAATCGAACAATTAAAGAGCAATAAAACAAGAATTAAAGGTTCAATAAATCTTTTCTAATGAAGAGTTGCAAGTTCTTGGTCCAAGGTTGTCAACCTTAAACCTCCTCTTCAACCCTTCTTGAAAAAGTAATAAAATCCTAGTCTAATTTACAGTCTCACCTGAATTAAAACTTGATTTTGAGATCCTAAACACCCTTATTTATATTTTCTTAGACTTACAGCGTAGAGCTCTGAATAAGTTTCCAAACGCACTATTACGGGTCCAAAACAGATTATCCAGTACTCTAAAAATCATCAAAATCGCGTAACAACTCGCCCAAGTCGACCCATTCGCGGTCTGTGGTTGATTTGCATTAATTCACCTGCAAACTTTAGGTATACTTTTGTTACAGTCACAATCTATGGCTGAGTTGCGTTGGCTCACTCACAATGTCGTTGGCTGCGAGTGGCCTTGCACAGTTTCATGCGATTTCGCTGTATTACCTCTAAAATCCTCGTCTCACATCTGATTGAAGCACTTTTTGTTCCTATATGACCTTAGAATAATAATACACATGAATATCTAGAATTTAACTCAAAAATGAAACTTAAAGTCTAACTAAAACTATAAACAAAAAATAAACAAGAACACACAAAGAACACTAATTATGGCAGGAATTAGGTAAATAACCTAAACACAACTCTAAACATATACACATATAAATATAAATAAAATTAAATAAACAGTAAAATACTACACTAACTTATATAAACCATAGAAATGGAAATGCAAAAAAACAAACACATAAAAACTAAAAATGCCAAAATTAGTGCAAAAGTCATACGAAAAAGAGTAGGAATAATCCTAACTTCCAAGGGTTATCAATACCCCCCCCTCCCTCCAACTTAAGGTTTGCTTCCTGAAAAAAAAAAAACAAAACAAAAGACAAGAGACAAGCATAACTACCCACGGGGTAGGAATAGAAGAATGGCAATACTAAAATTGGATTGAAGTAACTGCCTCATTAACCCAGTTTGGAATCCAACCAACCATGTGAAACTTATATCACAGAAGTGTTGGGATTTCCTAGCCATAATATAAAAATAACGCAGCGGAAAAACACCGGAAATCCCTATAAGAGGATCCATGCGTTCCGATTAAATCGTCTAGGGTTTAGATATATATACCTTTCCTGCTCGATAGCAAAACCCTGGTTGCGATCTGAACCTTTCACGATCTGAACACCACGGTCACTATTTGGACACCACGGCAACCACGAACTATTCGTAGAACACGTCAGACCTTAGGCGCTGCTCTGGATTGAACGAACGCCCTCTACAGGTATCCACACGAGTAGCTTTTCCGATTTTAGGGTGTTGCTTGCTAGAGCAGTGTTTCGAAACTATTTCGTAGGGTTTTTCGTCCGACTGTGTGTTACTAATGAGTCGCATGTCAGACGCTCCGAACCCTAAAGAATCATATTCTATAATGTCCTAGTAAATAATTCTCGTTCATTGAATCTAGACACAAATTCTTATTCAACGTTATAGTCAACAATTAACTTAACCCAATGCTTACTCTTAGTGTGTGACCCTTTAGGTTCATTTAACGTTGGCAATAAGTATAATTTCTAATTCCAACACTGTTGCCTTTAGTACATAAACCAACAAGAAGTACACACACCGAAACAGCCACACAGACCCACGTCAAGAAAATCTTCTAGAAAGACAAATTCAAGAATTCAAATTAACTAATTGGTCCACATCATGTAAAATACTTTGACTTCCCACAGCCAACCTGAAAATTTCTTGATATCAAGATCAAGATAAGAGATAACTACTCAATAGGTCAGAAAGAGATCAGTAGAGCCATATAATGATAAGAAAGCAAATGTCACATAATGGCAAAACATTAAAGAACCATTAAAATTTGCTTAACTCAAAACTGCAACACGACCTTTCATAATTCCTTTATAACTACTTTTTTTTCAAGCTTTGCAAGACACATTTTCACTTAAGGTGCCTTTGCATTTTCATTTTTACCATGCTCACGCATTTTATGTAAACCAAATCATTTTTTCTTTTAAGCTCATTGGAGCACAAGAAACCAGTCAAGGAAAAACTAGTTATAGCACTTGTAAGACCTAAAAACCTATAATAGAATAAATTATTTTGCCATGTACCAACACATATATGAATAGGCAAAGGTCTACCTCAAAATCTATCCTTATTGACAAATGGTAAGAAAACAATCTTAAAATCCTTCAAATAGGTATTATCAACCAAAATAATTTTATGTAATTCTTCTCCAATATCATTGAATTCAAAATTTTATATTGTGAAAGCAATCGACAACTTGACACAAATATGAGTTTCCACCCATTTAAGGAAAAATGTGCAATATGGAATACGTGGTTCAAAAATACTAGTTACTATATCATTAACAATTATTAGATCAAGCCTGATAGTAATTATTTATTTCACTGTAAAATCACAAAACAATTGTCACAAAATACAAAAACCTAACAAAAGTAAAAGAAATTATTTTTGTGCAACCCGCTATAATACTTTAGGTAAAAAAGGAATAGAAAACTTGGAAGCTGTCATCCGGTAGCTAAGGAGTCTTTTAAATAGTCAAATCCTGAACTCTAAAACTATTTACTACTACGACACACTCAAAACATAAAATCTTTTTGAATTTTTAGAAATTCTTTTAATAAGTTTCCAAAACATAAACTAACCTTAGAACACAAAATATCACATTAACACAGAAACATAATTAAATATAGCACTAGTGAACCACTTCTAATATACTTGGACAATTAAAACTCTATAAGATGAAGAATAATATGCGATAAAAGATGAATTAGAAAACAACCCAATGAACTAAATTCAACATAAAACTACGGTTTCACTTTCAATTACGGAAATTACTCACAAAATACACTAAAAATCGTATCTAGTATAAGAGAAAGCTGAATAACTTATAAGAACACAGGGCTCAACCAAATCACAAAATATAGGAATTTATTTTCTTTTTTCCAACTAACACAATAAACATAATTTGGAGTCATTAGGACTTCACGGGGTTGAACAATTTAAAAAAATGGTCATTAACTAAAGGTAACTAGGTTTATCACAAAACAAAGGTAACAAATGCCCAATCAAATCCCCCAACATAGTTTTTTGTAACACTAATTTTCAAAAACGAATTTAATAACCATAATGAAAGGTCGAACCAACCATCCATATAATTCTCGTCAAGCTACTCCAATACTCGATAAAGAGAATATATCAAAAACTAGTAATTCCCCAATCAAATAACGAAACTTAAGTCAAAGTTCAATTGAAAATTTATGGAAGACAACCTCAATTTCATCCAATAAGCATAAAATCCATTATTTTGGTCATGAGCTAAAACATATTATCCAAGCGTAATAACAGGTAATTTACAACATAAAACACATTAACTTACCTAGTCATAAGGCTTCTAGCCTTTATTAGCCCACGGAGTTCTTACATTAAAGAACACAAATAATTAAAACACAAATAAAAATAAAATTAAAAAAAAAAAAAATCCCCTAGTAAAGCCAACGAATCTTGCCAAGAATGCTGTAGTCCATGCTCAATTTTCTACATTGTGTAGCACATTTGAACTTCCCAAGGATAGGTGAAACTCTAGCACATTTAATCACCATATCTCTAATTCCATCTAGTAGATACTCCGCATCTTCTACTACTTAAGCCAACTTCAAAACTAGACCGGATAGCACCTCTATAGAATTTGTGATAGAGTGACATAAGCAATCCTTTGACTCATCTTCATTGTTCATGGTCCATGACCTGGTCATCTAAGAATTACCCTAGGTTTTTTTAGCAAAGTGACCATTCTCCCCTTCAACTGGGATCAATGTAGGAGTCCCTTGAACTTTGCCCACCAACTTACTTGCAAGTTTCGCAAGTTGGCCTAATAATCTCCTTATGGATTCGTCTTGGAGCTTTAAAGATTTGTCTAGGCACATTAAAAATTCATTTTGGCTCTCCATAAAGGTTATCATCTTCCTTTCCAATCTTACAATAGCATCTTCTTCTTGGGTTGGTGATGGTTGAGTGTAGTCATAACCATAGCAATCATAAGTGTCTCCATGAATGCCATTCTTCCCAAGCTTGCATTTTCCCATAGGTGATGGTGAGTAGTAGTCATTCATATAAGCTTTTTCACCATACCTTTCCATGGCATTTTGTTGGTCATGGAAGATTCCTTGGGTAGCATTTGTCATTGTGAACCATAGATATGCACATACTCTGGGGCTCCTTTGCTCGTACACAAGCTCTTGACTTGTAGGAAGAGTAAGAAAGATCTTGATAGCTCGAAAAAGAGAGATTTGGATGGTTAGACCATCCCATTTGATTATCGTAAGGGTAGGGATCATATTGGTATACACATGCCTTATTAGCATGGT
Source organism: Cinchona pubescens (assembly GCA_025175665.1). NCBI lineage: Eukaryota > Viridiplantae > Streptophyta > Magnoliopsida > Gentianales > Rubiaceae > Cinchona > Cinchona pubescens. The sequence goes on along the minus strand of JANKKI010000075.1, from coordinate 6,930,483 downwards.
TACCTACAAAAGAATTACAATGTAAACTATTATAAGGAATTGAATTAGCACAAAGATCACGTATTTTTTTCTAGTAAATCTGCCAATTGGATTGACATATTATCATAACCAATCCCGATTGCAACCAACTTATCATAAGAATCATGCTTATTGGTCATGCCAGCATAATTACAAGGATGATAATATCCTTGGCATGATTGATTATAATTCATGTCGTGCATGTTCTTATAAGCCCGACATGAAAACAAAAATAGAAAAACAAGTACTAACACAAAAACCATGCAAAAAGGAAAAATGGGATAACTAGTAGCTAGCCTAAACTATCCACTAAAAACAAAAAATATTTTGGGTTTTTAAATAAAAGAACACAAATCACCAAAAATAAAAAGAAAATCTTTTTGGTTTTTTTTTTCAAAATATTGGGTTAACACACAAAGATACTAGCACAACTAAAAAATAATTTACACTTCAAGTTAGTATTCTTGATAGATTACACCAATATTGCCAAAAAATCAAACCCCAATAACAGTGCCAAAAACTTGGTATGGGAAAGATCTAGTTATAAATTTATAATGACCTAACTCTACTATTAAACTAGATAATGCACATCTAATGTATGGGGTTAAATAGTATATAGTGAAAGTAGGGGTCGAACCCTCAAGGATTGGTTTAGCAAGTGCTGGTTATTTTGCTTAAATCCTATTTGAAGAATAAAAAGTGGGAAAGAGTTAACTAAACAAGAATTAAAGGCTACTAATGAAACAATTGATTGGGGTGAAGATTAGTCAATTCCCAGTTTTGATTAATTCAATCAATTAGTTGTTCTAATTATAATGCAAGCTCAATTCCCATTTATCAACCCAATCCTGAGCTTCAGTGATTGAATCCTATCAAATTTAGTTAACTAGGGTTCGAAACCTTCTCCATCCAGTATGGAGTCATTAATTTAACTTGAGTATTATCTGTATGGAATTTTTTTTGAACCAATTAATTAATCCCACCACCCCGATCTCAAATTAATTAACGAAATAATCTAACACGAGTCTATGACAGAGGTTCAATAACAATATCCCCTCGGCCAACCTAACCAAAACAAAAGTTAGCTACTCTTTAGAATAGTCAAATTGTGTTAATAATTATCTAATTGTTATGATTATTCCAATTGATTATCAATTTAATCAATACCAAAATGGAATCCGCATCATCCATTCATACTCTTTAGAATTTAGTTGAGAGCATAAACACAAAAAAGAACACCAAAAGCACGTAAACTAATCTAAACATTAATCTAATAAAGTAATTAAAGAAAGTAACGATTGAAATCAAACAACTAAATAGCAATAAAACAAGAATTAAAGGTTTAAGAAAGCTTCTCTAATGAAGAATCACAAATTCTTGGTCCAAGGTTATCAATGTTGAACCTCTTCTTCAACCCTTCTTGACAAAAAGTAATAAAACCCTACTTTAATTTGCAGTTCCTCAAGGGCAAACTAAATTAGAACATGATATTGAGGCCCTAAACACCCTTATTTATAGTTTCTAAGGGTTACGAAGTGCAAACCTCTGAATAAGCTTCGAGACGCAATATTAAATGCCTAAAATAGACACCTGGAACTCAAAAAATTGTTAAATTTGCATAATAGCACACCCAAGTCGACTCAATCGCAATCTGCAGTTGATTTGCCTTGCCTCACCCACAAACTACAGACATGCTTCTATTACAGCCACAATCTGTGGCTGATGTGCCTTGGGTAACTCACAGTCTGGGACTAACCCTTCACATATTCGCACAGTTTTGCTATTTTGCCTTTAAAATCCTCATCCGAAATCCAATTGACGCACCGTTTATTCCTACACATCCATAAAACTGCAACACATCAATATATATAATTTAACTCAAAAATAACATTTAAATACTGACTAAAACTATAAACAAAAGACGAACAACCATGTGGAACACACGAAGAACACTAATTCCAGGAAAAATTAGGTAAACAATCTGAACACAACTCTAAACACATACACACACATAAATATAAGTTAAATATTATCAAATAAAAAATTAAAATACTACAGTAAACATATATTAACCATAGAAATGTAACTACACAAAAAAGAAACACATAAAACCTAAAATGCCAACACTAGTGCAAAATTCGTACGAAAAAGAGTAGGAATAATCCAAACTTCTTAGGATAATTGATGCTTTTTACCACACCTAATTAAAATATTCAGAAAAAACTATCTCCTACCACTAACTAGGTGGCATCCCACAAGTATACGGTTGTCAACTAGTAGTAAGGGGAGTAGGGACCGTTCCCACTAGGATTGTTGGAAGGCAAATACCGAGATATACGGGTATTTGTATAGTTAAACAAGAATCAATGAGTGAGAGATGAAACTACACTAATCAAATTCATATTTAAACTCAAATAAACAAGACCAAATTAAACTAATTTAGTTATCTGCTAAAACAAGTAAGGGAAACTAAACAATTATGAAATTAAGAGACTAGCCACTAAATTCTAACAAAAGCAATTAACTAAAAATACTTGATTTTACCCTAAATTGACCAAAATAAGATTAAAATTAAAAAGTAAGCAAGTTACCTAATTAAAAAACAACAAACAAGAGCCTTGAAGATTAAAAGCAACCATTTCTACACTAAAAATTGGATAAGTCAAAATTGAAATCTAAATATTTTTGGATTTTTGATGATAATAAAGAAAGCCTAGTAAAATTAACTAGAAAGTGATGCAAGGAATTAAGGATTTTTAACAAGAAAGCAAGAAATAAACAAGAACCCTAATTTTTCTATGAAACCCTAGATTGCAAGCAAAAAAGATATTTCCACTATATAAACTAAAAAGCAAGTAAAAATTATATCTACTTAAAGCTAATGATTAACCCACTACAATTATCTAATCAAAAATAAAACTTGCTAAGAAATGAAAACTAGATCTAAAAGGTACAATTAAAGAGCAATTTCATTAAAGAAGAAACTTGAGGTTCAAGCTACCCTAATCTATCCTAACAACTTCCTAACTATCCAATTCTAATCCTACTCCTATGAAAATTTTTAAAAGTAGCTTAAATAGTATAACATTACACAAGGCAAAAATCAGGAATTGTTTGCTAAAAGATGACAAAATTGCCCTCACAACTTATCCACCAGCGAACTCGCTAAACATTTAAGTGAGTTTCCCGAGTCCAGACAGCGATATGGAGAATTCCATATCGCGATCTGGACTCTCCTCCCTGCAATCCTTCTATACTTTGATAATTACAATTCGGTCCTCTAAGCTTTGTCCATCCTAGCTTCCAATCTCAGATTTTCAACCTGCATAATATTAACGCAATTAAGCAATTAATTAAGCTAAAATTTTAATAAAAACTTATCATATTTAATAAGAACAAAATAAACACATATGAAAGAAATTAACTTAAACTTTCAATTAACTACCTAAAGTTCCCCCGGGATATAAACTATCAAAATACCATAATTTAGAGGGACATGACTCTACTTTACTAGAGTTATCACACCCCCAAACTTAGCGATTTGCTAGTCCCGAGCAAAACAAAAATTAAAGGAAACCTACTAACACATAAATGCATAAACACCACCAAAATTGATGAGACACTTGATGAATCGCGGATGTACTTAGAACAATTAAGAAATCTCTGAAGAAACTTTCAATACTATATGATAGGTGAAGTATTTAAGTGAGTCAATCCAAAGTTGCAAATTTGTTCTACAAAGAAGCACACATTTATTCACTACACAAGATTTCACATCACCAAGAATTACTATTTTCAAAAAGAGTTACCAAAGGTTTTAGTTCTATTCATTTAAAACATTATTGCTTCTCAAATCAAAAATATTATGAACTTAGTCAATTATCTCGAGTAGGTATTGTGAAAATAGAAGTTCATTTAGGAATCAACTTAAATGCAAATGTCATACATTTCGGGAATAGGACCTCTAACAAGGAATAAGTATTATGAGATCAATGATAAGTATTACAAACATTTACTTCTTAACTTCTTGGTATACTAAAATGCAATCCCTAATGGCTTAATTCGGAGAAAACAACATGGGTACATGTCATAATCCCGTACTCGCCTTATTACTAACAAATTTTTTTTTTAAAGACACGGCCCTAAACCAAGGAAAATGAGTGAAATGTACCTAAAATTAATCTCAAGTATCAATTATTCAAAAGTTAGAAGAACATTCCCTATGAAAAAACACAAAATGTCCCAAAATTCCTTCTATTTCATTTAACTCATTTCTTTCCAAAAGATAGATCATCTAACCAAATAATATAAGTGATTTGATCAGAAACAACATTTCAAATAAATTTTACTAAATTTTCAGCACTTCTGTTTGAAAAATAGTGATGCCAAGTTTGTGAAATCTTTGTGTTGCAAACGAACTACTCACTCACACAAAAATCCTTGGAATGACTCAATCATAGAGTATTGCCCAATGTCAAAATTCATCACCATTGAGTACCCAATTGATCAATTTTCCATCCATTATGCATCAAGTGACATCAACTTACACAAAACAACCGATTCCAAAACAAAAATTAAACACCCCCAAAATTGTCATTTATTCAAATGATGAGTACAACTCATCCTACCGCTCACCCAAAATCCAACATAATGACATATCTAAAAACAACAAAAACTATTGAAACTATGACATGACTTCAAACTAAAATTAAAATTGAGAAGAAATGACAAGAGTATTAAACCATGCCATGCATCTCATCAATTATGCCCTATAAGGATCAATATCCAATTCAATTCATCAACAAATGCAAAAATGGCATCAGCTTAGGGCCCTTAGCCATTCAACTCTTATTTGGCAATAATCATGACCAAAACTATACCAAGTATATCCAACAAGAAATTCCCAAAAAAAAAATTTTTTTTTAATTTTTTTTCAGTTGAGAAGAGAAAAGATGAAAGGTTTGTGAGAAAAAAGCGAAGAAGAAGAGTTATAAAAAAAAAATATGAATCTGCCATTCGAGATTGCGATCTCAATTTTGAGATCGCGATCTGGCCTGATCTCGAGATCGTGATCTCGGATCTGGTATCGCGATCTTGAAGGAGATGAGATCGTGATCTCAATTTTGATATCGCGATCTCGACTTGGTGCAAAATTTGCCTTTGCAGAAGTTTGGGTTTGATATCGCGATCTCGATTTTGAGATCGCGATATCAAACCCAATTACCATTATGCCCTTTAGAAGTTTGAGTTTGAGATCGTGATATCAAGCTCAATTTCTACAAAATGTAAATTTTACACTTAGCCAAAATTGCTCAATTTTTCATCTCTTTTCTCCATTTGCAAGGACAACCTACAAACACAAAATTAATAAATTAGGATGAAAATTTTCACTCATTCTTTAGGACCATTTAATCAACTAAATAAAACTTAGATTTTTAAATAAAATTCTAACCTAATTGAAACTAACTTACTCAAGATTAAAAAGGCTAATGAAAAGTCACACCAAAAAGAACACAATAATAATTAAATCAAAGACTTGGGTTGCTTCCCAAGAAGCGCTCTTTTATAGTCACTGGATTGACAATGGCACGTCTTTATTCTTGCACAAATTGGACGATCTCTCGTCCGCTTTCAATGATTCCTCCAAGGTAGGGTTTGAGCCGATGACCATTAACCTTGAAAGCTCCCTCTTTCCCTTTTATTTCCACCTCCATGAGAAAAAGTTTGAACCACTTCAAAGGGGCCACTCCACCTTGACTTGAGTTTTCCCGAAAATAACTTGAGCCGTGAATTGTGAAGTAGAACCAAATCACCAACTTTAAATTCCTTCCTTAGGATGAGCTTGTCATGCCATGCCTTAGTTTTCTTCTTATAGATCAAAGAATTTTCAAATGCTTCCCTCCGAAATTCATCCAACTCATTCAAATCAAGCATCCTCTTTTCATATGCTTCTTTCAAATAAAAACTCAAGTTCTTGATTGCCCAATATCAAGAACCTCTATGCTCAAGTTCCACCAGCAAATGACATGCTTTTCCATACACAATACAGTACAGGGACATGCTTATGGGGGTTTTAAATACCATCCGATAAGCCCACAATGTGTTATCTAACTTAAGTGCCCGATCCTTCCTAGCCTTATTCACCGTCTTCCCTAAGATCCTCTTCAATTCTCGGTTTGAAACCTCAACTTGACTCGATGTTTGAGGATGACAGGCTAAAGCAACTTTGTGTTTCACACCATACTTAGTCATCAAGGCCTCAAAATGTGAATTTTTGAAGTGGGAGCCCCCATCATTAATGATAGCCCGAGGCACTCCAAACCGAGAGAAGATGTTCTTTCTAAGAAATTTGGTGACCACTTTGGCTTCATTGGTTGGGATGGCGATTGCTTCAACCCACTTTGACACATAGTCCACCACAACCCAAATGTACTTGTTGGAATATGAAACAGGGAACAGTCCCATGAAATCAATTCCCCATGCATTAAATACCTCCAACTCCAATAATGCCATGAAGGGGCATTTCATTTTTCCTTCAATTATTTCCCATCCTTTGACATTCATCACACTTGAGCACAAATTCTCGGGAATCCTTGAACATAGCGGGCCAATACAAACCACTTTGAAGAACATTGAAAGCCGTTCGTTGAGCTCCATGGTGTCCACCAACCGGAGATGAATGACAATGTCTCAACATATCGGTAATTTCACATTACGAGACACATCTCCTAAGGACTTGATAATTCCACCTTCGGAACAAATATGGCTCTTCCCAAAAGTAATGTTTAAGCTCCATGAAGAATTTCCTTTTCTCATTGACATTTAGCATCTTTGGTACTATCCTTGCTACAAGATAATTCACAATGTCCGCATACCATGGACTCACTTCCTTCACCTCAAATAATTTCTCAATTGATTATTCTTCATTGATGGTGCTTTCTTCATAATTGACAAGTCTAGATGCTTCAATCCTTGACAAATAATCAGCTACCATGTTTTTCAAGCACCCTTCTTTTCCATTACCTCCCAATCAAAGTCCTACAACAAAAGTATCCATCTCAATAACCGTGGCTTGGCATCTTGTTTAGAAAATAAATACTTTAATGTGGAGTGATCAGTATGAACAATTACCATTAATCCAATTGATAACTCTAGTAAACTAGAGTTATTTCCCTCTAAATTATGGCATTTTGATAATGTATAACCCAATCTTTGGGTAGTAATTGATAATTTTAATTAATTACTTACATATGTGTTTATATTTTTGTTCTTGTTAAAGATGTTAAGTTTTTGTTATAAATTTTTCTTAATTAACGGCTTAATTATGTCAATTTTGTGTAGGTAAAAATTAGAAGTTGGAAGCTGGACTAAATAAAGCTCGAGAGACCAAAATGCAATAATCAAAGAAAAGATGGGCTGCTGGAAACGAGTCCAGATCGTGATCTGGATTCTCCAAATCGCGATCTGGACTTGGGAAGGTCACTTAAAACATTACCGAGTCGAGGTATCGCTATCTCGACTCACGAATGCTTAAGTATGGAGGGCAAATTTGTAATAGATTAGGGACTATTTTTTGGTTTTTACTTGTTCTATTTAAGCTACTTTTAGAGGATGGAATTAAAAAATGAGGAGTAGTAATAGTAGTTAGAAAAATAGATTTTAGGATAGATTATAATTTCTTGAACATCAAGTTTCTTCTTAAATACAATTTGCTCTTTAATTGCCTCTTAGATTTACTTTTCATTTCTTAGCAAGTTTGATTTTTTATTAGATATTCATAGTGGGTTAATCGCAAGCTTCGCGTAGATATAATTTTTACATGCTTTCTAGTTTAAATTATTAAAAATTGCTTTGCTTCCAAATTAGGGTTCTTAGAAAAATTAGGGTTTTAGTTAAATTTTTACTTTTTAGTTAAGAATCTTCCATTTCTTGCTTTAATTTCTAGTTAATTTTTAGTGGGCTTTCTTTATTCTTACCAAAAATACAAAAATATTTTGATTTCAAGTTTAAACTCTTTCAATTTCTAGTTTAGAATTGTTAATTTCTAGCTTTGCAATGTCTTTTTATGGTGATTCTATTGAGTTAATTTACTTGCTCTTTCATTTTAGTCCTATTTCAATTAGTTTAGATTAGAATTAATTACTTTCTTTATTTGCTTTTACAAGAATAGATTAAGTAGTTTCTAAATTTCGTAATTATTTAGTTCACTTACTTGCTTTAGTAGATAATCTAGTTTAAAATTAGGTTTTAATTTTGCATTGAATTATGATTTTGAGTAGAGTAATCTCACCATCCATTGATTGATCTTGCTTAACTACACAAAGACTCGTAAAACTTGGAATTGCCTTCCAACAATCCTTGTGGGATGATACCCACTCATCCTATACTCCTACCAATACCGTATACTTGCGAAAGTAAGGTAGAGTGTAGTGGTTTTCTGAGGTTCTTATTACTTGTTGCTTTAAATTGACCTCTACCTTAGTAGGCCAAACAAGTTTTTGGCGCCGTTACTTACCGGGGATTGTCTTCAGTTTTTGGCAATATCAAGCGTTATACGGGTCGTGTAGATTAAGCACTTTAGTTTAGTTTAGTTTAGTTGTTAATTTTGTGTACTTTTATGTTGATGGATATCTTGCGGAATTGACTTGGAATTTCAATTGACTATTAACCTTGGTTGTGTTTTAGTGCATGGTACAAGGTGATCAAGGGCCATTCATTTGCTTAAACAAGGAAAGGGAGAAAGAGCTAAGAGAAATTAGAAGATTGAGAAGGGCACAACAAGAACAAGAAAGAATTGCAATGGCAAATGCTAATGCTCACCAAAGGAATTTTAACATGGAAAACGACGAAGATGAGGTTGTTGGAAATAATGGGATTGGTGGCTACAGGAATGAAAATGGCATAAATGGGAATGGAAGGCCATTGAGGGAGTATGCTTTACCTAATTTTGATGGGGCAAACTCAAGCATTGCACGGATGCCCGTGTAAGCCAACAATTTTGAAATTAAGCCCACCCGATAATCCAAATGCTCCAAGCCCATGCTATGTTTGGGGGTGTACCTAATGAAGACCCCTACACACACCTCATGAATTTTGAAGAAGTTTTGGACACATTCAAGTTTAATGAAGTACACCCGGATTGTGTGCGGATGAGGGTGTTTCCTTTTTCTCTTCGTGATAGGGCTAAGTCATGGTTGCAATCCCACGCCCGAACATTCACCACTTGGAATAAACTTGCTCAAGAGTTCTTGGCAAAGTACTTTCCACCCCGCAAGAACCGCCAAATTGAGGAATGAAATTATCTCATTCAAACAAGATGCTGATGAAAGCCTAGGAGAAGCTTGGGAAGGATTCAAGGAATTGCTAAGAAAATGTCCTTATCACGCTATTCCTTTGTGACTTCAAATCCAAACCTTTTATAAAGGTTTGCTTCAAGAGACAAAATCCATTATGGATGCCTCTGCCAACGGTTCTATCTCATATAAGACTCCGAAAGAAGCTCAAGAATTGTTAAATAGGATGGCAACAACCACCACTATCATGGACCGATGACTCCACCAGTGGTTCAACACCAAGCTAATCAACCAATGCAAATAGTGGAGTGTTGAATTTAAACATGCAAGATGCCCTTTTGGCACAACAAAACAGGTTCATAAGTGTGATGAACAACATGGCAAAGGCATTGGAGAATCTAGGGAAACCTAGTAGTGTAAATGCTATGTCTTCTTCTCCAACTCAACCAAGCACGACATGTGATTTTTATGGAGGCAGCCATGCCAATGGACAATGTGAGATGCCGTTTGGATCCAATGAGCAAATCAATTATGTGGCTAATCAACCACCATTTCCAAGGAACAAATCCAGAGCTTATGGGAACACATAAAATCCTTCTTGGAGAAATTACCCAAATTTCCCATGGAGTAACACCAATAACCAATCCCCTCCTTACCAACCAAATTTCCCACCTCAAAATGCCAAACACACTCAAGTCTCGAATTCCTCATCTAGACCTTATCAACCATGGTCTCCACATCAAAGAAATTTCCAGCCCAACTCATATCAACCTTTAACCAAACCCTTCATTTCAAAACCAACAACAAAGATCTCCTTTCCATTATGCAAACTCTTCCTAACCCATGTATCATGATCAATACGCACCAAGAGAGAATTTGGGTGAAGAACGTTGGAAAAGAGAAGCCGAGTACTTTAGAAGAGAGTTGGATAGGAAAAATAAGGAACACAAGAGGGATTATGAAAACCTGAAGGCATCTACAAGGAATTTGGAGATTCAATTAGGGCAATTAGCAAGGTTATATAATGACAAACCTATTGGGGCATTTTCGAGTGATACTATTCCAAATCCCAAGGAGCAATGCAATGCCATAACCCTAAGGAGTGGAAAATAATTGGTTGAATCTAAGGAGAAGAAAAAGGTGGAGGAAGGAAGCAAGGAACAAAAGTCCAAAGTAATTGAGAATGAAAGGGAAGTGGTTGATGATGAAGCTAAGAAGGAACAAAAGAATGAGATCAAGGTATCCAAGAAGAAGCATGTGGAGGAACCTTTGAAGATAGATGCATCAATAAAAGTGCCATTCCCTCAATGATTCACTGATCCAAGAAAGGAGGAAAAGAAGAAGCAATTCACCCATTTCTTGGATATGTTGAAAAAGATTAATTTCAACATTCCTTTTATTGATGTCCTCACCAAGATGCCCAACTATATTTGTTTCATGAAGGATCTTTTGGCAAGGAAACGCAAGTGGGATGATGATGAGAAAGTATGCCTTGATGCCCAATGTAATGCCACTGTTCAAAGGCGGTTGCCCCCTAAACTCAAAGATCCCGGTAGTTTTATGATACCAGTGAATGTTGGAGGAAAAATGTGGCATCGATCACTTTGTGATTTGGGGACAAGCATAAATATCATGTCCGAGGCCGTCTATGACAAATTAGGGACCAACAATGTCAAGCCAACTAATATCACACTCCAATTGGCGGATTTATCCGAGAAGAAACCATATGGCTTGTTGGTGTAGGATGTGCTTGTACAAGTTGAAAAGTTGGTATATCCTGTTGATTTCTTTGTGCTAGATACGGTGAAGAGAGTGAGATTCCATTGATTCTAGGGGGGCCTTTCTTGTCGACCGCTTATGCATTAATTCATGTGAATAAAGGGAAGTTGGTCTTACGAGTTGAAAATGAATCAATTGAATTGGATGTGTTTGAATGTAATGACAATATTCCCATTGTTGAAGAAAAATGTGCTAACCAATCTCTTAATTCTTTCCTTGCTAGGTCAAATGAAGGGCAAAATGAAGGTAACCAAGGAAATTCGCTCAAGCAAGTGTTGAAAATAAAAGAAGATCCGAGAAATGAATTGAAGGAAAAACCACCCGATAAGGGATGTTTGTTGACGAAGGATGAAGAGATTTTTGCAAAGAATAAGCAAAATGGTGATGTCAAGAAATTGACAAGGCACAAAAATAAAAGAAAATGGTTTGAGAAACAATTGGAGATGTTAATTGGGGCACTAGCTGATGGCTAAGGCTAGAAAGAAAGGACATGTGCATGGAAAACCTAAAAATCAAGCTTTAATCATGAAGATGAGGGGATCAAACTTTTTCCCTGGAAACCAAAAGGAAAATGAGGGTCAATCATCCTCAATTACTTGGAATGAAGTCTATGCCATAGTCAAGCTAGTGACTAAGAAAGAGCGCTTCTTGGGAGGCAACCCAAGTTTTCGTTTAGTTGTTTTCGCTTTGCTTTAGCATAATTTTTGGATTAGATTAATTTTAAGCAAAATTGGTTTCAATTAGGTTAGAATTTTAGTTAAAAATCTAAGTTTTATTTAGTTGAATAAATGATGCTAAAGATGAGAGAAAATTGTCATCTAAACTGGTGAATTTTGTGTTTGTAGGTTGTCCTTTCAAATGGAGAAAAATGAAGAAGAATTGAGCAATCTTGACTAAGTGTAAAAATTACACTTTGCAGAAATTGGAGTCGAGATCGCGATCTCAAACTCAAACTTTTGGAGGGCATACAAGAACTAAGAATGGTCATTTGGTCGAGATCGCGATCTCACTTTTGAGATTGCTGTTCAACTCCAAACTTCTGCAAAGGCATTTTTTATGCCGAGTCGAGATCGCGATCTCGAGATCATGCCATATCGTCATCTCGAAGGACATATATGTTTTAAAATCTCGCTTCTTTTTCTTCTTTCTTCACAAATTTCTTCTATTCCTCTTCTCTCAACCGAAAACTCTAGCCCCAATCCTTCAAAATTCTTCCATCATCTTTACTAAAAATTACTTCTAACTCCACACCCATCACTAACATCATCCTATTTTCCTCTAAGAACATCAAAGCTAGCATTTTGTGGGAGGATTCTTGGAGAAATTTGGATTTCAAGGAGAATTGAGACACAAGAAGTTTTGGGAAATTTCAATCCCAAAAACGGTGTTGAACGTAGGGTGCGACCCAAGGGGACATGGAGGATGATCATGAAGAGGCTCAACCTAGTGACACTGAGGAGGGTCAAGAAGAGATGGAATGATCTAATCAATGAAGATGAATGCCACCATTTGCTTGAGAATGGATGAATACCAACCCTGGCCACTGGATTGATTTGATGAATGATGGACAATTCTCTTTGATTTATTGATTGACCACCATGACTGTTGGTTACTTTTAGTTACTTTTGTTTTGCTTTATTTTTAGTTTTTGGATTTGAAGTATTTGAGTTTTCTTTTTTCTTAAGTAATGTGGCTAATGGCCTTAAGCTAACGCCAAGTTTATATATATTTTGATCTTTCATGGATTGAATCTCTTTGGGAATTTCATGTTTGACACTTGACGTAGCTTTCGTCATTGCTTAATAAGAGTAGAATGGCAAAGGGCCCTAAGTTGATGCCATCTTTACATTTATTAATGAGTTGAATTGAATGTTGATTTTGTTCGAAACTTGAATGATGAGATGCATGGCATAGTTTAATGCTCTTAGCATTTCTACTCAATTTTAATTCTTAGTTAAAATTATATCATGGTTTGAGTAGTTTTTGTTATTTTCGAAGGTATGTCTTTATGTTTAATTTTGGGTGAGTGGAATGATGGTTTATTCATCAATTGGAATAAAAGAGACAAGTTTGGGGGTGTTTATTTCTTTGTGATGGGAATGGTTATTTTGTGCATAATGTTGCCACTTGATGTTTAATGGATGGAAAATTGGTCAATTAGGTACTCAATGATGATAAATTTTGATATTCAATGCTCTATGATTGAAGTATATGATTGATTCATTTCAAGAATTTTTGTGTGAGTGAGTAGTTCGTTTGCAACATAAAGATTTCATAAACTTGGCATCACTATTTTTCAAAAAGAAGTGCTGAAATTTTAGGAAATTTAAATAACTTATAGTATTTGGTTGATTAACTATCTTTTGGAAAGAAATGAGTTAAATGAAATAAAAGGAATTTTGGGACATTTCGTGTGTTTGCATAGGGAATGTTCTTCTAACTTGTGAATAATTGATATTCGAGATTAATTTTAGGTACATTTCACTCCTTTTCCTTGTGTTTAGGACCGATTAAAAAAAATTAGGAATAAGGAGAGTATGAGATTCCGACATGTACCCATGTTGTTTCTCCGAAATAAGCCATTAGAGTAGTAATAAGGCGAGTACGGGATTCCGACATGTACCCATGTTGTTTCTCCGAATTAAGCCATTAGGAATTGCATTTTAACATACCAATAAGTTAAGGAGTAAATGTTTGTAATACTTATCATTAATCTCATATTACTTATTCCTTGTTAGAGGTCTATTCCCGAAATGTGTGACATTTGTATTTAAGTTGATTCCTAATTGAACTTCTATTTTCATGATGTCTAGTCGAGATAGTTGACTAACTTTATAATATTTGTGATTTGAAAAGTAAGAATGTTTTAAATGGATTGAACTAAAACTTATTGTAACTCTTTTTGAAAATGGTAAGGCTTGGTGATGTGAAATCTTGTGTAGTGATTGAACGTGTGCTTCTTTATAGGGAAATTGCAGTCTTGAAGTGATTCATTTAAATACACTTCAACTATTATATAGTATTGAAAGTCACTTGAGAGGTGTCTTAATTGTTCTAAGTACATCCATAATTCATCAAGTGTTGTGCCAATTTTGGTGATGTTTAAGTGTTTAATTGTTAGTAAATTTCTTTTCAATTTTTTGTTGTTTTGCTCGGGACTAGCAATACGCTAAGTTTGGGGGTGTGATAATTCTAGTAATCTAGAGTTATTTTCCTCTAAATTATGGAATTTTGATAGTGTATAACCCGAACTTTGGGTTGTAATTGATAATTTTAACTAATTTCTTACATATGTTTTATATTTTTGTTCTTGTTAAAGATGTTAAGTTTTTGTTAAAAATTTTGCTTAATTAATGGCTTAATTATATTAATTTGGTGCAGCTAACAATTAGAAGTTGGAAGCTGGACTAAACAAAGCTCTTAGACCAAAATTCAATGTCTCTTATAAAATCTAGGCTGTGGATGAGTGTTGATAACGATCTGGACTCGAGAAGGTCACTCAAAACATTACCGAGTCGAGATCGCGATCTCAATTTCCAAATCGCGATCTCGACTCGCGAATGCTCAAGTATGGAGGGAAATTTTGTAACAGATCAGGGACTATTTTCTGGTTTTTACTTGTACTATTTAAGCTACTTTTAGAGGATGGAATTAAAAAAGAATGAGCAGTAATAGTAGTTACAAAAATAGATTTTAGGACAGATTAGGATTTCTTAAACATCAAGTTTCTTCTTAAATACAATTTTCTCTTTAATTGCCTCTTAGATTTACTTTTCGTTTCTTAGCAAGTTCGAATTTTGATTAGATATTCGTAGTAGGTTAATCGCAAGTTTTGCGTAGATATAATTTTTACATGCTTTCTAGTTTAAATTATTAAAAATTTCTTTGCTTCCAAATTAGGGTTCTCAGAAAAATTAGGGTTTTAGTTAAACTTTTACTTTTTAGTTAAGAATCTTCCATTTCTTGCTTTAATTTCTAGTTAATTTTTAGTGGGCTTTCCTTATCAGAATTTACCAAAAATCCAAAAATATTTTGATTTCAAGTTTAACTCTTTCAATTTCTAGTTTAGAATTGTTAATTTCTAGCTTTGCTATGTCGTTTTATGGTGATTCTATTGAGTTAATTTACTTGCTCTTTAATTTTAGTCCTATTTCAATTAGTGTAGATTAGAATTAATTGCTTTCTCTATTTCCTTTTACTAGAATAGATTAAGTAGTTTCTCAATTTCGTAATTGTTTAGTTCACTTACTTGCTTTAGTAGATAATCTAGTTTAAAATTAGGTTTTAACTGCTTGCATTGAATTATGATTTTGAGTAGAATAATCTCACCATCCATTGATTGATCTTGCTTAACTATACAAATCCTTGTGGTACGATACCCACTCATCCTATACTTCTACCAACTCCTTATACTTGCAGAAGTGAAGCAGAGTGTAGTGGTTTTGTGAGGTTGTTATTACTTGTTGCTTTAAATTGATTTCTACCTTAGTAGACCAAACACCAATCAAGTAATGGCTGATCTAAATTTATCAAATGCAAAAACTATAGAATGTAGTTCCTTTTCCGTTGTAGAATAATTAAGCTGTGCATCATTTAAGGTCCTACTTGCACTATAAATGACATGCAAAATCTTATTCACCTTTTGACATGAAACGACTCCTATTGTAACATTACACACAAGCTCAAATGGAAGAGACCAATTTGGTGCTACAATGACCAGTGCAATCACAAGAGCATGTTTTAACTCATTGAATGCTTCCAAACAAGAATCATCAAAATGAAAAGGACAATCTTTTTGAAGTAATAAGCACAAAGGTCTCGTGATATGTGAAAAATTCCTAATGAATCTTCTATAAAAGCCTGCATGACCTAAGAAATTTCTTACCCCCTTAACATTAATTGGAGGAGGCAACTTTTTGATCACCTCCACCTTTGCCCTATCAACTTCTATCCCCTTTGATGAAACTTTGTGACCAAAAACAATTCCTTTCGTCACCATGAAATGACACTTTTCCCAATCTATTGAGAACCAAACTAGTTTCTACACACATTTTTAACACATTGGACAAATCTGCAAGACAATCATCAAGTGAGACATCAAATACACTAAAATCATCCATAAAGATCTCTATGCTCTTTTCAACCATATCATGAAAAATGGAAAACATATAACGTTCTAAATGTGCTTGGTGCATTGCAAAGCCCAAAGGGAATTCTCCTATATGCAAAGGTACCAAATGGGCATGTAAAATTTGTTTTATCTTGATCCTCAGGACAAATGACAATTTGGAGATAACCGGAATAACCATCAAGGAAATATAATATGCAAAACCGGCCAACCTTTCAAACATTTGATCAATAAAAGTTTGATCAATAAAAGGCAAAGGACAATGATCCTTTCGGGTGGCTTCATTTAACTTTCAAAAATCCTGTACATTCGCCAACCCGTAACAAATCTAGAGGAGAGGAGGTCATTGGTTTCACTTATGATTATGGTAATACCACCCTTCTTTGGAATGACTTTGAGTGGGACTAACCCACTCGCTATCGCTAATAGGGTAAATAATACTGGCTTTCAAAAGTTTGAGAACCTACTTCCTCACAACCTCTTTTAAAGTAGGATTCAATCTCCTTTGAGGTTGCCTTACCGGTTTATTTCCATCATTCAACAAGATTTTATGCATGCATATGGAAGGGCTAATTCGCTTAATATCATCAATGGACCAAGCAATGGCATCTTTATGCATTTTAAGTACCACAATTAATCTTCCAAGTTGCTCACTTGTCAAAGATGCATTCACACTCACCGGGAATGTCTCATTTTCACCAAGATATGCATACATTAAGTGAATGGAAAGAGGTTTAAGCTCCAACTTGGGGGGTTCGTTGGTCGGAGACCCCCCTTTACCTTTTTCTTGATTCTCCTCATCCTCCTTTTGCAATAAGGTTATCATCCTCCAAATGATTCAAATTGCTTATCCCTTCTTCATCATTTTGACTTAGAGCATTTGACTTTAAGACCTCTTCCTGCGATCCATTGAGAAATTCTCCATTGCATTCCTACAAAAATCATCAATTAAGTCATCTACCACATTTATATTCATGACATCTTCAAAAATTGAAGGAAGCTTTAATGAACTAAAAACATTAAATGTAACAATTTCATCATTTATTCAGAATTCCAACTTCCCTTCTTAAACATCAATAAGTGCACAACCGGTAGTAAGGAAAGGTCTCCTAAGAATGATTGGCATCTCTTCATCCTCTTCCATTTCAAGTACAATGAAATTGGCCAGAAAGTAGAGTTCGTCAATTTTCACAATCACATCTTCAATGATCCCCTTTGGAAACTTTATGCTCCGGTCCGTAAGTTGCAATGAGATACTTGTTGGCTTCAATTGTCCTCCATTTAACTTCTTGAATACCGCAAAAGATATGAGATTTATTGAAGCTCCCAAGTCACACAATGCTCTTCCAAATTGTAAACTCCCAATCTCACAAGTTATAGAAAATGATCCGGGGTCCTTGAGCTTTGGACTGGCAACCTTTTTATAAAGAGTGCACTACAATTCTCCGTTAAACATAAGATTTCATCCCTATGCAATTTCCTTTATGAAGTGAGGACTTGTTTCATGAATTTAGCATAGGCGGGCATGTTCTCAAGTGCCTCCATGAATGAAATGTTGATTTCAGGCTTTTTGAATATCTCAAGAAACTTCTTGAACTTATTTGCCTTTTCTTCATCCCTTAGCCTTTGAGGAAAGGGCACATTAACGTGCTTCGGCTCATAATGCTTCGGATCCTTGCCTTTATTGCTTAGTGAGTTGGGCTTAATAGACTCATTCATCATTTGGTCTTATCCATTTGAAAACTCCCCTTTTTGTTTCTCTTCATCCTCAACTCCTTCCTTTTCCCCACTTTTCAGCAAATTTTTCCCAACCCTTTCTTCCAACTCTTTACCACTCCTAAAGGTGATGGCCTTGCACTGCTCCTTGGGGTTTGGAATGGTATCACTTGGAAGCACCCCTAAAGACTTCTCATACTATTCAACCTCGCCAATTGGCCCAATTGAATCTCCAAATTCCTCGTAGATGCCTTCAAGTTCTCATAATCTCTCTTGTGTTCCTCATTTTTCCTATCCAACTCTCTCCTCTAGTACTCGGCTTCTCTTTTCCAACCATCTTCTCCCAATTCTCTCTTGGAGTATATTATTCATGATACATTGGTTGGGGAGAGTTTACATATTGAAATTGAGGCATTGGTTGTTGGTTTTGAAATGAAGGATTAGGAAAAGATTGATATGAGTTAGGTTGGAAATTTCTTTGACGTGGCGATTGATAAGGTCTGGGTGAGGAACTTGAGGCTTGAGTGTGTTGGACATTTTGAGGTGGGGGATTTGGTTGGTAAGGGGGATTGGATTGATTGATGGAGTTGCTTCATGAAAAATTAAGATGGTTCCTCCAAGAAGGATTATATGTGTTCCCACAAGTTCCGGATGGGTTCCTTGGAAATGATGATTGATTACACACATAATTGAGTTGTTCACATTTGACCCACAAGGCATCTCACATTGTCCATTTGCATGACCGCCTCCACAAAAATCACATACCATGCTTGGTTGGGTTGGAGACGAAGATATAGCATTTACACTACTTGGTTTCCCCTAGTTCTCCAATGCCTTTGCAACGTTATTCATCACACTCATGAGCATACTTTGTTGTGCCAAAAGAGTATCTTGCATGTTCAAATTCAACACTCCACTATTGGCATTGGCTTGATTACCTTGGTGTGGAGTCACCAGTGAAGTCGTCGATCCATGATAATAGTGATTGTCTGCCATCCTATTAAGCAACTCTTGACCTTCTTCTGGACTCTTGTATGAGATAGACCCATGGACAGAAGCATCCACTATGGATTTGGTCTCTTGAGTCAAACCATTATAGAAAGTTTGGATTGAAAGCCGCAAAGGAATCGTGTGATGAGGACATTTTCTTAGCAACTCCTTGAATCGCTCCCAAGCTTCTCCTAAACTTTCACCAACGTCTTACTTGTTAAAAGAGGTGATTTCATTTCTCAATTTGGGGGTTCAAGAACTCTTGAGCAAGTTGATTCCAAGTAGTAAATGTTCCTTAGGCGTGGGATTGTAACCATGACTTTGCCCTATCCCAAAGAGAGAACGGAAACACCCTCATTCGCATGCAATCTGGATGTACTCCATTAAACTTGAACGTGTCCAAAACTTCTTCAAAATTCATGAGCTGTGTATAGGGATCTTCATTGGGACTACCCCTGAACATGGCATGAGCTTGGAGCATTTGGATTAAGGCGGGCTTAATTTCGAAGTTGTTAGCTTGCACGGGCATCCGTTCAATACTAGAGTTCGCCCCATCAAAATTCGGCAAGGCATATTCCCTTAATGGCCTTACATTCCCATTCATGCCATTTCCATTCCCAAAACCACCTATCCCATTATTTCTAACAACCTCTTCTTCTTCGTTTTCCATGTTCAAATTCCTTTGATGAGCATTAGCATTTGCTATTTCTATACTTTCTTCATGTCTTGCTCTTGTTGTACCCTTCTCAATTTCGGATTTCCCTTACCTCTCTTTCCTTTTCCTTATCCAAGAAAATGAATGGCTCTTGATCTCATCTTACCATGCACTACAACCAAAACCAAAGCAAATAGTCAATTGAAGTGCCAAGTTAATTCCACAAGACAATCAACAAACATAAAAATAACTAAATTAAACTAAATGCTTAATCTACATGACCCGTAAAGCGCTTGATATTGCCAAAAACAAAGGACAATCCCCAAAAACGGTGCCAAAAACGTGATGCTTTTTACCACACCTAGTCAAAATATTTAGAAAACACCTATTTCCTACCACTAACTAGGTGGCATTCCACAAGTATACGGTTATCAACTAGTAGTAAGGGAAGTAAGGATCGTTCCCACTAGGATTGTTGGAAGGCAAATACCCAGATATATGGGTGATTGTATATTTAAGCAAGAATCAATGAGTGAGAGATGAAACTACACTAATCAAATTCATATTTAAACTTCAAATAAACAAGACCAAATTAAACTAATTTATCTACTAAAAACAAGTAAGGGAAACTAAGCAATTATGAAATTAAGAGACTAGCCACTAAATTCTAACAAAAGCAATTAACTAAAAGTACTTGATTTTACCCTAAATTGACCAAAAGAAGATTAAAATTAAAAAGTCAGCAAGTTACCTAATGAAAAGACTACAAATAAGAACCTTGAAGATTAAAAGCAAACATTTCTACACTAAAAATTGGAACAAGTCAAAATTGAAATCTAAATATTTTTGGATTTTTGATGATAATAAAGAAAGCCCACTAAAAAATATCTAGAAATTAATGCAAGGAATTAAGGATTTTTAACTAGAAAGCAAGAAATAAACAAGAACCCTAATTTTTCTATGAAACCCTAGTTGCAAGCAAAGAGATTTCCACTAAATTAAACTAAAAAGCAAGTAAAAATTATATCTACTTAAAGTTAATGATTAACCCACTACAATTATCTAATCAAAATTTAGTAACTTGCTAAGAATTGAAAACTAGATCTAAAAGACAATTAAAGAGAAATTTTCATTAAAGAAGAGACTTGAGGTTCAAGCTATCCTAGTCTATCCTAACAACTTCCTAACTATCTAATTCTAATCCTACTCCTATTACAATTTTTAAAATTAGCTTAAATAGTATAACATTACACAAGGCAAAAATTAGGAATTGTTTGCTGAAAGATTACAAAATTGCACTCACAACTTATCCACCAGCGAGTCGAGATAGCAATATGGAGAATTTGAGATCGCGATATGGAGAATTGCAGATTGCGATCTGGACTCTCCTCCCTGCAATCCTTCTATTCTTTGATAATTGCAATTCGGTCCTCTGAGCTTTGTCCATCCCAGCTTCCAACCTCTTATTTTTAACCTGCATAATATTAATGCAATTAAGCAATTAATTAAGCTAAATTTTTAATAAAAACTTATCATATTTACTAAGAACAAAAATATAAACACATATCAAAGAAATTAACAATTAAACTTTCAATTAACTACCTAAAGTTTGGGATATAAACTATCACAATACCATAATTTAGAGGGAAATAACTCTAGTTTACTAGAGTTATTAATTATGAAGGAGCTTTCCAATTCTGTACCCTTCAAGGAGGCAAGGATAAGAGGACAGATGTAGTGCAGTTTGATTCATCCAATCCTCAAAATATGTGTAGTTGACATAAATTTTAGACATTAGGTTGGTTATGTTGTCATATCTTAAGAGTATTGAACACAAATTTAAAATTTCACAACATACCACCGTAATTTGTTTTAAATAGATGGACGAAGATAACAAAATATAGGCTTGGATTTGATGATTATTTTCTAAAAAAAAAATACATTGTCATCTTCCACTATAATCGCCGTAATAGAGTAGCAAAAAAAAAATTATTGTGATGAGTATGGGAATTGCTAATGATGTCACAAAAATTATTGCAAATGAATACTTGTGTCACGCCCCAAAAACGGGACCGTAACACGCCGCGACCTAATGGCACACCGGTCCAAAGCGCAAGGCACAAACGAACAGAGCAACAAACTTAACCGCAATGTAATAGAACCATCAAACCATTTCTTAACTATAAAACCGAATATTTCATTTTACACAAAAATACGAATTACAAAATTCCTTCTTAGTACAAAAGATGCTACAACAAAAACAATGTTCATCAATACAAAACCTATCTAATACACTACCCCTTTCCAAACAAAAGAGAAGCTTGGAAGATTATCCTCAGAGTCCTACCAGTAATGTGGAATCTGGAAAAAATCTAAAAGCTGCTAACGCGGTGGAGAGTCAAAAACGAGCACCAAATCTGAAAAATTATAAATCACGTGGGGTGAGCATAACTAGCTCAGTGGATATCATAAAAGCTCTTCAAATGGGGCCAAGCATTTGCGATAAAAAGGAAACATAAAGATAATAACATTTGTGATAACCATAATCATGAAGCAGTTTCTAAAATGTCTCATGCCATTTAAACGTCAATAAGGGAACCATAATCATAAGTAGTTTCTAAAATGTCTCATGCCATTTAAACGTCAGGCATGTCCAAAACATAGTCAAAAAGATCCAATCATTTCAAAACATAGTATGCTAAAGCATAACGTAGCCAAAAAGATCCAATCATTTCAAAACATAGTATGCTAAAGCATAGCGTAGCCAAAAAGATCCAATCATTTCAAAACATAGTATGCTAAAGCATAGCGAACAAATCCAAGTACAGTTTCAACTCCGGAATATAATAAAATAGCATGAGTATCTTTTAGGCTCGAAGGTATGACTTTCAGTACTAGCCAGATCTAGTAATCTACCACACCTACTAGTCTGACCGGGAGGTCAAGTTATCCCATCACAAAACCCCGTATCAGAGAGTTCATAACATTCACAGAAGTCACCACGGCGTCCCATGGATGACTATAGAACCGGTTCTCCACAATTCAGACATTTCCAAACACATTCAAAATTATATACCTCGGTCACCTATGAGCCAAAACAACAGGTCATAAAATGCTTTCAAATCAAAAGAGTTTGCAAACATATCATTTGATTAACATAAAATAGCTTGGTCCCGATTTCATATATAATATTTCCAAAACTTGATAAAAGTGCAGTTCCAAACATCATACACATTCTAAAATCCATCCTAACATATTTCGAAAGTCGTTAAACAAAATACAAGTGGAAGAGGGTCTATGTTACCCACCTATCAAAGCAAAAACTGCACAAATGATCACTGAACGCGATCACCGGCGGTAGGTGGCGTGGTACCTAAAACAGATATAAGAGGACTCTTAGAAGAGATGTAGAAATTAAAGAATGAGTAGGGAAGCGAAAACGACGCAAAACGATAGAAAACGACACCAAGATTCTTTGGTCAAAATGACCTTTTCACAATTTCTGACCAACTTCGACAAGCTAAAACCCCAGTCAAAACACTTAGTTAACCCCTCAAATTCGTTTTACAGCTAGATTAGGAGATAATAAGCTCAGTCTCTTATACACACTGAAAACTTCGCTCTCCCTGGGCTATAATTAGGCTATCCTCCCTGCCAATAAAATCCAATTCCAAGGTATTCAAGGGACCTTGGTTAACACCCAACTCAAAACAACATATTCAACCAACCAACAAAATCCATTTCCAAGGTATTCAAGGGACCTTGGTTACAACCCAACTCAAAACAACATATTCAACCAACCAACAAAATCCATAAACGGAAAGATTCACCGGAGCAATAGCCGGGACTATATCAATAGCATTCCACAACAATCCATACCCCATAACCACTACAATTAACTCTATTACAACATTAGATTGTAACAACCTATGGGTGGAATTCCTCTTTACTACCAAACTGAAATTTTTTACCAATTAGCCACATGCATGATTCAAACATGCTTCCTATCCATCCCACTACCAAGGAAAACACCTAAAACCATCAAAAGATCATTAAAGATCCTTCAAACATAACCAATTATCCAAATTATCCTAGTTGCGCCAAACTTCCGCTTTACTTACAAAATGAAGGGAAATCAATTCCACTTGGTTTCAAGTTTCAATTCCTATCCAAACTAACCTTAAAACACTCTTAAAACATCATTATATGCATAGACATAAGCATTCATAGCATAACACTCTAGGCCACATATGGAAGACAAAACCCTAACTCATAATCTTAAAATTTGTAATCTAACCATGGAAAGTTGTTAAAAATCAACCCCAATCACTTCCCAACCTCCAAAACACTAAAAACAACCCATAACATACATAAATCATAACTTACAAGGCTGCAAAGAGGGTTTATTTTCAGCCATAAGAATCCTACAAAACTTGAAATTAAAGCTTGGATCATAAAGCCCATAAGCCACAAATGCTAAAATACATAAAATCTTACCTTCCAAGTGATTTCTACTTGAAATCCAAGAAAATTTTTGGGGAAAATGGAGGAAGAGAGTTCGGCCAGCAGCTGGAGAAAATGAGGAAGAAAAACAACAAGAAGAAGACTAAAAAGCTTAAAATTCCAAGGTTGACCCAAATAGTTCCCATTGACCAAATAGTCTCCAAGTTGACTTTTTAACCCAAAAACTAATTTTTTTGCTACTAAATTAACATTATAAATCAGCCATCAAACAACACTCACACACAAAAATGCACTAATTACACTTAGTCCAACTTTTGACCCGTTTACCCGCCGGTACCGAAATCGCGTAAATCGAAAAATTTGCCAAATTGAAAAACGAATAAGTTGAAGTACTTTATGACTAAAAATAATATGAAAAACATTTTAAACCAATTAAAATCAAAGAACAAGGCTATTAAAATACTGGGTTTCACAACTTGGATCTTGCAAAAAAGGCTGAATAATTAGCTAGCATGGTAATTCATCTGTGACAGTTGATGAAATTACATATACATAGGAAGATACTGAAGTCAATGCTTTAGTTAACAATAAAGGAATTTTAGATCCTATAAAAGCAAGAAAAAACGGAGATACAAATAATAAGTAGAAAAACTCACTTGGTAAAGATGAAAAGAGGAAAAGAAAATATCACATAACAATATCGTAGCTACCAGCTCAAGTACCCAAACCACCATTGATAGGTGGTGCTGAAAATTTCGATCCAAATTGGATGTCTAGTAATTCTAGATATATTTTTATTATTTCTTTTACTCTACAACTTCAAACAAAAGTGATACGTTTATGTTTTTCATATGTACTGTCTGATGACAACCAAAATCTTTCCATGTGTCAATATATGTTACCATTTAATAATCAAGTAGGAAGATGTGTTTTGACCAACAAATACTAGGCTGAGTTTGGATATATGGAATGGAATCTGTGTTTTTGTTTTGTATAAACCCATTGGAGTTGTTTTTTTTTTTATACTGTTGGACAAATTTGTGGCTAAGTTTATGTATAATTTTTTCTCAAATGTTCAGGTCTTATTTTTGGTGAAGGAAAAGTGTTACAAAATTTACTTATTGATTTGTATTATATTTATCTAGGCAAAAAAAAAATCATTGCACTATGGATTCTGATGAAAAATATATTTCTATATGGTGAATTGTTAGAAGTATATAACTAAGCAGGAATGTCCTTACTATATTTTAAGCAGCAATTAATGCTTTATTCAACAAGGATGTAGAAAGTTTTTGATCCTATAAATAGGTTGTTAATGGGTTGAGTCTAAATTGGGATCTAACCCGTTCCAGATCCGTTTATTCAGATCTGGATCTATAAATAATTCCTATTATTTGGATGCATTTAATAGCTCCAACAAATGGATCATATATGGATCATGTTGTTCCAATTGAATTGGAACCCGATCTGATTAAAATATTTAGTATAAAATAAAATTGTAGTTATTCTATATATTACATATGTATATGTTGTGTAAATGCAAATGTAATTTTCATTTTTATAATTATAAAGTATTTTATAATTACGAAAAAGAAAATTCTATAAAAATATAAAATTTCTATATAAAAAATTAAAGTTGTAATAATAATATCAAGACCCAAATCCTACAAGATTATGAGTAAAATAGTATCAATTTTTCTTTATTAGCTAAATGTTTTTCTCCATTGAGAGAAAATTAAATAAAGGTGGGATATATGATAAGTGGCTAGATTTGTTGGCTAATTTTTAATATTTTATTAATATAATAGATAAAAATGGAATGAACCTTGCTCATTTTTTTTGTTTGCCTATCATTTCATGCCAAAAACGAAACACATGCTACTCACGAGGGAATAATTGTTGTAAGTTTGGTTTGTGTTGAATTTGCTTAATATGTGAGTATCACATGGTACAATAATAAAACTGAAGCAAACGAGAAGTTTTCATTTTGTAAACAAACTGAAATATATTCTAGTTATCATTGGTTGAACAGTGCGAGCCTTTTTTAGATCTCCTCTTTCTCTTCTCCATTCTTTTCTTTCCCTTTTTTCACATGGAAATATTCATTTATCCATTGTGTATTATTGAAATCTATCGCGTATTCAAGGAAGCAGGAGGTGTTTGGCTCAATAATTGCTTATTTGGCAAATCATGTACATCTTTTAATTGCTATTTACTATTATGACAAACTCTTTCAAGATTTTTTTTGTGATTTAGAACACATTGGTATTAGTTAATTGTTATTTGTAGGGGGATAATATAGTCTTTTATCACCTACTTACCATGTAAATTGAATCATTTGTCTACTCTTAACATATTTTCTTGGTTCTATTTTCTCGATTTTTCTACTCTTGCTATTATCTTTCTCTTCTCTTTCTAAAATGAAGGCTACATTGATTGCTAGTACCTTATTTATGATTCTTTCTTACTGCTTTAATTATTGTTTATGAAATTCCAGTTAAGCATTTATTATTTTCCTTATGATTAGTCTTGCTTTGCTGATTGTATTTTTTGGAGTTTTGGATCATTCATTTTGGTTTTCATATCTTTTTTGAGATTCTTATTAGTGGAATCTTACTCATGTTATGATGTGTTTTTTGAGATCATCTTAATGCATCTTACACAGTTACAATGTATAGTATATGTAATTTTTTAGCACTGCAGTGCATGGCATTTGTTTCTGTTATTGCTTTTTCCATGTTATTATGTAACTTGGTACTATTGGATTGCTCTTCTTTGCTAGTCATAAATATTGCACATATATCTTTATATGCTTTTCTAATTGTGTTCATACAGAATATTCCAATCTATTAATGATCTCCATTTTTTGCCTCTGTCTTCATACATTTATATAACCTTCTGTTCTTGTGAAGAATAGTTATTTATACTAATGGATATTCATAGCATGTGTTTTTTGTGGCTGATAGTTTGCTGTTGTTTTTTCTCTATTATACTAAATTTTTAATAATTTCTCCTATTGTCATTAAGTTCTTTTATTTTTACACTAAATCTTTAAAATTGCTCCTATTTTCATTAAGTTCTTTTATTTTTACTGTATTTTGTGATATAGGCTTTTGGCTGGTGATGCGCTTTCAGCCGTTCTTTGCAAAGCAGGATCTTTTGCACATTCTCCTTGCTTGTATTTATCAAGTTCTTTTCTTTCTTTTCCTTCCTTTTTATTTATTTCTTTTCTCTGTCGTGACTATAGTCCTTTCAGGAGAGTAAGTTATAATTTAGCATTTTTCAAATTGTTTCTCTTTTATACATATGTATCTGTAGTTATATAAGATTTTAGCTGTATCGTCATTTTTGTAAATTGATTGCATATGGTAGGAGATATTGTTTGTCAACCAAGTTTCTAATGGATAGAACTCACTTGTGTAATAATCGTTGTGCTGAAACATTACAACAACAAAAGGATGAACTCTTGTGCCAGCACTGTAGAGAGCCTGTTGTTCGGTATTTTGCTAGGATGCCTCAGTTGAAGCAAGAAGAATTTTTATGTCATCATAGAGATGTTTATGCTCAAAAGAAAAGGAAAAAAAAATTGCTGCTCAGAATTCTTTTCCTTCTAACACCCCACGAACGAAGCATAAGAAAAAACGAAGAAACATGTTTCAAGGACGGGTGTTAGGCACGTTAATATAGGAATTTCTTTCCTGATGAGACATTAAAAAGAACCATGTATCAGAATGAGATGTCTGAAGATGCGGATGAGATTTTATTTAGCAAAACTACTGATGAGGGTTTATTTAGCAAGGTTGTCTATGAGGATTTATTTAGCAATGAAATTTTAGATTACGTACTAGATAGAGAATTAGATGCTTCTTCAATGAGCCAGAAAAGGCAGAAAAAGCCTTCAACATCTATGTCTTTAACTTCTGAGGAATCTTTACATGCAAAAGGTATATTTTTGTTGTCCTTCACTTTAAAATTTGTCTTTCCTTTACAAATTATACATATTATATTACTATTATATCTTCCTATCATTCTTGCATCCCCTAATCTTTCATTTATAACTTTGATAATATTAGGTATGACCTTTATCAGAATAAAGCTTTGATTGACAACTTTTGTTTTTAGTTTTCAGTGCCTCCTTCTATATTTTTTATCATCTATTAGAATACATTCAGATCAATAATCCTTTATTCAGTTTTGAACTTCTTAGATATATAATTTTTTCTTTGATTTTGAATTCCAAATTCTTACTCTTGTTTCTGAAGGTCTGGTTCTAGAAGAAGCATCATATTATATTATTTTCTCTATTATTAAGAAGTCAAGGACAAAAAAAATTTATCATGCCTTAATAAATAAAAGGCTTGTGAAAGAAGGTTAGTTAGTACTTCTTTAGTTCTAAAATAAAAAACTATTTTCTAATAATATTGTTCTATAGAAATAATATATTTGCAATCATAATTTTAGGAAAGTGGTAGAAAATTAATAAGGAACGATTGTCACGTTTGGTGAAAATTCCTAAGAAACCTTTGATACTTTCAAGTGCTGCAGATTGTTAACATTGTAGCGCTACAGATTGATAAGAGACTGAAGGTCTGGTTCTAGAAGAAGCATCATATTATATTATTTTCTCTATTATTAAGAAGTCAAGGACAAAAAAAATTCATCATGCCTTAATAAATAAAAGGCTTGTGAAAGAAGGTTAGTTAGTACTTCTTTAGTTCTAAAATAAAAAACATATTTTCTAATAATACTGTTCTATAGAAATAATATATTTGCAATCATAATTTTAGGAAAGTGGTAGAAAATTAATAAGGAACGATTGTCACGTTTGGTGAAAATTCCTAAGAAACCTTTGATACTTTCAAGTGCTGCAGATTGTTAACATTGTAGCGCTAAGATATTTCAATTTTTTTTGTTTTGGATGAAAATTTTCGGTTGTTATTCCAACAATGCTGTATGATCTAATGTAGCTTTATAGAGGTTTAAGTGAAGAAAACAAAAAATTGTATTCAAGAAAAATGATTGACACATAACAACTCTCTTGCCTTTACATCTCTTGGTGCAATGTATGATCGTAATTTGACAGAGAACACAAAGGGACTTTACATCTTTCGTGTACAGGGCCAAGTATATCATGTTTTGAATAGCTTGAAAACTTCTGCTAATGGCCTTCTGGTATTCAGTTACAGTTTTATGATATAGAAGAAGAGCTATCAAAAAGACTTGATTCTTCACCTAGACTTTAGGTGAAAGTACTATAAAGCTCCTCGTGAATGTTCATGGACAAAATCCATATACTAGATTCTTTAAAGGCCTATGAGACATTCTTGATCTTGAGAACTAGACCATTGTTCTCAATTCTAATCCAGGGTTAGATCAATGCTTGTATAATCTACCATCATCTTTTCAAGTTGCTGATATAAGGATTGAATTTGATGATCAGGCTCTTGATAAGAGTGCTCATATTCTAGTCTATACTCATTAAAGTACTAGCCACAA
This sequence comes from Cinchona pubescens, assembly GCA_025175665.1. Taxonomy (NCBI): domain Eukaryota; kingdom Viridiplantae; phylum Streptophyta; class Magnoliopsida; order Gentianales; family Rubiaceae; genus Cinchona; species Cinchona pubescens. The sequence goes on along the minus strand of JANKKI010000075.1, from coordinate 6,900,944 downwards.
GATTACTGTAGTACTTTGCATGCTATGACCCTCTACAGTATCCTTTATTTTTTCATCGATATGAATCTGGATGGCATCATGGCATCCCAAGGAAATCAAAATCGAAGAAAAAGAAAAATGTCAGTTCTCTAAATGAATCTAACATTAATCCTTCATTAGCAGAAATTACCATAGATCTAATTGATCAAGAAAATAGAGGTAAGTTTTACTTTAGTTAATTTAAATTCTTCTAGTTCGTTCTATTGTATAGGATGTGTGTGTGTGTATATATATAATAACTTAAGTAGTTTTTTGTTTGTTTGTTTATTTTTGTTTCCCTTTTATAGATGCTAAAAAGGGCAAAGAGGCCTAGAATTCTATGTCGGCTAAGCAATATTCTTGTTATGAGCTCCAAATAAGAGAAGATATAGGTCTATGCTTTTGCACTCAGGAATGTTGTTGCAGCAATTTGTAGTGGATGTTTATGTTAAGATTGAAACATCTAGGCTTAATTTCCATAGGGAAAAAAGCATAACTTAGCATAGAGATCCTTTAAGGTGTTATGGATAGTACGTCAGTTAGAGAAACTGGTGGAGGTCAAACTAGATGTAGGATTTTTCTTCCTTCATCATTTATTGGTTGTACAAGAGATATGAAACGTAGATATATGAATGCAATAGCTTTAGTGCAAAGGAATAGTAAACTTGATATTTTCCGTACAATGACAAGCAATACCATGTGGAAAGAAATTTAGGAGAATTTGAAGTATAAAAAACGAAAAGGGTCAGATAAACCTGTTTTGGCTCTAAGAGTTTTTAAAGCAAAATTGGAGATTGAAATTTGAGTTTACAAAGAAAGAGATCTTTGGACCTATTGCAACATGTATTTATGTATTGAACTCCAGAAGTGGGGATTTTTGCGTGCTCATATTTTGTTAATTTTAAAGCCTGATACAAGCCAGTAAATCCAAAGGATTATGATCAATTTGTTTCTGCTGAGATACTTGATCCAAATATCCAGCCTTACTTGTACACGCATTATAATATATATGATGCACAGAGCTTCTGGATCAATGGAAGATGTAAAAATCATTATCCTAAGGATTTCAATGAGCATACTGCTCATGCGGATGATAGACATCCTAATTACAAGAGACGAAATTCATGGTTTATCTATAAGAGTGTGCAACCATTTTTTGGATAACCTATGGGTTGTACCATTCAATCCATATCACCTTGCCATGTTCGACTGCCACTTGAATGTACATATGTGTTCTACTATCAAGTATTGGCTAAGTATTTATACAAATATATATATGCAAAGGGGATGATCATGTAAGCTTTAATGTAGTTTTAGGGGATAATGTTACGGATGTGGATGAAATTGACCAATTTCAGTCAGGAAAGGTGGCTATTGTAGAAGCTGTTTGGTGCATTTATAGGTTCAATATGAATGAAATGACATCTGCTATTTATACTCTTTAGTTGCATCTTCCTGGTCAGTAGGTTGTTTCTTTTCGTTAGAACACTGATCTATTTAGCCCTTTAGAAAAAATTGATTTCTCAAAAACCAAGCTAACTGAATTCTCTCAAATGAAGCGAACCTTCAAAAAGGAACAAGATTTGAAGTGTCTGTATAGAGAGTTTCCAGAACACTTTGTCTTGAAATCTAAACAAAAAATATGGACATAAAGGAGCCGTAGCAATGTTTTAGTAAGAATTAAAGTTATTAGCCCAAATAAAGGCAAAAGATATTATTTAAGACTTCTTCTTACCCATGTATGTGAAACGACATCACTTTGAACATCTAATGACGGTTAACGGTCATCTTATCTTCTTATAGAGAAAATGCTATTCAGCTAGGCCTTCTTGAATGTGATACTTATATAGAAGACACACTTGAAGAAGCTATTGTGCTCCAAATGCTTTCATCACTTAGATCATTGTTTGCGGTTCTCTTAGCCTTTTGTTCACCTACAAATCCAAAACTTCTTTGGGAAAGGTTTGAATCAGATCTTTCCAAAAATTTTCAATGAGGTATGGATGTTACTCATTACACATCAGAATAGATAAGGAGGCAAGTTTTAAAAGATATTAACGATCTTTAAATTTAATGGATAAAAACATTGATGCTTATGACTTAATTCTTGAAACATTCCAACCAAGTTATGCTAAAAGGTTGACAAAAGAGATCTGAAGTGAAAGTTACATCTCTTTTTCAAAGGATGACTTCTTAATGCCTTCCAAATTCAATTGTGCACAGAAATATGCCTATGATATCATTCTTGCTGAACTTTTTCTGGGAATGGCCAAAGTTTTTTATAGATGAACCTAGAGGTACAAGCAAACATTCTTATATTGAGCTCTTCTTGCTACATTTAGGTCGTAGGGCCATATTGTAATTGATGTTGCTTCATCAAGTGTTGCTACTTCAATTTTGCTGGGAGAGAGAACTTCTCATTCAAGATTTGAGATCGCTCTAAATATGTCTAAAAGCAAAATTTGCCAAATAAGTAAACAAAGTTCAATTGTCAGATTGCTTGTATTAGCCAAGCTAATTGTGTGGATGAAGCTTCAATGGCAAGAAGTGAAACACTTGAAGTATTTGATTTGATGCTTAAGGAGGTGGAAAAGTAGTTTTTTGTGGCAATTTCCGCCAAATTCCACCTATCATTCAAAATGCATCTAGGGAACTACAAATCCGAAGTAGCCTTATTCACTCCTCTCTGGGACAAGTTTACTTAAAATCCAGTGAACAGAAAATATGAGAGCAATTATGGACTTTTCATTTTCAAGATTTTTCTACTAGAATAAGAGAAGGAACTGAGCCAATCCATGAGAATGGAAATATATCTTTACGCAAGGACATTCTTATTCCATATGATAGCAAAGAAGGCTCGTTAAACAAGTCGGCAAATAACTTTTGAAGCAAATCCTTTCTTCGAATAACAATTTCTTAAAAGTAAAAAAATTTATGCCTAAAAAATAACAAAACTATTATTTTGTAACTAAGATTCTATCCCTATATAAACAAGTTGATCAGATATGTTTTCTCTGATCTAAATCTGTACTCAAGGGATCCATACCGGATGATAAATAGGTATATTCTATCGGCAAAACATAGTGCAGTTTATGATGCTAATGAACTAATAATTAATCAATTTCCTAGAGAACATCATGTCTTCATAAGTACATATAGGACCCTTAATCATCATAATCAAGGAGATTATGAAGATTTTCAGAATTCTTTGAATCCTAAAGACCTTCCTCCTCATAAGCTTTTTTTTTTTTTGCTGTTTTTTAGGTAAACTCCTTAATTTTTTAGTTTTTTTTTTGGGCTAACTAACATCTGCAAAAAAAATTTGAGGAATAATTCCCCATTCCAAAACTAACTCCAAATTCATCTTAGTTCTACTAACATTTTTCTAAGAAGTTGCTGTCAACCTCACTGCATCAACCACCCTAGCTATAATGCCTGTAGAGGAAATATTCTTGGACTGGAATATGGCCTCATTTCTTGTTGTCCAGAGTTCATAAACTGTGGCAGCCATTGCGTCTTTTGAGCTAATTTTCAAATGAGCTTGATTTCCAGTGATGATTAAGCCATTGAATCTCTTCATCCCAGCTACACTCCTCCCCGTAAACTGCACACATATCTTGAACCTTCTGCCATACAATCTTGGAGGTTTTGCATTGAAAGAATAGGTGCTCTAATGTTTCATCTGCCACTCTACAGAACTCACAAGAAGCTTGCTACAAGATTCCCCATTTCCTAATTCTGAACTTAGTGTCAAGCTTCTTTTTACAAGCCAACCACAGAATAAAAGAACTAATCTAGGAACATGACCTGAACCCCAAACTAAATTATACCACTGAACTTTTTCACTAGGAATCTTCATCTTCTCCATAGCTGACAGAGTAGTCAACTGCCCAGAAGGATGAGCAGTCCATACTATCTCATCATTCTCATGCATTCTTGGAATAAGCTCTGGAGGGGCAGCTTGTTTCAACCTCTGAATTTCTGTGTCCACTGGCCATCTTCAATACAATTAGAGACCATATCAGTCTTTATACAACTAAATTTGCTTAACATGCTTTCAAAAAACTTGGATATAGTAGAGGACCAACGGGATGCCTTGAGTCATACCAAAAATTTGTGAGTTGTCCATTACCAATAATATGCCTGATATGAGTTTGAGCAATTGGTCTAAGCTTTAGAAGATTTCTCCATACCCAAGAGCAATCACTGGGTACCTTGATACTCCAGATAGAGCACTCTTTAAGAAGGACAGAATGCACGCACCTTAGCCAAACAGTATCTGTCACGCCCCAAAAACTCGGGACCGTAACACGCCGCGCTAATGGCACACCGGTCCAAAGCGCAAGGCACAAACGAACAGAGCAACAAACTTAACCGCAATGTAATAGAACCATCAAACCATTTCTTAACTATAAAACCGAATATTTCATTTTATACAAAAATACGAATTACAAAATTCCTTCTTAGTACAAAAGAAGCTACAACAAAAACAATGTTCATCGATACAAAACATATCTAATACACTACCCCTCTCCAAACAAAAGAGAAGCTTGGAAGATTATCCGCAGAGTCCTAAGAGTACTGTGGATTCAGGTTTAAGATTAAAAGCTGATAACGCGGTGGAGAGTTAAAAATGAGTACCTAATCTGAAAAATTATAAATCACGTGGGGTGAGCATAACTAGCTCAGTGGATATCATAAAAGCTCTTCAAATGGGGCCAAGCATTTGCGATAAAAAGGAAACATAAAGATAATAACATTTGTGAAAACCATAGTCATGAAGCAGTTTCTAAAATGTATCATGATTTATACCATTTAAACGTCAGGCACATCCAAAACATAGTCAAAAAGATCCAATCACTTCAAAACATAGTATGTTAAAGCATAGCGAACAAATCCAAGTACAGTTTCAATCCGGAATATAATAAAATAGCATGAGTATCTTTTAGGCTCAAAGTATGACTTAAGTACTAGTCGATCTAGTAATCTTATACACATCTAGATGTGTATAAGATTTTATCTTATTTTTATCATAAATCCGTATCAATTAGTTCATAACATTCACAGAAGTCACCATGGCGTCCCATGGATGACTATAGAACCGGTTCTCCACAAATCAAACATTTCCAAACACATCCAAAATTATATACCTAGGTCACCTATGAGCCAAAACAGTCATAAAATACTTTCATATCAAAAGAGTTTGCAAACATATCATTTGATTAACATAAAATAGCTTGGTTCCGATTTCATATGTAATAATTCCAAAACTTGGTAAAAGTGCAGTTCCAAACATCATACTCATTTTAAAATCCAATAAGGCAGGACTCCTAACATATTTCGAAAATCGTTAAACAAAATACAAGTGGAAGAGGGTCTATGTTACCCACCTATCAAAGCAAAAACTGCACAATGATCACTGAACGCGATCGCCGGCGGTAGGTGGCGTGGTACCTAAAACAGATATAAGAGGACTCTTAGAAGAGATGTAGAAGTTAAAGAATGACTAGGGAAGCGAAAATGACGCGAAACGATAGAAAACGACACCAACAGCTCTTTGGTCAAAAATGACCTTTTCACAATTTCTGACCAACTTCGACAAGCTAAAACCCCAGTCAAAACACTTAATTAACCCCTCAAATTCGTATTACAGCTAGATTAGGAGATAATAAGCTCAATTTTCCAGAAAAACCGATAAACTTCGCCTCTCCCTGGGCTATAATTAGGCTATCCTCCCTGCCAATAAAATCCAATTCCAAGGTATTCAAGGGACCTTGGTTACAACCCAACTCAAAACAACATATTCAACCAACCAACAAAATCCATTTCCAAGCAGGTATTCAAGGGACCTTGGTTACAACCCAACTCAAAACAACATATTCAACCAACCAACAAAATCCATAAACGGAAAGATTCACCGGAGCAATAGCCGGGACTATATCAATAGCATTCCACAACAATGGAAAACACCTAAAACCATCAAAAGATCATTAAAGACCCTTTAAACATAACCAATTATCCAAATTATCCTAGTTGCGCCAAACTTCCGCTTACTTACAAAATGAAGGGAAATCAATTCCACTTGGTTTCAAGTCTCAATTCCTATCCAAACTAACCTTAAAACACTCCTAAAACATCATTATGTGCATAGACATAAGCATTCAAAGCATAACACTCTAGGCCACATATGGAAGACAAAACCCTAACTCATAATCTTAAAATTTGTAATCTAACCATGGAAAGTTGTTAAAAATCAACCCCAATCACTTCCCAACCTCCAAAACACTAAAAACAACCCATAACATACATAAATCATAACTTATAAGGCTGCAAAGAGGGTTTATTTTCAGCCATAAAGAATCCTACAAAACTTGAAATTAAAGCTTGGATCATAAAGCCCATAAGCCATAAATGCTAAAATACATAAAATCTTACCTTCCAAGTGATTCCTACTTGAAATCCAAGAAAATTTTTGGGGAAAATGGAGGAAGAGAGTTCGGCCAGCAGCTGGAGAAAATGAGGAAGAAAAACAACAAGAAGAAGACTAAAAAGAAATTCCAAGGTTGACCCAAATAGTTCCCATTGACCAAATAGTCTCCAAGTTGACTATTTAACCCAAAAACTAATTTTTTGCTACTAAATTAACATTATAAATCAGCCATCTTACAACACTCACACACCACAATGCACTAATTACACTTAATCCAACTTTTGACCCGTTTACCCGCCGGTACCGAAATCGCGTAAATCGAAAAATTTGCCGAATTGAAAAACGAATAAGTTGAAGTACTTTATGACTAAAAATAATATGAAAAACATTTTAAACCAGTTAAAAATTCGCAAAGAACAATGCTAGTAAAATACTGGGTTTCACAGTATCTTTCTTGCCGACACCCTCACTCTTTAGAGATAGGGGCGAGCAACAAAAAGTATTCTAAAAAGGCGCCAGAGGCCTCAAACTCATTCGGAGTTGGAGAATTTTATTACAAAAACTTTCTCAAGAGGAATGTATCAACAAAAGAGCCCTTCCATATAGATTGTCGTGGCATGAACACTAGCCAGATTGGACCAAGGAAGAAAACTTTTCAGCTTTGTATGTTAACAGATAACTCTCAGAATATCTCAAAAGAAAAGTAAAGAAAGTCAACCTCACCCATGGTAATCAATCCTTTCTGGACTAGACCTTTCTTCTTCTTTAGTGCTAAATTATTTGAAAATATATAGGAGCGAATACGTTCCATCAATACGAGCGGGACAAAAAGATGTCCATAGGAAGGATCCAGCGTAGTTACTGCTGATATTCCAAAGTAGCTTCAAAATGAGACATTTGTTCCACGTTTCCAAGGTTGGAATTAAACAAACCTAACCTTCCTTCTTTATTAGGCGATCACACATCACTCCATTGAACTTTAGCTGCATAATGACTCTTGTCGTCACCTGTTCAGGGGAAAGAGGCTAATAAATGATCAATTCTCTTAGTTACAGCCTTAGGTAGAATGAAAGTTGAAGACAGAAAGGATGGATTCCACTTAGCACTGATTTGATAAGTTGTAACCTCCCAACGTAACTCAATTCTTTACTGCCCACCCTTGTATCTTCTTCTGAATCTTTGCAAAAAAAGTCTGGCAATCTCTGTAACTTAGCCTAGCTGTGATCAAAGGTAAACCCAAGTATCTGACAGGAAGGTCCTCGTTTGGCATTTGAATAAGTTCACAAAGCATCTGAACTGCCTGATCATCAATACCAGACAGGAAGACTTGACATTTTTGCAAATTTGGCTTAAGACCAGATATGTTCCCGAACTCCTTGATGGATTTTCCTAGTACCTCAAAGGATTTAGGAATGGTTGCAGAGATTTATACTACATTATTAAAGAAATAGATCCTCTGAAAAGGTTAAATGAGAAAGATTTAAGTTTTCGCATTTAGGATGAAAGTCAAAACCATATGCCTCTATATTCTTCTCCAAAATAGCTGTAAAGACTTCCATAGCAATAAGAAATAGATAAGGGGAGATATAGTCCCCCTGTCTGAGCCCCTTTCACTACTGAAGTAACTAGTTAATGAGCCATTTAAGTTGATGGAGAAATGGGCTGAAGTAATACAATTGTGGACCCAAGTAATGTACCTCCTAGGAAACCCCATAAGATGCATAATATGGAACAAAAATTCCCAACTCAAAGAGTCAAAAGCCTTCATTATATTTATTTTAATCCTGCTTTAGCTTTCCCTTTATTCCTGTGATAACCCCTAACAATTTCATGCATTAGGAGAATATTTTCAGTGATTTGCCTCCCCTTTACAAATGCACTTTGAGTCTTGCTAATGAGATCAGGGATCACCTTCTGGAGCCTTTTTGTGATGATAAAGGAAAAGCATTCTTTGTAGATGAAATTGTAGCATGCTATGAGTCTAAACTCCTTCATATTCACAGCATTTTCTACTTTTGGAACTAGGGTCAGGATAGTATTATTAAGAGAATGCAGCATATAATTAGTGTCAAAACAGAATTTTGGAGCTCGAATCACATCCTTCCCAAAAACTTCCCAATTTGCTTGAAAGAATTCACCAGTTAATCCATCTAGACCAGGTGCTTTACCCTTCTTAGAATCAAAGACAGCTCTCCTAATTTCTTCCGTAGTCACCTCATCCTGCAATATGTGGATATGATCAGGATTAGTTTCTTTGAAAGTTCTTGGCCCATTTTTTCCCATCTTCCTCAATATACACCCCTTGCTTCCTATACAGATTTTTATAGAATTCAGTAGCTACTGCTCATCATTCTGCAAGAGAAGAATTCTGTTTCTGGCAGTATGGCTAGTCATCTTTCTGTAGAAGAAAGAGGTACATCTGTCCCCTAACTTCAGCCAAGTGATTCTAGATTTGTCTCTGGATTTATAATACTTCTCTTCAGCATGAAGCAAGTTAGCATATTCAATTCTGAGTTCTTTCTCTTGTTTAATAAGATCACTATCACTGGACTGACTTTACAGCAAAAATTGAACATGGCATAGTTGGTCCTTTTTCTGTAAAATCTTGTGAGTAATGTTGCCGTAAGCAGTTTTATTTAGCCCCTTTAATTTCCCTTTCAGGCAATAGAGTTTGTTGTAGAACGTCTTGAGAGGATTTAGATCCGACTGTACTTGCTCATTCCATACATCATTCAACAAGGAAGGAAATTCAGCATGATTCATCCAGAAACTATGGAACTTGGAAGGCTTTGGCCCAAAGCTTACATTCTCTTAAGAGATAAACTTATGGGAGAATGATCCATGATGCCAAGCCCAAGGAATTCCAAATCAGAGAGGAAATGAAGAAAACCATTGCTCATTTGTAAAAATCCTGTCCATCTTACTATAGACCCTCACGCCATTATCTCTATTATTGCACCAAGTAAAATAAAACCTTCCTGCCAAGATATTCCTCCACATCCAGATCATCTAAACATTGGCTGTAATCATCCATAGCTCCATCCATAGTCTATCTCAAAACTGCCAATTCTTTCGCATGGATTTCTAATGGCATTAAAATCACCAAGAATAATCCAAGGAAAGGGAGATATTATAGATTTCAAATGCAACAAGTGATTCCAAATTCTCTTCCTTTCAACAGGCTTGTTTCTCCCATAAATCATTGCAACCACAAAGCTTCTTCCAACAGAGATGTTCTCCACATTACATATTACAGCTTGATCAAATTTCTTAACAAACAGACAATTTGCAGAATTAGGATTCCAACAAAAAAGTATTCTAGTTACATTCTCCTTGCGACCATTATGTATAAATTCCCAACCAGGCAAGCAATTTGATAGAACTTTATCTAAATTACTAAACCTCAATTTGTTCTCCACTATGCCAAAAACATCCACTATTAAACGACTAGCTAATATTTGTATTTCAAGCTGCTCAAGGGTATCATTTAGACCCCTAATATTCCAACGCATAAGCTTCATAAAAATTATGGGATAAGTTACGAGTACCTACCTTTCTTCTAGCTCCTCTACTGAGTTTTTCACCAATTAATTGTTGAGAAGGATTTTCAGGGTCCACATTCTCCAACATAATGTAGCTATTTTTCAATTGAGCAGATCCTTGAACTTTAAGGTTTGCACCATGTTTGACTCCAGCGCCTGAGATTCTAGAGTTCTGCTTAGCCCGAGTAGTTTTAGCAAATTCATTGTAACAGTAAGAAACGGTCTAATCCTGTCTCCTCCACTATAGTATTATCAGCAACCGTGTTCTTTTTTACCGTTATAATATTCTCTTTATCTTTCTGCGAAGGAGCACCCCCTGCAAAGGAGCACAATCCCCCTCATCAGTAGATTTACCGGGTTGGGAGATAATAGCTGTATCTTGATCAGCCTTCTGGGTGTCCTTATCAAGCGCCTTAGGAACCCATTGAGCAATAGTTTTAGACTGATTAGAACACTGGTTTTGCATTATGCCCAAATTTATTCAAACATTCAGAGGGAATCCATTCGTATTCTACATCTTGAGAAACCGATTGCCCAAATTCATTCATGTAAGGGATTTTCATAGACCAATTTGCACCGATCCTTATTTCCACATAGATTCGAGCATAGGATATCCTCTTGAGTAGCAGTTTATTTATCCGTGAAAAAGGGTTTACCAATGTAACTTACAAATTTAGTCGGGCAATCCTCAGAGTAATAGTGCAACTTCCAGTGAGGCAAGCGTATCCATATTGGTACGGACTCAAACTCTTCTTTTCGTAGACCAAATTCGGGGCTCCATGGTTTTAGAAATAGCATTTTACTTTCCAAAGGCCATGGTGATTGTGATAGATTTCTTAATCTATAAAAATGAATTTAATCACAGAATATCAAATGCGGAATAAAATGGAGGAACGTACCTCCAGCCATTGATGTTGTTGGGCCACTGTCAAATAAAAGGAAATAGAAAAATAATTATGGCTGGGTACTTCTAAATCTAGACAATCTGATACGAGGGTGTATTTTTGATAGAATGTCAGGCCTAGGACCCAAAATACTCTGTATATTTATAACGTTTTTCCCCATCAGAAAACGTAAGCCGTAAGAATAAGTAGTTATCACAAGTGTAATCATTATCTCAATGTGATAATTATCACAAGATATTTATTAAGTCAAATTGATAAATATCAGAATTTAATATTGGATCATATATTTGGAATTTTAAAAATAAAATCACATAGGATAATTACAAAAATTCTAACATTTCTCCCACTTGATCCACATATTTCATTCGATATACAAGCTATCAAATCTCACAAGTAAGATCCAAAATACATGAATCATGGCGACAAGTTCTCTAAGAAACAAGTATTGTCTTCCATGTATTACTATGCATTATGTCTCTTCAACACTAAACTTTTATGTGATAACATACCTTAATAAATAAGCCTTATGCTTATTATAGGTCCAACTTAAGTGTGTTTTCTCAAATAGCTAAATAAGTATGCGCAACTGAATATGAAAAACACAATTGAATAAGAGTTTCAATGAAAATATTAAATGTACGTACATGTAAAATGAGGTCATATCATGGAACCAAGTCCCATTCTGACTATATGATCCCTAAAAAACTTTGGTGGCATGCCTTTAGTCAAGGGATCGGCAATCATCAATTCAGTGTTAACGTGTTCAATGACCACTTTATTTTCTTTAACACGTTCTCTAATGGCTAAGTACTTGATGTCGATGTGTTTACTTCGACTACCACTCTTATTGTTCTTAGTCATAAAAACAGCAGCTGAATTGTCACAAAATAATCTCAATGGTCTAGAAATAGAATCCACAATTCTAAACCTAGAAATGAAACTCTTTAACCATACACCATGCGAAGTTGCCTGGCCAAGAAACGAACTCTGCTTCCATAGTAGAAAAGGGAATCAAAGTTCTTTAGCACTTTAGATGGACATAACCAGATGTCGATTTTCGAGAATCAATGCAGCCAGCATAGTCTGAATCCGAGTAGCCAAACACCTCTAGTTTATCAGTCCGTCTGTACATAAGCATGTAATCTTTTGTTCCTTGAAGGTACCTCATTACCTTCTTTGCAGCTCTCCAGTGGTCCATACCTGGATTACTCTGATATCTTCCTAACATTCCTACAACAAATGCAATGTCAGGCCTTGTGCAGACCTGAGCATACATTAGGCTTCCTACGGCAGAAGCATATGGAATGTTTTTCATTTGTTCCCGCTCAAAGTCATTTTTCGGACATTGGTCCAAATTGAACCTGTCACCCTTCACAATAGGTGCCACACTTGGTGAACAATCTTTCATCCGAAACCTCTCTGAAACTTTGTTAATATAGGTTTCTTGAGACAAACCCAAAATGCATCGTGTTCTATCTCTATGGATCTTTATGCCAATGACATAAGATGCCTCACCCATGTCTTTCATAACAAAGTTTCTAAGACTAAAGAAATTGTTTCACCTCATGTAGCAATCCTTTATAGTTACTTGCAAGTAAGATGTCGTCTACATACAGAATAAGAAAACAAATCTTACTCCCACTGACCTTCCAGGTATACACATCTAGATGTGTATTCTCTTCAGGTATCAAATGAAGAGATTGAATGAAATTTTAAATACCATTGACGGGAGGCCAACTTCAATGATATATAGACTTTTAAGCTTGCAAACTAAATGCTCACCATTACTAGAGGAAAATCCTTCAGGTTGTTTCATATAAACATCTTCCTCTAGATCTCCATTAAGGAAAGCCGTTTTCACATCCATTTGATGCAAATCCAATCAAAATGGGCAACCAATGCCATAATAATTCGAAGAGAGATGTGTAGATACAGGAGAAAAGGTTTCTGTATAATCGATTCCTTCTTTTTAAGTGAATCCTTTGGCAACAAGTCTAGCTTTATATCTTTCGATGTTGCCTAATGACATCTAATTGGTTTGAAAACCACCTCATCTACATCCTATGGTTTTTGCACCAATAGGCAACTCGACAAGATCCCAGACTCCATTCGATGCCATCGATTCTATCTCCTCTTTCATGGCATTGTACCACAAGTTAGATTTATTACATTTTATGGCTTGTAAAAACGTTTCAGGATCATTTTCGACTCCAATATTATACTCAAACTCTTGCAGATATACCATATAGTCATCAGGAATTGCTATTTTTCTTACTCTAGTAGATCTTCTCAATGTTGTTCCAACATTATCCTGAGGAATATGTTGTTCAACTGGTTGTTCAACCATTTCAGGTATTGATTGAACAGGATCTACTGGATCATTATCAGCAATTTGTGGAGTTTCAAGGACTGGTTGTTCAACACGTACTTGATCTCGGGGAGTGTCATGAATAACAATAGTCCGTCCATAACTAGAAGTGGAAGATTGTGGAACAGAATATTCTGTCTCAGATTTAATACCCAATGATCTATCACTCCTACTAATTAGGTCATTAATTCAAGAAACTTTGCATTTCTTGACTCCACAATTCTTGTACTATTAGATGGATAGTAAAATCTATATCCCTTAGACCTTTCAGCATATCCAATAAAATATCCACTCATGGTCCTTGGGTCCAACTTCTTTTCTTGTGGGTTATATAAACTCTCACTTCAGATGGGCATCCCCAAATGCGTACATGTCGCAAACTCGGTTTCCAACCTTTAAATAATTCAAATGGTGTCCTTGGGACAGCCTTGGTTGGAACTCGGTTTAAGATGTACACAGCCGTCTTGAGAGCTTCACTCCACAAAGATTCTGGAAGTTTTGAGCATGCTTGCATGCTCCGCACCATATCCAATAATGTTCGGTTTCTTCTTTCTGCTACACCATTTTGGCTCGGAGAACCAGGTGTAGTGTATTGGGCAACAATCCCATGCTCAGCAAGAAACCTTGCAAAAGGACCAGGTGCTTGTCCATCTTCGGTGTATCTGCCATAGTACTCACCACCTCTATCAGATATTGCTCACAATTTTAATTTATTTTTCACATTGTTTCTCTACTTCTGCTTTAAACACCTTAAAGGCATCTAATGCTTCATTTTTGTTATCAAGCAAGTAGAGATACATGTATCGTGAGAAATCATCTATGAAGGTGATGAAATACTTTTGACAATATGTGTCCATATTCGGACAACATATGTCAGTATGTATGTTTCTAATAATTACAGAAACTCCGGCTGCCAAATATCCCAAGTTGGTCTGCTTACCTTTTATGCAGGCCATACAAGTCTCAAAAGGTAGTAAAGTCTGGAGTACTAAGTACACCATCATCCACTAATCTCTTGATTCTCTGAATAGAGATGTGTCCCAATCTCTGGTGCCACAATATAGAGGAATTCTCATTCATAACACATCTTTTAATACCAACATTATTTTGAACATGCAAATTACTTAATGTAGCATTGTTTTGCAAATTAATTTGAAAAAGACCATCAAACATAATACCATTCCCGATAAGGTCAGAATTATTTATAAAACAAACTAAATCCAACATTAGAACAATATCAGGAATATCCCAAAGGTACAAGTTTTGACAATGAAATTAAATTTCTAGAGAAATTTGGAACATAAAATGTCCTTTCCAAATCTAAAGCAAAGCCACTACTGAGAACTAAACTGCATGTCCCAATTGCTTTCACGTGAGACCGCATCTTATTTCCTGAATAGATGTCTGCTCACTTTTGATTGCAACCTCTACTATGGAAGCTGCATTGAATTCGTAATATGGATTGTAGAACCAGAATCAATCCACCATGTGTCTTATACACATCTGTCTGGAGAGAGTCATAACATACAAATGAGATTAGGTTACCTTTCTTCTCAAGCCAGTTATGAAATTTAGGGCAATCCTTTTTCATGTGCCCCTTTTTCTTACAGAAGAAGCACTTGGATTCCTTCTTAATATCTCCTTGAGGAGATATCTTTTCCTTTCTTTTCTTTTTGGCTTGACTGTACTTGTTCTTTCCTATGGAACATGAGTTGCCAAATGCACACTCTCTCCAGTTTCCATAAGCAGCCTTCCTTCCTTTTGCACACACATGGTCATCAATTCATTGATGGACCATTTGTCCTTATGTGTGTTGTAAGAGATTTTGAAAGGCCCATACTGTTGTGGTAGAGAGTTCAGAATATAGTGCACAAGAAAAGAATCAGACATTGTAACCTCAAGATTTTTTAGTTGAGCCGCTATGTCCCTCATGTGCATGATGTGTTCACGCACTCCTTTGATACTGGTGAGTTTCATGGTAGAGAATTTCATGATTAGGGTGCTTGCTAAAGCCTTATCTGAAGACTCAAACTACTCATTAATGGCCTTCAATAGCTCTCGGACATTATTATACTGATCGACAGAACCCCAGATGCCAGTTGAGATGTTGATTTTTATGAACATCACGCTGAGACGATTAGATCGCTCCCATGTTTTATAATGCTCAACATCATTAGGTTGGCTATTCTCAGTAATCGGAGGTGGTTCGTCTTTCTCTAATAGCATAATCAATGTCCATCCACCCCAAATGAAGGAGAATTCTCTCTTTCCACAACTTATAGTTGTCACCCTTGAGCTCGGGAATGTCACATTTCATATCATGAAAATTCATAGGTTGAAAAACTGCACAAATAATTACATACACGCTTATATCAAAATTTGAGGCAAATTAACATTTATTATGTTTTACCAATGCAAAACATAGTAATAATATGAATTACATGACATAGAAATTGCCTGTAAGCTAAATTCCTAATTCAAATAAATTCATATAAATTTATATAATCAAAATGACGAAATATTAAATCATGTTCCTTTCCTTAATTCCTGTGGGTAAATTAAGGAATATAATTTAATATTTCATCCCTTTAATCACACAATATAATATAATAAAAATTCCTGTGGGATAAAATTTATTATATTAGAAGTGCTATAATTAACAATTAATGTCTTATATTATAGGTGATCTCAAAATTACAGAATTACTGTACACACACATTCTGCATATATATATATATTTTAATTAAAGATGCTGCGGCTACTCTATAATTAAAATATATATATACAGATCACAGACATTAATAATTACAGAAAAGTCACAAACATATATATATATATATGTTCAAATAACAAACTGGAAGTATCATATATACAAATAATACATTTTACAACTAAACAATTATGAATATTCAATTAGTCAGACTGCTGGGATTATAACCTGTGACCATGTGGATGTAGGTCACGCGTTCAAAGACACCTCGAATTTTTATTTTATTTTTTTTTAAACAGAATAAAGACTCTAAGTAGTTTACAACATTGTTGTGTTGCAAAATAACACAACAGCAGCTGATGGCTTGATGGTCAGAACGCGTGACCTACATCCACATGGTCACGAGTTCGAATCCCAGCAGCCACCCTTTTTATTTTAATAATGAGAACTACTTTATAGTATTGTCTTATTCATAATTTCTCATAAACCACAAAGTGGATGTGTATGGTCCAAAGGTGTGCTTGTCTCCTGCGGGGAACAAGTTCGAATCTTGACAACATCTTTTTTTTCTTTTTTTTTTTTTAAAATAGGAGTACTATATTAAAAATACTACTAACACGGAAAATTTGCATTTTTTTTTTTTTTACTTCTTCTTCTTCACCCGTTTGGGTCCAAACGGGTATGTGCGACCCGAATGCAACCCGCACATATTCCCATCCATTTGGGCATCAAAAAATTGCGTTTTAATCACAAAAAATATAGAAATCTAATTTTCTTATGATTTCTAACTTTAGTTTTCAATAAAAAACATCAAAATCATAAACCCATGTCCATGATCCATAATTCGTATATAAAAATATATGACCATAACTCAGCAATAAATAACACCAATAGATGTTTTTAATCAAGGAAAAAATCATAGAATCAAATTCAAATAAATTATAATTCTAGATTTTTTCAATAACATGTCAACAGTAAACCCAAATCAACATATACATATATGCAAATCAAGGCAGAGGCATTAATGCTCTGATACCAAATGATAGATTTCTTAATCTATAAAAATGAATTTAATCTGTGCATAAATAATATCACAGAATATCAAATGCGGAATAAAATCGAGGAACGTACCTCCAGCCATTGATGTTGTTGGGCCACTATCAAATAAAAGAAATAGAAAAATAATTATCTGGGTACTTCTAAACCTAGACAATCTGATACGATCTAGTATTTTTGATAGAATGTCAGGCCTAGGGACCCAAAATACTCTGTATACTTATAACGTTTTTCCCCATCAGAAAACGTAAGCCGTAAGAATAAGTAGTTATCACAAGTGTAATCATTATCTCAATGTGATAATTATCACAAGATATTTATTAAGTCAAATTGATAAATATCAGAATTTAATATTGGATCATATATTTGGAATTTTAAAAATAAAATCACATGGGATAATTACAAAAATTCCAACAGATTGTTCCAACGCCTGAGCCTTAATGCTTTCATCACCAAACCGAAAGACATAAGCTGATCCTGAAAGAAAACTGTCCTTTCATACATTTAGATTTTGTTAGGGTATTTGAATTCAAACAAAGGCTTATGTAATGAAACAAGGCTAATATATAGAGAACTGAAACCGCATACTATTTGTGGAGAGATAGCAGTTGACTTTCATAAAGCAAAAACGTTTTCTTTCCAAGAATACCACTTCATCCTTCTGATAACTATAAAAATGGTATACCTTTTAAAAGAACTAATTTTCTGTATATCTTTGTTTTGTCGTGACAATTAACAAAGCTCAAAGCCAAATATTAAATTATGTAAGAATCTATTTGCAAGAACTAGTTTTCTCTCATGACCAATTGTATGTTGCGTTTTTTAGAGTTAAAAGAGTAAGTGCAATAAATGTTTTGATTGTTCCAAGAACTTTTTCAAATGTTATGGATGAGTGTAAAGAAAGGAATGTTCTCTACCATGAGATTTTAAAATTATCAAAACAATACGCTACAAAACGAAAAGTATACTTGATTTATGCTTCATATCTGTTAATTTATCGTTGCAAACATTATCATGATTGATAAAGTAGTTGTATCATTTAACATACATATTGACTTAATTGTTCACATTACTCATAAGATGGGCAATTTGCTGAAAATTGAGAATATCAAGGTAGGCATGACTAACTGGACAACAAATATAACAACTTAGGAAAGAATGCAAGCTAATTCTTCATCAAAAAGCAAGACAACCTATCAGAAATTTATCTTTGCTAAATCTCAGGTATTATATACATTAAAAAGATATAGATTATTATTATTTCATACAAATTTTCCAATCATCTTAAGTCTTCTGTATGCAATTCATTCAGGAGTCAAGAGTTCAGGCAATTATGTTCAATCAAGCTATTCCTATTATGAGTCCCAAACTACGGGTTTACAAAAACTATCTAAATTCAAATGCAGAAGTCAAACTGATTCATCCAAACTTTCGATCAAATGGAATTGACATTTAATGGGTAATTTCTACTAAAACTTTGGTGAAAGAAGTCACTTATGAACAAAATTACATGTTAATAGTATAGACACCTGAATTCAAGTATATTAAATTCAATGACTTAGCTCAGTTTGAGGATTCAACTGGTTAAACTATTGGTAAGATGTAAACTATAATAGGAACTTATATTTCCTTTATGTATTGATAACTAACTAAAGATTCAAACTAAAGATGTTCTTGGAATAGTTATTGATATTTCATCAGTCTACCCTTTTAAAAAAGAAAATTCAACGTCATTTGTTCAAATGTTTGTCATCATCAATGAACAGTAAGTCCAATTTAACTCTTACTTCTGATTGTCATTGGTCTATGTATATTAATTTATATATGTATACACAGTTGTTCCTTATTATAAATTAGATTGTAAACATATAGAATCTAATATTTAGGATGCAACTAATAATGCTTTCTCTATGGAACGCTTTCATTGAAAATGAAGGATGTATAATGACTCAACAGCTCAACAAATATGCAGTTGTGATATACAGAAGAGTAAAAGTGGTTTCCTATGATGGTATAGCCAAGTATTTTACATTACAATTTACCATTCCCATTAACTTATTGTTATGAAAAAACTTTACACTACTCATCAAGAATAAAGAGTACCAAAAGTTGAGTTCCAAGATGTTTTATCAGAAACACAAAGAAATCACAATGATTATTAACTTAATGCCAACAATGAAGGTAGACTTCTATTGAATTGTGAATTATACATTCTTACTTATAGTGCTATTTTAGTTTTTGATCTACACAATAATTACAAATTGCGTAGGTGAAATTGCAATTCTCTTTTCAAAATATCTTTCAAAAGATTGGTACATGGTATGTAAAAAATAATTTCGTACAACTTTTGCAACTTACCAATTTTCACAAACATGCACATTGCATTGAAATACAACAAGCTCAGCCAAGGTACATAATTAGAAACCTTCAATACTTAATTCCTATATGTTGACATCAAAGAATTATGACCATCTTATTTATATGTAGATAATCTATTCACATATGTACATAGATGTAGATTTGATGTTGATTTAACTGGCATGAGACTAGAATCGTAACAGCATCAGTCTTTGCTGATTTGAGAGAGAACTTGCTTGGATTCAGTGCGGTTGAAGCAATGGAATATTTCCCTTCAGGTATTGTTGTTTTAGACTTGATTACAGTGCATAAACATTGAACCATACTTTATTTTATGTTTCCTTTTGTAATGAAAATATTTTTATTTAGAGCACAAGAAACTTCAATTAGAGAAAGAACATGAAGGGCTCAAGTCAAAGATGTTTATATCTCAAATCAAATCATCAAATACTAGAGACTCAAACTCTTTTGGCAATATACAATCAACTACTACATTGAATACATTCAAGGAAATAGAATTCCTTATCAAAAGTTCTCAAAATGCTACTATTATGCCATCTGAAAATCTTATCACAGCCAAACAAACTCTAGGTGAATATAAATCAAGTGTACAGTATTCTATTAATATGTATAAACATTTATATGGCTTGAAGAACTGATTGTTAAATCATAAAGACATTGAACTCAATGTCCTTATAGAAAAAAACAGTGCTTCTCTTCAATAGATAGAGTTTGTCTAGCAAAGAAATTTGATGGTGCAGAAAGGTTAGAGAATCCAGCAGATAGTGAGTCAGAAGATGATGAACCAATTAAAGGGAAAAAAGCCGATGATTAAACATCATCAGTATAAGAAGATGTTCCTATTAGACTATTCATGCTTTACCACCTTCGTTCATGTCTAATTACAATACGGAACTTTATATTCATAGACACTGTTAAGAACCTTTCAATGTATTAATTGTGCTTTTGTTATCTATGAGATTGTCTAAAAGAAAACAACGTATCTTTCTGTTTCAGATGAGCATTCTTATAGCCTAATGTATAACACTACTTATTCTATCAAGGTAGTTCTTCTGTTCGGTATAGGAATGGAGAAATGCATCTGGTACTTTCTAACTTGACTGAGCATTCTTATGTATGTAATTCGCAATACTCAAACACTAAGTATCTATGTTTTTTATCTTGTGTTTTTTGGCAATTTTTATGATTATTCTGTTATAGTTCCACATTTAGTTAGATTTATACTTCAAATTAATCAAACTAGATAGAACTTCAATTATAATAATCTAACAGACTCTAGATTTTCTAGTTCCTTTAATGAGAATGCCTTTAATGAACTACAGGAAACACAAAAGATTGACTAATCTATGACTCTTTATGTCGCTTTATTTTCCCCCAAGTAAACCAACTACCACACTTAAACCAAATTTATTCCATTTACTCTCAGATTTGATTATCTCTGAGCTCATTTTCCATCAATATAAACACCAATCTACAAAGGGAATAAGCTAAGAGTAAATCACAGAGTTTTAACAACAATTAGTCACAATAGATAAAACTTGCAAGCATTACAATGCTCTATTGATTCCATTTCAATATATTTATCCATTTCCTCGTACTATATAAGATAATCTCAATTTATACTAAAACAAGGTCTGATGATGTAGACTTCTGCCATCAAAATGATCTGCCTAGAAACTTCTTTCAAGAAGTGGAAAGCACTATACAAAGAGGAAACAAAATAAGCTTCTATCTATGAACTTTCCAACACCAAAAATAACATGCAACAACAGCTGCAAAAATAACAGAACAATAAGCAAAATACAAAGCCAAAATACTTATTTCAGAAGTATCCAGTGCTATTGCATCTACATGGGTAAACCATCTTTACATTCACTTGTATAAATTGAATCATGGCTACAAAATATCTTCACAATAAGTTCTCAAGCTTTCTAAATCAGAGGTATGATTTCTTATCAGTTTACTGCATAAATATTCTATTTCATCAATGCTTTTACTTATTTATATAACTACAGAGACTAAATCAGAAGAGGCTAAAGAAATCTCAAATGAACATCTATGGTATCATACTATTCTGCACTGACAGAGACAAAGGTTACTTTTCTTTTTTCAATTCAAATTTTTCTACCTAAGAGTACACTTATATAGGACAAATTTTATTGAGATTCTTGCTAAAATTTACAACTCTAATGGATTTAAAGAAATCTCTTGAGAGAGACAATCACTTTATATCATGGAATACAATTACAAAGACAACTTGGTGAAACCTGATGCACTAATTTTACTCTGTAATAGAGGGAATTTTGCCTTTGATACGATGGCCTTACCAGAAGTTCAGACAAACACAATCATACTACGGATACTTTCACTCCCAATTATTTCAAAGAGTAAGCAAAAACTTAATAGGTTCTCTATACTTCTTAACTATATATATCATTACCTAGAATTGTAATTTGTTCGTGCGGAAGACATGGATATAGAGAGATTTTCCCAGCATTAATCTCTTCATCTATCAATCATTTCTTCAAGCATAAATGGAAATCATTTCAGAGCTTTTACAAGATTTTATATTCACCAAACATGTACAAAATGGTATACAAAGATTCAACATTTATATTTTACCAATCTCATTATCCTTACAAATAAACTATTATATTGTAGAAACTTCCAGAATATATAGATGAAACACTGTCAGATACCAAAACTCCAACAATGTTTGTTCCAACTAATGGAACAAAAGAATATAACATTGGACTGGAAAAAAAAAAGGAAAAAAAAGAAGTTTAACAGAAAATTGGGATAGATTTGTTTTGGATCATGATCTACAATATGGAGAACTACTCATCTTCATTCCACAGCAACACAAAATTTTTTGCAACTCTAATCTTTCAAATGGATGGCAAAGAAAAACTTTATCCATGACATTACAAATTCACTTTGCCTTGGATGCTGCAGCAAGTACAACCTCAACCAATAATCATTTACTTGAGTTTTGACTTCATTAGATCTTTAAGGGTATCATTCGCAATCTTCTCATCAACTTCATTTCATTTAATCGTGTTGCAGTAGTTATAATCAAATTTCATAGTGCTTATCTTCATTCTACAACAACACAAATATTCTGCAGTTCTAATATTTGAAACATATATATAGAAAAATTCTATCCATCACATTATATATTCACTTTGCCTTAGATGTTGTAGCAATTACAACCTCAACATTCAATAATCATTTACTTAAGACTTCATTAGTGAAGTAGATTATGTTAAAACATACCTTTTTTTTTAATCATCACTAGAAGAACATGAATCTACATTTATTCAACAACAGTAGTCTTTATTTACAATGCTCACATAAAAAATATAAGAGATAAAAAGAAAAAATTTAACAATCACGCATTTTGCTCCTTCTAAATCATGCCTTTGCTCTTTTTTTCATCACAATTCTACACAATCATGCATTCTTCATCATCATTGCACATCATCAACTTTTTACACTTTTCCATTCAACCTTTCCTACACAACTTCAATGTTTCCTCTACAAATTCATTAAAGAAAAACATTATGTTAATTAAGACATTTAAAATTAAGACATATTTGACATACAATTAATTCAATGGGCATTTATATCTAGAATTAATCACCTAGTGTATTAGTTAGATAGACAAGTAACGCAAAAACTAAAACTTCAAAATTTAGATTGAGAGCCAAATAGGCGTTCAATCCAATTAACGTTAGAATTTCCTCAATCCAAATATTGAAGTAGACGGCCGTTTTTTTACTGTATCAGTCATACTCTATGTGTGTGACCCAGTATGCCAACCCTACTCTCACTTGTCATGATTTGATTAGTTGGGGATACCTAGTGGTATGAAGGTCGTCTATTAAAGTTTCTCAATGAATACCTTATGATGATGGGTTATAATGTTATGAAGGTGCTAAGATGCTAGAATGTAGTTTGGTGTGTTTTTTATATTTATGTATCTTGACTAGATTTCATGGGAAGTTTATGTCATGTATTATTAATCGGGTTAATAACACTTTACCCCCTAAATTGGGTGGGTAATTTCACTTTATCCCTAAACTAAAATAATATACACTATGCCCCTATTGACAGTATTCATCCATTAGTAATCTTATAACTATCAAAATAATCTAGTTAAATAATCAAAATACTTTTGATATTATATTTTAATTTTTTTGATATTTAACTTTTGATAGTGATGTGATAATTATTTGTACGCAAAAAATAAGAAAAAATAAGACACATAATATTTCAACATATTTGTTGGTTAATTTTTTGTTTAATTTTGAATTTGATTTTATATTATTTCGAATTTGAATGTTGAACTTATTTGAATCACATATATACAACATCAACTTTAAAACAAAATCAAATGCTAATCGAGTTCAAAACTTAAATTACTTATGAATTGAAAACGAATAATGTTTTTAAAGCTACTATTGATTATTTGCTCTTTGTTTTGGCGTTGCTTTATTTTAAAATATAAAAGAACCCTATTCACCTTATTTTGTTTGTTTCTTTTTTTTCTTTGGCATGTACATTTGTCGAGAGTAATGAGAGCGCAAGTGTAATTAAGAGGAGTAAGTGTTGGTGATCCGCGATGGCTGTAGTGATGTGAAGCTTTCTTTTGGTGGTGGTGATGAAAATAATATTTATTCAAATCATAATAAGGCTTTTTTGGATATTAAATAGAAGATTTTGATGATATAATTTTGGATTGATTTGGTGTTATGTTAAAAGTTAGTGTTAATTACATTTATCTCCTTTGAAGTTTGACCAAACTACCAAATCAACCTTATGGTTTGGAGAAATAACCAATACCCCTCGGCAGTAACTTCCATTAGTTTAATCTAATAGATCTAATAAAAAGTCAAAATTACCCATGCTCCTTTTACCTAAAGGGCTTCATCCCCTTTACCTCTCCTCCTGTTTGTATGTAACTACCAAGATAATATTGCTAATCTAATGCAACAAACCAGGTACTAAAGCAGTGTTGAAGAAAAAAAAGTGGAAAAAATGTAGTAATAGAGGATTCAAAAAATATCCAATATCAGTTCAAATATCATCATACAATGGATTTTCTACATTTTCACCCGTACAAATTTCATCTTCCAAAAACTTTTTCTTCCACTACCACCACATTTTGCCAAGAACCTCAGCTACAAAAATGATGGAAACACCAAGGGATGTATTCGGAGAGATTTTCGTCATGAGTTTGTTATAAGTATAGTCAGCCATACCCTGTGGCTCTCTACTGGATATGGGTTCACCCATTGGAGAGTAGTACTTACAAAGAAAGTTTTAGTTCCTCAAGCCAACCCCGAAGTGAAACCTCCCTGTACCTTGATCATTAAAAGCATACTCAAGTCTTAAAGGCCCTAGAGGAGAATCCACACGGATACCAAGCCCATAGCCATATCCGCTGCCAGGCTTTAGTCTTGCACCAGCAGGATCACCTGAATAGATAATGTTCAATAGCCAAGCCTAAATACATAGATTCAATCTTCAGAGTTTTGGAATAGAAAACCAAGCACTTAAACACCTAGCAACATCAGTAGCAGAGGAGGCATACCACCAAATAAATTCGCACTCTGCCTGGAAGAGAGAAAAGTGGCAGCACACGAAGAATATAATGCTACATCAGTTATCATCCATATTTAAACCCACTTCCGTAAGTTCATTCAAGTTTATTAATAACCCACTGTCTTATATATTGGCCACATCATCAGGACATAACAGATATATAACCTTCCAGGCTCACAGGCCAGCAGCAGCTATAAAATCAAGTAGATAGAACTGTGCAAAAAGCATCAGTGACTTGGTGCCAATTTACTACACAATTTTTTCTACTCGCCTGACAAGCAAGTTATGCAGAGTAATTCTTAAACAGCCAAAGGGCACAAGATGCAGAGAAGATATCAAAGGTCAGAAAGACATACCAGGCACAGTAGGTCCAGATCCAAGATCAGTTCCATAATCAGCAAATATGACCCCTTCAACTGGCCCGGTCTGCAAATACTTAAAATCAATATATAATATTCTAAACAGTAGTTCCAAATAAAGTCATTTTCGAAGGATAACACACAGTAACCTCATTAATTTAGGGCCAGGATACACTTGAGGTCTTTTATGGACTCTGTTCTCGGGCTTAAACAAGGTCTTTTATGAGCGTGTTCTCGGGCTTAGTTGGCCTACACTTTGGGCTAAACATCCTAAAATGAGACTCCCGGCCAATGAAATGAAGAAGATCAAGCCAACGGCAAAATATTCTAGGATGAGTTAAACCATTACAATATGGGATTAGTCATGGATATCTAAAAGTAAGAGTATAACAACTTAAGAACACTAGGAATCACTCCTAGGCACCTTTAGGCATCATACCCAAGGCTGGATTGTATCACACAAACCCTTAAGAAGACAATATGTCTGCAGGAATTTTTATCAAGCTGAAATCTATCTTCTCTTTGTGGAGGAGTACATTATTTATAGAGAACAAAGACATCCTATTTTGATTAGGATTTAACTCTTATTTTTCTATAGGAACAACAGTCCTAACTTAATTCTATTACTAAAACCAACTAAACTTAAGTTCTTAATTGACTCTAAGACAAAACCATAAAATACTAAACCAGAATATTTCCTGCAAATAGCTAAGTTACTAACATACCCTTAACAATCAAGTTTTTATGAAACCACCTAAGCTCCTATAGTTGGGTTCCTACTCAAATACCTTTCAATTAACCTATCAAATATGTCATAATTAGGCTTCCTATCCCCCAATGCGTGTGAAACTAATGTTTGAATGTAGCTATGAAAATCTTTGATTTTGCTTTTTCTCGAGCCTTTTATTGTCTGCATCATATGCTCTCTTCCTCTTCTTCTCCTCCCTAGTTTCTGCAGTCTTTAATAATCAAAGTTTGTTTCGGCACAACATACAGCTAAAAGATATTTTATGCACAGATCCCCCAACCCCTTTGGTACTGAAACCAAGAATATACTATGTTAATTAGTGCACCTCGGTTAGGCATTTCAACAGAAATTCTTCATCACAATCGAGCAGCAAGCCTTATAGCACCAATGAAAATCTTGTGGCCAAAATATACAAGGCAATCAACAAATCAGTAGGACAGAGACCCACTAATAGTGCAAAGCCCAAGGATCCAACTTCGAAGCAATTAAGATACATTCACCTACCAGGGGGAATGAAACTTCTCCACAGCCTACAACACAAGACCGTCCTGATCCAACAGCCCCTTCTTCATAACCTCGCACGCTATTGGTGCCACCAATTGCAAATGCTTCATGGGGAGGAAAATGCCCCACCACATGTCCACTGGACAAACTGCAAAGATGAGAAACCATAGCAGACGGGGAGGTTAGATGTCCAGTACCAAAAAAATATTAAAAAAACAGGTTTTTATGGGACAAAAAGGTCCAACCCAGTGTAGGATCATACCGATTACTACTTACATGAATAGTATACAAAGATATTACCTTAAATGAAGGCAAGCAGGGCCAACCACTAAACCCTTCCTGGCACGAGCATTCACTCTGTTAAAAACTAGCCACTCTGGCCATACAGGAATTCCCTGATCCATGTTGAAAGCAAACTGCACAACAATTTCAACAACAGAAACATTAGGGCAGCAGGTCAGTAAGTCGAAAACCTCAAAACCTAGACATACAATGGATCAACAAAAGTTCCCAATACATTTCAGACAACCCACCATTGAAGAACCTGGATCTCCGGAACCAGTAACCAGTATAAACAGACTCAATTTTAGCTAGCAGCATATCATCGTGGCTATTGCCGCTGCAGCATTTTTAGTAGTACATCAACAGCTGTTCAAGTGTTCGTAGTCATAATATTAACCAAAATGTAGCAACCATTAAACATGCTTACCTTGCTGTAAGTGGGCTGCTATAGAAGTCCCTTATGAGAGGATTCCCTTTGTCATCACGAGCACCAGCACGCTGAAATATTGGACATTAGTTGCTCAGCTAACAATCAGACAAGCAGACAGCCTAAGGTTGGCCCAAACAAGTGTGGGTAGTAAAATATTAAACAACATAATCAGACATTATGAACATGATAACAAAATCATAATGCAAAATCAGAAAATTAATGTCATTTTGTTGCTTCACTATTTTTGTATGCAAACAGCAACACTTATCCAGACATCATAAACCTGTCTAACATGTATAAATACGAATCAAGCAAATGTAAAACATTGACAAACAACACAATTTTGCAAATGTAAATCACAGTTTAAAAAGGGATGTAAACTGACAACTGCAAATACACAGGAAGCATTAACACCTTTGTGGGATCACATAAAGCATGATACAGGTAATGGTATTGGTATTGGCAATGGAGGAAGAAGTTCTACCATTTAGGAAAAAGCATCCAAGTTTTTTTAAGGGGCCGTTTGGTAATGTTTTTGTTTCTTAGTTTATGTTGTTTGCTATGAATGAAATGAAACACTTGTTCCCTTCTTTCTAAAAGAACAGAACATAAACCTTTTGTTACACGCTTCCTTTACATGTACAAATTGAGAAACACAGAAGCTAAAACCCAATAACTTTCTGGTCTAAATCACTTACCCAAAGTGCTTAAGCCAAGTTATCGGTAGCCAACTCAGGATATTTTAGATTGATACTCCTGGCAATGTGAGATTGGTCTCATATTCACCTCCATAAAGGCTTTGTGTCCTTGCAAGGTCCAATCTGCACCACACAGTAGGATTCTTGGTGGTTCCCATCCTTGAGTTGTTCAACATACTACCTTGCATAGTCAGCTCAATAGCATTCGCCAAGTCTCACCCGTGCAGAGACCACACTGATTCACTCGGATACCAAATGTAACACCCCGCTTCTTACCTAATAACTTTTCAGACCTAAACCATTGGCCCAATATGCTCAAGTCAAGTTATTAGGATCCCAATAAACCCCGAGATATATATTATATCAATTCATTTTCCACTATTTGATGAGTTCTCACACTAATGAGTTTGGTTGGGTGAAGACCATTTTTACAATTTTCTCAATTATAGGTCATAATCAGCTTTATCAACCCAAAGAATTGATCGATCCCAATACCCTTCTTCCTATGAAAGAATGCTGTATTAGCATCCCTTTCTTGTAACCATTTTGTTCTAGCTTTATCTCTGAAAAACTCTCAGCAATCACCATATCAGCATACTGACACAATAGCTCTTTTTGAACATCACTCCATCTCTGCCTAATTTGTTTTACTCTAATAGAGATTTGAGAAATAGAGACGATTTTTGATTCAGCTCCTTTAACTCTTTCTTCAAACTTCTAAGCTTGGAGTATAGAACAGCTAGAGGATGACCATGGTCAAATCATCTTTAATATGAATGCATAATGAGGAGTATGGTCAGATACCAAGGGATCCATGACTTCTGTTTCAAAATGGGGGAACTTAACAAACCAGATTGCATTACACATGATCGTGTCAAGCTTGCAATAAATGCTCTCCTTATCTTCTCTTTTTCTATTCCAAGTTAAAAATATCCCTTTTAAGGGGAAATCTTCAATATCCTAATACTCAATAAAATCTTGGAATTCTTCAATGCCAGCTGAATCAGTAGTATCACCACCCAACTTTTCATATTGAAATCTAATCACATTGAAATCACTCGTAAGAATTCATGAAAGATCACCAATCATTGAGTGTACAAATTTTAACTGATGCCAGAGAAATCTCCTGCTTTCAACCTCATTTGTTCCATAAATTTTGAGCATAAAATTCTGATCAAACAAGTGCAAATTTCAACCAAGACAAGTAATGGCTGAAGCTGATGATTTAAGCAAAGTGGCTTGAATAAAAAGGGGGTTCCAACAAAACATATCTGTTAGCAGTAGCATTATGTAGAGCTTCCCAATTAGGTCATGTATAACAAGTATGAGAAAAAAATTGAATCAAAATTACTAAGTCTAACTTTTGTTTCTACAATTCACATCACATGGTACAAATCAATTCTAATCCATTTGCAATATTTATGAATGTATGTAAGACTACTTACCACCTCCACCCTTTTTCTTCACTCCTTTATTTTGAATTCTCACAGATCTTTTCCTTTATTTTATTGTCTGACAGATCTTTTAGGCTGCACAGAAGTTGACATCCCTTCTTCACTACCTACCTCCCACAACTTCCTCAACAACTCCAGTATCAGGCTCCTCATCTCTTGCAAGCAATTGAAAAGATTTCTGAGCTATTTTGATAGTATCTTTTTGAGGCAAAGGAGAAATTCAGCAATATGCTATCAACAATTGCAGTAGTAGAACTGAATTCTTCTTGTTTATTTCCTTCTTCAATCATATATTTTGCATCCTGAACCATAGCCCTTTCCTCCAAATTCTTCCATAATCTTTTAAGGTATTGAATCATCACTAGTATTTCTGGCATCCATACAGTAGTTGATTTAGGTTTCAAAGGGCAACAGCTACCAAGTCCAAATTTAGCACATCCCTTACACCAAGAGGGGGTTTTTTTTTTTTTGTTGGGGGGAGGGGGAACCATTCATACTCAATCTTCGGAGGGTCAGAAAGCCAGAATTAATTAACAAAAGAAATAAAGTCAGGTAGCTTCTTATCTAAGAGTTTCACCTCAAAACATAGCCTGGCATAGGAATTCCTATCCTCACAGTCATTCCATCAGCATATAGTGGATTGCCAACAAAATAGCAAGCTTACTAAAACTTTTTGGAGTGTAATACTGAAGCTTGAGCCCTGGTAATCTTATCCATATACGTATAGAATCAAAATCCAGAAATCTTTGGATAAGCCCATACTCTAATGTCAAGGTTTCAGAAACAACATTCTACTAGCAAATGGCCAAGGAGATTGATCCATTATATTATTTTTAACTTCCCACAGTTGAAAAAACACACCACTCTTCAGCATCATACACTGTACATGACCATATTTACTCCATTTTTTATCACACAACCTCTTTATATCTTGAAAAGGAGGGTTTCTACCATGACAAAGCCAATAAGAGCTTAATTCCAATTATCAATTCCCTTAGCAACACCATCCAAATTCAAAGTAACTTTATCTAATTTTGGAGGAATATAGGGAAGGCCAAGTCCTTCATGAAAACAAGCATTCTTCTTCACCAAGTCAGCACATGAGAACTTCAATTTAACTTTCTGATCACCCACAATTTCACGAACGGAATTTGAGGATTAACTCCTTCCAAATGAACAGCTAGCTGACCCTCCTGGCCCCATCAACTCATCAATCCATGTCACAGATCTAGGATTCATTAACGACTCAGAATCCAACCCAACTATAGACTTCCACCTGATACTACCCCACAACTCAGAAGAACTAGCAGCATTGATCGACCAAGTTTGTTCTGTAACTTCTGCAAAAATTCAACAGAAATCACAACTAGAAATGCAGGAATTCTTGAGTCCTAGTCTCCCGAATTCTTTTGAGAGCTATGTTGCTTTAGATCAAGTGCAGGCTCGTGATACGCCTGTTCACTAATCTTCATGTAGCAGGGGGATGAACCAATTTAGAAGGCTTATTTGAGAAGCAATGGCTGCTACGAAAATGAAATATAAACCTTTCAATACAAGATAGGGCCTTTCACATAAAACTCTCTACTACAATTCTCCCAAACAGGTTACAATCAAACAATCAATCAATCAATCAATCAATTTCGAAAAAAGTAACAAAAAACCTTGGTTCGCAAGCAGTTCAAGAATTAAGATAATTAAATGGATAGAAAGAGATCGGACCGAGAGTAGCACAAAAGTCCTATGTAATTTCATACCCATTGAGGATCAGAAGAATCTACCAAAAACGAAAATGGAGATGGCGCAGGTTAGCACAGAAGTGGTTACTCACGGCTCACGTTCTTTAATCTTATACTATTCTTTATTTTTGGATTGGCTACTTTTGAGGACGTAGCAGCCGTATTTGATTTGAACCTCCAAAATTTAGACTCTAGTAAAAACCCTAATTTCTGACATCATCCTACCTCAACAGAGACTGGTATCTCTACCTATTTGACTTGAACTATTTCAGCAAAGACTGCTATCTCAACAAAATTTAGACTCCAAAATTTGACTTGACCTATTTCGGCAGCCGTTGAAAATTAGCAAAACACCCTTGACCTGCAAAGATAAATATAAAACAGCTCCAAGTTGGAGTCATACCAAATAACCACATTAGCATGAGAATCTAGCATTCCCTTCCTCTTGTAATATTTTTCATCTCTTCTGGTACCACCTTGTGTCAAGTGCCCTTGGTTAACATATTGCATTCCAAACCAATCATCTGTTATCCAACATCTCTAACCCTCAAAATTTCAAGGCAACTTGATAGAGTTTTGCCATAAAGCTTTATTCATTAAATAAGATTACTTTATTCATGAAAATACTAAGAGAGAAATAACATGAACTGTTATCTGATGTTACTGCAAATACTTTAACATGCTATATCTAGCCTCGGATGATATGCTTTATGATCAGAATCTCTACACTTTCAATGGCTTGTACTCCAATATCGACAAATAATGTTCACTGTACAAACCATTAAAATAAGGCATACACGAGGTCAAATCAAGTTTTTGCGATTGAAGATTTATCTACTTTATCAAACCAAATTCGACATTGTTAGAGATCAACTCTGGATTGGTTCATTATGTGAAGAATTTCTACAACCAAGCATCACAGAATTGTCCAATTAACATCAGAAAGATAGGGATTGATCTTAGAACATGGATAGCATCAGTTGAGTTGATGTCAGAAGGAGGTGGGTGTCTACAGAAATGAGAATAATGGTGGAGAGACGAGGAAATCAGCAACCAACAATTATGTACCATGTGAATCCTAATTTTCAGCAACTCTTTGACTCGAATCTTCAAAACCAAAGAATATTGCACTACCCAATTTCAGTTTTGCTAAGTCATTATGCATTGTTCCTTGATATGTGAATGCATATCTGTGATACTATCAATTCCTAACAATTTATATAAGCTACAAAACAGATATGGTTTCGTATTAGATTTGCATCATTTCTTTCTCGACATTACTATAGTGCACCCAGATCCAAATATTGTACATGACTTTTACAATGGCAGTCCAAATTTTTTCTCCTAATTCTTGGAAACTTCCAAACATATATAAGAAATACACCGTACTCTGAATATTCGCCCTCCTCAAATCCTTTTTAACTAACCTTGGAAACCTAACAATTAGTTAAGAAAAAAGAGATTTGAAAATTTAGCACGAACTTCTTACAAGTTCATGCAGTGTAATTCCATGTCAACCAGGAAACCAAACAATAGAGACTAACGATTTTTCTATATATTGTTACAGAGAAACAAAGCAAAGCCTAAAGAAATAATGAATAAGAATTATACAATCTAGGCACGCAATCACAGATCAATAATTACCTGAAAAATAACCCCGACAGTTCCATTCCACTTAGGTCTGAATGGCCGACTGTACTCAATTCCAGCCGTGACACGCCCGATAGTGAGGCTACTATTATTGAGTTGGTTCCCATGAACAAGTGTACCAGGGGTTCTTGAATTCTAATTAAGGAAAAATAATCAAATAGACACAATCTTATAAAAGAGAGCCATCGAAGATGAAATTTGGATCTAGTCCACACTACCTGCATCATGATTGACCTTGACGTCCTTGTATCATCTCCTTCAATCCATGGATCTGTATAATTAATCCTGAATATTGAGTCAATTTGCCCCCTCTCCAACGACAGATTAAGCTTTTGGTTTTTCCCAAATAGATTTTTATGGTATATTGCACAGCTGCAGTTAAACAATATTGCAACATGATAAAGCAGCATATTTATGAATTAAAACAAGTATCATGTACTGAGATACACAATAAAAACAACAGTATTATGAATGCAAAAGAGTACAAGAACACTGTTTTACACAATCGTCAAAACCCTGTTCAATGTAACCCACATTTTACAGTTACAGAGAACACATATACCAACCACAAAGGACAAAATTGTTATTTTAATACAGGATGACTTACTTCGTGCTGATCTTTTCGCCAACACCATCGTGTATAGAACATAAATTTTATCGTAATAAAGATCCCAAACATGAGGGGAAATAATTAACCTAATGCAAATGTAACTTAATAGATAGCCCAACCTTGTGACAGATACTAATTTCTTCCTTCAAGAGGAAGGGTTTGAATAAGGGAAGAGGGGTACAAGTACAAGAGTTTTTTTTTTTAGTAAAAGCGTTGTTGTTTATGAGAAACAAAGTCCATTAAATTTGGAATTCGAAGACCTGACGAATTAAGAAACAACTGAGTATGCATGGAAAACCCCATGTTTAACGAGCAGATGTTCTCCAGACCACATTAAACAACCAAATCCATAGTGTTGCAAGTATGAAGGCCAATGTCGAAGTGAAGAAAGCACACCATAAGAATTTGAAGCAAAAGTTAAGACAAATGAACAATAATTTTATACTGAGAAACATTGTTTGCAGCACCAAGATTACCTTCCTATCAGTCCAGCCAGAGGCCCACTCGTTATCCTACACAACAAAGTTAAACAAGTAAATTGCAGCACATAAAACAATGTAATGAGAAAACACAAAATTCTAGCATGTAAGTTATCCATGTTAAATATCACACTTTATGACTATTAAAGAACATGGACTTCCATCTCAAAACCAATTGGTAACAAGTGGTGTGGCCCATGAGTCTTATTAATTAGTCCAGGATCTTTAGACTAACCAATGTGGGATATTTTTATATTTAACACCCCCTCTCACACATGACTTAGGTTAGGTTGGTTGAACTCCTGGGGATTTGTGAGCCCGGGGTTAATGAGAGAACCACCTGTGACTTGGGTTAGTTGAACTCCCGGAGAATTGAGCGAGCCTGTTGGGCCGGGATAGAGAGAACCCAAGGCACATGTAGATGGGAGAAAACCTGAGACTAGTTCTAATACCATGTTATAGAACATGGGCTTCTATCTCAAAACCATTTGGCGATAAGTGGTGTGATCCATGAATCTTATTAATTAGTCCAGGATCTTTTGGCTAACCAATGTGAGATATTTTTATATTTAACAATAACACATACCCACTTGAAATTCCCCCACCAGCTGAGATCCCCCCTCCACTTTTACGCTCAACAACATTCAGTGTCAAGTCAACCTTGGTACCATCTGCAGAGTTGTGCCAAATAACAGATGGAAAATATCAATAGACTGTAGAAAGATATACATATTCCCACCACAATTTTACATAAAAGGCATCTCAGATTATCCATTGATTTACCTCCAGCAGGCTGGGGAATTATACTAACATCATCCACCATAACTATACGTATAATACCCATTGTTAACAGCGTATCCACATCTCTTTTCCCCTGAAGCATACTGTACACCTACATTAGAAAATTTCAGAACCAATTCACAGGAGGAGGCAAAAAAAGTCTCTTGCCAACAATGATACGCATCTGTAGAAAGTAAATGCAACTTGGGGAACCAAAAATATAACATTGGGACTGCTTTCCCAATCTTTATACTGATTTTGTAACTAAGAAAGCCACTTGCCACTGAACATAGATGAAGAAAAGTGAACTAAATCACATTCTTAAAGCAGGTAATATCTGGAAAATGAAAGCTCTATATGTGCATGAAATGGCTTTTTCCAAGTTTTAGAATTTAACATGAAAATTGATTGTGTTGACCTATAAATTTAAAGGCTTTTGTAATATCTACCAACAATATCAGTTTACCTTCTGATTATTGGCCAAAAGCGTTCATGGTTGAACCAATAAAGTTTTGGTATGTGAAAATTTTATGTAAATACATCAAGTTCATCTGAGGATGGAGTAATAAGTATTATAGATGAAGCTCCTTCAAATAAATCCAAAAGGTCTAGAGGAAGAGAAAGAGCAAAATGAAGCGGCAAATCATGATTTCCTCAGCATCAACGAAAAATACATGGCAACAGTTAATTGACAACCTAGTTAAACAGCCCGACACTGAACAGTTTCAAGAATGCTTCCCCACAATAAGCAATGTAGTCGACTTAGAATCAAGTTCTTCTTAGAATATGCATATTGAGGACGACAATCAAAAAGAAAAAGACATCTCTAAAATAAAATGTGCCGAGGTTCCTTGACAGCTCCTGGACATATAAGCCAATAAACACACAAAAGTCGGGTAATGAATAAAGTTATTATGAATTAAACCTGTCCCTTCTTCGTAGTAAGTTGGCGTAGTATTGTTTCAGGCCTTGTTTTGCCGACAGTTGGCTCTCCACTGCAACAATAGGAAAATTTTAGACTTTATGAGATCATTATAAAGGGGAGAAAAAAATTGCATGCTCTCAATGGATCCACACACTAGTCCAGAACCAACTCCTTACGTCCTGTCAAGAAAACGTATTGTCACGTTGTTGACCTCTGCTTCTGAAACCTGTAACCTAATCATGCCTCCAGAGAGAATCTCGACACCTGATACCTAAAAATTGACCAAGATTCAAGAAGATATAAACAACTCTCTGTTAAGTTGATGGTCTCAGAATTAACCAAATCTTATAAAAGTCTAAGATGGAAAAGAATAATTGGATACTTAATCATAAAGCAATAGAAATTCAGAATCCCCAGTTCATGGAAGTTCAGACACTAACCATGCCAAAAAGACCCCTCTCCATGTACCACCCATTAATAGAGTTTATAACTTCATCTAGACGCCTGATGTTAACCACATTTCCTGCACAACGTGATACCAAAATAAGCACAAAGAAGATCCGTTTTCAGCAAGAATTTGAAACACAAGAAAGATAATAAATAAAATGTTTGGAATAGGAGCAGAGTTTGGTCAATAAGCAGCAGAAATAGGTTAAAAGTCTCTTACATACCGTATCCAACACGAAAGGCATCTTCTATAAACTTTGATGGGAGAACATTAGCTCCTTCACACACCAATCCATGGAACTCTTGGTTTGGTTCTACCTTATGCCAAAAGAAACTAAAATGAATATGCATGACTCACAAACAAATCTGTGTTAAAACAAATTATGTAGTAATGATATGTTTATTCCACAATCCACATGATGAGCAAATTTTACCAAAGGAAAATGTCAACAAACCCCATAAGGAAATCCATACAAACTCCATCACATTTCTTTAGGACCTGGAAAGTCTAAACTCACCTAGTCTTAAAGGTGAAAAAAAGAAAAGAGGCTGACCTAGGGTGCAGTGGCTTAATCACAAAGATATTGTTGAAATGTGACAAATAAGAGACAGGCTAAACTATAAAGCAAACACAAAGGTACGCTACACACACAACTCTCACCAGGTGCAATGCATATGCCAGTAGGACTTGCCAATACTGAATAGAAACAGGGCCTATAGGACTTGCCAATAGTGAATAAAAACAGGGTCAGAGGAATGTATATAGGTTCCCTATTATTTCATTTTTGTCTATTTTATTTTGACAATGGTATTTTATTGGTGATATTCAGCCATAGATTGGTAACAGTCAGTAAAATTGCGGCTATAGAAACCAATGATCTCAATCTTACCCGGGCCAAGAGTTGCTCATCAAACAGATAAAGATGAAACAAGTAATTTTTTTATTGGTATAGAGGGATGCTGTTAACTGCAGCAAGTAATTTGTCAATAAAGATATCAACATATAACATAACAGTCAAAAAGTGATAAATCTTAGAGTACCTTTGGTTTGTAGCAAATTACTTATGGAAGTAATATAAAAATAACTTTCCAAGTTTTTGGTAACTTTAAAACATTAAGTTAGCGGATTCACTAGGTAAGCTAATATACCGTGTACCATTTCACGCATTCCGATTCGCGGTACTATTGCGATTTGGAATACTATGGTTCACGCACCGATAATTACATCACCAAACCTGGCTAACCGCTTTTAGGCTTAATTCATGAAAGATTGACTAATTAAATTTAAATTTTTAGTAGTTTTGCCATTTCTAATAATAATTTGGTTCCTTTTATTTAAATATTATTATTTGACCGACTTGTAACTTTAAAAATCAAATGCTTTAAAAGTTTACTTTTACTTGCATATATACATTACCTATTTTTGTTTTTTCTTCCAAAATTATTCTAATTGTCATGGACCAAGTATCCCTCCCACAAACTAACAAAACCAAGATCAAGAACACCAAGTACGAATTACTTTCATAGTAATTCAATTTGGTATGGACTTAATTAATTAGACTAATACTTTAGTTGGTACAAATTACAATAATATTCTAAAAAATCTCAATAAGTTTATGTAAATTTGTATGGGATTCTAATTCTAACATTCTTAAAAGTGTTACATCGGAGCGTACCAACTGAATTAATCAAGTCTATCACGTACCAAAATAATGTACCAACTAAGCCCACCCCCAATGTACCATATTTTTAGCAATATGACATACCGCGTACCCGTATCTGTACTACTAATCGAAGAGTACTATGAATTTGATAACTATGGTTTAAAACACCTCACAGTATGGAAACAGAGACCAAAGGATTATGACAACAGAATTAACATAAGAGTGACATTAGTTGTAGTGGGATTGTTATGACTTCAGCAGGAATCTAACTGAAAGACACCAACAATCAGCCTTTAAACTGTTGAGGGATAACATTACCATTTTTTGACTAGAAACTAGAAAAAAAGGGCTTTGACCCCTTTGTTTTTTTCACCCCCAAGATTATGTCCATGATTATTGACCCAAGTGAAAACAAGAAGTAAACTTCTCATCCATACATACCCTTCCTGTTAGACGTCAAGGATCAAGACAAGAGTCTCAAACAGCTGCACGAACAAGTTGCAAAATGCAATCCCTTCCAAGCATGTCTTCTCTCCTTTTTATCTTCTCTATCTTGCCTCTTTTGGACTTCTTTTCATTTTC
Source organism: Cinchona pubescens (assembly GCA_025175665.1). Taxonomy (NCBI): domain Eukaryota; kingdom Viridiplantae; phylum Streptophyta; class Magnoliopsida; order Gentianales; family Rubiaceae; genus Cinchona; species Cinchona pubescens. The sequence continues at coordinate 6,862,581 of JANKKI010000075.1, read as the reverse complement.
CCTCTTTGTTGGCCGAAGGCTGGAACTCTGGATTCCCCGTTAAGGTACACAAACATACTCCGATAGGGAGTGGGCATACCCGAACAAAAATCACAGAGGAGACCGAATTTATTAACACTTACTAAGTTGCTAGGGAACCTTGGTATCCCACTTTGGTAGAGTTGGAGAACAATGGACAACCCATCATAAGATAAAAAGTCTATTCCTGAGCCGGAGCCATTAAAGCAAGAAGAAGAAAAGGACTAAGATTTTAAAAACTGTGCATTGGAGAGAAATGAATCACAGGGCATTCGGTCGGACTCAAAGTAACATTGAACAATTTAAAAATGTTATCCGAAACACCCTTTATTTTTGGATCCAGGAATGTTATCCAAGAGATTACCTTTCTTTTACTAATTTCTAGGCCAGCAAATCGACGACTTGACAAATAGGTTGTCTTATGTAATTCAGCTTGCACCCTCAATACCAATAATAAAATTTTTAACTTCTTTCAAAAGAATAATAAAACAGGATAACCAACAAAAGACCCATAAAAGAACCAAAGGAGAAGCTTAAGACAAATGTACAGATAAACATAACATACACTGCATGAGCGAGTGTCTCTATATTTTGTCTGTGGATATACATCTATGCATACATACATACATATATATACACACACAGAGACTGACACACAGAGACTTCTATTTTTGGTAAATAAAAGAAAGGGACGAGACTACGTCTCAATGTTATATTCCCAATCAAAATGTAGGCCAGCAAATCGACGACTTGACAAATGTTCACGAATTTAGTTGGTTTCAAGTTTCAACTTCCCTCTTGTTAGGGGAAGAGAATCATGGTCGAAGGAAGAGAGATAATATTTTTGTTGGTACTTAGGTTTTGTGAAAGAAGATGAAGGGTCTGAGATGTTTTTGATGGAAGATGGAGGGAGATATGCTGTGAGAGCAATTTGGATGGAAGATGATCGGAGACCTATTGAGTCTGAGACAATGTGACGGCTAGAAAAGGTGTAGCGAAAGTGTAAACATTTCTTACCGGGTTTACAAAGTTTCTTTGCAAATAAACCCCCCATCTTGATAATATTTGAAATTGTCCTTAATGTTTTGTTTTAACTTCCTAGCCTATATCTTTTGGGCCAAAGAAGGCCAAATTGGGCAAAATAAATTCACCAGAAAAAAGGAGGGCAATAATTAAAACAAAAACAACCCTAATTTTGTGGGAGGTTAGATCTTACTATACATATATATACACGCGCGCATATATATTAAAACGAATCAATTAGGATAATACATCGTAACCACAAACCGAAAAGTGCAACCAGTTAAGCACAACACACCGTCTTGCGAATTATAAAAACTACCGTACCCCATTTCCATTCTTGTACCACATACCGTGATGCAGGACAAATTCTATTAGAATAGGATATGGATAAGTTCAACGGATAGGGTACTCATTATTTAAGAAGCATTAGGCTAAATCCTTAAAGATAAGTTAGAGTTAGATTTGGATTTCAAATGAAACAGTGTATAGTGTGCTATACTTAAATAAATACTAATATTTAGCTATGTATTGTAGATAGCTTTTGACAATTAATAAAAACATCATTACTTTAGTTTTCTACTAGAACTATTTAAGAGCATGCGCTAAATTAGCCCCCAATCAAGGTTTTCAACTGGTTTTTCCCCCTAAAGACTGAACATTTGGTCATGAATCAAAGTATCTTCCTATCTCTCACGGCAGTGGGAACTAGAAGTAGTCAAGCAACACCTTCAATGGTTGTCTAATACCACTGATCAACTCATGAACCCAGAAAAATTTAAAGTTCATAAGGCGAATGAGGCGATTCAAGATGCCAGCCTTGTGTCTTCGGACATACCAGAAGGTAGTAATGGTGAGATGTTGTCTTCAAAGGAATCAGAGGTTGATCCTTGGGAGAACATTCCAGATTGGAATTCTTCTCTAATCTATGATACGTATCCGGGTGACTACGAAGTTACTGATTTGAACATGCAGCAACTATCAAATCAATATTCTCATTAGATAACAACCTTCACCACCACCACCAAGTATTTGATAAAAGCCAAGGGATTGTTGTAGTTCTTGAAAGTAAGGACCTCTCGCATATGTTTGTTACTAGGTCTGACCAGCATGGTTTGAAGACTAGTTCTCTATTTGAAGATGCAATTTTAGGCTGTTTAACAGTGTTCAAGGAATCCCCTAAAATATCCAATGCAGTTTTATCCAGCAATAGAGTTGGCACTATGGAGCAGCCATTTCGGATCCTAAGAAGACAACAATTATAGTCCACTATTTGTTGATTTTGGAGAAGAGTCGTAAGTTAATGGAAGGCTTGACTGGAAATCCCTATGATCATGGAAAATCAATTTAAAACTTGACAAGAAGTTTTCTCTAACTCAAGGAGAATTGATGAGGACAAATTCTATTACAATAGGATATGGGCAAGTTAAAAGAATAGGGTAATCATCATATTACTATTAAGAAGCATCAGGCTAGATCAGGATAAGTGAGATAGTCCTCAGCTAGATTTGGATTTCATATATATGCTATACTTTTTATAAATACCAACCTTTAGCTATGTGTTGTAGGCAGTTCTTTACAATTAGTGACAACATCTCCTTAGTTCTTCTACTAGAAGTATTTAAGGGTATGTGATAAATTAGCCCCATAATCAAGGTTTTCTACTGGTTTTCCCCTTAAAAACCAAACCTTTGGTCAATGAACCAAAGTATCTTTCCTATTTCTCACACTTCTGCCAACGTCATTTGGTATCCAAGTCAAATGCAGTCCACGACATGGAAAAGAGAAGTAGCAGAAGTCAAGGAACAACTTTAGTGAAGGTCCGAAAGTCTTGAAAATCTTATGAACCAAGAAATGCTGGAGATTCAAGATGGCAGTTTGTTACTGATGCTTTCTGGGATAAGCAATATGTAGGAATACAAAATAAGATCAAGGAAGGAGATCAAGTTCAAGAAGGGAATGAGAATCAAGACAAGAATCAAGGCTGCGATAAAAAGCCCACAAGTTTTAATTATGAAGATCAAGTTCAAGAAGGGAAAGAGAATCAAGACAAAATCAAAATCCTATTAGATTTTATATTTTTGCAAGTCCTATAATAAAGGGGTTAGAATCCCTATTATTATGAACTACCTAAATTAATCAACCTAGTCTTGTTATTTAAACAGTTGAACGTAATGAAAGATGATAAGCAGAAAATTATTCAACTTGAGATAGGCAGCTCTCTCTTTCTCTCTCTCAAGCTCCAAGGTTGGCAGCCCCCTTCAAAGAGCTCCATTTTTCCCCAATCTTCGCACCATAAGTTCTCATAGAAAACACAAGCAGAATCGTCCTGTGACTAAATCCCATTCCAAGGCTTGCAACATCTTGGTACTAGAGCCAAGAGTCATGGGAGATTCAAGTAACCAGATGCATCACATAATGGAGATGATGAAGCACATGTTGGAGGAACATAAGGCCGAGCATTAGGCAACACTTGCCGCCCTGACCGCCAGAATTGACAATCTGTCCCATAAATCAGGAAGGGTGGACAGGCCTGAGAAGCGAGCCGAAAAACAGCAGCAAGCAAGATGCCAACACCTACACGACCAGAATCTGCATCAGGGGGATGTCCAGACAACAATCTTGTTCCCCGATATGCAAAGCTTGATTTCCCTTCATATGGTGGAAAGGAAAACCCACTTGGATGGCTAAACAGGATCAGTTTTTTCGCAACCAGAAGACAGCTGCGGAGGATAAGGTTGGACTCGCTTCATTCCACATGACCAGAGACACCCAACTTGGCTTTTTAATTTACCCCAAGAAAACCAAGATTTATCATGGGAACGTTTCAAGGAATTGTGCCATCTTCGTGTTGGACCGCCAACACGAAACAATCCCCTTAGAGAACTCATCACCCTTCGGCAAACAGGGACAGTAGAAGAATACATGAGCAAATTTCAGAGTCTTCTTGCGCGGGCCACCACTGCGCGCGCTGACCAATGCGTGGAGAATTTCACAGCAGGGCTGTCTGACTCTATTAGAACGTCCATCTCAAGGTGGAAATCCACCGCCCTATTGATTTGGTGTCAACCATGAGCCTTGCTAGGACATTCGAAAGAAAGCTCTAGTCCAATGAAGGGAAACACCATAGTTACAGCGGGGTAACATCAAGACAGAATAGCAGTGTGGGGTTAGGAGAACAAGCACACCTACCAGCCTTTATCAAACGCCTAAACCGGGTTGAAATGGCGGAAAGAAGGGCTAAGGGACTGTGTAACAATTGCAATGAGGCGTACACTAGCAACCACAAATGTAAGCGCCTTTTTTTGGTTGGAAATAGCAAACACTGAACAGGATGAAGATGCAAATAGCTTTGTCATTGCCTTGGAGCCTACTCTCTCTCCATGCAATTACAGGAGTCCGAAACTCACAAACTATGCAGATTCAAGCATGGATACAAGGGCGACAACTTTTAGTTCTGGTGGATTCTGGAAGCACTCATAATTTCATTAGTAAGGAAGTCGCATATCAGCTAGGTATACGTTAGCTATCTACCAGAAACAGCCAGGCCTCCAAGTCTCTGTAGCAAATGGTGAAAAATTCCAAGTCCTGGCCTGTGTGAAAGAGTGTGCTTACAAGTTTCCTCTGATTCTTTCTATGTTGATTTGTATACGGTTTTGATGTGGTGTTAGGTGTGAATTGGCTACGCTCGTTGGGTACAATTGTATGGGATTTCTCCTCCTTGACAATGTCCTTTTCACTCAACAAGAAGAAGATGACGTGGAGAGGAGAAAGTATGAAAGCCGCACCTAAAGTATTTTCAATCCAGAATTCAGCAAGTCCTCAAGTGGCACTAGACATGTTGCTGGCGGAATATCAAGATTTATTTTGGGAAAGAGGAAATAGAGAAGCAATATGAAGACATGCTTACCGAAGGAATAATCTGCCCTAGTCAATCCCCTTTTTCCTCACCAGTTTTGCTGGCAAAGAAACACGATGGATCATGGCGTTTTTGTGTAGACTACGGGGAGCTTAATGCAAAAACAGTGAAGGGTTCAAGTTTCCCATTCCTGTGGTGGAGGAGCTGCTAGATGAATTACATGGCTCCAAATACTTCACCAAGCTTGACCTGGATTCCCCAAAACTGAGAAGACCGCTTTTCGCACCCACCACGGCCACTTCGAATTTGTGGTGATGCCTTTCGGCCTGAGTAATGCCCCCTCTACCTTCCAAGCTCTCTTGAACGAAATATTCCGAGCATATCTCCGTATTCTAACAAATGGACGCGTGAAGCCCACTCCTCTCCATATTCTCCGCTCTCGTCTGAATCAGGGTGCCTTGGAAGTTTTGGTTCAATGGATGGTTTGCCACCTACAGAAGCCAATTGGGAACCTCTAGACAGGTTTTGCCAAATCTATCCCGAATTCGAGCTTGAGGACAGCTCGTGCTTGAGGGGGGAAGTCAAGTTACTGACGCTTTCTGGGATAAGCAATATGGAAGAAGGCAAAATAAGATCAAGGAAGGAGATCAAGTTCAAGAAGGGAAGGAGAATCAAGACAATGAATCAAGGCCGTGATCAAGAGCCCACAAATTAAGGAGATCAAGTTCAAGAAGGGAAAGAGAATCAAGACAATAATCAAGGCTGCGATCAAGAGCCACAAATTAAGGCAGGAATAGGAATAATATCAGAATCCTATTAGATTTTATATTTTAGTCAAGTCCTATAATAAAGGGTTTAGAATCCCTATTATTATGTACTACTTAAATTAGTCAACCAAGTCTTCTTATTTGAATAGTTGAACGTAATGAAAGAGGATAAGCAGAAAATTATTCAACTTGAGATAGGCAGCTCTCTCTCTCTCTCTTGAGCTCCAACGTTGGTAGCCCCCTTCGAAGTGCTCCATTTTTCCCCAATCTTCGCATCATAGGTTCTCATAGAAAACCTAAGCATTGCAACACAGCTGTACTTCTTAATACATAATAGAAGGTAGTCATGGAGAAAAGATTTTTAGTCATGAATCATTGATTGATTTATGAGAGAAAAACGCAGCATATTGGAACTAAGAACTTACCGCCAATAGTCAATGACATTTATCCAGATGAAGGTGTTCACCTTAGTTCTCTACCTACACCTTCAAGAGAATAAGTTCGTCTCACTTCTCTATCTACACCTTCAAAACACCAAGGAAAACAAACATTTTTAAACACTACCAAACAACTTGATGATCTTGCAATTTGTTGGGAGGAACTAAAAAGGCAAATACGCTCTTTTTATTGCTATCCTTTCTGTCAACAATGGACCCGATTTTGTTTGGAAAGCTCTCACAATAAGTGAAGCAATGGGTTGTGCTAAAATGCAAACTACAATCTATTGGAAAAATCTTTTCTTAGTTATATCCAAATCTTGAATTCTTGTGCTTATGGGTTTTTACATGTAAACGATGTTTTGCATTAGCAAATTATTCTAAAAACACAACTAAACAGGCTTGCTGTTGGAAGAAGCAAACAAAGAAGAGATGGAGGCACTTAGCTACAAACTCATTTGGTCGTTGAAAGCTAAAATTTAAAACTGCTTGAGGACAAGTTTTGTCCAACCTAAGGAGAACTGATGCAGGACAAGTTCTACTGGGATAGGTTAAAGATAAGCCCATAGGATAAGGCTTACAAGGATATCAGGGTAAGTGAGATAGAATTAGTTAGATTTGGATACGTTCTAGCCTTTTATAAACACAACTGTTTAGCTATGTATTCAAAAAGGCTTTGAAATATTTATTGAAAATATAGTTTCTTCAGTTCTCCTACTAGAACTATCAAGGGTGTGTGCTGATCTAGACCCCTAATCAAAGCTATTTTTCTGGTTTTCCCTAAAAGCCAAATCTTTGATAATGGATCAAAGTCAATTCCCTATCTCTCACGCTTCTGCTGCATCATACGGTAGCAAATTGTGTATTGTGCAACGCTGATTGGAACAATCATTTCAGGTTTTTTCCTTCCCACAAAAGCCAATACCTAGGTGCCTCTTTGCACATTACTTCAACAGAATACATGCCCAATACCAACTACAGTATTACAGTAATATAGAAACTATGCACATGCAAAGCCGTCAGATCCGACACATGAAGGAAGCGCTTAAGTGAACAGTATTTATAGTGACATGAGCATTAGTTTTGGTGCAAGAAAGGAACTCCCAAATCACCTTTCTGTATTTTCCATAGTGCTTTTCAGAAATACACAAGGACAAGAATAAACCAAACACATTTTAACCACAGTTCATATTTCCAAAACGTAGAATTGTTTGGATTGTGTTTAACAGCAATTTTCAATTTTCACAAAGTAGGAACATTTAATAAAACATCTTGGTCAGCTTTTGAGACTTCTATTATCCAAAAACACCCCAAGTATTTCCGAAAATTCTTGATGCTATCTATGCATGCACTACAATTAATAATATGGATATGAAAATGACAATGAACTAGCACAGTTACAGAACACCAAAATAAATATTCGTGCACTAATTCTCTAGAAGTTTGTTGCAAAAGATGCCCTTAGAATTTTTATTCAATATCTAGACAAACTGCAATCCAAATGGCAGCTAGGTACGCAAATCAGCTCTAATCAAAGTTTTCTCCTGCTTTTCACTAAATACCGAAGCATATTATCACCTTCTCAGACCTTCCCGATAGCATCAATTAGTGCTTAGAGAAGATAACTGCGACACACTGACAAACCACTATTTGTATTGAACTAGTAACAAAAGGCACACTCAATGTATGTGCAACATAGAAATTAGATTTATTCGGGAACTGTTTTGCATTATAACTTAACTCGGCATTATTTAGGCAAATATAAAAAATATATATAAATTGTTTTCAACACCAAACTATTAGTAAATGGGTAGTATTTAGATAGTTATCCATGGAAGCTAGAAAAATATACTTAATTTTAAACAGACAAATATTAAAAAAAGAATAAAGGGAGAGACCACCAAGTGGTGCTCTCCTTTATATATAGTATAGATTGCATGCAACCAAGTTTCACATAAATTCTCTACTTCTCAAACAAAAAGTTCTATGGTGGGTCAATGACTGTGTTTTTAGCAAAAACAGATAGGATGTGATTGGACATTAGAGAAGGCCACTTAAGTAAAAGTAGCCATCAAACTCCCAAGCCATAAAGTGAATAGTGCCACAGCCACCACTTGTCCAACCATTTTCCCATTGACCAAACCAAACTTCCCCTTTTAGCCACCCAAACTCAACCTAACATATTTTGGAGAAACTTCAAAAAAAAAGAATGAGCTTGTAGCTGTATTGCATAAAGACAATAGCTATGGCCTCAATAGAAAGAAGGGCATTTGTAGTGAATATAAACTTCTTGCTGTACTTGCAGTAGTACACATTTATACAAAAGTTAGGACAAATGCCCTTCTTGATAAGTAGTTGAAAATTGTATCATCTTTATCAATTAGGGCTCCAAGCGCACCCTTTTCACTAGCCTTTCTGAATATTGTATCTCAAATGCACATATTTAGGGCTTCCATAGCAACTATTCCAAATTAATCTCCATAAAGTAACACCATTAAAGCCCCTTTCAAAACTTAAAATCAACCATCTTTCCTCTATTTTAATCCACCGCCCAATAAATATCATTCAAAATGCATTTTTAATTATCAATCAAACTCCATGCAAAATGAATTAATTTGCAGAAAAATCAGAATAATTAACACGTATAGTACATAAGATGTACAAGTGTTTGCTTATGTAGAATACCTGAAACACTAGTCGAATGCCGTCTCGGGTGTCCACTGCAACAGGCATGCAAGATGCGAAGTATCCACTAGCAATTATCCGATGCACATCATCCTGGACGTCGCGAACCGTCAAGGCAGAATTCGGTCGTGAAGCCTTCAAAGCATTAATGGCCTCGCTCTCCAAATCCTTCCTTTCGAGTTCATCTCCATCTTTGTTCCTCACCCACACTTCACTTATCAAAACCCTCTCTTCATCTCGACTCGTGTTCTGACTCGGACTCGGATTTTTCAGCGCCGACTGAGACGTCGACCCGCCCAAGTCAGACCCGGCATTAAGATGCTCCGCCACCGTTTTGTGAAAGCGCAAGAGAAGCGGAGCAGAGGAGGGAGGATTTTGAAGGAGGGTGAAAAATAAATGAACTCAGAAATTTCGGAGGTTTAGTGAAGTGATTGAAGAAATCGGCAATGTTGTATTTTTTGGCATTAAAGTTGAAATTGGGAAAGTTTGAGGGTTTTCTGAGGGAATTGATTAGTAATTGAGAGGTGAATTGGAGGTTTGAAAAGAGAGGGGAAGGATGGTGGCGGAATGGAGGAAGCTTGAGAGAGCAGGGCGTGAACCGGACGTCGTCGTTTTCAGGCATTGCAGAGGAATAGTTTTGCACTGTTTCAGACTCAATAATTTTTGTTAGGGTTTTGATGGGTTTAGAGTTTCGATATGTAATTCGAATACAGAATTAAAAATAATATGGCTACAAACCTCCCAACCCTCTCAACTATCCCAGCCATCCCCACAACCACCGTTCTAACCAACCTACTACTACTAGGACCTCAAAAAAACCCATTCTCATCGATGATGATTCAATGGAAACTGAGGAAAGAGGTGTTCAAATTCAAGCCAATTCAAAAACTCAATTCAATCAAATAAATTTGAGATAAAATGAAGTAAATTATATAATTTCCAATTACTTGGTTGTTTGAAACTTATTGAATTGAATTTATTTTTAATTTTAAAAATTGAATATGCTTAGTAAGGGATGATTTTACAATAATAATTGTTTTCCTTTTTATTTTTGAAATTTTTAGTCCAAGTAGCTTGAATACCCAATTGACTCATTCGAGTAATATTTGGATTAGATTTACTTGAATTTCTATATTATTTGGTTTAGATTGAATTTTAAATTTTCAATCCAAAGACCAAAAAACTAAAATCGAAAATCTGTTAATCCAATAATCCAATCTATGAACACAGTATTGAGGAATGTTATTGATCTTGCTATTATCAACCATTAATTCAACAGAAATTAACCAACAAATGAAATATAAACAAGGGAAAATTAATTCTCATTCTAATTCCTTAACTTCTGCAAAGCAGCTCTACTAAAATCCAAAATAGAAAAGAGTAAATGGAATAAGAATTGAAAGTCTAAGAGATGAAGGAATACAAGAAAATGGATAGCTTAATAGATCTTCACAAAATTATCTAAATACTTGCAAAAAAAAAAAAAAAAGGAAATACTTGACCCACTTGTAAAAATTGTAATGAAGATTAAACCTTCTTAAATAAATTATATTAATTGGTGTAAATAAGATTTTATCATAACTAATTTTGACCATAAACTCTACAGGTGGGGTCCAAAACTGAATCTGCCTGACTATTTTCTAAAGAAAAATACGCTTTAAAGGAAAGAAGAAACAGAAACCTGGTTTCTACGAATTAGCCTTTGACACATGTCTCCATCGTAACTGATTTTGTTTCTTCTGTACTCCTATCAATACAACACTAGGTTTGTTTCTTCATTTAAAACTCACATGTGCTCCTCACATGCCTTACTAACTCAGCCTTTCTTCTCTTTTCCAACTAGAGAACATAACTGTTTTTTAAATATTTTTTATAACTAAAACACCCTATCAAGCTATTTTTTCTCCAACTACTCGCTAGTCTAGCCATTATAATACCCCTACTTAACACTATCCTTGCCTTCAAGGGTGAAAATCTAGGAATTTCTCTTTGATTCCACTCCTATATTGCCTTTCTAATTCCTTGACTTTCCACTAAATCAACCACTAGACCTCTATCACTTCCCTTCTTGTTGATTCTTCTGTCGAGTGTGGGTAATGGTTCCAACTTCTCTTCTTTTTATTTCTCTATAAATGGAAAATCCATGGTTGGTACAACACCTTCTTTAACCTTCTTTTTGAGCAATGACGTATGGAATACATGTGTATCTTGGCACTATTAGGCAATTGCAATTTATAAGCCTCAACTCAATCATCTCTACTACCTGATATGGAATAAAGTATTTGGCACTAAGTTTTTCATTACTTCTTTTAGCTACTGATTACTGTCTAGTGCTTGATTTTCAAATATGTGTCCTAATCTCCAATAGAAAATTCTCTTTCACTCCTTCTGTCAGCAAACTACTTCATCCTTTCTCTGGATTTGGCCAGATTCTTCTTCAGTGTTGTGTCCATTTCTTGTCTTTCTTTGATCAATTCATCCAGTACTGCTACATTGAATTGTAAATAAAGACACAAAGCTAATTGTGGTGGTTTAACCCCATACAATGCCTCAAATATATGACATTTTGAATAGACTGATGAAATGTAGTATTATACTATCACTCAGCTAAGGATAACCATTGGTTCCAAGACTTTGGTTTTTTAAAAAATCATACACCTTAAGTACATTTGAACTACTTGGTTTACTTTCTCACTCTATTCATCTATCTCAGGATGGTAGGGAGTACTCAAGTGGAGGTTGGTCCCCAAAAGTCTGAATAAATTTTGCCAGAACTGATTGATAAACACCTTGTCCCTATCTACACAATACCTGAGGCAAATCATGAAGTTGAAGTACCAAGGAATATCTGTACAATGGAAATAGCCACAGTGTAAGGATGAGCTATTCTCACAAAGTGTGCACTTTTTGTGAATCTTTCAACTATCACTAAGATAACATCTTTCCCTTTTGACTTTGGCAGCCCTTCAATGAAATCCATTGTGACATGTGACCAAGAATACTGTGATTCTGGCAATGGTTGGAGTAGTCCTGGGTAGACTGTGTTTTTCCTTACACCTTTTGCAAACATCACATCACAAGATGACTTCTCTAAACTCTTGCTTCATGCCTGGCTAGTAGAATAGATTTTTTGATAACTAGTTTGTATGCTTGAGCATTCCCCTTGTTGTGAAAAGTGTAGCACTTCTATCACCTTCCTTCTAATCCCTTTTTTACTTCCTAAAACAACCTCCCTTTTATATTTTAACACTCCAGTTTTACATCCCCAATCAACATTACTTCCCACATTCATAGTCAATCCAAACAATAGTTTCTAATCTTCTTGGTCCCCTTGATAACTATTACAAACTTCTTGTATCCATATAGGAATTATCCTGAGATATTGTTTGGCATTCACCACCCTACTCCTGCCTTCTGGATAATGCATCTACTACCACATTTTCTTTTCCAACTTTGTATTGGATGTCATAACTCAACCCAGAAGTTTGGTTAACTAATTATGTTGCATTGGTGTTGTGATTCTCTGATCTAGCAAATGATTCAAACTTCAATGATCTATCTTGATAATGAAGTGTTGTCTTTCCAAGTAGTGCCTCCATTTCCCCTATTGTAGTAACCAATTCTAGTAACTCCTTCTCATAAATAGAAAGTCCTAGATTCCTTTGGTTAAGGGATTTGCTAAGGTACTTAATTGCTGATGACCTATTACAAGTTATTGTGGAATTCTTTCAAGAAAGTTGTTTGCCAAAGGCTATTACTAGCACCCATTTCTGCCTGATTCGCAAAGTAGATAACCAATCTAATTTTGGGGAATTCAGGCCTATAAGTTTATGTACTTATGTGAATAAGTGTTAAATAAGATTATGGATAACAGGTTGCAACATGATGCCCCCTAAGTGGTTTTGTGCATGGAAGAAATATTGCAGATAATATTCTACTTGCTCAGGAGATAGTTGAGTTTATTGATACAAAGTTAGAGGAAGCAATATGATCCTGAAGCTGGATATGGCTAAAGCTTTTGATTGGGTTTCTAGGAATTTTTTATATCTTGTTTTGAAGAAATTTGGATTCTCTCAGCAATATCTCTCCTTCATTACTAACACTGTGGAAGGTAATTGGTTTTCTATTCTATTTAATGGCATGCCTATTAGTTTTTTTTAGTATTGGTAGCTGAAGCTTTTATTAGGGGTTTAAACACAGCTTAATACTAGAAAAATTGGGTACTACTATACTTCAAAAAATAGTATTCTTGTTACTCAATTAGCATATGTAGATGATGTGATTTTGTTTGTTAATGGTAGTAAGAAGTCTTTGAGCAATCATATGGATTTCATTCACAAATATGAAGCTATGTCTGGACAGAAAGTTAGTATACATGAGAGCTTTTATTAAATGTTTCTTCTAAAATGACAGTTAGAAGAACCAGATTAACTTCAAGGTTGACTGGATTTGTGAAGAAAACTGTTTCGTTTATTCATCTTGGTTGTCCTATAAAGAAGGGAAGGAACACTCAAGCACTGTTTCAACTAATCATGGATAAAATTGTGGCCAAGCTTTCTAGTTGGAAGGCTAATTACTGTCTGTAAGAGGAAGATTATTGCTTACTAAAAATGTTCTTAGTTCTATTCCAATATATTTGATGATAGTTTTAGCTCCTCTAAAACCTGTTTTGAAGGATATTGACACTTTATTTGCAGATTTTTTTGGGACGCTTCTGAATATGGCAACAAGATACACTAGAGTTCTTGGGATATGATAACTCAGCCAATCTATGAAAATGGTCTGGGAATTCAGAAGTTGTCCAACATTGTGAAAGGGATGTCAATGAAGCTATGGTGGTCTTGTAGAACAAGGTTCTCTTTGTGGAAAAGTTTTATGGATTCCACTTATCTTCATAAGAAGTTAGCTAAGAAGTCTGAGATACACCCTTGTTATGTGCTACAAGGGAAGAGTTCATCTCCAACTTGGAGGAGAATGTTGGCTGTGAAAGACCTGGTAGAACCTAACATCAGTGTTAAGGTAACGATGTGGTCAGGTTTCCTTCTAGTTTGAAAATTGGTTAGGCAATGGCACTCCCCGTTAGTTCTATGCTGGCTTCTTATGATTCACATCTCATTCAGGTGTGGAAAAGGGATTCATGGGTTTTAGATCTCATTAAATACTGTTATCCTTCATTTGATTTGAATTGGCCTCAGCATAAAGCATAAGGCTGTTCTCTCACATGAACAATTCTTTTGCTTGGCAGGAGAAGTCTTTTGGGGACTTCACTATATAATAGCAATTCAAGATTTTAGGGGAGGAAATTCCTATTTATTGTCTAGAAGGAGGATATGGGTTTCTACATTACCTATCACGATTTCTATTTTCATGTGGAAGCTGCTTAACTCAGCAATGCCATTGTATGATATTCTTAAGAAAAAAGGTTTTCAGTTGCCATCTAAATGTCAGTTTTGTGAGGCCGAGGAAACTTTGGAACATCTATTTTATCAATGTCCAATTTCAATTACTATCTTGAGGTATTTTCAAGGCTTGTTTAAGGAAGATTTCAAAGCTTAGAATGTGAGGTAGCATCTAAATAATTGATGGTTAAATGCTTTAGAAATCATAGTGATAGGAAAAATTATACAGGCTGCTGCCTAACATAATTTGCTGGGAGATTTAGAAAGCAAGGAAAAAAAGTTTGTTTGAAGGAATATCAGGAACTTCTGATTCTATCATTCTTGTAGCTAAATCTTTGATGCCTCCAATATTTGTTGCTTATCCATTTTAGATTAAGAATAAGGTAGACATTTGCTTTCTTTAAGATGACTAGATTACATTTTATTTAGTAGAAAATCAGAACAAAATAACAGTGGTGGAGTAGAAATATCCTTCATTATATCATTAACTTAACATAGATGGAGCATGCGAGGGAAATCTTGGTATTATTGCTGGAGTGTATAAGATATGGAATTTTGAGGTATATTGAAAGGTTTTGGTTAACATTTGCAATGGAATTGCAGACTCTCCTTGGCATGTATATCTTCGAGTGCAACAATGATTTTTTTTTCTTAGATAGCTTAATGCTCAAATAGTCCATGTGTATAGGGAAGGTAAAAGACTAGTTGACTACTTAGCTAAAGTTGGATGCAATAGTGCTTATGATAGTCTTACCCTTCCCCCTTATGCTAAGTCTCTTGTTATTTTGGAGAAATAAGGTTGTCAAAACTTGAGATTTCACAAAACTAGTTAGGTTTTCATTGTATCCCTTTGCTGTAGGAGGTTTTGGTTTAGTCCTCCTCCTTGTATTTGATTTTTCCAAATTAATAAATGGTAACAGACTATAAGTGGTGTTTGCACTAGATTGGGTCGGATAAAAAATTTCAATTAACAATTAATAAAAACAGCACTAACTCCTAACTTCTACCCTCGTGCCCACAAGTATACAATGCTAGACTGTATAGGGTGAAAGCGGGATCGTTCCCATGAAGGTTATCAGATTAGCAAGTACAAGGATTTATGGGCTTTTGCATAGTTAGGCAATTCAATAATAAAAGGAAAGCTAACTCTAGTCAAATTCACCATTTTAAACATGCAACTAAAGAAAGCTATAAAGCAAGCTATCTACTAGAACAAGTAAATTGAGCAAGTTAACAACTAACTAGAAGATCAACTACATTAATCTCTTAAATACAAGTAAAGGAAAATACTTAAATTACTCTAATTTAAATAAATTAAAATTAAAATTAGAAAGCAATTAATCTAAACTAACTAAAGAAAGCAATAGGAAAGCATATAAAGGAAGAAATTGCTATTTCTAAACTAGAATTTGCAAAGAAAATTAATTGAAGTTTGATATTTTAGATTTTTTTATGAAAATAAAGAAAGCCCACTAAAATTTACTAGAATTTAAAGTAAGGAAGTTGAAATTTTTAACTAAAAATCACTAAATTACTAAGAACCCTAACAACTTAGTAGAAAGCTTGAAATAGAAGTAACTAATTTTGCATGAAAATGTAAATTAAAGTAAGAAAAAATTATATCTACTTCAAACTAAAGATTAATCCACTAAGACTAACTATTCAAAATTAAAACTTGTAAGGAATTGAAAACTAGATCTAAAAAAAGTTACATAGAACTTTGTATCAAAACTAAAAGCTTAAGGTTTAAGTTACACTAATCTAATCTACTCCAAGAAACACTTATTACACTACCAACAATGTGTACTAATACTCACTAATGTCTATATATATGCTGGAGTGTTTTATAAGTAAAGAATAAAAATTTGTCGGCCAAAAACTACAAAAATGCCATAGTACATAGGCTGGCCGCGCTTCTATGTCGTGACATAGAATTTCGATGTTGCGACATCAAGTTGAAAATTACATAATCATTCTCTGCCTTGATGTCATGACATGAAAATCCCATGTTGCGACATTGACCCTATTTCAGTTCAAATCTTCAATTCTTCATTAACTTCAAGTCTTTGGCCCTCAAACTTTTATAATCTTCACTTCCATCTTTCAATTCCTAACTTGCAAACACACTTAACTAAATAAGTAACCAAATTAACTAAAACTGATTAACAATTCATGATATTTACAATAAATGCAAATACAACTACAAATGTATTAATTAAATTAAAACACTTAATTTGACACCAAAGATCGGAATTAAATTAACAAAATGCCATAATTTAGAAGCAAAACAACTCTAATGTACTAAAGTTATCATACCCATAAACTTAGAGTTTTACTAGTCCTGAGCAAAATAAGAAATAAAAAGGACTTACTAAACGACTTAACAAGCACATCGCTAAATTGACAGCACAAAAGATGAACAATAGATGTACTAATGAATAATAAGGAATTCTCTCAATAGACCTCAAATACTATATGACAGTTGAACTATTTCGGTTAATATCTCTAAGTTTTCTAATTTTTCCAAAAATTATAAGTTCAATTACTATACAAAACTTTAAATTAATTACTAAGCATCAACCATCCTAAAAAAGGTTTCCAAAAATTAAGTTCTATTCATTCAAAACATCATCTTTTCTCAAATCACAAGTATTACAATGTTGTTCAACCATCCTAATGAGGTAGCATGGAAATAGAAGTTCATTAGGAATCTACTTATATGCACATGTCACACAAGTTGGGAACATTAATCTATTAAGGAATGAGTAGTATGATATCAATGATAAGTATTACAAACATTCTCCCCTTGACTTGTTGATATTCTAAAACGTAATTCCTAATGGCTTAATTTGGATAAACAACATAGGTACATGCTAGAATCCCGTACTTACCTTATTACTACTCTAATAGCTTAATTCGGAGAAACAACATGGGTACATGCTAGAATCCCGTACTCGCCTTATTCCTAATTCTAGAATTTTTTGTTTTGAAAGGCCCTAAATTAAGGAAGAGGAGTAAAACATTCCTAAGATTAATATTTAATACCAATCATTTACAAATTAGAAAAACATTTGCCTTATGCAAACATACAAAATGTCTTAAAGTTCTTCTATTTCATTTAAATTAATTTTTTCAAAAGATAAATCGATCAACCAAGTAATTTATGATTTGATCAAAAACAATATTTTAAATTAATTTGTCCTAACATATTAGTCCCTCTTTTTGAAAATGGTAATATCAAATTTTTGAAATTCTTGTGTCGCAAAAGAACCACTCACACACACTTAAAGTCATGAAATGTCCAATCCAAATAGTTTAATCATATAGTATTGCAAGTCAAATATCATTATCGAGTACTGAATTGATCAATTTTTCATCTGAGGAGAACTTTTGAACAAAGGCTAATTAGATCCAATCCTAACCCTAAAACTCCTCTTTCAATTTCTGAATTAGAGTTACAAATCAATTTTTAAGTTAATTAGGCTTACAAAATCATATAATACCATCTAATCATGAAAATCAAGTATAAGATCATAATCATGAACGAAATAAATTGAATCAGTTGAGATTCATGGCAGATAGCTATGAATAAAACCCTAGAATTAGGGTTTAGTGCATCATATAACCAATTGATAAAACAAAAGATTCAATTATATTCATGAATAGCATATTAAATAAAAGAAATAGGGAAGAGAATGAAAAATTAAGGTGTCAAGCCAAGTCTTCTCTTCTCCTCCCTTGCTTTCTTCACCAACGATCGTTACTTGTGTTTATTCTCTTGTTTGCAGCGTCTAATGCTTTCTGTCGAATGCTTCATGCTCTTTATATCTAATTAATGACCTAACATTACCCTTATATAATGCTTATAAGGGTTTACAAGAAAATGGTTCACAAAAAATCCAAAAAACCTGGTTCAAAATTATAAAAACCTATAAAGCCGCTAGTGTAGGTGGTTAGGCACCCCTGCCAACCTTGTGGGCATTGGCAGCGTCCAACCACCACGCATCGAGCATTTGCCAGGGGTGCCTAGTCTTGCTGCGTTTTGATCCGTTTTACTTCGTTTTCACTTAGTTTGACCACCATTCAAGCAATAAAACCAACAAAAACACATTTCAAGGGCACAAGATATATCTTTGACATAAAAATAATAAAAACCTAGTTTATGGATTTGGAGTATAAAATTTGAAAATATCCCTACTTTATAAACTAAAACTCTTAAATTACAAACAAAAGCCAAACTAAAATTGCATGAAAATACTCTCTTTTAGTGAGTTTACATACCCCAAATAGAAATTTTACTCGTCCCAAGTATAAAAAAAAAAAAAAAAACAAAACATGAAAATACTCTCTTTTAGTGAGTTTACACACCCCAACTTGAAATTTACTTGCCAAGTAAAAAAAAAAACAAAAACAAAAGCAAAATCTAACACATAAGTAAACACATAACAAGTTAACTTCCTTCCAACATATCCATGGTGGTCACAAAATAAACTAAGCAAACGAAGGCATGAAATCAGGATGTATATGTATATGTATATGTGTATGTGTATGTGTATGTGTATGTGTATGTGTATGTGTATGCGTATGTATGTGTTTCTCATATAACAAGTTTTAGAACATTGATTCCAAAGTTTCAAGAAAGCATTAACTACTCCTTTCACAAAGAAATATAAGAACGGATCACTCTACTCACCAAATAAATAAACAAATATTTAATTCTAGCTTAACAAGTGCCATACAAGTCGGATGAAAAAACACAAAAAAATACACTTACTAGTACAAATGAACCAAAACCAAGGATCAAATAGGCCTTTTAGCTTGTAACGTAGACTAAGGAATCAAGGGTAGGAAATAGTTGGATATAAGTGGCTTAAATCACTTTGGATACATTAGTTCACTAACCTTTGAACTATATCTCTTACAAAATCTACGAAAAATACACAGTATTTAGCCAACTACACTTCTGAAGGCAATGATGAACCTTCTTCGTTACACATAAAGGAAATTGTCTTTCGTTATTCACATATAACACACATATGCTTCTTTTAAATGGCATTCTCTCTCTCTCTCTCTCTCTCTCTCTCTCTTTTCTATTTTTTAAGATCATAATAGTGTGGGAGTTGGTAAAATATCAGCAACATGTTACACTTTCCCTCCCCAACACATAACCTTTCACTTAACCCATTGTTATATCCAAACATAGAATTGGCACCGAAAGGGACCAACATTGACTTCTGAGGTGATGGATTGAAAGAGAGGTAAAAAAGAGAGGATAATAGGCTAAAAATGAAGTGGTTTAACAAGAAAATAAAGGCTCAATAGCTCAAAGAGGTAACTAGGGATAACAAAATGTAAATAGGTAGGCTTTTTGGCACAAAAGGTTTCAAGAACTTGGCTAAATCACTTCCTTGGCTCATGACACACCTGTGCATCGCAAGCATGTAAATACACACATCCAACTAAATGCCATAAGCTAAACACGATCACAAGATTCACTCATGATTAATCCTTAAGAAAATAGAAAACATTTCACACATCCTCACTTAAGGGAAAAAATATGTATGTATGTGATCAAGTTAACCCTTCCAAGACTCAAGGGCATTTGATATGCAAACAAGTGTGTATATACATTCCCAAAATCATATTCTCAATCCACTTGCAAACTTTGATGCATGTATAAGCCAAAGACATGTAGTCTAGATATTAAAACACTACACTAAAAATGACTCAAACATCTAGATCTTTTTAAGAGACAGTAAACCCTCTACAATACTAGAATCAAAGGGGGTACAAAAATCCTAGAGGCTGCCATCTGGTAGTTAGGAGTCTTTTATACAATTAGATCCTCAAGACTGATAAAAACTTCCTAAAAATAGAAAATCTTTTTAGATTTTTTCCAAAAAATATTTCAAAATTGCAACCCAAATATAAATGAAACAAAACTAACCTAATTACTAACAAAAACCACCAAATTACACAAAATATGAAAACAACCTCAATAGCAAAAAGCATAAAGCACTTAACATATATATATATATATATATATATATATATATATATATGTTTGGTGAAATATTGATTTGGTTTTGAAGACAATGAACAAGTAATAATAAAAGAAAATCTTAATTCCATCCTAATCAACTCCCACACTCTGGCAAGTATACGAGGTGAGTTTGTATATAGGATGAATAAGGATCATTCCCACGAGGACTATTGAAACAATTACTAGGTTCACAAGCCTATTTACTAGTTAGACAAAATAATAACGGATTTTTGACTAAACTTAAACTAAATTTAATCACATGAAATTAAAATACACATAAGAATGTAAAATATTAATCCTACGGAAAGCAATTAAATATAATTAACTAATTTAATCTACCCTACATGCGAGAATTTAATCAAGAACAAGAATTCAAATTAATCTACTCTATAAAAGGAATCAAAAGCGATGGAAAAAAACCCTAACTACTAAACTACGGAAGCAATTAAGAATTTAAAAGTAATAAGACAAGAACGATAATTAAAGAATAAGAATGCAATGAAAACAAGAATTAAATTGCATAAAATAAATCAAACTCAGTAATCACAGCGAGAATCAATATTGATGATTTTTGAGTTATGAATCCTTGACAGTAAGAGAACAAAAATCTAGCTTTGATGCTTGAGAAAATCTACCTTACGACTAAACTGTTGCTCTAACTATTGAAAACTAAGAAACTAAAAATAGCTGATGATAATCCCCTTGTTTCCTCCTCTTCTCTTGGTGTATTTCTAGGTGCTTTTAGGGTTTTGGGGCTCCGGGATGATAAGCTTATGATTTCCCATGCAAACGGGCCCACGGGAGGGCTTTTCTTGCAAAAGAAGCAAAATTTGACCTATCCATCGATCGGCGCATGTGCACTGCAATTTTGTCACGCATGTGTGCACCTGGAAGAACCAAAAGTCGAGCTTCTAGAGCTGGCACACATGCACTACAATTCTATCGCACATGTGCGGACTTGGCAAAATCAGCTTCAACTTTCTCCTCGATTTTGACCATGATGCAGGTCAAATTTGGAAAAACTATAACTCTATAATTAGCTTTCCAAAACATCTTGAATTACCTCAATTGGAGCTCAGACAAAAAATTCATGCTCACTATCTACCAAACTATGTCAGAATCGCTTCTCGCCGGTGCATATTTTACAACTTTGCAATTTTGAATGAGATGCCTATAGAATCCTGGAAAACTCAAAATATGAAAGTTGTATAACTCTTCCTTAGCTTTCCAAATCATCCAAAATCATAGCAATCAGAGTTCAAACAAGAGAGTTATACTTGATCTGCCAAACTATATCTGATTTGCTCCACGCCGGTGAACATTTTCCTCCAATATTATGATCCATTTTAACTCATTCTTCACTCAAACCCTACAAAACTCGAAATAAACTATTTTAGCTCATAATTACTCAATTTTTTCTCAAATAACATTAAAACAAAGGTAGACGATATATAAAATATACTACATTTACAAGTTTATCAATATATATAGTACAAATAACCAAAAATCAATACACCCAATCATGGACACTATTCCCAACTTAAAATGAAATATTGTCCCCAATGTTTTGCACACAAAAAGAAAATTAATAGGGACACAAAGGTACAGGACAATAACAAATAAACACTACACTTATATCTGTGAGTGGTGTTTACTCCGCATCCTTATCACTCGTAGAATCTTCCATTTCCCCTTCATCACTGTCACCGAAGTGTCCAAGATAGAGTTGGAGCTTTATTCTTGTCAACCCTAAAGGTCTTGCCAATGTAGATTGTCAACCTGCCCATGGCCTTCATGTATTCTCATTGATGCTCCAATTGAGTCTCTAATCTTGACCTATCCATGATGTCAATCGAATTATGGAGTGACTAGAGCTTGCCCCACTATTTTTGGGTTTCCTTTTTTCCTTTGGAAGCATTCTCGTTACGGCTTGTCCATCAATGGATTTTATCATTAGCACTTTCTTGTCCACGACTTCATTCCATTTTACATCTGCATGGAGAAATAGTTGGGTGACTAAACAAGGAAACCATAATGCCTTATTTTTGGTTTTGCCCATATGTGAAATTTGAGAATGAATAACATAGCCAACATCAATCAAATACATTTCAAAGAAGACAAAATAGCAACAAAACTCTATCAACCGTAATTTGTGTGGTATGGTCGGCTAGAATTAAGTTGGTCCTTATAAAATTGAACCAAATTTCTATAATAGGACTCAAATAACTACTTGGAAATGAAATATTTGTTATTAAGGCATTTTGTGCTCTCTTCCAAGACACTTAAACACCATTGCATATAATTTTAGCCATTAAATCCAAATTCGGTTCAAATTGATTTTGATAACGAAATAAACTATCATTATCTATTTTGCCTAGCCAAAGAAAGAGTTTAAAGATTCACATATGCAAGAACTTTGACCTCTCGC
This sequence comes from Cinchona pubescens, assembly GCA_025175665.1. NCBI lineage: Eukaryota > Viridiplantae > Streptophyta > Magnoliopsida > Gentianales > Rubiaceae > Cinchona > Cinchona pubescens. The sequence goes on along the minus strand of JANKKI010000075.1, from coordinate 6,839,925 downwards.
ACAAAAACAATTCCATTATCAAGTTATAAGTAATTAGCATAAAACTCTCTTACTATTTCCTCTATAGAAAATTCTAGGTGTGTGCACAATCTATCCCATTGCCACTTACAAATGTTTTTCTGAACTCGGCCATACGTCATTACATGGCTAATCTAAGTCCAATTTAAGCCCCATTTCATATATTAGGGACCATTTATTTTTCCTTCTCTTCATACCATTGTAAAGCTTTTACAATGGGTGAAATTTTGTTATTTAATTTCCTCCGGAAGTTAGACCCCTAGCCAAATTTTTAACCTTACAAGGAATACTAAAATTTTTCAATATAGACACAAAACTGAACTTGAATTGATCCAAATTGAAGTACTCGCACACCAAGTGCCTCAAATTACACCTAGAAATCTTCCTGAGATGTCAAACAAACCAATTTCAAGCAAAAAGATTCAAGTTCATAAACAACTAAGAAAACATGAACCCATTAATTTAATCTCAAATATATGGAATAAAATCAGTTAGAAAGCATTATGTAGAAGGATTTCACCAATTTTATGCTTTTGAAAGAATTTTTGCTTGATTGTTGGCTCCTAGCAACTTTCACAAAAAAATCATTTCGTTGGAGTTCTTGCTTTCCACATTTTTGACCTCCTCCTTAAATCTAAAAATTGCAGCAATTTAGTCACTTTTTGATGTTTAGCTGATTCAAAAATTAAGGTGTAACTGGAGTGGATTTGTATGGGGAAGGATGGGGAAGGGTTAATAGGTGTTTAGGGGTGTTTTGAAGGTGTTTGGAGGCGTAGAGAAAGAATGGGCCGCAATTTTCAGCCCTACTTATCCCCATCAAGCTGCAGCCTGGGTGTGCCTCACATGCTTGTGGGCGGGTCCAATGCCTAGCCCACAATGGCTGGGGATGGGCTCTCACTAGACAACTCGTGGTAATGTCTATATTTTACTTCTTGTACTTAACTTTCAATTTTTAACATATTTTGTTTTTAGACTAACTTAAGTTAATTTGATGTTTTAAGTCTTAATGATGCTTGGAGGGAGTTTACAAAGGAAAATTTGAGCTACACAAGAAAAACGGTCCAAAAATTGATTGAAAAGGCAAAACGACTTTCACGAAGTGCTTGTTTAACACCTTTAGCTAGACATTACCATTCTTTTCATGATCTCAAGTTATCGAAGAGTCATTGTGTACATCACTATGTTTCTCCCGTTTTGATTGCTCAAGTACATAAAGTGTTCATGAGGATACTTATTGGGTTAGACGATTAAGAATGAGATTGACTCATTGTTCGTGCTTCCTAATTCCACATCTATGAGGGCCCTTGTTGGGGCAAGGAATAGTTATCAAAATATCAATGCTATTGCATACAAATATTCTTCTTCTGCCATGTCACGAAAACAAAATCCACTAGATAAGTGAATTACTTCATTACCAACACATCTTTTATTATTCTTAGGGTTCGCTCAATACTCATATGTGTGAGTTGAATACATTAGTTGGTTTTGTGTGATATAGTTAGCTTTATTTCCCTGCACATTGACAAAGGCATTAGATTTATGCCTGCCTCTAGGTCACACAATACTCGTTCAATTACCATTATGATGATTAAGCACAAGATTGTGAAACAACCCAGGTCTTCTATTTTTTGTCGTAGTTACTTAGTTCTTGTTTAATTGTTGCAATGTCTTTATTTGGAAGTTTGGATATAGTGAATGGAAGGATGAGTATTCATCAATTCGAATAAAAGAGTCAAGTTTGGGGGTGTTTGTTTTTGTATATTGGGAGTGGTTATTTGAGGTGTATTGGAGTGACTTGATGACTAATTGATGGAAAATTGATCAATTGAGTGCTCGATAATATATTTGACTTGCAATATTATATGATTGAAGTATTTGATTAGGTCATTTCATGACTTTAAGTGTGAGTGAGCTTACTACATCAAGATTTCAAAAATAACTTGGTATTGCTATTTTTAACAAACAGGTACTAATATCTTGGAGAAAATTTGTGAAACCCAGTATTTTACTAGCATTGTTCTTTGATTTTTAACTGGTTTAAAATGTTTTTCATATTATTTTTAGTCATAAAGTACTTCAACTTATTCGTTTTTCAATTCGCAAATTTTTCGATTTACGCGATTTCGGTACCGGCGGGTAAACGGGTCAAAAGTTGGATTAAGTGTAATTAGTGCATTGTGGTGTGTGAGTGTTGTAAGATGGCTGATTTATAATGTTAATTTAGTAGCAAAAAAATTAGTTTTTGGGTTAAACAGTCAACTTGGAGACTATTTGGTCAATGGAAACTATTTGGGTCAACCTTGGAATTTCTTTTTAGTCTTCTTCTTGTTGTTTTTCTTCCTCATTTTCTCCAGCTGCTGGCCGAACTCTCTTCCTCCATTTTCCCCAAAAATTTTTCTTGGATTTCAAGTAGGAATCACTTGGAAGGTAAGATTTTATGTATTTTAGCATTTATGGCTTATGGGCTTTATGATCCAAGCTTTAATTTCAAGTTTTGTAGGATTCTTTATGGCTGAAAATAAACCCTCTTTGCAGCCTTATAAGTTAAAAATTTATGTATGTTATGGGTTGTTTTTAGTATTTTGGAGGTTGGGAAGTGATTGGGGTTGATTTTTAACAACTTTCCATGGTTAGATTACAAATTTTAAGATTATGAGTTAGGGTTTTGTCTTCCATATGTGGCCTAGAGTGTTACCTGCTTTGAATGCTTATGTCTATGCACATAATGATGTTTTAGGAGTGTTTTAAGGTTAGTTTGGATAGGAATTGAGACTTGAAACCAAGTGGAATTGATTTCCCTTCATTTTGTAAGTAAGCGGAAGTTTGGCGCAACTAATGATAATTTGGATAATTGGTTATGTTTAAAGGGTCTTTAATGATCTTTTGATGGTTTTAGGTGTTTTCCATTGTTGTGGAATGCTATTGATTAGTCCCGGCTATTGCTCCGGTGAATCTTTCCGTTTATGGATTTTGTTGGTTGAATATGTTGTTTTGAGTTGGGTTGTAACCAAGGTCCCTTGAATACCTTGGAAATGGATTTTGTTGGTTGGTTGAATATGTTGTTTTGAGTTGGGTTGTAACCAAGGTCCCTTGAATACCTTGGAATTGGATTTTATTACGTCTAAGACCCCAGTCAAAGGATGTTTTAAGTAAAGGAAATTCTACCGCCAGCTAGATTAGGATATAATAAGTCAGTTTTTGAAATTACCGATACCTGTCTCTTATACACATCTAGATTGTATTTTGTTTAACGACTTTCGAAATATGTTTGGATGGATTTTAGAATGTGTATGATGTTTGGAACTGCACTTTTACCAAGTTTTAGAACTATTACATATGAAATCGGGACGAAACTATTTTATGTTAATCAATTGATATGTTTGCAAACTCTTTTGATATGAAAGCATTTTATAGCTGTTTTGGCTCATAGGTGACCTAGGTATATAATTTTGTGGATGTGTTTGGAAATGTTTGATTTGGGGAGAACCGGTTCTATAGTCATCCATGGGACTCTCCATGGTAATCTGTGGATATTATGAACTATTTGATCGGGGTCTTGTGATGGGATAACTTGACCTCCCGGTCAGACTAGTAGGTGTAGTAGATTACTAGATCTGACTAGTACTGTAGGTCATACCTTTGAGCCTAAAAGATACTCATGCTATTTTATTATATTCCGGATTGAAACTGTACTTGGATTTGTTCGCTATGCTTTAGCATACTATGTTTTGAAATGAATGGATCTTTTTGGCTATGTTTTGGACATGCCTGATGTTTAAATGGCATGAGACATTTTAGAAACTGCTTCATGACTATGGTTTTCACAAATGTTATTATCTTTATGTTTTCGTTTTATCGAAATGCTTGGCCCCATTTGAAGAGCTTTTATGATATCCACTGAGCTAGTTATGCTCACCCCACGTGATTTATAATTTTTCAGATTAGGTGCTCATTTTGATAACAAAGACTCTCCACTGCGTTAGCAGCTTTTAGATTGTCTCCAGATTCTACATTACTGGTAGGACTCTGCGGATAATCTTCCAAGCTTCTCTTTTGTTTGGAGAGGGGTAGTGTATTAGATAGGTTTTGTATCGATGAACATTGTTTTTGTTGTAGCATCTTTTGTACTAAGAAGGAATTTTGTAATTCATATTTTTGTATAAAATGAAATATTCGGTTTTATAGTTAAGAAATGGTTTGATGGTTCTATTACATTGCAGTTAAGTTTGTTGCTCTGTTCGTTTGTGCCTTGCGCTTTGGACCGGTGTGCCATTAGCGCGGCGTGTTACTGTCCCCTTTTTGGGGCGTGACAAAATTTGTTTGAAATATTATTTTTGATCAAATCACCAATATTACTTCGTTGTTAATTTATTTTTTGGAAAAAGTAGGATAAATAGAATATAAGGAATTTGGGACATTTTATGTGTTTGCATAGGGAATGCTATTCTAATTTGTGAAATAATTGGTATTTTGATATTAATTTTAAGTATGTTTCACTTCTTTTTCTTGGTTTTGGGCCATTAAAAAAACTTTTTACTGACTATTAATAAGACGAGTACAGGATTCCAACATGTACCCATAATGTTTCTCTGAAATAAGCAACTAATATAGTAATAAGGCGTGTAAAAGATTTCGGCATGTACTCATATTGTTTCTCCGAATTAAGCCATTACGAATAAAGTTTTTAGTATATCAACAAGTTGAGAAGAAAATATTTGTAATACTTATAATTGATATCATACCACTTATTCCTTATTAGATTAATATTCCCAAATTGTGTGATATATGCATTTAGGTAGACTCCTAATGAACTATTTTCATGCGACCTTGTTGGGATAGTTGACTAACTTTGTAATATTTGTGATTTGAGAAGAAATTATGTTTTGAATGAATAAAACTCAATTATTGAGAATCTTTTGAGAATGGTCAATGCTTAGTAATTTGAAGTCTTGTGTAGTAAATGAATACATTTTGATCATGAAAATTTGAAAACTTGGATTGACTCATTGAAATATTTCGATTATCACATAATATTGGAGTGAGAGATATCTCATTCATTATTCATCAAGTGTTTTGTCAATTTGGTGTTGTTGTTTTGTTTATTTGTTAGTAAAGTTCTTTTTTTTTTTTTAATTTTTGATTTGTTCAGGACTAGCAAAACGTTAAGTTTGGCCGTGTGATAACTCGAGTAAACTAGAGTTATTTTACTCTAAATCATGGCATTTTGTTAGTCTAAATTTTGAATTTTGGTTGTTAATTGAGTGTTTAAGTTAATTTTTGTATTATGTATTTACATTTTACTATTAGTAAATATGATGAGTTTTTATTAGAATTTTAGTCAAATTAGTTACTTAATTAGTTTAATATTATTCAAGTCATAAATTGAAGGTTGGAAGTTGAAAGGAACAAAGTGCAAGGGCCAAAGTGTAAAATAAGAAGAACTGGAGATTTTTTGGAAATAGCATCCATGTGACGACATGAACCTACTTTTCTAAATTGCAACATAGAGACGAAAATTGGCTAATATATGTGTGAGCCATGTCGCAACATCAAATTGTCCAAATTGCGACATTGACTCACTTTTCTGCATTTTATTATTGGCATTTTATAATTTTGTAGCAGCTAACTCTCAACTTTTGCTTGTATAATATTCTAACTGTACTTTTGCTTGTATAATATTCTAACTGTTTAAGATACAAATAGTGTGTGTTAGTACACACATTAAGTAGTGTAGTTAGTAATTTTTTACATAGTAATAGTGTAGATAGTTTGAACCTCAAGTTTCCCTTAGTTTAATATAAAAGTTCTCTTTACTTTTTAATTTGGATCTTGTTCTTAATCCTTCGCAAGTTTAAATTCCGATTACATAGATTTAGTGGATTAATCATTAGGTAAAAGTAGATATAATTTTTACTTGCTTTATAGTTTAATTTCTTGAAAATCTCATTATTTTCATTTCAAGTTTTCTTAGAGTAATTAGGGTTTTGGATTCTTAATTTAGTGTTTTCTAGTTAAAAATTTTCAAATCATTGCATTAATTTCTGTCAATTTTTAGTGGGGTTTCTTTATTATTATCAAAAATCCAAAAATATTTAGATTTCAGGTTTATCTCTTTGCAAATCCTGGATTAGAAATGGCATTTTCTTGTTTTATAAGTTTTCTTAGTATTCTATTTAGTTAAATTAATTACTTACTCTTTAATTTTAATCTTATTTTAGTCAAATTAGAGTAGAATTAAGTGCTTTTGTTTACTTTCTTTCATTAGAATATGTTAATCAGTTTCTTAATTTTGTAGTTACTTAATGTTATTTACTTGGCTTAATATTTGGATTAGTATAATTTTGTTCTTGACTTGTTTACATGCATTATGGCTTTGATTAGATTAGAATCTTTCCTTTCAATTTGATTCGCCTAACTACACAAAAGTTCGTAAATCTTAGTAATTGTTTGCTAAACAATCTTTATGGGAACGATACCCACTTTTCCGATATTGCTAGTACCAACTCCGTATACTTGTGGAAGTAAGATAGAGTATAGTGTTTTGTGAGATATTATTATTACTTATTTGCATTAACTTGACAGGGCTTGACAGGTTTCAGAAACTAAATTGAAAGTTAATTTAAACAAAGAAAGTGGTTTGAAAAGTGAGTTGGGGTTTAGACTTGTTAATTTTCAATTTTGGTCAATTCATCAACATTAGTACGAGTCAAAGTAGAGGTTGATTCTTAATTTTAATCTAATCTTGATCCCTTGGCATTTAAATCCATGAATTCAACTAGTCCAGTTTGGGATCTTTCTTACACTAGAACAAGCCAAATCTGATCAATTACCGTATGGACTTCTAGGTGACCAACTAGGTGAATTAGTCTAGTTAAGATCAAATTCTAGCCCTAGTTCATTGTTAAATATGGTCTAAAATAGAAGTTCAACTTTTGTATCTTACCTCGATTTTAGCAAATAAGGAAGTGATCAATTCTCTTAAATACTAATTAGCTCATTAATTAAGCATTGTCATTCATCTAATTTCACCATTAACCAACAAGATAACCATCACCATCTGGGAATTAACGTCATCCAAACACCAACCCATAACTAATTAGTTCATATTTGAAAGCATTAATACTACAGAAAACACTTTTAAGAAAGACATTAAAGCTAAGAAAGCATTTGAAAGAAATCTAGTAAATGAAAGCATATATAGAAAGCATTTGAACAATACTTTAAACTAAAGTAAACTTGGAAATTAACATTAAACAAAGTTGAGTAAACAAAATTGGACACTTACAATATCAAAGTTTCAATCTTTAACATGGAAATCAACTTAAATTGAGAAGACATGTAAAAGGAAAACTATACTAGAAAATACATCCCCAAGTGGGGAGGCAAAAAAGAAAACTCTCTACTCTTCTAATTGCTATGAAAAATAGGCTAAGAATTCCTATACATAGTGATAGGTTGGAAGGGAAGTCGCAGCACAGCTCGATCTAGATTATATTGCCCTTCCAAAATAATTTGGAATGCGGCATAAATTTTTATGCATTGATTTCTATGGTCGTGGCCTGAGTTTATGAATGTATAAGGGTTTTTGAATTTTGGGGTCAAATATAGGAATTTTTGGCCTACGAATTTCTTGTTTCAACTAGTAATCAATTTCTAGCATGCTTTCACTGAATTTTTTTGATCTTTATGAGCTTGTTGGCTGCTTCTCGTGCAAACTCTAACTTGAACTTATACCTACAAAATCAATTAAATACTATAAATACTAAAATAAAGTTACAAATACTTATCGTAATGAAAAAACACATAATGCACATTAAAATCCTAAAAGATCACACACATGCACCTAGAACAAAAAGCGACCAAATAACATAAAATTGGGCAAACCGGGTAAATACCTTAGAAAATCACTAGTGTTTTAGATGTTAAAATAAATCTATTTCATAGAATTATAAATTGTGCATTAAGGAATAAAAATCAGTCAAAAACTATGCTTTTACGGTCAGTCGTGGTCAATCTCATTCAATGTCGAACTCTAGTAGCTCTACCAACCACTTGAGCATTCTTCACAACCCATATGGCTTTCCCAAAATGGTCAAGGAAAAGTTGGTATAAACCATGATTTTATGGCCTTGGAAGTATGGTCTCAACTTTTTGTTTGCCATCACAATTGAGAAGGCCATTTTTCAATTATCAGATAGTTCCATTTGGGTATTGAAAGACTTTGCTTACAAATAGATAGATCTTTGCACTCCATCAGATTCCAAAAACAAGACTGCATTAATCGCTTCCTCCGATGCCTAAAGTAGACATAAAGTGCATCACCAGCTTCGGAGCAAAAAATGTAGCAAATTGTTCAAATATTCCTTTAGTTGGTTGAATACTTGTTGGCATTGTCTAGTCCACTTGGAGCTGTTGACCTTCTTAAGAGTTTGAAAGAAGGGAAGTTCTCACAAGCAGAGGGGGAGATACATTCATGAAAAGCAAGAAGCCATGCCACGGGGGCCTTTCATTCATCTATTGAACATAATTGACATCTTGAACGAATCTATTTCATTGTAGCGCTTTGTGAATATCTAACTTTCCCTTCTTGTTGAAAGGGAGGATGCTTCTTATACATGTGGAGACCCGTACAAAATAAGCTGGCAGCATCAATCTAGCAGCATGGTCCAAAACAAGCCTTTGCTGATCCATGGGGTTTTTGTTTTGGTTTTGTCTTCATTATTGGCTACATGCTATAGGAGCTATGTGTACACAGCCGCGTTGAGCCACTATATACACAATTTGCAGCAACTCCCGATATAACAGTAAAAGCAAGACGTGTAGGTGGATCGACTCATCAATTCCCTACTTTCCTATTGGCTACCTGGTTATGACTTCACCCATAGAATCATCAACAATTTCATCGATATTTGTCATAGCTTTATTCAGCCAACTTTGAGAGGATTATATTCAGAGTTGTAATATTTTCTATTAACCTCTAAATGTCCTTTACCAAACCAAGAGACTTCATTTCAATTATTGCCTCGACTTTTTTGAATTAGCCCTCTCAATTCGTCTTTGCGAGACTATAAACACTGAGAATTTACCAAATGGAACCCCGAACGTGCTCTTTTGTGGGTTAAATATCATTTTCATGCTTTGAAGTGTCTTGAAGGTTTCACAGAGATTAGCCATAACATACCCATATGTTCAAGTTTTAATGACCATGTCATCGACATAAACCTCCATGTTTCGGCTAATCTGATTCTTTAACAATTTTTTACCATGCTCTGATATGTTGCCCCGAAATTCTTAAGGCCAAAAGATATTGTATGCTGGCAATAATTACCTTTATCTGTGCTGAGATAGTCTTGTCTTCATCCTCTTTGCTTAAGTAAATTTGATGATAACCTTTATAAGCATGTGAAATTGGATATTACAAAGCTGATAAGAGAATCAACAACTATGTCAATTTGAGGCAAATGTTAATTGTCCCTTGGATAGGCTTTACTAAAATTAGTGCAATTAACACACAGTCACCAGCTGTTCAGAATACTAATTTTTAGGATGATATTATTCATTTTGTCTTTTTTCTTTTAGGTTCTTGAATACTTTGTAAATATTGGATTACTTAGCTATACAGGGTAAAGAACCTCTGAGATAATTCAAGCAGTTAACAGTTTGTCTTTCTCAACCTCTATGACTAAGCTCCTTTCAAGTTCGAAGAGCCTTTTTCATTCCTTGATTAGCTTAAAGGCTGAGTCAATCCCCACTTTGTGTTCGACAATGTCCTTCGAGATTCCCGGCATGTCTTTAGTCAACCATTAAAAAATACTTTTTGGTTCATAGAAAAGCCTGATCATATCAACTTTGAGCTCATTTGGAAGAATGATGTAGATCCTTTGATCGGCACCCTAGAATCTTATTCCATTTTTCCTTTGCCTTTTCTATAAGGGGCCTCAATCAGAGGCATAGGCTCAACTTTCTCTGTAACCTCCTTTTCAATTTTCATGGTTTGAGTTTTTCTTTGAAGAGATATCATATAGCACTCTCTTTCTTCTTACTGATTTCCCCAAACATAAAAAAAAAATTGATGCCCAAATGAAAAATAGAGCAAAGGATCACAAAGACATATTGCGAAGGCCAACCAAGAATCATGTGGTAAGAAGAAGGTTTTTTGACAATAATGAAGTTTATCATCTTGGTTAGCTACAGGATGGATCCTCGAGCTACAAAGCAACAGAACAGTACCTTTAGGAATCATTGAATCCTTACTAAAACCAACTAATAGGGTTTAGACGAGATGACTTTGATTGTTGCTAATGCCCGTCTATTCCCACACATGCAAGTAGATGATATCAACCAAACTATAAGAGTTTACGAAGACTTTATGCACATGGTAGCCTCTGACCTTTACATGACTTGTAATCGGATCGGCATGTGTCATTCGACTCGACACATGGTCATCATTGGTGAAAAGATGTTCTCATGTTCATTGTGACCCTCTTACTTTGATTTTTCCTTTCGAGAACACAAAGAGTATTATGTCTTTTTTGGGCATTTCCAAAATCTTCTTTCCGTCTTATAATTTAACATTTATTACCCCAACCACGTCATCAATGTCGGTTAGGGGGCTCCTATTCTTGTTTTTTTTAGACTTCAGAATTGATACCAATTGTTGCCGAAGGTGTTTGGCATTCGGTACAAGTTGATAATATGGAGCCAATCTGCCAAAAATTGTTAAATGTTCTAAGGATGTACACTAATGGAGTTAGGCTTTTTATTTGATTCCTATAGAAGGAACCATTTGGTGAACAAATTAGACTAAAGAGAGAAAATAGAGAGAGCGAGTTTGTATTAATGAGTGTGTAATAGATAAATTTGGTAGGGATAAGCCTCTATTTGTAGATTTCAGACAAGGGATTAGTAGTCTTACCCACCGACCAAGCATAACTAATTACATTCTGCCCTTATTGAGCATAACACATGTCTTTAGCCTGTTGTTAGATTGATCCATGTATTGTCTTTTATCCATGCTCCATAAAAATCTCCCATATTCAATGTTTTCCCACACTCCCAAAACCTACTGTCACTATAAAATCCCCATAGAAGAAAATCCAACACAATCTTCAGCCTCTTTCTCTACAAAAAACTGCAAATTAGCAAATGTACGTAGTGCATTTCAAATAGCAAGCCTTCTAACACCCAATTCTAATAGCTTGGCTTCTTATTAGTAATTCCAACAGCAAGGCTTCAGTCTTGGTATCACAAGTAACAATGTATCTATTTAGTGGCTTATGATACTCAATTCCAATGGCGTACTGAAGAAATGAAGCCAATTTCTCACGAAATTCATGACAACAAATTATAATTTAGCTTCTTGGATTAATTAGCATGAAACCCTAATATAATATAAAAACACGGATCCAAAGACTACGGGGGTACTTGGTTGGAAGGAATGAGAATCAATAATCGGAATAAATCCGATATCAATGTGTTGGTTAATGGGTATAGGTATTGAGATTTTGAAATCATACCTAAAAAATCATCAACTCCCCACGCCCAAGTAAATTAAGGGGTTTTGAGATTGATCCAAATTTATGGGTAAAGAAAAAATCACAAAAATTCTTTCTCACCCTCTCCTCTTCCCTCCTCACATCTTACCACTACCATCGCACCATCTACCTCAACCCTTTTCATCTTTTCTATTCTTACATCCCTTCATCACCATCACGCCACCCATCTTTTCTTGTCCTTGAGCCATATTTTCCAGGCACGTGCCATTCGCCATATCCGTGAAACCATATTTCCACAAATACAGGGCATCAGTCATATATCAATAAATCTCAAAAATTAATAATGATAGCGGAAACATCAATTCATTAATGATAACCAAGATAGTGTGATACTTATTCAATTTAATAAATTCTAAAGTGCGAAACGACTAAATAATGTCAAAAGTACACATACCAACTTATTTCATTGTCCATTAATTGTATTAAAATTTGACCACTAAACAATCTTTACAATCTCCTTGTCAAAGTATGCCTAAGTTTCATTCTCTAAGATGACGTACTCGTACTCGTTGTCTGTACAAAAATATAGACTGACATGGGATGAGCAATAAGTAACCCAATAGATAGCATATACTTCCTGCTAGATCATGTATTTAAAATACATATACTTTTCGCAATCACGTCACACTATCACATGGCACATGTATTCTAGGAAAAATCACATTTCCAAAATCATATTTTTACATTTATAAAGTCATTATATAATGCTTTTCAAATATTCATTAATATACTATAATCATAAGTATATCATTTTTCATTGACAAATTCGATAATCATATTATGCATCAAGTAATTATTTTCATAATCATCAAATCATTGTTAAATCATGCATTTATTAAGATAGGCTCAAAACTAACCACGCTTTCATTGGCACTAAGTACTCAACCTAGTGATTGACCCCACTAGAAAAGGTTGTCAAGAGGTTTCCACAGAACCACTTGATGGTTTCTCTAATCATTATCATTACAATTATTATTATCATTATTGTAATCATGATCATTTTCATAATCATAATCATAATTAATCGGAGAGTTCACATCTAATAATATAGGACTATAATCCCTACCGGCTATCTCATTTACGTTTAGAGATTTTGTTCATTAATGTTTTATCCATACATTATACACATATCATACATATAAAATCATGCATGTATCACACTTTCTTTAACTTTAAAATCAAGCAAGTCAAATAGTTATACATCCATATTTTCATAGAAAAATAATTCTTTCGTCAAACACAGTTTTCTTAAAATGACTTTGAAATTCATGTGAGTTTATAAAGCAATTTTAAGAAATATCGAAGTTCATAAAATAATTTAGAAATTTCGAGGGTAAGCACCACCTACATCAAATGACCTCAATAACCGTGCTTAATCTTGACATTGATATTTCGTATAAAAAATCACGATATTCCATCATCAATAAATACTTAACAAACTCTAAACCCAACTCGCTATAGCCCTACTAAAAATTCCTAAGGACTATGATCGGTTTATAATTCTAAATATTTTCAAGATTCTTTAATGACATAAAAGTACGAGAAGTAATAATCCTTTAGTTTTCTCAAAAGTAATAATGTCATCTTTTATATTTGCCAAAATAATTTAATTAAGTTTTTACTGGGTTTAGTTAATTCAATTTCACAAATTAACTTTTGACTTACTAGTATAATTCTTTAGAAACTCTAGGGTCATTTTCAGAACTTTTAGAAAATTCTTATACTTTTCAATCACTATATAAAATAATTAAGGGCTTTATATAACTTTCGAAAAATATATGACGACATTCCTATAATTTATAAAACATTTTTGAGTTCTTAGCATGATTTCTTAAAACTTTTTTGCGCACTATACAATTTTTCATAAACTTCAAGGGGTCATAATATAATATCAAAGAATTCTGGACTAAGTTTGACCACTTAAAAAACATTCTGGATAAATCTATAATTCTTAAAAATTCAAAAGGAGTTGGTATGAGCCTTTTCAAAATTAGTTAGATCTTCATAAAAACTCTACAAAACAAGAGGGACTAAACTGTAAATATTATAAAATCATCACTAACATCATCGTCTTGAAACTGACGATGATTGCTGCTGCTAATCCTTTTGAATCTGTTAAATGGAATCTCCCATTATTTTTTTTTCCTATATTAATATTACTACTATATTAAAATTAGAAAATTTTCCAAAAATTTTGGGTATTATACATCTCCTCCGGCTTTCCCCATCCCAACTATCGTTTTCTTCCCTCCTTCATATCCCTTCTCCACTCATCTTCCACCACCTTCTCCTTGGCTCCCCGTCCCAACTTTCTTCCTCTTCTCTCCTATTACATCCTCCTCATCCATCCCGCCGCCTACATCTCTTTTTCTCACCCCAGGTTCTCTCTAGCTCTCTAATCGGAATTAAAGGATGAAATTCCATGAAGTTTAATGGTAGGTCTTCATGGATAAGTTCTTTTTTTTTTTTTCTTTTTTTAATTTCATTTCTTTAGACTTCTATTAGATGATGGAGCTATGGAAATTCCAATGGTTATCTTTGAGAGTCCATTCTGGTAGTGGCTGTAGATATGATCTAAAATTATAAATATTTATAATTTAATATGATACCCATTTCTAAGCAAGTCTTACTAAGCAATAGATGTTCCGGTTATTCCGTTGAATAAAACTCATACTAAATTTTGTATGTATAATTTTGATTACGATTCCAATTCCAAAGCACGAACAAGCATCCCCTAAGTATTACTATTACTCGCATCCCCTAAGTATTACTATTACTCTTTAATAGTGAAAGAGTAAATCCCCTTTGGTGCAAGTCTTTTCTTTTTCCACTAATGCCCTTGTGTATCATATACCTTTTTGAAAACCTCCCATAACTTCCCATATCTCCTAATTAGTTTGTATTTTTTATTTTTTGTTTTTTAGTCAATTTTAATTATAGATAGAATGTGCCAATAGACCTAGTTATATTTTGTGGTATGCATGCATAGGGAAAAGGAGTTGAGACTTGAGAATCAAGAGAATTATGGGGAAGGGAAAGTGGTGAGGGAAGATATTGATGGTCTATTATTGACTACACGGTGGGTTCTGGTTGGTGGGGATGAGGGAAGGAACTAATAATCGGGAAAGGAAGAAGGAAACAACAAAATTCGACAAGAAAAAAAAAGAATTAAAATATGGGATAAATTAATTATAGCCCTATTGTTTTTTGGTTTGCATTCAGGTTCTTGGTTGACTGGTCAACTATTAAATTTTGGATGGAACTAGATTGAGGGGTAAGATTGAATCAAAATTTAGTGTTTGAAGGGTTAAATTGAAATACATGCAACTTTGTGGGCTTAATTGACATTGGAAGCCCCTTTGGAGGGCCATTTTGATATTCACCATTTGCCTTTTCTTTTAAAGAAACCTGCATAAACCTCCAAATTAGGAAAAAGTGTAAACCTCCAAATTAAGCAATATTAATGAAAATACTTCCTTTGGACATTGACTTGTCCGATACACGTACATATAATGAAAAATGTCCAAATCTTACATTTTTCATATTTAATTCACAAGTCCAATTTTTGTGTATAGTTATTGACATACAAATATATCTATTAATTTAACTATTTTAGACCTTTTTGGTATGATCTCATGGTGTTAACATCCGATTCTAATAACCTTATGTCAATCCTATATAAAAATTGTGCTTTTGAAAACTATCTCAATCAGATTTGGATCCTCTTAATTTATTTCCCTCCATTATTTATTTATATCTAAATAATTAAAAGTTAAAAAAATAATATGAACATGTAGTTAGTTTTATATTACTGAGTAGATCATCATATCAAAAAATCAATATATTTGAAAAAAATTCATTGCTAAATTTATACGTCACATTTGAATAGTGCAAAAAATTTGAAATTTTAATGAAACATAAAATTGCTGAATCAAATGATAGAATATTATTATTTTCTTTTGATTTTTAGCAAGACATTTATATAAAACTAGTAGGAAAGGCACACTCCATAAATGTACAATTTAGAAAAAAAAAGAAAAGAAAATAATAGATAGTCAAAATATAGCAAAAAATTAAAAGTAATAATATAAGTAGAGAGTGAAAATAGGTGGACGGGAGTCATGGGAATGGAGTTATAGGTAGGTAGTTATTGGAAAGATAATAGATGGAGTGAGAGGATAAATTTAGCAAATTATAAAATGACGGATACCAAAACTTTCCCTCATACTTTATTTCTACTAGTAGGAAAGGTACACCATATGGGTGTTGGATTTCTTTTTAAACTTTTTTTTAAAAAATTAAAAAAAGTAGTGGAATTTTTTTTTAAAAAAAATAGAATAAATATAGATAGTGGGTGGGAAGCAAGTTATGAATAATTATATTTTGAAGTGAAATGTATAATGGGCAAATTAAAATATGGCTTAATTATATTTTGCCCCTATAAAAAGAGGCTAGTTACAAATTGCCCTCTATGTTTATTTTACCTACAAATAGCCCCGTGGTTTAATGAAATTAAAAATTTTATCTAAAAAAAGTAGTAAAATATCATTGTTGCCCTCAATATTTTTAGTTACACTTTGTGAATGTCTTTACTAAAATTTATATCTTAAATTTGAACAAATGATAACAAACTGATTTTTTATTCTAAGTTTTTTATTCTTTTTTTTTTTCTAGATAGCATGAGAGAGTGAGTTAGTTGATCAATTTAAATTTATTTAAAATATATAGTGATTAATCTTAAACTAGTGTATTTACTCAAATGATGTGATTTTTTAAATACAAAATGATGAATTAATTAGTAAAAAATAATAAAACCAAAATAATATGATTAAATAAATAAAATACATTATTCTAGGAATAAAGATAATATTGGCAGAATAAGTATGTGATGACATACTAAAAAAGGATGCGAAGAAGAAAACATAAAATAGTAAACTAATTCTTATAATTAATATTGAAGGGTAAAAAAAAGTTTCAACAAACATAAAATAGTAAACTAATACATATAATTAATATTGAAAGGTAAAAAAAAAAAATCAATAAACATAAAATAGTAAATTAATTTATATAATTAATATTGAAGGATAATTATTTTTTCCAATAATGGTGGATGAAAAATATCGTTATTTTTTAAATGACAAATTGCTTATAAATAAAATCAAATATCAAAGTGCAACTCATCATAATTTTATGTTGGTTAAGGTAATTAAAAGATTAAGGTAAATTATGACATTTACTATTCCCTTTAGATGAAAATTTCAACTTTATTTAAACATAGAAGGCAATAAGTAGATAAAATAAACTTAGGGGACAATTTGTAACTATCTCCAATTTACCGGGACAAACTGTAATTAAGCCTTAAAAGATGATAGACACCAAATTTTCCCTCTCCTATAGTATAGATATTAGATACTATATGTAAAGAAAATGTGCAGATTTTGGTATCTGTCACTCGATAAATTTCACATTTTACCTTTTATTAGAATTAATAATATTACATTTAACTACAACTAATAACTGCCTTATATAATTTTTTTTTTTTTTTTACCTATTTTTTAAAATTTTACGCACATATTGTTTGCTTCTACTAGTATAGTATGAAAAATTTCTAAAAATATGCTTGTTTTCAAAATTTGTTCTTTTTTTATGCCTATTTCAAATTGCAGTTCCGAACAAGTGGAACTCGCTAGAAATTTTTTTTTTTTTAAAAAAAAAAAAAAAATATTTTTAGAAGACCTCGCATTCGAGGTTTTCTTAATTTAAAAAAAAATTGACCTCGCATTCTCAGAATGTGGGTCAATTTGACTGACCACAAATTTCAGTATAACAAACAACATAACCACAAATTTCACCGCAATCAACAAAAACCAAACCTACAACATATATCCCGAGTCAAAGACCATTCTCTCTAAATATTAAAAAAAGAGAGGATATAATCAAACCAGCATATTAGTAAACTAAAATACAAAAACATAAAAAATATAAACTACCAACACAAAATATATTTATAAAACATTTACATTAACAAAATTAATTATTTAAACAAAATTAAAAAAATATATTAATTAAAATTATTGGACTCCAGAAAAAAATTAAATTTACCTGAAATATTTTGGTGGTGGGTGGCGGTGGTTGTGTTGGTTGTAGTGGTGGTGGTGGTGTGGTGGAATGGAGGTGGTGATTGTTGTAGAGGGGAGAAAAATAGATGGTGGTGGAACGGAGGAGGAGGAAGGAGGAGGAAGTTTTTTTTTTTTTAATTTGGGGATTTATCTTCTGCGAGGCCACGCCTGGCCTCGCAGAAGATAAAGGTCGACTGACCTCGTATTCGGAGAATGCTAGGTCAGTTAAATTGACCTCGCATAAATTGACCTCGCATTCTCCGAATGCGATGAAATTTTTTTTTATGCCGAATGCGAGTTCCACTGGTCCGGAACTACAATTTAGAATATGCATAAAAAAAGAATAATTTTGAAAACAAGTATATTTTTAGAAATTTCTCAGTATAGTATAGATATAGATAGATAGTAAAACTATGACCAATTTATATTTTTTAAATATTATTTCTAAGGGGTAATTGGAACGGAGAGAATCGTTGTCCCTCTCAACCACAACCGGTCTACTTCATGCTTTGGTGGGAAAAGCGCTGGGAGCCTCGTTAAATTCGGAAATTGACACATAAAAACAAGAAGAAGAACCCGTCGGTACTCGTAACTTTCTCCTTACAAAAAAATCCAAAAAAACGCGGACCTTATAAAACGAACAAGATGTTCAAATTCGATGTTCCATTTTCAGTGTCATAGCTATCTGCAATACGACGAAGAGAAAAAGCAAACCCTCTTGCTTCTATCTTTTCTCTTCTCTGTCTTTCTTTCCTCCACCGACCCTAATCAAATCCTCCTCTCTTTTATTCCCTCGTCCAAGCATCCCTTTATCCCTATTACTCTTTACTGCTAAAAAGGGTACCACAACCAAAACGGAAATTTTTTTGGTAAGTTTTCCATAATAATATTAGTAACAAAATATAGCCACTTCGTTTTTCTTTGGGTTATTTTTAGGTACTTTTGTGTTATAACTTAGAAGGATATAAACACAGACAAATTGGTTTTTCAGAGTTGTTACTGAACAACTGTTCTAGCCCTCTTTTCTGGCAAATTTTTATCTGTTATCGGGTATTATGTTGATTTTCTTTTGGGTAATTTCTTTGATTGACTGTAAGTTTGAAATATGAAATTTCCGCTAAAATGCTATGGTTTTTTTTTTTTGGTGATGATTGTGAGAGTTTAGGGAGTTATTGATCTATGTTTGAATTCGAAGTTGTATTTAATTTTGTAGGGGCTTATTTTTTCTTATATTTGTTTTGTTTATTTGTGCGAATTGTAGTCATTAAATTGATAGAAGTGTTAGATTTAATTATATTTCCTGCATCAAGACTCGTTCATTTTCGCGGGAATGTCCTAATTTTTTGTCAATCTGTATTGAAATTGGGGAGTCCAAGAAACAGCCAAACCATAAAGTTTCTTTTGCATGGGTGGATTTGAATTGTATTAAGGATTTGAAATGAATGAATTAGAAATGGTGGATTTGAAATAAGGTTGAATTCAGGTGAATTTGAAATCTACTCATTTAACTATTAAAATCCCACTCTCACTTGTTGGTTGATTTTAAATTCCCAACTAAATTCTAATCTGTTGTTTGGATAACCTAAGATGAATTTGAATTTCAAATCTAAGTCTACCCAAATCCCTCCACCCAAATGCAACCTAAGTTCTTTTGAGTCTTCACTGACTGGTTTGCTCCTGTAAAAGAAAGAAGCAGTCATTGCACATAATATTTTCTCAGTGTCAACCTGTATTTATATTATATGGATGAAGTTTACTTAGTTTTTTGATTTTCTATACACTGATGGAAGCAGAATTATTCACTTTTAGCTTTTCTTATTCTGAGGTGAATCTAATTTATGGAGATTCTTTGAATAAAATGGCTTTTAAACAATTTTTATGTACTTGTTATGCTGTTTGATTTGTTAAGTTCCCTTATTTTACCTCGTATGTTAGGTAGGGAGATCTGGTTGTAGTTAGTAGTTATATTGTTACTGCACGTGTTTATATTTAAATGATGCTCAGGGTTGCTGATTATGAAAATTGTGTACTTGTAGTGTTTATATTTAAATGATGCTCAGGGTTGCTGATAGACCATAAGTACCCTTTGAATAAAATGGCTTTTAAACAATTTTTATGTACTTGTTATGCTATTTGGTTTGTTAAGTTCCCTTATTTTACCTCATACATTAGGTATGGAGATCTGGCTGTAGTTGGTAGTTATATTGTTACTGCACGTGTTTATATTTAAATGGTGCTCAGGGTTGCTGATTGTGAAAATTGTGGGACAAAGATATGGAATTAAATGGGAAGGAAGATCTGAAGACAGCACTTTTGCAGAATCCAAATGGTATTGGAGTCCTTGTTTCTCAGACAAATCATGATGGAGATGAGGCGAAAATCAGGACACTTGTTTTCAAAGTAACCGGCATGACATGTTCATCTTGCGCGACAGCTGTGGAATCTGCACTTATGAAGCTCAATGGTGTCAAGATTGCTGAGGTTTCTCCACTTCAAGGCGTGGCTGTAGTGAAGTACAATCCAGAAATTATCACTGTGAGTTGAATAAAACAATGTGTCTCAATTTTCTGGCTTCGTGTTTATGGTTAATATTCAGGCATAACAAAGTGCCTGTCACGACTTTAACTGTCAAAATGTTTTGCATCAATTTAATCTTTCTTCGTGTGAAATTGTTGTAGCTTGGAGAATTGCAAATGCAATTTCTTTGACTGGTGCATATTCTAATGTAATGAAACCAAAATTCCACAAGCCTTCTCAAGAAATATATCTGCATTTGAATACATAATTCTTTCATGCATTCATGTCAACCTGTTTGTTCTTACACATATTTTAATGTGTAAGGTGATGTCCATGATATGAGATATACTGCGATCATAGAAGCTGTTGGTTTGGTTTCTTTTGATGATTATCTTTAGAAAGTTCAGGATGTGCCACAAGCAGAGCAATTCTGGAGCTAATTAAGAAGATCACTACTATGTCCATCCTTTGCTACCGCAGTTTTGAGTTGGAAAAGACATGATGCAATCGATTTGATTTACATTAATATGTTTATTATTTTCCTTCTTTTGAACAATTAGGTAAAAATGATCTCAATTTCAAAAGCTCTAAAGGAAGCAGCAGAAGAAACAGGTTTCCAAGTTGATGAGTTTCCGGAACAAGAAATTGCAGTATGCAGATTAAGGGTCAAGGGGATGGCATGCACAAGTTGTTCTGAGTCTGTTGAACGTGCACTTTTGATGGTTGATGGAGTGAAGAAAGCAGTGGTTGGTTTGGCTCTTGAAGAAGCAAAAGTTCACTATGATCCAAGCATTACAAATACTGACTGTATTACTGAAGCAATCGAAGATTCTGGCTTTGGAGCCAATCTTATAAGCTCGGGTACTGATGTGAATAAAGTGCATTTGCAACTAGAAGGGATCAATTCACAGGATGATCTTACTATCATTCGCTGCTCATTGGAGTCCTTGGAAGGGGTGAATCATGTTGAAATGGACGTCAAAGAACATAAAGTCACTGTCAGCTATGAACCAGATATCATTGGACCTAGATATCTTATACAGTCCATCGAAGAAGCTGGTAAAGGAGCGTGCTCTTATCAGGCAAGTTTGTACTTTACTCCACCAAGACCACAAGATGTGGAGAGAAGGCGTGAAGTTCAAATATACAGGAATCAGTTTCTATGGAGCTGTTTGTTTTCTTTTCCCATCTTCATTTCATCAATGGTACTCCCGATGCTTCCCCCTTATGGGAATTGGTTGGAGTATAAGGTCTTGAATATGCTGAATGTTGGATTACTTCTAAGATGGATCCTTTGCTCGCCAGTGCAATTTGTTATAGGGCAAAGGTATTAGTTTTTGTAGTTTTATCTCGTCAGATTATAGGTTGGGAAGAATTTATAAGCTCTATTGTCAAATTGTAGGTTCTATGCAGGATCATATCATGCACTCCGAAGGAAATCCACAAATATGGATGTTCTGGTTGCAGTGGGTACAAATGCTGCTTACTTTTATTCTATATACATTATGATAAAAGCATTGACATCAGAGTCATTTGAGGGTCAAGATTTCTTTGAGACCAGTGCCATGTTGATATCTTTTATTCTCTTGGGGAAGTTACTTGGAAGTCCTTGCCAAAGGAAAGACATCAGATGCTTTGGCAAAATTGACAGACCTTGCACCTGACATAGCTTGCCTTTTGACAATGGATGGTGATGGAAATGTTCTCTCAGATGTGGAAATTAGTACTCAGCTGATCCAAAGAAATGACATACTTAAGATTGTTCCAGGAGCAAAAGTTCCCGTAGATGGTACTGTTGTTGACGGTCAGAGTTTTGTGAATGAGAGTATGATCACTGGAGAAGCAAGCCCAGTTGCTAAAGGACCTGGTGATAAGGTATATACTATTATTCTGTAGTGGATGTTGTTTCTTCTGATATTTAAGTACATCATTCACAGCAGGTTAGTTTTCTATCTATGCAGATAATTGCTGGGACTGTAAATGAGAATGGCTGTGTTGTCATTAGAGCTACACATGTTGGTTCAGAGACAGCACTTTCACAAATTGTTCAATTGGTTGAAGCTGCTCAGCTTGCCAGAGCTCCTGTGCAGAAGCTACCTTTGCTGACCAGATATCAAGGTTTTTTGTTCCAACAGTGAGTTTTACTTTTACAGAAACCATGCAATGGCTCGACTCTGTTCTTTTCCCCTCTCTCTCTCTGTGTGTGTGTGTGTGTGTGTGTCTTGGTTTTCTGTTCTTATTATTTTTATTCCCTCGAAACTGGAATACCAGTGTAATGTGTTTGAACTGTTGCTGACACTTGGAAGGTTGGATAACTTTGCATTTGTAATGGAGGGTTAAAAATACTGTTACTAGACGTGGAAAGGATTAATATTCCTACTTTAGTAATGCAAGAGCATTTTTGGTGTAATTTTGAATTTTGGTGTAATTTTTGTGACCTTCCACTCCCAATTAACTTCCTTCAATTCACTCCAAAATTGCACACGCATCCCTAATTTAAAGTAGTTATTTTAGTTTTGGTCTTTTTTAGAAAATGTTGATGCAATTTTGCACACACATTAGGTGTGCCCATAGAACTAGTTTCATATAATGATACAATTGACTCATAATAGCCGGCTGTTGCAAAATGAAAGTTTTAATTTTCTTTGGCTAAGACTAAAATTATAAGCACTTTCCTTTGATGGATAATTTTAACAATACATATTACTCTTTTTTAATACTTGGTGCTCTCAAATGTAGTGAACCAATGTTTTCCTACTTTTTCATCTAGCATAAATCAACACCACATGTTAACAAGTTTCCTACTTTTTCATCTATCTTATATCAGTCAACATTGGAGCTCCACATGTTAACAACTTTTCTCTTAAGCGAACATGTTTCAAATCTTCATTAACCGCTGTGCCTAGTCAAGTTAGGACATATATTTTAAAATTGAGAGACTCTGAGTTTGATTTATCTTGTCTCTCCTCTTTCACTCACTTTTTTCATTTTTCTTAAAATGGTGGGTAGCTGGAATTCTTCAGGTCAATTGTTTGGTTGGTCTGCAGCTACTAAGGTTTACTAAAATAATCTGTTTGCTTTTCTCAAATATTTCTTTTTTGATGTAAATCCCAAGAATTTTATATCTGCTTTTTGATGATTATGGTGGTTTACTTGTCAAAAGTAGTACATGATTGAACTGGATATTGGATTGTTACAGAAGTACAAGGTAGAAAGGAGTACCTAACATAAATAAATAAATAAATAAAGAAGATAGTTGACTAGGATTTTTTCGACAGCCAAGAAAAAGTGTGTGCAACAGGAGCAACCTATTTGGTGTAGATTCTTTTTTTTTCTTTTTTTCTCCCTTCCAGATTAGCGTTGGCAAACTGTTGTTAACAATATAAGAAGTTAAGAAGCAATTTCTCTGGAATTTAATCTGCAAAATAATCTACTGAATCAATCACTTTGCTCTCTTTCTTTTCTGTTTTTATTGGTTCTTCAGAATTTCAGATTTTTCTAATGTCACACACACGATAGAGTTCCATTTCAACTAGTCTCCCCAAAAAAAAAAAAAAAAAAATAACTGCAGAAACATCAATTATGAAGAGCAAGGTAATTGTCTGTTGGGTGATAAGTATTGCATTTGGAGCTAACTTAAATAAAAAGTATTGTCATCATTCACCTTCCATGTCAATAATGCAGGAGAGCTAAATTGTTTTGGATAGAATCTTTGAATGTATTATCAACCTCTTGATTTTCATTCTAAATGTATCATTGCAACGGATTTCTTGGTGTGATCTAATAATTTGTGTTTCGGTTATTATTTCCTTAAGCTTCAATCCAAACAGAGGAATACATACTATACAGGTCCATGAGACTGCTGTCAGAACATATGAATACTTGTTTTAGGTGAAGCGTGAAAATAGTTAACTGGAAAAATTATCTATCAAAAAATAAAGAAGCACTTCTGAAGACTGTTATTAGCTATCGTCTGAGCAAATAGAAGGCATTGTTGGCACTAATTTCAGAGTATGAGACTATCCGGAACACAAGACTAGACTCTAGACCTTTTCCAATATGCTTGGATTGCTTGGAAGATAGAGGACTTCATCAAAGCACACTAAAGGGTCTCTTTATTTACTTCTACAAACAGTCCTTTCATTTAAGATGTTGACCTTGCAAGAACTGATAAGGACACAAGTCAAGTGATTACTAGACTCGCAAACATTTAGGTATAGACTGTCTTTTAAATGGATTGTAAAAGTGGCTAATAAATTCATGTGTCGTATCAGATTTTAGTTCCTAAAGGAAATGGTGACAAGGTAAATTTAAAGTCATCTACTTCTGAAAGTTAACAACAAATGTCTAGTTTTGCTGAAGGTGTTAACTTATATATGAGATTTAACTGTTGGAGGAACCGTCTTCATTTATTGGCTGTACAAAAAGTTGAGATGGAGAATCCAGTTTCTATGACCATGGTCACGGTACTTGGATGTATCTTTGTTAAGTGAGAAGGGATACTAAGCTAATTTTTTTTTTGTTCTTTTCTTTGGGGGTACAATTGAGTTTTATCTTCTGACAAGTTGCTCATATTGCTGAATGGCAGGTTATTGTGGCTGCATTTACTACTACGCTTGGATGGTTTATTGCTGGAGAAGCTTAATATTGTTTATCCTAAGTGGTGGATGCCAAAAGCTATGGATGCATTTGAGCTTGCATTGCAGTTCGGTATTTCAGTTTTAGTGGTAGCTTGTCCTTGTGCTCTGGGATTAGCAACTCCTACTGCAGTAATGGTGGCCACTGGAAAGGGTGCTTCACAAGGTGTGCTCATTAAGGGAGGGGATGCTCTTGAAAAGGCACATAAGGTATGATCCTACTGAAGTGTACAATTATATATCACAGGGCTTCATTGGCATGACTTGCTTTGCTTATTTACTGAACTAAGTCAAGCTTCCCCAAGAAAGAGGGTCCCGAAAACGGCAAATTTGAATTTCATGCAGCTTGACAAAGTAGAATAACAAGATTGATTTATGGTGCAGTCTGATGCAGGTTCTGTTTTTTCGGACCAAAGTTAAGGTAGTTCAGTACCTATGTAGTGTATTTCTAGGGCTTTAAAGCTTTAGGTAATTGCTACAGGGCTTGTTGGATTCTCTCAAGTGTTAGGCCCAAATTAAAATAAATAGAACAATATCACAAAATATTGCTCCCATATTAACCCAAATATTATGATTACAAACGTGGAACACTAGAACTAATTATACAATAAAATTTACAATTGCACAAGACTACTAAAGCTTGAACTATGAGAAGACGACTTACCTTGGCTAATGATGTGAAGTCCTATGCAAATTTTTAGTAGTACTAGGTTGGTTGGTACACTAAAGTATTGGACAAATTTTGGTTGCATAGAGTTTTCTAGAAGGCTAAAGAAAATGCATCATTTCTAGGCTTTTCTAGGAGAGTAGCTTGACTTAAGAAGGCCAACCCGCTGACACGTGGTCGAAAATCACGTCCTTTGTTGTCTCCACATAAGCTTACTGGACATATATATGGTGACTCTAGTCGCTGCCTTTCCATGATTGGTTCACCTATGATTTTCAAATTGCGAGATACTCTTTTCATCTGGTTCGAACAACATTTCATTGCTCAATCTTGCTATTGTCATCAATGGTGACATCTGCTTCAGGTGCCATAACAAAGGATATTACCGGCTCTTTTCTGGTACTTCCACAATCAACTTCGTCATGGGTAGCGAGCTCATGATCTTTCGATTGGCTTTCTCCTCTTGACTTTGCCATTAATTCTCGAGTCTGGTAATCATCCAGAGTTAAATCTTCTTCTTAGTTGGATCTATGCTAAATCATACACGATATGACTCAATAATTTTCTTGAGCTGTATTGGACTTTTCCTCTGGTTCTTTAGTTATGCACAAGCTTCAAAGTGCCACCTATTTTCACTTTGGTCGTCATCCCAATACCAAGTTTGCTGATTATTCGTCCATAATTGTGTACCAATCCTCCTCTACTTTTTCCATTGTAGTAAATGCTTCAACATCCCGTTCTTTCTTCAATGTAGGAGAAAATTGGTTCCCGCAATCTTCCTCTAGTACAAATGAAGCTGAAAGTCTCATTCTTCTTCATATTTCTTAGATGTTGCCACGTTGCCTTCTCGCTTATGAAGACCAGCAATCTCGTGCAAAGTGTCCTTTCTTTCCACAATTGAAGCATCCATCACTTCCTCTTCGATCTTTCATGTTGTAGTCTTCATCATCTTGAACTTGATGTGAGCTTTTCCATTGCATCCTCGCAGCTCTTCTATTATATCCTCCCTTATTAGCAAAGAGAGCTTTGTCCTCCTCTTTAATTGAGACTTTGGACATTTATCATTCATAGTTCTTCTTTCATCAATAAATTCTCCAACTCCTCTAGAGTTGGTTGATAATTCTGAGGCCATGGATGATAATTCTTCTCATTCTTGCCTAATTAATCTCATTATTTGTATTTAACTTCGAAATGTTTCAAGGATTATACTTTTGAAAAGTGTTGACTTACAATGAGATTATGCCGTGAGATGGAGAAAAGCCCATTCTCGAGTCGTTGGAGTTTTGCTTCGTTCTTTTTGGCGAATGTAGATGCCTGTCCGATGCTTCCTTAGGTGTTTTCTCTGACTTGATCTAGTTGCAATTTCCATCGTCCTCCATTGCAATTGTCAATGTACACATAGCATTTCCACACTTTAAAATTCCACTCCTATAAGGCGTTAAGATATCTTGGTGGTGTAGTTTTGTTACCACCAACAAGGTCCCACAAGCCTTGACAAATGAGAGACTATCTTATTTGGGTACTCCAATTACTGAAGTTTCGTTGTTGAGCTTCTCAACAACGCTGATTGACGTGGCAAAATCTACCATCTTTTCTTCGTGTACCTTGCAGTAACCATGTAAATATGGATTCCAAATGAACGAATTCAAATTTGAAAAGGATCTTTTTGATTCTCAAAGAATGAGGGGCAAAGATCTCTTGTTCTTATTATAAGATCGTGATTGGATCCATACACGTTTGTTAAAGAGAATAACCTTCTCCTTTATGAAAAATCAAAACTGGAAAGTGTTCAATTGGAACATGAAAATGTGACTAAATTGGTCCTAGTTACTCCAGTCTTCGGGACGGAGTGGAAGAAGAGAGGAGATTGCACTCGAACGCAGAAAAGGGTCCCAGATCACTAGATTTCACGATCCCGGACTGTGTCACAACCAGATTTTTCTCGTATCTCGTTTAGCGGTCAGTTGTTACACTAAAGAATTGGACAAATTTGGCTGCCTAATTTTCCTAGAAAATGCATCATTTCTAGGCTTTTCTAGAGAGAGAAGAGATGGTGACTCTGTTAACAGGGCTGAGACTTTCAGGCTTCAACAGAGTGATTTGGAATAAGTTAAGTGGAAGAGTTATATATGATTCTGTTTAGCTTTAGGCAGAAACAAGCTTTTAGAAGAGTAGTACATAAAATAATTAGGAGAAATAAGCAGTGGAAATGATGTAGGGAAGTAGAAGGGAAAAAAAAAGATTAGGACATTGAAAACAAGAAGAGAGAGTTGAGAGATCTTAGGCACCATGTCTAAGAGACGGGTTTCACTCAGAAAGGGTTCTTTGTTACTTGAGATGATACATAACCCTTTATTGGACTAATGACCTTGGTAATACCGAGAGTACTCATTATCCAAGTGCACTTAATTGCCAAGTTTTGACAACATTGATTGTACATGTCTGTTCATCAATGCTCTATATATTAGCTGATGCGTGCTAGTTACGCTCACTAGTCAAACAAGTAATAAAGTGATAGAGTAGAGTATCGTTTACACGAGGAAGAGTGAAGGATTCACAAATAATTACAACTCAACTACAAGCGTTATCTGAGCAATCAGGATAAGGAGTGAATTACCTAAACAAACTAAACTAAAGACTAAAACAGTTAAATAAATGAAAACATGAAGACAAGAAAACAAGAAACTTGCTAGCGTATTGATTTCACCTAACTAACATAAGCTTGGGTCTTAAATGAAACAATGCAGAATTCCTTAATTTGTATTAGACTTTCTCAATCTAATAACTATTCCATTTAGATTTAGTTTGGAAGAAATATTTTCAAAATTAATCTAGGTAAATAAAATTAGAACATTAGGATCTTTGGAACCCCAGGCCCTGTTAGTGCATTCTAAATAGACCACACAATTCATTCATGATCAAACCTTTGTTATGAACATAAACAAATCATGGCATACATTATTATCAACTAATATTTAAATATCAATTTCAAAACATGATTGAGGATCAAGTTACATAGAGAAAAAGTATTAACAACAATAACATACTCTTACGGACAAATAATATGAAAAGATTGAATCATTATTTAATTAGAGTACTCTTAGGTTATGTAGTTGGGTTATATCAAACCCTACCATAGAACTAGTACATCGAAATAAAAGACATAGATAAAAGAAAGCAAACGCTAAAAGTCATGAAGAATCGGAGAAGAGATAAGGATACGTTGCTTTGAGCCTCCATCCGGATGAGCACGCAGTCTCTTGACAATCCTCCAAGATCTTCTAGAGTTGTAAACCTAATTAATAGAATTTAAGCTAATCTACCCTACCCTACTCCTAGAATATGGTATTACCTACTCTACTACATGTTAAAATGGGTCAACCTTAAGTGTTCTATTTATAGTTACGAGGTGACTTGGAGTGTAAGGTAGGGTTCCTGGCCAAGTTAGGTTGATATGGACCCAAAACCAGCCTCAAGAGTTGCAAGAGTTGTAAAAATCGCAAAGTCAGCCCTTCAGCAAATAGCCGTAACGCCGCGGCGCTTGCTTTTTCCTTGATCAGAGCATCGCGACACTCTGCTTCCGGATTCTCTGAATTTAGACACTCATTCCTTTGTATTTTGGATCGCCTTGGTGCTGGAGCTACAAAATCACTCCTTAATCTTGTCTTTGCTCCGTGTTTTTTTCGCATGTTTCAGCTCCAGACCTTCCCCCTACCTATAAAACACACAAACAACACATAAACACAATAAGAACACAAAAATAAAAGCTAGCACATAAAAATTATGACAATATGCATAAAATCCTAAGACATACTTGAATCCTAACCAAAATCCAGACCGAAATAAATGGAAAATAACTCTATAAATCATTAGCATTGGTTACAAGATAGAAATGAAGTACATTACTACTGTGGGAGCCCTTTAGTGAAACCTATACTCTTACCCTTTTAGCATGAAATATACCGAAAACAGGAAAATAATACTAGTGACAGAATTCTAGATCATGGTTGAATAGGAACATAGCCCAATTACCATAATTTCTTTGGAACTCAAGTTTGCAGTTCTCTTGTTATATTTTTGAGATCTTGGCATATTTTTATTTGCAACAGAGTTATGTATCCATGTAGTGGCTGCAAATGTTTGTGAGTTCTATCATTTTCTCGGGCATTAGTAGTTGCAAGGAAGTTGTGTTTTTTCCTTTTTTCTTTTTGGAATGTTTCTTCCTTTCCTGAAGTTCTATGATGGTCCTTATGTATATATCCTCTATTATATGAGTAATCCATTAACTATTTAAGTCAATCTAATCAAAAAGAGTCTTGGAAAACTTTAACTTTCTCGTTCAGTTATTTTACCAAATAATTTGATTGGGATGGCTTCATTGTACTTTATATGCCACAATAGCAATATTTGTGCACTCTACATGCTTGTGAATTGTTCCCCTAAACTTTCTGGACACCATGAATAAGTGACCTTCTTTTTTGCCAGTTTTTCCTCTTTAGAAGTTCTGTAATTGCCCTTAGTTATTTGTTCTTTATGACATTGTTCTTTGCATCTACGATTCTATGGGTTTATTTCTGCCATATTCTGTGGTTGTTCTTCTGCCATCATGAATTTCAACATTTTCTTCTTTTTTTCTTTTTTGTAAATTAACCAGTAAGATTTTTGCTTTTTACTTGTAATAGTGTCATATTTTCATTCTGCAGGTCAAGATTGCTGTTTTCGATAAAACTGGCACATTAACTATTGGAAAACCTGCTGTAGTAAGTGCTGTGCTCTTTTCCAACATTTCTATGGAAGAGTTCTGCAATATGACAATTTCTGCTGAGGTGAGGTTATATTTTTTCATCATGCATGCCACATAAGAAATTCAAAATCATGCTGGGAGGATTTATTTGATTTGCTAGAACTGACACAGAAGAATGCTTTTATCATAGAAACTTGTAATGTGTTGCTGTGTTGTGTAACTGTGTTATATAATCAGTTCTAAAAATCATCTGCAGTCCAACAGTGAGCACCCTATTGGTAAAGCAGTGGTGGAGCATGCTAAGAAGTTTTGCCTGAACTTTGGAAACCAAAAGGAGCATTTTACAGAGGTAAAGGACTTTGAGGTTCACACAGGAGCTGGGGTGAGCGGGAAAGTTCGAGACAGAACTATTTTAGTTGGGAACAAGAGACTCATGAGGGTTTTTAACGTTTCTCTTGGACATGACGTTGAGTCTTATATTTCAGAAAATGAGAAGCTTGCTCGTAGTTGTGTGATAGTGGCCATCGATGGTACAGTTGCAGGAGCTTTTGCTGTCACTGATCCGGTAAAACCAGAGGCTGCACGTGTTGTATCTTTTCTCCACTCAATGAATATCTCAAGTGTTATGGTCACTGGTGATAATTGGGCGACAGCAGCTGCAATAATGTGGGAAAGAGGTTGGAATTCAAGAGGTGTTTGCTGAGACAGACCCCAGAGGAAAAGCAGATAAGATTAAAGAATTGCAGGTACGTGAGTAGTGAATTAGTCAGAATTAATCAGGTTGGTTATAATTGAGTAATAAACAATAAGTTCATGTCATAGTTCTTAAAATATCCAAGCACAACTTGAAGAGACCTCTAGTGGCCTAAACAAGGAAAGCAGTAAATTGACAATATAAATTAACTTAAAACAGGAACCAGGGTTCGGATTGGCTGGTGATTTCTTTATACAAGTGTTAAATTTGTTATGCTGTTATTTAGAGCTTTCAGTAGGCGAGTTTTTGAAATTTCACAGATATCTTAAAGAAGAAAACTTTCAACTTGAATTTTTAGTTGAATTGGAAATTGAGGGAGGGAGAAAAGTACTTTGATTCATGATCAAGAGAATAGATTCTCTCTCTTTATAATATCCTACAGCTGGATTTTGGTAGGACCCAATCTAAGTCAATGTTAGTTTTTTAAGATAAGCCAAGAGGAAACCTTGATTAAGGGGTAACTAAGGACATGGCAATATAGTCCTAAAACAAATTATAAAATATGCTGCTACAATAACCCTTGAACTTGCCAGGGCTTGGTAACTTTTAACCTACAATACAGTGTGTCTGTGGAGTCTAGTTTTGACTGATGTGCTCTTTATAAAAATAAACACCCGATTCAATTGTCGGCATAAATTGCATCAACTCATTTTGGTCCTAATCTTTGGAACATAGCTTTCAATAATTATGTCCTAGATGCAAAGGTACCAATTTCTGTTATCACCACTGATTTTGCAAGGCAAGATGTTGGTAAAACACTGTAAATAGGACAATGTTTGCCAATTATAGTCGTCAGAAAGAAAAAATGGATGAGAATGCTAGAACTGTTGGTAGTGTTGAGAATTGCATGTTAAGGAACACAGACATTCCTTCGGAATTGTTGCCATGTACATTGGTAGCTGGATCAAAAACAAGTTGGAAGCTTTTTCTAGCAAGAAAAACATTGAGTTACAAATTCATTTAATATTTAGCCTTCATAGGGACCTGGATCCACACAAACAAGTATGAACTTTCTGTTGGTAAGCAAAACATTTGATTACAAGAATTTATTTTGACATCTGGATAATTCAACCTTGAAGCAGTTGAAGGGTATGACTGTTGCAATGGTTGGAGATGGGATTAACGATTCACCAGCACTGGTTGCAGCTGATGTTGGCATGGCAATTGGTACTGGCACTGATGTAGCTATTGAAGCAGCTGACTTAGTTCTTATCAAGAGTAACCTGGAAGATGTTGTTACTGCAATAGATCTCTCAAGAAAGACAATGCTGCGTATTCGATTCAACTATGCTTGGGCCCTTGGGTACAATGTCCTTGCCTTGCCTATTGCTGCTGGAATCTTGTTCCCATTCACAGGTATTAGGGTACCACCTTGGCTCGCTGGTGCTTGCATGGCTGCTTCATCTGTTAGTGTGGTTTGTTGTTCCATCACTACTCCTGCAATCTTACAAGAAACCTCTGAAGTTTCAAGCTGTATAAGGCCTACTTAGCAGGATTAATTTAGCCGAACTGTTCATCGGTGGTAGATGTTGGTGATATCCATAGTACATCTGTTAACTAGTAGTAACACAAGATTTTGAGTCTTCATCCAGATATGATGAAAGGAACGATTATTTACGTTGAAAGATTGGCCCTCTTCTACTCATGTAACAGATTATTTTGAAAAAAAAATCTAATTTCAGATTCACATGTCTTCTGAAGCTAGCAAAGAATAGGATTTCAGACCATATTTTCCAATAAAATCTACTCTTTATTACAAGAATGGGCTGGGTCTCTGGGGACCCAGGTATGGAGTGAATTACAGATGTTTCTTCTAAAGGATGATCTTCCATAAAAGTTTTTAAAAAATATTTGAACTAAGTATATTAGACCACTGTCCTTGAATTAGTGCTCTTATTTAATTTGGTCGTGAGTAAAGTTTGATGAGTTTATAGAGTTACATCTCAATCCCTTAAGTGTGTTATGCTTCAATAGCTAATTTCCTGTTTTTGTTTGGGGGGAAGCAGCGGTAGTATTTAGTTGAGTTTCGGAGATATTACTTGGGTAGATATGCATGTCATCGGATCAATTGGATGTGTACTTCTCACATTCTTTCCTTTCTTATGAATTAAGATTGGACAATGATATTGCCACAGCTAAATCCTTAATGCCACAGCAAAAGCTACCTTAAATGACATTAATACCCTTACAAACTCATCAAAATGACTTACCCAATTTTTTTCCTTGTCAACATCCTCATCCTTTCTCACAATTTCACTTCTCCTTCTCCATCCTTCGTTAGTTGTTGCTCCATTCTTGTGGGTCTCCTACTCTCCATCTATCTTGTCCATCTCATTTTTCTCACCTAATCCCTTCCTTTTCTCCCTTCATTTCTCACCCCGCCTAATCCATCTCCATATTCCCTTTCATTTCTCTCCGCAATAACTATATCTTACTCTTATTAGAATAGTATCACTAATTATATACTATTGCCTGCATCAATCATCAATACTCTTACTCTGTTTCTAATTTATTCCAAGAATTCCCTTTGGTTTCAAGAAGCAACATAGCCTATTAGGTGGGTTGAGAAATTCCGTCTAATTAGGTGGGGTGAGAAAATTCTAAAAGAAAATTTAAAGTAATCAAGAGAAACGAAGAATATGGAAGTAAGAAAAAAATAAGGTGTAGGGAGGATGGGGTAGGATTACGAGGCTGTTTTGGGGAGGGGTTAATTTATAGGGTTGGGGAGAGATGGGTTTGTGGGATGCAGAGGAACTGGAGAGAGGAAGCGGGATGGCTGGGGAGGGGCTGCGGGAGCTGGAGGAGAAGGGTGGGTTGTGGGCTGTTTGGATGACTTTCGTAAAAGGGTAAATTTATAAATTTACTTACATTTTGCTGTGGCAATATCATTGCCCATTAAGATTGCATTTGCTTTTTCTATTTTTCTTTGTCGGTCAAATTCCCGACTCCCCCTCTAGCACTGTAGTTGTAGCACAAATGGTGTCCTTTTCCTGTCAGCAATAGCTATAATTTCATTTCAACAGCTTTTCCTATTATTGTTAGTTTAGTTTGCAAAATTTATAAGATAGTCACTGAATTTCATTGTACTTGTAAATTGATTGTATAGTTTGTTTAATTTTGATGAAAGCTTTGTGAACAACCATTATCAGGATTTTTGTTTTTGGTTTTGTTTTTTTTTGTGTTAAAATCTTTCATTTTTAGTTATGTTCTTTTTCTTCATATTTGTCCAAAATTTTTGTAAACCTGTTTTTTTAATTTTTGTTTTCTTAGTTTAATTGATTAAGTTAAGTCTTGCAAATTAACTGAGTTGAATGTAAATGAACATTCAGGAGATGTAGATAGTAGTAGTTGAGGCAGTTTCCTTGGTTTATTAACATATAGTATAAAAAGCCACTAGGTGTTTTGAGTTTGGTAGTCCTATCAAGTGCTGTTCACGTGATTTCTGCCAGGGTATTTTCAATGTAATTATAGAGACTTTTGAGCATTATTTAGTTTCAGCTATTATTCGTTGGTTTTAGAATCTCTCCTCCCATCACTCGTCAGCCGACCTTCCTCTCAACCTTACCTTTTGCTTTCCTTATTTTCTGCAAACTCTCTCTCCTTCCCTTACGTCTCCTACACTCCTTCTCCTTTCTCTCTTCTCTCTTCTCTGCTTTCTTATCCCTTCTGTTTTCTCCATCTACAACCAAACACAGTTTCAGATCTTTTCCCTCCCCGTTTCAGATCTGCTCATTCTTATACTGGTTTGTTTTTTCTTTTACTTTTTTTGGTTTTTTTTTTTTAAAAATAAAAATCAGAGTCTAATATTGTGGATCGGAGGCCATTTGTGATGGATCCTCAGAGGTAATTTGTTTTTTCCTTCTTCTTTACCTATTTAATTTTAGGCATTTTTTGCTTTCCACTTTTATTTTTTGTAAATTTTCGGAGTTTCTTCCTCCAATATAATTTTCTCTTACCAAATTTTTTTTCTCTCTTATTTAACTTATTTATTTATGTTGATATTTTTACAGAATCAAGGATGAAGAACTCTAGGATCACAGATCTGGTAAATCTTTTTTTTTTTCTTAATAATTTGGGTTAAGTTTTTAATGTAACTTTTCTAATTTTTTTCTATTTCCTTTTTGCCCTCCTGATTCTTTTCCAGATCCATTCCAGATCTGTGGATAATTATTGCTAAATTTTTTTTCTTTCTCGGTAATATTTTGGATTAATTTTTTATGAAATTTTTTTTCTGTTTTTTCTTCTATTTCTTCTCCAGACCCGTGTTTTTTTTTTTTCCTTTCATTCCTAGTAATATTTTGGGTTAATATTTTCATGGAATTTTTCTGATTTTTTTCTTTCTAGATTTACCAGTATTATCATATTTAACTGATCCATGCTTTTACTTTTGAAATATTACAAAACCTCAAAAGAAGGTTATTGATTTTTTCTCCAAAAATTTGTCTTCTTTTTTCTTAAGTAATAGAAGGTTTATTGAATGGAAGAAAAAACCTAACATCGCTAGAAGAAGGATTTTGAAGAATAGATAGAGATTGTTAAGAAAAAAAACTACTTTTTCTATTTTTCTAATTTTTTCCCTGTTACCTTTTTCTCTTGATCCGTGGGTAAATATATAAAGATTACACTGGTAAATCTTTTTTTTTTCTCGAGAATATTTTGGGATTTTTTTTTTTTTTTTTTTAGAATTTTTACACATTTTTTTCTTCTATTTCTTTTCCAGAGCCGTGGGTCTTACCGGTAATTTTGTCCTTTCATTCTTGAGTTAATATTTTTATGGATTTTTTCTTGATTTTTTTTCTTATGTTTTCTTTGGATAAGTGATTTACCAGTAATATGAAATAATTGACTGATGAGTGCTTTTATTTTTGAAATATTACTTGACTTTTGGATCATATGTATTAATATTAATGGATCATTAATTGGAAAATCACTTTGAATAAAAAATTGGAAAATTTTCAAGTTAGATAACCAAATCTTGGTATTTAGTTCAGTTTTTTTATTTTTTATTTTTTTCATATTGATGGTTTTATTTATTAATTAATATGTACCAGTGGTTTTTTGGTCAACATTGTATTCTTAAATATATTCTTAGATTATTTTTTTTTAGAAGTTTTTCAATATTTTTTTATTTTTTATTTTTTTTATGTTTTAGATGTATATTTATTGAGTTATGTAGATGATAGGTCTTGAAATAGAATCAATAGATGGAGCATGTAATTAAGAGAATAAGACGGGTTTTTTGTTTTGTGAAGTCCTGGATAATCTTTTGGGTAAGTGTCGATAGCTTTTGGAGAAAAAACTAGACATATCTCTTTTTAAAAGAATGATATGAAGAGCCACTAGCATAATCACACTAATACTAGCTAAGATGTTGAAAATTTTCCACTTATCTCTCTTTATATATATGATTTTTTATTTTAATTTGTGTTCATAAATAGTAGAGATTGGTTTTATATTCAGATGGTGTGATGTCTAGGTCATCAAGATTTTTTCTCCCTTTCCTGATCTTACTTCTCTCCCTTCGACGACATAAATGTCATCTTTTATCTTCTTCGAAAACAATAGAGTATGGTTGTCAAATAATTTTTAGTTCGTGATCACTTGTTAATTATTACCGAATTTTTTCCTTTATTTTTATAACTTTACCTCATGTCTTGATGAAATTA
The DNA here is from genome assembly GCA_025175665.1 of Cinchona pubescens. Classification (NCBI taxonomy): domain Eukaryota; kingdom Viridiplantae; phylum Streptophyta; class Magnoliopsida; order Gentianales; family Rubiaceae; genus Cinchona; species Cinchona pubescens. The sequence goes on along the minus strand of JANKKI010000075.1, from coordinate 6,803,248 downwards.
ATGAATTTATTATGTTATTCTTTTATTGTTGTTTTTCCCCTTTTGACAGTTTTGGCTTATGTTGGTGTTGAAGGAGTTCTAACAATAACGAGGGTTGTCAAAGTTGTGTTATTGATGGTTGTCATTTTATGTCGTCGTTTGGTGCTGAAAGTTTTATGCTCCATGAATCCATACCAATACCCTAAAGCGTTTGGATGCCCTCTGGTTGGTAGAAAGGCTAAAAGAAATCTTTTGCCCATATGAGGGACGATAACTTCTGATGGGATTATTTTTATTTGTTTGGCTGATTAATGGTTCCAATTGGTAATTAATGTGGTAATGATGATTTTGAACCACAAAATTGAGAATTTTGAGGCTGAAAATAGCAAACTTGAAAAATACCAGAAATGAGTTTTAACTTTGATTTCAGTTTGCGTAATTTACTATATTAATTAGGATGAGAAATTTATGTCCTGGCCATGATGATACTAGGTTGTATGTTGGACATGGAGGACATGATCCTATATCTTGGCATGGTAACTCTGATGGCATTTTCAAATGAGGATTCTTTCTCTAATGCAACTGAGTTGCAGCCATGACAGTGTTGTCCCTTTTTCCTGAATTTTGCTTATCCGAGCCTTTACTTGAGGATTCTCTCTCTAATGCAACTGAGTTGCAGCCATGACAGTGTTGTCCCTTTTTCCTGAATTTTGCTTATCTGAGCCTTTACTTGAGGATTCTCTCTCTAATGCAACTGAGTTGCAGCCATGACAGTGTTGTCCCTTTTTCCTGAATTTTGCTTATCTGAGCCTTTACTTGAGGATTCTCTCTCTAATGCAACTGAGTTGCAGCCATGACAGTGTTGTCCCTTTTTCCAATTTTTTTTCCATTTTTTTACATTTTTTTTGTCAGCATAGACAAAAACATATAGGTCGTATTAGGGAAGGTAGATAGATGAGTCTGATGTGGAGGAACATTCGATAGTTGTAAGTTTTATACAAGAGTTGTGTGAAGTTAGGAAATCATTGAATTTGCCTATTAATGTTTTAAAATAGCAAAAGGAAACTAACTTCTATGATTTAGGTTTTCCCTTCAACTCATTTTAAGCGATGTATTTCTTCTTTATTTCTATTTTCCTCAAGTTGCAAGTTTATATATTTTTGCATCAATTCTACCAAGAAAAGGTTGTTTTTTCCTAGGACACTTCCTAAGTGAAGTTGTATGCTTCTTCTGGCTAATTCTTAGTTATTAGTAATCGTTCGGTTAAGTTCCGACTTAAAAATTATAGTATTATAGATATTTATAAAGTATTTCATAATTTTTTCTTTGCTTAAAAGTTTTTCTTGATGCCAGTTATAAATATCTATTTGTTTCCCTTTTATTGTGCAATTTTATAGAGGATTGTGCATTACTGACACAAATTAGGGACAGTGGTTCTCTGGGAAATTCGGCATGTTTAAAAGATTTTGAACATACAGATTCCTGCTGTTACTGTAAGTTCTCCCATCTTTCTTTCTTTTCCATTATATACTATGTGCTTTTGACTGCATGCTTGCAAAAAAGATCGAGTGGAGTTGTTGGCAGTTCTGTCATATACATAAATAGATGGATGGATACCATGGAGTAGTATTTCATTTTTTATTTTTTTCATGAAAAATCATTCTTATTGTATTGTCCCAGTTGTCTGAATATCATAAAGTGTCACCTCTATTTTCTTGCTGGTCTGAAAATTTACATTATTGTTGTTGCATGAAGAAAGATAATAATTTGCCTAAAAGTTCCGTGGTGTTCCACAATCTCCATCTCGGAAAATAGTGTAATTTTTTTGCTGCTATTAAGTATTAATGATTTCTTGTATATATATATATATATATATATATATATATATATATTAAGAATACAATGTTGACCAAATATTTCATGGTACATGTTTTAGGTCTGTTTGCAGTTAATTAGGCCTCTAAATTTATTCTACATTCTCATTGCATATTTGTGAAGTCAAACTTTTTAGATATGCAAAAATATGTGTTCCAATTATGATACATACCATATGTGCTGATTCTTTTTCTTAGTTTATATTTAAAGTAGTAACTAATTTGGTGATATGACCCTTTCCCCTGAATTCTCCTTACCCTTAATAAGGAACAACCAAGAGAATAGTTGAACTATTCTAACTTTAATTCTTTTCGGTAAGAACCTAATTCTAATTCTCTTGAAGTAAATAGGAGTCCCGTGGCGCCAATAAGGCTATTTTCTAGGCCTTTTTTGCCATTGCTCGCTTCGGCATTTCTATGGAAACCTACAATTGTATTCTAAAGATAATTTTTTATCATTGTTTTTGCTTATGATAGATTTGGTTAGATCTCATTCTGGAATGGACATGAACCTATACCTGGCAAAGTAATTAGTTAATTGGGCTCTATTTTTTTTTTTTTTTTTTTTTTGTTGCTTGGAAATATTTGTTAAAGTTCTTTCCTTTTACTTTTGTAGTACTACTTTAAGCAAAGATATGATGAGATTAAGTTGGCAAGTTCATTTTAAGTTGGTGAAAAGAGTAGGGTTTTATGTTATTCTCAGGATTTGTTGATATATTTATGCTGAATGGAACTTACAGTTGTGTTTAAATAATGCAGTTTTCGAAAGCATAATGCTTATGGAGAAGAAGTGTGAATTTGTTGTTTGGGAACTTTCAGTGCTTTTCTAGTTCGATTGAATTACGTTCCTGGTATTAGCTTTAGATCCAACTTGGCCCTTTCAAGATTAAAGTATTAGCCTTTCAGTTTATTTTGTTGTCTGTGTTAATTTCTGGCCAAAGGATATACATTTTTAAGTGATTCATTTACATTTTATTGCTTCTTGGCTAAAAAACTATACATGTAAGTGAGTTGCATTAGACTTTTGCTCACACAATAATGAATATATTATGAGAAAAATTTTCTTTATCCTTTCCCATCCATTAGTCTATGTTTATCATTGATGATTTTATTTATCAAATATCCTAAGATATGAGAACAAAGGTAGTGCACTATTGGAAGCCATGTCCTTACTAGATTATGTCATAAAATTGATTTAAGTACTTTATGTTAATCAAGTACTTTACCTTATCCTTGATAATGTAGAGAATGCTCAGCTTATATGTTGGATTGCTTTGTGAACAATGCTTGTAGAACTTTTACAGTAGAATCATATGGTATGGATATATAATATATTGATTAGTTTGGAGGAAATTGTGAAAAGCAAGAATGGAAGTAAGAACAAACGGGTGGTGTCTCACTCTATTCTTTGATTATATGGTCATATTGGTGTTAATTTGACGTTTAGTGTCTTATATTTATCAGCTTCAGATCTAATAGGTAGTTGGTGTTAATAATTTTAAATTTGAAAGAATTATTCTGTATCTACTTGCATGGGAGTTGATTAGATGCTATTGTATTTGTTTGTTTTATTTGTTTTATATGTTTAAGACAACAGAATTGTTTCTAAGCATGCAATAGATCTGGCAAGATGACATTAGATGGCTGAGCAAACATTGGGAAGTTGATAATTTTGAAATTGTTATAAAGGCTTGACTTTTTTCTACAATTTATGAAATTTTGGATGTGTAGAAATGAGAGGCATTGTTTCAGCGTAAAACATGAAGTGCAGTTGAAATTGTTAGTGCAACTGTTGGCAAAGTGAAACAAGCATATCAATCATGGGACAAGATGTTGAAAACTCCAAAAGAAAAAAAGATGTTATTTTTGGAATAGTTTCTTTTTATATAGCCTTTTTGCTTTTTGATCGTATTGCAATAGAATTGGTTTATGTTTTATGTATAGAATAGTGCAAGTTTATCTAATTTGGGATGTTTTTCTTTGAAGATGTATTCAAATGTTTCATCCTGACAAACTAACGATGAGCATGTAACACTAATGGGAATGTGTTTGTCGTAATTTATACAATTCTATAATAATGTTCAACATTTATTTACCTTTTGAAATAAACATTTCATGTATGTATACATAAATAATTGGACATGTATTATATGTTATTTTAATAGCTTATTACTTGGATTATACATTTTAGTGGTTCAAAAATTTTCTATTATCAACACTACTAACTTCTTATATCAAGTTTGTACATAATTGTTGACTTGGGCATTTATTTATGCAAATTTCCACCACGCAAAGTGCGGTTATGCCGCCTAGTTATTAAAACTTGTTCCTAGTCTTTATGTAGCATTTTATCTATTTCTTCATTTTATGAATACAGATTCAAGATTTTTCTTCTCTATTTTATTTTCATTTCTTGCAAATGTATTATACAAACAAAGGCTCAATATAACATCAGCAAAATATATTATTGATCAGGTAACTTGTAAAAATTTTGACAACAAATTTAGGAGGTGTTTGGTTTACATTTAGGATCGGAGTCAGAATGGAAATTATAAATTCCACTATTGATATGGGTATATGTAATTCTCTTTTATTTGTTTGGTTTGAAAAGTAAGGAATGTGTTTTATTATGTTGATAAGTTAATAAGTTTGAAATTCATATCACAAGTGGGGAATGAAAGTGGACATTTTTTAATACTGTTTTATTCTCGTAGAATAATTTCCATAGTGATTAACCAAACAATATTTATGAGTATCATTAACTTTGATTCCCATTTCCCCCCTTATACATGTAAACCAAACACCTTTGAAGGTTCATACGTTTGAAGCAAATGTAGAACAAAAACACTAGAGGGATATTTAAATCAGTTTAAAGTGCTGCTTATACATGATCGATCTGGTGAGAAGTAAAAAAAAAAAAAAGCTCTAAAAAGTTTAACAATCGATAACTAGTGTAAAACAAAAACAAATTTCATAGACAAAAGATAATACAAATTTAAGCAGCAAGGAGTATGAGATTAGCTGCATGCTTGAGATAGAGGCATAAAGCTAACTTCTAGTCTCATATGATTTATCAAAGCGTGGAAAGTGAGTATTGATAATTGCAAAAATTATAGCCATCCATTAGTAGATTGGTACGCAATAGAAATCAAACATAAGAGAGGAAATCACCAAATGCATAAACAAGAAACACAGCAAACTGGAGAGAAAAAAGGAGGGATAGATATTCTAAGCTATATTCTACACTCTCTCTTCCGAATTACAGAAGAAATTTACTGAATTTAGATACAAAAATTACTCACTTCATTCCATTAAAAATATCGTACTTTTTATTTTGATGTTAGTCCCAAAATATAAATATTGGTTTTGAGGCATGATAAATTATAGCACTATAATAAATATTTTGGTTAAAATTCTTAGTCGTCTCGATCCTCCAAATCTATGGTAAATAGCGCACGTGTACTCACGTTCTAGAAACCTACAATAAGAACAAGAGCGGTTGGGTTATGTCCCACGGGAAGGTTCCGATACTCAAGTCAGAATTTGTGATAGGAAGAAAATTGAGAGCAAAAAAGAGCTTGTGAATTGATAAAGTGTGTAGTTGAGTGAATGAACAATCCCTTAGTATAAATGTGTACCTTCCAACTTACTATTTATACTCCTCCTTTATAGGCTTGGGTAGTTCATGGGTTTAGGAATATTTATTGGCTTATGAGGTTCTTGAATGTATTGAATATTTTCATGAATTAATTTTAAGTAAAAATTACAAAAATACCCTTCTATAAGTTTGACCACTTTGACTAACCGGCCATGTGTCTGCAAACCACTGGATGGTATTTTTAGGCATCATCACTTGCCACCACTCTCAAGTAGAATATGCATGGGTTTAGAGTAGTACAATGATTTCTGACTTGCGTCTTGTCTGTAGTCGAAAAAATCTTTTTAGTCAAAGCCAATAAGGGCTTGATAAGAGTTAACAAGATTTTGCTTGAAATAAAAGATTTGAAAATTTGAATTTTATTTTAGGGTAGAAAGGTTTATCCCCAACTCCTTTAGTACTTGCACACCTCCTCCATAAATTGAGTAGTGGCACTCATTTTCTTATTTGAGTTTTGTTGATACTTGTACATGATAGATATCATCTCAAATAATAATTTTACCTTAAAACTGCACCCACACCTCAATTCTCAACACTCTACCTTACACCCAACACCTAACACTTAACCCTCTACCTTCAACCCAACACCCAATACTTAACCCTCCACCTTTATTCCAACACCCAATGCTCCACCCTCAACCTAACATTCAACTCTTAACACTCCACCCTCACGCCAACACCCAACACTCCACCTTCAACCCAGCACTCAACCCTCAACACTCCATTCTTGCCCCAATACCTAACACTCCACCCTCAACCCAACACTCAACCCTTAATACTCCATCCTTACGCAAACATCCAACACTCCACTCTCAATCCAACATTCATCCCTTAATACTCTACCTTAAACACTCCACACTAACTCCCTATACCCAAACTCCAATACTCCACCCTTACCCACTAAGCCCAAGACCAACCCACATACAAAACATCAAGATTATCTTACATTTTTTCCAAGTCATTGACCAAGTAAGTACATACTTGCAAGGTGTCACTTCCTCATTTTTTTTTATTTTCTCTCTCTTCATTTTTCTCTTTGACATTTTGTCAAATAAATTGTGTGCATTTTTCAATTTTAATACATTCCTTGTTCCCTAAAACTTTGGTGGAGTAACTTAACACCCCAATGATATACGTGCCTTTTGGCTTGAAGATTCCATAATTTGGAAATGTATATGGATCACATGTGATCATAGAATGATAAAATGAAGCTAAAAGCTCATAACCCATTATTGCCATCATGGATTTGCAAATTATTTGACTTGTGAAATAGGAATTTTGGGCTAGGAAATTGCTTATGAAGACTGAGATGGATAAAGAAAAAAAAAAGAAGGAAGAATGAAAGGAAAGAAAAAAAGAGAGGACAAGAGTGAAAAGATAAAGGGTGAGGTGATGGAAGCTGTGATTAATAAAGGGATATACAAAGATCAAGACATAGCCATAGCTGCTCACCAAAGGAGCAAAAATGCAGCAGTAGCTTGTATGGGTGAAGAAGACGTGTTCGAATATTCGCTGCTCGAAAAAATGCCGTTGCTCATGTTGTTGCTTATAAGCCTTTCACTGCTGCAAAGTTGGACATGTTGATAGCTCAAACTACTCCTATAAAAGTGCATAATGACAGCAAGATTGGAGCTATAGCTGGCATGAAGTTCGCCCTTGGCATCACTGTTGCTTGGGAGAATGTTGTTGACGTCGCCGTTGTTCATTGTCGTGCTTTTAGGAGGAGAACTAATATTGATATAGAAAAAGAATTTAGAAATTGAAGAGAAAGATTTTTGTTATTAATCTGAATTGCATAATAAGACCAATATCAATGCCTATTTATCGGCTTACAAATAGCTAAATTATAAAAAAAATAGGAAACTAGTTATAACCTACTTTGACTAAATATTGAAAAGTTTATTCATGATTTTTTGCTAACAAAATTAACTAATATTGAGAAGATCTTGCATAATTTTATTGGAGAAGATTTTGAATCATATCTCCAACACTCTCCCTTGATTCAAAAAGATCACATACTTTCTTTTAGCTTGTTGTTAGGACTGCTATTGCTGGTTCTTGGGCAAAATCTTGTAAGAGTGTCTGCTTATCTTTAAACCAGCAATTAGCTTTCTTATGTCCAAATTTCTTGCAATGATAACACTGAATGCTGCCCTTATTGCTGTTGAATCATTGCTCAGATCCTTTGCCTCCTTCTCTGTCACGGCTAGAATTCTTTCTTTTACCTCTTCCTTGTACTGCAGCCTTTTGATGCTTCTTTGAACCTTTTCTTTTTGCTTGAAATGCCTTTTCTTCATTCTTTCCTTCTGTAGAAGTTTCCTGTAATGGATCTAAAGAGAAGTTGTTTTCTTTCATATTCACTGAAAGATGTTCTTTTCCAACAGAGTCATAAATAATACATCTCTTATTGTTGAAAATCACAGAAAAATTCTTCTCAAGTAGCTGCCTAGATGCCCAACACTCAATAAATTTCGATCAATTTTTGGTACACATAAAACATTAGTAATAATCTTGAATTTTGAACCATATTGAATAGCCACATTACCTTTGCCTTTTGCCTCAATATATTCTCCATTTCCAATTTTGACTTTAGAAATGGCTATTTTGTCAAGTTCCCTAAAGAGTTCTTCATCATTGGTCATGTGGTTTGCACAATCACTGTCTATAAGCCAGCATTCAGGGGTACTCTTGCCTGCAAAATAAGTTGCTACAAGTAATTGCTCATCCGGATATTGTTCAACTACAACATTGGCTTCTCCTTGCTATTTTTGAGTCTTGTACACCCTTTCCATATGACCCTGTTGACCACAGTTGTTGCATTTGACATCTGATCTCCACCAACACTTTTGATGAGGATGATTTATCTTTTTGCAATAAGGACCAGGTGGATAAATTCCACCCTTTTGATTGCTATTATTGCCTGACTTCCATTGTTGGTTCTTCCTTTTGCCAGATAGGCACCTTCTATGTCATCCTCTTTTTGAAAAATTCTTCTTTGATAATCTTCTTTTCAAAAAGCTTTGACAATTACCTTCTTTGTTCTTGGGCTTATAAAACATTTACTAACTCTTCCAAAGTTATTTGAGTAAGATCTTTAGAATCTTCAAGAGAAGATATCTTTGCTTTGAACCTTTGTGGTAGGCTCACCAAGACTTTTTCTACAATCCTTCTGTCCGGAAGCTCTTCACCAATGAGTCTAATTTTGTTGATGACATTTAAGAGTCTTTGAGAATACTCTTTAATGTCCTCCTTTTCATTCATGTGAAACCCAGTATTTTACTAGCCTTGTTCTTTGATTTTTAACTGGTTTAAAATGTTTTCTTATTATTTTTAGTCATAAAGTACTTCAACTTATTCGTTTTTCAATTCGGCAAATTTTTCGGTTTACGCGATTTCGGTTCCGGCGGGTAAACGGGTCAAAAATTGGACTAAGTGTAATTAGTGCATTGTGGTGTGTGAGTGTTGTATGATGGCTGAATTATTCAGAAAAAATGATAATTTAGTAGCAAAAATTAGTTTTTGGGTTAAATAGTGTCAACTTGGAGACTATTTGGTCAAATGGGGAACTATTTGGGTCAACCTTGAAATCTTTTTAGTCTTCTTCTTGCTGTGTTTCTTCCTCATTTCTCCTAGCTGACTTGCTCTACTCTCTTCCCCATTTTCCCCCAAAATTTTCTTGGATATCAAGTATAAATCACTTGGAAGGTAAGATTTTATATGTTTTAGCACTTTATGGCTTATGGGCTTTATGATCCAAGCTTTAATTTCAAGTTTTGTAGGATTCTTTATGGCTGAAAATAAAACCCTCTTTGCAGCCTTATATGTTATGATTTATGTATGTTATGGGTTGTTTTTAGTGTTTTGGAGGTTGGGAAGTGATTGGGGTTGATTTTTAACAACTTTCCACGGTTAGATTACATATTTTAAGATTATGAGTTGGGGTTTTGTCTTCCATATGTGGCCCTAGAGTGTTATGCTATGAATGCTTATGTCTATGCATATAATGATGTTTTAAGAGTGTTTTAAGGTTAGTTTGGCATCATAGGAATTGAGACTTGAAACCAAGTGGAATTGATTTCCCTTCATTTTGTAAGTAAGCGGAAGTTTGGTGCAACTAGGATAATTTGGATAATTGGTTATGTTTGAAGGGTCTTTAATGATCTTTTGATGGTTTTAGGTGTTTTCCTTTGTTGTGGGATGCTATTGATATAGTCCCGGCTATTGCTCCGGTGAATCTTTCCGTTTATGCATTGGTTGGTTCTCTTATACACATCTAGATGTGTATAAGAGACAGGCTCCCAACTGAAAAAGGAATTGACCCGTTTACCCGCCGGAACCGAAATCGCGTAAACCGAAAAATTATACACATCTAGATGTGTATAAGAGACAGGATTAGGAGATAATAATATTCGTTTTCACTTCCCTAGTCATTCTTTAACTTCTACATCTCTTCTAAGAGTCCTCTTATACCTGTTTTAGGTACCACGCCACCTACCGCCGGCGATCGCGTTCTGTGATCATTTGTGCAGTTTTTGCTTTGATAGGTGGGTAACATAGACCCTCTTCCACTTGTATTTTGTTTAACGACTTTCAATGCAATGGATTTTAGAATGTGTATGATGTTTGGAACTGCACTTTTACCAAGTTTTGGAACTATTACATATGAAATCGGGACCAAGCTATTTTATGTTAATCAATTGATATGTTTGCAAACTCTTTTGATATGAAAGCATTTTATGACTGTTTTGGCTCATAGGTGACCTAGGTATATAATTTTGGATGTGTTTGGAAATGTTTGATTTGGGGAGAACCGGTTCTATAGTCATCCATGGGACGCCATGGTGATGCTATGATTATGAACTATTTGATCGGGGTCTTGTGATGGGATAACTTGACCTCCGTGTCTCAAACCACATGACCAATGATGAAGCGTACCATGTCTCTTAATGATTGGATCTAAACATGGTATCATGCCATTTAAACGTGCCTGACGTTTAAATGGCATGAGACATTTTAGAAACTACTTATGATTATGGTTTATTGACGTTTAAAAGGCATGAGACATTTTAGAAACTGCTTCATGACTATGGTTTTCACAAATGTTATTATCTTTATGTTTTCTTTTTATCGAAATGCTTGGCCCCATTTGAAGAGCTTGTCTCTTATACACATCTAGATGTGTATAAGAGACAGTTCCAATGCAAATAAGAAATTGACAAATGCATATTTTGAATCTTACAAAAGAGAAGCTTGGAAGATTATCCGCAGAGTCCTACCAGTAGCTCTTTTGTTTGGAAAGGGGTAGTGTATTAGATAGGTTTTATATTGATGAACTTTGTTTTTATTGTAGCATCTTTTGTACTAAGAAGGAATTTTGTAATTCGTATTTTTTGTGTAAAATGAAATATTCGGTTTTATAGTTAAGAAATGGTTTGATGGTTCTATTACATTGCGGTTAAGTTTGTTGCTCTGTTCGTTTGTGCCTTGCGCTTTGGGCCGGTGTACCATTAGCGCGGCGTGTTACGGTCCCGTTTTTGGGGCGTGACAATTCATCCTTAAGAATTCAAATTCTCTCCTAAGATTCAAAATATGCATTTGTCAATTTCTTTCATTGCATTGGAAAGCTTCTCGCAAAGCATCTCAAACTTTTTTTTGCAGTATCACAAGCCATGATTCTTGTGAATACTTCATCTGTGACTGTACTATACATGCAAGTTGTAGGCCCAAAAAGCAACCTAAGAGGGGGGAGGGTGAATTAGGTTGTATCTAAAACAAACATTTTTATGTGCCTGCTTAATAGAAATTCAAACTTTATGCACCAAATAAAAACTTAAGCACAAATGAATACAATAGATATTCAACAATTTAGGTTTAAAGAACAAATAAGAATATTGAGATTAAGAGAATCAAACCAAACTCCCAAGCTTCTCGAGCTTGGAGCTTACAACTACAAAGAGCTTCTTACAAGGCAACTACCAAGTTCTCAACTTGAAGTTTAGCCACTAAAAGTCTCTTCAAAGTAGGTGAGACAATAACCTCTTGTACACAAATGAGGATCACTCTTGCTCACACTAATTTCCTTTAGTTGAGCCAAGAGTTTTACACTCACAACCTCCCTTTGTTACAATTGTTATATCTCCACTTTTACACTTGAAGAACACTTACACTTCTAAGCTCTTTTCACAAAACTACCTACACTATTACAACACTTGTACATACTATTTCTCCCAAATAGCTCAAGAATTACTTGTAATCAATGTAGAAGTCTCTCTCTTATTTAATTCAGACTTAGACCGGGTATTTATAGTTGCCCAAAATCTGCTTTTAACAACTTTCCAACAGCTATTTTCTGTTTACTGGAAAACTAGCCGTTGGACCTTTCGGATGGCCGATGCAGCAGGTGTGCGTCCGAATGAACTAGCCGTTGGACCGTTCGGACGGCCGCTGCAAAACCCTGCATCTAACGTTGTGTCCGTTCTCTGAGGGTATTCGTTCGGACGTCTGAGAATGCATCCGAACCTGCCTCTGATCGAAGCAATGTCTTCTGGAAATATGATCGGACGCTGTTCTTTGTCCTAGACTGCTTCAGATTCTTTGTGTCGGACGATTACCATCGTCCGCAGCTCTGTCTTTCGGACAGTCATTTGCATTCGTGGAGTCTTCTGGTTGTTTTGCTCAGATTATCATTTGCGTCCGAGACTCCCTATTTTTTCTGCACACTTGTTTTCAAACTGTTAGTGAGATTTGGTCATCATCAAAACATGATTATCATAATTGGGGTTCAACACAAGTCATTTCTTTGAATATTTTCTTTTTCTCATCTCGATGCTTTCTTATTTGAGCAAGGGTTGGGTTTTCAGGTAATAGTTGTTTTTCAATTTGCACTATTTCCCAAAGATCATTAGCTTCCAAGTAAGACTTTATTTTGACAGGCCAAACTTGATAGTTCTGTTCATTAGAAGTTGGAGGGTTGGACAAAAAGTTGTTTGTCTTGATGTTTAATTTGAACTGAAAAAATAATTCTCACCCACTCTTTTTTTTTTTTTTAAAGAACATAGGCCCCTTAAGATCAAAGAGGATCTAAACCACTGTTGTGTTTTTATGAGAAAAATTGATATTGATACAGAAAAAGAATTCAGAAATTAAAGAGCAAGATTTTTGTTATTAATTTGAATTGCATAATAAGACCAATATCAATGCCTATTTATCAGCTTACAAATAACTAAATTATGGAAAACAATAGGAAACTATTTATAAACTAATGTTGAGAAGATCTTGCATAATTTTGTTGGAGAAGATTTTGAATCATATCTCCAACAAAATGCAGTTCATAAACTCGTCATTGACACTGCTTCTTCCCAAGAATGTGCAACTGGGACGGCTCAAGGGGATGAGTTTGTGTCTAAACTAGGGTATGGGAGGGAACTTGCAGCTGCATATGATAATTTCGCAGCTCAACATTCCATCTTCGAAGACCCCAAAGTTGTCACGTCTTCTCACTGCCAAGGAGTTACAGCTGTGTTCATGGAGGAAGAAAACACATCAGCTGCTGCAATTATGGAGAAAGAAAATGCAGCAGTAGCTGCTCTAAAAATGAGAGACCCAATCATGGAGTTTGTTCCAACCGATGAGGCGAACTTCACTGGAGTTTATGACAAAGAGAATGCAGCAACTCATGCTGATTTTTCTGCACTTTGTGACCAAATATTAGTTATGAAATCCCTCAACCTAGCTACCCCTTCAACTTCCGATGTTTCCATGAGTGACTTGCAAAAACATGGTTCTTCCATGGAAAGGAAAATTCAATGGCGAAGGGACTTGAAGTGAGGAAATGGTTGTGGGTTTACCCGAGCGAAACATAAACAAAAAAAAATAATGGTGGTCATGGCAAGAAGAAATCTGCTCATAATGAAGCTAATATTCATTTAATTGATTTGGACTCCACGGGTTTGGTTGATGGAAATAGCCAATTTAATTTCGCTAGGGAGCGTACCATTGATGAATTGACGAGGTGCCAAAGTCAAGAAAAGGAAAGGAGAATAACATCAAACATTTAGGAGGTGTTATTGTTGACGACTTAAATTCTCATGAGATTGATGATGTCAAAATGGATTGTATGCATAGAAGAGATGTTGTTAATGGATCCATGTGCATACAAGAACAAGTTGTTAATTGGTCATGTGATATTTCAAATATGGATAAAGGTTGTGTGGAATATCGTTTGAGTGAGGCCTTGGACATACTTGAGCATGTTTTTGAAGAGTTGAGTGAGATCCCAAGTAAAGTGGTTAGCCCGTTGCGCGAATCTTTGGGTTTGGAATTTTTTTAAGATGAGATGAAACCTTGATATGAGACCAAAAAAAAATCAAATTTCGGAAAAGTGTGTTTGCGGGTAGACCTTTGATTGGTAGCGCTTCATCTTCCAAGATAAGGGTGAACATATGTAGAATTACCTGTCCATCTACAATTGCGTAATCGGGACACCCTTGAGTACATTGGGCTAGAGGGCGTCACCTTGAGTGGGAAAACTCTAGTGAAGAGGATTTATTTCAACATGAACATGAGCCTTCTAGTGAAGAGGTTGCGGCCTTTCCTTGACTAACTAAGAGGAAAAAGCTCAAAACTACTCCCAAGCATGAAGGAAAAAGGAAAGTCAAGATTGATATTAATGATTCCATGTATGTATACTCTCAATTTCCTCTTTCGATTGTCGATATGGAGTTGGTTACGAAATGGATGGAGAAGAATCACATCCCTAACTTTTTCAAAGTGAAGTTTCCATTTCTTGACCATCAGCCTTGCGTGAACCTTTCCGTTATGCCTCCGTATACTTGGCACAACTAGGGTAAGTGGGATTAAGGTTCCCACTACCATTATTTTTCCACAAGGTGTTAGAGCATTACCAAGTTGGGTTTGGACAATTACACGGCAAATCCATTTGTAACATCAATGCCTATTTGATCACTTGTGCCACTCAAGAAGGTTGCGGCCTTGAATGTGCATATTGAAGGTTTTGGCGTGTAACATCTGTGTGGAGTCTGGTATACCTTTAGTTGGCGGTCTAACAAAAAATTGGCCGAAGCGGCATACCCCAAGCTAGTTGATTGGAGAAGTCACTACTTTTTAATTTGAAGGCTGCCCGAATGAAAATTTCCCACTTGGAGTTATGATTTAAAAGTTTCAAAGATTAACAAACTTTCTTATCTTAATGTGCACGAGGGTAGGAATATTGCTATACTTGTGGAGGTTGAACCACTTGCTTAGCAAAAAGCGGTCAACGAACAAGTATTTGGTTTCGGTGGAGTTGAGCCAGGCTGACCTTGATCCTCTTATCTCTTTAGGTTGACATGCACCATATGCATTTTACTTAGCATTTTTCGCACATATGTTTACACATCTTCATCTCGTATTGATACTTAAATTGAGCTTAACTTGTACTTCTTGATCTTGTAGTGGATGCTTAGCGCGCTTTGAAGACGAGACAAGCGAGGCATGAAGGCTCGTCTCAACCTCCCAAGGAATTGACCTTTGGGATCTAGAGACCAAAGAAGCTGCCACAAAAAACTCTTGCACTATCTCTACCTAAAAAGAAGGCAACACCTTCCAAAGAGGCTACTTCGGCACCTTTGACTCAAGTTGAGGCTTCTATTCAAGAAGTTCCAACCCCCCTAGTTTTTTTGATTCAAATTTGCCTCAAGTACAAACTACCTTTCAGGTTGAGGGCCCTACTTCTTCCTGCATGATCTATACTCCTTCTTGGGAGGTATATGAGGACTCCTTTTTCGAAGAAGTGAGTCACCCTTTGGTGGAGACATTAGCATTGCCTTAGTCACGGAGGGAGAGAGCTGGCAAATCCTTAATTCATGCTCTACTTGCATCACTGATGCCAACGCCATGTTCCAACATATTGCTTAAGTTAGTTGTTCCTTCTTCTTTTCATAAAAATGACTAAGTATTTTTTATTATACTCATGGATAATATTATCTTTCTCTTATTATCTTTAGATTGGTGATCTTTACTACAACTAAGGGTAGAAGAGGCAAAAGAAACACACTTTCATGCCATGTGCGCCGCATCTAAGCATAACCAATAAAATCTCAAAGAGATCGCCAAGTTGAGGAAAGAGAACCAACAACTCCAAGCCTCTCATAAAAAATGAAATTAATGAGATTCAAGCATCTCATAAGAGTGAGCTAAAGAAGCTTCGTATGTTGCACAAGGATGAGCATAAATTCGAGGAAAAGAAGAGTAGAGATTACACAATCTTTGAGTTCCTTGATTCTCAAGATTACCAGGATCACTTGGAAAACATTTGGTAGACTATTGTGACGACAATGATTTTGAAGCTTTGGGGGAAAAGAGTAGCAGGTTGGGTACTTCGACAAAGGACATGACTTGGCTTTAGCTTTTGTGAAGAAGAAGTAACCAACCTTAGATTTGGATGACTTAAAGCAAGGCACGACACCTCTTACTCTCCTCCACCCTAGCTCTTCGAGGATTCCACCTAAGAATGGGGCAACTTCATCTTAGCACTTAGCTTGGTTTCTTTCCTTTTTGGAGACTTAGAACTCGAGTCTCTTATATGTACGAGCTCCACCTTCGGCTAGTATCATGATACTTGTTGTCCTTAACACTTACTTTACTTGCATTTGTTGCTTGGCTTTGGGTTGGGGCCATCCCTTGTACCAATTCCACCTACGCTATGCCTTTCCTTTGTTATATGACATGACAGCTTTGCTCTGATAGTTTGTGCTTTTTTTTTTTTCAAACATTTCCACATACGCCTTCACCTCCCTTGGACACTATATTTTTTCAAGTGATTAAGTTTGTGAGGTTGAGCTTAAATTGCTATGTTTAAGTAAATAACTTTCTTGTAATTTTCCCCTTGAGGGTAAACCATAGCTCTAACACCGAACCAAAATAACTTAGGCGTAACTCCTATATGAAAAATATATCTTCACTCCCAGAAGGACTATGGTGGCATGTTTAAACAAGGAATTATGTCCCGAAGGATAAGTTTATTTCGCCCCCGAAAGGGTCGTCCTAGGAACAAATCTCCCAAGTAAAGCCTTAGTGTTGTTACTAAGGTTTTCTTAGGTGCGAATCTCTTAGGAAAATTTTCTTATCACCCCTAAAAGGGCAATGGTTGCTCTTTTGAGCTTATTTAACTGAGAAACTACATCCCCAACAATAAGTTTATTTTCATACCGAAAAGGTCATCCTAGGCACAAATCTCCTAAGTAAAGCCGTAGTGTGGGTACTAAGGTTTCCTTAGACACAAATCTCCTAGGAAAAAAAATTTCTTCTTGCCCGCGGAAGGGCTATGGTCACTCTTTTGATCATACTTAACCAAGGAACAACTTCTCCAAGGATAAGTTTATTTTATGCCCTCGGGGAGGTTTTCATAGACACAAATCTCCTAAGTAAAACCTTAGTGTTGGTACTATGGTTGCCTTAGGTACAAATCTCCAAGGAAGAATTTTCTTCTCTCCCCCACAAGGGCTATGGTTGCTTTTCGAGCATACTTAACTAAGGAACTACTTCTCCAAGGATAAGCTTATTTTCTCCCCTGGAGGGGTTATGCCGACTCCGGAGAAGGGTCTCTATTCCCTGGAGGGAATAAGTGACCCCGGAGAGTCGTGGTATCTTGGAGGATGTTCCCTAGAGGGAATAAGTGATCGTGGAGAGTCATGGTATCCTAGAAGATATTTTGTACTTGGAGGTTGGGTAGAGGGTAGGATCTCTATTTTAAACAAAATATTGTGCCATTATATAGGCAAAAGACTTAGAAATTTTCCTTGATAGCAAAAGCGAATATTACAAGTTGCACAAGTTTATTTCACCTTGGAAGTGTCACTTGGTTTAGGGAATTCCAAAAAATAGAGGCAAAGCTGAAGAAAGTTTAAACATAGAACTTTTTCAAGTTTTGGGCATTCCAAGAGCGAGGGACGAGCTTCCCATCCTTGGTCCTGAACTTGTAGGCAACATTAGAGTATGCTTCAATTACCTCATAAGGACCTTCCCAATTTGGCAAAAGCTTTCCAAAAGCTTGGGGTTGGCTCACTTTCGCCTTTCTCGTAACCCAATCGCCTACTCAGAATCTCCTACCCCGGACTTGTCGGTTGTAATAGGGGCAACCCTTTGCTTGTCTGTTTGCATTATGAAGTTTGTTTTATCCCTTTCTTCCTCGAGTAAGTCAAGGTTAGACCATAATCCTTCTTCATTTTTCTCCAAGTTGAAGTTGTAGACATGAAGACACGGCATGCCAATTTCCATAGGTATAAGTGCTTCAGTCTAGTAAGTGAGGTTAAAAGGAGTACCCCTGGTAGCATTCTTGTGAGTGGTGCGGTATGACCACAAAACACTTGGGAGCTCTTCAACACATTTACCCTTACAATAGCTTCATCAAGTCTTTTCTTAATACCTTCAAGAATGGTGCAATTACTCACTTCAACCAAACCATTTCTTTGAGGATGACTCACTGAGGAGAAATATTATTCTATGCCAAATCTTGGCAAAACTTTTTGAAGGGTGCTCCTTGAAATTGCAAGCCATTGTTCGAGGTAAGTGCCTTGTGTATTCTGAAGTGTCATATAACATTTTCCAAAAGAATTGTATGATTTGTTGATGAGTAAAGCTCACCAAAGCTTTGGCCTCCACCCACTTAGTAAAATAGTCGATGCTTACTACCACAAATTTCGCCAGAGCTATTGGAAAATGACTCAAGATATCTATGCCCCACTGAGAAAAGGGCCAAGGAGTAATAATTGGAGTGAGATGTTCAGCAAGATGGTGAGGTCGATTGAAGTGAAATTGTCATTATCACATTTTCGTACATAGTTAATGGCATCCTCTAACATTGTTGGCCAATAATAACCTTGCCTTCGCACCTTTTGAGATAGTAGAGTTCTTCCTCCAACATGGTGTCCACAAATCCTCTCATGTGCCTCGGCTAAAGCATATTGAGCTTCACTTGGATTTAGACACCGAAGATAAGGTATCGAATAAGACCTTCAATACATTGTGCCATCAATCAACAAGTATTTGACTGACTTTCTTTCTACTCTTTGAGTCTCGATCTTCTCTTTAGGCAATTTTCCTTCCTTCAACTATTGAATGATCGGGGTCATCCAATTTGGAATGGAGTCGATATCCATGACTTCTCCATGGTCTATACTTCTTTCCGTTAGAACTTCCAAGAACACTTCCTTCAACACATTGGAATGTACTGAACTTGCAATTTTTGGGAGGGCATCCACTTCCTTGTTTTCATCTCGACTCACATGGACTATGTCAAAATTTTCAAAGTTTGAGATTAAGTCCTTTACCTTGCTTAATTAAAATTATAGGGATGGATAACTCGCTTCATACTTTCCTTTGACGTGTTGAACCACAAGGTTTGAGTCTCTAAAAACCATATTTACCAACAAGTTTTTAATCTTCAACTCTTTGGCTAGCCTAAGTCCAGAAACTAAAGCTTCATACTCGGCTTCATTAATACTCATTTAAAATTCAAACCTCAAGGCGTAGGTTGTCTTGAATCCCTTCAAAGAGGTAAGAACAATACCCACATACATCCTTCTGCATTGTTGAGTCTATGGTTGCCTCTTGAATTTTCTCCTTGTTTGGCTCTTCTAAGTTCTCCCCTTCCACTCCTAAAATGAAATTGGCTAAAACTTGTGCTTCGATTGCTGCCTTCGATTGAAAGTGAATGTCATAGTCACTTAGCTCGATGGACCATTTTACCAACCTTTGCGAGACTTTGGGCTTCAAGAAGATGGACTTGAGTTGATGATTGGTAAAAACTACAATTGGATGACTCAAGAAGTAGGGCCTGAGCTTTCTTGCTGCCATCACCAAGGCTAAAGCCAATCTTTCAATGGAAGAATACCGAGTCTCTAGATCACTTAGCACTTTAAGTTTTAGCCACTCACATAGTATACCGACTTTTGGACATTATCTACTTCTTTGATGAGAATGGCTCTCACTGCCAAAGATAAACAAGCCAAGTATATGTAAAGAGTCTCTTCGAGTTCGGGCTTTGTTAGGAGTGGTGGAGAAGTGAAGTATTCCTTCAACTTCTCAAATGATTTTAGCACTCCTCCGTCCATTGAAAAATCTTAGAATTTCTTGAAGCTAAGAAGAAAGACAAATTTCTATCTTCAGACTTGGATAAGAAACGACTTAACACGGTAAGTTGCCCTATAAGCCTTTGCACTTCCTTGATTCCTTTGGGAGGTTCCTTGTCTTGAATGGCCTTGATTTTTTTGGGGTTAACTTCAATCGCCCTTTGAGTTACCATGAAACCCAAAAACTTTCTCCTGAAAACTCCAAAGGCACTTTTTTTGGGTTTAGCCTCATCTTAAACTTTCTCAAGTAGTGAAGGTTTCTCAGAGATTTTCCACATGGTCTATTTTCACCTTACTCTTGATAAGGACAATCATATCATCTATGTAATCTTCCATATTCCTCCCCAATTGATTTGCAAACATTCTATCGACCATCCTTTGGTAAGTGGCTCCAGCATTTTTCAAACTAAAGGACATTACCCTGAAGCAATAAGTGCCAGAATTAGTGACGCGGTCTTTGCCCTATCCTTACGATTCGAAAGGATTTTGGTAATTTCCTTTGTATGCATCCAAAAAAGACATAACCTCACACCCGAATGTGGAGTCTACCACGGTGTCTATGCAGGGTGTATGATAGCAATTTTTGGGGCAAGCCTTGTTCAAGCATGTGAATTCTACACATATCCTCCACTTAGCCCCTAGTTTCTGCACCATCTCTACATTACTAAGCCTTTTGGGGTATTGAATTTCTTCTATGATTTTGGGATCCAAGAGCTTGTCTACCTCCACCTCTACCGCTTGGCTTTTTTCCCTTCCAAAATTTCTTTTCTTTTGGATGATGGGTTTAAAACTCGGATCTATATTGAGGGAATGCATGAGAAGCGATGTCCGGGTCAATCCCTGGCATGTCCGAGGTATCCCAAGCAAAGAGATCTTTGAATTCCCTAAGCAAAGAAATGAGGTCTTCTTTGATCTGCCCTAGGAGGGACTTTTCATCTTTCAAAAATTTGTAGGGATCATTTTCATCTAAGAGCACATTCTCAAGTTCCTTGATGGGTTCTCCTTTTGGGTTCAGTTCCTCTTTTTCTTCCAAGAGTTGAACAGTGCAGCTAGGAACAACCTCATTCCTTTTCAACTTCAATAAAGCTATATAGCACTGCCTCGCTGTGACTTGACCTCCCTTTATCTTGCCCACTCCATTCTCCATTGGGAATTTCATCTTCATGCAATGGGTGGAAGGGATAGCGCAAAGTGCTCCAATAGTAGGTCAGCCAATAATGATGTTATAAGACGAAGAGACCTTGGCGACTACAAAATCAATCATGAGTTGAACAACTTGAGGGGGTGTAACAAACATGACAGGAAGAGTAATGTATCCAAGGGGTTCATTGTCAACCACTTCTCCAGCAAACCCAACT
This sequence comes from Cinchona pubescens, assembly GCA_025175665.1. Classification (NCBI taxonomy): domain Eukaryota; kingdom Viridiplantae; phylum Streptophyta; class Magnoliopsida; order Gentianales; family Rubiaceae; genus Cinchona; species Cinchona pubescens. Next base: position 6,782,250 of record JANKKI010000075.1, on the reverse strand, counting down.
AATGGCGAAGTCACTAGTTTCAAATTTTTCTCTTCTAATTTCATATGTTTGAAAGCTTCATAACAAAGAATGTCCATAGAACTTCCATTGTCAATCAAGGTTCTGTTTACATCATAATTTGCAACATGCAAGGTCACTTCCAAGGGATTTTTATGAGGATGAATCACTTGTGCTCCCTTATCTACAATGAATATTATGTCTTGACACAATCTAGGCTTCTTCATGCTAGATTGAACCAACTTTATCTGACGAGCATATGCCTTGTGGAATGATACGGAGTCACCATTTGTTGCCCCCCAGAGATAGTATGAATAATGATTCTCCCTTGGTTTTCCAACCCCGCTACTCTTTCTCCTTGAGGCAGACCTCAATCTCCTTTGTCCGGGTTTTGTGTTTGGCATTGGGGTGATCTTCCTCTATCCATCCCTTCGATGAATTGCTTAAGGTAACTCCTTCTTATCAGGTCTTCAATCAAATTTACCGGATTTGAGGGAAATACAATCATTGGTCTCATGTCCATGATCTTTGTGAAAGTAGCACCATTTGTTCTTGTTGTGCCACTCTGGGTCACTCCTCACAGGCCGAGGCTACTTGACATAAGGTTCTTTCTCTATGATGGCCAAAATGCAAGAAGGTTGTGTATTGAGTAGGGTATAAACTCTAGAAGGGTCGGGACTCCTACTATGAGGAACGGTTACGAATAACCTATCCTTCACACTAAACTTCTTTGGAGTTTTCACTCCACTATTTCCTCAATTTACTTTTCTCTTCTTCCCGTATTCACTTTCAGACTCTCTTTTTCTCTTTTCCCCTTCATCTGCTTGAGCAAACTCTTTGACCCTACTGAAAATTTTATTGAGGGTGGTGGGTGACCTCAAATTAAGATCAAATGAGAACTTCCTGGGCTTAACCCCACATTGGAATGTCATGATTTGCGTATCCTCTGTAGCTCTATGAATCCCAATGGTCTCCTTCTTGAACCGATCCACTAATCTCAATTACGTAGTCGAGAAGGGATTCTTCTGACCTTTGCTTAAGAGTAAGCAAGTGAGTCCTTGTCTTTGGATCCTCTTTTAGTTTTCAAATTAGTTCAGGAAGAGGTCTACAAGTTGATCAAAGCTTCTTATATCTTCTTTCTTGTACCATGTGAACCAATCTAAGGTTGTGTCCTTGAGGGTTCTGGGGAAACCTCGGCACAGGATAGCATCTGAGGTACCTTGTAAACACATCTTGGCTCGATAGGCTTCGAGATGCTCCCATGGATCTGAACTTCCATCATAAGAGTCAAAATAAGGTATCTTCCAATGCCTTGGGAGGGGTTCTCGCATTATCTCATCAGTGAATGGTAAGGAGTATTTATATCATATAGCCAACCTCTCATTGTCATCCATCTTATCTACTCGAACTTGCAGCTCCTCCAACTTTCTTCTTAGCTCTGCTTCTCGCTCAGATATGCACTTCAAAGTATGCTCCCTTTCACGAGGTCTTTCCATCTCCCTAGCTACTGAATGGAGGCCGCCTCGCTTGGACTCCTTGGTCTACTTTTCTTCGGCCTGGAAGAGACTTTTCTTCTTGACTCATGTCGGGCAGACCGGCCTTCTCATTCTTGTCAGGCAGACCCAATTGGAGTTACCTACCTACCACATTGATTATTCTTATAAATTGCACGAGAATATCTCTCATCCAAGGGGCTATAATGCACAGAGTGGACAACTTGGGGGTTGCCACCAGAGTTGTGCGAATGTTCTCTTCCTCCTTCACCATCTTGTTATTTATGCTGATGTTTCATGAGTAACCCTTTCAACATAGCATTCTGTTGCCTTAACAATTGTATCTTTATATTTCTATTATTAGCTTGGGGACCGAAATTCCTAGCTTGCCCTTCTAATCGATCAAATACTCTAATTAATCGATTCGATTGGTGGTAGGATATAACCTTTTTCCCTCTATCTAGATTGTTGCGGTGGCTATTGCACGTGCTGGGAGCCATGGGTAAAGACTCAAGATGGCTTTTTGTTTCGTATCTAGTCCCACAGACGGCTCCAAATGTTGATGCGTGATAAATTATAGCACCACAATAAAGTATTTTTGTTTAAGTCCTTAGTCATCTCAATCCTTCAAAACTATGTTAAATGGCGTGCGTCTACCCACATTCTAGGAATCCTGCAACAAGAACAAGAGCGGCGAGGCTATGTCTCTCGAGGGAAACTCCGACACTCAAGTCAGAATTTGTGATAGGAAGAAAATTGAGAGTAAAATGAGAGCTTGAATTGAAAAAATGTGTAGTTGAGTGAATGAATAATCCCTTTCTTTACCTCCAACTAACTATTTATATTCCTCTTTCATGGGCTTGGGTGGTTCATGGTCTTAGGAATATTTATTGGGCTTATGAGGGTCTTGAATGTATTGAATATCTTCATGGTTTAATTTTAAGTAAAAATTACCAAAATGTCCTCCCATAACTTTTAAATTTCTTGACCTAAAAAGTTACCACGTGTCATGTTTTGGTTAGGGTTCTTCATAGGTAAACAAGGATAATTACCAAAATTTCCTCCCATAAGTTTGACCGTTTTGATTGACCGGCCATGTATCCGCGAACTATTGGATGGTATTTTTAGACATCATCAATTAGTGTAGTAAAGAGTAATTATCAATTTTAACTATGAAGAACGCTAACCAAACATGACACGTGGTAACTTTTTAAGTCAAGAAATTTAAAAGTTATTAAATTTATCTGTTAAAAGTTAACCAAGCAAGGACAGTAACTGGAAGAAAATTTTGTGGGTTCGCTTCCAAGAAATGCTGATAGATAGAAGAAATATAAGATTCTAATGAATTGGTTGTTAAAAATTATAATTTAGCCCTCAAGAATTTATATCAATTTCACTGTGACACCATAAAAATTAAAATCAAGTCCCGAAAGTTCTTTTTATTAGGAAATGAAATATAAATAAAATAAACCATGTCTATGATGTTGTTCATAAAATTCGTAATGCATAATTAAATCTCTAATAGTTTGCTAATTTTCAATTAGTTCTTGATCACATCAAATAAAGATAGATTGTGCTACATTTTAAAGACTTCTGTACCAAACTCTACAGGTAAGAAAGGATTATACAACAATAACAAAGAAAGTCTTTCGTACACACTTTATACTTTAATTACATTTGTAAGTACAAAAAAAATAAATAATTTTAGTCAAACTTTCATATATGTGTATTAAATAACGTTAAAATTTTTACCATTCAAATACTTAAAAGAACTTTGAAAACTAAAAATAGTGGAAAAATATAATAGTAGTTGTTAAATTAAAAAGTATAATCGATAAAATATTGTCATTTGCTTAAATCCTTAAATGTATATTTTATTGTTATCATGTTGTTATACATTAAATCATGTTATTTTGTACTGAAATTTAGAGTACAAGGAGAGGGACTAAACTAATACTCCCCCCAAGAAACATAGCAAAGATCTACAAGGAATTAGTGAACTTAGCTCGGATATAGGAGAAACCCCCTAAATCCATACTAAGTAACCCTTAGATTAACAAATACATGAAAGAGAATTATTACATTGAAAATGCAAATTACAATAAAGATTACTACTCCCCAACTTATCTAATTTATCAGCTACACAATTGGCTTCTCGCAAAGTATGATGGAGTTGAAAATGCCCTTACTAAAGTATTCCCATGATCTTCCAAATTGTTGCATCTAAATGCCAATGAAAAGAAAGAACCCTTAATCATAGGTAACCAAAACCTGAGAGACAATATCGATTACAACCTTAACATAATTTTTAGCCACATGCAATCAAATAGCTTTTGCCTCAAAATTTGAACCTTGTCCAATTGCTTTGCAAAGCCAAAGATGAGATTGCCATGAGTATCCTGAGGAACTCCTCCACACCCATAACACTAGGATTACCCAAAACTGAACCATCAATATTGAGTTTAAACCACTCCATATTTGGTTTTTTCTTCTCGTCAAGCTCTATTCCGCAAGAAACAGCCTAAAATGAGTAGTCAAGGTAGAAGGATCATACACAGATTTTGTTTGAGATATCCAACAAGCAACATTCTGTATGTAGATCAGTGACCTTGTGAATTAAAGTCATTCGAGACTGCCTCTTGTCATCATAAATAAAAGCAATCCTTTGCAACCATAAAACATACCACGAGGTAGTTGACAACTGTGATATAAGGTGCCCTCAATGGTAAAAGAGCCAGCCATCCACCATAGTTGACATTTAAGCAAAAGACCAATATGAGTATGGTTAGCCATACCAAATAAGCTGCTAATTAAAATGGTACCAAACCTATCAAGCAGTAAAGCAATGAACAAAAAAATATTCCAAATAATCTTTTTATCACAATAACGACACTTCAAAACTAAAGGAAACCATAACTGTCGCAACTTTTTTGGAAAAGGCAAGAAATGATTGAGAACTCTCCACATGAGGATGGAAATTTTGAAGAGGATTCAAGAGCTCCAAATTTATTTTCTAGAGGCCAATTTCAATCAAGGCTTTCTCTATCACAGGACAACCAAGACAGATAAAAAAAAGTGCATAAGGAGGTAGAATTCCAAATCAAAGTATCCGGCTCATTAGATAAGAACACATTCTTAGCCAATACCTGGGACTTCAATCGAGGATCATAAATCTAGTCCAAGAAGGAAAGATCCCATCCTAATAGAGAAAACCTGGTTTAATAGCACATTGTCTTGACAGTCCACCTTGAGAAGTCCCTCACCAAGCCAATTATCACACCGAACATCACAATCTTTTCTCCTGACAAGGACCTGAATGAAGATCTATAGCTTATCCTTAGACTTCAACATTCTTTTCTATACTAGGGACTTGAAAGATGGATCTCATATAGTTTGCCCATAAGGAAGAAGAATTGCAATAATTCCACCAAAGCTTCAAAGTGAAAGAGTCAATAACTTCGGATAAATTGTGAATTCCTATCCTATTCTCATCAGTAGGGTAGAAAATCTAGGACGAAACCTTCCAATGACATTTAGGGTTCCCATCTTTGAGCCCTCAGAAAAATATGCAAATTTTTTTTCAAAGAAGACCGAAGTAGCCACCACTACAGATTTGGGAGGATCTTGAACTGCAGTAAGATGTATTGGAAGGGAAGACAAGACATGCTTGATCAAGGTAAGTCATTTACCAAAGGCCAACAATTTTCGTTTCCATCCATCCAACTTTACATTAATTTTATCAATGAAGTATTGAAAGTTGGCTCGAGTTCTCCCTCCCTTAAATATCAAACAGCCTAGATACATACATAGGCAAACTTGAACACTTAATTTGAGTAAGATGTTCCACTCTTCTAATAACAACTATGGAGCTAGATGCTGGTAAAACAAATGAGCTCTTAGTAAGGCTGATTAACTGTCTCGACCCTTTTTGGAAAGAATCCAAAAAATTCATCAAGTTATTCAAGGCGCTACCATCTGCCCTAGTAAAGATAACAATGTCATCTGCAAAAGAAAGATGGGACACAACAGGACAGTTTCTAGGCAATGAAAAATGAGCAATTTTGGAGTGATAAGAGCATTAAGTCCCCTTGAGAGAACTTCCCACACCTTTAATAAAAGCATAGGGAAAAGAGAATCTCCTTGTTTAGCACCTTGAGTAGCTTGAAAGAAACCATGACTTTGACCATTGATGAGCAATGAAAACCAACTACATTTGAGATTAGTCAAAATAACAATAATAAACCTCCTGCGAAAGCCAAATTTCACCAAGACTGCTTCTAAGAATTGCCACGAAACTCGGTCGAAAGCTTTGACCATAACATGTTTAATTACCACATTGGAACCTTAGCCATCTAATCCAAAGAATGAATCATTTATTGCACCAAAAAGACATTATTATATATAGATCTCCTTTCACAAAGTCGGCTTGTTCATCAGAGATGATGAGGAAGTAGCAAAGGAATCCTTTTAGCCAATAATCTAGTAAAGACTTTATTCATAAAATTGCACATAGATATAGGTCTGATGTCAGCAAAGGTTAGAGGATTCAACTTCTTGGTTATCAAGACAAGTAAGGTACTTAAGATGGATCTTGGCATAAGAACTTGACTACCAAAAAGTCTATGATCGTAGCATGCACATCTGAGGCAATGATATCCCAAGAAGAAATATAGAAATAACTTAAGAATCCATCCAGACCAGTAGAGTTCTTTTGTTCCATCTGGAAAATAATAGCTTTAATCTCATCCAATGAAACCCCATCTATCAGAGCCAAATTATCTTGAGTCGAAATTATACTAGTGGTGTAATGCAACACATCCCTATACCAGTGCAACAAATCCCTAGTACCAATCTTATCCAATTTCTCGGGGGTAAAAAGCTCTTGGAAGAATCGAACACCATCATTTAGGATACTATCCAAAGAATCAAGTAATGATGCAGAGAATCCTTGATTCTATGAATGACGAAAAAGGATCTTTTTTGACTAACAATAGCATGGAAAAAAGGGGCATTCCTATCCCTTTCTGTAAGCCACATGACCCAAGATTTATAATGCTAGAAAATTACTTACAAACTAAGATTGTAAAGCAATTCAGCTTGATCCTCATAAAGGTAATGTATCTAGCCTCTTCGATTTGTTGAAGTTTGTAGGTTTCCTCAAATATCTAAACTTTCTTCTCAATCTCCAAGGTAGAAAAAAATATGTTTCCAAAGCTTTTTTTTCACTCTCTTAATCACCCCTTAAGCCTTCTGAGTTTGAGGGAGAAACCTATCATCCCATAACCCTGAACTGGATCTTGCCAACTATCCCTTTTGACTTGAAGAAAACCAACATGCTCAGTCCACATAGCTTGAAAATAGAGGGGCTTAGACCCTCCAAATTTAGAATTGTAAACTCCAGCAAAAGAGGAGAATGATCCGAAACAATTATGCTAAGATGGGAAACCGAGCCCTGTGGCAAAAATTTCTGACAAATATGATTATACAAAATCCTAGGCAGCCTTCTTGAAATATGACGCCCGTTGCTGATACTCATCATAGTAAAGTTACTCATAGAATAAGGGACTTCCATTGGCCCACAAAATGATATGACTTGATTAAAATCATTCGTCGAATATAAATCTTCTTTTGAGTTGCCAAACCCGAATATTCCTGTGCAGAGGTAATGACATTGAAATCCCCCACAACCATCCAAATATGAGTATGGATAGGCTAACTATGTACACAATTCAGGGGACGAAAATTGGATAAAGCTTGGACTCAAGCTCGCCAAGATTAGAGCAGATTATTGGTGTTATGATCAAGTTGCATTGGACTATTCTCAATTCATTAATACATAAAGTCAAATTCTTCAAAGTAAAGTGTAAGTGGCTAGATAAATTCCAAGTCCAAGAGTTTTCAAGCCCAAGAATTGAAGAGCTCCAAGAATGATTCGAGAAAATGAAGGGTTCGAGAAAACCCTAATTTGGCCCAAGACCCTATTCGGCCATCCGTTCCTAATTAAATTAGGATTTATTTTTTGGCATTTTTTTATTGGATTTTTTTTTGTTTTATTTGGGGTGAAAATATCAGTTTATATCAATGTTAGTTTAGCCAATTTTATGTCTAATATTCCAATGCTAGGATTTGGTAAGGTTGTCTTTTCCTATTAGCATTAGGCCTATTTTGTAGGGTTTGGCCAGATCCTTGTTACGTTAAAACCCCCCAGCTAATTATTCATTCATAAATATTCAAAAAAAACTTTGTGAGAAAATTCTCCAACTTGGCTTCCAAAGACATGGGTATTTTGCAAGATTGATTCTTGCGACTTACCTATCTTGAGTACTATCGGTTCTTGTCTCGTTATAGACAACGGGGCGATATCTCATGCAGTCCAGTACAGATACCTCAAATTCTTGATTTCTTAATCAATGGGTTTGAATTTGTCAAGTTGGATTTGTTTAGGCGTTCTTGGGTTCCACATCGATTCCTGGTCTCGTCAGTTTATCTGTGGGGTTTACATACCACTTTGATGTGAACTCCACAGATAAACTAACGAGACCTGGAATTGATGTAGAATTTCCAAGAACGCCTAAACAAATTCGACTTGATAGATTCAAGCCCATTGATTAAGAAATCAATAATCTAAAGTATATGTTCTCGACTGTATGAGATATATCGACCCATTGACTATAGTGAGACAAGAACCGATATAGTTCAAGATAGATAGTCGCAAGAATCAGTCTTGCAAAATACCCAAGTCTTTGGAAGACAAGTTTAGAATTTTCTCACAAAGTTTTTTCTGAATATTGATGAATTAATAATCAGTTGGGAGGTGTTTTTAACGTACCAAGAGGCTCACCAAACCCTACAAAATAGGCCTAATACTAATAGGAAACGACCTTACCAAATCCTAGCAGGCTTAGGATTGGAATACTAGATATAAAACCAGCTAAACTAACATTGATATAGGTTGATATTTTCATCCCAAATAAAACAAAAAAGTCCTATAAGCAAATGCACAAAAAATAAGTCCTAATTTAATTAGGAATGGATGGCCGAATAGGGCCTTGGTCCAAATTAGGGTTTTCTCGAAACTTTCTTTTTCTCGAATCATTCTTGGAGCTCTTCAATTCTTGGGCTCGAAAACTCTTGGTCTTGGACTTTATTTGGCCACTTGTGCAGACTTTACTTTGAAGAATTGGACTTTATGTATTAGTGAATTGAGAATAGTCCAATGCAACTTGATCATAACACCATGAATATGTTCTAATCTTGGCGAGCTTAATTCCAGCTTTCTCCAGTTTTCGTCTCCTGAACTTGGTATGTTATTAGCCTACCATACTCGTATCATTCCATTCTTCCTCAAAAGGATTCATCCTTGAATCCGAACCTGGATGGAAATGAGAAACATTAAATAATGTAGACAAAAATTTAAACAAATGATCTCGCCAAAGCAAGAAAAGATGTAAAATATGCGGCTCAAACACAAAAGTATCAATCACCAATGTTGAAAATGGAAGTTGGGAAAATGGCTTGTGAAATAAAGAAATCATGAAGCACACAAACCCTAAATCATGGAGCATTTTGCTTCGGCTAGCAAATAAACAAACCATAAAATATTTTTGAAAGATTGAACAAATCATGCTCAAAAATATTATCACGCCACATTAAAAATTGATGCATATCAGAATTCAAAGTGCAAAAGAACTTATGCACATTGTCGTGTAGAAGCACACAATTGCTGCCCAAAGCATTAATTAACTTAACACAAAAAGAATGGCAATCATGAGGCATACAAATTAGCTCAAGAAAAACAAATATACAAGAAAAATTAGAAACATTAACAAGTTGGGAAAAGGACACACTATGAGTACTTAAAAAACTAAAATTATAAGAATTTGACAAATCAAAATTTCTTAGTACTCCCTTCTCCAAACCATTGGCATTTAAGTTTGAATGATGTAGAGAAGTCACTAAAGCTTTGCACGTGGAAGGTACAAATCCAAAAATTTCATTTTCACCACTAGCTTCTTTGAATGGTTGCACAAAAGAATTTGGAAGAAAATTTTTAGGCAATAAAAGATAAAGGCTCTTAAAAAATTTTTCCTTGACGAACAAGTTCTTTTCTTCTAAAATTACCATTAAAGTTGATTTTTCCTTAGGATTAGAGATGGCTTTCTCCTTACCTTTCTTTTTACGATTTTTAGCCAACAATTTAGCATGTTCTTTATATGATCTTTTAATGTAAAGTTGCTCTTTATGGACTTGATCAGGAAGTAATGGCTTAAGAATAATCTTTTTACCATCTTTCTCAAAACTATATTTATTTACAAATCCATCATGTGTAGTTTTCAGGTCATATTGCCACGGCCTACCTAACAAAATATGGCTACTATGCATAGGCACTACGTCACATAAAACCTCATCCTTATATTTTCCAAGGGTTAAAGGCTTGCTTAGTGACTTTTAATTCACCACCTTCATTTAACCATTGTAACCTATATGGATGTGGATGTTCAGTGGTTGGCAAGTTCAATTTATCTACCTGAGTTGGCTAGCTACATTCACGCAACTACCACAATCAATGATCAAACCACATGAACAATGTTGAACCACACACTTAGTGAAGAAAATATTAGAACGTTGTACCTCATTTTCGTTGTTGTTAGGTTGAGCATGAAGTGCTTGCAAAATCACCGATGTTTGATGCGGGTCTCTCAGAAAAATCTACCTCCTGCTCATCATTCCGAGCATGTTGGAGATTCCTTGACCTTGTACCTACATCATACAAATTGTCATTAGATTCATAGTGATTGGAATCGTAATTAAGATGCATACCTCGACGAGCTTGTCTCATTGTACGAGTATAAGGCTTAGCTCTGCCAGATTGTAGACTAGGCTCATTCCGTGCCTTAGTTAATATCTCGTTCTTTACAGAGAGTGTTGAATGCTTTCAATAGACCTTCCCATTTTGGCAAAACGAGATTCTAAGATATTAAACCTTAAATTTACTCCTTCTTAGGAAATTTTAAACCTACAAAAGAACAAAATCAAGAAGAAACAAATGATTTTTGATAGTTAGGGTTAGTAAAATAATGGACCTCACGGCACTCGCTGAGTGTTCACGCTCAAATTTGAAGATGTCACACAATTTCACTCATGTTTCACCCAAATCTAAGACTTTTACCCTCTAATGAACTCACCACTCTTGCCTTTTTCAGTGCATTTCCTCTCGTTTAAATTCTCCTCGAAGTCTTTCATACACTTGAAAGCACAAAGCAAGAACGACACAAACAATTAATAATACTTAGAACACAATTAGTAGTTATAGACTAATGAAGCAAAGTAATGGCTGATCGATTTCACAAAGAATGCACATTACGCATTTTAGAAAGTCAAACAATAAGAAGGTCAAACAAACTAAGGTTTCGGGCTAGAAAGAATAACCCGAGGGAACAAGGGTATTTTTGGTATTTCACCAATTTTTGGTATGTAACCTGAGAGCAAAATATAGACAAAAATTGAAAAGAATATAAACAAATTTCAGTTGAGAATTATGCCTTAGGAAAGTAGGAAAATTGCAACACCTGACTTCCAATCCCAATAGGAAAAGGTCTACAGCTACTCCTAGTTGGAAATAAGAATTAGTGTAATCCAAGTGGAACAAGGATTCAAGTGAATGTTTTATTCCAACTAAGACAAGGATTGAAAGTGGAACAAGATATTAGCACCAAATTTGTAATGCAAGGACTTGGAGACCCTAATTCGACTAAGGTTGGAATTCGGCCTCTTTTCTCATTTTTTTTTGTTCCTTGGATTTTTCTCCTTTTATTTTTTTACAGCCTAAGGCACAAATTTCTAGCAACAAAATACCTCCAAAACCTGTCACAAAACAGCCACAAAATTTGACGCAAAAGAAAATCGCAAACAAGGAAACTCGAGAAAGGGTTAGAGTTGAACGATTTTTTTTTTTGGATTTTTTTCTAGACTTTCTTAGCGAGAAATACTTACAAAATCAGAAGCCAATCCCAGCAAAATTTGCATGAAAATATTGATGGGAAGAATCATGAACAAAGCGTCAACCAGCAAAACCCTAAAAAAAATAGTTTAGGGTTTTTTCTTTTTGAATTGGGTTTTTTTTTTGGGTCAAAAGAACACAATAAGAACAATCAATATACAAACAAGTTGATTTTTTTTTGGACGAATAGTAACTAGGAACCGTAACGATTTTTTTTTTGAATAAACTTTCTGACAAATCAGCAAGAAAACAATTTAAAGATGTATGAAACAAGAAAACAAACGTGTTTAGGAGCCAAAGCTTTGATAGTACTTTGAGAGGAATCTTGAAAATAAACTGACGAGACCCGGAATCGACGCAAAACCCAAGAACACCTAAACAAATTTGACTTGACAGATTCAAACCTGTTGATTAAGAAATCAAGAATATGAAGTATCTGTTCTCGACTGTACGAGATATCGACCCGTTGTCTATAATGAGACAAGAACCAAGTCTTTGGAAGACAAGTTGGAAAATTTTCTCACAAAGTTTATTCTAAATATTGATGAATGAATAATCAACTGGGGAGTCTCTTTAATGTAACAAGTGGCTCGCCAAACCCTAAAAAATAGACCTAATACTAATAGGAAACAACTTTACCAAATCCTAGTAGGCTTAAGATTAGAATACAAGACATAAAACCGGTTAAACTAACAGGCTAATATTTTCACCCCAAATAAAAAAAAAAAAAAAAAATCCAGGACCTATGAACAAATGCAAAAAATAAATCCTAATTTAATTAGGAATGGATAGCTGAATAGGGCCTTGGTCTAAACTAGGGTTTTCTCGAACCCTTTATTTTCTCGAATCATTCTTGTAGCTCTTCAATTCTTGGGCATGATAACTCTTAGACTTGGACTTTATCTGGCCACTTGTACTTTACATTGAAGAAATGGATTTATGTATTAATGAATTGAGAATAGTCCAATGCAAATTGATCATAACACCACGAATATGCTCTAAATTTGGTGAGCTTGAGTCGAAACTTTCTCCAGTTTTCATCTCTTGAACTTGGTACATTATTAGCCTATCCTTGCTCGTATAACATCCAAGGACAATTAATTGAAGAAAAGATATTCTCAATTGATCCCATAACTGTTCTATCTACTTTGGTGGTTTTAGTATCCACAAAAGAACACACCATTGATTGATCCCATATATCATGCATAAGTGAAACATGAACAAATTGATCATGATTAATTCAAACATCAAAGCATGGAACAGAGAATCCTAAAAAATTTGAATTTTATTTGTAGCGTTTAAACTACAAAAGGAAAACCCCAATCTAATACGGACTTCTTCCAATTTATGAGAATCCATTATGGGTTCCATCAACAACAAAAGCTTGATCTTTTGAATTGGAATTAATCTTTTAATTCTCCAAATTTTAGATTTATTGCCAACTCCCCTAACGTTCTACACAAGTGCATTAATCATCGGAAGAGAGCAAGATGAATTGATTGAAAGACTTCATTTTCCTTGTAACAATAATCCTTAAAATTTTGAATTATTTTTTCTTGCCTTGTGTACGTTGATAGATTTCCTCTCTAGGATGTTTACATTATCTCTATGAGCACCTGGTTTAGCATTCAAATCTTTCTCAAATTGTTCTAACTGGGTAAACTTTTCCATTCTGTCACAAGAAGGACGAACAATTTTGTTAGGGTCCGAGAGAGTTCCATCTTCCTATCCTTCAAATTTTTTTTTTTTGCACAGTCTCTTTGGCTTATGCAAATAGATTGTTGGCTAAAATTGTGATCAAGTCCTCCATGTGACGCTTGAATGAAGGTATCAAAATAGGGTTAGGGTTTTCGGATATAAACTGATTAAGGTCAGAGGTTGAGTCATCATGACCGCCACATTTTGAGTTGGGAAACTAGTTTCATTGACCGTTTTCGGACCTGAATCCTTAGAACCATTGTCATCAATATTGTGATTTGAATAAAAAATGAGAGCCAAATTATCCACCCCGACTGATTGTTGATCCAATACTTATTCTTGACAAACTGATGGGTTGATTAGAAAGTAAATCAAAATGTACTCCTCTTTTTAGAAACATCAAATGAATTAGCAAGGGGCTGCTACTTCAAAATAGCTTCTGTACACTGCAAAATTTTCTTTGGTTGCCAAGTGATCAGTTGTAAAGGTTGAATCTTCTTCGATTGTTGATTAGGCTGTTGTTGTTTGGATTGTAGTGTTTGATATTGTATTTGATCAGGCATTAATTGTTCGATCCACTATTAGTGTGAATACATTCATCCTTGGAGTGCTCAACTCTAAAGCAATGGTTAGAATAAGACGAAAAATTCTCATATTCAATGTATTGCCAAAAACCATCCTCATATACTCGACACAAACCCTAGCAACATTAAGCCTATTGACTATAGCTATGGATGCATCGATATTCAGAGGGGGACCAATCATTTGTGCAATGGAAAACATTGTTGTTGTTGGCTCCAAAAGCAACCTAAGAGGGGGGGTGAATTAGGTTATCTCTAAAGACAAACCTTTTTTAAGTGCTTAGTAGAAATTCAAACTTTATGCAACAAATGAATACTTAAGCACAAATGAATATAATAGATATTCAACAGTTTAAGCTTAAAGAACAAATAAGAATGAGATAAAGAATATCAAACCAAACTCCCAAGCTTCTCAAGCTTGGAGTACATGCACTAGTAGTGCCTCTTCAAAGAAGGTGAGGCAATAACCTTCTTGTACACAAAGTAGGCACTAGTGAGTACTTTTGATCACCCTTGCACCAACTAAGTTCCTCTAGTTGAGCCAAAGGGTTTTACACTACAACCTCACTTTTGTACACTTGTTATCCCTCCACTCTTACACTTGAAGATCACTCACTAGTCTATTCTTGCTCACACTAATTCCCACTAGTTGAGCCAAGAAAGCTAGACTTCTCAAACCAATACAACCCACAATATTTTAGCCTATTTCTCCTCAAATAGCTCTTACAAGTGTTTGTATTGAATGTAGTCTCTTTTACTTAATTCAGACCTTGGGGTATTTATAGTTGCCAAATATCTGCTTTCAACAACTTCCCAACGGCTATTTTCTGTCTACTGGAAAACTAGCCGTTGGACCTTTCGACGGCCGATGCCAGCAAGAGTGCGTCCGAACAGACTAGCCGTTGGACCTTTCGGACGGCCGCTGCTGAACCCTGCGTCCGACACTGCGTCCGTTCTCTGAGGGTGTTCGTTCGGACGTCCGAGGATGCGTCCGAACATGCGTCCGATAGAAGATATTGGCGAAGTCTTCTGGAAATTTATCGGACGCTGTTCTTCGTCCGAGGCTTGCTTCAAATTCTTTGTGTCGGACGATTAACATCGTCCGAAGCTCTGTGTGGTTGTTTTGTTCGGACGATCATTTGCGTCCGAACCTCCCTGTTTTTCTGCACACTTGTCTTTAAACCATTAGCATGATTTGGTCATCATCAAAACATGATTAACATAACTGGGGTTCTTCAGTTGTTTTGTCGAAATGGATGCAAGGAAGATGCTTCATAGAAATCAAAATTAGGACTATTGGAGATTCAACATTAACCCGAAAACTAGGTATTCATTTAAGGATTCTCATACCAAATCCATTGATGATCCAAAAGCCTTTGCATCAACAACAAAGTTAATCCTCTTCTAAATTGAACCGGATAAGAATATGACGATAATCCAATAAATCAAGAAAGAAACCTCCAAAAAATCCATTCTTGTTAAACTCATCGCGTAGAGAATCCATGGAAGTTTTACCTTTGGAAAATTCTTTCCAGTCAAAACATGTTCGAATGGAAGAGCAAGCCTTTGGATGACTTCCTTAGAAAAAAATACAGTTGGTTTTCCCTTAAAAACATAATGTTTTTTTAGCTCAATGGACTGAGATTTGGAAGGTACATCATTTGCAAATGATCTATTGATCGTCTGTGGTTGCCTTCAGCTAAAGACTGAAGGGCATCCACAAGAAAGAAGCTTGAAAAATCTAAAAATAGAGATACGAGAGAGAGAAGGAGGGAAAAACCCTAGCTTATTCTTAATCTTAGATTATCATGAAAAATCATGTTATTTTGTAAGAATCTTATTAGTATGAATAAACTGTTACTTTTAGATCACATGATCTAGTACGAAACAGGATTATACTGTTAGTTATTGAATTGTTTCCTTTAGGTTACATTCTATAGTAAGCATTTTGTAATCTTTCTATACCTATATTATTAATACTTATTGCTCGATATTATAGTGTTATACCTAGTTGTTTTATTAATTATTGAATCATATATATTACTTATAGAATGCATAGTATGTTTACACTTAGATACATTTTGCATGCATAGTATGTTTACACTTAGATACATTTTGAATGCTTGTAAGTTACATGATATTGTTTCAAACATAATTTATAGTTATATCTTGAATTTTTATTTATTAAATTATTGCTTATAAAATAAAAAATCTAACCTAACTAATGAGTATGTTAATAATACATATAATGTAAGTATTATAAGTATGTCAAACAAAACTTATAATGTGAGTTACATGATATTATATAGTTTCATACATAATTATATTTTTAATCAGTAAACTATTACATTTTTTCTTTTTTTTTCTTTTTACTAAATCCACATTTTCCCCTACACCTGATGCATGGTAAAAAAGTTAAATTATCCTACTCGCAACTTCTTACTAATTTCCCAAGTACATGGTATCAATGTAGTAAAGTGAATAGGGATTGTTTTTACGAGGAAAATACTCAAACAAGTACCAAAAATGATTGACAATTTCTTTCAATAGGCAACCAACAAGTTTGTTAGAAGTTCAACTACAAATTCTAAATTAACAAGGAATTAACAAGAACGGAATTGAAGCAAAAGAGCGGATTTATGAAATATTAAGAAAGTGGGTCAGATACTGGACAAGCAATTTTCTAAATTAACTCAATGCACTGATGAATCAACTCAATTACACTTATGGAGATTAAATTCCTAAGAATCAACTCATCTTGATCCCCCGTGATGATGAGTGATATCAACCTAACTGATTTGATGCGTAGATTTTTCTGGACTTAAATTCAATTAAATCCAGTAATTTGTTTATGGAATTATCATGAACCAATCATAAATTTATATCAGACATGACTATAAATTATCCAATCTAATTATCACTGATCTATGGTGGAGAGTCGACTCTCGTGTTACCTCAGCCAAGCTACCCAAAACTAGAGTTAGCTACTCTCTGGAATTGTCAAATTTGTGATGCTTATAATCCATAAGTGCAATTGATTCAATTGATTGATTTTAATTATGTTGCTTCACAGGAAATTGCATCATTCGTACCTAATCCTAATGAAATTAGTTCATGTTTAATAGAGTAAAACACAGAAATCTTTCACAGTATAATAAAATGAAATAGCTGCTAATCTAGGAATTGTATTATGAATTATTGAAACTTAACAATAATAAAAACAATAACAAAAATTTACTAAACGAGCAAAAGAGAATACCAATGATTATTCTGGACTACGACAGTTGAACTAACTTGAATTTATCTTCTAATAAAATCTAAAATAGTGGAATGGAAAAACTAAAGATAACTGAATAATAATCATAACAATACTACTGATGTTCTACTCCTACTACTAATAATCTCCTCTTGTCTTAATAAGTTTAGGAGATCACAATTTACTCCCTACTCAACTCCTACAAGTTAGGAGATTTCCTAATCAGATAAAGCTACCAAAAAGAAGTCCTATTACAATTAAGAGGCTGGAATTCCCTCTTAATGGAAATATTTAAGTTTGTATAGCCCTCCTTACTTAGTTCGCTGCAGTGAATAGTTTCTTGAGAAGTTCGTCGCAGCGACCTAAGCTTTTATCTTAGATTTTGAGTGGTTCCCTGTGATGAACTAGGCTTATTCTTGATTTATGAAAATCAGTTCCTTTACTTGGATTTAGCTTCCAACTTGGTCATTCTACCCTTTCTACCTACATAGAAATTAAAGTAAACATAATTAACTAACTTAGACTCAACTTAACACTAAAATTACTAAAAAACTCACAAGTTAACCTAATCAGACTTTTGACACAAATCATCATGAAAACATAATAATAATGACTCCAAATGCCAAAAAATAAGCATAAAAGAATACAATAATAACCTTAATCCTAAGAGTTATCAAACTCCCCCTACTTAGCATTTTGTTCGTCCCGAGCAAAAGAGAAAAGAAAATAGACAAAACAAACAACCAACACACAACATAACTCTTGTAGAACTGTATCATTATTAGTGAGTTCGTTGAGATCACAAGTCTTAGATTAGTCTTATGCATAAAAGAATTTGACCCATGATCCCACTGTCATCATAAGAATGCCATGCTGTCACACTCACAAGGAAGAGGAGAAAGTATAATCACTCCGCTTACCATTCTTGACTGCTTACATAAACAAAGTTCAGCTATACGATAATACGGTTTGACACAAAATGTAATCATCCCATAATCATTAATATAAATTGATCTGGACCAAGGATCAAATAGGACTTCTAAATTTGTAATGTAGGCTAAAGTATATGGTAGGATATTTATAGGTTCCCCACTTAGAGGTGTTCAAAAGTCAATCTAGTCGAACTGTCGAGTTGAGTCAAGTCGAATTTTTTTTTTTTACATCACTTGTTTGATTTTCGACTCGATTTAGACTCGAAGTCAAATGAACTAAGCAACTTCCCGAATTAACTTTCACTTAAACTCAAGTCAAACTACCGGTCAAATTCTGAATTACAGATTGATTGGTTTGACTGGTTTACTGGTCGAACAAATCTTTTGACTTTGTCGGTCAAATATTAGTCAAAAAAAAAAAATATATATATACACATATATGTATATATATATGGGTCTACAATTATAATAATATATTAATGAATTTGTGTGCATAATATTTTGGCCATTGTATTCTTAATTTTTAATAATTAAATATGTTAATAGCTGATAATATTATTTTGTCTTAATACTTAAATATCTTTTCTTTGTATAATTATTGGTATTATGTACAATTTATGTATTTATACATTAATATAAGTGTCCATCTTATTAATGTAAAACTTTTGTTTGAATAACTAATTAAATGAATTACTACTAATTTTCTTTTAATACATATAGATACTAGAGTTAAGTAATCATATGTATTTAAGTATTTATTGAAATATTTGTATATAATATATCTATACATACATGTTCTTATGTTCATATACTAAAATTTGTATAACTTATAATTTTGATAAAAATATGTTTTACGTAATGTCTAATTTATATACTTATTCAGTTATACTATAACTCTACATAACTTATTAGTATAACATTTACTATCAACAAGTATATTAAATGTATTATTAACTTACTATTAATATAGCCACAATTAGGTTATCATGTATATTCTTATACATTATACAATATAACTTAATAGGGGTTGGTGATTCAATAAAATTTTTCTATAGAAATTGATTTTGGCAAATGGTTCTGAATTTGTGATTTTGTAAATCAATTTTAATATGTATATATAATATTAAACTAATACACATTCATATATTAAGATTTTTGAAGAAGTGACCAATCACCACTCGTGAAGCTTATTTTTGTTGAAAAATGTTTTATAATTTTGTTATATATTTTTTTATTATCTACGAAGTTGTATTTTGAATTTGTAAAACTTCTATTATCTTGCATTTCTATTATGTGATATTTTGAATTTGCGGAATGATACGGAATTTGTGGGATAATATACTAAATTTTTGTATTAGAATATCAAATGAAAGAAGATTAAATGTTCGGCTTATTCGACGGTTTACCGGTTGAACAAGTCAAATTTAAACGACTTAACTTTAATTGACTTTGGTTTGTACGACTTGACTTTGACTTTGAAATTTTCAAGTTGAAAGTCAAACAAATTAAGTTGAACAAGTCAAAAAGTCGAACACCAGTCGCATGAATACTCGTATCCCCACTCACTCACATCACAATTGGGCATGTATATGTGGGGTGATAGCATTTCTATGAATCAATGGGGCCACAATTCAAAAACTATTATACTACTAAAATTTGCCAATTCAAATTACTCAATTCATCATTCACTATCAAGGATACAAAATTATAGAGTTAGAAAGTATACTACTACCACAAAGATACTTAAACACAACCTAGAGACACAATTAACACAGATAGACACATAAATGTTAACTAACGACTAAACATCACTAAATTATCTAGACTAAAAATAAAATGCAGTAATTAAAAAATCACATAATACAACTCAAAACATAACACAATAACACCACCAAAACATAATTAACAGTGGCACAAAACACTACCTCCATTCCTCCCAACTTGAACAAAATATTGTCCCTAATATTTGCCAAGAGGGTAATAAAACAAGTACAAAAAAAAAAGAAAAAGAAATAAGGTTTTTGTTTGTTAATTTGCCAAAAAAAAAAGAAAAAAGAAAAAAGAAAAAGAAGTAGAAAAACTCTCTCAGGCGGCCCTAGATATCCTAGCCTCATCATGTTTCTCATCATTGGACTCCGATGCAGAATGATGTAGTAGCGCATCAGTTTCCAAGTTTATTCTCCAAGCTAAGATGTCCAACTTCCTATTCAAGCAATGCAGATACTCAGTTTGATAGCATATCACATCTCCCACCACCCTTTTAATAGTTGGAGCGTGATAAATGTGATCAAGATCGTTCGGTCTAGGTGGTTGAGGAAGAGGTACTTGGGAAGAGTCTGGCATTATATTGCCATCCTCTTCATCATCACTATCTAAAAAATTTGTTAAGTCATCCTGATCCATATATCTTCCTTAAATAAATCAGCGCATACAATCTTGATGTTGTTAAACAATCTTTTCTAAAGCTCAGAGGTTGTTGATCTTTTTTTGGGTAATTTTAACTTTTTTAGTGAAGGTCACATCTTCTTGAGCACATAAAGCCGTGATGACACCAGAAAAAATGAATTTCATATCTGTCTGGAAACCATTCCTCCTAATGGATTTGCAAAACTCTATACCTACGTAATGTCCTGGTCTTTTACTAATGCGTACAAAATCAGGGCTCGTTCTTTACTTACCATGCAGGGATTGGCTATAGGCATAAGATTTGTGTAGGTGAAATATTTCCAAGCTCTGGCTTTTAAAATCAGAAACTAAGTCTTGAACCGTTTGTACTCCCCATATGTTCTTTTACTTTATGTGCCCCTTGAATTTTTCAGAACATTGATCACCTTTTCAAAGTTAATATTACTAAGGATGAATTTTGTGTATTCACTAAACGTAATGTTAGGGGTAAAAAAATATTATTGACTACAATAGATATAAGACTTAGTGCAACAGGCGTTTGCCGAACCCAAATAGTATTAGATTGCAATTAATAAGTATGGCCTAAAAATTTGCAAATCAAGTCAAATCTCCTAGCAATCCTGAACTAAGGCAAAACCCTTCCTATCAACAGAGTTCATTGGCTGCATGACAAGGGGACCACTCTGTTGCATTTAAATCAAAATAATATTGATAACATCATGTTTCCAGCTATATTTTGAGCATCTGAACTGAAAAGTTTATCTTGCTTCCAATTATTCGATTCACCAGATTTCCATTTTTTACTCGAAGACATGACTTTGTAATGCAATTCGCACTCAAGAAATTCAAATTTGGGGAAATAACGAAACAAAATTTAACCACAATTTAGAACCTCCAATTAAAGTATCAATCAATTCATTGAAAATTGCAAAGTCCAAAACAATAATGCACCTATCAATGTATAGAAAGTGTGTAGGAAGGATCTTACTTTTCCAAAGGAGTGCAGGGATTGGAGGTTGAGAAGAATGACTCCAAGTTGAAGATGCAAAAGTTTCCCAACTTTACCTTGACATCGTTGGATGTTGATGGATAATAGAGTGAATTTTGGTATGGGTGGAAAGTTTATGGTGAAAAAGTTGAAGATTTAGTGGTAATTGGTGGTAGGAATGGAAGAAACTTGGTGGGTGAAGAAGGGCTTTTGGTTGGGTTTATGGAAGAGAAGAAGAAAAAGGAAGAAGTGTTCTAGGGGGTAAGGGAAAGGATTTTCGGGTAGGAAGGAGAAATAAGGGGCTTGATATGTGGCTAGGGTAATTTTAAAATTTGGTGTCTCAATCTAGTTTGTTTGTCACAGGTAATAGATTTGCCTCACAGCAAATGAACCTTTTGTCTTTGAAGGTTCACTGCAGGGAACTGAAATGCCTTGGGCTCATTCACCACGGCGACAAAACTTCTATCCAATTTTTCTAATTGGTTCAACTCGGCAAACCAAAAGTTTGGTTAGTTAGCCGTGACGAACAAACCTTCTGTTCGAGTTGATTTTTGAAATGTCTTGTTTTATTTAATTCAGACATTCTTCCATGCACTTGTGCTCCTTTACCTACAATTAATACAAAAATAAAATTAAACATGTAACTAGACATAGTATTGCATAAAACTACTAATTAAAGAAAAAGGGAAAATAAATAAAATTTTTGGGCCATCTCCCAAATAGCACTTCTTTTAAGTCATTAGCTTGACTTTCATTATTGATTATGCTTGGGGGACAGTTTCATATCCTCCTTAACTTCTCTACCATGGTACAATTTGAGCTGGCTTCCGTTAACTTTGAATATGGAATCTTTGCCTTTAAACTCGATCACTCTTTAAGGAAATGCTAGAATACCCTCATATGGTACACTTCACTGGGACTTCAGTTTCCCAGGAAATAGCTGATGTTGAGAATTTTAAAGTAGTACTTTGTCACTTGTGCAGAATTCCTTATAAAGAGTGTTCTGGTCATGGCAGTTTTTGGTTCTCATCTTGTAGATCCTTGCATTATCATAGGCTTCTTTTCACATGTAAATTCATCTAGATCATAAAGTTCTAAAAGCCTTTTTTCACTGGTTACTTTGTAGTCAAAATTAAGGGCCTTAATTGCCAAAATACTTTGTGCTCCAATTCCATTGGTAAGTAACATACTTCTCCAAAAACTAACCTATAAGGTGATTTACCAATAAGAGTTTTGAAGCCGTCATATATGCTCATAATGCATCATCCAGCTTGCTAGACCAATCCTTCGGGAAGCATTGACTGTCTTTTCCAAGGTTCTTTTCAACTATCAATTTGATACTTCTACTGGTCCAGATGTTTGGGAATGATAAGGAGTAAAACTTTATGTGTCACCCCATACTTGGACAATAGAGGTTCGAATTGAGAGTTTTTAAAGTGCAATCCTCCATCACTAATAATGGCTCTTGGGACTCCAAATCTTGAGAAAATATTGCACTTAGCGAACTTTGGGACCACACAGGCACCATTACTAGGTAATGCCACAGCTTCTACTCATTTGGAGACATAATCTACTTTCAGCAACTAAGATGTATTTATTGGAGAAAGAACTTGGAAATGAGCCCATGAAGTTAATGCCCCATACATCAAATACCTCCACTTCTAGAACACCATTTGAGAGGTGTTTCATCCTTCCGAGATATATTCTCAAGCATCAAACTATCCCACAAACAATCTAGCGTCTCTGAATAATGTTGGCTAGTGCAACTCACTTAGAAGTATCTTTGCATTTGTTCAGTGATTTCTATGATGCCCTCTAATAGGAAAAGAGTGACGCATTCTCAATACATTTTCCATATCTTCCTTAGGCACAAATATCCGAATTGCTTGGACTCCACACCATTTATACAAGTGTGGTTTATCCCAATAGTAAAATTTTAAATCAGAGAAGAATTTCTTCTTTTGATTATAATTCAATCCTGGTGGAAGAACTTTTGCTGCCAAATAATTTGCCGAATCAGCATACCATGGGGTTACATCTACTGCCATCAATCTTTCCTTCAAAAATTCCTCCCTTATTGGGCCTACAGCGTAACATCTCCATTTCATTTCCAGGTGGTAGCTCTAATTTGGATAAGTGGTCGGCCACTATATTTTCAATGCCTTTCTTGTCGACCATCTCCTAGTCGAATTCCTGTACAACAAAATCTAAGGGATCAATCTTGGTTTTATGTCATGCTTAGACAATAAATATTTTGACTCAACATGATCTGTATGAACAACCACTTTGGAACATATGAAATAAGAATAGAATTTGTGAAAAGCCAAAACTAAAGCTAGCTATTCTTTTTCAGTTGTCGAATAATTAATTTGAACTTAATTCAAAGTTTTTCTAGCATAGTAAATAATATGAAGAACTTCGTTCTTTTTTCTGAAAAAGGATTGCACCTACAACATAATCACTTGCATCACATATCGACTCGAAAGTATAGACCACAATCACGAGTGCTGTAACTAATGCCTTCTTGAGGACTTCAAATGTATGTAAACTTTTTCATCAAAATTAAAATTCACATTTTTTTTTGTTACAACTCACACTAATAGGGCTTGAAAATAAGGAAAAAATTATTATAATTCCTTATTCCCTTTACATCACTAGGTGCAGGTAGTCTTTCGATTACTTCTACCTTGGCATTGTCTACCTCTATGACTTTAGCAGATATTTTACGCCCCTAAAAAATTCCTTCTTGTACTATAAAATGACGCTTTTTCCCATTCAATGCAAGGTTAGTATCTTCAAAGTGTTGAAGACCTAAAGATAAGTTGTGCAAACAATCATCAAAAGTGGTTCAAAACACAAAAAAGCCATCCATAAAATCTTTGATACATTTTTCAATCATGTCATGAAAAATAGCAAACATGCATATTGGAAAAGTGCCTGGTGCATTACATAGGACGAAAGGCATCCTCCTATATATAGAAGTACTGTATAGACAAGTGAAAGTTGTCTTTTCTTGGTCCTCCAGGGCTACAACAATTTGAAAGTACTTGGAATAACCATTTAAAAAGTAGTAAAAACCATGACCAACAAGATGTTCTAGCATTTGATTGGACAATGAAGAGAAGGGGAAAGCGGTCTTTCTGGGCGGCCTTGTTCAATTTCCTATAATCAATATAAACCTACCATCTGGTGACTACTCTAGAAGGACTTAACGCATCGTTATCATTTACAATCACAATAATCCCCCTTTTTCAATTATTATTTGAGTGGGGTTGATCCACTCGCTATCACCAATCGCATAAATTATGCCTGTATCTAGCAATTTCATTACTTTCTTTTTCACAACTTCTTTTAAGGTAGGGTTTAGCCAATGTCTACATGGTTTATAAGCATCTACCATTAACATTTTACGTTTGCAAATAGCTTGGCTAATCTCCTAGATATCACTTAAACTCCAATCAATTGCAAATTTATGCTTTCGTAAAACATTTAACATAATTTTCAATTTTTCATTAGATAAGTATGCACTCACAATAATAGGTAAAGTATCATTTTCTCCTCGAGATGCATATTATAAGTGAGAATGAAGTGGCTTCAACTCTACTTTGGGAGGTTAACATTGGTTGAAGACTTCCCTTACCTAAATCCGCTTGAGGCACTAACTTGTTTTTTGGCGGATTTGCTTCTAGAATCCTTATGCAAGCCTTTGTTGTTTCATCACAATTCTCAGTATTTTGTGTTTGCATTAGAGCTTTCTCTAGTGTGAGCTCTGTAACTTGACTCCTGCAAAATTCATTTGAAAGTGTATAAACTAAATTAATCATCATAACATCATCATAAATAGAAGGAAATTTAAGCGAATACAAAATAGAAAATTTGACAGTCTGACCATTGACTCTCAATTGCACTTTCCCTTCTTGCACATCAATTAGTGCTTTTTCAGTTGCTAAGAAAGATCTCCCAAGGATCAATGGCATGTTCTTGTCATCCTCCATGTCGAAAATGATAAAGCCTGCTAGTAGATAGCACTTATCCACCTAGACTGGAGCATCCTCCACTATCCCCATAGGATATTTGATATTTCTATCTACTAGTTGGAGTGACACAATTGTAGGCTTGAGCTCCTTTCTATTCAATTTCTAGTAAATAGATAATGGCATCAAATTAATTGACAGTCCTAGATCACGAAGTGCTTTCTAGAGATCCATCTCTCCAACAGTGCATGGAATGGAAAATTAGCTAGGATCTTTCATTTTAGGAGGTAACTTCCTCTGGATAATGGAACTGCATCCTTTTGTCAAGTGCGAAACTTTATCACTTAGCAATTTCCTCTTTTTCGTGAGTATTTGCTTTATGAATTTGGCATAGCTAGGTATCTTCTCAGGAGCATTGATAAGTCGAATGTTAATTTCCACCTTTCAGAGAATCTCCGAAAGCCTCTTGAATGTTGTATACTCTTCTTTAGCCTTCAATTGAAAATGAATCCTAACTGGTGGTTCCAATGGCTAGCTATTAGGCTTCCTCCTTGGTAGAACCAAGTACTTATTTTCCTCTAGTATTGGCTCATTCAACTTTTCCTCACTTTCTTTATTCACCTCAGCTCCAATTGTTCTCCCAGTTTACAATGTAGAAAGGATAGCCTTTACCAATTCCCTTGAATTAGGAATGATATCACTGGGTAGTGTCCTTATTGGTCATTTTTCTAGCATCTTTGCTGTTTGTCCAATTTAAATTTCCAGATTTGTGCTTGAGGAGTGGACTATGCAAACTGATTCATCAAGTCTCTGAACTATTGAAATTCCAGCTGTAGCAATTGGATTTGATTAGACTGCTACTGAGATTGAAATTGTTTCTGAGATTGATACTATTGCCAATACTGTTGCTACTGAAATCAGTGTCTAGGGTTTGAATTGATCGGTTGAAAATGTGTTTAGTTTTGCTGATTTTTCTAGGAAAGATTTGGGTGATTACTCCAACTTGGGTTGTGAGTATTGCCAAATTGGTTGTTCGATAACCTAACATGATTCTGCCGTTGATTTCCCATGTCATTAACATGTTCATGATCTGTAGTAGAAGAAGAATAATTTAGTGTAACCATTAGGGTGATCACCTACACAAAAATCACAAATAAGTGGCTGTGGAATAATTATAGCTACAGCATTCCATCCATCCTTTTAGAGGACTGTTCCAGTTGACTAGTTATGAGCTTATTTTCTGCCATTATCACATCCATGGTATTCGGTTCAAGAACTCCTCACCAATTATATCAAGCAGTTTTTGAGCTTCATTTGGAGTCTTATTCTGAGATAATGATCCATTAGCTCAAGAATCAACCACCTCTCACGTCTCTTGGTATAGACCATTGTAAAGTTTGAATCTTTAACCACCATGGCAAACCATGATGAGGCATTTACTTAGGAAGTCATTGTACTCTCCCACCCTTCGCTTAGATTCTCCCTATTTTGTTGGCTAGCGAAGTGATGTCATTTCTAAGCTAGGCTATCTTGGAAGGTGGAAAGTATTTTGTCATAAAATTTTAGGGCAATCCCTCCTATGTGGTGAATGTCCCTTACTTTTACCCTTACAGCTATAGCTTTGCTTAATCCCCTAGTGAAAAAGGAAATGACCTGAGCTTCAAGGCATAATCACTTAATGGCCCGTCCATTCTATTTACAAGTATAATATACTTTCTCATATTTCATTAGATAATGGTTCAGGTCTTCACTGGATAACCCTCTGAACATTGCATGCTGCTGAAGCGTGGATATGAGACTAGGTTTGATCTTAATGTTATTAGCCTAAGCTATTGGTGGAACAATGTAGGAATTAGATCCTTCAAAAGTAGATTAAATGTAATTTTCTAGAGAACAATTGTTTCTATTATGTCTGTATGACCATTATCTCCAAATTCTCTATTATTCCCATTGTGAAAGATGTTTCCCAAACTTTCAGGATTCTTTGGTGATATCACTGGTTGCCTTGGTTATCTCTCCTAAGCCATGCTTAATCTGTTTCATGCTGCTGCTATCATATCGCTCTTCTTTGGTACGTAAGGGTTCTTTTAATCTCTAGATCAAAAGGTATAATAATGCGGTCAGCGTATAACCTATAAAACACTCAAAGAGCAGAATTACGTGCACCAATATACCAAAAAATATCTACAATGAGAACTTAAACAATGAAACAATCTCCGTAATGATTTAGAATTATGCTAAAACAAGAATAAAAAGAAAGGAAAAGGTCGAAAGTAGGAATCATCTTGGCTTTTAATATTAGTTGCAACAATATTTTCTTCGGCAACGTTGCCAAAAAACTTGATGCATGGTGAAAAGTTGAATTATCCTACTTGCAACTTCCAACTATTTCTGCAAGTACACAGTATCAATGTACGTTCTCATGAGGAATATACTCAGACAAGTACCAAAAATAGTTTGGTAAACGTGTAACTAAAAATTCTAATTTAACAAGGAATTAAGAAGAACAAAACTAAAGTAGAAAATGAGTTAGGTACTAACAGTTTTATCGAATTAGCTCAATGCACTGATCAATCAGCTTAATTACACATTTATGAAGATTCAATTCCCAAGTATCAACTCACCCCAATCCATTATGATGATGAGTCCTATCAACCTAATTGATTCCATGCATAGATTTCTCTGACCGAAATTCAATAGCTATGTCTATTAAGTTGAGTAAATCTTTAATGAAATTATCATAAACTATTTCAAAAATTTACATCGTACATGACTATAAATTATTCAATCTAATAATTGTGACTAATCTATAGTGGAGGGTTGACTCCCATGTTACCTCGGCCAATTTACCAAAAACTAGAGTTAGTTACTCTCCAGAATTATCAAATTTCTAATGATTATTACCCATAAGTGCAATTGATTCAATTGATGATTAATTAAGTTTCTTCATAGGAAAATCTCATCATCATTTCCTAACCCTAATGAAACTATTTCATGTTTAATGGAATAAAAAAATAGAAAAAATTAACAATGCAAGAAAATGAAATAGCTATCAACCTAGGGTTTGTAATACAAATTGTAGAAAATTAACATTAACAAAAGTAATAATAGAAATTAAATAAACGAGCAAAAGAAAATAACAATTATTATTCTGAACTAGAAAGTTTAAATTAACTTGAATTTGTCTCCTAATAAAATCTATAGTAGTGTTAAAATGGAAAAACTGAATAGAACTGAATAATAATCGTAATAATACTATTGATAATCTCCTTTTTTTTTTAATATGTCTAGGAATTAACAATTTATTCCCTATTCAACTCCTATAAGTTAAGAGGTTTTCCAATCAGATAAAACTACAAAAAAGAAGGCCTGTTATAAGTAAGATGGTGGAATCCCACCTTGATGGAAGTTTCCGAGTTTAGCCCTCCTCGGTTTTGTTCACTATGGCGAATAGTTTCTTTCTTGAGAAGTTCACTGTAGTGAACTAAGCTTTTGTCTTTGATTTTAAGTGGTTCGCCATGGCGAACCATTTAAACTTGGCAATCTTTTCCATGGCGAACTAGGCTTCTACTTGGTTCGCAAAAATCAACTCCTTTACTTGGATTTACCTTCCAAATTGGTCATTCTACACTTTCTATCTGCATAGAAATTAAAATAAATATAAATAACTAACTTAGATTGAATCTACCACTAAAATTAATGAAAAACATATAAGTTAAACATGATTAGGCATAGTAGCCTAATTAGACTTTGGACACAAACCATCACAAAAAACACAATAATAACGACTCAAAATGCCAAAATGTAAGCCTAAAGGAATACAATAATAACATTAATTCCAAGGATATCAACGCCCTTAGTGACTTGAACCCATAACCAATAGGTTATAGGAGAAGCATCTTACCGCCCAAGTTCCATTTCGTTGTTAGTAAATTATTACCTACATAATACATAATATAGTCATTATTAATACCAAAACTTACATAATATAGTCCATTCCTGTAGACAAGTTTTATGTTAATGAATTTGGTTTATCAAATTCATATATTGAATTATTGAATTTGATTTCACTTAATAGAACTTTCGACTTCGTTGAAGTAAAAAAAATGAAATTTGTTAAAATATAAGACACATATTCTATTAGCTGATTTACTGATTTCACTTGAACTATAGAATGCAAAAAAAAAGTCACTCATCAGTATGAGCCATTTTTTGAATTCCACTATCCATTTCATCAACAATGCTGTAAAATTTTATGAAAATATTCCCTGACAATGAATCATGTGGTTCAAGAAAAAAAAAAAAGATATTCAAAATTCTTTGCTCTTTTATTCTTAAAAGTTTCAAGTTAGGATAATTTACACACAAAAACAACACTAGAATTCAAAAACAAAAAACTAAAATCAAGAGGCATTTATACAAAATGAGAGCTTGCTAATGTAAGCATCCCCAAATTAGCTGGTCAATAAAAGAGAAACAAAAATTGATAAAGCCTTATTCTCTCATTAATACAGATAATTCCTGAAATTCTTTCCAAAAAAATGAACGTTAGATAATGCAGGTAAAAGTAAATGATGCCATTAACAAAAGAAAAAACTATTTGTCATAATTTTTGAAATTCCTGGTTGTGAGGTAGGCATTGTTGTAGCCTCTCAAAACTAAAGAAATAAATAGATTCAGTAGCTGAATTTTAGATTGAAGGAAAGCCTCTAGCTGGGTCTGGATTACAAGAGCAACATGAAGAAGTAATATAAAGCACATTGACAATATTAGTTGTGATGTTTTCCAAACCTTATTTTGATGATGACACAAGCACTTAACTATGTAAACAAGTTTTGCAGGTCTGTTACTTGTTTTGCTGGAGATAGGGTGTTCGGATGCATTGCACCTTCCGAACTATGTCAAGCCTCTCGGATGCATTCCTCCGTCCGAACCAACAGGCAGAAAGCAAGGATCTTACTGCTTCTCTAACGGACGCACACAACTGTCGGAACGAAGTCTCTTTCGGACAAACATGACCGTCCGAAGTACCCTTCGGACGATGGAACGGACGTATGCACGGATGTCCGAACGAAGTTCTTCACCAACTGCATGGAGATCGGACGCTATGTCGGACGCATCCTACTTATCTCGGACGTCCGAAACCCCAACGGCTACTTTTTGTGCATTTATTATTTAGCCGTTGGGAAGTAGTGGCAACCACCACTTATTGCTCCTATAAATAACTGCTTTGATATTCTGTAAAAATCATCTAATACATATTGAATACAAGCCTTAGAAAAGAGCAATTTTAGTACAAATTGGCTATAGTGCTTTATTATATTAATGTGCAGTTTAGAGTGCAATTCAATTTTGAGTGGAGTAATAATCTTGTACGAAAGTGTGGTTGTAAGTAGAATTCTTGGCTCAACTAAAAGAGTTTTAGTGTGAGCAAGAATTTTCCTACTTTGTAAAGATTATTGGCTCACCAAGTGTGTGAAGCATTCTAGTGATTTGATACCTCAAGTTTGTTAGCTTGGAAGTGTTGGCTATTTAATTTTCTCTCTTTCTTACTTCACTGTTTCATTGATTCTATTATATCAATTTTTATTTGAAAATCTTAATAAGATGAATATTTCTAAAAGTATTTTTTAGAAATCTAATTCACCCCCCTCTTAGGTTGCTTTGGGACCAACAATTGGTATCAGAGCTTGGTCTCACTTTATTGCTTAATCTGCTTTTGAGAAAAGTACTATTATGGCAACCAACAATGCTCTATTTTTTGAGGGTCAATCCGTTACTAGGCCCCCTATGTTTAATGGGGCAAATTTTATTAGTTGGAGAGATAGAATGAAAATATTTTTGCAATCTATTGACATTGACTTGTGGTATGTTGTCAATGAAGGTCCTTTTGAAGCTACTATCATTGATGATCACACAAATAGAAGAAGAGAAAAGACAAGGTATGAGCTCACTCCACAAGACAAGGTAAACTTGACGTTAAATGCAAAAGCCCTGAATGTGCTATATAATGCCTCGGATGCAAATGAATCAACTCGCGTGAAGGAATGCATTTCGGCTAAAGAAATCTGGAATAAATTGAAGCAAATCCATGAAGGGAGCAAAGATGTTCGTGAGCCCTTCTAGATGGAACCACATGAAAATATTGACAAAATGTATTGTGGGTTCAATGACATCATTAAGGATCTTGAAGCCTTGGGTGAAAAAAATAGAAAAATCCTAAATGCTCTATCCAAAGAATGGGATGCCAAAACAATTGCTATAGAGGATATTATTAGCCAAGAATTTAAATTCAATGCCTATTGAATCGCTAATCAATCCTCTTACATCTTATGAATTGAAGTTGAAGGCCAAAGTGGTGGATGATGAAGAAGCAAGGCCAAGAAGGAGCATTGCTCTAAAGACCTCTCAAGAAGAGGATGAAAATAGCTCCATCAATCTAGAAGATGAAGATCTTGATGAAGGAGATCTTGCACTCATCTCCAAAGGATTTCTTAAACATTACATCAACAAACGAAGAATGAGAAGAGGTGGAGCTACAAATTCAAATAATTTCAAAGGAAAGACAAGGCTTGAAATGAAGAAGCAAAACGAAAAATGTTTTGAATGTGGTCAACTCGGAAAATTTGCAAATGAGTGCCCTTCCAAGAAAAAGAAGGAAGGAAGAAAACCTAGATTCAATAACTTTCAAATCACATGGGTTGATTTCAACTCTGAAGGAGAAGTCGAAGAAGAAATGGAGTCGACACAAATGGCCTTTATGGCCATTGGAGATGATCTGTGAGGTCAATTCTAACTATGACTCTAATGATGAAAATGATGAAAGTGATCTTGAAGCTTTCATTTTGAAATTGCATGATAGCTTAAAGGAATCATATGCTAGAAATAAGGAGTTACCGAAGAAATCAAATGCTTTATTGAATGCTAACTCTAAACTTGTGAATGAAAATAATAGGCTATCACAAGAAAATTGTGACTTGAAGAAAAGAATGCATGTGAGATCAAAGGGCAAGGAAGAAATAGCCTCCTCGAAGAAAAGATTGGATGATTTGGATGTTCTGTTGACTAGAAAGAAAAGAAAATGTTGATGATTTGAAAAGAAATAGAAATGTATTAATCAACAAAAATTTTATCATGCTTAGAAGGGATGAATTATGGTTTGTAAAATCAAAGTCATCTTTATATGGAAATAAAAATACTATTTGTAGATATTGCCAACAACATGGACGTGTTAAGAATATGTGTTATGTCAAGAAGAATGAAAAACTTGGAATGAAAGTCAGTCAAGCATGGATTGATAGTAATTTCACTAACTCAAATGGACCCAAGAAAACGTGGGTAGCAAAAGTTATCAATTGATTTATTGTGTAGGTACTTAACATCACCAACAATGCTAAGTGGTTCATAGATAGTGGATGTTCAAGGCACATGACGGGTGATGCTTCTCTCGTTGCAAATCTCATATCCAAAAATAGTGGAAAAGTCACATTTGGAGATAACAATAAAGCAAAATCAATGGGCATTGGTGATGTAGGTAAAAATGGTGAAACCTTGATTAAGAATGTGCTTCTTGTTGATAATTTGAACTATAATTTATTAAGTGTAAGTCAACTTTGTGATAAAAATTTATATGTATTTTTTACCAAGCATGAATGTCTTATCCTTGATAAAAATCATGTTGTCTTATTCAAGGGCACTAGGCACAATGATGTTTATGTGATTCATCTTGATAAAATTAGCAATAGCAATGTAAAATGTCTTACCGCTTCCATAGATGATCATTGGCTTACAAGTGGCATAGAAGACTTTGTCATTTTAACATGGAGTTGATTGAAAAACTTGCTAAAAAGGATTTGGTAAGAGGTTTGCAAAAATTAAAATTTTTGAAAAACAAAATTTGCCATGCATGCCAATTCGGTAAACAAGTCAAAGTTTCTTTTAAACTTTAGAATTGTGTGTCCACTCATAAACCTTTAGAATTGTTGCATTTAGACTTATTTGGACCTACTCAACATGCTAGTCTTGGTGGTTGCAAATATGACTTTGTTATTGTAGATGACTATTCTAGGTACATTGGGTATTATTTCTTGTTCAAGAAAAATGAGGCTTTTGAAATATTTGTGAAATTGTTTTCCAAAATTTAAAATTTATTGAATTTAAAAATCATTCGTTTAAGAAGTGACAATGGTGCCGAATTTAAATTTGGAGGTTTTTCCGATTTTTGTGATCACAATGGTATTATTCATGAATTTTCGGTTTTTAGAGTTCCTCAACAAAATGGTGTTGTTGAAAGGAAAAAATAGGACTCTTCAAGAAACCGCTAGAACTATGATTAGTGAATGCGACTTACCACAATACTTTTGGGCCGAAGCTGTTAACACGGCTTGTTATGTCATGAATCGAGTTTTATTAAGATCCTTTTTAAACAAAACTCCTTATGAAATCCTTTTTTGTAAAAAAACCCGTTGTGAGCTATTTCAAAGTTTTTGGTTGCAA
Organism: Cinchona pubescens; assembly: GCA_025175665.1. NCBI lineage: Eukaryota > Viridiplantae > Streptophyta > Magnoliopsida > Gentianales > Rubiaceae > Cinchona > Cinchona pubescens. The sequence goes on along the minus strand of JANKKI010000075.1, from coordinate 6,748,429 downwards.
ATGTTTTATTTTAAAAATCAAAGAAAACCTTGGAAAATTTGACAAAAAATCGGATGAAGAACGCTCTTGATTGTAGAAGTTGTGCATGTTACATTTGATGAAGTTAATGATGTTATCTCAAAGAATTTGTGCAAGATGAAAATGTAGGTATTCTAAAGGAGCTCGAAAAGCTCACTATTCATGAAGATCATCAAGAGATCACATCAAGCAATGATGTCAACGACCATCAAATAGATGATGAAAAAGAAAAGAACGAGGATGCTCCAAAAGATTTTCCGAAAGCTTGGAGATTCGTCTCTAGTCACCCTATCAAGATTTGATCTATTCGATGGGGTAACTACTCGTTCTCATAAACCTTTGAATAGCAAATTGACTAAGTTCATCTTGTATGGCATTAACCCAAGATTTATCATCCAAAGCAACATCTACATATGGACGTATGGACCTTGGTTGAACGACCATCTTCTCATCCCGTAATTGGAACAAAATGGGTCTTTAGAAACAAATTAAATGATAAAGGTGAAATCATAAGAAACAAAGCTAGACTTGTTGCAGAAGGTTATGCTGAAGAAGAATGTATTGACTTTGATGAAACCTTTGCACTCGTGGCTAGATTAGAATCCATTCGCATGTTTCTCGCATTTGCATGTTTCAATGATTTCAAATTATTTCAAATGGATGTCAAAAGCGCATTTTTAAATGGTTTTATCTATCAAGAAGTTTTCGTTGAACAACCTCTGGGTTTTGAAAATAAAAATCTTCCAAATCATGTTTTCAAACTCTCTAAAGCTTTATATGGTTTGAAACAAGTACTCCAAGAGCTTGGTATGAAAGATTAAGTGGTTTCTTGATTGAAAATGGATTTAAAAGAGGTGTAGTTGATACCACTCTTTTTACAAAAATAGATTTAAATGGGTTGTTAATTGTTCAAATTTATGTTGATGATATTATTTTTGGAGCAACTAATGAAAGTTTGTGCAAGGACTTTTCACATTTAATGCAAAAAGAGTTTGAGATGAGTATGATGGGCAAGTTACAATTTTTCCTCGGACTACAAGTTCACCAAACAAAGGAAGGAACATTTATTACACAAATCAAGTATATGAAGGTGCTACTCAAACGATTTGGAATGGAAGACTACAAACAAGTTGGTACGCCTATGTGCACTTCAACCAAACTTGATAATGACGAAGGAGGTAATGGTGTTGATGAAAAACACTATAGAGGTATGATCGGAAGCCTACTTTACTTGACAGCCAGTAGACCAGATATTATGTTTGCTGTTTGTTTATGTGCTAGATTTCAATCTTGCCCCCATCAAAAGAATCGCACTTGATAGCTGTAAAAAGAATTTTTAGATATCTGAAGGGTACAATGAATTTTGGTTTGTGGTATCCAAAGTCCGCTACATTTGATTTAATTAGTTATTTTGATGCTGACTTTCCTAGGTGTAAAATTGATCGAAAAAGTACCAGTAGTATGTGTCATTTCCTGGGAAATTGTCTTGTGTCTTGGTTTAGCAAAAAACAAAATTCTATTTCTCTTTCTACGGCTGAAGCCGAATACATTGCTGCTGAAAATTGTTGTGCTCAACTTCTTTGGATGAAACATACTCTGAAAGATTTTGGTGTTGTTTTTGATTGTGTGCCTATAAAGTGCAACAACACTAGTGCAATTAGTCTCACAAAAAATCCTGTTATGCACTCCAGAATTGTTTATTGATGTTAAGCATCATTTTATTAGAGAGACAGATCAATGTAAAAAGGAAATTCGTGTTGATTTCGTGCCTACTTCAGATCAACTGGCTGATATTTTTACAAAACCCTTGGACTCTAGATCGCTTTGAATCTCTCAAAAAATGTTTGGGGATTTTACAGATCAATTTGGCATAATCTCTTCGTTCGGACGCACTCGCTCGTCCGAACAACACTATCTTTCGGACGCTCTCTATCGTCCGAAAACCTCCTCTCTTTCTCGGATGCTTATAATCATCTGAACGCTATTCAATTTCTTCATTTATTCTCTGGAATTCTTCCGGACGCTTACCATCGTCTGAATTAACATCGAACACACTGGCTCTTCCATCGGCCATCCGTTCATCAGCTTTCGGACGCTTCATCGGACACACCAATCTTTCGACCGTCCGAACGGTCTCCCTGTTCGATTAAAACCGTCCATTTTCCCCTATTTCGGACTCACCCTAACCCCCAAAACCCTCTCTGGCAAAATTTTTTCTCCAAAATCTCCTCCAAATTCCTTCCTTCTTTCCACAAATTGTTTGGAAAATTGTCATTTCCAACATATTCATTACCATTATTGTACCTAATTCCACCCATCTAGACCATCTCATTTCATCAAATTCCCACCAACCTTTCAAAAAATTACATTTTTCTCCTTTTTATTCATTTCATTTACAATGGTTAAATCCCGTGGAGGCTCTTCTACAGCAACTCGTGGACTAAAAACAAAAGGGAAAGCTCCGGTGCGTGGGGAATCGTCTGCTAATCCTCAAGTCTCCTCAAATCCAACCTTACCAAAATTCATCGATGCCAAGGCATCTGAACGGTATACATCTCTTCTGAGCAAGTCTATAATCGTTCAACGTCCTGCTTCTCAGAGTCTTTTTGATTAATATAATCTTCTCATTGTCAAATCATGCTTTGAAAAACAAAATTGGGGTCACCTAATGCATATTGATTTACCTGTGTATCATGACATGGTGCTTCAATTCACAGCCAATCTTCGGAAAGGCCCCACTGTTCGCACATGAATTTCTCGTGTAAACAGTACCAATCTTGAGATTTCCTCCAACATCATCAACACTATTTTTGAATGTGAAGTCTCAAAAAATCCAAATGATTTCTCTTATTTATTTTCTTTAGATGAATGGCCCGCTATTGATACTCGTTTTGACATTGATGAGGTCAGAGCTATTTTAACATCAATTTCAAACAGGCCTCGGAAGCCAAAACCACATTGCTAACTCCTGAACTAAACATTTTGTACACTCTTGTCATGAATTTGCTGTTACCAACCGATGGGCATCGCACTGAGCCCGAAAAAATGGTGCTTTACTTATTTTTTTGTGTTTTCAAGGGCATTCCTCTTAACTTTGGGTATCACTTTTGCTCCCTGTGGGAACTTTTTCTTACTGATACCCGAAGAAACATTCCTTTTGGAAAATTTCTCACCAAAGTGTTTGATTTCCTTGATGTCCCCTTCAGCGGCAACAAACAATTTTCCCCTTATTTCAACAAATCTTATATTGAATGAAAAGGCCTCCACTTTTTCATTGATCAATGGTTAACTAAGACAGCTTTTGATATTGAGCGTTCAAAATCCCAGGCCTCTACCTCAGTGGTTTGGCGATTCCACATTCTCCTCCTCCTCAAACACCTCCACCATTCCATGATCCTCATCCATCTTCCTCTGAACCCTCACTTTCTCAAATCTGTAGCCTTCTCACTTCCTTAAGTACACAAGTAAGTTCCTTACAACGTCGCACTAATTGTAAGTTGAAGTGACTTGAAACTCGTCAGCTAATTCTCCAAGAGGCACTTAGCCTAGGCATGTCTGCTTCGACTCAGGTCCAATTTGCCAACATTCAATCACAATATCCACTCGACTCCTCTACAGACGATGATGACAATACTGAAGATGGGGATGTTCGTGAGGACGACGAAGAGGTCACAAATAATCAAGGTGCTACCAATGAAAATGAAGGCGACGATCAGGATGTGGTCGACACGTTCAATTTCATCATGCAGCGCCGTACTGAAGCAGATGAAGATAGTGAGGCTACTAATGATGATGCTCCTTCCAAACGCCAAAAGATCGAAAAGCGCTCAAAGAAGAAAAATGAATGTACTCGAATTAGTTCCTTTAATATTATGTTTTTTAGTTTCTGGCATTTCTCTGTTTTTTTTTGCTTAGTTAGAATTGCTCTCAGATTTACCAATTTATGTATTACTTTGAACTAGTCCTGTTGAATATTTGGGTTTTCTCCTGTTGAATACTTGGGCTTTAATCCTTTTTATGAATTTTTGAGCTAGTTCTATTGAATATTTGCACGTTCTCAGGGGGGAGATTTGTTTGATGATATCAAAAGGGGGAGTAGTAATTTATATTGCAAAATGATTGGTCATCACTCATATTTGATTAATTTTACATAATTTTTCCATGAATGTTTGTCATCATCAAAAAGGGGGAGATTGATGTTTTCCAAACCTTATTTTGATGATGACATAAGCACTTAACTATGTAAGCAAGTTTTGCAGGTCTGTTACTTGTTTTGCTGGAGACAGGGTGTTCGGACACATTGCACCATCCGAACTATGTCAAGCCTCTCGGACGCATTCCTCCGTCCGAACCAACAGGCAGAAATCAAGGTCCGATGATCTTACTGCTTCTCTAACAGACGCACACAACTGTCCGAACGAAATCTCTTTCGGACGAACATGACCGTCCGAAGCACCCTTCGGACGATGGAACGGACGCTTGCACGGACGACCGAACGAAGTTTTTCACCAACTACATGGAAATCGGACGCTCTGTCGGACGCATCCTACTTATCTCGGACGTCTGAAACCCCAACGGCTACTTTTTGTGCATTATTATTTAGCTGTTGGGAATTAGTTGCAACCATCATTTATTAATCCTATAAATAACTGCTTTGATATTCTGTAAAAATCATCTAATACATTGAATACAAGCCTTAGAAAAGAGCAATTTTAGTACAAATTGGCTATAGTGCTTTGTTATATTAGTGTGCAGTTTAGAGTGCAATTCAATTTTGAGTGGAGTAATAATCTTGTACGAAAGTGTGGTTGTTAGTAGAATTCTTGGCTCAACTAAAAGAGTTTTAGTGTGAGCAAGAATTTTCCTACTTTGTAAAGATTATGAAATGCTGGCTCACCAAGTGTGTGAAGAATTCTAGTGATTTGATACTTCAAGTTTGTTAGTTTGGAAGTGTTGGCTGTTCAATTTTTTCTTTTTCTTACTTCACTGTTTCATTGATTCTATTATATCAATTTTTATTTGAAAATCTTAATAAGATTAATATTTCTAAAAGTATTTTTTAGAAATCTAATTCACCCCCTCTTAGGTTGCTTTGGGACCAACAAGTTGGAACATTCTTATCACCTAAATGACAAAAAGGAAAAACATACAAATTTTAAGAAATATGAACTACAAGACACATTGATCTAGTAATCACATGAAATTCTTAAAATATACTATATATAAAAAAGTGGATAGGCCAAGACAAAGATTATGTTGCTACCATGATCTTCCTCATAACTGTATTAGTATTGTCTACTAAACGTAGATAAAAAATTAATTAATTGAAATTTGGTGTAAAATTAATGAATATGAAGTAGTATTTAGCAATATATTCTGTTCTTTTGTTTTGCTATTAAAGTTGCTAATAATTAAAAATAGAAGTAAAATTTAAAATTTGCTCGACCTTTCTGGAAAATTCAACTCCCAACAGAAAAGTAGGGTGCTTTAAAATTTTTTCATCACCATACTCTACCAACAGAAAAGCTAAACACACACACACACAATGAAATGCATTTACAATAGACTACCAAAAGCAGAACATTACCTGAATAACACAACGAAATGAATTTACAATAGATTAGAAACAATAATACTTTTTACAATAGACTTGCAAAAATAATACTATGGTCTGCACTTCCCACTTAGGAATGATGCAATTTTATTTCTTTGTCATGTACTTGAACGATCAGAATCAACATGGAATGGGAGTTTTAATAAGTGAAGTACAACACATCAATAACCATGGTAAACACCATTTATAGCATTTAAAAAGTGTATTTTCTCTTATTTTTTGAATTATAAATTATGAGTTTAACTTATTTCAACTACAATTTCTTAAACATATACAACAAATTTTCCATGTAATAATTCTCTCTCTATCGTTCTCTCACAAATAATAAGCAAATTAAACAGAACAGCTACAAATATAAAGAAACTGTTGCACTATATGAAACAGAAGTAATTTAATCATTTTTAAGGATAAGAACTTTAGCCTGATTCTAAAAAATTAAGAAAATTTGAAAGGAAATTACAAGAATTGTAACCTAATTCTAAAAATTTCGAGATTCCAAAACATGTTTGGGGAAGTTTTGTCTATCTAATATTGAATATTTTAATAATTAGACAATTACAAAGGATTTCAAAGCTTACCATTATCAAGAATTCCTACTAGTATGTAAAATTTGAAAGCACTGTGGCAGCTTGATCACCACCTAACAAACAATATTGATGCCTCAAGGCTACTCCAATAGAAAATCTCCCCTTTCTCGGGAAACCTCTCTCTGAGATAAGTTTTGTGGCTAAATCCCGACCTCTAATAGAAATCCGGAATCAAGATCAAGATTACTAAGGTCAGGCAGGCCATCTTTTGTTTTCTCCCTCCATTTTCTCAGGTCATATCCAACTTTAGATTAAAAGTTCTCCTCTACTAGTAAGACTCTAATGGAAGAACCGGAGTAGACGGACCAAGATAAAAGAACCCCTTTTAAAAAATTATATACTGGAACAAAAAATGTACTAGCCTCTGCACACAGATTATGCATACTTGGACTTGCATAGGAGAATTATAAAAGTAGAACCCAAAACAAATGACGGGAATCTTAAATGAACAACTGGGATGCAAATTATGGATTCACGGCTTAGAACTACTAGTACTTGATACAATGTGCAACAATGTAAATAAATGTCCTGATCAAATAACATAATTGATTTGATTATTATGAGAATGAAGAACAAGTAGGGACAGAAGAGATTATTAACTTTTTGCAAAGAAAAACCTTTGATCTGTAAGTCTCGAGATTCCAGAGCTGTTCTTGTGCTTTTATCAAGACCCTCTTAGTTTCTTAGTGGAACATCGAAACCAGAGTCTTATTGTCCTCTAATGTCATAAGCAAAAGTAAACAACACCAAATGAACCTTCTTAGACAGAGCCTTTCACTAGTGAAGAAATCCATCCTCTTCAATCTCTTTCTCCCAATCAAAGTATCGAAACTAGAATATAGGAATCATTATAGTCCATAGGGCAATTCCTGAGTCAAACTCTGAAGCTAATTGAAGACTAGGAAATTTGAGATAAAGATTACAAAGAATCAACTTAAGATCATTATTAGCAGATAAAAACTGGTATAGACCTGCTTCAAAATATGATTGGTAGCATTGAATTTATTTTTTTTGACTTAGAAATTGCAAATTCAAAATATTTATACAAATTTTGTCGATTTTGTTTTTCATCATTTTTTTGTTTTATGGTTCAGCATTGACATTTCTATCGCAAGAAATGAACGAGGAAAATCATTCTCTTGCACGAATGCATATCTTTACCACCTTATCGTATTGATTCCTCAATATGTTACTCTAGTTGAGTTCTTCAACCTTGTTTCACACTCGCTTCATTGTGTTCCGAAATTCCCAATGGCTGCAGCCCAAATTTCATAATATGCTTATTAACATTATACAATATGCATAAAATAAAACAGGATACAACATGCTCATAAATAACACTAAATATGAGGATGTGTTGGAGGTGGTGTCGCGGATGTTAGAGGCATTGGTGTTGGCAACTGATGATGCTCAGATTTAATACTTGGTGCAATTATAAATGATTGTTCTAGAATTACTTACGTGGCAGTCTCATTAAGAGCATTCATGTAATTTAGACTCAGTTTAGTTAGCAGTGTATTGGCCTTGAAGCTCCTCATATTTATCTATAAATAGGGGGTTCATGAGCCTAATTTCTCATAGCTCTCCTCACAATTCAACTCTCACATTTTCTCTCTTCTGTTCTCCTCTGCCCTTTCCTTACAAAATCCCTATAATTCATCATTTGGCGCTATTTGCGGGAATCACAAATTCTCGACTCTTCTCACTTAGTTATAGCAAGTTCAAACTTCAGCTTCATTATTCGTAGGAAATGAAGAACCGAGGTGCAAGACGCAACTAACAAGGAGGTCAAGGCATGCAATCAACATCTTCTACTTCAAAATTACGAAGTGGAGGACTTTAGAATATCAAATGGTGCACAACAGAGACAGAACGATATCCTGAAGTATATCTTTGATCATTTTGAATCTTTTCGAGCCTTCGTGGCAACATGAAAATAACTCGCCATTTGATCAGTCGAACTGGGTAGATACACAGAGAGCTGACCAGCAACGGGCCCCTGGCCGGCACCCTAGTAAACAACCGGGGAACGCCGTAAGTCCAAATGACATGAGAAACAAAATCATAAGATCTCGCTCGGATGACCGATCCAAGGAGTCTCAGACAGCAACTAGCAAACCTACAAGAATACCTATGCATGAGAGGATCGGCTTACAATCATCTAAAAGTGCCGATCACAAAGGCCCCTCTCCTAGCTATTTTAAAATAGCTCGAGAAGCAGAACCTTGAACACAAAATCCAAGAATTTTTAAAGAGAAAAATAATTTAATGGTCCATATTTCTGCTCCGACGAAAGTAGACAAAAATCCATTCACAATCTCAATAAAAATGGAGCCTCTGCCACAACATTTCAAGTTGCTTGATCTAAACCGGTAAAAAGGTGATTCTGACCCATCAGATCATCTTTCACATGTAGTGGCCGTCCCTAGCCTATATAGTTATAGTGACGCCGTCCGATGCAAGTTGCTTGCCACAACGCTCTGAGGCTCTGCACAGAAATGGTTCTAGGAGCTGGCTTTAAATTCAATTCCCACTCTTCCTCAGGCATTTCCGGAGTAAATCTGTGATACCGAAGGATGCCTCACATCTCATGAACATCAGGTAGAAGTGGGACAAGCCTCTGAATAAGTTTCTTGATCGCTTTAATGATGAAGTGATTCAAATAAAGAATGTTGATGAGAAAATTCTAATAGCTGCCTTTTGTAGTGACATCCGACCTGTGAGCTTTAATGCTGAGTTGGCTAAACAGAGCCAAATACTTATTTTATTTTTGAGCTTCTAGAATGAGCCTTAGAATTCATAAGAGGCGAGGTGTCCAACAGAACTAAAGGAGAAATGTATGAATCCCAAAAGGATAAGAACACAAGCGCTTCAGACTCCTCCTCTTCTAAGAAATCAAAATTGTGGATAGAATGAACTATCCTAATAGAAGATTATTGGCGAACCGAGTAGTCTATCCTAATAATATTATTGCTAACTGACCTCCGAGGACAAAATCCTACCTCTCAATACTTCAAGGAGGGAAATATTGTTTCAGATTCAGCATCTTGGAATCCTTGAGTCATCTCTGCTAATGCTGGCTGGACCTAATCAAAGGGACAAATCAAAGTACTGTGCATTCCACGGCCAACACGGTCATGATACCAAGGCTTGCAATCATTTGAATATTGGAATAGAAAGAGTTATCCAAGAGGGCCACCTATACCAGTTCATCAGCCAAACTGTTACTGAGTTTCAAAGGAATATTAATAATATGGCCAATCATTTGCAGCCTCGACAATTCTGTCCTCCTGGCTAATCGAATAAAAACAATCATAACAAAAATAATAATCAAGATCAGGAAGAGCATATTCGTGTGGATGGAGTGATAAACAATATAACTAGAGGAAGAGTGACAAGGGATTCCAATAATAAGAGGAAAAAGTACACGAGATATGTGCCTATAGGTGAGGATCAAGAAAAAAAGCTAAGGCCTTTCATGAGCCTTGGCTATACCTCGAACGATCCCATCTCCTGTCGCAGCGACATAACAATCTTATGGTAATTCATGAGCAAGTGGCAGGCTACGAAATACACAGAGTATTTGTCCATACTGGAAGTTCGACGGATATTATTTTTTGGGATGTTTGGGAGAAAATGCATATCGACCCTTCTTGATTAAGTCTTTTAAGACCTTTTTGGTTGGTTTTACTGGAGACTCAGTCATGCAGAGGAACAAATTATGTTACCTCTGAGCCTTAGAACTCCTCCCCGAAGCATAGAGTTGAGATGACTAATTTTGTCATTGTAACAGAAAGGGACAGTTTCTATAATATTATCCTAGGCTGACCCACGCAATATACATTCAGGATCCTTTCCTCTATTTTCCACATTGGAATAAAATTTATATTGAGGGTTGGGTCAGAAGGCACAATGATTGGGAATCGGCAACAGGCTCGAGCATGCTATATGATGTCCTTGTGATCCCAATCACAGGCCATGTCTTTTGCAGATAAAGCATTTCTTCAAATGTTCGATGCCCCATCCATCTCAAGTGTGTCAAAAGTCTTATTGTCTGACCCGAGAGGAAATGGAAAGATTGCAGACCCTTCAATTTCGGGGGCACAGGAGATACCAAAATTATCCGAACTAAAGGAAATAGTCAAGGAAAAAATTGAGTAAGAAGATGAGGTTCCCGAAATGGAAAGATTGCAGACCCTTCAATTTCGGGCGCACAGGAGATGCCAAAATTATCCGAACTAAAGGAAAAAGTCAAGGAAAAAATTGAGTAAGAAGATGAGGTTCCCATTGAAGAAATCCCTTGGGAGTGCTGGATCCAAGCTTTCCAGATAAAAAGATAAAAATCTGTGCTATTTTTCAACGGAGTTCAAGGGTCTCCTTTTCAGACTTCTCTGTGAATACAATGACGTATTTGCCTAGACAGTAGAAGACATAAGTTGTATTCCCTGAGAGGTCATTGAACATAAGGTTGGAGTAAACACAACACACAAGCTAGTCAAGCAGAAGAAGCACTTTTCGATCCAGAACGGAGCTTGGTTATCGAATTTGAGGTGGATAAGCTTTTAGCTGCAAAATATTAAAGAAGTATTATACCGAACTAACTTTGTAATCTTGTCCAGTCATGCCCCTGACCCGCATCAGTCAGGCACGTGTCATTTGCTGTATCTATGAGACCGTACTCCCACGAATACAAGGCATCATTCATATATATTAACCTCAAATATAAATTACGCACCAAAAATATCTACTCACAAATGATATCCAATTTAATGTGGTATTTATTCAAATAATAAATCCTAAAATAAATGAAAACATGCAATGTCACGAGTATTCCAACATATGGATTATTTAAAGTCAAATAACTGTAGTAGAATCCTATAACTAAATAACAATCTTCTTTGTCCAAATACGTCTATGATTCATCCTCTATGATGACGTACTCGTACTCATCGTCTGTACAAAAATATATGGAATGAGGAGAGTGACAAGTCGGCCAATAGATAGCACTTACATCTTGCTGGATCATGCAGTTACATACGTATACATTTCACAAGACAAGTCATACTATCACATGCTTATGCCTTTTATTAAAATTATCCTTTTAAATTATATGTCATTTTCATTACACATAGTCACGTAATTCAACTTGCATTTTAAAATTCATGCATCATTTATCTATATCAAAATCATGTAACATATAATTTTCAAATAATCTATGACATATCACAAATTCATTTCCAAATCATGTACACATTCTTAAAGGTTCAAAATAATACATACTTTCATCAGCTCTTAGTACTTAGCTTAGTGAAGGACCGCATCACTAGAAAAGATTGTCAACAAGTTTCTATGGAACCATTTGACCCATCGTATATCGTTTATCAAAATATTAGTATACTAGTGTATTAGTATAAATTAGGACTATAATCCCTACCGATTATTTCATGTCCATTTAGAATCTTTGTCCATTAATGTTTACCCATTCGTCACATGCATTTCATACATATCAAAATCATGCATGTATCACGTTTCTATAACTTGTAAATCAAGCAAGTTAAATAGCCATACATGATCCAAATTTTCATAATCAAATAATCATTTCGTAAAACACATTTCATAAAATAATTTAGACAAACACGAAAGTTAATAAAACCATTTAAGAAAAATATACTATTTTGGAAAATAACTTACAAATGATAGGATAAGTATCACCTACCTCAGTATGCCAAAGAATCACACTACTCTTGTACTGCTCATTTTCGGTATTTTCTATAAAAATTCACGTTTCTATCACTTAGTTCATGCTCAGTATTTCCTTAGAGTAATATCTTGAAACAATTCCCTAAATATTCAGCCTTTCCATACATCTTTAAGTGTCCTAATATTCGCAAAAAAATAATAATATTTTCTATAGTATCGTATAGTTTTTTTTTTTTTTTGGTAGTACTTTGAAGTCATTATTATAACCTAATAAGACTTACTATGATTAAGAAAACTCATTTGTAATATTTGAAAAACTTCTTGGACTCTACTCAAATTAAATAAAATAATTTGGAACATTTTACAAACTTAGAAACCTATTCGGGGTCTTTTCGTAACTTTGGAAAACAAATTTGGGCTTTTATGTAACTTTTAAAACACTTGAGGGTATTTTGGACGTTTCACAAAGTCATTAGGGGTCTCTATGTACTCTACAAAGAACTTGAGGGGTCATTTATTAACTTTATTAAACTTTTAGTGGGTTAATTTGTCATTTAAAGAAACTTTCACAGGCCTATGTGATATATTAACAAATTGTAAGGGCCTTTTGGTAATTTTGAAAGGCTTCTGTGCGATGGATTGATGGAGTCTTTTGAAAAATCATTCAGGCTTTTCTATAATTTCAAGACCTCAATAGGACTTAATATGTTACCATAAAATTAATTTTGAGTGTTACTAAAATATTTAAAAAAACAAGGGGGTTAATATGCAAATTTGAAAACATTTCTATTTCACTCTTCTCTTCCCTATTTTCTTCTTCCCTATTTTCTTCTTCCCCAATTCTATGGTTTCTGATCCTCTCTCATGCTTGTCTCTCCCTTTGTTTCTCTATTTTTTTTCTCAACTCATCTCTGCCGCCCTTTATCAAAACAACACCAGCAACCAACCTTCTGGCCCCTAGCCTTCTCTCTCCTCACCACAGCTAAGCTGTGGTTGCTTCTCCTTTCCAACAACGGCTACCTATCATCCTTCCATAGCAATCATCACTCAATGATGATAACGGATCCAGCCTCAAGATTGGTGCGATCATCGTCCGCTATATCTCCAAATTTGATTCTTTTTTTTTTTAAGTTCCAAAAATAGACAGCTTTTTGAATCTAATGTTTATATTTCAGATATCTTATTTTAGTAAAATTATATTTCCTTTTCTTTTAATCCGCAAGAAAACATAAGAATAATTTATCGTTCCTTCAAAGAAAGAAAAAACCATCTAATCACTACCGATAAATCCTAAATTTACTTTAATAATAATATCACAGGCTAATAATCTGATAAATTAGCTAACTAATATTCAAAATAATTTAATATATATTTTTTCCTAATATATTAAAAATGAAAATAAATAATCAAGATTAAATAAGAAGAAAACTAACCTCTAATATGGCTGAAATTCTCTCCAATGTTTGTGTTACGAAAAAAAAAAGACTCAGATGCTCTACCCTATGGTGTATATATTGCCTAATCGTTACTTGTATATATGTGTATCGTTATTTGTAGATATGTACTACCGAAGTAATTGTACTAGTCGAAGTAGGATAGTGCTATTCTAGTTATTTCATCCCGTAGGACTCTTACATGGTTTTATCTTCTAGTAAGGTTTAGGTATTTTATTTTATTTTAAAAAAAAAATCGTGGGTACTACATTCTACCCCTCTTATAAAAAGTTTCGTCCTTAAACTTACACACTTAATATCATGGCAAACTCTAACTTTATTGGCTAATTCAGTCAATCGATCCAAAAGTGAATTATCACTCCATTTACTAATCATGCCACATAATTACACGCTTGCTAATCTGAATGGTAATACTCTATTGTTCATGATTTGCATATATGCACTCCTTTTATATCCACCTTCTTCAACCTCTATTATAAAACTACCGAGTAAGTACTTGATAAGGTTTATTTGGCTATTTGGTCATGATATAATATGTATTCACAACTTCTTGGCAATATTTATCCAAATGATTCGTGTCAAAGTCTAAAGAGTATTAAAACAATGTCCAAGTCCAAGAGTATATATGTTGGCACAAAGTTTATGATTAGCGTACCTATTGTCTCGTCCTTCAAGTCTCCACTCTCAAATTCATTCATAGCATATGACTCTAGCATTAGCTTTGGGATTGGCAACCACCAGTTCAACTACCTTTCCTCCTCTGTTCCTCACATTTCTTGGACAATCCTTCATTCGATGTGCCACTTCACCACAAATAAAACAAGCTCCCAACTTCAATCGGCATTCACCAAAGTGGCATCTGTGACAATGGACACACAATTATATTTTCTTTCATGTTATTCTTAAGTAGTTGTAGTGGTGGTGGTCCTCGTTTCCTCTTAAGTGCTCTAACCAATTGGCCTATCATGTTTGTCCCTCTTACTATTGCTTCCGTAATAGGTTGGGGCTTCTTTTCCTTGTTCTCCTTCTCGACTCTTTTTATATCCGATTCAGCTTTGACACATACATTAAATAAATCATCAAAAGTAAGTGTAGTAGCACTCAAAATCCTAGACTGCATTTCACTTGTAAGTCCTCGAGTGAACTTAACCATTTTGATTTCCTCGTTTGCCATGGTCTCAGGTACGAATCACCCTAACGTAGTGAAACAGGACTTATTGATATACTCTACAATTGACATTCCAGGAGTTTGTTTAAGGAATTCAAAGTGCTCAATTCTTTGTAGACGGATAGCTGCAGGAAAGAAATATTTCAAAAAGGCTCCTCTAAACTTTTCCCAAGTAAGCGGCGATGGGATGATTTCTTGGATAGCCGTCCACCACTTATCCGCATCTCTAACTAAGAATGGCTTAATAATTTCATGTTTCGTTTCTTCCGGTACTTGAAGCAACATGAAATTATTCTCTACTTCACCTAACCATTTCTCAGTCTTCTCCGGGTTCGGTTTACCATCGAGAGTAGGCATTGCACATTTTTCATGCGTTCATAGTAAATGTGTATACCATTTTGCATGTGGCCTGGTGGTAATTTGGTTTGACCTTGATTTTGTCCTTGGACAACTTGTGCTATTGTAGTTATAGTAGGAATAAATTCGGCAGGGACAATCACAGGAGCTTGGTTATTTTCCATTCCCAATTCGCGGCTAGCACTTCTAGGTCCACTCCTTCTAGAGGTGTTTTCGATGTTGGTGGTATTGTCATTTGTATTATTTCTGTTATCATTTTTGGATCTAGTTTGCGGTGCCATTTTCCTATACGACAGATCAAGTGTTAATTTTCTAACTTTTCAAAGCCACAAGAAAAATGTACTCACATATATAGAAATGTAAATTTCTAGTCCAACAATTTCAACAGTATGTATAATTTCCAAACATAGTCATCCTTGATCATTATCGCAACACGAAACATTTGACTAAATCCAAAAATTCACTAATGGTATAACACTTTGATGAAAAGAGTCCAAAATACCTGTACTAAATAAAGATGTAATATTTATCTAACTAGGATTATCCATAACTTCATCTCTATACTCCTTTTCTTTGTCTCACATCTTATTTGGTAGTTGTCCATGTCCAAGTCTAGTTCTTATAAATACGATCTAATGGGCTAGAACTTCAATACTTGTGTAGTTCTAGATGCTCAACTTCATTTTCATCTTATTGAATATTATAATTCTAAATCCCAGTCTCTTTGGCTACATATATCCAGAGTTCCTCAATTTTCTTTTTCTTACTCTTATTTTGTTCCTCGGCAGTATACTCACACCTAACTAAGGAAATCTTGGTAGAAGTGCAAATTCAAGGTCCATGGATCCCGCTGAGAAAATTATGGACATTCATTTGAACCTCCGTTGGATGGAGTCTATACTGAATTACTTAAATAGAAATGTACTCCCAGAAGACTCGGTCGAAGCTAGAAAGCTGAAATATAGGGCCATGAAGTACACATTAATTGGTGGAATTCTTTACAAGAAGGCATACTTGTGCCCATTGCTAAGGTGCTTCGGTCCCACCGAGGCTAATTATGTGCTAAGGGAGATTCATGAAGGTATATGTGGAAGCCATATATGGTCGAGGAGCTTAGCCTATAAGGTATTTCTTGCACGATATTACTGGCCTACTTATTCAGATGCAGATGATCTGGTTTGGAGGTGCCACCAATGAAGATCAAATACATGCTCCTATACCCCGAAGACTGGGTTCAGATATGGTCCCAATTCAGAGTCTTTGGCTATTTGCTCAATAAGGAATAAACCTCCTAGGACCATTACCAAAGGGTGCGAGAAAAATGGAATTTTTGGTGGTAGCAATTGATTACTTCACTAAATGGATTGAAGTCAAACCTCTCGCTTCTATAGAAGTTCTTCTGGAAAAATGTTGTTTGTTGGTTTAGAATTCCTTCTGCCCTTATTTTTTATAACAGGAAATTGTTTTAGGGTGAACCTTTCAAGAGCTTTTGTTCTAATCTTAGCATAAAATGGCATTTCATTTCGGTGGCACTCCGCAAGCAAATGGGCAAACAGATGTTTGTATTAGAACCTTCTTATGGGGCTCAAAACTTGGCTAGGGCGTGCTATAGGTGCTTGTGTCGATGAGTTACCTAGTGTCCTATGGGCATATAGGACCAATACACGAACAGCTAATGGTCATACACATTTTAGTCTTGTCTATGGTTCCTAGGGTGAACCATATTAAAGTTATAATTCCTGCTGAGATTGGGTTGCCATCAGCTCAGGTAACTTTATGCAATTTGGTGTAGAAATGAGGAAGCCTTAATAACTAACTTGGAGTTATTAGAAAAAAAGAGGTTAGATGCGTCCATTCGGGAGGCCAAATACAAACAAGTCATGGCTATGCATTATAATACCAAGGTATAACAAAGATATTTGAGGCCTGAAGATTGGTGCTTCGAAAATATGAGGGAAGCTGAGTTGAAGGAACAAAGAAGTTGGACCCAAATTGGAAAGGCCCATACCGTGTGATAGGCTCATAAATCGGGCTATTACAAGCTTGTGGAAATAAAAGGAGACCTCATTCTCATCATGTAGAACATTGTAAATTTGAAGAAGTATTATCGGGGGATGTAATTGACTTCCTCTCTATGAAATAAAAGACTTCTTGAAAAAATGTATTCTTGACAAAATATATATAGAATAGTAAGAGGTTTGAGACCTAGTGGTCCCGTCTCAATAATGCATTCTTAGCCCCTCCAACCCGTTGATATGCTAAAAAGGTTTCGATCAGGCTAGAAATGAAAAGGAAAAGCAAAAGAGAGAAAAAAGCAAGAGTGTTAGGAGGGCTGAGACCTAATGGTCCCCCCTTAATAAACATAAGCCGCTCTGACCCGCCGATGTGCTAAAAGGATTCAGATTAGGCTTGAAATGAAAAGAAAGAGCAAAAGAAAGAAAAAAGCAAGAGTGTTAGAAGGGCTAAGGCCTAGTTGTCCCCCCTCAATTACATAAGCCGCTTTGACCCACCGATGTGCTTAAGAGATTTGGATCAAGCTTGACATAAAAAGAAAAAGCGAAAGAAAGAAAAAAGCAAGAGTGTTAGGAAGGTTGAGACCTAGTGGTCTCTCCTCAATAACATAAGTCGCTCCGACCCACCGATGTGCTAAAGAGGTTTGGATTAGGCTTGAAATGAAAAGAAAAAGAAAAAGAAAGAAAAAGGAAGAGTGTTAGGAAGGCTAAGACCTAGTGGTACCTCCTCAATTGTCTAGGACAACTAACATAAGCCTCTCCGACCCGCCGATATGCTAAAGTGGTTCGGATCAAGCTTGAAATGAAAAGAAAAATCAAAATAAAGAAAATAATGAGAGTATTAGTAGGGTTACGACCTACTGGTTCCCTCTTAATAACATAAGCACATCTGATCCGTCGATATGCTAAAGAGGTCCAAATTAGGCTTGAAACGAAAAGAAAAAGCAAAAAAAAGAAAAGAGATGTACGGATCAGGCTCAAAAGGCAGAATGAAAACAAAAAACGAAGTGTTTTGAACTTTTGACTGTGAGAACATAAAAGTTCAAATAGATTGTAAGCATAAGAACAAAAATTTAAGTGTTATCCACTTAAGAATTTGCCTAAGTGTTATTGAGAGTTGGGGGCCTAGTTATATAAGGTTGAGTATTAGTTTTTGACTGTTAGTCATGTCACATGCTCGGTGCTTAGTGAATCTGGCATAATTTCAGGCGTGAAAGCGGTAAAGGGGAGAAGTAAAATGAAAGCCAATGAAGGAATGGACAAAAATTCAAATTTTATTAATAATGAAGCCGTATCTATTACAATTATTGAACGCCTTTACATCAGAGGGCTCGGTAGAGGAAGTAGAAATTGGTTCGGTCGGCTCATATGTAGGTTCAAGAGGAGCATTTTTAGGTAGAGGAGTATCCGAGCTTATAGTCTCAAGAGTTGCAAGAAACGGTACTTGGGCCTTGAATTTTGCCTCCAAATTCTTGATCACCTTGTAATTGATTGAGGTGTCATATAGAAGGCCTTTGTACAGATTTGGGTTCTTCATTAGATGATCATATGCCATAGTGAACCCTATAGTGAAGACCTTCTGGGTAAATTCTTTCAGCATTGTGTCTGCTTCTTTTGAGGCAACGAATGTATTTCTATCTCAGATTAGGAGCTCATTCTCTTGAGAATTAAATTTGGCCTTGACAACCTGAGCTGCTTCTTGGAGTTGGAGGATCTTTTTGTCTTGGTTGGCAATCTTCTTGTCCCGATCAGCAATGTCTTGACGCGAACGGTCTTCTTCTCCATCTCAAATTGACAAAGCCTCTCCCTTAGCTCATCTACCTGATTGGAGTCCACAAGGGAAGCATTTTCTGTCTTTAAATTTTCTTTGTGAGGTCCCAGAGACCTTAGGGCATTGGAGGATCTAAATAGCAGACAAAGAAAAAGGATTTCTTCCAGTCGTGGATAAAAGAAGGGTTGCCCGAGTTGAGTTGTTTGCCCGGACCGTGAGGAGAAACATAGAAAAACCCTATGAAAGGGAGAGTTTCAGCATCATTCTGAAAGTATCTAAGAAAAGAGGAATGTCATATAATTTACATAAAAAAATAGAAACCAACAATTCCTCTAATAGCATTGGGGTCAGCTAGGATACACTGATGTCCCAACGATCAGAAAGTTGAGTTAGAAGGGGAACTACAGTGCCAAAATTTTTGGTCAGTGTTGTTGTAGGAACCCAAAATTAAACAAATCTCAATATTAATGTAGTAGTGGTGAATCCAGTCGTCATACAGCTATAGAACAAAATTTATTCTTGTTCTCAAAAGAAATTGGGGTTTTTGAATGCTTTTAAACTAAGAAATAAAACAATAATGTAATTTGGAGGGAATTCAATTTAAGAAGAATCTTGGTTTTGGTCGTATCTATCACGAAATTTTTACTAGTCGATCATTGATAGCAAAAATAATTCAATTTCTATACCAAGCACTAATTGAAAAAACCCGAATTCTAATTCAAAGTTGATTCTTATTTCTTTCTAAAGTTGGTTAATTTTCAACACGCTATCCAATTGACCCTAACTTTTAATTTAATCTTGACATGCACCAAGAATTAACTAATAGAAGTATTAAAATCAACAAGAACAATTAGGCTAATTAAATATAAACACACGCGGATATGTCAATTAGTTGATTGTTTTTCCTAAATTCAATAGCACTAATCGAGCAATTATCAAACTTAGTTGCTTCATAGAATGAATTAAACACATGTGGTTAAAACAATCTAGCAGTAGATTAATCCCCCAATAACTTATTTATTGTGCAGCAATAATAAGTTAAAAAGAACAATAAAAAAATTAATTGCAGAAAAATAATCAATACTTGATATAAAAGTGAATAAGTTCAAGAACAAAAACTCTCATAACATAGTAGAATTGACCATGGCTTCAAATCCCTCTACCATGAAAAAGGGTTTAGGCACTAAGGGTCATGAAAGAATAAACAAGAATTTTCTCAGCTGAAAACCCTAGCTAAAATAAGAAAATAAAGTGTCGACTCCTTTTTCTCACCTTACATGGAGTATTTATGTTGAGTACTAGGGTTACAATCAGGTCTAAGGATAAGAACGTGAAATCGTATGAAAAAGAATCCAACTGGGCAAAGAAATCTGCCAAAAACCAGAAAATCACGTAATTTCACTTTTTCGGGCGCATATGCGTTGCCTATTTTGGGTGCATGTGCACCCTAGCACAATCTGAAAATTTCTCTTCTGGTCACAGCGCACATGCGCTGCACAACCCCAGCGCATTGTACACGTGCGCTAGCCTTCATCACTGTGCTCCGCCTTTGGCTTCGATTTTGACCTTGATACTTTTGGAATTTGTGAAAATGTAAAACACAAAATTTGTAGCTCTCCTTCTTAGATTTTCAACACATTTTGAATCAAATCAATTGGAGCTTGGACTTGAAATTTACGCTTGAAATACGAAACAACATCCAAAATGGTTTCATACTCGTGCATGTTTCGCCCTTAACATTTCCTTTCATCTTTTCCATCCTTTTCAGGTCTTTTTCACTTTAACCCAACAAAAACTAGGAATAACCAAATTAATCTCAATAATAACTCAAATCTTTCTTACAACAGATAAAAACATGGTAATTGACACATAAAATATAGCACAATTATGAATTTATTAAATTACCCCACAATTAGCCTTTGACCATCCTCGAGCAAACATAAAATTAAAAGCATAAAAAAATTCCACTCAACATATTCGCTCAAATATCGACATAAATAATCAACAATTAATCCACCAATCAGAGTTGTTCAAGAACCCAAGATCTCAAATGCTAATAAAAACCAAAACATGAAATTCGTGTGTATGTGTGTGTAGCCATCCAAAAACTTATAATTGAAAATATTTAGATTAAATCATGAAGACCCTCAAAAATTTTCTAAACACCCCATAACTCACTCTTCTTACACCCCTCCACTAATCTAGTAAACCGATTCTTTTTAAATTAGGTAGGACTTTCAGCTAGAACTATAGGTTAGGATATTAGTTAGCCAAAGAAGGGAAAGGATATAAGAAATAAGAACAAGAGTTTTATAGTAATGGTGGCCACACATTAAAATAAAACTTCCCTTCCCTTGCGAAATATCATACATCCACACCCCACACTTAAGTAACAACCACCCATGAAAAATTCCGAACAACCAAAAAGTATAGCCAAACATGCCAACATTCTTCTGGACATATATACTTCATATCATTATTTTATTTTTTATGTTCGCTCATAGTATGGGTACCAGTGGTACGCATGTTCAACTACCCGCAACATATAAACATGTAGGTACCAGAGATGGGCACTACCTGCAAATACAGGTACCAGTGACAGTCACTACCTTTAAATATCAAAAACTCCCATTATTATTTTTCATTATTGAACAATTTTTTTCCAATACCCTATTTTACTCCATAAATATACACCACCCACTTCTTACAAACTTCCACCCTTATATCCCCTTACATATAATGTGCACCATAAAGCTCTTAAAGGAAAAATTTAGGATGAAACAAATAAAAGGAATATTAAGATCAATAAGGGTAGGTAACTGAGTTTAAGTGAAACAAAGAGAATAATGTTTGTCTTCACAAGAATAAGGCTCAAATAAGGTATTTAGAAATAAATTGTTAAAATGGTTGGCTAAAAAGACTCAAAAAATGAAAAAGGAACTACCCTTATTTTCAAACTAAATCTTGTCGTCTCAGAATTCACTTCGAAAATGTAATAAAGTATGTTTTTGGGATCCAATATAATTGAGACTACATAAATCTAGTTCTCTAAATATCACCAAATCAAAAATTAATGTATGGCTTAGTGCCCAAAAGTCTTGAAAATCATGAATGGAAAATATTAGCTCCGACTACTCATTCATGCCTGGTTCAACTAAAGATTTATCATGAAAAAAAATGGGGAAATACGTTAAGCAATAACTTTCAAAAATTTTAAAAAAAATTTGTCAAATAATCCACAAAAATTTTCAAAAATTTTGACAAGCTCTCAAATCAAAAGAAAAACTCAAAATACTGTAGTAAAATTGAGTAAAATACACCAAACAACTTAAAAGTCCAAATAACCTTTCCAACCCACACTTAAAAATAAGCATTGTCCTCAATACAAAAATAAAATCATAAAATGGGAAAAAGAAAAGTTTCTTTGGATTTAATTCGTGTTTGGAGTAGTATCCATTATAAATATCCCCTTGTCGTGAATGAAAGCTTGAGTAACACTAAACAAAATAGAACAAAACAAATAATTCCCTTGAGATAATAAGAAAAATATTTATCTATCAGAAAATTTTAGAAAAGAATCCTACAATAATCAAGAAAAAATTACTCCCTTAAGGGAATACACAACAAAAATAAACAAAAACACCTTGACGAAATTTAAAAGGCTAGCTAAAAGGAAATTGACTATCTAAAATAAAATAGCAACTAAAATTATCTGAGAAATCAACTGCCAAAAGTAAAACACAAAGAAAATGGCCCAAAACAAAGGGCATGAAAGCTCAAGGATAATGTGCTCCCAAATCCTGCGGGAAAGGAGGAAAAGGCGGAAACGTCGATGGGTCCTCTCTCCACTCCCTTTCAAAAGAGTATTTTATCAGCTTAACTTATCAATTAAGTCGATTTCCTGCACTAACAACACAATAAAACTTGCTAACCCTAAAAATAAAAGAAACAAAAGTAAAACTTCAAGAACAAATAAACGGAATAAAATGTAAATGAACATGGTGCCTCTCATGCAGCGCCTTTGTTTACTGTCGTTGTCTCGACTTTGAACAAAATGGTCTGGTTTTATTTAATAACCATCTCTATACTAGAGGAAAGAGTGCTCTAATTTTTAACAGTCATTCATAGCCTATCTCCTGGTAGTTTCTCGCCATATACTTATCCTCAACCTCCTTATTGACTCCATTAGTTAGGAACTCAACTCTAGACCACCTATCTCCCCTAGTGTAGTTTACATGGACCCTATTGTCATCCATCCAAGCCAGCTTAACCCTTTCCTCATGATCCTTAGGAGACTCGAAGATATTGAACTTTTTATAAGACACTTCGTAAACTTCAACTCTTAAGGTCGATTCATAAAAGAATATGGGGTATAGTGACACCACAATACAATCCCTATTAACAGCCAGTGGTTAGAATCTCTTGTGAGTCCTCCATAGCTAAGTCTAAAACCTTGATTGGCTCTTGCTCTGGAAGGTCTTGAGGCATTGACATCAGAGGCGATGAACTAGAGTCATCCTCAATAGGCTTGTCGTCTACTAATCCTATCTCTAGTTCTTGCTCTTTTTCTTCATCATTCTTCACCCTCAATCACTTGAGATTCTAGTCTACTAATGGAAGAATTCAGTTGACTTAGTTGATGCTCCAAACTCTGTAGATTGGCTCTTGTTTCCTATTGAAATTGCAAAATATTAGCAGCTAAAGAATGAATTAATTCTTCCAAAGACTTACCAGTTTGGGTATAAGGTTGTTATGGAAAAACTAGATGTATACACTGAATATCTTGTGATGGATAACCCAACTTAGGATAATCTATCCATTCTTGATTGTACTTATACGTGTAAAGGTCATACCAAGGTTGTGGTGGTAATTACTCAATAATGAAATCGGAACAATAAACCTCACGCCAATTAGTAACCATGATGGAGATCAAAAAGAGAGCAAGTAATAAGTATACACAGTTAAAGACAAAAATTTAAAGTACAAAAATAAATCAAACTGTCCCCTGCAATGGGCCAAAATTTTGTGTAAATTGCTGTCGTAGGCACCCAAAATTAACAACTCTCAATAATAATATATATATTTGTAGTGGTGAGTACAGGTCATCCCATAGAGAACGGAGTTTATTCTTGTACTAAATGAAAAATGGGGGTTTTTTGAATGCTTTTAAACTAAAAACTAGAACAATAAAGTAAACTGGAAAGAATTTAATTAAAAGGAATCTTGGTTTTGGTCATATCCACCATGGAAATTTTACTAGTCGATCCTTGACACCGAAGATAACTCAATTTCTATTCCAAGTACTAATTGAAGACTTAACTCGAATTCCAATTCAAAGTTGATTCTTGTTTCTTTATAAAGTTAGCTAATTTTCAACACACGATCCAATTAACTCTAAGTATTAATTTAATCCAGACACGTGCCAAAGATTAATTAATAGAAGCATTATAATCAACAAGAACAATTAGCTTAATTAAACATAAACACACGTGGTCATACCAATTAGTTGATTATTTTTCCTAAATTCAATAACACTAATCGAGCAATTATCAAATTTTGTTGCTTCACGGATTAAAATAAACACACAGCAGTTAAAACAATATAGCAGTAGATTAATTCCAATAAATTAATTATTTTGCACCAATAAAAAGTTAAAAAGAACAATCAAAAAATTAATCGCAGAAAAATAATCAATACTTCATATAAAAGTTGAATAAGTTCGGGAACAAAGAGTTTCACAACATAGTAGAATTGACTATGGCTTCAAATCCCTCAACTAAGAAAAAGGGTTTAGGTACAAAGTGCCATGAAAGAATAACGTCTCTTATACAGCATTTTGTCTGCTGAAAACCCTAGCTAAACGTGAAAATAAAAGTGTAGACTCCCTTTTTCACACCCTACATGGGGTATTTATATTGAGTACTAGGGTTACAATCTTGGTTTAAGGATAAGAACGTGAAATTATTTGAAAAAGAGTCCAACTGGGTAAAGAAATCTGCCAAAAACCAGAAAATCACGTAAGTCAGCTATTTCGGCGCATATGCACTAACTGTTTTGGGTGCATGTGCGCCATAGATTCATCTAAAAATTTCTCTTCTAGTCACGTTAACACACATGCGCTGCACAACCCCATCGCATGTGCGTTAGCCTTCATCATTGTGCTCTGCCTTCGGCTTCGATTTTAACCTTGATGCTTTTCGAATTTGCGAAAGTGTGAAACATGAAATTTGTAGCTTTTCTTCTTAAATTTCCAACTCATCTTGAATCAGCTCAATTGGGGCTTGGACTCGAATGTTAGGTTTGAAATATGAAATAGCATCCAAAATGGCTTCATACTCGTGCATGTTTCGCCCTTAGCATTTCCTTTCATCTTTTCCATTTTTTTTGGCTCTTTTTCACAAAAACTACGAATAACAAAATTAAACTCAATAATAACTCAAATCTTGCTTACAAAATAGAAAAACATGGTAATTGACATATAAAATATAGCACAATTATGAACTTATCACCAATCAATCTCATTTACAAGGAAAGGGGGTTGAGGAGTGTTGATGAGTGACGATGGAGTAAACGTACTAGCCATGGCTCCTGGACAGGTATCGAGAAAGGGGGAAGCACTTGGGAAAAACTTGAAAAATAGCTTGAAAACAAACGTCAGGCAGTGCTTAAATAGGCGGTCAAAGGGCGTGATTGGCAAAAAAGCTTGAATAGAGGAAGGATTTGTGTGAAAGGGATAAAGAGTGAGAGTTGCAAGAAGAAAAAAGTCAAGGGAAGAAGGTAATCACCCCAAGGAAAAATGCAAGAAGAAGGGAAAGAAGGAATTTGCCAAGAAGAAAGCGTAGGTGTAAAATAGGGGGATAATGTGAATTACAAGGTAATGGGGTATTTATCATGCAAGGCTTGTGTTTAGGGGAGGTGAATAAATCTTGCACTAATTAGGGGGAAACAAAAAGTTCTTTCCCTAGGTGGGTGGAAATAAAAAAATTTTGCCCTAATTGGGGGGAAAATGAGCATTTTACCTTAATTAGGGGGAAAACAAAAAGTTGGACGTCATCCCAAATTCAAAGGCATCTCATCTTTTAAGAAGCATTACAACTCAGGCAAGGAAAACAGAGTACTGTGCCGTGTGATTATGAGGCGCAATAAATGCATTCATTATGCATGGGGACTTGGCGAGCCACAGGCTTTATGGAAGAGTCATCATTACAAAGTAACAGGCTTTATAAGACAATTACCATTATAGAAGAAAGTGAAAAAGTCTTGGGTTTCGAGATGAGGAACTTAAAGCTACTTGGATGTACACAAGCATGTGCCAAAGTGCTACAAGGTGGTCATGACAAATTGAGGCTCGTGTATGTATCAGCTTGGTAAATATGCATCTCGGTGCGGTGCTTCCCAGCAAAGGATACCGAGCCTCAACATCACAGCTGGGAAAAGAGTCACAAGGTACTTTGTTAATTATTACCGGCTCAAACCCGACCCTAGAGTTCGGTACCAAGACGAGGGGACTAATCATGATGCTCAGATTTAATCATAAATGATTGTTTTAGAAGTGTTTATACGGCAGCCTTATTAAGGGCATTCATGTAATTTAGGCTCAACTTAGTTAGTAGTGTATTGGCCTTGAAGCCCCTTATACATCCTGTCTCTATAAACAGGGGATTCATGAGCCTATTTTCTCATAACTCTCCTCATAATTCAAATCTCACATTTTCTATCTTCTGTTCTTCTCTGCCCTTTCCTTGTAAAATCCCCACAATTCATCAGTAACACTGGAGAAAGAAAGCGAAATGGAAGAGAGAGTGTGTGCGTGAGTGACTATGCGAAAGGAAGCACAGACCTGAATTTTGTTTTACCCTATTACACCTTTTATTTTTTAAATAATTAGACTGCGTACAAGTTGCCCTTTGTTTTAGAATATGATAAATTGCTCCGGTCATCCAATAGCCACTGCCTCTTTGTATGTCCACCCACGATTGAGATCCTTTTCATCATTGTTCAAAATATGTTTTTTTCTTCAATATATATGCATTGCCCAAAATATTTGTTATGTTAACAAAATCAAATGAATCTTCTATCACCTTTGCCAATATTCTCCTTCATTTACTTTTTTCTAATACTATATTCAAATTCAAAATTTGAAATTAAAAGTACATTAAAGAGCAAAATTGACAAGGAAAGCACTAGTAGTACAATCAAACCATTATTGTTAATAAATTTGATTCCCAAATTGTGACAAAAAGGAACCTCTTTCAGTGATACAATAAGAAGTATTACAATTTTGCTACATTCTTTTGTCTAACATTTTGTCTAGTAGGTAATAGTGATAGGTTTACTTTGGGTGATTTGCAATTTGCTGACTAGGTAAGATGGGGCGGGGACCAAAGAGATGAAGGCTAGAGTTAATTTGAGTTATAGTTAATTAATTTATTGAATTAGTATTAGCCTAAGGGATTAATTTAATTTATCTATGATTAAATTAGTTAGTTGAACTCAGTTGAATATTCTATTCAGAAATAAAAGAAAACTTCTATTGGCTTGAAAATATTTTTGACAATACAAACAATATTATGCTTTTCAAGAAAAGAAAAAAAGAAAGAGTGCAATTTGTCGGAGACATAGATGGAGACCGGACCACTCTAGTCTTGGCTGGACACCCCCTTATCGGCTAGACGGTAAGGATTTGGCCAAATCTATGATCCAGTCCACAGCTAAATCGGATCCATTGCAGCTACTGTTGATGGAAAATGACAACAGTTGTCTTGGATTGAAGGGAGAAAGGGAAAGACAAAACAACATGATGGCTGGATGGACAATTAAGCCGTCTTCACCATTTGTGAGGAATCGTGGTCGCTAGGGGCTAGACGGTTGATGAAGAGCAGTTGACGACAAGGCACATGCGAACGACAAAATAGGGATGGGAAAGAAGAGAATGGAGGGAAGAAGAAAAGGAGTTTGGGGAAGTTTTTCTGAAATTGTAGATTAGCCCCTGGAGTTACTTAGGATTCGTATATAGGGTCCAAAATGTTTTCATTGTAGCAGATTTAGTCCTTGTCCAGTTTAAAAAAGTTTTATATTGGCCTTTATGATTTTAATGTTTTATTATAAATCCCTGGAACTATTATGAAATTACATTAGGGACCTGGAATTTATAAATACTTCACTGTGTATAATTATACATTTATTAAAAATACCATGTTTGTTTTTGTTAGATAACCACTAGATCCTTGGTGGGGAGCGCTATTCCCAAGTTTTTTTAATTAAATAGTTGTAAAAGTACAAAAGGGGATTACATCAAAGCTTCCAAGTGTGAAAGTTCAAGAAAGATAAAGAATTATGTTCAATAGTACAAAATTTAAACAAAAACAAATAATAAAGCTAAAACTTCCATCTCACTGAGGGGACCTCCTATCTATCTAAATGAAGAATTCCCCTTAGTGAACTTGGACAACTATAGGAAGTAAAAAATGAAGCAATGGGGGTGCTAGACCCTAAACAAGCTAAGTAATTAGCTACCAAATTAGCTGCACGTAGCACATGATGAAGAAAAAAATTGCCTTGAGTTATCCAAAAATAAATAAAAAATCTCCCGAACAGTAGCATCCATCGTCCAAGGCACTAGTAAAAGCCATTCCCCATTTTGCATAGCATTTCCATATCGGATTCAACCAAAACATATACAAAAAATCATGAGAAATACACATGTTCAACCCTTCCAAAAGTGCTCTAGTTTCCAAAATCATGTTCGATGCAATTCCAAAATAATTAAAAAACCCTTCAAGCATGATACCCAAAGAATCCCTTACTAAACTTCCCCCTTTTGAAAGTCCAAGGTTGCCAAAAGAGGAATTGTCAACATTCAACTTCAAGATTCTAGGTTGCGGCTTCTTCCAATTGGACGAAACCTATGACTTACCTAGCAAGGTAAAGAACAAACATATTATTCCCCATAACCATGTGATCAAATTGAATGTTACAAATATCCAAGGCAAAACCAATTACCCTATTGAAAATAGTAGATGAAGAAATGGAGTGATTATTATATGAACAATCATTATGAGCTACCAAACTTGCAAACAAACAGGGGCTGGTAGCAAAATCATCAATTACCCAACCATGGTTGAAGAAGAATGTATCCACCAAACCTGGAATTTATGAAATAAAGATAAGACTATCACTTGCAGGAATGTATATGCTGAGAAGAGACTCCAAATTAGTCCAAGTTTTCTTTGCGAGCCAGCAATGAACAAAAGAATGCTCCAACGAATCAACTGAGTCACAAAAGAAACACTTAGAAGGTAATGTAATGCAAAACTCCATAAGGACATCCGCAAAGGGGAGAAAGTGATTCAAAAGTTTCCACAAAAAAATAGACAATTTAATAAGGATCTGAGCACTCCAAATATACTCTCTTGATTTGAGTTTGTTTCTGCATTGCCGTAAAGCCTCATAAGCCGAGGATGTGCTGAAGTTACCACAGGTGTTCAGATTCCATATGAACTGATCATTGCCAACTGAAAGATAAATAGGGAAGGAAAGAATTTTAACGGGTTTCCAATGGCAGATTTTGACATAAAGCCTCCAAATTCTAGCCATGTATATTAGATAAAAGTGACTTAATTGAGTGGATAGTAACTCAATATGTTCAACACAATTGGCTCACATTCTATCCGAGCCAATTATCAAACCGCAAAAGATATTGCCTCTCTAGATCGAATGACTTTTTGAATATGCAAATTTGCCATGTGTTTTACCTTCGACATTTACTTCCAATCCCAAGAGGGATTCTAGGGATTGCCACTTTGTACCTTTTACGCATGAAATTAGCCCAAAGAAAAGATGAGTTAGGAAAATTCCTCCACATCTTAAGAGAGAATACATCAACAGTAGTTGCAAAATCTCAAAACCCTAATCCATTAGCATTAGTTGGGGAAACATAGAGTGCTCCAACCCCCCATTTAAATTCTTATAAGAAAAAAGAAGCTAGGCAATGCTCCAAGTTATGAATAACTTGCTTTGGAGGATCCAAAATAGACAATGTGTTAATTGGGATAGAACGAAGGACATGCTTGATTAATAATAGTCGTGTACATGGGGATAATAGTTTTTATTGCCAACCATCAAACTTTCGCCTTACCTTTGTCATCAAGGAGTCAAAAATATGACTGGTTTTCCTTCTAAAAAATAATTGATAGCTGAGATATGATAAAAAAGGTAGGAAGTCTTACACATCCTTGTGAGTTTTTGATAGAAGAAATCACTACTGTCCATACTTACGAGTGAACACAAGAACTCTTCGAAGAATAAACCTTCTGATCTGATCCTTGTTGATATACATCTAGAAACTGTAATAATCTGTGCAATGAAACCTTATCCACTCTAGTGAAAACAATAGAGTCATCCGCATAGGTCAGGTATGTAATACTAGGGCAATCCCTTAGCAAAGCAAATGGGAGAATAGCACGAGACTCTAGAAGTGCTTCAATATCCCTTAAAAGGACTCAGATGTAAGAATGAACAATAAAGGTGATAAATGGTCACCTTACTTGACACCTCTAGAACACTTTAAAAAACCTTTTACCTTTCCATTAATAATAAAGAGAACTAGCTGGCTAGCAAATTATTCATAATGAGTGAGAAAAAAGTCGGGAAACAAAATTTATCCAACATAGTCTTCAAAAACTTCCAAGAAACATGATCAAAAGCTTTCATCATATGCAAGCTTGATCACTATGTTGTTCCCTTGAACATCTTGTCCAACATGTAAAACATTTCCTGAGCCAAAAGAATGTTGTCTGCCATTGTTCTTCCTTGGACAAAACCAAATTGCTCTAAAGAAATCAAGTCAGGGAGAATAAGAGATAATCTGTTAACCAAGATCTTGGAAAAATCTTATTAACAAAATTACAGAATGAAATAGGTCGAAAATCAACAAAAGTGATTGGGTTTGGCTTCTTTAGTATAAGAAACGACAAAGCACCTGCTATGCTCTTTAGCATTGGGACACCTGCAAAGTAATCCAAAATAGTCTTGAACAAATCTTGCGAAATAATATCCTAACAAGAGACATAGAAAAGCCCCGTATATCTATTCAGACATATCACACTATCTTTATTTGGTTGCCAAACCACTACCTTAACCTCATCTAACATTGGAGAGGCCACCATCATAGCATGATGTTCAGCAGAAACCAAAGTAGGAACCATGTCTAGGAGCTGCATACTTTCATCTGCACTTTATCATATTATCAAGCTCTAACTTAGAGATTCCTCGATTCAAGTTTAGATTTTATAATCAAGATTATTTTCGGTAAATTTTATCCTCTTTATTTATTCTCATTTAAATTTAGTTACAACAATTTAATCTTTAATTGAACCATGAATTCTTGCTGTCTAATTAATTCTTCTATAATTACTCAAATCATGATGCATTAAATTCAGTAGGGTTTGGTGTGGGCAATGGAATTTGCCATGGGTTAATTCAAACAAGGATAAATTGGAATAATTATAACAATTAGGTGACAATTAATACTATAAGACAATTTTAGAGTGTAATTAACTCTAGATTTGGTTATTTTGGTCGAGGTGATATGGTAGTTGATCAACCATCATAGACCTATGTTGATTGTTAGATTAATTTAATTCGAGATCAAAGTGGCCTAATTAATTAATTTGTTCATGAAAATTTCATACGAATAAGACTAAAGTTTATTAATCTTGGACATGGAGGATAATCTACCCCTAGTTAATTAATTTTACAGGGTTTAATCAACGAAAGTCAGGACCGAACTGATATTTGGAAATTGAACTTCCATGCAGTATAATTGAGCTAACTGATCGGAATTTCGAATGATTACCAGAAATTACTAGCCTAGTACCTAACCAATCTTCTCCATTGTTTGAAACATTCTTTTTGTTACTTTGCAAAATTTTTGCACTCTTTAAATTTTGGTAATTTTATTTTTGAGTTTTAAATTCTTAAAAAAAAATCCAAAACATTCTATTGTGATCGTCTAGATAGAATTTTTGTGGGAACGGTCCTTATTTATTCCACTACATTGATATGGTGCACTTGTGGCTATTAGTGGAAAGTTGTAAAAATGGTTAATTTAACTTTTACTACATCTAGTTTTTGTCACAATTGCTGGGGACTATTGCTTAGGCAATATTGAAACACTAAGAAAACAACTAATTTAGACTTTAATTTTTGTTTTAGTTATTTAATTTTATAAATTCCAGTTGCTACCATTTTGCGTTAGTTTTCTATTATTCTTCCATTGGTTATTTTGCCTATAAATTGGTGTGCGAAATCGTTTCCTTCTGCTTTATTGTTTATGCATAGACCTGTACAAACTCTAAGTTTGATCGAGAGATTGAAAGGATCCTTGGGCATTCAAGGAAATTAGCATGATAGCAGCAACAACAGGCAGAATGAAGCATGGATAACCCTAATAATTCAGGAGTACCATTGGAGATGAGAATACGAGGAATAGTGGAAATAATGGTGAGTTTGGGGTCAATGGTCATGATGCACCTGTATGAAACAATCGACCCTTGGGAGACTGCCATTAACCAAATTTTGGAAGGTCTCAAGCAAGTATTGTGCAATCCCCCATTCAAGCCAACAATTTTGACCTCAAACCTGGCCTCATATCCACGTTATAGCAGCATGCGATGTTTTCAGGGATGCATAGCGAGGACTTGAATCACCATTTGATGAACTTAGAACAGGTGTGTGATACAATCAACAAATGATATCAGCATATCGTTAGATGTTCTCAAGCTAAGGCTATTTTCCTTCTCATTGAGGCATAAAGCTAAACTATGGTAGTAGAGTTATAGACAAGGTTCATTCACCACTTGGGATGGACTGGCCCAAGCATTCATGTCAAAGTACTTCTTTCCCTCAAAGAAAACTGATTGCTTCGTTACGCAGAATTTAACTTTGAAAGGACAAACAAGCAATAATTAACCACACAAATTCACTATACTCTACCTAATTTCCACAAGTATAAGGAGTTGATAGTGGTATAGGATGAGTGGGTATCGTTCCACAAGGATTATTGGAAGGCAATTATCAAGATTTACAGATATTTGTGTAGTTAAGCGAAATCAAACAATGGATAATGGAACTACTCTAGTAAAAACCATGATTAAATGAAAACGATAAAAAACTTAATTTTATGCTAGATTAAGTAAAAAGCAAGTAAGTGAAAATTACCAATTACGATATTAAGAAACTAATTAATCTACTCTAGAAAAGCTACAGCAAGTAAAGGACGGCACTTAATTCTAACCTAAATTAACCAAATTAAAATTAAAATTGAAAGCAAGCAAATTTCCCAATTAAAAGGACTACAAATAAGAAACCCTGAAGACTAAAAGCAATCATTTCTAAACCAGAAATTGAAAAGAGTTAAACTAGAAATCTAAGTATTTTTGGATTTTTGATAGAAATAAAGAAAGCCCACTAGTAATTAACTAGAAATTAATGCAAGAAATTGAGAATTCTTAACTAGAAATGCAAGAAATTATCAGGAACCCTAATTTACCTAAGAAACCCTAAATTGCAAGTAAAGAAATTCTTACTAAATTAGACTAGAAAGTGAATAAAAATTACATCTATGCGAAGCTTGTGATTAACCCGCTACAATTATCTAGTCAAAATTCGGACTTGGCAAGAAATTAAAAGGAGATCTAAGAGACAATTAAAGAGAAATTTCTATTAATGAAGTAAAATTGGAGTTCAAGATATCCTAAACTATCCTAGAAATCTACTAACTATCTACTACTTCCAACTTTCTATTTCTTAAGTAGCCTAAATAGTGTAGTGCTACACAAGACGAAAATTAGGAGTTGTTGGCTGCAACTTTACCAAATTGCCCTTACAATTTAACTCTCAGTGAGTTGAGATCGTGATATGGAACAATTGAGTTTGTGATCTCAACTCTAATACATTAAGAGAATTTCCCGAGTCGAGATTGCGATATGGAGAGTTTGAGATCGCGATCTCAACTATCTTCTCAGCATTCTTCATTTCTTCCATTGTTGCAATTTGGTCCTTTGAGTTTTGTTCATTCCAACTTCCGAACCTCTAATTTTGACTTGCATAATATTAACACCATTAAGCAATTAATTAACTAGAAATTTAATAAAACTTATCATATTTAATCAAGAACGGAAATGCAAACACATAAGAAAGAAATTAACTAAAATCTTCAATTACTTACCCAAAATTCAGAATTTAAACTATCAAAATGCTATAATTTAGAGAGGAAAATAACTCTAGTTTACTAGAGTTATCACACCCCCAAACTTAGCATTTTGCTAGTCCCGAGCAAAACAAAGATTAAAATTAAAAGAAACCTACTAACATTCAAACATATAAACACCTCCAAAGTTGACGTGACACTTGATGAATCATGGATGTACTTAGAACACTTAAGAAATCTCTCAAGAAACGTTCAATACTATGTAATATGTGAAGTATCTAAGTGAATCAATCCAAAATTGAAACTTGTTCTTTATAGAAGGACATATTCATCCACTACACAAGATTTCACATTACCAAGCATTACCATTCTCAAAAAGAGTTATCAAAAGTTTTAGTTCTTTTCATTTAAAACATCATTGCTTTTCAAATCACAAATATTATAAAGTTAGTCAACTGTCTCAACTAGGCATTATGAAAACAGAAGTTCAATTTGGAATGAACTTAAATGCAAATGTCACACATTTCGAGAATAGACCTCTAACAAGGAGTAAGTAATATGAGATTAAGAATGATAAGTATTACAAACATTTACTCCTTAACTTATTGGTATATTAAAACGCAATTCCTAATAGCTTAATTCAGAGAAACAACATGGGTACATATCGGAATCCTGTACTCACCTTATTCCTAATTTTTTTTTCGGCCCTAAACCAAGGAAAAGGAGTGAAATGTATCTAAAATTAATCTCAAATATCAATTATTC
Organism: Cinchona pubescens; assembly: GCA_025175665.1. Lineage (NCBI taxonomy): Eukaryota > Viridiplantae > Streptophyta > Magnoliopsida > Gentianales > Rubiaceae > Cinchona > Cinchona pubescens. The sequence goes on along the minus strand of JANKKI010000075.1, from coordinate 6,713,772 downwards.
ACAAGTTAGAAGAACACTCCTTATGCAAACACACGAAATGTCCCAAAATTCCTTCTACTTCATTTAACTCATTTCTTTCCAAAAGATAGTTCATCAACCAAGTATTATAAGTGATTTGATCAGAAAAAACATTTCAAATAAATTTTCCTAAAATTTCAGCACTTCTTTTTGAAAAATAGTTATGCCAAGTTTATGAATTCTTTATGTTGCAAACAAACTACTCACTCACACAAAAATTCTTGAAATGAATCAATCATATACTTCAATCACAAAGCATTGAACATCAAAATTTATCATCATTGGGTACCTGGAATTGATCAATTTTCAATCCATTAAACATCAAGTGCCAATAATATGTATAAAATAACCATTCCCACCACAAAGAAATAGACACCCCCAAACTTGTCTCTTTTATTCTAATTGATGAATAAATCACCCTTCCACTCACCCAAAATTAAACACAAAGATATACTCAAAAATAACAAAAACTACTCAAATCATGATATAACTATAAACTAAGAACTAAAATTGGGTAAAAATGCTAAGAGTAATAAACTGTTCCATGCATCTCACCATTCATGCTTCAAACAAAATCAACATTCAATTCAACTCATCAACTAATGCAAAGATGGCATCAGCTTAGGACCCTTAGGCATGTTACTCTTATTTGGCAATAATCATGACCAAAGCTACACCAAGTATCTAGAAAGAAATTCCACAAAGATTCAATCCGTGAAGCATCAAACTAATTAGCTACTTGGCGTCAGCTTAAGGCCATTTGCCAGATTACTAAAAGGAAAATCAAATTACTTGTATCCAGTTGAAGTGATTTTGAAAGGAAGAAAATGTTTTTTTTTTCTCGAGATCGGGATCTCAGATTTGGTATCGCGATCTCGACCCGGTGAAAAAATAGCCTTTGCAGAAGTTTGGAGTTGAGATCACATCTCAAAAATGAGATCGCGATCGCGACCAAATGACCATTCTGTCCTCCAGAAGTTTGAGGTTGAGATCGCGATCTAAATTTTGAGATCGCGATCCTGAGATCAATTTCTGCAAAGTGAATTTTTCACACTTAGTCGAAATTGTTCCACTCTTGATCACTTTTCTCCATTTGCAAGGACAACCTACAAACAAAAAATTCACAAGTTAGGATGACAATTTTCACTCATTCTTTAGCACCATTTATTCAACTAAATAAAACTTAGATTTTTATCTAAAATTCTAACCTAATTAATCTAAATTAAAACACGTACTAACAAAAAGCGAAGACAACTAAATGAAAAACTTGGGTTGCCTCCCAAGAAGCGCTCTTTTATGGTCACTAGATGAAAGATGACTATGGCATGGATTTCATTCCAAGTAATTGAGAATGATTGACCCTCCTTTCCCTTTTGGTTTCCACACAAAAAGTTTGATCCCCTTTTTTTTCATGATTAAAGTTTGATTTTCGTGTTTTCCATGCACAAGTCATTTTTTCTAGCCTTAGCCATCGCTAGTGCCCCAATTAGCATTTCCAATTGTTTCTCAAACCATTTTCTTTTCTTTTTGTGCCTTCTCAATTTCTTGACATCACCATTTTTCTTATTCTTTGCAAAACTCTCTTCATCCTTCGTCAACACACATCCCTTATTGGGTGTTTTTCCTTCAATTCATTTCTTAGATCTTTCTTTATTTCCAACACTTTCTTGAGCAAATTGCCTTGGTTAACTTCATTTTGCTCTTCATTTGACCTAGTAAGGATAGAATTAAGAGTTTGATTAGCACATTTCTCTTCAACAATGGGAATATTGTCATTATATTCAAACACATCAAATTCGTAAGATCAACTTCCCTTTTTGTTCACGTCAATTAATGCATGAACGGTCGACAAGAAAGGCCTTCCTAGAATCAATGGAATCTCACTCTACTCGCCCGTATCTAGCACAAAGAAATCAACGGGAAATACCAACTTTTCAACTTGTGCAAACATATCTTCCAACAAGCCATATGGTTTCCTCTCGGATAAATCCGCCAATTGGAGTGTGATATTAGTTGGTTTGACATTATTGATCCCTAACATGTCATAGATGGCCATTGGCATGATATTTATGCTTGCCCCCAAATCACAAAGTAATCGATGCCACGTTTTTCCTCCAACATTCACTGGTATCATAAAACTACCGGGATCTTTAAGTTTAGGGGGCAACCGCCTTTGAACAATGGCACTACATTGGGCATCAAGACATATTTTCTCATCATCATCCCACTTTCACTTCCTAGCCAAAAGATCCTTCATGAAACAAGCATAGTTGGGGATCTTGGTGAGGACATCAATCAAAGGAATGTTGGATCAATGAGTATTTTTTAGNCTTTGAGGGTATGGAACTCTTATTGATGGATCTTTCTTCAAAGGTTCCTTCACGTGCTTCTTCTTCGATACCTTGATCTCAATTTTTTGTTCCTTTTTGGCTTCATCATCAACCACTTCCTTTTCATTCTCAATTACCTTGGACCTTTGTTCCTTGCTCCCTTCCTCCACCTTTTTCTTCTCCTTAGATTCAACCAATGCTTTTCCACTCCTTAGGGTTATGGCATTGCATTGCTCCTTGGGTTTGGAATAGTATCGCTCGAAAATGCCCCAATAGGTTTGTCATTGTTCAACCTTGCCCATTGCCCCAATTGAATCTCCAAATTTCTTGTCGAAGCCTTCAAATTCTCATAATCTCTTTTATGGTCTTCCGTTTCCTATCCAATTCTCTTCTTAAGTACTTGGCTTCTCTTTTCCAACCTTCTTTACCCAAATTCTCTCTAGGAGCATATTGATCATGATACATGGGTTGGGAAGAATTTGCACAATGGAAATGAGGTCTCCGTTGTTGTTGGTTTTGAAATGAAGGGTTGGGGAAAGGTTGATATGAGTTGGGTTAGGAATTTCTTTGATGTTACGATTGATAAGGTCTAGATGAGGAACTTGAGGCTTGAGTGTGTTGGGCATTTTGAGGTGGGGGATTTGGTTGGTAAGGAGGATTGGATTGGTTATTGGTGGTACTCCATGAGAAATTTGGGTGATTCCTCCAAGAAGGATTGTTTGTGTTTCCATAAACTCCGGATTGATTCCTTGGAAATGATGATTGATTAGCCACATAATTGATTTGCTCATTAGCTCCATATGGCATCTCACATTGTCCATTTGCATGGCCACCTCCAGAAAAATCACATGTCATGCTTGGTTGAGTTGGAGAAGAAGACATAGCATTTACACTACTAGTTTCCCTAGGTTCTCCAATGCCTTTGCCATGTTGTTCATCACACTCATGAACATAATTTGTTGTGCCAAGAGGGCATCTTGCATGTTTACATTCCACGCTTCACTAGATGTGACAAATTATGTGTTTGCATTAGCTTGATTAGCTTGGTGTTGAACCACCGGTGGAGTTATCGGTCCATGATAGTAGTGGTTGTATGCCATCCTATTTAACAACTCTTGAACTTCTTCTGGAGTCTTATATGAGATAGAGCCATCGGCGGAGGCATCTACGATGGATTTTGTCTCTTGAAGTAAACCATTATAAAAGGTTTGGATTTGAAGCCACAAAGTAATGGCGTGATGCAGGGATTTTCTTAGCAACTCTTTGAATCTTTCCTAAGCTTTCCCTAGGCTTTCACCAACATCTTGTATGAACGATGTAATTTCATTCCTTAATTTAGCAGTTCTTGTGGGAGGAAAGTACTTCGCCAAGAACTCTTGAGAAAGTTGGTTCCAAGTGGTGAATGTTCCTTGAGCGTGGGATTGTAACTAGGACTTTGCCCTATCACGAAGAGAAAAAGGAGACACCCTTATCCGCACACAATCCGAGTGTACTCCATTAAACTTGAATGTGTCCAAGACTTCTTGGACAAAATTCATGAGGTGTGTGTAGGGGTCCTCATTTAGTCCACCTCCGAACATGGCATGGGCTTGGAGCATTTGGATTAAGGCGGGCTTGATTTCAAAATGTTAGCTTGCACGGGCATCCGTGCAATGCTTGAGTTCGCTCTATCAAAATTAGGTAAAGCATACTCCCTCAATGGCCTTCCATTACCATATATGCCATTTCCATTCCCGTAGCCACCTATCCCATTATTTCCAACAACCTCTTCTCGTTTTCCATGTTCACATTCCTTTGATGAGCATTATCATTTGTCATCTCTATCCTTTCTTGCTCTTGTTGTACCCTTCTCAACCTTCGAATTTCTCTTAGCTCTTTCTCCCGTTCCTTGTCTAAGCAAATGAATAGATCTTGAGCTCCTCTTACCATGCACTACACAAAACCAAAATAGTCAATTGAAGTGCCAAGTCAATTCCGCAAGACAACCAATAAAACATAAAAGTAACAACTAAATTAAACTAAACTAGTTAAGTGCTTAATCTACACGACCCGTATAGCGCTTGATATTGCCAAAAATCGAAGATAATCCCAGGCAACGGCGCCAAAAACTTGATTGCTTCGTTAGGTAGAATTTAACTTTGAAAGGACAAACAAAAAATAATTAACCACATTAATTCACTATACTCTACCTAACTTCCGCAAGTATACAGAGTTGATAGTGGTATAGGATGAGTGGGTATCATCCCACAAGGATTGTTGGAAGGCAATTACCTAAATTTACGGATATTTGTGTAGTTAAGTAAAATCAAACAATGGATGATGGAACAACTCTAGTAAAAACCATGATTAAATGAAAACGATAAAAACTTAATTTTATGCTAGATAAACTAAAAATAAAGTAAGTGAAAATTACCAATTATGATATTAAGAAACTAATTAATCTACACTAGAAAAAGCAAGTAAAAGAAGGCACTTAATTCTAACCTAAATTAACCAAATTAAAACTAAAACTGAAAGCAAGCAAATTATCCAAGTTGTTTTATAAATGAAAGGACTACAAATAAGAAACCTTGAAGAATTAAAGTAATCATTTCTAAACTAGAAATTGGAAAGAGTTAAACTAGAAACCTAAGTATTTTTCGATTTTTGATAGAAATAAAGAAAGCCCACTAGTAATTAACTAGAAATTAATGCAAGAAATTGAGAATTCTTAACTAGAAATGCAAGAAATTATCAAGAACCCTAATTTACCTAAGAAACCCTAAATTGCAAGTAAAGAAATTATTACTAAATTAGACTAGAAAGAGAATAAAAATTATATCTACGCGAAGCTTGCGATTCACCTACTACGATTATCTAATCAAAATTTGAACTTGGCAACAAATTAAAAGGAGATCTAAGAGACACTTAAAGAAGTAAACTTGGAGTTCAAGATATCCTAAACTATCCTAAAATCTACTAACTATCCACTACTTCCTACTTTCTATTTCTTAAGTAGCTTAAATAGTGTAGTGCTACACAAGACAAAAATCAGGAGTTGTTGGTGCAGGAAGTCTGCAGTTTTACGAAATTGCCCTTATAATTTAACTCTCAACGAGTCGATATCGCGATATGGCACAATTCAGATAGCGATCTCGACTCTAATACATTAAGAGAATTTCCTGAGTCGAGATCGCGATATGGAGAGATTGAGATCGAGATCTCGACTCTCTTCTCAGCATTCTTCATTTCTTCCATTATTGCAATTTGGTCCTTTGAGTTTTGTTCATTCCAGCTTCCAACCTCTAATTTTGACCTACATAATATGAACACCATTAAGCAATTAATTTACTAGAAATTTAATGAAAACTTATCATATTTAAGCAAGAATGGAAATGTAAACACATGTAAGAAATTAACTAAAATCTTCAATTACTTACCCAAAATTCGGGATTTAAACTATCAAAATGCTATAATTTAGAGAAAAATAACTCTAGTTTACTAGAGTTATCCAAAACCAAGCTTAGAAATGATATTACTTCTTTCAACCAAAATACGGGAAGAATCATAGCGAGGCCTGGGTTTTAGAGAGAGGTACAATGATCTTTTGAGCAAGTACCCACATCACAAGCTGATATGTTAAATGTCTAGTTATAAAATTTATGAACATCCAACTCCAAAATAAACTTGATAACGCACCACAAGCGTATGGTGTCAAATAGTATGTAGAGGAGTTGGAGTTGAACCCCTAAGGATTGGTTTAGCAAGGACTAGTTATTTGGTTCAAATGCTATTTGAACAATCATCAACGTGAGAAAGAGTTAAGTAAACCAGAAATAAAGACTTTAACTAATGAAAACAATGGATTAGGATTAAACTAGACAATTTCTAGTTTTGAATAATTCATTGAATTAATTGCTCCAATTATAAAGTATGGAAGTTTAATTCCCAATTATCAATTCAACCTCGAAACCTTCACCGATTGAACCCTATCAAATTAATGATCTAGGGATAGATGCCTCTATATCCTAAATTAATAAATTTGAGTTCCATTAGTATGGAATTATTGTGAAGTAATTAACTAATTCCTATGGTACAAGAGTTGTTAATCACTTTGGTCCTGAATTAGTTTAATATAATAATGAACACTAGTCCATGACGGAGGATCAATAGACCGTACCACCACGGCCAACCTAACCAAACTTGGAAAAGAGTTGATCAATCTCTAGATTTGTCAATTTGGGCCAATTATTACCCAACTATTATGATTGTATGAATTTATGATCAAGTTAATCATTACCTTAAGGAATTGGCTTCATCCAACCTTAATCCATAACAAGCTAGAACATGAATTAAAGCACAAACACAGAAGAAATTAATGAAAACAAGTAAACTAATCTAAGAAAGCAATTACAGAAAGCATAAATTGAAAAGGCAACAAAACTATAATTAAATTGCAAAATAAAATTCTAAAAAGGTTAAATATGGCTTTTCCAATGAAGAATCGCAAGTTCTTGGTTCCAGGTTGTTAATCTTGAATTTCCTCTTCAATTATTCTTGAAAAAAAATTCTAGCCAAACTTCCAGCCCCCAAGGGTAGTTGAAAAAGAATATGATTTTGAGCAGGTCCTAAAGACCCTTATTTACAGTTTCTAAGAGTTACAAAATGTAGGGCTCTAAATATGGTTCACAACGCACTATTATGGGCCCAAAATGAACATCCGAAACACTAAAAATCGTCAAAATCGCTTAACAATCTGCCCCAGTTTACCCAATCGTAGTCTGCGGTTGATTTACCTTTCACCTATCGCAGTCTAGGATAGTTTTCTCATGGACTCATAGTCTGCGATTGATTTTGCCTTGTTCACTCGCAGACTACGATTGGGCTTTGATAGGTTTATGTAGTTTCGCCATTTTGCCTCTAAAATATTCGTCTGACATTTGATTGACGCATCGTTTGTTCCTAAATGACCATAGAACAAAAACACACATTAATATCTATAATTTATCTATTGACTAAAACTGTAAACAAAAGACAAATAACAACGAACGAAGAACACTAATTTCGAGAGGAATTAGGTAAACAAAACACAACTCTAAACACATGCACGTGTAAATATAAGTTTGGATAACAATAAAAAAACACTAAAGTACTCACTAAACATATATATACACATAGAAACAAAAATTCATAAAACAAACACATAAAACCTAAAAGTGCCGAAATTAGTGCAAAATCTATACGAACAAATGGTAGGACTAACCCTAATTTCTTAGGGTTATCAATACCTCCCAACTAAAGGTTTTTCTAGTTCCGAGAAAAATAAAACAAACAACAACACTAAACACATTAACTTTATTCAATGTGTCTACAATCGTAACAAGCAAAATTGTAGAAGTAGAGAAATGAACCAAATGTGTATATAAGAAAACTTTGCTAATCATCCTGAAATCATCATGAAAGTGCTAATCTCTCTCCTCATGAAATCATACATTACTTGCTTACATATCGTTGAAAAACCTATTGAACAAGTTCAGCAAGCGACAAACATGTTGGAAGAAATTACCACACATAACACTCACTAATACAAATGAACTCTAACCAATGATCAAATAGGTCTTTAAAACTATTTGTACTTGTAATGTAAGCTAAGGGATAAAGGTAGGATATATATTTGGATAAAAATGCTCATATCACCTTAGATACGTTAGTGAATCACTTTGAACCATAATCCTCTACAATATCCCCTGAACAACCATAGCATTTAACCAACTATCACTTTAGAAGGCAAAAATGTACCTTCATTACTACAACTTAGAAGGAATTTGTCCCTTTTTATTCATAGCACTTGACACAACTTAAAAGGAAGTGTCCTTCTTTTATTATTTTTCTCTTCTTTTCTTTTTTTTTTTTTTTTTGTCTTTTTCAACATTTTTCCTTTTTTCTTATATTTTTCAACAAGACATTACATAACATGGGGAATTATTAAAAATGTTAAAGTCGTGACTTGACTTTTTCTCCAACAAACAAAACTCATATTCTTCCCAACCATCCATAATATTATTCACATAGTATTGATGTTGCACACTACCAACACCAACTACTAAGGTGACGGATGGAAAGAATGATATAATAAAAGAGTAAGAGACCGGTTAGCTAACTAATATGGTTAAACAGAGAAATATGGCTTATAAGATTCAAAAGGGGACACAAAGGATAAAATTACATTTAGGTAGGCTTTTTGGCTAAACAGTCCAAAAAACTTGCCTAAATCATTTCCTTGGTCAAAAATCCATTCATACTTCGCAAGTATAAAAATCACACACAACTTCGACAAATGCCACAAGCAAAACAAATATCGCAAGGCAATCTAATTTCCACTCATAAAAATTATCTCATTTTCACACCCTCACTCAAGGGAATATATAAGTATACAGTGATAACACTTTCACAACTCATAGGGCTCAAAAAGCAGAGAAATTTATATACACAATCCAAAAACTCTAGCATTGTTAAATTATTGAAATGTCACAAAAGTTAATGAACACTAAAAAAAGAGAATATTTTTATTTAACCCTCTACAATACTTTAGGCAAAGAAGGTATAGAAATCCTGAAGGTTGATGTCTGGTAGCTAAGGAGCCTTTTATACGAGTCAAAGCCTCAAGACTGAACCTCACTACTACTAAGAAACTAATAAAAAAACATCTTTCTGGATTTTTTGAAAATTTTCTCAATTTTTTCTTTTTTTTTTTAAAACAAAAACTAACTCTAAAACACAAAATACCACTTAAACAAATAAACATAGCTACACATAACACTAGTGAACCATTTCTAACGTACGTGGACAATCAAAACTCTATGAGATGAGGAATAATATGCTTAAAAGATGAATGTGAAAACAATCAAATAAAAAAATTCAACTTACGACTAGGGTTTCACTTTCAATCAGGGAAATTACTCAACAATGCCCTCCTAAACATTACTAAGAAAATTAGCAAGTTTAAATGAATCAAAAAAATGCATGGTTCAATGAAAAACATAGGTCTGAGAAATTGTTTTCACTTTTCCAACCAACATGGCTACACTAAGTAGGGATCATTGGGGCTTTACAGGGTTCAAACAATTAAAAAACAAAATAAACATAGTTGTAACATGGGTACTCATATTTAAAACAATACAAAAGTTATTTATATGCCCAATTCATCCCCCTTTCTTAGCTTGACAAAATTAATTAGCCTCAAAAAAGTACTCAACAACCAAGACTAATCATATCCATAACAAGCATTCATATGATATTCTCAGCAAACTACTCAACTAGAAAAGATAATGTATCAAAAACTAGAAGTTCTATAACCAAATAATAAAGCAAGTTCAAATTCAATTGAGAATTCTATGAGAACCACAATTCATCAAGTAAGCATATGAAACATTATCATGAGCTAAATTAGACTAATTTGTCATCATGTAAAAACACATTATCCAAGAATAACAAAAAATAGATCATAAAAATAATCACATAAACCTAACTAGACATGAAGTTTCAAGCCTTTATTACCCTACCGAGTTCTTAAACTAAAGCATATGAAGCATAAATAAAAGCAGAAATTAAAAGAATCACTTCCCTAGTAAAGCTAAGAAAGCCTATTGAGAATGTTGTAGACCTTGCTTAGGACTTATCTATATTGGATAGCACATGCGAAGTTCCCAGGTGAAACTCTAGCATATATAGTCATCATATCCCCAATTCCTTCTAGTAGATAACACGCATCTAACACTACTCGAGCCAACTTTATTAACACATCGGATGGCGCCTCTATAGGACGTGTAATAGGGCTATATAAGCAATCCTTTGGTTCTTTTGCATTGCTCATGCTCCATGACCCGATCATCTTAAAATTACCCTAAAGGTGACCATCCTCTTCTTCATCTGTGATTGGAGTCCTTTGAACTCTACCAACTAACTAATTTGCGAGTTTGACAAATTGGACTATAATCTCCTTATGGATTTGTTTTCGAGATTTAAAGATTTGTTCCGGTGCTCAAAGGTGCTCGTTGACTCCTCTATATAGGCAATCATCTTATTTTCCAATCTTGTAACAACATCTTCTTCTTGAGTTGATGGTGACTGAGTGTAGTCATAACCATAGCAGTCATAAGAGTCTCCATGAATGTCAAAAATTCTCCCCAAACTTGCATTGTCCAACAGGTAATGGTGAGTAATAATTGTTCATATGAGCTTCTTCACCATACTCTTCCATGATGTTTGGTTGTTCATGAAAGTTTTGTTGGGTAGCTTTGATTATTATGGACCATAGGTATTTATTCATAATATGGGGCTCGATTTGTTGGTACATAGGCTTTTGAGGTGTAGGAAAAGAATAAGGAAAATCTTGTTAGCTCAAAAAAGAATTTGGATGGTTGGATCATCCCATTTGATAATCATAAGGGTTAGGGTCGTATTGGTATGCACATTCCAAATAACAATGGTTACCTACCAAAAAATCACAATATAAACCATTAGAAGAAATTGAATTAGCACAAAGTTACTTCTTTATCCTTCTATGGCTACTAATTGGATTGAATATTACAATAACCAATCCTGAGTGCATCCAGAACATCATAAGAATCATGCTCATTGGTCATGCCCCCATAATCATAAGGATGATAATATCCTTGGCGTGACCAGCTTTTGATCCCAATTCGTTCCTTGCATGTTCTTATAAGATTGACACAAAAACAAGTACTTAACACAAAAACACACACAAAGGAATAATAGGAGAATTTAGACTAGTAGCTAGTCTAAACTATCCACTAAAAAGATAAAATCTTTTTTGATTTGTTTTAAATAAAAGAACACAAATCATGAAAAAGAAAAATCTTTTTGGTTTTTTGAAATATTGGAACACACAAAGACACTAGTACAAATAAAACAAAATTTACACTTCAAATTAGTATTCTTGTCAAATTATACCAATATTCCCAAAGACCTAATCCCCGACAATGGCACTAAAAACTTGATACGGTAAATATCTAGTTATAAAATTTATAAACACCTAACTCTACTATCAACTAGATAATGCACCGCAAGTGTACGGGATTAAATAGTACATAGCCGAAGTAGGGTTCGAACCCACAAGAATTGGTTTAGCAAGTACTGGTTATTTGATTCAAATGCTATTTGAAGAATTGACATGTATGTGAGAGAGAGTTAACAAAACTAGAAATAAAGACTTTAATTATGAAACAATGGATTAGGGTTAAACTATAATATTCCCAATTTTGAATAATTCATTAAATCAATTGCTCCAATTATAATGTAAGGAAATTCAATTCTTAATTATCAATTCAATCCCAAAACCTTTGCCAATTGAACCCTATCAAATTAATGATCCAAGAGTGGAAGACTTTATGTCCTAGATTAATAAATTTGAGTTCTATCCATATGGAAATTTTGTGAAGTAATTAACTAATCCTAACACATTGGTATCGATTTAGTTTAATCTAACAATCAACACGGGTCTATGATAGAGGATCAGTGGACCGTATAATCTCGGCCAACCTAATGGAGTCTAGAGTTGATCAATCTCAAGATTTGTCAATTTGTGCCAATTACTACCCAACTATTATGATTGTTCCAATTGATGATTAAGTTAATCATTACCTAATATTTATGATGGTGGGTCTAGACCTAACTAGTAGACATGAAATGAACGAACAAACTATTCTGTGAGGATTCAAATCATTAGGAGCCAAATTAATTGATACATGTATGACATAAATTGAGTAAGGGTTACTATCTCATTAAACATAATAAATCAAGAAATTATTACGTGAGGTTTATCAACTTTTATGGGTCATCGATTTATATACTAGAAATACTTCCAGCAAGCATTTCTTTTTGTTTATTTGGAAGTGTGAAATTTGAAAAATTTAGTGAATGGTACTATTTGATTTAAAGACAAAATCAAATTAGAGGGATAAGTTAAACTAGCTAATAATTATTTTTATTTTCTATAAATGTCTAATAACAAATCAAGCCCCATTTTTCGCAACCTTGATGCAGCTACCTTATTGGCAATAATTACAATGATTGGCTCTGTAATTTGAGAACTGTTCTCAACTTGAAAAAAAATTCTTATGTCTTGGATCATTCATTTCTAGTAGCCCTGCTGAGGGTGTGATCCAAGAGGAAGTGGACACACCTACAGGAAATGGCAAGATGATGGCAATAAGGCTAAGTGTTACATACTAGCTTCTATGTCTGATGAACTATATAGATAGCATAAAAAATGCCAAGTGGTCATGTTATTTTGCTACACTCGCTAGAGTTGTATGGTGAGAAAAGTCGGTCTGTCAAATATGAGACATCAAGGGAATTGTTTCACTACAGGATGACTGAAGGTTCAGATGTGGATAAGCACATCTTAAAGATGATTCGGCTTATAGAGCATCTAGAAAGCCTTGATTTCTTTATGAAAGCTGATCTTCAAGAAGATACAATCCTTCAGTCTCTTCGTAGCTCATTTTCTCAATTCATAATAAATTTTATATGACTAAGCAAGAAAGTACATTAAGAGAACTTATGAAGATGCTAACTCTTACTTAGAAAGAGATGAAGGTAAAAGGTAAGGAGACTGCTCTCATTGGTAGCTTCTAAGGTTAAAAAGCTTATGCCTAAGAAGAGCAATAGCAACAAGAGAAAGGCTCTTAGTAGGTACTAAGCCTAGTAGGAGTAACTCCAAGAAAGATAAGAAAAAATAAAGGAGCCATGACAGACAAGGGAAAGTGTTTTCACTGCAACAAGGAAGGCCAATAGAAAAGGAATTGATTGTGTGAAATACCTAAAGACCATGAAGGCCAAGACGACTGATGGTATGGACAATCCATCAATTATTGAAACTAGTCTTGCAATTGGTTCTAATACTACTTGGGTTTCAGATTCTGGTGCAAACTCACTTGTTTGTTCATCATTTTAGGATCTGATCAGAAGCAGGAGGCTCATCAAAGGGGAGAAAGTTCTTCGAGTCAGTAATTGGTTAAATGTTGTTGTTTTAGCCAAAGGAACTACAAGGATCATTCTTCCTTCATCTCACCTTTTTTTGAAGAACATTATTTTAGTACCTTCAGGTTTTAGAGACAATATTTCTTTACCATGTTTGGTGAAAGATAATTAAGAATTTTCTTTGAAGCATAATGTTTGGTATATTTATTCTGGAAATAAAGTTAGTTGGTACTGGTTCATTACTTCATGATCTATATTATCTAAATTTGAAAGTTGATGAGGTTAACCAAAGTTTCATTACCAATGACAACTCAAAGAAAAGAACTGGAGAAATTGTTAACCCCAGGAATCTATGGCACTTAAGGTAAGGTCATACTGGGGAATCTAGACTAGACAAGATGGTAAAACGCGAGCTAATAAGCTCTTCTGGTTTGAACAGTTATCACCTCTTAGTCTTGCATCCTCTGCAAAATGACCAAATCACATTTTCTTGGACAAAATGAAAAAGCCAATGATCCTTTAGCCCTTATACACACAGATGTATGTGCACCACTCAGTTCAATTGTGCTTGGTTGTTATAGTTACTTTGTAGCCTTCGCCAATGATCATTCTAGATATTGTTACATGTACTTAGTTAACTACAAGTCTAAAGCTTTTGAAAAGTCCAAAGAGTTTAAGGCTGAAGCAGAGAATCAACTCGGTAAAAGTATTAAAGCCTTACTATCTTGAAATCAATGAGGTGAAAACTTGAGTGATAGGTTTGATAAGTATCTCAAGTCTAGTGGAATAATTTCACAGTTAAATCCACTGGAAACACCACAACTCAGTGGTATTTCTTATTAGAGAAATAGAACAATGATGGACATGGTTTGGTCCTTGGTAAGTTATACAAATTTACCAAAATCCTTTTGGGTTGTGCACTTCTTATTGCCACACATATATTAAATTGGGTACCTTCTAAATCTATCCCTCCTACTCCATATGAAATGTCAAAAGGCAAACCATGAAGCCATAATCACATTTAAATCTAAGGTTGTATGGCTTTCATTAGAATGTTTAAGACAAATAAATTAGAAAGAAGGTCTGTTAAGAGACGGTTTGTTGGATACCCTAAAGATAGTTTAGAATATTAGTATTATGATCTAGATGAACAAAAGGTTGTCATCAATTGGAGTGTTCTCTTTATTGAAGAAAAGTTCATTAGAAAAGGAGCCTCCAGAAGGACTGTAAATCAACTACAGGAAATTTTTTATCAACAAATCAACATGGACACAGTTGAAGAGAATTTAGAAGAAGTACCAACTCCAGTTGTAGCATATATTCCTCATAGATCTAGTAAGATATCTATCCACCAGTAGGATATGGATTACTCCTAAAAGGAGCATAAGAATTGTTTCTCTAGGAGATAGTGATCATAAATATAATTCTAAAGCATACGAAGATGAAGTTTGATGTAGATTCTAGTAAGTGGCTAGAAGCAACGAAATCTGAAATGGATTCAATGTATACCAACCATGTCTAGGATCTAGTTGACCTACCCAAAGGAATAGTTCCAACAGGGAACAAATGGGTCTTAAAGAGAAAGATTGGTGTGGATTGTAACGTAAAGACCTACAAAACCAGGCTTGTAGCTAAAGGGTATCGTTAAATCCATGGAATAGACAATGAGGAAATCTTTTCACTAGTATCCATGCTCAAAGTAGCATACCAACATTGTGTTTTTGAATGGATATATGTCAAGAGGATATATACATGGAATTGCATAAAGGTTTTGAATCCATTGCTAATGCCGATAAAGTATGAAAGCTTAAGAGACCATTTATGGTTAAGCAAACTTCAAAACATTGGAACATCCATTTTGATGAAGTAGTTAAAGAGTTTGACTTCATTAAAATGGAGGATGAACCGTGTTTCTACAATAAGACTATTGGGAGCACAATCACCTTCCTGTATGTTGATGACATACTATTGATCAGTAATGATATAGAGATGTTAACATCGGTCAAAGTATGGTCGTCAAAAGTTTTTTCCATGAAAGATTTGGGAAAAGCGACCCATATCCTTGGATTTCAAATCTACAGAGATAGAGTTAAAAGGATAATAGGTATTTCCCAAAGTCTATATATAAACACCATGCTGAAGAAGTTCAGCATAGAGAATTTCAAAAGCAATATATTACTTTTTTTACGTGGGATTCACATTTCTAAAGAGATGAGCCCAAAATCATCTTAAGAAAAAGGATCAAATGGCAAATATACCTTATGCATCCACTATAGGTAGTCTATTGTATGCCATGCTATGTATAAGGCCTGATATTAGTCATGTTGTAAGTGTTATTAGCAAATACCAATATGATCCAAGAGAAGAGCATTGGGTTGCACTTAAGAACATCCTTAAGTACTTGAGAAGGATTAAGGATCTTTTCTTGGTTTATGGAAATGAAGGGTATGTGGATTTAGATATTTAGTCTGACGTGGATAATAGAGAATCTACATCAGGTTTTATGTTTACTCTCAATGGTGGAGCAGTCAGTCAAAGGAGTTCTAATCAAATATGATTGCATATTCAACAACTGAGGCTAAATACATTGCCGCATCTAATGCTACAAAGGAGGCTGTTTGGATTAACAAGTTCATAATTGAATTACCGCATCTAATGCTACAAAGGAGGCTGTTTGGATTAACAAGTTCATAATTGAACTTGGGGTTGTTCCAACCATAATGCTCCAATACCTTTGTATTGTGACAATAATGGAACTATTGCACAAGTTAAAGAACCAAGATCTAACAGGAAATCCAAACACAATGAAAGACAGTATCATTTGATAAGAGAAATTGTTGGAAGAGAAGACATCAAGGTACAGAAATTGGGATGGTTAACAATGTGGCAGATCCATTTACCAAGGCACTGATACTATAATAGCTTGATTGACATATTGAGAAAATGGGTATGAGATACAGTAGAGATTGTCTTTATAACAAATGTAAGATTATTTGGGTAGTACACTAAAACCAATCGGGTCATCGTGAGTGTAATAAAACATTTTTATGTTTTACCTTATCTTGTATTTTAATCAATGGCAAGTTTATGTTCCATTCATGTGTCTCTAGTAATATAATTATATTGAATGAGTTCATTGGGTGATGTTCAATATTTATTCAAAACACTTGTGAATATGAGGGACTAAACCTTGAATTACATCATTCATAAATATTTATAGTTCCTAGTGAAGAGTACTCAATAGATGTTGGGAACGGCTACCCTTAAAAAGCTAGTACGGTGATTTATCTCAATGTGACACGAGTTGCTCACAAGTGAGAATGATTTTTTCCCATTTCATTTCTCATGAGTTGTGAGGATTGACATGATGTATGATTAATAAAACAATGTTGAACACCTAGTTGTCAATGATCTAATAATATCATAATCGTGTGGGTTGGTCTTTTAACTTAAGGTGTTATGAACACCTCATACTTTAACATATGAGTTGTGAGGATTGACACGATAGACAATTGCTAAAACAATGCACTGAATAGAGCTTAACTTATACTGGATCGCGCATGTTTTCATTTATTTTTCAAGGATCCAATAATGTCATGATTGTGTGGACTAGTCCTTAAACTTATAGTGTTATAAAAATTTCATGCATGAATATAAGATGTTCATGGTGTATAATATTATACTTTTTTAGGGTAATATTAAAGTACTCATTGGCATCGTATGATTCAAACATGGAGCAATTGCATATATACAATATCCCACGTAAGAATTCGTTACTCTTAAGTGAAAAATAGATACGGTGTCAATGATATGATAATAGTGAATCTTAGTAAGAAAATCCATGGCCAAGGTTGTTGATGTAAAAAAGGAAAAATTTTCCAAATTAACTATACATACTAGGATACACACAAGTCATACAAGGGAACGCAGATCGACTTGATACGACCATGGCCATGATCTAGAATGGATACTAAAATGGAAGGATTTAACCACATGAATCATGATTTAAAGATTTATGATTAATTTCTCTTATTCATATCCTATTGATAGCTACGATATGTTGTTAGACATTACTCGTAGAGTTTGGAGGCAATTTGAAAGCTAAGAGTTAATATCTCCCAAAAGATGCTTTTAGGGTTTTGATGTTGATTATGAGATAATGGACAAAACACTTGACCTAGTTAGTCATTATCAATTTATTTGATAACCATCTCAATGTCATTAGGATCGTGAGCACAAGGGAAAGTGCAAGAGTAGCGACAATGTGTATCGTATTGTTTGGTGAAGCAGGAGATGCACTAATTAAGCCATAAAAGTGGATTAGACCAATTTTAGAGATGAGACAATATGTGGGTTGATTCTAAATAACTTGAAGTTTAATAATAAATGCAAAAATATTATGCCTTTGGTTATCGTAATTAAGTCAAGTAGAGTCTTGGGCTGAAATATGATTATGTGGAAATAAACATATGTGGGCTGATATAGTTAATTTTAGAAAATGCATGGTTAGTTATTAATAACCAAAAGACATGGAATCAACCCGGGGGAGAAAAATTAGGATTTTCTGTTTAACCGTATTAAACCGGGTTCTACCAAATCTTAATTTGCCTTAAGTTGTCTATAAATACTCACTTAAACTTTCTAGGTTAGGAGAGTAGCCTTTTACATTAAAAATAGAAGGAGAAATTCATTATCCTTATCCCTCATAAAATTGTTCCTCTCTTTTCGCTTTCCTAATGCTTCTAGGATTAAGGTTTTTGGCCCAATGATTGCAAGAAGTGAATTCCTACACTTGTTAGTTTAATTGCTTTGGTATCTTCGCTAGCACGGTGTATTAACAACTATCTGAGTGTTGGAGTTGGTTGATCATATGGAATAGTAGGGACGTCATACGCTTGGTATTATTCTTCGTCAACTTGGGACTTCATTAGTTTACTACAAAAATTTGATTTTTGAGTTAAAATCTCTTCTTGACCCTTTGGGTCACATTCTACCAATAAAGTTTCATAGATCAATGTATGGACTAGGCATTTTATTATTGGTATGATTGTTTCCACTGCATATAAATTTTTGAATATTTGTTTGTCATAATAACCTCATCCACCCCCTATTGGCGAGATGATAAGCTTGAAGATCTCGCTATCAGTGAGGGAGACATGTTAGCAAACGGGAGGGAATTTCACATAAAAACCTCAAGAAAACCCTTATACTTTTATGATTTCCAAGGCGGTTGTCTGCTCGTGTAGGTGGTGTTAATACACAGGCTAGAGTTTAGTGATGGCTCAAGAATACAATCAAACAAGTAATATAGTGAAAGTAGAGATCATTCCCACGAAAACTATGCTTAACAAATGTGTTGCTAACTACTAGAATGACACACACAATATTCTATTTAAACACAGAATAATGGAATTAAGAATCAATGAAATTAATTAATTAACTAACTAAATAAATATGTAGATTGGAGTTTAGATGATTAAATGCCTAGGTTTATTCTTCCTTAACCAATCCAACTGAATGTTTTGGTTAATTTTTCAATCAATTCCTTATGTTGTTTACTAATCTTGGGTTTTGTTTGTAATTGTAAGTTCTTCCCAAAATGATTGCAAATCTACTAATCCCAACCAACCCATTGTTTTCTTTTGTGAATTCAAGCCAAGATTAATGCAGAGATAACACTATAATTGATTGCCTAAGGTGAATAGCTATATCCCTATCCATATCCACAAAATGGTTCAATCTATTCATAGGAATGTTACAAACAAAGGTTATTTGAACTCGAATCCGAACCCTAAGTTTCCTCTTTGATTTTACTCAAGGTTTAAAAATCACTTTAGAGGGTGGCCAATCATCCACAGGTATTATGAACAAATCAATTAAGCAAACAAACATAAGAAATCATATTGAACAACTAAAACCTTAGCATACAATCTTCATGGTAAACTTAGAATAAAATCCTAGTTTAGATTTAGTGGATCAAAGTAGTCATAATTACATCAAGGCAATAAAGTACAATCATCCTAGAGTAAATAAATATAAAGGAAAGAGAAAGAGAAGAAAAACTAGTTGTATTCGCTTCTTCTGTCCTCCTTCTTGATGAATCTCTATCTAGATGATTGATTGTGTTGCATGATGGTTATGACTTTTCTCCTCTCTAAACTCACATTATTTTATGCTACTCAGACTAAATACTTATGCTAAGTTATGTTTAGAATGACCTAATCCATGTATTATAGGGGTTTCCAGGGTTTCAAGAAGTCATGGGAAAAATATCCCCAAAAACACTACTGAACTCTGTAAACTCAAATTTTGGCTTATTGGAGACTATTTCTAGGCGCCCTTCCCAGCTTTTAGGCATAGTTAAACCTTGCAGGTAGTCCCTGGGCATCCTTCCTAGCCTTTGGGAGTGGGTGCACCCATAACTCTGCACTTCAAATCCTGGTTTTGCTCTATTTAGCTCCGTTCCCATCTATTCGACCTTGGTCTTAAACCTATAAAAACTCATTAAAAAACATAAATACATGTAATAAAAAATTAAAAATGCATAAACTAGATATTTCAGACAAAAATCCTAAAATGACCAAAAACCCCTACTTATCAAATAGACACCTTGAAAACCGACTAAAATCCAAGCTAAAATACATGAAAATAACTCTCTTTTTGAAAGTTATCATCATCCCAACTTGAACTTTCATTAATCCCTTGTAGAACAAAACAAAATAAATGGATCAAACGTATTAGTTTCATTAACCTTTTTCAATGCATCAATAGTCGTAACAAGAAAAACTAGCTTGTCATGTAGAGAAATGAACTTAACATAAATATAAAAGAACATTCCTAATCAACCCCTATATCATCAACACGAAAGTATTAACTTTCCACTCACCAAAGCAGATATTACTTACTAACTAATCGATGAAAAATCCATTGAACTAAGGTTTAATAAGGGACAAACATATTGTAAGAAATTAGCACACACAATTCTCACTAATATAATTGAACTCAAACCAAGGATTAAGTTGGTCTTTAGAGCTTGTGACATAGGCTAAGGAATAAAGGTAGGATATACATTTGG
Source organism: Cinchona pubescens (assembly GCA_025175665.1). NCBI lineage: Eukaryota > Viridiplantae > Streptophyta > Magnoliopsida > Gentianales > Rubiaceae > Cinchona > Cinchona pubescens. The sequence continues at coordinate 6,693,366 of JANKKI010000075.1, read as the reverse complement.
ATAAAAGTAGGTCAAATCACCTTAGACACGTTAGTAAATAACTTCAAACTATAACCATAGTACAACCCCAAACAACAGTAGTAATAAACCAACGACCACTTTTGAAGGAAAGAATGCACCTTCTTCGCTACAACTTTGAAGGAATTATCCTTCTTTATTCATAACATTTAACACAACTAGAAGGAAATATCCTTCTTTTAAATATCTTTCTTTTCTTTCTTTTCTTTTTTATCTTTTCAACATCTTTTCTTTTCTTTTTTTGTTTAACAAAACATTGGGGATTATTTTGAAGTCATAGACTTGACTTTCTTCCCCAACAAACGTGTCTCATGTATTTCCCAACCATCCATAATATCATGTCCATAGTGTTGATGTTGTGCATCGCCAACACTAACTACTAAGGTGATGGGTAAAAGAAGGATAAAACGAAACAATAAGTCGGCCAAATAATAAGGTTAAACAAGAATTAAGGCTTATAAAGCTCAAAAGGGAACTAAGGTTAAAATATTAATTAGGTTGGCTTTTTCGCTCAAATGGTCCAAAGAACTAGCCTAAATCATTTCTTTCGTCTAAAATTCACTCATACATCGTAACTATATAAATCACATACAATTCCAATGAATGTCACAAGAAAAACAACAATCGCATGGAAATCAGGATTAACTCTCACTGAAATTAGCTCACTTTCACACCATTTCTCAAGGGAATATACTTAAATATACAGTGGTAACACTTTCACACTTCAAAGGGATCAAAGAGCTAATAAATCTTATATAACACTTTCAATCCATTTACTCAAACAAGCATTAGTCCCGTTGAAACATATTTTAACGCATTGAAACATAGTCACACAAGTTAATGAACACACAAAAAACTACTACTAAAAATAAAAATAAAAAATCTTTTTATTTAACCCTCTACAATGCTTCAGGCAAAGAGGGTATAAAATTCCAAAAGGCTTCCATTTAGTAGCTAGGGAATCTTTTATACAGTTAGATTTTCAAGACTAATAAAAACTACCAAAAATCAAGTTTTTTTTTTTTTTTTTTTTTTTGTTTTTGGAAAAATTCATTGAAAATTAATAATACACCACCAAAGATGAATAGAAACCAAAAATAACAACTCCCAAAACAACACATAACACATAATCACAATCAGACCACCAAAAACACAAACACACTCTCCAACTTAAAATGAAACAATTGTCCTTAATATTTCAAACCACAACTAATTAGCATGAAAAGTTTCAACATAAAAAATAAACAAATAGCAAAAATGAAATTCCTCTGGTTTAAGTTGTGGCTTGATTCACTCTTCATCTTCATCCTCTTCTTCATCTTCACTCTCGTAATCTTCATCATTCGACTCATTACTAGCATCATCCTCCAAATATTTAATCTCTTCAAAAGTAGGTGTAACCGGTAAAGTTGGAGTTTCATTTGTATTGACATAAGTTTTTTCATCAATATATTGCAAAAGATTCCCAATAGCTTTCATTTATTGATATTGATGCTCCATTTGCCTTTCAAGCTTTGCTAAATGGCTTCCCATACTTGGAGGATTGCTTGAAGTAGATGATTTTTCCTTTCACGATTGCACATAGTTTGGATTCATCTTTGTAAGTCGCGCTAGTTGCAATCCGTTTGTCTTGGTTTGCATCCCATTGAACTCCTGGATTCAAACACAATTGTGTAATTAATCTAGAAAACCATAGGCCCTTACTTTTAGTTTTAACCATGCTCTAAAGATTTGATAATAAAGAATATGACCTACATCAATAAGATGTCCATCAACCAAGCAATAACAAAAAAACCCTATCAATTGTGACATTAGTCGAATGATTTCTCGGAATCAATGTTGTGCTTACAAAATTGTACCAAATCTATGCAATAGGAGACAAATATTTTCTTGGAGTAGATTTCTTGGTCCCTAATGCATGCTTTGGTTTGTTCTATTGTACTTCAACACCATCACATAAAATCTTAACCATCTTGTCTATATCCAAATTTTAGTCTTTGATATCTACTATAACTATCTCTATCTATGTTAGTTAGACTAATAAGTGCATTCAAAGACTCATGAACAAAGAACTTTCTTTCCCCTAACATCACTATTGTGATGTTTAAATACATTAGCATGGAATTCTCTCACAGTTGGTTCTATAGCAAATTCATAATGCACACAAAACTTAGACCAACCTTGCTTTTGAATTATACAATCTACATTGTCTTTTAGGTCTCTACAATATGTTTCCATGGAAAAACAAATTTAAAACCATTTTCAAGAATCAACTTTTTCTCGATAGATTTAGCGTGAATTTTTTCATAAGCTTTGTAGGAGGGAGTTGATTTTTTAAATAATTTTTCTTTGAAGAACTACTTGCTTTAGAAACATTCTACCCTTTGGATGCCATGATTTCAAATTCTAACAAACAAGTTCAAGTGATTCTCAAAATATTCATGAAACAAAGTCAAGAACACTAATTATGCCAACATAGAAGAAATGAAGTCTTCCTAAGTTCAAATAATCACAAAATCAACTAAAGACACTCAAATTGGCCAACTTAAACAAGGTAATTTAACCAATTAAATTGCAATTAAATGGATAATATTAACTCTAAAAGAATTTAAAAGGATAGAAATCACCATTCTTAAGTCCTAGAATTTCTCCATGAAGTTCCCTTCATCCCTAGGAAGAATCCTCCGTGGATGGACTTTGTTGAATTTCTTGGAGAGAATTGCTCTTCTTATCTTCTTGAAAGCTGAAAAATTGAACAAAAAGGTGAAAGCTTTTTATGATATACTCAAGAGTTGAAGTGTACAACAAATTGGTTTTCTTTGGGAAAGGGTTCAGAAGAGTTTAGAAGGGATTTACGGATAATCTGAAGGTGGAGGAGATGAATCTTTATGAGAATGGGGCTGTAAATTGCAGCCCCAAGCTTTGTAAAACTTGGTGCTAGGCACCCTTCCCATCCTATGAGTGTGGGTGAACCCAAGAGTCAGTCATTGGGTGCACCTTCCACTAGCTATGCATGGTTGCGCCCAGACTCCTTGCCTGGTGTACATTTTTCGGTTGAATCTTGGACAATTGTCCATCTTTTTGCATATTTTGAACACCAAATCTCCTTCAAACTTTATTTTAACACCAAAACCACATAAACAAACAAAAATTAGCTCAGTATTACAAAATTAAAGTACACAAATTAACTAAAAATTAAAGAGTACAAGGTTAGAAAACATGGGTTGCCTCCCAAGAGACAGAAGTTTCATTTTATGTGCTTCATTTAACGTCTATAGCTAGATGTAGCTAATAGTTCATATAACTGAATTTCTCAAAATTTCCTTGTGGATATCATCATCTTGATTTTTCATGTCTACCCTTAAATGACTAAAGTACTCGTGAAAATATTTTCTCGTGTGGACAATATGAAATGAGATTTCCTGCTTGTGATCCCTTAGAACTACCCTTCCTCATTCTACATCAATCAATGCTCGAGTAGTGGCTAGAAATGGTCTCCATAAGATTAGTGAGCTATCGTCAGAGTCACATCGACAATAACAATATCCACTGGGAAAATAAACTTTTCTATTCTAAACAGAACATTCTCTACCACTCCGTGCACTTCTCTCATGCTTCTATCTTCTAGCTGAATAGGCGTATTGGTCCTATAAATGATTGTTATACCAACTTCCCTATAAATAGATAAAGGCATTAGATTTATACTTGCTCCTAAATCATAGAGAGCTTTGTTAATTGATACTTCTCTAATTTTTCTTGTTTCCAAGTTATATTAAAACTCCCTGGATCTTCCATTCTTGGTGGTAGTTTACTAAGAATCATATTACTGCAATTTTTCACAAGATCTTCAATTTCTTTATCATTCCAATCCTTACATGGCTTCTTGGAATCTTTGTCTCCAGTAGCATCATCTAAATCCCCTTGTTGAGACATCACGTCTTTGTCGTCCCTTGCTGTTGTATTGACTACAAAACATTCCCCCTTTTAGTCAAACATTTTCATAATATTAAAAACATTAACTTTTACCTTCTCATTATTCACTCTCATGGTTAGTTCATCTTTTTGCACATCAGTGAGGGTTCAACCTGCAGCTATGAAAGATCTACCAAGAATCATAGTAATATTTTCATCATCCTCAATGTCAAGAACAATAAAATTAGAAGAAAATATGAATTTATCAACTCTTACTAGCACTTCCTTGATGATTCCTCTTGGATGAGCCAACGATTGATCAACAAGCTGAAAGGTCATCGATGTTGACTTCACAATTCTCCCATGTTCAATTTCATAAAAAAATAGAAAGAGTAATTAGATTTATGCTAGTTCCAAGATCACATAGAGCCTTACCTATAAATTGTGTTTCAATTGTGCATGGAATTGTAAAGCTTCCTGGATCCTTTAGGCTAGGTGGTAGCTTTTGCAGTAGAAATACACTACCCTTTTCCGTTAGGGCAACAGTCTCAAAATTAGCTAACCTACTCTTTTGAGACAAGATATCCGTCATGAACTTTACATAGCTAGGTATTTGTTCTAATGCCTCAGCAAACAGAATGTCAATGTGAAGTTTCTTGAAGACTTCCAAGAACTTTTTCAACTACCTATCTAACTTTTACTTTTTCAACCTTTGAGGATATGACACCTTTGGAAATACGACATCATTATTCAAATTGCCTTCTTGTGTAACTATTTCTAGAGTGGCATCATCTTCTTTACTAGTCAATTTGGACTCCTTTGCTTTAACACTATCATCCTCATGTCCCAACTATCTATCAACTCCAAAGTGTCACTTCCTTGCATTCCTCCTTTCCTTATCTTCTTGGATTCACATCAATGTCACTTGGGACAGTACCTTAGGGTCTCTTATTGATAGAATTTGCTAGTTGTTCCATTTGTCTCTCAAGATTCTGAATTGATGTTGTGTGGCTTTGCAATGTAGCATTCATGCTTTGAAAATTTCCATCATTCTTTGCCATGTATTGCTCAAGTATATCTTCCACACTTTCATACTTTTCCAAACCTTGTTGAGGTAGTCTATTTTGATTTTTTAATCCAAGTGGAGCTTATGGTCTCATGGATAATGATGATCCACCCTGCTGATTGTTGTGCCACAATAAATTTTGGTGGTTCTTCCAACTTGAATTGTATGTGTTGGAGGAATGAATTCATTGATTCCTGTTATAATTACCAAAATAGTTTGCCACTTCTAGATTGTTGAGCACTGCTCTGTAGAATGTCCCTGTTGGCATGCCTCACAAGAAACAAAAGGACTCTAAGATGCTCATTTGTCTGCCCTGATTACCCATACTGTCTATCCTTTTAGTTAGTGTAGCTAACCGTGTTGTGAAAGCTGTAATAGTATCAACCTCATACAGCTCTACTGCACGCCTTGATATGACTCTCACTAGACCACTGATAGTTATTTGAAGACATGTCCTATAGCATTTGAATTTCCACAGCATAAGACTTACTCATGATGGCTTCTCCAACTATTGCATCAATTATAGTTCCACTCGGACCTTGTAAGCCATTCTAAAAAGTTTAAATCTGAAGCCAATTTGAAAGAAGATGATGAGGACATAACTGAAGTAGATCCTTGAATTATTCCCATGCTTCAAACAACAACTTCTGATCATGTTGTACAGAGGATGTAATATAATTCCTCAACTTAGCTGTCTTTGATAGTGGAAAAAATTTTGTCAGTAACATCTATGCCAAATCATTCCAAGTAGTGATTGAACATGGAGCTTGAGAAATCAACCAGACTTTGGCTGTATCCCCTAGTGAGAAAGTCAGAAAAGCCATAGCCTTATAGCATTATTTGACATAATATTATGTCGGAAAGTATCACATATATCCAAGAAGTTGAAGATATGAACATTAGGGTCATCACTCAGCAACCCACCAAACATAGCTGATGACTACGCCATTTGGATTATTTTTGACTTACCTCAAAATTATTCACCTGGATTGGCGGCTTCAATATGCTTGACTGAAGACCATCCACAGTCGGGATTGTGATATTCCTAAGAGAAGTCGACTCGTTTGGATTCGGTAGTACTTGTATGATTGGATTCATAGGATTATTCTCATCAACCATTTCCATGCCGAGTTGGAAATCTCACCTAGCTTTCCTTTGTAGTCTGTTAGTTGTAGATCGCTCTCAAATTCTAAAGGAAAAAGTTTCCCTGTCAACCTCCTGGGCATAAAAATAGTTGAAAGACCTTGCAAAACACAAACAAAAAGAAAAAATATTTAGACTAGAAATTGAATGCTTAATCTGATATTAACAAAATCAGCTATTCAACACACATTTTTAAAAAAGTCCCCGGTGGCAGTGCCAAAAACTTGCCGCTCATGCAAGTGGTGTTAATAAATTACAAGAATACAGATGAAACAAATAATATAAAGTGGGTAGAGATCGTTTCAATGAGGACTATGCTTAACAAACGTGTTGCTAACTACCAGAATGACACACAATATTCTAATTAAACACACAATAATGGAATTAAGAATAAAAGCAAATAAATAATTAACTAACTAGTATAAACTAAGTAGATTGGAGTTGAGATGATTAAATGCCTAGGGTTTATTCTTCCTTTGCCAATCCAATTGATTGTTCTGGCTAATTGTTCAATCAATTCCCTATGTTATTTACTAATTTACAGTTTCATTTGTAATTGCAAGTATAAATCCCAAAATAATTGCAAATCTACTAATCTCAACCAAACCCACCCTAAACGAATTTGAGCCAAGATTAATGCATATGATAATACCTTAGATTGCCTAAGGTGAATGGGTATATCCCTATCCATATTCACATAATAGTTCAATTTTTTCATAGGAAAGTTCCAAACGAAGGCTATTTGAACCTATCCTAACCCAAAGTTTCCTCTCCCGATTTCACTCAAGATTTACAAATCACTCTAGAGAGTGGCCAATCATTTAGAAGCATTAAGAAAAATTCAACTAAGCAAACAAGCATAAGAAATGATATCAAAAATCAAAACCTTAGCATATAATCTTCATGGTAAATTTTGAATAAAACTAGTTGCGGTCACTTCTTCTGTCTTTCTTCTTGATGAATCTCACTCTGAAAGATTTATTGCATTATTTAATGGTTATGGCTACTCTTATCAACTCAAACTATTTTATGCTATTCTGACTAACTATATGCTAACTTATGTTTATGATGACCAAATGCATGTATTTATAGGGGTTTATATGGTTTCAATAAGTCATAGGTCAAAAGCACCTTCGGAACCACTTAAACTCGAGAAACTCAAATTTTGGGTTATTGCAGACCATTTTTGGGTGCCCCCTCCTAGCTCTTGGGTATGGGTGCACCTATCAGGCAATCCCTGGGCAAACCTCTCAACCTTTGGGAGTGAGCTCAGCATTCCGAGTCCTAGTTTTGCCCTATTTTCATCAATTTGACCTCCGATTGATTGCAAACAAATAAAAACACATTAAAACATATAAATAATTGTAATAAAACATTAAAAACACATAAACTAGATATTTGGGTGAAAACCCTAAATGAAAAAAAAACCCTACTTATAAAACAAAATACCTCGAAAACCAACTAAAACTCAAACTAAATGCATGAAAATAACTCTCTTTTAGTGAGTTATCAATGGTCAACACCCCTTCTACTCCTTTCATACCCTACCCCAGCCATCTCTTTCTAGTTCTCTTTTCTTTTTCTTCTGACTCTTCTTTTACTCATTCTCTTCTACTCCCTTTATAAAATCCTTCTCTTTTTCCCCACTTTCCAACTTCAATCCAACAAACCTTAATCCCACTTTTACTTCTAAAAATTCATAAGAATGATTTACCATATTCCATAATAAAACCATTCTTCGATCATCCATCCTTATCAACATATTGTACCCATCATTCTCAACATCATATTCGCTAACCTGGTGGAGTGTTAGAGTTCGGATTTTGAGTAAGCTTTGGAAATGACCAAATTTGAAAATTTTCCAAGGGCACAAATTAGGGTTTTACTGAGCAAATTGATGGATAACCAAGGTGTTTCAATTCGAAAATTTTGGTGAAATTATTTAATGCTTGGGGGATTTCAAGTAAGAATGTTCAAATTTCTCACTTTGGGACTTGATAATTGGGGAGTGGAGAATGGGCGATGAACAAATAGGATTTAGTTTTGAAATTTTTGATGAAATTTTGTTGATTTCTCTTATTTGCCTACATGATTTGATTCACATATGAGAAATTTCATTGGTGGTTCAATTTAAATTTTGTGCTACTTGGTCGATATTTGTGTGGTAATTGTTGGTTTCGTGATTCAATATCTTGTTGGGAATTATTTGTATGCAAAAATGTCTTCAAGCAAGAAAATAAAGAAAATTGAAAAATTTGTGTGCCCAAAGAATTCATGATATGTTGAAAAACTAATAGAACCTTGCTTTGAACGTGGCTTTAAATTGAGTGATAATCGGGATGGGAGTGATGATGTGGTCCAGTCCTCCGGTGCTATTTTCTTAACACAATCCAACGAAAGGGATGAGGAGAATTTGCAAGGTTTCGACATTTTCAGGTAATGAAAATATTGTGTGCAAGTTTGTTGGCAATATTCATAAATTGAGTAGTGATGTTGTTTCGGTTAGAAAATACCCATAAGCATAAAGAAAGATGTAACTAATTCCTTGTATCACCTTCTCAATATCACTAATTGCCAATTTGAAAAGTTCATGAAGGGGAAGGTCGATTATGTGGAAGTCATTAACTTTGTTACTAAGGGACGAGGTAAATAGCAATTGGATACCAAGGGTAAACTTATGAAGTTTAAGAAGAGATGCCTACCTTTGAGGGGTAGAGTCTAGTTTTCATTTATATGTGCTCAATTGATGCCTACATGTGAGTGTTGCTACTTCTGCCTTATTATAAGGATTACTAAAGGAATGGATAATCAATCTTAGTTAGAAGATTCAAAAGGAGATTCTTTGGAATAGGAGTGGCATTTATGTTGGTCTTATATTTCCTAACTTATGATGTGTGCCAAATACACCACAGCAAACCATACTCAAAAGAATAGTAGTATAGTGGAGCAAGGATTGAACCCACAAGAATTGATTGACCAATTTATTATAAGCTCTTTATTCTAGTAATTAAACATAATGATGGACGGAAAGTTAGGAAAGTTGTTTAAATGTAAAATAATTAAATATACTAGAATTAAAGGAAATTTAACAAAGAAACAATCAAATATTAATAAACTTTGATCAAGGATTAATCTCTACCACTAGATAAGTCAAGTTAATTAATCTCAGAATTATCTGTTATTAATGAATGAAGTTATCAACCATAGGTAGTAAGAAGACTTTACTACCACATCTTTCCTCAAATCCTAGTTAAGATAAATAAGCTCTTCACTTAACCCTATTCGTTAAAAAACCCTAACAAGCTCTCCAGATTTAATTTAACAAAAGCATTAAGATCTAGAAAGCTAGATTGATCTAAGAAATTTTTACACAAGCTCAAATTATTTAACTTAGTCAATGCTTTTTATTAAGATTAACAAAAACCTGGTCATAATCGTCAATCATAATTCTACTACTAAATAATTAGAGTAAGAACAATTGTAGATTCAAGGTTCTAATTTAGCTAAAGAAAACCATCAAGCATGACTTAGTTGGCCACCTAAACAAATCAAGAAAGAAACCTTGAATATTAAGTACAAAAAAGCATATAAAACTTCATTAGAGAACAAAAAGATAATCCATTGAAACAATAAGTCATTAAGACATGTCTACGTTTTGAAATAACCCTTAACCAAATTGAAACCCTAAGCTAGCATGTTTTGGCAAGACAACATCCGAATTTATGTGGAAAAAACATGCGAAATGAGAAGTTAAAGAATAGAGAAAATCCTAGTCTTCATACATTGCCTCCATAGGCTATTGGATGCTGTTTTCCCTTCAAGAGGCTACTACGTATTTTTCTTCTTCCAAAGGGTTCTTGCTAGACATTTTTGAAGCCAAAGTTTCTCTTTATAAGCCTCAGCAAACACTTAACCTAAGCAAGATAGGATTTCTTGCTTTAAGGTAAGTTTGTAGAATACAAATCAAGTAGGATTCGAGAAGAAACTAGTTGAATTTTGACCTGGCATTTTCCTAGGCAAACGAACTCAAAATTTTGTGTCCATTATCTTGTTTTAAAGTTCTTGAAGTCTACTTTAATCTTCCTGCAGACAATCTTTCGAGATTCGGACTTCAAAGTTGTGATTTTCCCAAAATACCCTCCAAAGGTCAATATTGCGAAATTGTAAACTTAATCCACATAAGCCTACTTTTGCTCCAATTGCTCTCAATGCTTTAAAATGTACCTTCAATCATAAAATAAATAATTAATAATAATTTTAAGGCATAGAAAAAGAAAAAAGACTAAGTTATGTAAAATAACTTTGTGTGATTATGGTCTCATTAGATTCAACTATATTTAGTCTTTGATTGTCCTCAAGTAAAATCAAACACATCTTCAAGCATTCTTCTCAATGATCTTAAAGAACAACCTTATCATGGCTTGAAATCATTATTTATAGTGGCTTTATCTTCCACATATTTAGATACATAATCAACAGCTAAGAGCATGGAAGTATTAATGCCCCAAACATCAATGTTTCCATAATAAGTATGATTCCTAGAACCATGATTACATGTTCTTTGGCAATGACCACAAGTCTTGCAAAATATATATATGCATCCTTAAACAACGAAGGCCGAAAGAGCCCATTTTCTAACACTTTGAGTGTGGTTCTCTATGCACCAAAACGTCCTCCACATGCATAAGAATGAAAAAAGTTGAGTATAGAAGTAAATTCACTTTCAGGCAGAAAATGCACCTTCTTATCACTTGATCTGAACAATGCTTCCAAAAGTAAGGATCATCCCCTATGTAGTACTTGGCTTCACTCTTGATCCGGTCTCTCCTAGTTGTAAGAAAATCATTTGGTAGCCTCTTTGAAACAAGGTAATTGACAATGTCTGCAAACCAAGATGTCATCTCCTTTATTGCAAGTAGTTTCTCATCTAGAAAATTGTCAAACAAAGGCAATGTTGCATAATCATGAACTAGGCCGCTAAGATAATTACCAACTATAATCTCACTCTCTTTCTTATCTTCTATCTCTAAGTCAAATTCTTGTAAGAGGAGTATCTACATAATCAAACGAGGTTTAGCATCCTTGTTGGTGAACAAGTACCAAAGAGCTACATGGTCAGTATAAACAATTACTTTAGTTCCAATTAGATAAGTAAGAAATTTATCTAAAGAAAAAAAAACTACCAAAAGCTCATTTTCAGTGACAGAGTTATTCAATTGAGCATCATTCAAAATGTGTGAGGCATAGTAAATCACGTGAGTTACTTTTCCATTCTTGTCCCAAAATAACTCCCACTGTGTAGTCACTTACATTATACATAAGCTCAAATGGCAAGCTCCAATTTGGGAATTGAATGCTGGAGGCAAAAGTCAAAAGTCACTTAAGTTTATCAAATGCTGCCTTGCAATTGTCATCAAACTCAAAAGACATATCCTTTTGCAAAAGCTTACGTAGGGGTAATGAGATCTTACAGAAGTTTTTGATAAATCTTCGTTAGAATCCTACATAGCCAAGAAAAGAATGCACTTCCCACACACTAGTGGGGTAAGATAATAAATAAACAAATCTATCTTAGGATTATTCACTTCAATTTCTCTTTTTCAATTAACATGTCCTAGGACTATACCTTGATTTACCATAAAGTGACACTTTTTCCAATTTAAAACAAGGTGAGTTTCTATGCATCTTTTAAGAACAAGAGTAAGTTTCCATGCATCTTTTAAGAACATGAGTAAGGTTCTATGCTATGCATCTATCATAAGAGTTTCTATAGACTGTAAAATCATCTATAAAATCCTCCTGTGATGTTTTCCATATAGTTAGAAAATATGCTAACCATACATCTTCGGATGTTGCTAGAGCATTGCATAATCCAAACAGCATCTGCCCATAAGCAAAAATTCAAAATGGACATGTGAATGTTGTCTTCTCTTGGCTTCAGGAGCAATCACAATTTGGTTATAACCTAAATAACCATGAAGAAAATAGTAATAAGTATGACTAACCAGCCTTTCTAACATTTGATTAATAAAAGTTAAAGGAAAATGATATTTGTGGGTCGTTGCATTTAGCTTGCGATAGTCAATGCACACTCTTTAGGCTTGTTGTTCACCACAGTGATGCCAGATTTCTTGGGAACCACTTGTACTGGACTCACCCACTTGCTATTGGAGATGGGGTATATTACACCGGCATCCAGGAGCTTCAATATCTCATTCTTCACAACCTTCATCATAGTTGGATTTAGATGTGTCATTGACTTCTCTTGTTGGTTCAGATTCTTCCTTTAGCAAAATTCGATGTATACACATGACTGGACGTATTCCCTTGATGTCGATAATAATCCACTCAATTACAGTCTTAAACTTTCTAAGTACTCGAGCTAGCTTCTCTTCTTGCAATGGTGTGAGGTCTTTTGTAATGATGATAGGTAAGGTGTCTTTGCTTCCCAACAAAACATACTTCAAGTAGTCAGGTAAGGGTTTTATCTCTATTATTCGTGGCTACAAAATAGAATGCAAAAGTTCCTCATTAGTAATAGGCAAAACAACCAAAGAAACATTATACCTTGATGTAAGTAGTGATAGAGAAACCAGGATTGCCGGAGCTTCTTCCACATGCTCTTTCAAAGCAAGTTTCCCTTTAGGATCCTTTAGGTCATCCATGAGTAAGTGCTCGGTTATGGCCACCTCTATCCCATCATCACTCTTGAAGTCAAACACTTTTTGCATAATGGAATCAATTACATCACCATAGCAAAAATAGAATGTAAATCACTAGGAAACCTCATGGCTTCATAGATATTGAATAAAATAATCTCGCCATCAAAATCCATAGTAAGTGAACCATCATGTTCATCAAAATCTTGGTGCGAGTTGTCTTCAAGAAAAGTCTCCTTAACAAAATAGGCACAGGAGAAATCTGTTGGAAAGAGAAGCTTATTAACATCCACTAATACATCTTCAACAACCCTTTTTGGATAAGAAATAGATCCATCCACAAGTTGTATAATAATACTAGTTTCCTGTAAAGGTCCCAAATTCAATGAAGCATAGATAGAGTATGGAAAGATATTAATGGATGTACCTAGATATATCATGGCACCTAGGTTCTTGCACTTAGATGGGAGCTTCCTTTGCAATGCAGCTAATACATTCTCCCCACACTTTTCATCTCATTATCCTTCAATTTTCTCTTAGATTAGCACAAATACTTGAGAAATGTGGCATTTCTTGATACTTGATTAATAGCATCCTAACAATATGATGTTCACTTCAACCTTACGAAAAGTATCAAGAATTTCCTTCTATTGCTTTTCTTTCTTAGACTTTGCAAGCCCACTAGGAAAAGGTAGAGGATCAGTAAAAGAAGAATTTGAGGGTTTAGATATTACCTTGGGTTGAGGAGTGTCTACCCCTGCTAAATTTGTCTTGTATTGTTTGGGTTCTTATTCTTCATTTGGTGTGAGAGATTTTGGGTGGATGTGATGAAAGCTCCTTCCCACTTCTTAGTGTGATAGCACTAGCATTTTTCCTTGGATTCATGGTCTGCGAAGGAAGTCTACTTGAGCTTTGTGCCTTGAACTCACTTAACTCCTTAGCAAGTTTACTTCCTTGTCTTTCCAGGTGTTGATGGGATTGTTAAAGTGGTTGTGTAGTTTGCTGACTTTGTTGAATATGCTGATTCAAGGAAGTGGACAATGACTTGATTAATTCTTCCAAAGATGAAGCTTTGTCCACTTGATTGAACTTGAGCTGGACTATGAGTTGATAAGGCCATGGCTAGTTAAACCCTTGTGGCATGTTTTGAGGAATGGGTTGATTTGTATTGTTAGAATAGCTAAAGTTGTGATGATTTCTCCAATTAGGGTTGTATGTAGTTGAATATGGATAATTCCTTGGTCTATTCCCTTGTTCAGCTTGAGACTCTCTCAAAACATTTACTTCTTCACTCTATCCTCTTGCAATGAAGAACACGTATCGGTGTGATGACCTTGCATATGACAAACCCCAGATGACTTGTACTCCATTTGAACCATTATGGAAGGCATGCTTTAAACAACTTGAGAGAGATGGCTAGTTGTTGTTGTAACTCCATGTTTGATGTAACTCCAACCTCTTTAACATTCTTGACTGCCACATCTTACCTTTTCCTAAACTGCTGAGAATTGACAGCCTTCTTTGTAATCAAATTCCTTGCTTCAGTTACAGTTTTGTCTACCATAGCTCCTGCACTTGCAGTATCTACCCTTTCTCTATCATTGGATATCAACCTCTTATCCTTCATAGAAATATTGGATTAGCAACTGATCACTAATTCGATGATTTGGACATGAAGCACACAATATCTTGAATCTTTCACAATATTCATTAAGGGTCTCTGGAGGGCCTTGGCTAATTGCACGTATTTGTTTTCTTATTGAGGTGGCTCTTGATGTTGGAAAATATTTCTCAAGGAAAAGTCTTTTCATCTCTTGCCGTGTGGTGAGGATTCCCAAAGGCCAATGGTACAACCAATCCCTTGATGAATCTGCCACGGAAAAAAAGAATGCCTGTAGCTTCACATGATTTTCGGAGACTTCATTATGCATCATGCTTGAACACATTACATGGCACTCCTTAAGGTTCTTGCTTGCATCCTCACCTGCGAACCCATGAAAAATTGGCAAAAGATGGATTAGAGTAGATTTTAATTCAAAAGCTACCCTAATATAGGGTATTCAATACAAGGAGGTTGAAGGGTTAAGGAAGATGCTAACTCTTTCCAAGTTCTATTGTTCCTTCAGCCTTCTCTTCTTCTTCTTCTTTTTCTTCTTTTTTTTTTTTTAAGGAACATGATGTGAACCCACCACAGTTAAACTAATGAGACTCGAGATTGTACGTGGAAACCAAGATCGCCTAAACAACTCTAACTAGACAGATTTAAAGACTTTGATTCAGAAATCAAGAGTTCTGGTTGTCAATAATAAGACTAGAACCAATAGTATTCGGATTGGTAATCACAAGAATCAATCAATTTTGCAAAATACCACAAGTCTTTGGAAGACAGGCTGGAGAATTTCACACAAAAGTTCATTGAATAATCTGAATGTGTTTGTTCAGCTATGGGTGTATTTTTAACGTGAAAAAGCAGTCACAAACCCTAGAAAGTAGGCCTAACAATACTAGAAAACAACCTTACCAAATCTAGACAAGTTTAGATTTATTGGCCCACAAGACTTAAAAATAACGGTTATGCTTAACATAACCCTAGGCTAATTTTGAATATCATTAAGAAAATCAACCAACTAACATAGTAACTCCTTAAAACAGAAGTACTAACTAAATCCTAGATTAATTAGCATTGGATTGGCCGAGGTGTTTGGGCCGAGGCTCGGGTTTCGATCCCACAACGGTCCTCTTCGAGTCTTGGATTGATGGAGCTTGAATCTTCTTGGACTTGGAGTTCTAATATACAGATGAGCCTCTTGACTTGAGCTTGGATGAACTCTTGGCCACCACTAGCAAATAATAAAGCTTATTGGGCCAAAATTTTTTTAACAAAGCCCGACATGGCTTGATGCAACTTCTTGTCCCTTGACCATATGATTGGCCGGACTGGAATTTGAATTAGATCCACTCCTTGAGTTCCTTGAGTTTGTTCCATGACCTCATCACTTGTTCATTGGCTCGTGTATGGTTACTCCCCCTTTAGATGATTCATCCTCGAATTGCTTCTTACATCAAAGTCAAAAGGAGAAAGATTAGTAAGTTTAAATGTTGCACTAAAGTTATAGTCACCAAGAAGGTCGATCTTATATGAGTGCATTATCATTAATCCTTTTAGGCACTTGACAAGGTCCATCTCCGCTAGGATCCAACATAGATTTCCTTTTGTTCGAAAACCTCTCCTTTCAGAAATGTACCCAAACCCAATCTCCCAGTTGGAAGACTACATATTTGAGACCTTATTAGCTTCTGTGGCACTATGTTGGTTCATTTTGAGTATTTGTTACCTTGCTTTTACATGGATGGTCTTGATTAATTCAGTTTTTTTTTGTCCGTCAAAACTGGTTAGCTCCTTCATATGCCAAGGAATCAAATCTAAAGCTGTTAGTGGATTAAAGCCATAGACAACTTTAAATAGAGAAAGACTAGATGAAGAATGAATTGCACGATTATAAACAAATTCTACAAATAGCAAACAATCTTCCCATGTTTTCAAGTTTTTCTTTAGAAACAAACAACAAAGTTCTTAAAGTTCTATTGACCACTTCGGTTTGGCCATCAGTTTGAGGGTGACATGCAGCAGAAAATAACAATTTAGTGTAAAGCCCAATTTACGCCATAAGACGCGCTAGAAGTGACTCTAAAACTTGACATCTTTATCACTAACTATAGTTTTAGGAAACCCGTGAAAACAAACAATTTCTTTAGAGAACAATTCAGCAACATGCACATCATGATCAGTCTTATTACATGGAATGAAATATTCCATTTTAGAAAACCTATCCACTACTACAAAAATTGAATCATTACCCTTTGGAGTTTTTGGCAACTCTAAGACAAAATCCATGGACACATCGAACCAAGGGTGACTTGGAACAAGCAAAGGTATGGAAAGACCATGCGGATTAACTTTGGACATAGCTTTCTTACAAGTAAGCCATTTATCATACACACATTGCACATATTTACACATATTAGGCCACAGAAGGTGTTCTTGAAGCATGTCTAATGTTTTAGCCACACCAAAATGACCCATTAGACATCTACCATGTGCTTACCTAACAAGTAATTCACGCAATGAGCAATTAGGAATGCACAATTTATTAAGTTTGTCATCACAAAAAAGATAACTTTCGTGATGATAAAATTTATCAAAACCAGTCTATTTACATGCGTCAAACACATTCGAGAAATCAAGGTTTAGCAAACAGATCTTTTATATGTTTAAAACCAAGAAATTTAGTGTTTAAAGTTGAAATCAAAGCATAACGACAAGACAAAGCATCAACAACTACATTATCCATTCCTTGCTTATGCTATACAACACAAGAAAACATATCAATGAATTCTAACCAGCATACATGATATCGGTTTAACTTGCCTTGGCCCTTCAAAAATTACAATGACTCATGGTCAGTCCGAATTACAAATTCTTTAGGCCACAAATAATGTTGCCAATTTTGCAAGGTCTGAACCAATGCGTAGAGCTCCTTGTCATATGTGGAGTAGTTTAACATAGCTCTGCTCAGCTTCTCACTAAAGTATGCAATTGGATGCCTATCAAGACCACAACAATACCAATACCAAAAGCATCACATTCTACTTCAAAAGTTTTAGAATCATATCTGGTAAAAGTAAAACAGGAGAAGTAGACAACCTTAAACCTTTAGTGTCTAAAAAGCATGCTCTTGTGCCTCACCTCACTTAAAACCTACCTCTTTCTTGATTATTTCAGTTAGAGAGGCAACTATAGTGCTCAAGTCTTTCACAAACCTGTGATAAAAACTTGCTAAACCAGGCAAACTCTGTACTTTAGACACACTAGTAGGAGTCGGTCAATCATTAATGGCCTTAACCTTCTCTTTGTCTACTTCAATTCCTTTAGAACTAATAATAAAACCAAGAAAAACAATTTCATTCATGCAAAATGAGCACTTTTTCAAATTCGCATAAAGTTGTTCTTTTCTTAAAGTTTCAAGTACTAGACATACATGCACAAGGTGTTTATCTAAGGATTTGCTGTAAATCAAAATATCATCAAAATAACCTACAACAAATTTCCTTATGAAGGCACACAAAATATGGTTCATTAATCTCATGAAAGTACTTGGTGCATTTGTTAAATATACAAAAGACATGAGTAACCACTCATAAAGTCCGTATTTGGTTTTAAATGAAGTTTTCCATTCATCCTTTCTTCTTTGCGAATATGGTGATATCCACTTTTTAAGTGAATTTTAGTGAAAAACTTAGAACCAAATAACTCGTCTAGAATATCATCAAGTTGAGGAATATCACGGCAATACTTTAATGTAATGCTGTTTATCGCGCAACAGTCAACGCAAATATGCCATGACCCATCCTTCTTTAGCATCAAAATCACCAGCACAACACATGGACTCATACTCTCTCGCATGCTCCCTTAAGCCATTAACTTTTTGACTTGCTTCTAAATTTTCTTTGTCTCCTCTAGATTGGCTCTATAGGTGGGTTTGTTAGGGATGACCGTGCCCAGAACAAAGTTAATTTGGTGCTTAATACCTCTCATAGGCGGTAAGACAGGAAGAATCTCTTCAGGAAAATATCCTCAAATTCTTGCAAAAGAGATTTAAAAGATCTAGGCAAGGTCAGATCAAGGTCAGAGTACTGCACAAAACAATTTTTCTTTATATATAAACAAAACACGAGCACATCCGAACACATGGCTATTTGAACCTCTCTAGACCTTACAAAGAAATTAGTTTCTTTTTCAATTCCTTAATCTTCGAATTTTAAATTTAACCAATTCACTTTTAGGGTTTTCAGATTTTAGGGTTACATTAGGATTTTCCACTTGCTTACCTTTTTTCAATTCATCCTTTTCCTTATAATATTTAACAAATGAGTTTCTAATGTACGATTGTTCCTTACTCACTTGATGATGAGACAACGGTTTAAGCAAAGTCTTTTGGCCATCTTTAAATAATGTATACTTATTCAAATAGCCATCATGGTTAGTGTGTTTATCAAATTGCCATGGCCTTCCTAACAACATTTTACATGCTTGCATTGGAACAACATCATACAAAATTTAATCCTTATATTTTCCAATAGCTAATGAAACTAAAGTTTATTTAGTTACTTTAACTTCACTACTTTCGTTTAGATGCATTGTAATTTATATAGACATGGATGTTTTTGACAATGTAAACTCAATTTTTCAACCACTAACTTATTAACTACATTAGCACAACTACCACCATCTATGATCAAACCACATGCACGATTTTGGACCACATATTTAGTGAAGAAAATATTTTCACGTTGTTCCTGATTTTGGTCATGCATAGATTGAGCATGAAGTGCTTGCAAAATTACCAAGGTGGGTATCTTAGAAAGATCTTCCTAATCATGACCATTACTTTAACCTTCCAATTTTGGCATTTAGTCATCTTCATCTTTACTTCCATCACTTACCACTTCATTTCTTTATATGAAAAGTGCACTCTAGTTAGGACAATCATTTGCATTGTGACCTATACCTAAACAATGATAACACTTAATATCACGAGTGCATTTCAAAGTGTTAGAAGATGAACCTTTTAACTAAAGAATTCATGGGATGTTTAACAGGTCTATGTTCAGATTCATTAGTTTTAGGGTTAATTGGGTCTACTTTGAGATTGATTAGGACGAGAAGGATTATTAGACCAATTCCTACACCAATTAGAACTAGAATCAACCCTAGAATTACCTCCATTTTTAAGTTGCCTTTCTACTTCAATTGCTTTTTGCTTTTTCGGCCAAGTCCTGCAATTCAATGTAATGATGCAACTCTAGAATATTGGCAATTTCTCTATCAAGTCCACACAAGAATCTAGCCATAGTGGCTTCATGATCCTCCACTACATTAGCTCTCATTAGATACCCTTGAAGCTCTCCGTGACACTTTTCTACATATTTATTACCTTGCCTTAAAGTTTGCAATGTTTGATGCAAATCAGAGTGATATGAATAAAGTATAAATCTTTTACTTCAGCAGCTTTTAAGGATGTCCAATCATTAATTGGTGACTCTCCATACCTAATTCTACTAGTTTTAGATTGCTCCCACCACTTTAAAGCATAATCACTAAATACAGCTATGGCTAATTGTGCTTTCTTTCTTCCATAGTGAGGTAGGTATGACAGTCAAAAATAACCTCTACCTTCTTTTCCCATTTAGGATAGACATTAGGATTGTGATCCTTGAAATGTAGGGATAGTCAATTTAATGTTACCAATGTCTTCGTCAACTCTACGACCATCTCGAGCAAGTGGACGATTCCTTGACCTTGCACGTAAATCATACAATTCATCGTCAAATTCATAGTCATTAGAATTGTAATTGAAGAACGTACCTCAACAAGCTTGTGGGAATCTATGAGCATGAGGTCCTACTCAGCCAACTTGCAGAGTTGGCTCATTCCGCCCTTTAGTTAATGTCTCAAGAGAGCATTGAATACTTTCAAGAGACATTGACAATTTGGTAGCACGAGATTCCAAGGCATTAACCATTGAAATATTTCCTTATTGGGACATTTTAAACCTACAAAAGAACAAAAAAAAAAAAAGAAATAAGAGATTTTTGATAGTTAGGGTTAGTAAAATGAAGAAAGACCACATGCCACTCTCTTAGAGTTTTATCACGGTTAAATTTGAAGATTTCATATAATTTCAGTCGTGTTTCACTCAAAGTCAAGGTTTTTACCCGCTAATAAGCTCACCACTCTTGTCTTTTTCCTCTCGAATAAATTATCCTCAAAGTCTTTCGCAGACATGACAAGTAGAAGCAAGAATGACACAAATAATTACTAATACTTTCAGACAAAATTAGTAATTATAGACTAAGGAAGCAAGAAATAACAAGTATTGGCAGACCACTTTTAACAAAGAATGCAGACTAAGCACTTTAAGATAGCTAAAATAAGATGGTCAAACACAAATCAGAGTCTGGGGTTTGAGAAAAGTACTCGAGTAGGATGAGGGATATTTTCAAAATTTCACATTTTTTTTGAACCATACACTACTATTCAAATTTAACACCCTCAAGTAGAGACAAGAACACAAAAAATTGAAGGTCACATGAAAAACTTGCTTAAGACAAATGGAAGTGAAAACCAAACCCTAATCGGTTAGGGTTTTCTTTTGGTTTGTGTTCGGTTTAGTTCAAAAAAAATAAATCGCACTTGCCTTGTTCGTGTTCATTTGTACCATTTTCATTGTTTTTGAAATTGCAGCCATAATTCTATCTCTTTTGTGCCGATTAATTGTTGTGATTTTTGCCAGTATCTAGTTGTTCTTATATTGTTCTTGTTGACATGTAAAAAAAATCCAGAGAAAAAGGAGGGAAAACCAAGCTCTCAAAACTAGTAAGAAAAAATGATTTAATGGAGGTATGAACACAAGAAAACAAATGTGTTTAGGAACCAAAGCTCTTCATACCACTCTTTTGCAAAAACCAAGATCGCCTAAACAACTCTAACTTGACGGATTTAAACCTTTTCATTAAGAAATCAAGAATCTAAAGATGTCTTTTCTTGACTATATGAGATATCAATCGGTTGTCTAATGAGACTAAAAACAATAGTATTCTGAATGTGATTGTTTGGCTAGGGGGTTATTTTTAACATGAAAAACTAGCCCCGGACCTTACTAATGTAAAGTAGGCCTAACAATACTAGGAAATAACCTTAACAAATCCAATCAAGCTTAGGATTGGCTCACAAGACTAACAAAAAAAATAGTTATGCTTAAAATAACCCAAGGCTAATTTTCAAAAATCATTAACAAAATCAGCCAACTAATAATTCCTTAAAACACAGGTACTAAACTAAATCCTAGATCAATTAGGATTGGATTGGCCAAGAAGGTGTTTGGGCCGAGACTAGGGTTTCGAACCCACAATGGTTCTCTTCGATTCTTGGAGTGTTGGAGCTTGAATCTTCTTGAACTTGGACTTCTAAAACATGGATGGGCCTCTTGACTTGAGCTTGGATGAACTCTTGGCCGCCACAAGACAATAGTAAGGCCTATTGATCCAAAATTTCCTTGACAAAGCCCAACATGGCTTGATACAACTTCTGGGCCCTTGACCTTGTGATTGGTCTTATTGGAACTTGAATTGGATCAACTCCTTTAGTTCCTTGAGCTTGTTCCATGACCTTATAACCATCATTGTTCCTTGGCTCGCTTATGCATCAGATCACTAGTTGAGAAAGCTATGTTCTGGGCTTGCTCAAGGTTCTTTGGTGTAATGGGATAGTGGTCTTGAGAAGAAGAGGGAAGAAAGGTAGCAAATTCAGGTGTTCGGAATAGAGTGATATTAGCTTTGCAAAATTTTCATATTTGTTGCAATCTAGGATCAATTTCTTGATCAAACATAAACACGAAAAATAAAACACAAGAAATTGAATAAATAAAAACTAAAACTATTAAGGAAGAACAAAAGTCAAAAAATCCATAAGAAACTAATCTAAATCAATTCCCTAGCAACGGCACCAAAATTTCGTGTGTGTCGAATACACTAAATTAATCCTTTCTCCAAAGAAAAGTACTCTAGTGGAGCAGCTGTTGAACCCATGGGGATTGATTAACCAATTCATTATAAGTTATTTATTCTAGTAATTAAACGTAAATAATAGTGGAAAGTTTGGAAAGTTGTTTAAAGGTCAGAAAAGAATTAAATAAAACAATAATAATGGAAATTGAATGAAGAAACAATCAAATATTAATAAACTTTAATCAAGGAAAAATCTCACCACTAGAAGATTCAAGTTAATTAATCTCAAAATTATCTCTTATTAACGAATGCAGTTATCAACCACAGATAGTAACAAGCTCTACTACCTTAATCTTTCCCTGATCCTAGTTAAGCGAAATAAGTTCTTCGCTTAACCCTAATCATTAAACAACCCAAAAGAAGCTCTCCCGATTTAATTTAACAAAAGCATTAAGAACTAGATATATAGGTTGATTTAAGAAATAAATACACAAGCTCAAATTTATTTAGCTCAGTCTATGCTTCCCATTAAGATTAACAAAAACCTGGCTGTAATCATCATTCATAATTTTGCTACAAAATAATTAGAACAAGAATAATGCGGGATTCAAGGTTCTAATTTAGCTAAAGAAAACCATCAAGATTCACTTAGTTTGCCACCTAAACAAATCAAGAAAGAACACCAATCTTCAATATTATGTATAAAAAAGTGTATAAAACTTCAACAGCGAATAAAAGATAATCATTCGAACAATCAATCATCAAGATACGTCTAGGGTTTTGAAATAACCCTTAACCAAATTGAAAACCTAAGGTAGCATGTTTTTGCAAGACAACATCTAAATCTAGAAAAAAAAATGTAAAACTCGAAGTTAAAACAAAAGAAAATCCAAGTCTTCAAATATTGCGTCCATAGGTTGCGGATTATGTTTTTCATTTCAAGAGGTTGCTACACATTTTTCTTCTTTAAAAGGATGCTTGCTGTAAATTTTCTAAGCCATAGGGTCCCTTTTATAAGCCTCAACAGACCCTTAACCTAAGCAAGATAGGATTTCTTTCTTTAAGATAAGTTTGGAAAATCCAAATCCATGTAGAATTCGGGCAGAAACTAGCTAAATTTTTACTTGGCCTTTGCCTGGGTAAATAAACTTGAAATTTGGCATTCTTTATCTTGTTTTAAACCCTTGAAGTGTTCACTAATTTATTATTCTTGAAGACCATCTTTCCAGATTCGGACTTCAAAATGTGATTTTCCAAAAATACCCTCCAAATGTCAAAACTACCTAATTGTAAACTTACTCCAAATAAACCCATTTTTTCTCCAATTGCTCTCAACACTTTAAAATTTACCTTCAATCATAAAATCAAGCACTAATAATAATTTTAAGGCATAGAGTAAGATAAAAAGACTAAGTTACGTAAATTAACTTTACGTGATTATGGTCTCATCAACTTGATTACCCAATTTTGTCTGGTTGATTCTCTGATAATTCTATGCTAAAAGAATCAAATACTTAGAATATAGGTGAAGGAGAAATGTACCCCTAATTTGATTAGATTGAAAAACCTAATTTTCATGAGGAAGTAGGAATTGAATCTCCAACTTGTGTAGTTTGACCGATTGATTGGTAAAATCGAGTAATCTCGGGAATTGACTAGTCTAGTACTAATCTACCTTTTCAATTGATTGAAATATTCTAATTATTGATTTTTTTTATTCAATACTCCATAGTTAATAGCTCTTAATTTTTTTCGTTTATTTACTAAAAACCCAAAAAAAAACAATTCTTTGGGGTTATCTAACTAGAATATCATCAAAGACCTTTAATAGTTGCCTGCTCAAAATTCATGGGAATGATTCTTATTCCTCCTAACTACATTGATATCATATACTTTCGAGATGAGTAGATACTTATGAATAAGAGTAAACAAACTTCTTATCAACCTCGATCCATTCATCGGAAGACTTACATTAACCATGAGCTTATTTATTTGTCGTGCATATTCTAATCATTGTTTACAATATGAACCTCAAACATGCATTTAAATTTAAGAGTTAGTCCATGCACCCGAGCATTGTAATGGTTATATGCTTTACATGTCAATAAATAGGTTTAAGTGCAATTTACTGAGCAATGTTATACTCATCCCATGTTGTTCATATTGTTTTGCAATTGTGGAGCTGCCGAAGTGTTTTCTGGTCTTAAGAATAGTGGTCCTGAGTTGGGATGGATATTTCTACAGACTCTAGCTACTAAAGCTAGGGTGTGCTTGTTTTATTAGTAATCCATGTCAGAAATGTTAAATTACGTAACTCACAATTTCCCACCAATATCTGCAAGTACACGATATCAGTGTAGTAGAGTGAGCAAGGGTTCATCCCACGAGAACTACGTAAACAAGTACCAAGATTCGATGTCAATTTCTATTTAGAAAACCAATTTGCAAAGAGTTTTGATTTTTAGAATTAAATTACTGAAAAAAATAAACAACTGAAATTAAAGCGAGATTAAATGAAAATAGGATTTTGAGTAGTAAAGAAGAGTAGGCCGAGGATAGGTAAGCAACTGTCTTTGATTTATCAAATCCTGGGTCAATTAATTCAATTTAATTTAATGGATCTTCACTTCCCAAAAGTTAATCCAACCCCAAAACCTTCGGTGAATGAAACCTATCAAATTAAATAACTAGGGCTTGAGACCTTCTCTTACTATATGGATTGACTAATTAATTAATTAGAGTATTACCTATATGGAATTCAAGTTTCTTGCATGGAATCCTCATGAATCAATTAATTAATCCTTACTACCTTGGTCTCAGATAATTTATATAATAATTTAACATTGGTTCAGGTTCAAAAATATTATCCCGTCGGCCAACCTAACCAAAACTGAAGTTATCTACTCTTTAGAGTTTTCTTTTTTCTATTAAATATTATCCGCTTAATACAATTTAATAACTAATCTTTGAATAAATTAAACTATGAATAGTTACATCACCCGCACCTGAACCTGAACTAAATTAGCCGTTCATGGTTTGAGAAGAATGACAAAAATTAATTGATTTGCCAAAAGTCATGATAAAATAATAAATGAAAAATAAATGTGCAATTATAAATGAAAAAATTAAACAACAAGTTATCGGAGTTGAATTCGTTGCAAATTAAGTTGAATTGAATAACCAACAAGATTGAAAAATAATCCAAATTTGAGAATTTCGCGAATTAAGAAAAAAAAATAAAGAAAAAAATTAATGCTAAAATTTTTAAAAGCATCTCCAAAAACCCAAGATTCAATGTTGGAAAGTAGTCTAATCATCCCCTTTTTTATCATTACAATAGGCCCAAATTTTATGAAATAGCTTACAAAGACCTAAGCCCAAATCGAACTACCCGCAAACTACTGGTGGTTTTTCCTTGGTCAACAACAGTCTGTAGCTCACATGTAGACTATGGGTGATATGCCTTGTTATGGCGGTAGACTGGGGATGGCCTTCTGTCTTTACTGTAGTCTGTAGCTATTTCTTCTTGGCCCAAGTATAGATTGCTGTTGGGTTTTCTCAGAATAGCTTGGCTTAATACTTTGAGCTCCCATCCTCGTTCCACTTGTGCAAAGTGCCAGCTTATCCTTCACTAACACCTGCACACAACACAAAACATAATGAATAGACATCTATACCATTTAAACATATAACTAAACATAAAAATGACTCAAAACACCACAATCAATTACAAATTTCGTAAACACTAGTTTTACTCCACAAAACACCAACAAATGGGACTAAACACTTTTAAACACATAAAAAAAGATTTTCAAAAAAATAACTCTAAATATAGAGTTAACAACTCCCCTCCTCCCCAACTTAGCATTTTGTAGTCCCAAGCAAAATTGACTAAACACAATTCACACTAAACAAAGTAGGAATGGCAATAGTAAAATTGGATTGATATAATCGACTCATCAACCTAGTTCGATTCCAACCAACCACATGGAATCATATTTCAGTTTTACACACACTAAAAGTCCACGACAAATAAGCCTTCTCAAACATAAATTTAAGAACCCTAATTTATCACTATGGGTCACATCGCATAATAAATCCCTACCCACAACCAATTCAAAAGATGCCCAAAATTGAGCCCATATAACCATAAAAAAGATTAAAAAATGGATCAATAGACCTTACAATTCAAGCACAAAAATGTCACACAAAGGCAAAGCATTATAGCACCATTATAATCGTTAGAGATTTATAACTAAAAAATGGAAATACAACCTTCCGTAATTCCATTTTGACCACCTTTAATTTGACTATTTGTTTTATTTTTTTAGTCATAGAAAGACACATTTTCACGTAAACCACCTTATGATTTTTGTTTCATACCATTCATACGTGTTGTACGTAAAGCAATCCATTTTTTCACTTTTTCTTTTAAAGCCCATTAGAGCATTTAGAGCACAAGGAACTTGTTGGACCCTAGTTATGATAATCATGTTGTGATGATGAGCAAATCTCACTAACAGTTTAAAAACAAGTGTACAGAAAAACAGGGCATTTCAGAAGTAAATGATTGTCCGAACATAACCAAGAAAACAACCAGTCAAATTCTAATGACATTGATGATTGTCCAAAAGGAAAACTATTCGAATGATGATAATCGTCTGACACAAAGGACCTGAAGCCTCGGACGAAGAATAGCGTCCGATCATACTTCCAGAAGACATTGCATGGACCGGGCGCAGGTTCAGACGCATCCTCACGAACGTCCGAACGAATACCCTCAGAGACTGGATGCAGTCGCATGCATCGAACGTCCGAAAGATCCAACGGCTAGATCGTTCGGATGCACACTCACAGCATCGGTCGTCCGGAAGACCAAATGGCTAGTTTCTCAAGAAACAGAAAATAGCCATTAGAGAGTTGTTGGAAGCAATTTTTGGGCTTCTATAAATACTCCCAAGTCTATAAATGTTAAAAATGGAGGGAAGAACTACTGCATTCAATACGAACACTTGTAAGAGCTATTTGGGAAGGAATAGGCTAAATTATTGTGGGCTGTATTGGTTTGAGTAGTGTAGTTCTCTTAGCTCAACTAGAGGGAATTAGTGTGAGCAAGAGTAGACTATTGCATTCAAGTATAAGAGTGGAGGGATAACAATGTACAAAAGTGAGGTTGTTGTGTAAAACCCTTTAGCTCAACTAGAGGGACTTAGTTGGTGATAGGATGAGCTTACTTTGTGTACAAGAAGGTTATTGCCTCACCTAAGGTCTTTGAAGAGGCACTACTAGTGGAAATACTTCATGCTTGAGAAGTTTGGGAGTTTGGTTTGATACTCTCTATCTCTGTCTTTATATTTGTTCTTTAAGCTTTAATTGTTGAATATTTATTATATTCATTTGTGCTTAAATGTTTATTTGTTGCATTTCCATTAAGCACATTAAAAATGTTTGTTTTTGAAACAACCTAATTCATCCCCCCCTTTTAGGTTGCTTTTGGGGCCAACAATTGGTATCAGAGCATTGGTCTCTTTATTTTGCTTAAATTGCATTAGAGTAAAGATCATGGCAGCCAATAATGCTTTGTTTTTAGAGGGGCATTCTATTTCTAGACGTCCCATGTTTAATGGAATTAATTTTGTTCATAGTTTAAGGCCTCAGACGAGATTTGAATTAAATGCACAAGATAAAGTAAATTTATCTTTAAATGCTAAAGCCATAAATATTTTGTATAATGCTTTAGATGCAAATGAATTTTCTAAAGTAAAAGGTTGCAAGTAATCGGCCAAGGAGATATGGGAAAAATTGAAAGATCAACATGAAGGAAATGAAGATATTAGAGAGCAAAAGAAGTCACTTCTTGTGGCTAAATATGAATCCTTCAAAATGGAACCTCATGAGAACATTGACAAGATGTATTGTAGGTTCAATGACAGTGTAAAGGATTTGGAAGGTTTGGGTAAAGAATATTCCTTAGGTGAAAAGAATAGAAAATTTTTGAATGCTTTACCTAGGGAATGGTAACCTAAATCCATTGCCATAGAGGAGTCTAAAAATTTAAATTCTATGCCTATCAAGTCTTTGATTAATTCTCTAACCTCCTTTGAATTGAAGATGAAATACAAGGTACAAGATGATGAAGAGGCAAAGGGAAAAAGAAGCATAGCATTTAAAGCTTCATCCAAAAGGAGAAAAGACTCAAGGAAGCCTCACTTCAACAACTTCCAAATCACTTGGGATGATTGCAATTAGGATGGAGAAGTTGAAGAAGAATATGTGCAAGATCATGAGGCTCAAATGGCTTTTATGGAACTTGGCAATAATGAGGTATCCCTAGTTGTGATTCTTCTAATGATTCATGTGATAATGATGATGTTGAATCATTTATTTTTAAAATGCATGAATGTTAGAAAGAATCATATGCTAAGAACAAAGAGTTAAACATTAAAGTTAATGCTTTATTGAGTGCCAACTCAAAACTTGTGCATGAAAATAATTCTTTGACAAAAGAAAATGATGTTTTGAAGAAAAAATTTGTTGAAAAAACCAAGATCATGGAAGAACAAGCTTTATTGAAGAAGAGATTAGATGATCTTGATGATATTTCGAAAAAGATGAAATAAAATATTTTTGAAAAGGAAAGAACTAGAAATATGTTTTTGAACAAGAATTTTATCACCTTTAGAAAAAATGATTTGTGCTTTGTTAAATCTAAATCTTCTTTTTATGGCAATAAGATTGTTATTTGTAATTATTGTCATCAACATGGCCATGTAAAGAAAATATTGTTGGACATGTTAAAAGAAATGAAAATTTGGGAATAAATTCTGTTTGGGTGATTAAGCATGTTACTAACCCAATTGGACCCAAGAAAGCTTGGGTACCAAAAGTTGTTGCCTAACTTTGCATGTAGGTATACTTGGAAAGCACCAACGAATTCAAGATAGATTATCAATGGAGGGTGTTCAGAGCATATGAGCTAAGATGACAGTGAAATGGATAACATTTAAAATTTTTATCAAAATTGTGCTTTCACTTGCTATTGTGAACTATGATCTTTTAAATGATTTTCAAGTGTGTTTAAATTTGCTTATAACACTTGGGTAAGTATCCCCAATTTTTTGTTTATAATAAGTATCCCCAAAAGGGGGAGATTGTTGAAATCCAATTATGATAATCATGTTTTGATGATGACCAAATCGCACTAACAGTTTGAAAACAAGTGTGCAGAAAAATAGGGAGTTTCGTACGTAACTGGTTGTCCGAACATAATCAAGAAAACAACTAGTAACTAACTATACGGACGTTGATGATTGTCCGAAAGGAAGACAATTCGGACGATGATAATCGTCCGACATAAAGGATCTGAAGGCTCGGACAAAGAATAGCATCCGATCATACTTCCAGAAGACATTGCATGGACTGGACGCAGGTTCGGACGCATCCTTGGACGTCCGAATGAAAACCCTCAGAGATCGGATGCAGAGGCCATGCATCGGACATCCGAAAGGTCCAACGGCTAGTTTGTTGGGACGCATACTCACAGCCTCGGCCGTCCAAAAGACCAAATGGCCAGTTTCTCAGGAAACAGAAAATAGCCGTTAGAGAGCTGTTGGAAGTAATTTTTGGGTTTCTATAAATACCTCCAAGTCTGTAAATGTAAAATATAGAGAGTAGAAATACTGCATTCAACTCAAACACTTGTAAGAGCTATTTGGGATGAATAGGGTAAATGTTGTGGGTTGTATTGGTTTGAGTAGTGTAGTTCTCGTGGCTCAACTAGAGGGAATTAGCGTGCTCAGCAATAGTAGACTAGTGAGTGATCTCCAAGTGTAAGAGTGGAGGGATAACAGTGTACAAAAGTGAGGTTGTTGTGTAAAATTCTTTGGCTCAACTAGAGGGACTTAGTTGGGGCAAGGGTGAGCCTACTTTGTGTACAAGAAGGTTATTGTCTCACCTTCTTTGAAGAGGCAGTACTAGTGGAAAAATTCCAAGCTTGAGAAGCTTGGGAGTTTGGTTTGATACTCTCTATCTCTATCTTTATATTTGTTCTTTAAGCTTTAATTATTGAATATTTATTATATTCATTTGTGCTTAAGTGTTTATTTGTTGCATTTCCATTAAGCACATTAAAAAGGTTTGTTTTTTAAACAGCCTAATTCACCCTCCCTCTTAGGTTGCTTTCGGGGCCAACAGTAATGTACGTCCTCCAATGTTCATTGGTATAAAGAAATTACCAGAATCTTTGAGTTTAAGGGGTAACCTCCATTGAACAATGGCACTGCACTTGGCATTGAGGCAAAATTCTATCTTATCATCATTCCACCGTCACTTTTGAGCCAAGAGATCCTTCATGTACCCAGAATAATTAGGCATCCTGTTGAGAATGTCAATCAAAGGGATGTTCACATTAATCTTTTTAAGCATATTAAGGAACTTGTGGAATTGTTTTTCTTTTTCCACCTTCCTTGGATCAACGAGTCATTAAGGAAATGGCACTTTCACTAGAGGATATACATTTCACGAGTTCCTCTGTTTGTTGTCCGTTTCACTCCTTTATTGCATTTCCTTTTGTTCCTTCATTGTATTCCCTTTTGCCATATTCTTTTCCTCTCCTTCAGCTTCAAGATTATCTTCACTTATCTCAAGTTTTTGCTTCTCAACTTCCTTATCAACATTTTTCTTGTCATTTCATACATCAAATTCCTTTCCATTCCTCAGTGAAATAGTATTGCATTGCACCTTTGGATTCAGAATTGTGTCTCTTGGCAATACTCCCACAGGTCTTTCATTATTTTGCCAAGCTAACATGTCAAATTTGTAGTTCCATGTTCTTTGTAGAAGCTTACAAATTCTCATACTTTCTCTGCAAAGCTTCAAAGTCCCTCCTCAAATTATCCTTAGCGGATTGATCATGGTATACATATAAAGGATAATTGGAATTTTGTGGTAAGGTCCTTGGTGGTGGAGGTTGGTATGAGTTATTCGGTTGAGGTGGAAAGTTTTGAAAATTTCTCTGGTGAGGTGGTTGATATGGTAGAGAGGATGACGCTAGGTTGGAAAAATTTGATTGTGGTTGGTTAGGTTGGAACGATGGATTTTGAATACTATTTTGATTCGTCCAAGAAAATTTTGGATGGTTGCACCAAGATGGGTTATAAGTGTTACCATAAGAATTAGATGGATTTCTTGACCTTAAATTCTGATTGGCACTGAATTGAACTTGCTCATTTTGCGGCATGGGTGTTTCACAAAGGCCTTTTTTATGGTTTCCTCCATAAGTCACAAGTTAAGATTTCTCGAGGTGTTGATTTGGATCTATGAAGTTCACCGGATTCTTCCCAAATTTTCTAAGGCCTTTGTTAGATTGGTAATCATATTCAACATCATTCCCTATTGAGCTAAGAAATCATGATTGAGATTAATCATACCTCCTTGTTGGAATTAACTTGATGGACTTCTTCTTGTTGTTGTTCCCTAGCCAAATGAGTGATTGTGCCAAGGTAATAATGAGTCGATGCCATCCTGTCTAATAGTTCTTGTGTCTTTTTTGGAGTTTTAAGAGGAAAAGCACCTCCGCGCTTGCATTGATGATCAATTTTGTCTCCATAAATAATCAATTATAGAATATATGTACTTGTAGCCATAATGGAATGGCATGATATGATCACTTCACTTAGGCTCTCATTCATGATTTGTTTGAATGATGTAATGTCATTGTGGAGCTCTGCAGTCCTTGACGGTGGAAAGTACTTGGCCAAAAATTCTTGAGCTAACTAATTCCACATGGTGAAAGTACCATGTTGGAAGGATTGCACAATGTTACCAAACATTTGCCTTAACCCTCAAGGAAAACAGAAAAGTTCTCATTCGAATACAATCAAGATTTACTCTGTTGTATTTGAATGTGTTAATGACTTCTTCAAAATTTACCAAATGAGCATAGGAATTCTCGGCCCATCCCCAAACATAGCGTGGGTTTGGTGCATTTGAATTAAAGCTGGCTTGATCTCAAAGTTGTTGGCCTGTACGGGTATTCGGCAATTCTAGAACTCCCAAACTAATTAGGGTTACAAAGGAAATATTTCCTCAAACCTATCCGAAGGACACATTAGAGGCAATGTTGGTAATTAAGGCAAAGAGAGAAGATGACAAATTCAAGGAATATGTCCAATACATGAGGACGACATAGCCTTCTTTAAGAAATAGACCTAATTTTGAGTTGTTAGATACACTTGTCTCCTTTGCTGAGTCACCAAAGCCATCAATTGAGGAGCCACTAGTATTGGAGGTTCAACTACTACCGAATAATTTAAGGTACGCCTATCAAGGTGGGGTAAAACTCTACTTTACCTGTTATTATCTCAACAAAGTTGACTAGTGTGTAGGAAGAGAGATTATTAAGAGTCCTTAGGGTTATATATTGTTAAGAGAGATTATTAAGAGCCCATCATACAACATGAATAAAATATTGATGGAAGACAAAACCAAACCCATGGTGGAACAACGAAGAAGGCTAAACCCAATTACAAAAGCAGTGCTAAAAATGAGATCATTAAGTGGCTAGACGCGGGTATCATCTGCTTGATTTTAGACAGTAATTGGGTGAGTCTAGTGCAATATGTACCTAAGAAAGGCAAAATGACCACGATAAAGAGCAAAAAGAATGAGATGATTCGTACAAGGACAGTCACAGGATGGAGAGTGTGCATGATTACTAAAAGCTTAACAAAGCCACTCCCAAGAATCACTTTCCTCTCTCCGTCATCGACTAATACTTGATAGACTTTCAATTAAGGCTTATTATTATTTCTTGGATCATTATTCTGGTTATAACACACAAATTGTGATAGTGTTCGGCGATCAAGAAAACACAACATTCATATGCCCATATGGAACATTTGCTTTTCATTGTGAGCTGTTTGTCCATGCAACACTCTGGCAACCTTCAAAGATATACGATAGCCATATTCTTAGATATGGTAGAGGTTTGTATGGAGATATTTATGGATGATTTTTTAGTTTTTGGTGATACCTTTGTAATCTGTTTGCTCAATTAGAAAGGTATAATTCTCTAAATGAGCGTTATTTACATGCATTTTAGGTTGAGTTTAATTGGCTTCCGAGGTGTTTTGTTTAATAAATAAACACCTTTAGGTCATTTTAGAGTTTTTGCCCAAAATATTTAGTTTACGTGTTTTTAATATCTAATTACACCTTTTTTATGTGTTTTAATGTATTTTTATTGGTTTGGAATCAATCAGAGGTTAAACAGCCAAAAACGGAGCAAAATGGTAAAGCCCAGCACTAAAGCCCAGGTGATGGTACACCGGGAGACCTGCTCCATGCCAGGGAGTTTCACGCTGTGACAAAAACATGTAGTCTCATGATTTTGAGCATTTTTAAGGTTTTGAGTGCCCATTTTATGCTCGTTTTGGTGCATTTTTTGAAACTTATTCAGAACCCTACACTTTGTAACTTTAAAACCTATGAATAAGGGTCTCTAAAACTTGAAAAACACATCTTCTTTTTAGTGTCCCCTCTAGGAGCTGCAAAATAGACAATGATCTTCATGTTGTTCAAGAAGAATTGAAAAGGAGGCTCAAGATTGACAACTTTGGACCAAGATCTTCCAATTCTTCAAGGAGAAGCATTCCTAAACCTTCATGGATCATTCTTGTGTTATTTAATTCTATATATATTGTTCTTTTCTCGTTTATCATGTTCTATAGTTCTTTTATTGTGCTTTTGATATGTAGTCCTTTCTGAGTGCGTGAACTCATGTTTTATTTTTATTCATGGTAGATTTACATTAAAGATTGACGTTTTTGTTATGTTCTTAATGCTTTCAAATCTATGGCCGGATTCTTGAATGATTTTGTGATTATGTGATGACACAGACCAAGTAATTTGCATATTTATAAATCATGAATTGAGCAAAAGTTGGACCAAGGATTAACGCGATTCAGGTGGACAATTTATGAATTCTTTATTCCAAATCAAAGTCCTTTTACTTTTAGTTATTTGTACTGGACCAAAGACAAATAAATCAGTAAAAATAGTTATTATTACATGACCATTGGGTAATAACTACACTAGAGAATTTTACCAACAATATTGGAAATATATCTAGAATAATGTGATCTGAGTTTATGTATGAACAATTGGTGAAATCGAAATACCCTAGTGCTGCTTAATCCTTAAATTCGTTTTAGTTAATTATTTGCCCTAGTTATTAGTTAGTCTCTTAGATTAGTGAATCCAAATGTTTCAATAATTGATTTTTCCGAATAGTAGTGAAACTATCAATTTCAATACTTATTCATAGTCCTCATGGGAGCGATACTCAACTCACTTCTATATTACTTTGAAACGATCTCGTGCACTTGCATGTAGAAAAATGTCCATCAAGTTTTTGGCGCCATTGCCGAGAAATAGTTTCAAATTACAATGATACCAACTAGTTTTGTTACTAATTGGCAATTCTTTTTATCTTATGTTTCTTGTGTCAAATAAGATGGCAAGCAATTTCTATAAGAGGTCATCTATTACTACTCGAAGAAGAGGAGTTCATGAAGTGGGGACCATTAATACACTCATGGCACAAATACAGCCAATGGTAATTCAACTAGCAATCCTTACAAAAAAAAATAAAAATTGGAGGTAGTCAATTTAGTTAATTCTAATGAGTTTTCTTGTGATTTTTATGTAGGTAATCATCCCAATTCTGAATATCATGCTAACAGAAATAGAGTTGTGCCAAACCAAATTAACTATGTAGCCAATCAACAGAGAATGCAAAACAACCCTTACTCTAGTACTTACATAAATCATCCAAAATTTTCATGGAGCAATCAAGGAGCTCAGAGAAGAATCCACTATATCCATACTAACAGCCTCAGTCACCTCATCAACCAGAGAAAGAGGCCATAACAAAGCTCAAGGACATGCTTTCTAATTTCATGAATGAAACAAGGGGTATGAATGTTGTATTTTAGGGTTAGTTTGTGTTATAAAAAAAATTAGAGATTGAAAAATTAAAAAAAAAAATTGTTTTACTATCTTAGCAGTGTAGGTAGTTTTCATCAATATTGAGGATCCAACTTTATAAAAGACACCTTAGCTACCAGATGGTAGCCTTAAGGATTTCTATACCCTCTTTGCCTACGTATTATAGAGGGTTAAACAAAAAGATTTTCCGTTTTAGTAATAGTATTTTGTGTATTCATTAAATTTTGTTACTATGTGTCATAAGTTTAAATATGTTTCAAGGGAAACTATTCTTGTTAGAGTAAATGCATTATCCCTTTAAATTGTGAAAGTGTTAATAGTGTACAGTTAACAATATTCCCTTAAGTGAGAGTGTGAGAGTGTGAAAAGTCGTGAGCTAATTTTCCATGAGTGTTAATCATGATTGCCTTGCGATATTTCTTTTGCTTGTGACATTCATTGGAATTGTGTGTGATTTGTGTGATTTGTTACTTGTGAAGTATGAGTGAATTTCAGACCAAGGAAATGATTTAGGAAAGTTATTTGGACCGTTTGTGCCGAAAAGCCTACCTAATTGGCATTTTATACTTTGTGTCACCTTTTGAACTTTATGAGCTGTATTTAACCATATTATTTAGTCGGATTACATCTTTTATTTTTCCATTCTTTCTACCCATCACCTTAGTAGTTAGTATTGGTAGTGCACAACATCAATACTATGGGCTTGACGTTATGGATGGTTGGGAAGGACATGAGTTGTGTTTGTTGGGGAGAAAAATCACATTATGACTTTAACATTTTTAATAATCCCCTATGTTATGTAATGTTGTGTTCAAAACAAAAAAGAAAAGAAAAGAAAAGGAAAGAAAGAAAAGAAAGGAAACTCCTTCCAAGTTCCTTTTATTTTCCGTTTGTGTTAAGTGTTGTGAATGAAGAAGGAAAATTCCTTCTGATTGTAATTATGAAGGTACATCTTTGCCTTCAAAAAATATTAGTTGGTTAAATGCTATGGTAATATGGGAGATGTTCTAGTGGACTTTGGTTCAAGTTATTCACTCCCGTGTCTAAGGTGATATTAGATACTTTTGTCCAAATATATATCCAACTTTTATCTCTTAACCTACAATAAAAGTTTTAAAGACCTACTTAATCCTTGGTTTGAGTT
Organism: Cinchona pubescens; assembly: GCA_025175665.1. NCBI lineage: Eukaryota > Viridiplantae > Streptophyta > Magnoliopsida > Gentianales > Rubiaceae > Cinchona > Cinchona pubescens. The sequence goes on along the minus strand of JANKKI010000075.1, from coordinate 6,656,849 downwards.
CATTTGTATCAGTGAGTATTGTGCGTGCTAATTTCTTCCAACATGCCAATCCCTTGTTGAACCTTTATTCAATGGATTTTTCATTGATTAATGAGTGAATGATATCTACTTTCATGACTGCAGAGTTTAGCACTTTCATGATGTTGATATAGGGGTTGATTAACAAAGTGCTTTCATATGCATGCTGAGTTTGTTTCTCTACTTGCTTAGTTTTCCTTGTTTTGACTATTGATGCATTGAAGAAGGTGATGATAATGGAACTTATGTGTTATGTGTTTTATTTTACTCGAGATGACTAAAATTTCAAGTTGGGATGTTTTAACTCTCTAAAAGAGAGTTATTTATAGGCATTTTAGCTTGGGTTTAATCAATTTTTGAGGTGTTTTGTTTAATAATTAGGGGTATTTTGGTTATTTTAAAGTTTCTGTCCAAAATGTGTAGTTTATGTATTTTTAATGACTTATTACTGTGAAACCCAGTATTTTAAAATCCTTGTTCTTTGATTTTAATTGGTTTAAAATGTTTTTCATATTATTTTTAGGCATAAGGTACTTCAACTTATTCGTTTTTCAATTCGGCAAATTTTTCGATTTACGCGATTTCGGTACTATTTGGTCAAAGATGGCTACTAAATTAACATTATAAATCAGTCATCAAACAACACTCACACACCACAATGCACTAATTACATTAGATGTGTATAAGAGACAGGCTACAAAATCGTTAGATTTCAAGTAGGAATCTATATGGAAGGTAAGATTTTATGTATTTTAGCATTTATAGCTTATGGGCTTTATGATTTAAGCTTTAATTTCAAGTTTTGTAGGATTCTTAGGGCTGAAAATAAACCCTCTTTGCAGCCTTATATATGTTGATTTATGTATGTTATGGGTTGTTTTTAGTGTTTTGGAGGTTGGGAAGTGATTGGGGTTGATTTATAACAACTTTCCATGGTTAGATTACAAATTTTAAGATTATGAGTTAGGGTTTTGTCTTCCATATGTGCCCTAGAATGTTATGCTATGAATGCTTATGTTTATGCTTTTAATGATGTTTTAAGAGTGTTTTAAGGTTAGTTTGGATAGGAATTGAGACTTGAAACCAAGTGGAATGGATTTCCCTTCAGCAGCAAAGTAAGCCAAAGTTTGGCGCTTACACTAATTTGGATAATTGGTCTGTTATGAAGGGTCTTTAATGATCTTAAGAGACAGGTAGGACCCTGTCCTTGGTACATCCAAATGATGTTCTTCACCAAGACGGACCTAACCAGCCTCGACGGTGGACTCTCAGAAGATGCATTGGTTGATTAAATATGTTGTTTTGAGTTGGGTTGTAACCAAGGTCCCTTGAATACCTTGGAATTGGATTTTTGTTGGTTGAATATGTTATAATGCCAATGGGTTGTAACCAAGGTCCCTTGAATACCTTGAGAATAACCAGCACATCTAGATGTGGCAATACATTGTAAAAGGCTTGGTGCGGCTGGATGCTCAAAAATGTCCAAGCGCTATTGGTGTCGTTTTCTATCTAGATGCGTCGTTTTCGAAAGACCTAGTCATGAGTTTACACTTCTACATCAATCTAAGAGACAGATATATCTGTTTTAGAACCTGGATGGAAAGGACCGCGATCGCATTGATGATCTTTTGTGCAGTTTTTGCTTTGATAGGTGGGTAACATAGATTCTCTTCCACTTGCACTTTGTTTAACGACTTTGGAAATATGTTTGGATGGATTTTAAAATGTGTATTATGTTTGGAACTGCACTTTTACCAAGTTTTGGAATTATTATATATGAAATCGGGACCAAGCTATTTTATGTTAATCAATTGATATATTTGCAAACTCTTTTGATATGAAAGCATTTTATGACTGTTTTGGCTCATAGGTGACCGAGGTATATAATTTTGGATGTGATTGGAAATGTTTGATTTGTGGAGAATCGATTCTATAGTCATCCATGGGACGCCATGGTGATCTGTGAATGTGATGAACTATTTCTTTGAGGGTCTTGTGATGGGATAACTTGACCTCCCGGTCGGACTAGTAGGTGTGGTAGATTACTAGATCGGCTAGTACGTAGGTTATACCTTGGAGCCTAAAAGATACTCATGCTAAAAGATACTCATGCTAAAAGATACTCATGCTATTTTATTAAATTCCGGATTGAAACTGTACTTGGATTTGTTAGCTATGCTTTAGCATACTATATTTTGAAATGATTGGATCTTTTTGGCTATGTTTTGGAAAAGCATACGATGTTTTGTAATGTTTGGATCTTTTTGGCTATGTTTTGGACATGCCTGACGTTTTAATGGCATGATACATTTTAGAAACTACTTATGATTATGGTTTATTGATAAGAAACAGGCATCTCAAACATTTAAACGTCAATAAGACTTTATAACTATGGTTTTCGCAAATGTTATTATCTTTATGTTTTCTTTGTATCGAAACACTTGGCCCCATTTGAAGAGCTTTTATGATATCCACTTGAGCTAGTTATGCTCACTAGATGTGTATAAGAGACAGGTTAAGTAAAGTAGATGTGTATAAGAGTAGTGACCTAGATAGGTTTTGTATTTATGAACTTTGTTTTTGTTGTAGCATCTTTTGTACTAAGAAGAAATTTTGTAATTCGTATTCTTGTGTAAAATGAAATATTTGGTTTTATAGTTAAGAAATGGCTTGATGGTTCTATTACATTGCGGTTAAGTTTGTTGCTCTGTTCGTTTGTGCCTTGCGCTTTGGTCCGGTGTACCATTAGCGCGGCGTGTTACGGATCCCGTTTTTGGGGCGTGACATTTAGTGGTATCAGAGCATAGGTTTGAATCCTAAGTCCAGTAATAAGTATTCGATGAGTCTTTCGAGACATCGATATAATTCTTAGAATTATATAGATTCTGTTTTGTTCGCGGCATTACATTACGGGATCTGTGGAATTCTTTGACACAGTTATTGATTGACTTGTTTTCTAGATGTGTATAAGAGGTCTTTGCTTCACCCTAATTGATGTTGTACCTCTTTTGTTGAATCTTGAAGAGTTATTCTTTGCACCATGATTCCGTCTTTGACTCTTATCAGCTAGTATGCCGCTTAGGACGCGTTTTGGTTCTAGTGGTCGCGGTAGAGGCTCGGCACAGCAGGACCCTCAGCCTGGGGAGCGTCTGGCTAGTAGGGATCCGCTGCAGGAGATCCCTGTAGTCGAGTCAGCTTCAGAGAGTGTTACTAGGCTGCGGTCTACCTAGGGACGAGGCAGGGCCGTCAGCACTCTTATACTCCGATCTGGATGTGCCAGTAAGAGACAGGGAGCCATTGCGGCGGTTGTGGCACAGGTTATTCAACAGTTGGACGCTGAGCGACCTCCCGTTGCTCCACCACCTCCACCAGTAGCTGCACACTATCGCATCCCCTGTTTCGACGCTCAAGAAGGCCGGGCTACCTACGTTTGATGGGGCTCGGATCCGCTTAAGGCGGAGTCATGGATGGGCGAGATAGAGAGGGATTTTGAGTTATTTCGATTCCGGTGGGGTCACGGACATCTTTGGCTATTCCTTTCTTGGTTCGAGGCGGCCAAGTGGTGCAGCACGATTGAGGCTACGTTGCCCACACCGAGACACTGTGACTTGGGAGATATTAGGGAGCGTTTCTAGCTCATTACTTTCCCCGTCCATCGAGCTCGAGAAGATGGACGAGTTTTATCTACTGGAGCGAGATCGGTCAGTGGTGCGTATGCATTCCAGAGGCTTGGAGAGTATGTTCCCGTATGTGCGTGACGAGCAGCAGCGTATGTATCATTTCCGGAAGGGCCTTAGAGCAGAGCTTCGGAGAGAGCTGATAGTGGGTCGTCCCCAGACTTATGAGGAGATGTATAATCTAGCCATCCAGCTGGATTCGGAGCGAGGCGTGAGGAGAGATCAAAATACCTTTCATTCCTAAAAGCAGAGCTCTGCGCCACAGACAGCGAGACTAGCCGACCATTTTCTCGGCCTCGGTCTCGGTCGCGTGGGACAATCGGCCGGACAGGACTTTAGCACCTCCGGTTGGAAGTAGGAGGGGTCCGTTGACAGGTTCTTCTGTTTCTTCTTCAGTTTGGAGCCAGTCTCAGAGATCTTAGTCGGTGACAGTTCAGCAGCCGTCGCCGCCATGCCGGTCTTGTGGTCGACTACACTCTGGGGAGTGTTATTGGAGGACTGGAGCTTGCTTTAAGTGCGGCGAGCACGGCCATTTGATCAGAGATTGTCCTAAGGTCGCACCAAATCAAGTCAGACTAGTGGAGTGCAGGGTGGTCCGCCTGAGGACAAGAGGCGGAGGACTCAGGCGAGGTCTCTGATCAAATGGCCGTGCTCGCCGCACTTAAAGCAAGCTCCAGTCCTCCAATAACACCTGTCTCTTATACACATCTAGATGTGTATAAGAGACAGGTCTGAGGATGATAAGCAGTACTAAGACTCAAAGTTGTGCCACAAGCTTAAATCTGTCTCTTATACACATCTAGATGTGAGTGGGGACCTTATCAGAGCTGTCTCTTATACACATCTAGATGTGTATAAGAGACAGACTCTAAGTTATGTGATAGGAAGTTTGAGGTGACCTTATTCGATTGGTCAAAAATGACCTTTTCACCTGTCTCTTATACACATCTAGATGTGTATAAGAGACAGTCACATACCTCTCTTTACAATTAATCGATGTTTGGATGCTGGTTTAGATACGGTGATTTTTCGTGGGAATGAAAAGAAGCCCAAGAGTAGGATTCCGATTATATCAGTAGTGAAGGCGTTTAAGGCCTTAGATAGGGGTTGTGAAAGCTATTTGGCTTATGTGATAGACTCTGATATAGTAGAGCCAGGCATTGAGGATATCCTAGTGGTTAGAGAGTTTCCGGACGTGTTTCCCAATGAGCTGCCAGGTTTACCTCCGTCGCGGGTTGTCGATTTTGAGATTTGCTTAGAGCCAGGGGTGGCACCAAATTTCAAAGGCCCCCTCACCGCCTGAGACTAATATATCCTCACATGCCTGACAGCTCTATAGCCTGTCTCAAGTACATATCATAGATGTCCTTAAGACACATCTACCTGTGTATAAGAGACAGCCTCTACCCGCCGGTCCCGATGTGTATAAGAGACAGATCTGGGTTTCACATTCTGGCCCAACTGTCTCTTATAAGCACAGGTGTGTATAAGAGACAGAGGCTCCCCTACCACATGATCGAGGTGCGGAGTTTTCTGGCTTAGCTGGTTATTATAGGAAATTTGTGGAGGATTTCTCACGAATTGCTTCCCTTTGACGCGGCTTACCTGAAGAGAACCAAGTTTGTATGGTCGATCGGTGTGAGGCAAGCTTTCAAGAGCTTAAGCATAGGTTGGTGAGTGGAATATCTCCCAAGTCACAGGCTCGGTGTGGGCAACGCTAGGCTCAACGGTGTGCCACCCTTGGCCGCCTCAGCACTACCAAACTGGAATAGCCACCGATTAGCTGATCCAGCTCTGATTCATTCAAAATCCCCAAAATCTCATTTTCAAGTCCCTATACATTGCTCTCAAGATTTGGAGGCATTACAGTATGGAGAGCAGTGAAGTGTTCACCGATCATCAAAGTCTCAAGTATCTTTTCACTCAAAAAGAGCTTAATATGAGGCAAAGGCGTTGGCTTGAGCTATTGAAGGACTATGACCGACTATTAGCTATCATCCTGGTAAAGCTAATAAGGTTGCCGATGCTTTGAGTCGTAAATCACCGGCCCTAGTATGGCTCTTTTGATTTGTCGGTTATCCCGATCTCTCCTCACGCCTTGAGTCTATTGAGCAGACTTTGGCAGCATTGGTTGTTCAATCTACACTGGTGGATCGCCTTAAGGTGTCCCAGTTAGATGATCCTGAGCTACGGAAAGTAATGTTGAAAGTGCTGACACACCAAACATCTCGCTCTATTGGGATCCTGGGGGCGACGCAGATGTATAGGGACTTGAAAATGAGATTTTGGTGGCTTGGAATGAAAAGAGAGATAGCTGAGTTTGTGGCGAGATGTTTGGTGTGTCAGTAGGTTAAGGCTGAACACCAAAGGCCCAGCTGTTTACTACGATCATTGGAGCTACTTTGGTCAAAAATGACCTTTTCACAATTTCTGACCAACTTCGAAACAGAAGAACCTGTCGACGGACCCCTCCTAGAGATACCACCCTGTTGACCGCCTAACTCAGGACGCCTATTTGGAGGTGCTGAAGGTGACCGAGCCGACTGTAGACGCATTACAACTTAATGCTGAGAGAGTCTGCGTTTGCACGGTGTCTCTTAGAGCATTATACCTGATCGCGACTACCGCATTTGCAAAAGAATAGAGAAATGCGATGTGTATAAGAGACAGACTAGACCATAGTTATGAAGCATATTCTAACTCTCTCATGGCCATTTAAAAGTCGACAATGATTGATAAAATTGCTATTGTTCGCGAATATGAAAGCGGCTCAAGATCGTCAAGAGTGGCGGATCGCACGAAAAATCAGGAACCGGTGCACCCCAAATCAAACATTTCCAAACACATCCAAAATTATATACCTAGGTCACCTATGAGCCAAAACAGTCATAATCCACGCTTTATAGGCCCCTATGAGGTGTTGAACAAGGTTGGTGATTTGGCATACCAATTGGCTTTGCATCCGGAGTTGTCTAGAGTTCATAATACCTTCCATGTCTCTCAGTTGAGGAGGTATATCCCTGATTGAGCCATCAAACCATTTGTTTGCTTCGTGATTTCGTAAGTTTCGAGGACGAAACTTTGTTTAAGGGGGGTAGAATGTGAAACCCAGTATTTTAAAATCCTTGTTCTTTGATTTTAATTGGTTTAAAATGTTTTTCATATTATTTTTAGGCATAAGGTACTTCAACTTATTCGTTTTTTTGGACACTAGATGTGTATAAGAGACAGGTATATCAACCTTCTTATGGCTATTTTAGGTCTTCTTGATGATCAGTGAACACTTCATTTTGCTCTCCATACAGGTAATGCTCTTCCTCCATCTTGAGAGCAAACACTCTTGCATTTCAAGTAGGAATCACTTGGAAGGTAAGATTTTATGTATTTTAGCATTTATAGCTTATGGGCTTTATGATTTAAGCTTTAATTTCAAGTTTTGTAGGATTCTTAGGGCTGAAAATAAACCCTCTTTGCAGCCTTATATATGTTGATTTATGTATGTTATGGGTTGTTTTTAGTGTTTTGGAGGTTGGGAAGTGATTGGGGTTGATTTATAACAACTTTCCATGGTTAGATTACAAATTTTAAGATTATGAGTTAGGGTTTTGTCTTCCATATGTGCCCTAGAATGTTATGCTATGAATGCTTATGTTTATGCTTTTAATGATGTTTTAAGAGTGTTTTAAGGTTAGTTTGGATAGGAACTATTGAGACTTGAAACCAAGTGGCGCCAAACTAATCAACCATGCATAATCCAAGATTCACTGGAGCTTATACACATCTAGATGTGTATAAGAGACAGGACTGTCTCTTATACACATCCCATGATACCAAGGAAAACACCTACAAACCATCAGTGGATGCATTAAAGTCCCTTCATATTGCTCCGGTGAATAAAAAGCATTTATGCATTGGTTCATTAAATAAAAGTTTTGAGTTGGGTTGTAACCAAGGTCCCTTGAATACCTTGGAATTGGATTTTGTTGGTTGAATATGTTGTTTTGCGTTGGGTTGTAACCAAGGTCCCTTGAATACCTTGGAATTGGATTTTGTTGGCAGGGAGGATAACCTACTTATAGCCTAGGGAGGCGAAGTTTTTTTTCGGTTTTTCTGGAAAACTGAGCTTATTATCTCCTAATCTAGCTGTAATACGAATTTGAGGGGTTAACTAAATGTTTTGACTGGGGTTTTAGCTTGTCGAAGTTGGTCGGTTTTTGTGAATAGGTCATTTTTGACCAAAGAGCTGTTGGTGTCGTTTTCTATCGTTTCGCGTCGTTTTCGCTTCCCTAGTCATTCTTTAACTTCTACATCTTTTCTAAGAGTCCTCTTATATCTGTTTTAGGTACCACGCCACCTACAGCTTATACACATCTAGATGTGTCTTTGTGCAGTTTAATAAGCTCAGTTTTCCAAAGTGCAAGTGGAAAAGATTCGCCGATGTAGTTATAACGACTTTGTATGTCTCTTTACACATCTTAAAATGTGTATTATGTTTGGAACTGCACTTTTACCAAGTTTTGGAATTATTATATATGAAACATCTAGAAGCTATTTTATGTTAATCAATTGATATATTTGCAAACTCTTTTGATATGAAAGCATTTTATGACTGTTTTGGCTCATAGGTGACCGAGGTATATAATTTTGGATGTGATTGGAAATGTTTGATTTGTGGAGAATCGATTCTATAGTCATCCATGGGACAGTCATGGTGACTTTGAATAGCATGAGTATCTTTTAGAGGGTCTTGTGATGGGATAACTTGACCTCCCGGTCGACTAGTAGGTGTGGTAGATTACTAGATCGGCTAGTACTGTAGGTTATACCTTGGAGCCTAAAAGATACTCATGCTAAAAGATACTCATGCTAAAAGATACTCATGCTATTTTATTAAATTCCGGATTGAAACTGTACTTGGATTTGTTAGCTATGCTTTAGCATACTATATTTTGAAATGATTGGATCTTTTGGCTATGTTTTGGAAAAGCATACGATGTTTTGTAATGTTTGGATCTTTTTGGCTATGTTTTGGACATGCCTGACGTTTTAATGGCATGATACATTTTAGAAACTACTTATGATTATGGTTTATTGACGTTTAAATGGCATGAGACATTTTAGAAACTGCTTTATGACTATGGTTTTCGCAAATGTTATTATCTTTATGTTTTCTTTGTATCGAAACACTTGGCCCCATTTGAAGAGCTTTTATGATATCCACTGATAAATTAATGTCTAGTTATGCTCACCCCACGTGATTACAATTTTTCAGATTAGGTGCTCGTTTTTGGACTCTCCACCGCGTTAGCAGCTTTAGATTTTCTCCAGATTTCACATTACTGGTAGGACTCTGCGGATAATCTTCCAAGCTTCTCTTTTGTTTGGAGAGGGGTAGTGTATTAGATAGGTTTTGTATTTATGAACTTTGTTTTTGTTGTAGCATCTTTTGTACTAAGAAGAAATTTTGTAATTCGTATTCTTGTGTAAAATGAAATATTTGGTTTTATAGTTAAGAAATGGCTTGATGGTTCTATTACATTGCGGTTAAGTTTGTTGCTCTGTTCGTTTGTGCCTTGCGCTTTGGTCCGGTGTACCATTAGCGCGGCGTGTTACGGTCCCGTTTTTGGGGCGTGACAATTACACTTATTTATGTATTTTATTATGTTTTTATAGGTTTGGAATCAATTGGAGGTCAAACGGACAAAAACAGAGCAAAACGGCGAAACCTAACACTAAGGCACATTCCCAGGCACTGGTATGCCTAGGAGACCTTAGGCAAGCCCAACCACTAGAAACTGGGTGCTAGTGCACTTGGGAGACCTGAGCCGTGCCTACGCTATAGCAACAATGTGCAATCTCACGATTTTGAGCATTTTTAAGGTTTCGAGTGTCTGTTTTGGGCCCGTTTTGGTGCGATTCAAAAACTGGCCAGTTTTGGTGCGATTCAAAACCTCTTTGGAGCCCTACACTTTGAAACTCTTAAAACCTATAAATAAGGGTCTCTAAGACCTAAAAAAATGTGTTCATTTTTCGGTCTCCCCTATAGGGACTACAAATTAGACTAGAATTTTCTTGTTTTTCCAGAAGAATTGAAGAAGATGCTCAAGATTCACAACCTTGGAGCAATATCTTCCAATTCATCATTAGATAAGCATTCCTAAGCTTTCACAGATCTTTCTTATGTTATTTAATTATATAACCCTAACAAGAGAACTCTAGATCATGATAAACGAGAAAAGAACAATATATATATATATATATTGTTCTTTTCTCGTTTATCATGATCTAGAGTTCTCTTGTTAGGGTTTTGATATGTAGCCCTTTTGATTGCATGAACTCAAATTTTATTGTTATTCATGGTTGATTTCCATTAAAGATTGATTTTTTTTGTTATTTTTTTAATGGTTATAAGTCTTTGACTAATTCTTGAATGATTTTGTGAATATGTGATAAGGCAGAACAAGTAATTTGCATATTTATGATCAAGTAGCAAAAACGATTAATTGAGTGAATACCTAACTAAGGATTAACGCGATTCATGTGATCACTTTATGAATTCCTTTTGCCAAATCAATGTCCTTTTACTTCTAATTATTTGTGTTGGATCAAAGACAAATAAATGAGTAAAAAATGATTTATTATTGCATGATCATTAGGTAATAACTACACTAGGGAATTAGACCAACAATCTTGGAAATCAATCGAGGATAACTTGAGTTGAGTTTATGTATGAACAGCTGGTGAATCGAAATACCCTAATGACGAGCTAGTTAATTCTTGAATTTATTTTAGTTAATTATTTGCGCTAGTTATTAGTTAGTCTCTTAGATTAGATAATTTAAATCTTTTAATAATTGATTTTTTCGAATAGTAATTTAACTCTGAATTTCAGTGCTCATTCATAGTCTTCATGGGAACAATACTCAACTCACTTCTATATTACTTGAAACAAACTTGTGCAATTGTGAGTATAGGAAATTTTCCATCAAAAGGGTACTGACACGATATGAGGAAACGAACTTGGTTCTCTACTAGGAAAATTGCCACTTTATGGTGTAGGAAGGTATTGTACTTAGCCATAAGGTGTCTAGCAGGGGAATAGAAGTGTACAAAGCCAACATAGTAACAATTAAGAAGTTACCACCACCAGTTTCACTAAAAGGAACACAAAGTTTTCTAGTCTTACAAGATTTTATAGAAGGTTCATTAAGGATTTTTTAAAATTTCTAAACTGTTATGAAATTTAATAGAAAATGACACCCCTTTAATTTTTATAAGTTCAAATTCACATGATGCTTGTTTACAGGCTTTTGAGCTTCTAAAGAAAAAGTGAATCACTATACTAATTGTCATAGCTCCAAACTGGGAGATTCATTTTGAACTTATATATGATACTAGTGACTTTACAGTGGGTTCTGTGTTAGGCTAGCATAAAGATAAATTATTTCATTCTATTTATTATGCTCGCAAAACACTATTGAAACTCAAATGAATTACACTACTACAAAAAAAAAAAAAGAGAGTTGTTAGCAGTGGTGTTCATGTTTGACAAGTTTAGAGCTTATCTGGTGGGTACAAAGGTGATTGTATACACGAATCACTCAGTTATCAAGTACTTTATTATAAAGAAAGATGCAAAGCCACAGCTAATACATTGGATACTATTGCTACAAAAGTTTGACTTGGAGGTAAAAGATATAAATTTCACTAAAAATCAAGTTGCAGATCATATCTCGTGCCAGGAAGGAGGAGAAAATTAGCAGTCTACATTATAGATTCACGAAACATTCCCTAACGAGATAATTCAATAGTTCTCTTTAACTCATTGGGTATGTAAATATTTTGGTTGCTAATGTTTTAACTTCTGATATGATTTTCAACAATGGAAGAAGTTTTTATTTAATGTAAGAAGGCATATATGGGATGAGCCACTCTTGTTTATAATCTATGCAAATCAAATCACTCACAGGTCTCTACCTCAGGACGAGATGAACTCAATCTTATATCACTACAATGCTTCAGATTATGGTGGTCATTTTGAGGGCACAAAAACATTGTCAAAGGTGCTTTAGTCATGTGCTTATTGGCCTACATTATTTAAGGATACCCAGCAATTTGTAGCAAATTGTGATCGATGCCAAAGGGAATGTAACATCTCAAGAAGGAATGAAATACCACTCAATAACATTCTTGAGATGGAGATCTTTGACGTATGGGGAATCAATTTTATGGGCCCATTCATTTCCTCATTCAATAACAAATACATATTGGTAGCTGTTGACTTTGTCTTAAAGTGGGTGGACGTTATCAGCCTTGCCATCCAACGATTCAAAAGTCATGCTAAAGTTCTTGAAGAAGAACATATTCACACATTTTGGCACTTCTCGATAAGTTATGGTAGGTCACATTTTTACAATTGAAAATTTGAAATCCTATTGCATTGCCATGCCATTCGCAAATGAGTAGCCAAGTGGACATCTCAAATAGGGAAATTAAGAACATTCTAGAAAAAATGGTGTTCCCCTCAAGAAAGGACTAGACAAAATGCTTAGATGAGGCTTTATGGGCATACAAGATGGCATATAATACCCCTACGGCATGTCACTTTACAAGCTAATTTACGTGTTATTTGCCACTTGAGCTCTAGCATAAAGCATATTGGGTAGTTAAAAATCTAAATTTTGAGATTGATGCGGCGGGTGAAAAACATCTTCTTCAACTAAATGAGCTAGATGAGTTCCAATCCCAAGCATATGAGAATGCAAAACTCTACACAGAATGACTAAAAGCTGGTATGATAAACATATTTTTTTCCAGCACAACTTTTAGGTAGGGTAATAGGTGCTACTATTTAATTCAAGATTTAAATTGTTCTTGGGAAAGCTTAAGTCACGATGGACAGAACCATATGTGATAAAACAATTCTTCCCATAGGGATAAGTTAAGTAGAAGGATCGTGCGGGTTACCGATTTAAAGTGAATGGCAACAAGTAAAGCTTACTTTGGTGGTGATGTGGACCATAAATACACCTCAATTACACTTGGAAATGCATAAGGCATTACCCAAGCCAACATTAAATAAAGCGCTTCTTAGGAGGCAACCCAAGTTTCTTACCTTACTTTAAGTCGATTTTTCACTAATTAGTATATTTTATAAATGTTAGTTTTGAACTAGTTGGTGGTGATTAGAGGTTCAAATTATGCATAAGAATGAAACATGTTGAAGAATTGACTGAAAATCGAGCACGGAATTAGCACCCTGGGCACAATCATGCCCTACCACTGCTGGTTGGGTGCAGCTACACCTACGGCTCGTCAGCCACACCTAGGCTAGCAAGTAAAAGGTTAAGCTTTGCAATTTTACAGCACATTTAAATATACTTTGGAATTCTTCCACCTTCAAAACACCCATAAAACTCTTCTAAACTCTTTCCAACACAAAACCTATTTGAAATACACCTTAAATCCTGCATAAATTATACAAAGAACTCATCTTTTGTATGATTTTCAGCCATTAAAGAAGAAAGGGAGTCTCACGAAGAGTAACAAGAAGGCTCATTCATGGAGGATTCTTCATAGAATTCAAGGAGGCTTCAAGGAGGGACTCTAAACAACTAATTAAGTGATTTCCATCCTCATTCAGTACTTCTAAAGTTAGATTATTACCTTTAATTGTGCTTTCATTGGGGAAATTACTTGGTTGGGTTTGAAGTCCTTGAGTTGATTTTTGTGCTTGTATGTGTTTAGCAAGACTTTGTTGTGCTTAATTTAATTCATTGGTTTTCTTGGACATATGTTTCGCCTATTTTGAGAATCTAGTGCTAATTGAAATTGATAATTTGAACTTGGAATTATGGCATCTAAAAGGAAGAATACATCTAGAACAAGTGGTTCAAAACACAAATATGCTAAGAATCACTTCCTTTTGGACAAAGCTTGTGAAAGATATCAAGCTAATTCCAATGATAAAAAGCTAATTCTTGAAATAGGATTCAAACTTGATGTTGCATGGAAACATGAAAACCTCATAAACCAAGTAGAACATATGATTGAAAGGAGAGAGGTTGGGCTAAATTTGGCACACATATGGGTTTGTAATTGAGCAAGTTGTTAGAGAATTTTATGCTAACATGTTTGAACATGATAAGGGGTATGTCTTGGGTAGACGGTTCCTTGTACTCGTGAGTCTTTGAATGATTATTTTGGTGTTTATCCATTGATAAGGACCAATATGCTATGTAACAAAAGTAATATAACCTAGAGGTAACAATGATGTCTCAATTATTATATGATGGTGTTGATATGCCTTGCAAAATTGTTAAGAATACTTTGCGAACTAAGAAATCTTTACCATGCAAATTCTTGTCCCCAATTTCAAAATTTTGGTACAACGTTATCAAAACTTCGATAATTTCGAGTTTGCATGCAACTAATGTCACTAGAGATAGGATTGTATTGCTTTATTGTTGCTTAAAGTGAAAAACATCTATATTGGCTATGTAATTCAATTTTTCGTACGGCTAAAACAAAAGTAAGGGATTATGATTTCCTTGCTTAAATATTTAATTGTGTTCTGAGGCAGGAGTTAGACGGGATAAAAAAAAGAAAAGAAAAAAGACAAGTGGATTGCTATGAAGAAGCTTATTCATAGTAGGGCGGCCATAAGCATGCACCCAAGTTCAAAAAATTGCAAAAAGAAAAGGCATCAGGTTCAAACAATCATCCAATTACCAACCAAAGTGTGGAGAACTCCTTAGTGAAACTCAAGAGACAAATGGTGCATCAATATCAGTACATGAAGGCTATAGGGAACCTAGTTCAATATATTGGAACTACCATGAAGTCGCAAATGTCGATATGACGGCAACTCCAACCTTACTGGCTACAGTTGAAAAATTAGAGGACGTCACGAGTAATGAATTGGATGGAGAGTCCACAAGTGAAGAGGAAGAAGAAGATGAAAATGATGATTGACCAAGGTGTAACTATAAACTGAGAGAGTGTTGTTTTTGTTGTTTGCTTAACTTTTATTATTTAGAATGTTCTCATGTTTTTTAGTTATGGTGTGAAACATTAAGGACAATATTTCATTTTAAGTTAAGTGTGTTGTTTGTGTTTTGTGTTATGTATATATTTAATGTTTCTGTTTTTAGTGGTGTGAATTCGTGATTATGTGTTATGTGCTAAGGTTAGTGTTGTTTTTATTTAGGTTTAAGCTTGATGGTGTAATTGTTTTAAAATTAGTGTTTATTTTTCAAAATTTTTTGACAAAATACAAAAAGATTTCTGATCTTTGGGTAGTTTTATTTTAAGGATCTAACTGTATAAAAGACTCCCCAACTATCATAGAATGGCAATGTTTAGGATTTCTATGCCCTATATGCCTGAAGTATTATAGAGGACTAAAGCAAAAAGATTTTTTGCTTTTTTATGTGTTCATTAACTTTTATGAATATGTGCCATGAGTTTAAAATATTTCAAAATGGAACTATTCTACTGGAGTGTTGGATTGAAAGTGTATATAAGTTTTTTTTGGCTCTTTGATTCCTTTGAATTGTGAAGTGTTACCACTATACACTTATATATCTTCCCTTGAGTCAGGGTATGAAAGCAAGATAATTTTCTAATGAGTGTTAATCATGATTGCATTGTGATATATGTTTAGCTTGTGACATTTTGTTGGAGTTGTGTGAGATTTGATACTTGCAAAATATAAGTGAATTTTAAGTCGACAAAATGATCTAGGTAAGTTATTCAGACCGTTTGTGCCAAAATTCCTACCGGATTGACATTATATCTCTAGTGTCTCCTCTTGAGCCTTATAAGCCTTATTTCTTAGAAAACCGTATTATATAATTAGCCAATTTACCTTTTTATTTTATCATTTTTTCTAGCCATCACCTCAGTATTTAGTGTTGGTTCCCTTAGGCATCAATACTATGATATGATGCAATGATGATTAGAAGGAAATAAAGTGTCGTTGGGGAAAAAGTCAAATTATATGGCTTGTTGTATCCTATGTTATGTGTGCACAGAAAAAGAAAAGAAACAAAAAAGAAAAGTTTTGTTGAAAAAAATAGAAAACAAGAACAAAAAGAAGAAAAAAATCATGTGTTAAAGTGTTGTGAAAAAAGGACAATTCCTTCTAGTTGTAATAAGAAGGTATGTTTAACTTTCAGAAATAGCAGTTGGTTGAATGCTATGGTAGTTAGGGGGTGTTCTTGATGGTTATGGTTCAAGATATTCACTAACATGTCTAAGGTGATATGAGCTACTTTTATCCAAATATTATTCTAACTTAAATCCCTTAGCCAATGTTACAAGCTTTACAAACCTACTTGATCCTTGGTTTACATTCATTTGTATAATCTGAGTGGGTTTCTTATTAATTGCTTCCAACTTGTTTGTCACTAGTTAAGCCTTTCTTCAATGGGTTGATCATCAATTTGTGAGTGAGTGATATTTCCTTTCACAAGTGGAGATTCAGCACTTTGATCTATGATGATTTGGGGTTGTTTAGCAGGGTTGTTTAGCAAGGTTCTTTTATATACATGTTGAATTCATTCTTCTACTTGTTTAGTTTTTGCTTGTTATGGAAATTGCCATATTGAAGAAAGTTAATGTGGTATGTGTTTTATGTGTTTCTTTTTTATGGGTGAAAATTTCAAGTCGGGGATGTGCTAACTCTCTAAAAGAGAGTTATTTACGTGCATTTTATAGCTTGGGTTTTAATTGTATTCTGAAACTTTGTGTTTAATAAGTGAAGTATTTTGGTAATTTTAAGGTTTTGTGTTAAAAGTTATTTTATTTGTTTGTGTAAATACATTTATTTATGTGTTTTTTGGTGTTTTCATTAGTTTGAAGTGTTTGGTGGTCAAAAGGGGATGAAAACAGAGCATAATGGAGCTAAACGGTGAAGCCAAGTGACAAGGCTAGAACCTCAGCTGCACCCTGCCACTGGAAGCCGAGCACGGTTGCACCTGGAGGTTGCGCCCGTGTGGCGGCCAGAAATGAGGGGAAAATTTTTTTCTCTAATTTAGGGGGCTTTCTAGGGGCATTTTTTACCTATAACTTTGAAAAACCCAAGAAACAATATAAATAAGTGCTCTAGCTCATTAGATACATAACGTAGATTAGTTACTAGCTGACTTATGTCACAAAAGCATCAGGAAAACGTCAATCAATCCGAAGGAGAAGAATCATCAAGGCAGAGGAATGAAGAATGCATCCATTACCAGTTTTTCCTCTCTTTCCTTTTCCTTCATGATTTTATATTTTAGAATTATTGTAAAAGATTCCTTTGATCTATTTATGGCCATGAACATACATTAATTCAATATCTAGGGTTTTGTTTAGATTTTTCCATGATGATTGTTTGTTACATTTTAATTATTCCTTATTAGTTAATCATCATGATTGTTTGGTTATTCGAATTAATCTTAATGCCTCGAGATGACTGATCACCCTCTAGAGTGATTTGTAGACATTATTTCAAATCGAAAGAGAATACTTAGGGTTAGGACAGATTTGAATAGCCTTTGTTTGAGACCATTGCTACAGATTGAACCGCTTCGTAAATACGAATAGAAATATACCTATACATATCAGTAATCAAACTAGGGTTCATTATTATGCACTAATCTTGGCTCAAATTCACATAGAAATATAGTGGGTGGTTGGGATTAGTAGATTTTCGTGAGATTCTGGAAGGAAACATGTGATTACACTAAACCCAAAATTAGTAAACAAATTGAGAAATTGAAGGAATGATTAATCAAAGATTGAAATTGAATTAGTAAGTGTAGAAAAAACCCTAGGTTCTTTAATCTTGATTTTCCATTTAATTTATTTACTTAATTTCTTTAGTTATTTATTTGTTCTTATTCTTAATTCAATTATTTAAGTCTAAGATGTTTAAATAGAATTTTGAATGTGCCATTTTGGTAGTTAGTAATCTTAGTCAAGCATAGTCCTCGTGGTAGCAAACTCTACGTATCACTATATTACTTATTCGATATATATACTTCCATAAGCAAATCGTGTGAATATCCACAAACACGAACAACAAGTAATCAAATGATTAAGTAGAGTATCGATCCCACGAGAAAAAGGGAATGAATTAGAATTTAATTATAATAAAACTATGGTGTTATATGAGCAATCAGAGCAAGAAGTAGATTATCTAAACTACAAATAAAGCAATTAAACTACAGATGGCATAAAAAAGACAAGAAAATAGAAGACTACGGATTCTACGAAAAAAGAATTCACCTAACTAAAATAATCATGAGAATTAAATCAAAATAATCAATCAGGATGCACGTAAGATGGCAAAATTCCCTAATTTGTATTATACTTTCTCAAGCCAACAAATATTCCAATTAGATCTACTTTCAACTAAATCTTTTCAGAGTTAAGATCATCTAGGCAAATAAAACTAGAAACATATGATCTTTGGAACCTCAGGCTATGAGTACTCTTTCAAGCCACGAAATAGAACACACAAGTTATTTATGATCAAACTTTTATTGTGAATATGAATGCGTTACGGCGTACATTATTCTCAACTAATATAAAAATATCAATTGCTAGATATGATTGCACAAGTCATTTATAGAAAGGCACTAAGAATAATAGCACATACTCTAATAAACAAATAATATGAAAAGATTGATTCTTTATTGAATAAAACTACTTGTGAATTATGTAGTTTGGCTACATCAACCCCTAACACAAGACTATGATATTAGAACAAATAAAAGCAAGTAGACTCTAGAAGGCATGGCAAGTTGGAGAAATATACATTGCTTGGAGTCTCGTTGCAGGTGAGCACATAGTCCTCTTGACAATGCTCCAAGATCTTCTAAAGTTGTAAAACTAAGAGAGAATTTAAGCTAATATACCCTACTCCTACTCCTAAAGTAAACATAAATCATGTTAAAATTGGTCCTTATAAGTCCTATTTATAGGTACAATGTATCTTGGGAAGTAGGTTAGCATTTCTGGACGAGCTAGGACAATATGACCCAAAACTGACTCATAAGTTGTAAAAATCATGAAGTGACCCATCCATAATCGCTCATTCCTTTGTATTTTGGAATGCCACGGCACTAGAGATGCAAAATGCTTGTTCAATCTTTACTTTGCTCCCCATATTCTTCATCTATTATAGCTCTCATCCTTCCTCCAACCTACAAAATACGCAAACACACATAAACACAACAAGAACACATAATAACACTAAATCATGAAACATTCAAAAAGATGAACAAAAATCCTAAAATGTGCTTGAATCACAGCAAGAATCTAGAACGAAATAAATAACAGATAACTCTACTCTATACAATTATCATTGCACTACCTTTTTTCTTTTAAATTTTTAATGTGAATTTTAATAAAATTGCATACATATAGGATGTGCATTCCTACCTGTCGCAATGCTTATAAAACTACTCATTTGGAACAAAAAGAAATGCATAGATTTCTCAAAATTCAAATGAAGTGTTAGCTGATGTTTAGGCTATCATATTCTTGATTCAAAAATTTGAGAAAACGTCATTAAATATGATTCTTTTAAATGAAAAAAATTAATCATTGGACATTTTTATAAACATGTGACAAAATTTCAATTGTCACTTTTATTCAAAATTTATTCTTGAACTCTTTAAATATTTTAACAATTGCAAACATCTAAAACATTATATTTGGTAATGCAAAAACATGTCGCTTACAAAGTGATACTCTATATATATCCAACATAAAATAATTTATTCCTCCAATTTGTAGCATAAGGTTGCATTTAGATCGAAGGATGTGGTGAAAGATTTGAAATCCATCAATTTCTTAGAGTAATTTTTAGGGCTAAAACTAATGTTTTTAGTTTACTCAAATTAAAAGCTGTGAATGGAAGGATTTCAAATAGCCTATGATTTGGGTAGATTTTAAATCCTTGCAACAAATGGATGGATATCAAATCTTTTACCAAATCCATCGATCTAAATGCAACCTAATAGAATTCAAATAAAATTCTTGTTTGACATAATTATATATGTATAATTAGTTTGAAAGGTAAGGGATAATGCAATGCAATGGTTGCACCATATTACGCAATGACACTTAATGGAATATTGAAAGTCCAATTACTAAGGGTTTAAAACTTAATTGGCTCATCAAAAAAAGCCAAATGTTCAAATGCAATTTAGACCCAATTACTATCAGACAGCTCACACATCTATTGAGGGAGGATAGACGAACATAACAACGTTAACGAACGGTTTATCTTTCTCCAGTACCCTCCATCTTTTTCTCTTTCCTCATTTCATCATTTGATTTCAATCACACAACTTCCTCCAAATTAACCAAACAAACTCTTATTCTAGAGTCTTAAATTTTGTCTCAAGCGTCCCTCTAAGCTTAACACTTTCTCAATTGACTTCTTCAGGTGAATAACCCCCACGCTTTCTTATCCCTTGATTCAACCCTATGAAGGGAAAAATATACAAAGAAAGGACAGCGGAAATAAATAAAAAAATTCATTCCCATGGATCATCTTGAAAGTTCTTTCCGCTAGTAAACAAGATGGAAGATGATTACCTCTAGTAAAAACACTTTTTCCTTGAAAGTATTATTATTGTAAGATGAAGAATACCTTTAGGAAAATAGCCACCACCAAGCCACCCAAGTGTTTGGCCTCTATAGAAGTCCATACCATCATCTTGCCCAAGGAAAGCACCTAGGGTTTGATAGCACTTTGAGAGCATTGAGTGCTAGCACAAGTAGAAAGAAAAATCTGATTTTCTTGAGAAAAATCTAATTTTTCTCCTCCTTCTTACAAGACTCAAGTATTTTCTCTCTTTCTCTCAAGTGGTTTACAAGGAGTATTTCTTGTGAAGAACTGAAACCCAAATAGATTTAGGTAATAACACTGACTCCTTGACCTCTTGTTAGCCCAATATGGTAAACTAAGAGGGGAGTAAATTAGGTTGTCTCTGAAAACAGAACTTTTAACGTGCTTAATAGAATTATAAACTTTATGTATCAAATAAACACCTAAGCACAAATAATCACAAGTAAAGATTCAATAATTGAAGCGCAAGAATAAATAAAAAGATTGACATTAGGAATTGCAAACCAAACTCCCAAACTCCTTAAGCGAGGAAATAACCTTCTTGTACACAAAGTAGGATCACCCTTTGCACCAACTAAATCTCTCTAGTTGAGCTAAAGGATTTTACACTACAACCTCAATTTTGTACACTTGTTATCCCTCCGCTCTTACATTTAAAGATCACTCACTAGTCTACTCTTACTCATACTAATTCCTCCCAGTTGAGCCAAGAGTTCTATTCTACCCAAACCAATACAATCCACTTTATTTTAGCCAATTTCTCCCCAAATAGCTCTCATAGGTGTTTGTATTGAATGTAGTAGTTCTATTTTTACATTTTTACGGTAGGGGATTAGTATATATATATAGATGCCCAAAAACTGCCTCTAACAATTATCCAATGGCTATTTTCTATTTACTGAACAACTAGCCATTAGAATATTCAGACGGCCGATGCCAGTACCTGCATTCAATGGTTCGTCCGAAATCTTGCTGGATTTCTATCTTGCCTTCGTTCAGGCATCCGTTCCTGTGTCCAGTCTTGTGTCTGATACTTGGTCAGTGGCTTCTGGACTTTTTCACTTAGCTGCTCGAAGTTATCTTCGTTTGAAACTCTGTCTTTCAGATAGTCATTTGCGTCCGAATAATGTATCACTTCAATGCTCTCTGGTCATGTATCAGATAGTCCCTTGCATTCGACCTCCTCTCTTATGGATAGTCTTTAGCGTCCGTAAGGTGTTGTTCATTTTTTGTTTGTCTTTGGTTCTTTCAACGGTCAGTAGCATCCGAACTTCCTATTACTTAGAATTATTGCTACACACATTACTTTAGACCATTAAAAGGTGTTTGTCCTCATCAAAACATGATTGGGATTCAACAGTTTTTCTAATCACCCCCTTTTTTATGCTGACAAATTAAATGGACCATCTTAAAACAACAATAAGAAACAAAGTGCAAAACAAGAAGTTATGCCATACTTCTCCCCTCTTTTGGCATCATCAAAATATTGGAAAGATTAACGCAATTTAAGCTCCCCTTAAATTTATTCTTCCCCTTAAAAAGTGCATGTAATTCAAGTGAGTACAAGGGGATAAATCAAGTTCAAAACATTTTTTCCCTTCAAGAATATATAATCAAGTAGAAACCCAGAAATTTAAGCAAAGGATTAACATGAAGGCATTTTTCACTCATTCCTTATCAAATGAAGAATATGTGATGCAATTTCATGTGAGTCAAATTAATTTCAAACATATAAGATATTTGGGGGAAAAAAAAAAGAATGCTCCCTCTTTCTTTTGCAAGTAGAGACTTAATTCACACAAAAATTGGGGATACTCACAATCAAGCATTCTAATGTCCACAGAGATCAATAGAAAACAAGTTTTCACACAAAGAATAAAGATATGTAAAAGAGTGTATGAATAGGCATTAGAGAAATGCATACTAGTTTTCATTTAGCTTGTTCAGAAAGATCAAACAAATCCACACTCAAAAGATTTAATGCTACAAACACACATTTGAAATTATTGACTAGAATCAAGCATTCAAAACTTTAAGAAGATAAACAAATTCTATCACATAGTTGACTAATATTCAAGAGATCATAGTTCACATTTTCAAATGAAAGCACATTCTTGACAAAAATTTAAATGTTACCCATTTCAATTGATTTTATTTTCATGTCATGTTTACTCATATGCTTTGAACACCCTCCATTGATGATCCATCTTGAATGTGCTCTCCAGGCATGCCTACACACAAAGTTAGGCAACAATGTTTGGTACCCAAACTTTCTTGGGTCTACTTGAACGAGTGAATTCACTTAATATCTACCTAGATTTCATTCCCAATTTTTTATTTCTTTTAACATAACAATCTTTCTACACATGACCATGTTGATGACAATAATAGCACATGCTAATAATATTCTTATTGCCATACAAAGAAGATTTAGATTTAACAAAGCACAAATCATCCTTTTTAAAGGTGATAAAGTTCTTGTTGACAAGCATGTTTCTAGTCCCTTTCTTTTCAACAATGTTTTGTTTTTCTTTTCACAAGAAAGAACTAAGATCATCTATTCTTTTCTTTTACAAAATTTTTTCTTGCCTTTGTATCCAATCCCTTTCTTCAACGCATCATTTTCTTTTGTCAACATATTTTTTTTAGGAACAAGCTTTGAGTTAGCACTCAATAAAGCATTAATCTTGATTTTTAGCTCCTTGCCCCTAGCATATGATTCTTTCAAACATTCATGCATTTTTGAAATAAATCATTTAACATCATCATCATCATCATCACCACAAGAATTGTGAAACCCAGTATTTTAATCGCCTTGTTCTTTGATTTTTAACTGGTTTAAAATGTTTTTCATATTATTTTTAGTCATTAAGTACTTCAACTTATTCGTTTTTCAATTCGGCAAATTTTTCGATTTACGCGATTTCAAATCCGGCGGGTAAAGTGTCAAAAGACAGGATTAAGTGTAATTAGTGCATTGTGGTAAATGAGCATTGTTAAATGGCCATCAAAAATGCTAACACCACAATTAGTTAGTCAAAAATCTCTTATACACATCTAGATGTGTATAAGAGACAGAGTAAACCAGTAATGTGGTGATGATGATGATGATGATGTCAAATGATTTAAGTCTTCTTCTTGTTGTTTTTCTTCCTCATTTTCTCCAGCAGCTGGCCGAAATTTCTTCTCCATTTTCCCCCAAAAATTTTCTTGGATTTCAAGTAGAAATCACTTGGAAGGTAAGATTTTATGTATTTTAGCATTTATGGCTTATGGGCTTTATGATTTAAGCTTTAATTTCAAGTTTTGAAGGATTCTTTATGGCTGAAAATAAACCCTCTTTGCAGCCTTATAAGTTATGATTTATGTATGTTATGGGTTGTTTTTAGTGTTTTGGAGGTTGGGAAGTGATTGGGGTTGATTTCTTAACAACTTTCCATGGTTAGATTACAAATTTTAAGATTATGAGTTAAAGATGTGTCTTCCATAGGTGACCTAGAGTGTTATGCTATGAATGCTTATGTCTATGCACATAATGTGTCTTATACACATTTAAGGTTAGTAAGGATAGGAATTGAGACTTGAAACCAAGTGGAATTGATTTCCCTTCATTTTGTAAGTAAGCGGAAGTTTGGCGCAACTAGGATAATTTGGATAATTGGTTATGTTTGAAGGATCTTTAATGATCTTTTGATGGTTTTAAGTGTTTCCTTGGTAGTGGGTTGGATAGGTGCTAATGTTTGAATCATGCGTATGTACTGTTTGGTAAAAGATAGGTTCAGACTTTGGTAGTAAAGAGGAATTCCAACCATAGGTTGTTGCTCTAATGTTGTAATAGAATTAATTGTAGTGGTTATGGGGTATGGATTGTTGTGGAATGCTATTGATATAGTCATCTTAAATGTGCATATCTTGGATAACATTACATGTGTCATAGCCAATTCCAAAAGACATTAGCAATAAGAGACAGCATATAGGTCATCTAAATTAAATGCCTTGGAAGTGTATTTTCACATGCAAGAAATGTTGTTCTTGACAGAATGACATTCAAGGTATCAAGGTCTTGGGAATACACCTTGGAAGTGTATAACATAAGCTTGTAGATTGATACATCCAAGCTACCCTAATTCTGCTGAAGGACTTTCAACAAACTCCTTAATTCTTTCTATACAAACTGACACATCAAAAGAGCCATATGAATTTGAGGGTTAACTAAGTGTTTTGACTGGGGTTTTAGCTTGTCGAAGTTGGTCGAAATTGTGAAAAGGTCATTTTTGACCAAGTTATGGTTCTCACAACAAAAGTACGTTGAAAATCGCTTCCCTAGTCATTCTTTAACTTCTACATCTCTTCTAAGAGTCCTCTTATATCTGTTTTAGGTACCACGCCACCTACCGCCGGCGATCGCGTTCTGTGATCATTTGGGCAGTTTTGCTTTGATAGGTGGGATAACATAGACCCTCTTCCACTTGTATTTTGTTTAACGACTTTCGAAATATGTTTGGATGGATTTTAAAATGTGTATGATGTTTGGAACTGCACTTTTACAATGTTTTGGAATTATTACATATGAAATCGGGACCAAGCTATTTTATCTTAATCACATCTAGATATGTATAAGAGACAGGTTTGATATGAAAGTATTTTATGACTGTTTTGGCTCGGAGGTATGACTTTCAGTACTAGTCAGATCTAGGGAAATGATTGGATCTTTTTGGCTACGCTATGCTTTAGCATACTATGTTTTGAAATGATTGGATCTTTTTGGCTACGCTATGCTTTAGCATACTATGTTTTGAAATGATTGGATCTTTTTGGCTACGCTATGCTTTAGCATACTATGTTTTGAAATGATTGGATCTTTTTGGCTACGCTATGCTTTAGCATACTATGTTTTGAAATGATTGGATCTTTTTGACTATGTTTTGGACATGCCTGACGTTTAAATGGCATGAGACATTTTAGAAACTACTTATGATTATGGTTTATTGACGTTTAAAATGGCATGAGACATTTTAGAAACTGCTTCATGACTATGGTTTTCGCAAATGTTATTATCCTTATGTTTTCTTTTTATCGAAATGCTTGGCCCCATTTGAAGAGCTTTTATGATATCCACTGAGCTAGTTATGCTCACCCCACGTGATTTATAATTTTTCAGATTAGGTGCTCGGTTTTGACTCTCCACCGCGTTAGTCTATTTAGATACACTCCAGATTCCACATTACTGGTAGGACTCTGCGGATAATCTTCCAAGCTTCTCTTTTGTTTGAAGAGGGTAGTGTATTAGATAGGTTTTGTATTGATGAACTTTGTTTTTTTGTTGTAGCATCTTTTGTACTAAGAAGGAATTTTGTAATTCGTATTTTTGTGTAAAAATGAAATATTCGGTTTTATAGTTAAGAAATGGTTTGATGGTTCTATTACATTGCGGTTAAGTTTGTTGCTCTGTTCGTTTGTGCCTTGCGCTTTGGACCGGTGTGCCATTAGCGCGGCGTGTTACGGTCCCATTTTTGGGGCGTGACAAGAATCATTACAAGAATCATAATTAAAGGATACATTATTGTCTCCAAAGGCCATGAAAGCCATTTGGCCCTCATGTTCTTCTTCAACTTCTCCATCCAAATTGCAATCTTGTCATGTTTTTGGGAAGTTGTTGAAATGAGGCTTCCTTGACCCTTTATTCTTCTTTGATGGACATTCACTTTGCAAAATATCTTGCTTAGCCATATTCATAGCATTTTTCACTTGGTTTCTTGTTTGTATCTTTTTGTGAAGCCTTTAATGTTATGCTTCTTTTTACCCTTGCCTCTTCATCATCTTATACATTATATTTTTGCTTCAATTCATAAGAAGTTAGTGATGTGATCAATGATTCAATAGATAAAGAATTCAAATATTCGGACTCTCTAATATCTTTACCAGCTTTATGAATTTCTTTTAATTTATCCCAAATATCCTTGGTCAATTTGCAACCCTTTACTCTAGTGGGCTCATTTACATCTTATGCACTATACAAAATATTCACAACTTTAGTATTTAAAGATAAATTTACCCTATCTTGTGGAGTTAATTCATGTCTAGTTTTAGACCTTATTGTATGTGTAAATTGATCAACAATATTTGCTTCTAAAGGACCTTCACTAACAATAAATCACAAATCAATATCAATAGATTGAATAAATATTTCCATTATTTCCCTCCAATTGACTAATCTAACAAAATTAATACCATTAAATATAGGAGGTCTATTAAAAGAATGCCGCTCTAAAAACAAAGCATTATTAGTTGCTATAATGATCTTTTCTCAAAAGCTAGTTAAGCTCAATATCAGATACCAAGCTTTGATACTAACTGTTGGCCCAAAGTAACTTAAGAGGGGAATTGAATTAGGTACCTTTTAATGTGCTTAATAGAATTATAAACTTAATGCACCAAATAAACACTTAACCACAAACAATCACAAGTAAAGATTCAATAATTGAAGCTCAAGAACAAATAAAAAGATTGAGATTAAGAATTGCAAACCAAATTTCCAAGCTCCTCAAGCTTGGAGTGTATATCTACTAGTAGTACCTCTTCAAAGAAAGTGAGGCAATAAACTTCTTGTACACAAAGTAGGATCACCCTTTGCACCAACTAAATCCCTCTAGTTGAGCCGAAGGATTTTACACCACAACTTCAATTTTGTACACAATCCCTCTACTCTTACACTTGAAAAGGCTCACTCACTAGTCTACTCTTGCTCACATTAATTCCCTCTAGTTGAGCCAAGAGTTCTATTCTACCGATACCAATACAATCCACTCTATTTTAGCTTATTTCTCCCCAAATAGCTCTCACATGCATTGAACGTAGTTGTCTATTTTTACATTGTCAGGGTAAGGGGTATGTATAGATGCCCTAAAACTGCCTCCAACAACTCTCCAATGGCTATTTTCTATTTACTGAAAGACTAGCCATTAGAACTTTCGAATGGCTGATGCCAATACTCTGTGTCTAATGGTAGACACACTAAATTCTGATGGGATTTCCTAGCCATAATATAAAAATAACGCAGCGGAAAAACACCGGAAATCCCTATAAGAGGATCCATGCTATGCAATTAAATCGTCTAGGGTTTAGATATATATATACCTTTGATGCTCGATAGCAAAACCCTGGTTGCGATCTGAACCTTTCGAGATCTGAACACCACGGTCACTATTTGGATACCACGGCAACCACGAACTAATATTCGTAGAACACTACAGATCTTAGATGCTGTATAAGAGTTGAAGGAGAAAGGTCTACAATAATGGCCGTAAGGAACTTTAAATGTATTGTCAACATGCTAAAGCATAGCGTAGCCAAAAAGATCCAATCATTTCAAAACATAGTGTGTTACTAATGAGTCGCATGTTAGACCTTACGAACCCTAAAGAATCATATTCTATATATAGCGGTTAACCTAAATTCAAAGAACTCCTCTTTGATTAGAATTCTTCTATCACACGTATTAGGTATATAAACGCGTATGATAGTAACCAGATATAGTTCCTTACGAATTATTATAATTACTATTTAACTGGACTTATACACATCTAGATGTGTAATTAGTAAATAATTCTCGTTCATTGAATCTAGACACAAATTCTTATTCAACGAACTTAGTCAACAATTAACTTAACCCAATGCTTACTCTTAGTGTGTGACCCTTTAGGTTCATTTAACGTTGGCAATAAGTATAATTTCCTAATTCCAACACTGTTGCCTTTAGTACATAAACCAACAAATTCTTGATGGATTCCTGTCTTGCCTTAGTTCAGATATCAGTTCTTGTGTTTGGTCTTGCATCCGATACTTGGTCAGTGGCTTTTGGACTTTTGCACTTAGTTGTTTAGATATTGTCCTTCATCCGAAGCTCTGTCTTTCAGACAGTCATCCGCATTGGAAGAGTGTATCACCTTCAATGCTCTTTGGTCATGTACCAGACAGTCCCTTATATCCGAACTCCTTTCTTTGAAACGGTCTTTAGCATCCATAAAGTGTTGTTCATTTTTTAGCTGTCTTTGCTTCTAACAATCAACAGTGTCTGAACTTCCTGTTACTTAAAATTATTGCTACACTCTTAACTTTATACCATTAGAAGGAATTTGTTATCATCAAAACATGATTGGGATTCAACAGCTTTTATGCGCCATAAGTCCTACTTAATATCTTTTTAATTCTTCAACCTATGGCGTTACTATGTGTTATGGCCCAATAGGTTCTTATAGAACTTGGTAATAAAGATGAATAATAATCTTATTAATTCAAACAAGTAAGATAAATTAAAACACTTTTAATTTATCACCAATTTTTATTCATACATCAAGATTGATATCAAGTAATGTGTCATGGTCAATCAAGTCGTGAGAAAAGTCAAGTGGTTTGGCTGTACCTTTCCATGAACTAGTTTCCATTTAAATAATATCCTTTCACCATTAAAATATCCCATCTGGCATAAAAAAGGTTATTAGATATTGCCATACTTATTGAGTGATAAGTTCATAATTGTGCTATATTTTATACGTCAATTACCACATTTTTATGTGTTGTAAGCAAGATTTGAGTTATTATTGAGTTTAATTTGGTTATTCTTAGTTTTTGTAGTGTTAAAGTGAAAAGGAGATGAAAAAGTTGAAAAAGATAAAAGACAATGCTAAGGGCGGAACATGCATGAGTATGAAGCCATTTTGGATGTTGCTTCGTATATCAAGCGCATAACTTTCGAGTCCAAGCTTTGATTGAGATAAATTTGGATGATTTCAAAATATATTTAAGATTTGTACAACTTTCATGTTTTGAGTTTTCCAGGATTCTATATGAATGTTATTCAAAATTGCAAAGTTGGAAAATGTGCACCAGCGAAGAGCGATTCTAACATAGTTTGGTAGATTGAGCATAGCTTTCTTATCTGAGCTCCAATGGAGGAAATTTTAGATGTTTTAGAAAACTAAGACATATAGGTAAAACTTTCATGTTTTGAGTTTTCCCGAATTCAAAAATCATCAAGGTTAAAATTGAAGCCAAACGTAAAGGCCCAGCACACATGTGTAGGGGTTCTACAACGCATGTGCGCTGAGTCCAGAAGGGAAAGTTTCAGCACTTCCTAGGGCTCACATGCGTGCGAACAGGCAGTACATGAGCTTCCGAAACAGTAGGTTTACGTGAATTTTGGCAGATTTCTTCAGCCGATTGGACTGTTTTTCATACGATTTCGCATTCTTATCCTCATCACTTAGACAATGATTGTAACCCTAGTACTCACTATAAATATCCTAAGTAAGGTGATTAGAAAGAGTCATACTTTTATTTTTACATTTACCTAGGGTTTTCAGCAGAGAAATTCTTGGTTATTCTTTCATGGTACGTAGTTCCTAAACCCTTTTTCTTGGTCGAGGGATTGAAGCCATGGTCAATTCTACTACGTTATGAGACTTTTTTTTCTTGAATTTATTCAATTTTATATCAAGTATTGATTATTTTTTTGTGATTAATTTTATGATTGTTCTTTTTAACTTGTTATTGCTGCAGAATAATTGAGTTAATAGAATTAATCTATAGCTAGATTGTTTTAACTGCGTGAGCTTAATGCAATCTGTGAAGCAATTGAATTTGATAATTACTCGATTAGTGTTATTGAATTTAGATGAAATAATCAACTAATTGCCATAACCGCGTGTGTTTATATTTAATTAGCCTAATTGTTTTTGTTGATTTTAATGCTTCTATTAATTAATCATACAATTGGAGCGTGTCTGGATTAAATTAATAGTTAGGGTTAATTGGATCGTATGTTGAAAATTAACCAACTTTGAAAAGAAACAAGAATCAACTTTGAATTGGTATTCAAGTTAATTCTTCAAGTAGTGCTTGGTATAGAACTTGAATTATCTTTGGTGTCAATGATCGACAAATAAAATTGCCATAGTGGATATGACCGAAATCAAGATTTTTCTTACATCAAATTCTCTTTAGTTATTTTATGGTTTTAGTTTTTAGTTCAAAAACATTCAAAAATCCCCTCTTTTTAGTTTAGCACAAGAATAAACTCCATTCTCTATAGGACGGACTTGACTCACCACTACTATATTATTATTGAGAGTTGTTAATTTTGAGTGCCCACGACAGCATTTCTCATCACACCAAAATTTTGGCGCCGTTGCTGGGAATTGTTTAATTTATTTTTGTGATTTAAATTTTTGTATTTAATTGTGTATGCTTATTACTTTGTCTTTTTTTGATCTCTATCATGACATGACAATAGTTACCAATTCAAAAGAGGTTTATTGTTCTGATTTCATTTTTGAGCAATTACCACCACAAACTTGGTATGACCCCTACATGTATAAGTACAATCAAGGATGGATAGATTATCCTGAGTTTGGTTATCCATCACAAGATCTTTCGTGTATACATCCTGTTGGCTCCAAAAGCAACCTAAGAGGGGGGGTGAATTAGGTTGTCTCTAAAAAACAATCCTTTTTATGTGCTTAATAGAAATTCAAACTTTATGCACCAAATGAAAACTTAAGCACAAATGAATACAAAAGATATTCAACAATTTAAGCTTAAAAGAACAAATAACAATATTGAGATTAAGAGAATCAAACCAAACTCCCTAGCTTCTCAAGCTTGGAGTTTGCAATTACAAAGAGCTTCTCACAAGGCAACTACCAAGTTCACAACTTGAAGTTCAGCCCTAAAAGTCTCTTCAAAGTAGGTGAGACAATAACCTCTTGTACACAAATGAGGATCACTCTTGCTCCCACACTAATTTCCTTTAGTTGAGCCAAGAGTTTTACACTCACAACCTCCCTTTGTTACAATTGTTATTTCTCCACTCTCACACTTGAAGAACTTTTACACTTCTAAACTCTTTCCACACTACCTACACTATTACAACACTTGTACCCACTATTTCTCCCAAATAGCTCAAGAATTGTATGTAATCAATGTAGAAGTCTCTTCTAACTAATTCAGACCTAGGGGTATTTATAGTTGCCAAAAAACTGCTTTCAACAACTTCCCAACGGCTATTTTCTGTTTACTGGAAAACTAGCCGTTTAGACCTTTGGACTCGGACGAACAATTGGATAATTTCAAAAAACAACCATAAAATATGAAGTACTACACAAGAGAATTTGTCCATTATTTCTCCCCCTTTGGCATTATCAAAAACACAAGAAGAATAATGCAGTTAAAATTCCCCCAAAGTTTGGGAGAGACAGTGAATTCGGATGCAAAGAATTTATGATCAAATGCACTTATGATCAAAACAATGTTTCGCTCATTCCTTAGATGTGTATAAGAGACAGTCCAAACACTTACCAGTTTGGGTATAAGGTTGTTGTGGCAAAACTGGATGTGAGAATGCTCCCTTTCTTTTGCAAGTAGTGACTTATTATAGACAAAAATTGGGAAACAAATATCCTAGCATTCTAAACAAATTTGAGCATATAGATGAGTAATATTCAAGAGAACATAGTTCAACTTGATAAATGAAAGCACACAAAACTTTAGATGTTACCCATTACTATATGATCTTAGCTCATATGTCTTGAGCACCCCTCATAGATAATCAGACAGGTTCTAGAAAGATCTTGAATTCCTTGGTGCTCTCCAAGCAAACCTACAAACAAGGTTTAAGCAACAACTTTTGGTACCCAAACTTTCTTGGGTCCAATTGGATTAGCAACATGCTTAATCACCCATATAGGATTTAATCCTAATGTTTCATTTCTTTTAACATAACAATTTTTCTTTATATGACCGTGTTGATGACAATAATTACAAATAATGTTCTTATTGCCATAAAGAGAAGATTTAGATTTAATAAAGCACAAATCATTTTTTCTAAAGGTGATAAAATTTTTGTTCAAAAACATATTTCTAGTTCTTTTCTTTTCAAAATATTTTCTTTCTTTGTTTTCAAAGTAACATCAAGATCATCTAATCTTTTCTTCAATGAAGCTTGTTCTTCCATGATCTTGGTTTTTCCAACAAATTTTTCTTTCAAAACATCATTTTCTTTTGTCAAAGAATTATTTTTATGCACAAGTTTTGAGTTGGCACTCAATAAAGTATTAACTTTAATTTTCTAACTCTTTGTTCTTAGCATATGATTCTTTCAAACATTCATGCATTTTAAAAATAAATGATTCAACATCATCATCATCATTATTGCATGAATCATCACAAGAATCACAACTAGAGGTTACCTCATTATCGCCAAGTGCCATAAAAGCCATTTGAGCCTCCTCATATTCTTCTTCAACCTCTCCATCCGAATTGCAATCATCCCAAGTGATTTGGAAGTTGTTGAAGTGAGGCTTCCTTGAGTCTTTTCTCCTTTTTGATGAAGCTTTAAATACTAAGCTTCTTTTTCCGTTTGCCTCCTCATCTTGTAGCTGTATTTCAACTTCAATTCAAATGAGGTTAAGAAGAATATGATCAATGAATCAATAGGCAAAGAATTTAAATTTTAGAAATTTCTATGGCAATGGATTTAGGTTCCCATTCCTTAGGTAAAGAATTCAAAATTTTTCTATTCTTTTCACCTAAAGAATATTCTTTTTTGAAACCTTCCAAATCCTTCACCATGTCTCTTATTATCATTGAACCTACAATACATCTTGTCAATGTTCTCATGAGGTTCCATTTTGAAGGATTCATATTTAGCCACAAGAAGTGACTTCTTTTGCTCTCTAATATCTTCACTTCCTTCATGGATTTCTTTCAATTTGTCCCATATCTCCTTAGCCGATATGCAACCTTTTACTTTAGAAAACTCATCTGCATCCAAAGCATTATACAAAATATTAATGGCTTTAGCATTTAAAGATAAATTTATTTTATCTTGTGCATTTAACTCAAATCTGGTTTTAGGCCTTAATCTATGAGTATTTTCATCAAAAATATTTGCCTCAATAGGACCTTCATAAATAATGTACCATAATTCAATATTAATAGATTGAACAAAAATTTTCATTCTATCCCTTGTAAAACAAAATTAATGCCATTAAACATGGGAGGTCTAGTGATAGGATGCATACTCTAAAAACAAAGTATTATTGGTTGCCATGAAGTCTTTACTCTAATGCAATTTAAGCAAAAAGTAAATGAGAACTTAAGCACAAATGAATACAAAAGATATTCAACAATTTAAGCTTAAAAGAACAAATAACAATATTGAGATTAAGAAAATCAAACCAAACTCCCTAGCTTCTCAAGCTTGGAGTTTGCAATTACAAAGAGCTTCTCACAAGGCAACTACCAAGTTCACAACTTGAAGTTCAGCCCTAAAAGTCTCTTCAAAGTAGGTGAGACAATAACCTCTTGTACACAAATGAGGATCACTCTTGCTCACACTAATTTCCTTTAGTTGAGCCAAGAGTTTTACACTCACAACCTCCCTTTGTTACAATTGTTATTTCTCCACTCTCACACTTGAAGAACTTTTACACTTCTAAACTCTTTCCACACTACCTACACTATTAGTACAACACTTGTACCCACTATTTCTCCCAAATAGCTCAAGAATTGTATGTAATCAATGTAGAAGTCTCTTCTAACTAATTCAGACCTAGGGGTATTTATAGTTGCCAAAAAACTGCTTTCAACAACTTCCCAACGGCTATTTTCATTTCTTGGAAAACTAGCCGTTGGACCTTCAGACGGCCGATGCAGCGAGTCGTCCGACACTGCGTCCGTTCTCGAGGGTATTCGTTTGGACGTCATTATTCCTGTCCGAACATGCGTCCGATCGAAGCGAAGTCTTCTGGAAAATGGTCAGACGCTGTTCTTCGTCCGAGGCTTGCTTCAAATTCTTTGTGTCGGACGATTATCATCGTCCGAAGCTCTGTCATGGTTGTTTTGTTCGGACGAACAATTGGATAATTTCAAAAAACAACCATAAAATATGAAGTACTACACAAGAGAATTTGTCCATTATTTCTCCCCCTTTGGCATTATCAAAAACACAAGAAGAATAATGCAGTTAAAATTCGTCCCGATCGGAACAAAACAACCATGACAGATGCAAAGGACGATGATCAAATGCACTTATGATCAAAACAATTTGTCGCTCATGTGTACTAAGAAGCAGCATCTGACCACAGAAGAAGCATGTTTGATGCAAATTTTTGTAAAAACAAATTCATTTAAAAGAGAATGCTCTCCTTTCTTTTGCAAGTAGTGACTTATTATAGACATAAGAAGAAGAAGACCTAGATCATATACAAATTTCATCATATAGATGAGTAATATTCAAGAGAACATAGTTCAACTTGATAAATGAAAGCACACAAAACTTTAGATGTTACCCATTACTATATGCATCTTAGCTCATATGTCTTTAGCACCCTCATAGATAATCAATCTTGAATTCCTTGGTGCTCTCCAAGCAAACCTACAAACAAGGTTTAAGCAACAACTTTTGGTACCCAAACTTTCTTGGGTCCAATTGGATTAGCAACATGCTTAATCACCCATATAGGATTTAATTCGCCTAATTTTTCATTTCTTTTAACATAACAATTTTTCTTTATATGACCGTGTTGATGACAATAATTACAAATAATGTTCTTATTGCCATAAAGAGAAGATTTAGATTTAATAAAGCACAAATCATTTTTTCTAATGGTGATATCTATTTTTGTTCAAAAACATATTTCTACTTCTTTTCTGTTCAAAATTATTTGAATCTTTTATTCAAAGTAACATCAAGATCATCTAATCTTTTCTTCAATGAAGCTTGTTCTTCCTTGATCTTGGTTTTTCCAACAAATTTTTCTTTCAAAACATCATTTTCTTTTGTCAAAGAATTATTTTTATGCACAAGTTTTGAGTTGGCACTCAATAAAGTATTAACTTTAATTTTTAACTCTTTGTTCTTAGCATATGATTCTTTCAAACATTCATGCATTTTAAAAATAAATGATTCAACATCATCATCATCATTATTGCATGAATCATCACAAGAATCACAACTAGAGGTTACCTCATTAGAAATCGCCAAGTGCCATAAAAGCCATTTGAGCCTCCTCATATTCTTCTTCAACCTCTCCATCCGAATTGCAATCATCCCAAGTGATTTGGAAGTTGTTGAAGTGAGGCTTCCTTGAGTCTTTTCTCCTTTTTGATGAAGCTTTAAATACTAAGCTTCTTTTTCCGTTTGCCTCCTCATCTTGTAGCTTGTATTTCAACTTCAATTCAAATGAGGTTAGAGAATTGATCAATGAATCAATAGGCAAAGAATTTAAATTTTTAGACTCTTCTATGGCAATGGATTTAGGTTCCCATTCCTTAGGTAAAGAATTCAAAATTTTTCTATTCTTTTCACCTAAAGAATATTCTTTACCCAAACCTTCCAAATCCTTCACCATATCATTGAACCTACAATACATCTTGTCAATGTTCTCATGAGGTTCCATTTTGAAGGATTCATATTTAGCCACAAGAAGTGACTTCTTTTGCTCTCTAATATCTTCACTTCCTTCATGGATTTCTTTGGCAATTTGTCCCATATCTCCTTAGCCGATATGCAACCTTTTACTTTAGAAAACTCATCTGCATCCAAAGCATTATACAAAATATTAATGGCTTTAGCATTTAAAGATAAATTTATTTTATCTTGTGCATTTAACTCAAATCTGGTTTTAGGCCTTAATCTATGAGTATTTTCATCAAAAATATTTGCCTCAATAGGACCTTCATATCTAGATAATGTACCATAATTCAGACAGATTAATAGATTGAACAAAAATTTTCTTCTATCCAGTGTAATCTGTTAATAACAAATTAAACTTGGGAGGTTTAGTGAAGGAATATTGAGGCAAAAATAAAGTATCTTATTGGTTGATTAAGATCTTTACTCTAATGCAATTAGATTAAGAGACAGATGTGAGAGCAAAGAGACCAATGCTAGACCTCCAATTGTCTGGTCTTAGTGTACAACTAGATGTGTATAAGAGACAGAGCTTAAATTGTTGAATATCTTGAGCTTAATAGAAATTCAAACTTTACGCACCAAATGAATAACTTAAGCACAAATGAATACAAAAGATATTCAACAATTTAAGCTTAAAAGAACAAATAACAATATTGAGATTAAGAAAATCAAACCAAACTCCCTAGCTTCTCAAGCTTGGAGTTTGCAATTACAAAGAGCTTCTCACAAGGCAACTACCAAGTTCACAACTTGAAGTTCAGCCCTAAAAGTCTCTTCAAAGTAGGTGAGACAATAACCTCTTGTACACAAATGAGGATCACTCTTGCTCACACTAATTTCCTTTAGTTGAGCCAAGAGTTTTACACTCACAACCTCCCTTTGTTACAATTGTTATTTCTCCACTCTCACACTTGAAGAACTTTTACACTTCTAAACTCTTTCCACACTACCTACACTATTACAACACTTGTACCCACTATTTCTCCCAAATAGCTCAAGAATTGTATGTAATCAATGTAGAAGTCTCTTCTAACTAATTCAGACCTAGGGGTATTTAGTAGTTGCCAAAAAACTGCTTTCAACAACTTCCTTGTTGACCTGTTCATTTCTTGGAAAACTAGCCGTTGGACCTTCAGACGGCCGATGCGGCGAGTGCGTCCGACTGCGTCCGTTCTCGAGGGTATTCGTTTGGACGTCCGAGGATGCGTCGAACATGCGTCCGATCGAGCGAAGTCTTCGGAAAATGGTCGACTGTTCTTCGTCCGAGGCTTGCTTCAAATTCTTTGTGTCGGACGATTATCATCGTCACAAAGAATTTATCCAAGTTCGAACTATGTTCTCGGACCTGTCTCTTATACACATCTAGATGTGTATAAGAGACAGCTACTTCATTGATTCTTCATTTCTTGAGCTATTTGGGAGAAATAGTGGGTACAAGTGTTGGACGCATGCTCTTAGTGTGTTACTTCATCTGTCTCTTTCCCTTGAATTCGGATGCAAAGAATTTATGATCAAATGCACTTATGATCAAAACAATTTTTCGCTCATTCCTTACTAAAAGCATCATCAAAACAATGAAGCATGTGTGATGCAAATTTTAGGATACAACACATAAAAATCTGTCTCTTATACACATCTAGTAGTGACTTATTATAGACAAAAATTGGGGAAACAAATATCCTAGCATTCTAAACAAATTTGAGCATATAGATGAGTAATATTCAAGAGAACATAGTTCAACTTGATAAATGAAAGCACACAAAACTTTAGATGTTACCCATTACTATATGATCTTAGCTCATATGTCTTGAGCACCCCTCATAGATAATCAATCTTGAATTCCTTGGTGCTCTCCAAGCAAACCTACAAACAAGGTTTAAGCAACAACTTTTGGTACCCAAACTTTCTTGGGTCCAATTGGATTAGCAACATGCTTAATCACCCATATAGGATTTAATCCTAATTTTTCATTTCTTTTAACATAACAATTTTTCTTTATATGACCGTGTTGATGACAATAATTACAAATAATGTTCTTATTGCCATAAAGAGAAGATTTAGATTTAATAAAGCACAAATCATTTTTTCTAAAAAAGGTGATAAAATTTTTGTTCAAAAACATATTTCTAGTTCTTTTCTTTTCAAAAATATTTTCTTTCTTTGTTTTCAAAGTAACATCAAGATCATCTAATCTTTTCTTCAATGAAGCTTGTTCTTCCTTGATCTTGGTTTTTCCAACAAATTTTTCTTTCAAAACATCATTTTCTTTTGTCAAAGAATTATTTTTATGCACAAGTTTTGAGTTGGCACTCAATAAAGTATTAACTTTAATTTTTAACTCTTTGTTCTTAGCATATGATTCTTTCAAACATTCATGCATTTTAAAAATAAATGATTCAACATCATCATCATCATTATTGCATGAATCATCACAAGAATCACAACTAGAGGTTACCTCATTATCGCCAAGTGCCATAAAAGCCATTTGAGCCTCCTCATATTCTTCTTCAACCTCTCCATCCGAATTGCAATCATCCCAAGTGATTTGGAAGTTGTTGAAGTGAGGCTTCCTTGAGTCTTTTCTCCTTTTTGAACTGAAGCTTTAAATACTAAGCTTCTTTTTCCGTTTGCCTCCTCATCTTGTAGCTTGTATTTCAACTTCAATTCAAATGAGGTTAGAGAATTGATCAATGAATCAATAGGCAAAGAATTTAAATTTTAGAAGCTTCTATGGCAATGGATTTAGGTTCCCATTCCTTAGGTAAAGAATTCAAAATTTTTCTATTCTTTTCACCTAAAGAATATTCTTTACCCAAACCTTCCAAATCCTTCACCATATCATTGAACCTACAATACATCTTGTCAATGTTCTCATGAGGTTCCATTTTGAAGGATTCATATTTAGCCACAAGAAGTGACTTCTTTTGCTCTCTAATATCTTCACTTCCTTCATGGATTTCTTTCAATTTGTCCCATATCTCCTTAGCCGATATGCAACCTTTTACTTTAGAAAACTCATCTGCATCCAAAGCATTATACAAAATATTAATGGCTTTAGCATTTAAAGATAAATTTATTTTATCTTGTGCATTTAACGTCTCAAATCTGGTTTTAGGCCTTAATCTATGAGTATTTTCATCAAAAATATTTGCCTCAATAGGACCTTCTTAAATAATGTACCATAATTCAATATTAATAGATTGAACAAAAATTTTCATTCTATCCCTCCAATGCAACAAAATAAATGCCATTAAACATGGGAGGTCTAGTGATAGAATGCCCCTCTAAAAACAAAGTATTATTGGTTGCCATGATCTTTACTCTAATGCAAGGTAAGCAAAAATAAAGAGACCAATGCTCTGATACCAATTGTTGGCTCCAAAAGCAACCTAAGAGGGGGGGTGAATTTAGGTTGAGAAGCTAGGGAGTTTGGTTTGATTTTCTTAATAGAAATATTGTTATTTGTACAAGCTGTAAGCTTACACATAGTAAACCATAGGTTGAATGAATACAAAAGATATTCAACAATTTGTTGAAAAAGAACAAGATGATTATATTGAGATTAAGAAGATCAAAATGTCTCCCTAGCTTCTCAAGCTTGGAGTTTGCAATTACAAAGACGCTTCTCACAAGGCAACTACCAAGTTCACAACTTGAAGTTCAGCCCTAAAAGTCTCTTCAAAGTAGGTGAGACAATAACCTCTTGTACACAAATGAGGATCACTCTTGCTCACACTAATTTCCTTTAGTTGAGCCAAGAGTTTTACACTCACAACCTCCCTTTGTTACAATTGTTATTTCTCCACTCTCACACTTGAAGAACTTTTACACTTCTAAACTCTTTCCACACTACCTACACTATTACAACACTTGTACCCACTATTTCTCCCAAATAGCTCAAGAATTGTATGTAATCAATGTAGAAGTCTCTTCTAACTAATTCAGACCTAGGGGTATTTATAGTTGCCAAAAAACTGCTTTCAACAACTTCCCAACGGCTATTTTCAGAGAACGGACGCAGTGGAAAGAAGAATTCGGATGCAAAGAGCTTATGATTAAATGCACTTATGTTCAAAACAATTTTTCGCTCATTCCTTACTATGAAGGGTCATCAAGACATATGAGCTTCAAGCATGTGTGATGGAGAAATAGTAATGTGTAATTTCATTTAAAGTTGAATGCTCTCCTTTCTTTTGCAAGTAGTGACTGTCTCTTATACAAAGTATTGGGGAAACAAATAGAGATAGCATTCTAAACAAATTTGAGCATATAGATGAGTAATATATTCAAGAGAACATAGTTCAACTTGATAAATGAAAGCACACAAAACTTTAGATGTTACCCATTACTATATGATCTTAGCTCATATGTCTTGAGCACCCCTCATAGATAATCAATCTTGAATTCCTTGGTGCTCTCCAAGCAAACCTACAAACAAGGTTTAAGCAACAACTTTTGGTACCCAAACTTTCTTGGGTCCAATTGGATTAGCAACATGCTTAATCACCCATATAGGATTTAATCCTAATTTTTCATTTCTTTTAACATAACAATTTTTCTTTATATGACCGTGTTGATGACAATAATTACAAATAATGTTCTTATTGCCATAAAGAGAAGATTTAGATTTAATAAAGCACAAATCATTTTTTCTAAAGGTGATAAAATTTTTGTTCAAAAACATATTTCTAGTTCTTTTCTTTTCAAAAATATTTTCTTTCTTTGTTTTCAAAGTAACATCAAGATCATCTAATCTTTTCTTCAATGAAGCTTGTTCTTCCTTGCTTATCTTGGTTTTTCCAACAAATTTTTCTTTCAAAACATCATTTTCTTTTGTCAAAGAATTATTTTTATGCACAAGTTTTGAGTTGGCACTCAATAAAGTATTAACTTTAATTTTTAACTCTTTGTTCTTAGCATATGATTCTTTCAAACATTCATGCATTTTAAAAATAAATGATTCAACATCATCATCATCATTATTGCATGAATCATCAGAATCAAATCACAACTAGAGGTTACCTTATTATCGC
The DNA here is from genome assembly GCA_025175665.1 of Cinchona pubescens. Classification (NCBI taxonomy): domain Eukaryota; kingdom Viridiplantae; phylum Streptophyta; class Magnoliopsida; order Gentianales; family Rubiaceae; genus Cinchona; species Cinchona pubescens. Next base: position 6,616,019 of record JANKKI010000075.1, on the reverse strand, counting down.
CAAGTGCCATAAAAGCCATTGTGAGCCTCAAATGCTATTCTTCTTGGCCTCTCCATGTGAATCTTAGACATCCCAAGTGATTTGGAAGTTGTTGAAGTGAGGCTTCCTTGAGTCTTTTCTCCTTTTGATGAAGCTTTAAATACTAAGCTTCTTTTTCCGTTTGCCTCCTCATCTTGTAGCTTGTATTTCAACTTCAATTCAAATGAGGTTAGAGAATTGATCAATGAATCAATAGGCAAAGAATTTAAATTTTTAGACTTTCTTCTATGGCAATGGATTTAGGTTCCCATTCCTTAGGTAAAGAATTCAAAATTTTTCTATTCTTTTCACCTAAAGAATATTCTTTACCCAAACCTTCCAAATCCTTCACCATATCATTGAACCTACAATACATCTTGTCAATGTTCTCATGAGGTTCCATTTTGAAGGATTCATATTTAGCCACAAGAAGTGACTTCTTTTGCTCTCTAATATCTTCACTTCCTTCATGGATTTCTTTCAATTTGTCCCATATCTCCTTAGCCGATATGCAACCTTTTACTTTAGAAAACTCATCTGCATCCAAAGCATTATACAAAATATTAATGGCTTTAGCATTTAAAGATAAATTTATTTTATCTTGTGCATTTAACTCAAATCTGGTTTTAGGCCTTAATCTATGAGTATTTTCATCAAAAATATTTGCCTCAATAGGACCTTCATAAATAATGTACCATAATTCAATATTAATAGATTGAACAAAAATTTTCATTCTATCCCTGGTCCCCAAAAAACAAAATTAATGCCATTAAACATGGGAGGTCTAGTGATAGAATGCCCCTCTAAAAACAAAGTATTATTGGTTGCCATGATCTTTACTCTAATGCAATTTAAGCAAAAATAAAGAGACCAATGCTCTGATACCAATTGTTGGCTCCAAAAGCAACCTAAGAGGGGGGGTGAATTGAGCTTGAAATACAAAAGAGACTTTTAGGTGCTTTGATAGAAATTCAAACTTTATGCACCAAATGAAAACTTAAGCACAAATGAATACAAAAGATATTCAACAATTTAAGCTTAAAAGAACAAATAACAATATTGAGATTAAGAAAATCAAACCAAACTCCCTAGCTTCTCAAGCTTGGAGTTTGCAATTACAAAGAGCTTCTCACAAGGCAACTACCAAGTTCACAACTTGAAGTTCAGCCCTAAAAGTCTCTTCAACACATCTAGATGTGTATAAGAGACAGCTTGTACACAAATGAGGATCACTCTTGCTCACACTAATGTCCTTTAGTTTTTGAGCCAAGAGTTGTTACACTCAGATTTGTGAGAATTGTTATTTCTCCACTCTCACACTTGAAGAACTTTTACTCTTCTAAACTCTTTCCACACTACCTACACTATTACAACACTTGTACCCACTATTTCTCCCAAATAGCTCAAGAATTGTATGTAATCAATGTAGAAGTCTCTTCTAACTAATTCAGACCTAGGGGTATTTATAGTTGCCAAAAAACTGCTTTCAACAACTTCCCAACGGCTATTTTCTGTTTACTGGAAAACTAGCCGTTGGACCTTTCGGACGGCCGATGCAGCAGTCGTCCGACACTGCGTCCGTTCTCGAGGGTATTCGTTTGGGCGTCCGAGGATGCGTCGAACATGCGTCCGATCGAAGCGAAGTCTTCTGGAAAATGGTCAGACGCTGTTCTTCGTCCGAGGCTTGCTTCAAATTCTTTGTGTCGGACGATTATCATCGTCCGAAGCTCTGTCATGGTTGTTTTGTTCGGACGAACAATTGGAGTAATTTCAAAAAACAACCATAAAATATGAAGTACTACACAAGAGAATTTGTCCATTATTTCTCCCCCTTTGGCATGTGTATAAGAGTTAGAAGAACAATGCAGTTAAAGCAGGGGGAATTTTAAGAACAGCTTGAATTCTTGAGGCAAAGAATTTATGATCAAATGCACTTATGATCAAAACAATTTTTCGCTCATTCCTTACTAAAAAGCATCATCAAAAGAATGGCAGAATGTGTGATACCTCATTTTTGTAAAAACAAATGCCATTAAAAGCCAATGCTCTCCTCCTTTTGCAAGTGATGACTTATTATAGACAAAAATTGGGGAAACAAATATCCTAGCATTCTAAACAAATTTGAGCATATAGATGAGTAATATTCAAGAGAACATAGTTCAACTTGATAAATGAAAGCACACAAAACTTTAGATGTTACCCATTACTATATGATCTTAGCTCATATGTCTTGAGCACCCCTCATAGATAATCAATCTTGAATTCCTTGTTTGCGTGCTCTCCAAGCAAACCTACAAACAAGGTTTAAGCAACAACTTTTGGTACCCAAACTTTCTTGGGTCCAATTGGATTAGCAACATGCTTAATCACCCATATAGGATTTAATCCTAATTTTTCATTTCTTTTAACATAACAATTTTTCTTTATATGACCGTGTTGATGACAATAATTACAAATAATGTTCTTATTGCCATAAAGAGAAGATTTAGATTTAATAAAGCACAAATCATTTTTTCTAAAGGTGATAAAATTTTTGTTCAAAAACATATTTCTAGTTCTTTTCTTTTCAAAAATATTTTCTTTCTTTGTTTTCAAAGTAACATCAAGATCATAAAATCTTTTCTTTGACAAAAGAAAATTGATGTTCCTTGATCTTGGTTTTTCAACAAATTTTTCTTTCAAAACATCATTTTCTTTTGTCAAAGAATTATTTTTATGCACAAGTTTTGAGTTGGCACTCAATAAAGTATTAACTTTAATTTTTAACTCTTTGTTCTTTAGCATATGATTCTTTCAAACATTCATGCATTTTAAAAATAAATGATTCAACATCATCATCATCATTATTGCATGAATCATCACAAGAATCACAACTAGAGGTTACCTCATTATCGCCAAGTGCCATAAAAGCCATTTGAGCCTCCTCATATTCTTCTTCAACCTCTCCATCCGAATTGCAATCATCCCAAGTGATTTGGAAGTTGTTGAAGTGAGGCTTCCTTGAGTGTTTTCTCCAGACTACATCTTGTCAATGTTCTCATGAGGTTCCATTTTGAAGGATTCATATTTAGCCACAAGAAGTGACTTCTTTTGCTCTCTAATATCTTCACTTCCTTCATGGATTTCTTTCAATTTGTCCCATATCTCCTTAGCCGATATGCAACCTTTTACTTTAGAAAACTCATCTGCATCCAAAGCATTATACAAAATATTAATGGCTTTAGCATTTAAAGATAAATTTATTTTATCTTGTGCATTTAACTCAAATCTGGTTTTAGGCCTTAATCTATGAGTATTTTCATCAAAAATATTTGCCTCAATAGGACCTTCATAAATAATGTACCATAATTCAATATTAATAGATTGAACAAAAATTTTCATTCTATCCCTCCAAAAAACAAAATTAATGCCAACAAACATGGGAGGTCTAGTGATAGAATGCCCCTCTAAAAACAAAGTATTATTGGTTGCCATGATCTTTACTCTAATGCAATTTAAGCAAAAATAAAGAGACCAATGCTCTGATACCAATTGTTGGCTCCAAAAGCAACCTAAGAGGGGGGGTGAATTAGGTTGTCTCTAAAAAAAAATTCTTTTTATGTGCTTAATAGAAATTCAAACTTTACGCACCAAATGAAAACTTAAGCACAAATCTACAAAAGATATTCAACAATTTAAGCTTAAAAGAACAAATAACAATATTGAGATTAAGAAAATCAAACCAAACTCCCTAGCTTCTCAAGCTTGGAGTTTGCAATTACAAAGAGCTTCTCACAAGGCAACTACCAAGTTCACAACTTGAAGTTCAGCCCTAAAAGTCTCTTCAAAGTAGGTGAGACAATAACCTCTTGTACACAAATGAGGATCACTCTTGCTCACACTAATTTCCTTTAGTTGAATTCAAGAGTTTTACACTCACAACTTTGGGGGAATTACAATTGTTATTTCTCCACTGTCACACTTGAAGAACTTTTACACTTCTAAACTCTTTCCACACTACCTACACTATTACAACACTTGTACCCATCTATTTCTCCCAAATAGCTCAAGAATTGTATGTAATCAATGTAGAAGTCTCTTCTAACTAATTCAGACCTAGGGGTATTTATAGTTGCCAAAAAACTGCTTTCAACAACTTCCCAACGGCTATTTTCTGTTTACTGGAAAACTAGCCGTTACCCTCAGAGAACGGACGATCGGCGAGAGTCGTCCGACACGCGTCCGTTCTCGAGGGTATTCGTTTGGGCGTCGAGGATGCGTCCGAACATGCGTCCGATCAAGCGAAGTCTTCGGAAAATGGTCGACTGTTCTTCGTCCGAGGCTTGCTTCAAATTCTTTGTGTCGGACGATTATCATCGTCCAAGCTCTGTCATGGTTGTTTTGTTCGGACGAACAATTGGATAATTTCAAAAAACAACCATAAAATATGAAGTACTACACAAGAGAATTTGTCCATTATTTCTCCCCCTTTGGCATTATCAAAAACACAAGAAGAATAATGCAGTTAAAATTCCCCCAAAGTTTATTTTCCCCCCTTGAATTCGGATGCAAAGAATTTATGATCAAATGCACTTATGATCAAAACAATTTTTCGCTCATTCCTTACTAAAAAGCATCATCAAAACAATGAAGCATGTGTGATGCAAATTTTTGTAAAAACAAATTCATTTAAAAGAGAATGCTCCCCCTTTCTTTTGCAAGTAGTGACTTATTATAGACAAAAATTGGGGAAACAAATATCCTAGCATTCTAAACAAATTTGAGCATATAGATGAGTAATATTCAAGAGAACATAGTTCAACTTGATAAATGAAAGCACACAAACACTTTAGATGTGTACTCATTACTATATGATCTTAGCTTGCTATGTCTTGATAATGCTCATAGATAATCAATCTTGAATTCCTTGGTGCTCTCCAAGCAAACCTACAAACAAGGTTTAAGCAACAACTTTTGGTACCCAAACTTTCTTGGGTCCAATTGGATTAGCAACATGCTTAATCACCCATATAGGATTTAATCCTAATTTTTCATTTCTATTTAACATAACAATTTTTCTTTATATGACCGTGTTGATGACAATAATTACAAATAATGTTCTTATTGCCATAAAGAGAAGATTTAGATTTAATAAAGCACAAATCATTTTTTCTAAAGGTGATAAAATTTTTGTTCAAAAACATATTTCTAGTTCTTTTCTTTTCAAAAATATTTTCTTTCTTTGTTTTCAAAGTAACATCAAGATCATCTAATCTTTTCTTCAATGAAGCTTGTTCTTCCTTGATCTTGGTTTTTCCAACAAATTTTTCTTTCAAAACATCATTTTCTTTTGTCAAAGAATTATTTTTATGCACAAGTTTTGAGTTGGCACTCAATAAAGTATTAACTTTAATTTTTAACTCTTTGTTCTTAGCATATGATTCTTTCAAACATTCATGCATTTTAAAAATAAATGATTCAACATCATCATCATCATTATTGCATGAATCATCACAAGAATCACAACTAGAGGTTACCTCATTATCGCCAAGTGCCATAAATCGAAGCCATTTGAGCCTCCTCATATTCTTCTTCAACCTCTCCATCCGAATTGCAATCATCCCAAGTGATTTGGAAGTTGTTGAAGTGAGGCTTCCTTGAGTCTTTTCTCCTTTTTGATGAAGCTTTAAATACTAAGCTTCTTTCACGCTTGCCTCCTTGATCATGTAGCTTGTATTTCAACTTCAATTCAAATGAGGTTAGAGAATTGATCAATGAATCAATAGGCAAAGAATTTAAATTTTTAGACTCTTCTATGGCAATGGATTTAGGTTCCCATTCCTTAGGTAAAGAATTCAAAATTTTTCTATTCTTTTCACCTAAAGAATATTCTTTACCCAAACCTTCCAAATCCTTCACCATATCATTGAACCTACAATACATCTTGTCAATGTTCTCATGAGGTTCCATTTTGAAGGATTCATATTTAGCCACAAGAAGTGACTTCTTTTGCTCTCTAATATCTTCACTTCCTTCATGGATTTCTTTCAATTTGTCCCATATCTCCTTAGCCGATATGCAACCTTTTACTTTAGAAAACTCATCTGCATCCAAAGCATTATACAAAATATTAATGGCTTTAGCATTTAAAGATAAATTTATTTTATCTTGTGCATTTAACTCAAATCTGGTTTTAGGCCTTAATCTATGAGTATTTTCATCAAAAATATTTGCCTCAATAGGACCTTCATAAATGTAATGTACCATAATTCAATATTAATAGATTGAACAAAAATTTTCATTCTATCCCTCCAAAAAACAAAATTAATGCCATTAAACATGGGAGGTCTAGTGATAGAATGCCCCTCTAAAAACAAAGTATTATTGGTTGCCATGATCTTTACTCTAATGCAATTTAAGCAAAAATAAAGAGACCAATGCTCTGATACCAATTGTTGGCTCCAAAAGCAACCTAAGAGGGGGGGTGAATTAGGTTGTCTCTAAAAAAACAATCCTTTCCAAAGCTTAATAGAAATTCAAACTTTACGCACCAAATGAAAACTTAAGCACAAATGAATACAAAAGATATTCAACAATTTAAGCTTAAAAGAACAAATAACAATATTGAGATTAAGAAAATCAAACCAAACTCCCTAGCTTCTCAAGCTTGGAGTTTGCAATTACAAAGAGCTTCTCACAAGGCAACTACCAAGTTCACAACTTGAAGTTCAGCCCTAAAAGTCTCTTCAAAGTAGGTGAGACAATAACCTCTTGTACACAAATGAGGATCACTCTTGCTCACACTAATTTCCTTTAGTTGAGCCAAGAGTTTTACACTCACAACCTCCCTTTGTTACAATTGTTATTTCTCCACTCTCACACTTGAAGAACTTTTACACTTCTAAACTCTTTCCACACTACCTACACTATTACAACACTTGTACCCACTATTTCTCCCAAATAGCTCAAGAATTGTATGTAATCAATGTAGAAGTCTCTTCTAACTAATTCAGACCTAGGGGTATTTATAGTTGCCAAAAAACTGCTTTCAACAACTTCCCAACGGCTATTTTCTTATGTTTACTGGAAAACTAGCCGTTGGACCTTTCGGACGGCCGATGCAGCAGGAGTGCGTCCGACACTGCGTCCGTTCTCTGAGGGTATTCGTTTGGACGTCCGAGGATGCGTCCGAACATGCGTCCGATCGAAGCGAAGTCTTCTGGAAAATGGTCAGACGCTGTTCTTCGTCCGAGGCTTGCTTCAAATTCTTTGTGTCGGACGATTATCATCGTCCGAAGCTCTGTCATGGTTGTTTTGTTCGGACGAACAATTGGATAATTTCAAAAAACAACCATAAAATATGAAGTACTACACAAGAGAATTTGTCCATTATTTCTCCCCCTTTGGCATTATCAAAAACACAAGAAGAATAATGCAGTTAAAATTCCCCCAAAGTTTATTTTCCCCCTTGAATTCGATGCAAAGAATTTATGATCAAATGCACTTATGATCAAAACAATTTTTCGCTCATTCCTTACTAAAAAGCATCATCAAAACAATGAAGCATGTGTGATGCAAATTTTTGTAAAGATTCAGAACAAATTCATTTAAAAGAGAATGCTCCCCCTTTCTTTTGCAAGTAGTGACTTATTATAGACAAAAATTGGGGAAACAAATATCCTAGCATTCTAAACAAATTTGAGCATATAGATGAGTAATATTCAAGAGAACATAGTTCAACTTGATAAATGAAAGCACACAAAACTTTAGATGTTACCCATTACTATATGATCTTAGCTCATATGTCTTGAGCACCCCTCATAGATAATCAATCTTGAATTCCTTGGTGCTCTCCAAGCAAACCTACAAACAAGGTTTAAGCAACAACTTTTGGTACCCAAACTTTCTTGGGTCCAATTGGATTAGCAACATGCTTAATCACCCATATAGGATTTAATCCTAATTTTTCATTTCTTTTAACATAACAATTTTTCTTTATATGACCGTGTTGATGACAATAATTACAAATAATGTTCTTATTGCCATAAAGAGAAGATTTAGATTTAATAAAGCACAAATCATTTATTCTAAAGGTGATAAAACATTATTTGTAATTAAAGTAACATCAAATCATCTAATCTTTTCTTGAATGAAGCTTGTTCTTCCTTGATCTTGGTTTTTCCAACAAATTTTTCTTTCAAAACATCATTTTCTTTTGTCAAAGAATTATTTTTATGCACAAGTTTTGAGTTGGCACTCAATAAAGTATTAACTTTAATTTTTAACTCTTTGTTCTTAGCATATGATTCTTTCAAACATTCATGCATTTTAAAAATAAATGATTCAACATCATCATCATCATTATTGCATGAATCATCACAAGAATCACAACTAGAGGTTACCTCATTATCGCCAAGTGCCATAAAAGCCATTTGAGCCTCCTCATATTCTTCTTCAACCTCTCCATCCGAATTGCAATCATCCCAAGTGATTTGGAAGTTGTTGAAGTGAGGCTTCCTTGAGTCTTTTCTCCTTTTTGATGAAGCTTTTAAATACTAAGCTTCTTTTTCCGTTTGCCTCCTCATCTTGTAGCTTGTATTTCAACTTCAATTCAAATGAGGTTAGAGAATTGATCAATGAATCAATAGGCAAAGAATTTAAATTTTTAGACTCTTCTATGGCAATGGATTTAGGTTCCCATTCCTTAGGTAAAGAATTCAAAATTTTTCTATTCTTTTCACCTAAAGAATATTCTTTACCCAAACCTTCCAAATCCTTCACCATATCATTGAACCTACAATACATCTTGTCAATGTTCTCATGAGGTTCCATTTTGAAGGATTCATATTTAGCCACAAGAAGTGACTTCTTTTGCTCTCTAATATCTTCACTTCCTTCATGGATTTCTTTCAATTTGTCCCATATCTCCTTAGCCGATATGCAACCTTTTACTTTAGAAAACTCATCTGCATCCAAAGCATTATACAAAATATTAATGGCTTTAGCATTTAAAGATAAATTTATTTTATCTTGTGCATTTAACTCAAAATATGATCTGGTTTTAGGCCTTAATCTATGAGTATTTTCATCAAAAATATTTGCCTCAATAGGACCTTCATAAATAATGTACCATAATTCAATATTAATAGATTGAAGGAAAAATTTTCATTCTATCCCTCCAAAAAACAAAATTAATGCCATTAAACATGGGAGGTCTAGTGATAGAATGCCCCTCTAAAAACAAAGTATTATTGGTTGCCATGATCTTTACTCTAATGCAATTTAAGCAAAAATAAAGAGACCAATGCTCTGATACCAATTGTTGGCTCCAAAAGCAACCTAAGAGGGGGGGTGAATTAGGTTGTCTCTAAAAAAACAATCCTTTTTATGTGCTTAATAGAAATTCAAACTTTACGCACCAAATGAAAACTTAAGCACAAATGAATACAAAAGATATTCAACAATTTAAGCTTAAAAGAACAAATAACAATATTGAGATTAAGAAAATCAAACCAAACTCCCTAGCTTCTCAAGCTTGGAGTTTGCAATTACAAAGAGCTTCAAACTCACAAGGCAACTACCAAGTTCACAACTTGAAGTTCAGCCCTAAAAGTCTCTTCAAAGTAGGTGAGACAATAACCTCTTGTACACAAATGAGGATCACTCTTGCTCACACTAATTTCCTTTAGTTGAGCCAAGAGTTTTACACTCACAACCTCCCTTTGTTACAATTGTTATTTCTCCACTCTCACACTTGAAGAACTTTTACACTTCTAAACTCTTTCCACACTACCTACACTATTACAACACTTGTACCCACTATTTCTCCCAAATAGCTCAAGAATTGTATGTAATCAATGTAGAAGTCTCTTCTAACTAATTCAGACCTAGGGGTATTTATAGTTGCCAAAAAACTGCTTTCAACAAAGAATCCCAACGGCTATTTTCTGTTTACTGGAAAAAGAGTGTTGGACCTTTCTCACGGCCGATGCAGAGACGTCCGTCCGAACTGCCTCTGTTCTTATACACATCTCAATGTGTACGCACGACAGATGTCGGCCGAAAACTCAACGGCTCAAGATCTTCGGATTCGGACGCATGTTCGGACGCATCCTCGGACGTCCAAACAAAGACCTGACAGAGTGTCGGACGATTATCATCGTCCGAAGCTCTGTCATGGTTGTTTTGTTCGGACGAACAATTGGATAATTTCAAAAAACAACCATAAAATATGAAGTACTACACAAGAGAATTTGTCCATTATTTCTCCCCCTTTGGCATTATCAAAAACACAAGAAGAATAATGCAGTTAAAATTCCCCCAAAGTTTATTTTCCCCCTTGAATTCGGATGCAAAGAATTTATGATCAAATGCACTTATGATCAAAACAATTTTTCGCTCATTCCTTACTAAAAAGCATCATCAAAACAATGAAGCATGTGTGATGCAAATTTTTGTAAAAACAAATTCATTTAAAAGAGAATGCTCTCCCTTTCTTTTGCAAGTAGTGACTTATTATAGACAAAAAATTGGGGAAACAAATATCCTAGCATTCTAAACAAATTTGAGCATATAGATGAGTAATATTCATAGAGAACATAGTTCAACTTGATAAATGAAAGCACACAAAACTTTAGATGTTACCCATTACTATATGATCTTAGCTCATATGTCTTGGGTAAGACATCTAAGGATAGATAATCAATCTTGAATTCCTTGGTGCTCTCCAAGCAAACCTACAAACAAGGTTTAAGCAACAACTTTTGGTACCCAAACTTTCTTGGGTCCAATTGGATTAGCAACATGCTTAATCACCCATATAGGATTTAATCCTAATTTTTCATTTCTTTTAACATAACAATTTTTCTTTATATGACCGTGTTGATGACAATAATTACAAATAATGTTCTTATTGCCATAAAGAGAAGATTTAGATTTAATAAAGCACAAATCATTTTTTCTAAAGGTGATAAAATTTTTGTTCAAAAACATATTTCTAGTTCTTTTCTTTTCAAAAATATTTTCTTTCTTTGTTTTCAAAGTAACATCAAGATCATCTAATCTTTTCTTCAATGAAGCTTGTTCTTCCTTGATCTTGGTTTTTCCAACAAATTTTTCTTTCAAAACATCATTTTCTTTTGTCAAAGAATTATTTTTATGCACAAGTTTTGAGTTGGCACTCAATAAAGTATTAACTTTAATTTTTAACTCTTTGTTCTTAGCATATGATTCTTTCAAACATTCATGCATTTTAAAAATAAATGATTCAACATCATCATCATCATTATTGCATGAATCATCACAAGAATCACAACTAGAGGTTACCTCATTATCGCCAAGTGCCATAAAAGCCATTTGAGCCTCCTCATATTCTTCATCATCAACCTCTCCATAAAGATTGCAATATCCCAAGTGATTATTGAGTAAGCTAACTGTGAGGCTTCCTTGAGTTATGCTTTATTAATGGCAATGGATTTAGGTTCCCATTCCTTAGGTAAAGAATTCAAAATTTTTCTATTCTTTTCACCTAAAGAATATTCTTTACCCAAACCTTCCAAATCCTTCACCATATCATTGAACCTACAATACATCTTGTCAATGTTCTCATGAGGTTCCATTTTGAAGGATTCATATTTAGCCACAAGAAGTGACTTCTTTTGCTCTCTAATATCTTCACTTCCTTCATGGATTTCTTTCAATTTGTCCCATATCTCCTTAGCCGATATGCAACCTTTTACTTTAGAAAACTCATCTGCATCCAAAGCATTATACAAAATATTAATGGCTTTAGCATTTAAAGATAAATTTATTTTATCTTGTGCATTTAACTCAAATCTGGTTTTAGGCCTTAATCTATGAGTATTTTCATCAAAAATATTTGCCTCAATAGGACCTTCATAAATAATGTACCATAATTCAATATTAATAGATTGAACAAAAATTTTCATTCTATCCCTCCAAAAACAAAATTAATGCCATTAAACATGGGAGGTCTAGTGATAGAATGCCCCTCTAAAAACAAAGTATTATTGGTTGCCATGATCTTTACTCTAATGCAATTTAAGCAAAAATAAAGAGACCAATGCTCTGATACCAATTGTTGGCTCCAAAAGCAACCTAAGAGGGGGGGTGAATTAGGTTGTCTCTAAAAAAACAATCCTTTTTATGTGCTTAATAGAAATTCAAACTTTACGCACCAAATGAAAACTTAAGCACAAATGAATACAAAAGATATTCAACAATTTAAGCTTAAAAGAACAAATAACAATATTGAGATTAAGAAAATCAAACCAAACTCCCTAGCTTCTCAAGCTTGGAGTTTGCAATTACAAAGAGCTTCTCACAAGGCAACTACCAAGTTCACAACTTGAAGTTCAGCCCTAAAAGTCTCTTCAAAGTAGGTGAGACAATAACCTCTTGTACACAAATGAGGATCACTCTTGCTCACACTAATTTCCTTTAGTTGAGCCAAATTGACCGTAAGAGTTTTACACTCACAACCTCCCTTTGTTACAATTGTTATTTCTCCACTCTCACACTTGAAGAACTTTTACACTTCTAAACTCTTTCCACACTACCTACACTATTACAACACTTGTACCCACTATTTCTCCCAAATAGCTCAAGAATTGTATGTAATCAATGTAGAAGTCTCTTCTAACTAATTCAGACCTAGGGGTATTTATAGTTGCCAAAAAACTGCTTTCAACAACTTCCCAACGGCTATTTTCTGTTTACTGGAAAACTAGCCGTTGGACCTTTCGGACGGCCGATGCAGCGTCCGACTGCGTCCGTTCTCTCGAGGGTATTCGTTTGACGTCCGAGGATGCGTCCGAACATGCGTCCGATCGGCGAAGTCTTCTGGAAAATGGTCAGACGCTGTTCTTCGTCCGAGGCTTGCTTCAAATTCTTTGTGTCGGACGATTATCATCGTCCGAAGCTCTGTCATGGTTGTTTTGTTCGGACGAACAATTGGATAATTTCAAAGTATTGAAACAACCATAAAATATGAAGTACTACACAAGAGAATTTGTCCATTATTTCTCCCCCTTTGGCATTATCAAAAACACAAGAAGAATATAATGCAGTTAAAATTCCCCCAAAGTTTATTTTCCCCTTGAATTCGGATGCAAAGAATTTATGATCAAATGCACTTATGATCAAAACAATTTTTCGCTCATTCCTTACTAAAAGCATCATCAAAACAATGAAGCATGTGTGATGCAAATTTTTGTAAAAACAAATTCATTTAAAAGAGAATGCTCCCCCTTTCTTTTGCAAGTAGTGACTTATTATAGACAAAAAATTGGGGAAACAAATATCCTAGCATTCTAAACAAATTTGAGCATATAGATGAGTAATATTCAAGAGAACATAGTTCAACTTGATAAATGAAAGCACACAAAACTTTAGATGTTACCCATTACTATATGATCTTAGCTCATATGTCTTGAGCACCCCTCATAGATAATCAATCTTGAATTCCTTGGTGCTCTCCGAACAAAGCAAACCTACAAACAAGGTTTAAGCAACAACTTTTGGTACCCAAACTTTCTTGGGTCCAATTGGATTAGCAACATGCTTAATCACCCATATAGGATTTAATCCTAATTTTTCATTTCTTTTAACATAACAATTTTTCTTTATATGACCGTGTTGATGACAATAATTACAAATAATGTTCTTATTGCCATAAAGAGAAGATTTAGATTTAATAAAGCACAAATCATTTTTTCTAAAGGTGATAAAATTTTTGTTCAAAAACATATTTCTAGTTCTTTTCTTTTCAAAAATATTTTCTTTCTTTGTTTTCAAAGTAACATCAAGATCATCTAATCTTTTCTTCAATGAAGCTTGTTCTTCCTTGATCTTGGTTTTTCCAACAAATTTTTCTTTCAAAACATCATTTTCTTTTGTCAAAGAATTATTTTTATGCACAAGTTTTGAGTTGGCACTCAATAAAGTATTAACTTTAATTTTTAACTCTTTGTTCTTAGCATATGCTATTCTTTCAAACATTCATGCATTTTAAAAATAAATGATTCAACATCATCATCATCATTATTGCATGAATCATCACAAGAATCACAACTAGAGGTTACCTCATTATCGCCAAGTGCCATAAAAGCCATTTGAGCCTCCTCATATTCTTCTTCAACCTCTCCATCCGAATTGCAATCATCCCAAGTGATTTGGAAGTTGTTGAAGTGAGGCTTCCTTGAGTCTTTTCTCCTTTTTGATGAAGCTTTAAATACTAAGCTTCGCGTGTCAATGTTCTCATGAGGTTCCATTTTGAAGGATTCATATTTAGCCACAAGAAGTGACTTCTTTTGCTCTCTAATATCTTCACTTCCTTCATGGATTTCTTTCAATTTGTCCCATATCTCCTTAGCCGATATGCAACCTTTTACTTTAGAAAACTCATCTGCATCCAAAGCATTATACAAAATATTAATGGCTTTAGCATTTAAAGATAAATTTATTTTATCTTGTGCATTTAACTCAAATCTGGTTTTAGGCCTTAATCTATGAGTATTTTCATCAAAAATATTTGCCTCAATAGGACCTTCATAAATAATGTACCATAAGAGACAGGTGCTTAAGTTTTCATTTGGTGCATTCTATCCCTCCAAAAACAAAATTAATGCCATTAAACATGGGAGGTCTAGTGATAGAATGCCCCTCTAAAAACAAAGTATTATTGGTTGCCATGATCTTTACTCTAATGCAATTTAAGCAAAAATAAAGAGACCAATGCTCTGATACCAATTGTTGGCTCCAAAAGCAACCTAAGAGGGGGGGTGAATTAGGTTGTCTCTAAAAACGGACGCAGATGTGCTTAATAGAAATTCAAACTTTACGCACCAAATGAAAACTTAAGCACAAATGAATACAAAAGATATTCAACAATTTAAGCTTAAAAGAACAAATAACAATATTGAGATTAAGAAAATCAAACCAAACTCCCTAGCTTCTCAAGCTTGAGTTTGCAATTACAAAGAGCTTCTCACAACGCACTCCTGCTGCATCGGCCGTCCGAAAGGTCCAACTTCAAAGTAGGTGAGACAATAACCTCTTGTACACAAATGAGGATCACTCTTGCTCACACTAATTTCCTTTAGTTGAGCCAAGAGTTTTACACTCACAACCTCCCTTTGTTACAATTGTTATTTCTCCACTCTCACACTTGAAGAACTTTTACACTTCTAAACTCTTTCCACACTACCTACACTATTACAACACTTGTACCCACTATTTCTCCCAAATAGCTCAAGAATTGTATGTAATCAATGTAGAAGTCTCTTCTAACTAATTCAGACCTAGGGGTATTTATAGTTGCCAAAAAACTGCTTTCAACAACTTCCCAACGGCTATTTTCTGTTTACTGGAAAACTAGCCGTTGGACCTTTCGGACGGCCGATGCAGCAGGAGTGCGTCCGACACTGCGTCCGTTATACTCAGAAAGATTGACGCCCGAGGATGCGTCCGAACATGCGTCCGATCGGCGAAGTCTTCGGAAAATGGTCGACGCTGTTCTTCGTCCCGAGGCTTGCTTCAAATTCTTTGTGTCGGACGATTATCATCGTCCGAAGCTCTTATCCAATTGTTCGTCCGAACAAAACAACCATGACAGCTGTTCTTATACACATCTAGATGTGTATAAGAAGACAATTTGTCCATTATTTCTCCCCCTTTGGCAGAATGCTAGGAACACAAGAAGAATAATGCAGTTGAAGAACCCCAGTTAGTTTATTTTCCCCCTTGAATTCGGATGCAAAGAATTTATGATCAAATGCACTTATGATCAAAACAATTTTTCGCTCATTCCTTACTAAAAAGCATCATCAAAACAATGAAGCATGTGTGATGCAAATTTTTGTAAAAACAAATTCATTTAAAAGAGAATGCTCCCCCTTTCTTTTGCAAGTAGTGACTTATTATAGACAAAAATTGGGGAAACAAATATCCTAGCATTCTAAACAAATTTGAGCATATAGATGAGTAATATTCAAGAGAACATAGTTCAACTTGATAAATGAAAGCACACAAAACTTTAGATGTTACCCATTACTATATGATCTTAGCTCATATGTCTTGAGCACCCTCATAGATAATCAATCTTGAATTCCTTGGTGCTCTCCAAGCAAACCTACAAACAAGGTTTAAGCAACAACTTTTGGTACCCAAACTTTCTTGGGTCCAATTGGATTAGCAACATGCTTAATCACCCATATAGGATTTAATCCTAATTTTTCATTTCTTTTAACATAACAATTTTTCTTTATATGATCGTGTTGATGACAATAATTACAAATAATGTTCTTATTGCCATAAAGAGAAGATTTAGATTTAATAAAGCACAAATCATTTTTTCTAAAGGTGATAAAATTTTTGTTCAAAAACATATTTCTAGTTCTTTTCTTTTCAAAAATATTTTCTTTCTTTGTTTTCAAAGTAACATCAAGATCATCTAATCTTTTCTTCAATGAAGCTTGTTCTTCCTTGATCTTGGTTTTTCCAACAAATTTTTCTTTCAAAACATCATTTTCTTTTGTCAAAGAATTATTTTTATGCACAAGTTTTGAGTTGGCACTCAATAAAGTATTAACTTTAATTTTTAACTCTTTGTTCTTAGCATATGATTCTTTCAAACATTCATGCATTTTAAAAATAAATGATTCAACATCATCATCATCATTATTGCATGAATCATCACAAGAATCACAACTAGAGGTTACCTCATTATCGCCAAGTGCCATAAAAGCCATTTGAGACCCCTCTTCTATGGCAATGGATTTAGGTTCCCATTCCTTAGGTAAAGAATTCAAAATTTTTCTATTCTTTTCACCTAAAGAATATTCTTTACCCAAACCTTCCAAATCCTTCACCATATCATTGAACCTACAATACATCTTGTCAATGTTCTCATGAGGTTCCATTTTGAAGGATTCATATTTAGCCACAAGAAGTGACTTCTTTTGCTCTCTAATATCTTCACTTCCTTCATGGATTTCTTTCAATTTGTCCCATATCTCCTTAGCCGATATGCAACCTTTTACTTTAGAAAACTCATCTGCATCCAAAGCATTATACAAAATATTAATGGCTTTAGCATTTAAAGATAAATTTATTTTATCTTGTGCATTTAACTCAAATCTGGTTTTAGGCCTTAATCTATGAGTATTTTCATCAAAAATATTTGCCTCAATAGGACCTATTGTTCTAATGTCTTTATACAATTTCTAGACTATTCAACAATTTAAGCTTAAAAGAACAAATAACAATATTGAGATTAAGAAAATCAAACCAAACTCCCTAGCTTCTCAAGCTTGGAGTTTGCAATTACAAAGAGCTTCTCACAAGGCAACTACCAAGTTCACAACTTGAAGTTCAGCCCTAAAAGTCTCTTCAAAGTAGGTGAGACAATAACCTCTTGTACACAAATGAGGATCACTCTTGCTCACACTAATTTCCTTTAGTTGAGCCAAGAGTTTTACACTCACAACCTCCCTTTGTTACAATTGTTATTTCTCCACTCTCACACTTGAAGAACTTTTACACTTCTAAACTCTTTCCACACTACCTACACTATTACAACACTTGTACCCACTATTTCTCCCAAATAGCTCAAGAATTGTATGTAATCAATGTAGAAGTCTCTTCTAACTAATTCAGACCTAGGGGTATTTAAATTGCCAAAAAACTGCTTTGTGGAAAGATCCCAACGGCTAAGAACAGCGTCTGACCATTTTCCAGAAGACCTTCAGACGGCCGATGCAGCAGAGTGGCGTCCGACACTGCGTCCGTTCTTCGAGGGTATTCGTTTGGACGTCCGAGGATGCGTCCGAACATGCGTCCGATCGAAGCGAAGTCTTCTGGAAAATGGTCAGACGCTGTTCTTCGTCCGAGGCTTGCTTCAAATTCTTTGTGTCGGACGATTATCATCGTCCGAAGCTCTGTCATGGTTGTTTTGTTCGGACGAACAATTGGATAATTTCAAAAAACAACCATAAAATATGAAGTACTACACAAGAGAATTTGTCCATTATTTCTCCCCCTTTGGCATTATCAAAAACACAAGAAGAATAATGCAGTTAAAATTCCCCCAAAGTTTATTTTCCCCCTTGAATTCGGATGCAAAGAATTTATGATCAAATGCACTTATGATCAAAACAATTTTTCGCTCATTCCTTACTAAAAAGCATCATCAAAACAATGAAGCATGTGTGATGCAAATTTTTGTAAAAACAAATTCATTTAAAAGAGAATGCTCTCCCTTTCTTTTGCAAGTAGTGACTTATTATAGACAAAAATTGGGGAAACAAATATCCTAGCATTCTAAACAAATTTGAGCATATAGATGAGTAATATTCAAGAGAACATAGTTCAACTTGATAAATGAAAGCACACAAAACTTTAGATGTTACCCATTACTATATGATCTTAGCTCATATGTCTTGAGCACCCTCATAGATAATCAATCTTGAATTCCTTGGTGCTCTCCAAGCAAACCTACAAACAAGGTTTAAGCAACAACTTTTGGTACCCAAACTTTCTTGGGTCCAATTGGATTAGCAACATGCTTAATCACCCATATAGGATTTAATCCTAATTTTTCATTTCTTTTAACATAACAATTTTTCTTTATATGACCGTGTTGATGACAATAATTACAAATAATGTTCTTATTGCCATAAAGAGAAGATTTAGATTTAATAAAGCACAAATCATTTTTTCTAAAGGTGATAAAATTTTTCAGTTTTGTTCAAAAACATATTTCTAGTTCTTTTCTTTTCAAAAATATTTTCTTTCTTTGTTTTCAAAGTAACATCAAGATCATCTAATCTTTTCTTCAATGAAGCTTGTTCTTCCTTGATCTTGGTTTTTCCAACAAATTTTTCTTTCAAAACATCATTTTCTTTTGTCAAAGAATTATTTTTATGCACAAGTTTTGAGTTGGCACTCAATAAAGTATTAACTTTAATTTTTAACTCTTTGTTCTTAGCATATGATTCTTTCAAACATTCATGCATTTTAAAAATAAATGATTCAACATCATCATCATCATTATTGCATGAATCATCACAAGAATCACAACTAGAGGTTACCTCATTATCGCCAAGTGCCATAAAAGCCATTTGAGCCTCCTCATATTCTTCTTCAACCTCTCCATCCGAATTGCAATCATCCCAAGTGATTTGGAAGTTGTTGAAGTGAGGCTTCCTTGAGTCTTTTCTCCTTGAGAAGTTGAAATACAAGCTACAAGATGAGGAGGCAAACGGAAAAAGAAGCCTGTCTCTTATACACATCTAGATGTGTATAAGAGACAGGCCTTGAGCACCCTTCATTTTAGACTCTTCTATGGCAATGGATTTAGGTTCCCATTCCTTAGGTAAAGAATTCAAAATTTTTCTATTCTTTTGTCTCTTCCATATTCTTTACCCAAAATTCCAAATCCTTCACCATATCATTGAACCTACAATACATCTTGTCAATGTTCTCATGAGGTTCCATTTTGAAGGATTCATATTTAGCCACAAGAAGTGACTTCTTTTGCTCTCTAATATCTTCACTTCCTTCATGGATTTCTTTCAATTTGTCCCATATCTCCTTAGCCGATATGCAACCTTTTACTTTAGAAAACTCATCTGCATCCAAAGCATTATACAAAATATTAATGGCTTTAGCATTTAAAGATAAATTTATTTTATCTTGTGCATTTAACTCAAATCTGGTTTTAGATTAAGCCTTAATCTATGAGTATTTTCATCAAAAATATTTGCCTCAATAGGACCTTCATAAATAATGTACCATAATTCAATATTAATAGATTGAACAAAAATTTTCATTCTATCCCTCCAAATTGAAAATTAATGCCATTAAACATGGGAGGTCTAGTGATAGAATGCCCCTCTAAAAACAAAGTATTATTGGTTGCCATGATCTTTACTCTTATGCAATCTAAGTGTATTATAAACAGACTAATGTCTGATAAGAGACAGCTTGGATCCAAAAGCAACCTAAGAGGGGGGGTTTAACCAAGTTCACAACTTGAAGTTCAGCCCTAAAAGTCTCTTCAAAGTAGGTGAGACAATAACCTCTTGTACACAAATGAGGATCACTCTTGCTCACACTAATTTCCTTTAGTTGAGCCAAGAGTTTTACACTCACAACCTCCCTTTGTTACAATTGTTATTTCTCCACTCTCACACTTGAAGAACTTTTACACTTCTAAACTCTTTCCACACTACCTACACTATTACAACACTTGTACCCACTATTTCTCCCAAATAGCTCAAGAATTGTATGTAATCAATGTAGAAGTCTCTTCTAACTAATTCAGACCTAGGGGTATTTATAGTTGCCAAAAAACTGCTTTCAACAACTTCCCAACGGCTATTTTCTGAAAATGGTCGACTGTTCTTCATCCGAGGCTTGCTACAAATTCTTTGTGTCGAACGATTATCATCGTCCAAAGCTCTGTCATGGTTGTTTTGTTCAAGGGGGAACATAAAAGATGTGTATAAGAGACTGTTTTTCTGCACACTTGTTATCAAACTATTAGTATGATTTGGTTATCATCAAAACATGATTAACATAACTGTGGTTCTTCACATCCAGTTTTGCCACAACAACCTTATACCCAAACTGGTAAGTGTTTGGAAGAATTAATTAATTCTTTAGCTGCTAATACTTTTCAATTTCAACAGGAAACAAGAGCCAGTCGGCAAAGTTTGGAGCATCAGCTAAGTCAACTGAATTCTTCCATAAGTAGACTAGAATCTCAAGTGATTGAGAGTGGAAAAGATGAAGAAAATGAGCAAGAACTAGAAATGGGATTAGTAGATGATGAGCCTATTGAGGGTGACTCTACTCATTGCCTCCGATTTTAATGCCTCAAGATCTTCCAAAGCAATCACAGAGCCAATCAAGGTTTTAGACTTAGCTATGGAGGAAACACAAGAAATTCTAACCACTGTGCAGGATCACCATTTGGTTGTTAATAGGGATTGTATTGTGGTTCCATTATACCCTACATTCTCTTATGGATCGACCTTAAAAGTTGAAGATCATGAAGTGTCTCATAAAGAATTCAATATCCTTGATTCTCTTAAAGGTCATGAGGAAGGGGTTAAGTTGGTTTTGCATAGACGACAATGGGGTCAGAGTTGAGTTTATAATTGATGGAGTCAAGAAGGAGGTTAAGGCTAAGTGTACGGTGCAACTACAAGGAGAGAGCCTATGCACGATCGCTAACAATTATTGAGCTCTCTTTTCTCTGGTATAGAGATGGTTATTCCGACCGTGTTGTTCACAATCAAGCTATTGACTATAAAGGAGCGCTGCATGGGAGGCAACCCATGTCCATTTACATTTTATCCTGTTTATTTATTCTTGAAGTTTTACTTTTGTTTATTTTATTGTTTAGGGTTAGCTTAGTTTTATTGTGTTGTTAGTGCAGAAAATCGACTTCATTGATAAGTTAAACTGATCAAATGGCCCTTTGAAAGAGAGTGAGGAAAGGACCCATCGACATTTCTACCTTTTCCTCATTTCCCGCAGGATTGGGACCGCATTATCCTTGAGCTTTTCATGCCCTATGTTTTGGGCTATTTTCTTTACCTTTTAATATTGGTAATTGATTTATTAGACAATTTTAATTGCAATTTTATTTTATTAGACATTTTAGTTAGTTAATTTCCTTTTAGCTAGGTTTTAAATTTCGTCATGGTGTTTTTGTTTATTTATGTGGAGTCTTCCCTTAAGGGAGTAAGCTTTTCCCTGATTATTGTAAGATTATTTTCTACAATTTTCGTATTTTTCTTATTGTGTCAAGGGAATTATTTGTTTTGTTTTGTTTTGTTTAGTGTTACTCCATCTTTCATTCGCGACAAGAGGATATTTATAGCAGATACTGCTCCAAACATAAAACGAATTGAATCCAGAGAAGCTTTTTTTTTTGCCCATTTTATGCTTTTATTTTTGCATTGAGGACAATGCTTATTTTTAAGTATGGGGTGGGGGATTTATTTGGATTTTTTTAAGTTGTTTGGTATATTTTGCTCAATTTTGCTACAATATTTTGACTTTTCCTTTGATTGAGAGCTTGTCAAAATTTTTGAAAATTTTGTGGATTAAATAACCATTTTTTGAAAATTTCAAAAATTTTCACTTAACGTATTTTTTTTCATTTTTCTACATGATAAATTTTTAATTGAACCATGCATGAATGAGTATCGGTGTTAATATTTTTCATTCATGATTTTCAAAACTTTTGAACACTAAGCCGTACATTAATTTTTGATTTGGAATATTTAGAGAAATTTATGTAGACTTAATTATGTTGCATCTCAAACACTCACTTTATTACATTTTCGAAATGAATTCTTAGACGACCCGATTTAGTTTAAATATGAGGGTAGTGCCTTTTTCGTTTAAGATCATGTTGAGCCTTTCTAGACAACCATTTTAACAATTTATTTCTAAGTACCTTGTTTGACCTTATTCTTGTGAACAGAAACATCATTCACCTCATTTAAACTCAATTTACCTATCCTTATTGAGTTTAATATTCCTCTTAATTGTTCTATCCTAAATTGTCCATGTAAGAGCTTTATGGTGCACATTATATGTTAAGGGGATATAAGGGTGGAAGTATGTGAAAGTGGGTGGTGTACAATTATGGAGTAAAATGGGGTATTGAAAAAATTTGTTCAAGAAAAAAAATAAATATGGAAGTTTCTATAGTTGCAGGTAGTGCCCATCACTAGTATCTACATGTTTAATTGTTTACAGTTAGTGCCTATCACTGGTACCCGTATTTGCAGGTAGTGCCCATCACTAGTATCTGTGTGTTTATATATTACGAGTAGTGCCTACCACTGGTACCCGTACTATGAGTGGACATAAAAAATGAAATAATGTTGTGATGTATATATGTCCAATGGAGGAGATGAGTTGGCATGTTTGGCTGTGCTTATTGATTATCAAAATTTTTCATGGGTATTTATTAATCAAGTGTGAGATTGTGGATGTATGATATTTCTCATATGAAGAAAAGTTTTATTTTAATGTGTGGCTACCATTATTATAAAGCTCTTGTTCTTATTTGTTATCCTCTCCCTTCTTTGGCTAACAAATATCCTAACATATAGTTCGAGCTAAAATTCCTACCGAATTTAAATAAAAACAGTTGTCTAGATTAGTGAAGGGGTGTAAGAAAAGTGAGCTATGGGGTGTTTAGAAAAAATTTGAGGGTCTTCATGATTTAATATAAATATTTTCAAATCTAAATTTTTGAATGACTATACACACATACACATGAATTTCATTTTTTGGTTTTTATTAGCATTTGAACTCTTGGGTTTTAGACTATTCTGATTAGTGGATTGATTATTGATTATTTATGTGGATATTTGAGGGAATATGTTGAGTGGAATTTTGTTATGCTTAAGTATTTTTAAAATTTTATGTTTGTTCGAGAACGATCAAAAGGGTAAGTGTGGGGTAATTTGATAAGTTCATAATTTTGCTATATTTTATATGTCAATTACCATATTTTTATGTGTTGTAAACAAGATTTGAGTTATTATTGAGTTTAATTTGGTAATTATTATTTTTTGTAGGGTTAAAGTGAAAAAGAGATGAAAAAGATGAAAAAGATAAAAGAAAATGTTAAGGGCGAAACATGCATGAGTATGAAGCCATTTTGGATGTTGTTTCGTATTTCAAGCATAACTTTCGAGTCTAAGATCTGACTGAGATGATTTTGGATGATTTGGAAATAAATTTAAGAGTTTTACAACTTTCATGTTTTGAGTTTTCCAGGATTCTATAGGAATCTTGTTCAAAATTGCAAAGTTGGAAAATGTGCACCATCGAGGAGTGATTCTAACACAATTTCGTAGATTGAGCATAACTTTCTTATCTGAAATCCAATTGAGGTGATTTAAGATGTTTTGGAAAAGGTTATAATACATAGAGATACAACTTTCATGTTTTGAGTTTTTTCAAATTCCAAAAGCATACTTTTCAATTTCACTTCCACTCTGCATAGAAATTCATTGAGTTATCATTTCTTACAAGAGGCTATAGGGATATCTCTTCTACATTTTGAAGTGGCGAATCCTTTATTGATCACTCATCATCCTTTTATATTTCATATTATACCTAACATCTACCATATAATTATTCAATTAAGAATAATAATTAATATAGTCAAAATATAATAATCCATACTCAAGATGCTATGCTGGTCTCAAGTTTAAGGATCAGTTACAACTACTATCACGTAGAGATTTTATTCTATTGACACTATGGAATTCTTAATTGATTAATCTAATGTACTTTTCATCTGCAAATATCCACATACTAGTTTGGATATCCCCACTTCATAGTCGATAAGATCAACTACTTTCTTCAAAAGGAAGAGATCTAGTATATTCTAGTTTATCCGTATTAGTGATGACTTTTATAGCTCACAATACTATGACTAGGGACATTTAGGAATTAATAACAATAGGAATGAGAAGAATCTCGTCATCATACTTCTTATGATTTCCTCTCAAGGTCATTAATTCCAAGGGTTTTATCATTTAAATTGCAATTATATATTAAAAAGAATAAATAATAAAAATTACTACAAATCAATATGCATATATATAAAAGTGTCTTTGAAGCGCCAAATTGATTGGGTTTTAGGGCATAACACTAACATACTCCCACTTACACTAAATCTAATCACTTACATTAGCTCAAGTAAATTTACATGACACTCATGTTTATTCTGGGATAATGCTTTAGTGAATGGATCAGCAATGCTATCATCCGTAGGGATCTTTTCTATATTTACATTATGTCTTTAAATGATCTTTCTAAATCAAATGGAAATGTTTCAATACATGCTTGGATCGTTGATGAAACCTTGGTCCTTTTACTTGCACAATGTTGCTCCATTATTATCACAATACACGATTATGCGTAGATTTATGATAAAGTGAACCATATCAAGTTCAAAAATTTCTTGATCCATATGGCTTCCTTAGCGGCTTTTGATGCAGCATTGTATTCTGCTTCTATTGTAGAATCAGTGGTAGTATCTTGTTTAGAACTCTTCCAAACAATTGTACTACCATTTACTATAAAAATATATCCAGACAAAGATTTTCTATCATCCTTGTCAATCTAAAAACTCGTATTCGAATATCCTTGAACCTCCAGATTGGACTCTCTATAAATTAAGAACAAATCCTTGGTTCTTCTTAAGAATTTAAGGATATTCTTAACAATCTCCAGTGACTCTCACTGGGATTGGCTTGATACCTACTGGTAATACTTAGAGTATAAGAGACAAAGAGTATGTACATAGCATTACATACATTATAGATCCAATAGTTGAGCCATATAGAATCTTTTTCATGTAATCCTTTTTGACATCCATCTTAGGAGATATGTCTTAGGAAAGTGTAGTCCATGACTAATTAGTAAGATAGTATAATCTCTCTTAGATTGATCCATGCTAAACCTGTTTAGCACTTTGTCTATGTACATAGATTGTGAAACCTCCTCCAACTATATATATATAGATCTTAATAACCAGAATATAGGTTGTCTGTCTCAAATCTTTCATGGAGAATTTCTTGGATAACTATACCTTCACTGATTAGAGCACAGGTTCCCATTAATAGTATATCATCAACATATAGTACTAGGAAAACTCTTTCACTCCCATTAAACTTTTTATTTACACAAGGTTCACTTTGTTTTTAAGAAAACCAAACGTTTTGATTGTCTCGTCAAAACGAATATTCCAACTCCGTGATATCTATTTAAGTCTATAAATGGATCTTTGAATCTTGCACACTTTTTTTGCTTCTTTGGACAAAAAATCATTAGGTTATGTCATGTACAATCCTTTATTAAATTTCTGCTAAAGAATGTGATTTTTACATCCATTTGTCATATCTCATAGTCATAGTGTGTTACTATAGCAAGCATACACTTATGCTAATAGATTTATGCATGGCGAGCGGTGAAAAGTTTTTTCAAAGTCAAAACCTTGTCTTTGATTGTAATCACATTACCATCCATCTCTGTCTTTTTTTTTGATGATCCATTTGCACCCTACTGGATTTACTTATTAAGGTAGATCGATGATTGCTTCGTTACGTAGAATTCAACTTTGAAAGGACAAACAAGCAATAATTAACCACACTAATTCACAATACTCTACCTAACTTCCGCAAGTATACGAAGTTGATAGTGGTATAGGATGAGTGGGTATCGTCCCACAAGGATTATTGGAAGGCAATTACCAAGATTTACGGATATTTGTGTAGTTAAGCAAAATCAAACAAAAACTGATGGAACTATTCTAATAAAAATCATAATTAAATGAGAGCGATAAAAACTTAATTTAAAGCTAGATTAACTAAAAAGCAAGTAAGTGAAAAATAACTAATTACGATATTAAGGAACTAATTAAGCTATTCTAGTAGAAGCAAGTAAAGGAAAAGCACTTCATTCTAACCTAAATCAACCAAATTAAGACTAAGATTAAAAGCAAGCAAATTACCCAATTAAAAGGACTACAAATAAGAAACCTTGAAAACTAAAAGCAACCATTTCTAAACTAGAAATTAGAAAGAGTTAAACTAGAAATCTAAATATTTTTGGATTTTTGATAGAAATAAAGAAAGCCCACTAAGAATTAACTAGAAATAAATGCAAGAAATTGAAAATTCTAACTAGAAATGCAAGAAATTATCAAGAACCCTAATTTACCTAAGAATGACTAAATTGCAAGTAAGGAAATTCTTACTAAATTAGACAAGAAAGAGAATAAAAATTATATCTACACGAAACTTGCGATTAACCCACTATGATTATCTAATCAAAATTCGAACTTGACAAGAAATTAAAAGAAGATTTAAGAGAAATTAAAGAGAAATTTCTATTGAAAAAGAAAGTTGGAGTTCAAGATATCCTAAACTATTCTAAAATCTAACTAAAACTATCTACTACTTACTTACTTTCTATTTTTAAGTAGCTTAAATAGTGTAATGCTACACAAGGCAAAATCAGGGTATGCTGGTAACAATTTACCAAATTGTCCTTACAACTTAACTCTCAGCGAGTCGAGATCGCGATATGGAACAATTGAGATCGCGATCTCGACTCTAATACATTAAGACTATTTCCCGAGTCGAGATCGCGATATAGAAAGTTTGAGATCGCTATCTCATCTCGACTCTCCTCTCAGCATTCTTCATTTCTTTCATTATTACAATTTGGTCCTTATGAGTTTGGTACATCCCAACTTCCAACCTCTAATTTTAACCTGCATAATATTAACACCATTAAGCAGTTAGTTAAACTAAGAATTTAATAAAAACTTATCATATTTATTCAAGAACAAAAATACAAACACATATGAAAGAAATTAACCAAAATCTTCAATTACTTACCCAAAATTCGGGAGTTAAACTATGAAAATGATATAATTTAAAAGAAAATAACTAAGTGTTTACTCTGTCTAGTTTACTAGAGTTATTAATCGACTAAAGCCCAAATCTTATTCTCGTACATAGACTCTAATTCAGAGTTCACGGCCTCAAGCCATTTATCTTTGTCTACATTACACGAGACATCTTGGCAAGAAGTAGGTTCATCAACTTCTATGATTAACACATTATTATGCTCACTTAGAACAAATCCATATTGTTTGGAAGTACGACATGTCCTACTTGATCTATGAAGTATATGTGTATTCTAAACTTCTTATTATACCTCATCATCATGAGATAGAAGCTCTTGTTCCATTGGTTGAATTATGATGTTTGTGTACCTTGAATTTCTTCAAGTTCTATATTTTGCTCTCACTACCTCTTCTAGAATAAACTCATTTTCTAGAAAGAGGGCATATTTTGAGATAAAGACTTTTTGCTCAACGGGATTATAGAAATAGTATCTATAAGTTTCTCTTGGATACCTCGATCTGATTGAAGTATTTTAGTACTTTTGTCTAGTTGTTTCAATAGTTCAACTTTATTATTATACTCTTTGAACTTTTTAAAGAATTCGGACTTGTACTTCATTAAGAACACATAACCATACCGAGAATAGTCATTCGTAAAAGTGATGAAGTATGAGTAACCACCTCAAGCAGTAATTGGCATGGGCCCACATACATCACTATGTTTTATCCCAAACAGTTTATTTGACCTATCCCCTTTACTACTAAAAAGAGTTTTGGTCATTTTTTCAAGTAAGTAAGATTCACACGACTCATATTATTCATAATAAAAAAATGCCTAAATAACCATCTTTGTATAATTTGGAAATGCATTTTTCATTTGAATGGCTAAGTCTATAATGTCAAAGGTATGAAAAATTCACATTCTCTATTTTGCATTTCCTAGTATTTATATTGAGACTTGGATCATTTTATTCAAAATATAATAACCATTAATGCACGAGACAATACCATATAACATTCCATTATGAGAAACAGAACAACAATTATCCTTTTACTTATTGGTAATTATTATCAATCTTCTAAATCTAACCGAGAAATAAAAATAATGTTTCTAGTAAGTATAGGAACATAATAACACAGACTAAGTTCTAGTACATGCCTACTTGGTAAAGGAAGATAATAAGTTATTACGACTAATGCATCAACTGTTGCTCCATTGCCTACTCGTAAGTTAACTTCTTCTTTTACTGATGATCCACTTTGTCTCAATTCATGCATATTATTACAAATATGAGACATTGATATGGTATCTAATACCCAAGAACTAAATTTGTAAGTAGATAATGTTTCAATAATAAATATATCTGAAGTAGAAGCATCATCATGCTTCCTTTGCTTCAATAAGTGAAGATATAACTTGCAATTCCTCTTCCAATGGTCATCTTTGCCATAGTGGAAGTAACTGCCCTTGTCTTTGGCCTTGTCCTTCTTGATCCCACAACTAGTTTTGGTAAACTTCTTTTTTTTGCTTCGCCTTTTTAAGGTTAGTTTTAGACATTTTCTTGGTCTTAGAAGAGTCAACTCAAGTATAGTTACCCATTTTTTATGTTTTGATGTTCTCCTTTGTCTTAAGCATTTTGATCAATTATGTGAGAGAAACCTCTATTTTGTTCATATTAAAGTTCATCACAAATTGAGAAAAGCAGTCTAGAAGAGATTGAAGAGTCAAATCAATACTTAACTTATCGTCTATGCTAAAACTTGGGTTTTTCAACTGATTGATTAGACCAATCATCTTTTTGTTGTGGCTAGCAATAGAAGATCCTTTGGCCATATCTAAACAGCTCTTTGAGACATTGTATCTCTTGGTACATGATTGTGCCTCAAACAATTCTTTGAGGTGCGTAATGATAGTGTAGGCATCCAACTTACTTTTCATATTGCTTCTAAAACTCTGAATTCACAGATGCTAACACACTGCACTAAGCAAGGTCATAAGTCTCCTTTTGCTTTTCATAAGCATTTATAGATGTTCTAGGTGCTTCTTTTGTCGTAGTCTCGGGGTATGGATCCTCTATGACATGAAAGCCAAGTTTTTCAATTTTGAGAACTATTTTCAAATTCTGAAACCAATCCATAAAATTTGATTTGTTTGGTTTGTTATTTCCAAAATAGAACGCAAGTTCAATGTATTGGAACTCATATCTACAACATGCAAAATTATAAACTATTATTATTCAAAATTATCAAACCACTATCAAAACACTATAATTATTAAAAGTTATTGATAATTTTCAATAATTATCAAACCACTATCAAAATAAAAATATTCGAAAAATCAAAGATAGTGACAAGGGTGTTTCAATCATTTAGTTGAATTTTCTTGACAGTATTAAAATTGCCAACGGATGAATAGCATAAATAAGAGAGTAAAGTACAATTTTTTTTGGTATAGGTGGTAAAGTATAATTACCCCTATACTTTAGGGGGCAAAGTGTTATTAACCCCATTTTCGGAAGACCAAGTGATTAGCCGAATTTTAATGAGGGAGAAATTTATTTTTGAGGAGACTTACCTTTCCTTTTATTACCAAAACAACAACCCAAAAAAAAAAAACACTTGGCTCTGCGCTTCCCAAACTCCAGTGTGTTCCGCTGCCAGAATTCGTGGTTGAACCACTCTTCCCTTGTAAATGGAGGCGGTGGTTGTCGATGCCGGCTCTAAGCTTCTGAAAGCTGGCTTTGCAATTCCTGATCAGGCTCCGTCCATGGTATGCTAACCATCCTTTTCCCACTTCGTTTATCTTCTTTTTTCTCTGAGATTATTCCTGCTAAAAAAAAAAATAATATAATAATGAAAGAAGTTGAAAAACACTGAAAAAATCTGGCCTTTTTAGCTTGGTCCGCAGAATTCTTTAACCATTAACAAAATGGGATAGAAACCCTTCAATCTTGTGCTGAAAAGTTCTCATCTTTGGATGAATGCTGCTCTGTCGAACCCACTGAAGAGACCACCCCACAAATTAGGGTAAATATTCAGTTCAGTTAAATTAATTATTTCATGTTCAGTGGATATTTATGTAGGACTTTGTTATTGAATTTGTGGGGCATGTTCGAAATGTTCAAGCAAATTGCTTAAGATTTGATATAAAAATATTATTGTATAGACACGAAAAAACAAGTTGGAAACCAGAAACATCTGGCCTTTTAAGTCTTTGTCTACAAAAGCTTTCAACTTTGAGATAAAAAAAGCTTATCAGTTTTGAATGAATGTCTACTTTTAAACCCAGCAACTTACTGCATAAGAAAAGGGTAAAAAAAACCATGTATTAAATTCCAAGTGAATTACATTATTTCATGTTAAGTTGAATATTTATGTTGGTAATTGTATGTCTTCATTGTGTCATGGATTTTGAGCTAGTTATTATCTAGACTAACTTCTCATGATTAAAACAGTATCATGCGGTGACTAGTGTTTGAAGGTTACAGCCCTTCTCCCACTCTAAAAATGAAAACTACCCTGGAAAGTCGGCCTGGTTTGAAATATATTTTTTATTTTGTGTTTGATGATTATAGGTTGTAAAGATGTTATCTTTTTTAGAGTATTTATTCTTACTTTCGACTTGATTTCTTACTTAGTATTCGGGATGATGACTTTTTAACTTATTTTAAGTGAATGCTTTAGATAATTCCAACAAAAATGAAACGGATGCCTGAAGACGCGTCATTAGATGATGCTTCCTTGGTGGATGATATTACTGTGGATCCAATTGTCCGAGGTTTTGTTAAAGATTGGGATGCCATGGAAGATTTATTACACCATGTTCTTTATACTGGGCTTGGGTGGGAAATAGGCAATGAAGGCCAAATTTTATTCACAGATCCACTTTCCACTCCCAAGGTCTCTTCTGTCTCTCTCTCTCTCTCTCTCTCTCTCTGTGACATTCATATAGAAATAGACAATATTCTCACTTTGACATACATATCTTTAATTTCATCGAAATGGAAACAATTTATCTTTAATTTAAGAGCTAGCATAATGTTGCATTGTGTATTTATCTACATCAAATTCATTCAAAAAGAAAACATCTGGTGTGTGCACATCATCCCCATACTGATTCATGATTCTAAGGACTGCTAGAGTAGCTAGAAAGTAGGAGGAAATGAAAGATGGAAGTGATAAGTCATGGTTTTTCGTTCATATTTGGGTACACCAATGTGGTTCTTAGTAAATGGTTGATTTTGTGCTGCTGAGGACTGCTGTAGTATATAAATAGATTCCCTGGTGAGCTTGTGTCAGTTCTGTAGATTATGTCCATTGGTTTAAGTCAATCAGAATAGTGGCCTATCATAAAGTATACTGTGTGTAGGATGAGAACTTGTCATGTTTCTAACAACTAAATACATCTAGATATCTACGTCTATGTGATGAGATAAATGTTTCTGAAAACTAAAAGGTGCTTTCACAAGGCCCTGCCTTATGTAACTTTGCATATCATTATACTGAGGCTGTATTAAGCCATTGCAATATTTTAGCTACCAAAGAACTAGTTTGTATGTAATAATCTTTTGTGAAGTGTGCAAACTCATAAAGCTCCATTCATTATTTGCCATGTAACATGCCTTTGTTGGTCTTCATTTAATGGTATCAGGCTGTCAGGGAACAGTTGGTGCAATTGATGTTTGAAACCTTTAACATCTCTGGCTTTTATGCTTCTGAGCAAGCAGTATTATCACTTTATGCTGTGGGGCGCATCTCAGGCTGCACGGTTGATATTGGTCACGGGAAGATTGGTATGTTCATTAACTACCATTTAGTCTAATCTAGCTTGTTTTCATTTTCTCATAAATGACATGACTACTTCCATTAAGACAAAAAACAAGAGGCAGAAGTACTAGGGGAAATGTTCCCGGAGTTACCTAATTGTGCTATTTACATGGACTGAATCCCTTTTCATCATCTTGTTGTGAAGCTGACTTACCAATCTAAAGATTCATATGATTTTCTGTGTTACTAGGACCTTTTCTTTGTATATTGGCATTTCCTTGAGCCCTTGTTGCACATGGTTTTACTTTCTTCTCATAAGGTGAATGCCAAGAATTCTAGGCTGACTCAAGATTGCTAAATGCTGGTCACACTGCTGCACCCCTTCAGATCTCCTTCCTTCTGCGATCATCTCTTTCCCCTACACAACTAGAAAAGCCTATCTGCACGGCGTCTCAGCAGATTTGAGCATAAACTATCCATTGTATATGTCAAAACTTGTTTCATTTATACAGGTTGAGGGTGATTTAGAGGGTCACATCACCTAATGGACTCATCCTTGTATCCCACTTCCCCAGTCACTTTTGCAAAGATTCCTTATGTGATCTCTGATGTCTTACTATTTCTTTGTGAAGGGTGTGAGATTTTTGTTCCTGCTCTTTTTGTTGCTGTTTCATCTTGGGAAGTTTCTTTTGCTTGATGCTGAACGAGATGCCTTATGTAATCCTCTCTAACATTGGCTTTCTGCCTGCTTCACTACATGTTATGTGCATAGACTATAACCACCCAACAGCATGTCATTTGCTTTAAGGAAATTAAACAATGTTGGAACATCATATTCACAGGCGTTGCACACACACCCAATTTTTTTTTGATGAATAAAAATTTTAGGTCCCTACTTAGTGGGATTAAGGCTTGGTTTGTTTGTGAATAAAAATTTTAGGTATCCTTTCATGAATTTATGATTAAAGTCTGATTCGTGTAATAATTCCTGATTATTATTTTGAGTAGTATATTTTGTTCTTTAAAATAAGTTATGCATGCCTGTTCTAGAATATAGTTCCACTAGCATGTCTGGTGTATTATGCCAAATGCAATATGCCAATATGGGGATTTCGGAGTTTATCATGATGTCCTTGTGGTCTTTGCTACTTTTTAGTGTCAATGTGTTTGATGCAACTATAGGTTTGGCATTTCAGTAGTGCTAATACAGCATATATTATCAGGATTTTCATCTTAAGTGTTGTTTGACAAGCTATGTAGCTATGTAATGTTACCATTCCTAGGCAATGCTGCATGGAGTATGGCTGGAGTTTTGTAATGTACGAGTCCATTTGTGAAAATTTGATAATGATTTTATTTGGTCTTAGTAGTTCTACAGTATTATAGACATCATTATGTGATGTCAATCCTTGTCCTGTCATTGGGTTATAACACTTTTGTCCTGTATTTATTGGTTTGGCTGATCCCTTGCATGGGGGAAGTTAGGATATAGAAATTGGGTTCAAATCTGTCTCTAGCTTGTGAATTTTAGAGTGGAAGGGATCTCAGTTTAGTGATTCACTTTTTTGATAGGTGAATCGTTTGAATGAATTTTGGATTTGCATGTGGAAGTGTGTAAACTTAGTTTTGTTGATATAATGAATTATTGTTTTAAAAGTTTGTATAGGCTCTAAGTAAAGAATGAATATAAGCCGAATAATTGGTAAAGGAAAGGTTTATCCCGTCTTTGTGGCATAAAGGCCCAATTTGAAACTTGGGTTATATTGGTTATTTCATTTCCATACATATTACAGTTACAGGGGGCTCAGAAGTACAAGTAAGAAATTTACAAAATCGAGGAAACAAATGGACAAATGCTTTTAAATATGCTTTTGATTAGACTGGGCACTATAGGAATGTTGTATTGTTGAATCTTTGTATTATGGCTGGTGTTGGATGAGAAATATTTTCAATTATTGTTAGTAATTGAAACATGACACTTTAGCTAACCAAACATTGGTTTACACTCTTTATGTCTGCTCTAAATTGCAGAATTCTTTTCTAACAAGTGATTTGGATAGAAAATACAAGGGTTATAGTTACAGTAATGGTTTCCAGTATTCTTCTTATCTTAGTTTGAAGGTTAGACTTTATCAGGATGTGACACAAGAATTTCTTAATAAAGGCTTACATAAGGATCTGCTTTAAGACCTACTTTTTGCCTTCGTGATAGATGAGCTTATGAGACACATTCAAGACAAGATATTGTGGTGTGTTATATGTTGTTTGTCAATAATATTGTCTAGGTAGACGAGTCAAGAGGGAATAAATACTTAACTCGAGACTTTTTTAAAAGCTCTACCTTTTCGCCTTGGTCATGACACACATTCAGAAGAGAACTGTGGTGTGATGATATCTGCCTGGACATCTATTGGTAGATGAGAGAAGAGGGAGTTAATGCTAAATTTGAGACTTGATGAGCAACATTAGTCGAATGGTTTTACAATTTGATACAAAATATATGGAGTTCAAATTTAGAACTAATAAGCATAGAAGTGGAACGAGTGTTAAGATTGGACATCAAGAGATACCTATAGGTGAGCATTTTAAATACCTCGGTTCAAATCCTCCAAACAGAAGTATAGTTGGAGACGTGATGCATTAGATATAAGTGGGTTGAATGAGATGGAGAAATCCAGGAGTATGCTCGTAAAATCCCTTTAAGTTGAAGGGTAGATTTTATATAACGGCTATTATGCCAAATGCTTTGTGTATCTAAATGTTGGGTAATAAATTATGCTCATGAAAAAAAAAAAAATAGAGTCGTATAAATGCAATTTCTAAGAGTGATATGCTGGTATACTAGGATGGACAAGATCCGTAATGAGCTTATTTTAGAAAGATTGTTTTAGCTTCTATTGATGAGAAATCTACACTTATCAGTATGAGAAGATTAGAGAAATACGTCTAGGATGGTTCGGGCATGCGGAAAGGCAATACTTAGATGAGCATGTTAGACGTGGCAATATTCAAGAGATTAGTCAAAGAAAAACGGGTAGAGGAAGGCCTGAAAAGTCATGGTGAATGATATATAGTATACAATCACATATGGGGATTCATTCGACCAACCCCACATAGTGAGAATTAAGGCTTCTTATTTTTTTAATCTTAATCTGAGGACTATACTGGATACATGAATTTTGTTTAGTGATTAAGTGAAGAAGTATATTGTGTGTTTACTGTATCCCTATGCCATGATGCTCTAAAGCGAAGGCGCTTCTAGAGTAGGGAATTTTTAAGATTGGTCCTCTGTCGCTCCTTTACTATTCTTTGCACTGTGCTAGTATTCTATGGGTTAAGCATGTCTGCCTTCATTGCGACCACTAGTATTTCCATAATTCATAATTCTTATTGTTGTCTATCTGTTTCCAGCTTTCTTTCTCAATGAGTCTCTTATTTTATTGTTATTTTTTTGTTTTTAACTGTGTTCGGCTTCCACCTTCTTCTATTTTCAGCTCTCTTATTCTTATTGCTATCAGGATGTTTGGAACTTGTCTCATGTTCTTTCATAAAATTGTAAAATAAAGCAGCAGACAAGCTACGTGTCACAGGTGGATGTGTAAAAATGCTGAATCGTACTTGGGATTCATGATTGAACATGTGATTTGTTAGGCAAAAGAAGGAAAATACGTTGAATTAGGGTTCTCATTTAGTGTAAAACTACAGAGTTCTATTAGGGGTACTTAGATAGGAGAAACAAGAACATAAATTAAATTCTGAAACAATAGCTTTATTTAAGTCAGAATTTAAACTTCAAACCTAATCTAATTGGTAATCTTTCCAAAGCAAATGGACTTTATAGTTCAATACATTCCTAACTATATAGAAAGGAAATATAAGTAGAGTCCAAAATAGTTATGCTATGTTACTCCTAAATTAATTCTTAAAAAGGCAATTCTTAGGTTGGACGAAACGTGTCGTTGCATCTTGCATCTCAGACATGTTAGAATACACATGTTATTATACAACATCATGGCATTCTATATACTCTTGGTTAGTACATGCTGGCAATTGTTCATGGTCTAACCAAGCATGGGCATCTGCATTTTCTGTCAATTGCTCTTAGCCTGCCAAGGCATTTCTATTTTTGGCTCTGGCTTGATTGCTTGCAGGCAATTCATTCATGGTCTGCCTAGTGATATAGGAATTTCTGCACTCCAGATCCCACTGTTTTATCTCATAAATACGCATTTGGTGCTAGGTTTTATACCTTCATGTATTCTTATAATGTGCATCTCTTGCCCCAATTTCTGGGACACAAGCACTATTTGAGGAGGTATCTTACCTCCCATGGAATTTTGGATCTTGTCGACAGGTGACAAGTAAAAAGCCACAGCAGTTTGCCTGCTTATGAATCTCTTACCGACCTACCTGATAAGAGACTAATACTAACAATACAATGTTATTTGTCCTAACTAACTTTTGTATTTTGTAGTACCCTTTTTGTTCTACACCATTTGGTATGATTTTTATTCTTAGGTAATGATTCTGCCTCCACGCGTCCGCATGAACATGGCTGAGTCAAGCATTTTAGCCAAAGTACCAACATTACCCTATCTCGTAGATTTCATGACAAATTAGGGAGTATTTGTCACATCTATAATTAAGTACTCCTTTCAAGCACATCTTAGTTCTGTCATTTCCTCACACCATCTTACCCCTTTCTCTCTTACTATCTAACATTTTGATTTCTTGCACTTGAACACTACCTGTGTGACGCGTAAGCTTCTGTAGTCCCTCTAATAAACACCTAACCCTCAACACAATCATGCCCACATACATATGATTAATAAATATATTGGAAAACATATGATGCACGGAAGGCTTTTCCACTAACATCCCTGTCCGTCTTTCTCAGCAATTAGTTTGTCTCAAGTGTTAAGGGGCTGGTATGTTAGCCAACCGGATAGAAGGGGTTACATAAGCAAAGGTTGACTGACTAAGAGATAGAGAGCACAAACTGGTCTACATGACAGAATGATGAATGCGTAAAGTTGGATCTCCTTAGCAGAGGGAAAGCATAAGAAATCATGGATTGAAAAGTACCCTTTTGTGTGTCAAAAGAGCTTCCAGATTGGGTAAAGTTGGAATCTTGTGTAGGATTATAAGATTAGCCACGTTGACATGAGGTGTGGTGGACAGGTGGTGTTTTACAATTGTTTAAGAATGAATGTTCTGTTAAATCAGTTCATCAGAAGAGATTGGTATGAAAAGCTGAGAATGGTATAAGTGGACGGTGACCTTTGTTTCCTCTCTTGGAAGGAAGTCAGAAAGTGGTCCCAAGGTAGGGCTGATGAACTGATGTGGTAGAATGATGAGCTTAAGTGTGCATGATGTCATGTATAGTATGTAAGATGCCAAATGTAACAATATGAGTGGCGATGACTGAACAACAGTGCTGAGCTAATGTCTCTAGTGTATCAGTCAACGGAATAAAAGGACATTGTCACTTCCCAAAACTAGGAGCCATGAAACGCCGCACCTCGAGATCACCAAAAGCTCTTGCACGTTACTTTGAGCATTTAATAGCCATACCACAATAATCAGTTCCAAACATCAAGCGACCAACTATAATATACATATCATGAAAACTAGGTTATCGCATTCTTAACCTGACACCAAGGCATACTTTCACACAATTAGTGGTCAGGAAAGTTCAAAGCATTGAACAAGATATTCAATAATAAAACAAACACTAACAAACTACACGCAGGTCAAACAAAAGGTTAAAACCTCGCACTAATAAACTGAGCATGCCGAAACTCTTATTGCTACACTCCATACCAAAATCTCCCTCCCTTCTTGGGTCTCTATTATAGTCTACAAACACGTCTTGCTGTTCCCAAGTGCAACATAATGTAACAAACAGGGGTGAACAAAATATTGCCCAGCAAATAGTGCTTATACTTATTGAATGTAGCAATTATGTAAGGCATAAATCCAATGCAACATTAATCATTTATTTCTATACAAGCATTATAAACTATGATTAGAGTATGCATTATGTGCAAGTGATAGCTCGTGGTAAACATAGGTCTTTCAGTGACTGGACCCAGGTCTAATTATTGTGTTATTAGACAGGGGCAGTCCAGTCGAGTATTCTTGGTATTTTGATATAAATGAAATTAGTGTTGAGTGCATAGTATTCTAGACATAAATGTAAATTGAATCGAGTGATACTCTCGGTGATAAGACATAAATGTAAATCGAGTTAGCTATAGAGTACCCTAGTAATAAATGTAAATCGAGTTGGGTAAATGGTACCCTAGACATAAATATAAAATTGAGTCAGTGATAAGACATAAATGTAAATCGAGTTGGGTACATAGTGTGATGCCTCAACCTGACCCCCACTTTGGAGACCTAATTGAATGCATGCCTAGCTCTCGCTAGGGCTAAAGTACTTTTAATAAAATAAGAAATCACAACTTACTCTCAAGCAATCAAATAACACTCTAACTTGGAACTAGAATTCAAACCATATCTCGGTTACAAATTACAACTCATAAGGACCGAATCCATAATATAAACTATCTCAGCTATAGTCATAACCATGTTCAGATACTACACTCTATGGAACAATGAACACTATCAAACCTCTTCTTGTACCGATCCTTAAACTTTTAATTCCTCACACCTAAGGAAAGCAAATATAAAAGAAAATACTTGAGCTAATGCTAAGTGAGGTCCTAAGTTGTAAAACACTTTTTATAGAAAGTATCCCATAATCTTTGATGATGAGAATCATACTCAACAATTGGTTAGTGAATATTCAAATTAGCCACAGAATTCAACACAACTAATAAATAGCCAAGTACACAAATTTGAACACAAATAAAAAGGATACAGGTGGATACAAGAGAGGTCAATATGAGCTAACAATATTTGGATTTTCTCCAAAATAATGAAGCACAACTCCATCTTAAAGAGATAGATAACGCCGAAATATATAACAATCTCCAACTCTAAATCTCCGTCAAATACACCACAAAACTCCAAGTGGCCACAACAGTAGGGGGAAATCTCGAGAATCCCAAAATAATAATCACACCCCCACAATATGACGATCGTCCTGTCCGAAGCTGGTGGGTTGCAAAGCCATGGTAGATAGACCGTTTTGGCCAAGTCCAATACTGGCCCGGCATATCCAACCTACACACAGCAGGGCCCAGATCTCCCCGGTACGATAAAGTACACAATTGGGTT
Source organism: Cinchona pubescens (assembly GCA_025175665.1). Classification (NCBI taxonomy): domain Eukaryota; kingdom Viridiplantae; phylum Streptophyta; class Magnoliopsida; order Gentianales; family Rubiaceae; genus Cinchona; species Cinchona pubescens. The sequence goes on along the minus strand of JANKKI010000075.1, from coordinate 6,576,532 downwards.
TACAAACATGCACAAGTAATTCACGAATACAATATCAAGTTTTCACAATAAAATGTAACATGAGATTCTTTAGGCTCAGTTCTGGTCGGTGCTATAAAGTACACAACCGGGTGAACAAACATGCACAAACAACTTTAAATATGTAAACGAATCATTTTCAAGGAATTCAAAGTAAACAGATCACTCTAGCATTGAGATATTACATCGTGTTCATCGTTTAGTTATCACGAATAATAAATAAAAGGTCACTTAATATTTCAGTAGTAACACGAAATTCACCATAAAAGCCTTTGTTAAAATAAGAGTTGGGAACACTCACTATTCAGATTAAGGCCTTTGCAAAACACTTTCCTTTTCCTTCCTTTTAACCTGTTGAGTTACCAAGAGCATCCAATCTATAGTACTTTCTCCACTAAAAAGATATCAAAAGTAATAAATTTAGCTTAGCACAAAATAAAGAGTTGTTTAAAAAATCAGTTTGGATATCATTGGTGGTTAGTCATTGATTTTTGCATTACGTCTTATATTTTTAATTACATTTGGCTTCAACTTATTTTTCCAGCCACCCCTAATCACGGAAACTTAAATTAACCCTTCTAGGTTAAATAGCACATTACTTACTCACATTACGTTTCCCTCATCTTGTAATTCTCACAATGATGTTATTGAATAAATAAAGAGCACTATATAGAATTTAGCCCTTAAGCTTAATCCAACGTAATTATATTTAAGTATATGGTAGCTAATTAGGCTAAACTAATAGACCAAGTTCACTAGTACACATAGGTGTTAAAATCAGCCCCTAAATCACCTAATCACACTAAACAAATTACTCCTAAGTTGGTTTATGCTATGAATGACAACATATACATCTAAAAACAGTCCACTAAATCATCAATACACATACAAATACAAAGAATTCCAGCAGCCATAACATGTTATATCTTCACATCTATAATCATAAAATTTCTAGATTTGAAGGAGTTCACTAAAATCTTTGTATCTTGTGTTATAGAACTCCAACAATCATGTTCTTGGTGCCGTTACAACTTAGCATGATATTCTAAAACTCTTAAGAAGGAACCCTACTCAGATTCATAGCGTAAAGTCCTCCAAAATGATCACGAGGCAGAACATCATCACAACATCATTTCTAGTTTACACAGTTTCGCTAATATGAACATATCTTATGGTAGGAAACTCCAATAACCATAATTCTTGAGGATTTGGAGAAACTATATTCATTGTCCTAAAACTTTCATGATAGAAGTCGTTCTCAAAATATTTCTACAATCTGCCCAAATACAACCACAAATTGAGAATTGGTACAGAGTAACACTGCAACGACCAGGTTTGGGCAGTCGTATCTAAATCACCATTACATGAGATATATAGCTCCAATAACCCTGATTCTTGATCCCTTAGAAACTAGCTTCAAAATACTAAGACTTTCATGGAGGGATTACCCCCCTGAATCAAATCATAACCTATTCAAAAATCGCCCCAAAGTTGGAACAATATCAGACCAAATCTGCTCATCACTAGCAGAGCTGATTTTGCACCAACTTCAAAGATTCATTGCGGTTAGTACATAAATAACTGGGTCATGAGCCTTATACCGAATTAAAGCTCTTTGAGTGTAGTTTCTATAGCAACAAATAGAGATAAATTTCGAGTTTTCTACAACAAGTTATAGCCTATTGAATCAAGCTACTCAAAACTGCCAGAAATCATTGATTGCCTGTACATACTGGATTTGCACTTTCAATTGTGTAAACCAATTTCATAGCTTCATATTACTTCCGAAACTTAATATTTTAACCATGAACTCATAAATGAACATCAATAAACATATATTACTATTTTTCAGAACAAAGTAGTGGTAAAAACCCTCACCTATGTGTTGAAAACTTCATCTTCCTCAAGCTGTCCAAGCTGTCCACTCATCCTTCTTGCCTTTCTCCTTGGAAATCTTGTTTCTTCATCTCTACCTTCTTGTTCTTCTTCCTTCCCTCTTTTGTTCTGTTTTTGCTTCTTTATTGCAGCCTTCCACTAGTTTATTTTAGGTAGTAGTATAAAGTATTAAGGAGTTGATTTGGTGGCTGCAAGACTAGTTTAGTAGGTGACACCTTCTACTAGCTTGAGCTTAGTCACCAATCTGATTTTATATTTTTTTTCCTGACAAGCAATTTGCACTATAGTCCTCAAGTTCTCCTAATTCTTATTTTACTCCACCAAAGTTTCTATAGTTTGTAGCCTACTAGATTTAATTAACCAAAAGCCGTAATTACAAACCTGATGAACTATGCACGAACCACCAAGCAACTCACACCACCAACTAGTAAGCCTTAAAATCAGTTATTTAGGAAGTCATTCTAACTAAGAAGCAAGGCTGGAAAAAGGTAAAGCATAATTCGACAACGAGAATTAAGCAAGAACAACATGAATTGAGCAACTTCGAATCTTAAGCAAGGCATAGACTCAAAACAAGGATTGTTAATAACTTATCTAATAGGCTGTAATATTTGATTAGGAATACTTTTTAGCATTAAATTCACTTGAAACAATTTGTTTGTTGGATAAAATTGAAGATCAAAGAAATACAAGTTCGAGAGAAAAACTTGGAAACTTTTGTGATTTTGGTAACTGCAAATGTGGAAAATGAGCTGCCCCCTTAGCTTTTAGGTTGAAATATTGAAGAGCTACATTTCATTCCCTCACTTTGAAGTTTATCTTACTTTCTACACAGCAAAACAAAAATGAAAACTATGAAGGCCAAAACGGTTATTGAGCAAGAATAGACATCAACGAGCATTTCTAGGAATGTCAAATAGATGGAAAAGTGTTACACATAGTACCCTAGACAAAAATATAAATATAAATATAAAACCAGTATTTCAGTGCTTATACAACTTGTGCATTTAATTATGCACAAGCATATGTAAATTTTATTTTCTTACCTTCATTGAATTAAATACGATAGTAAGGTGTAAGAATACATGGAATTTAAGTTTAGGAAGAGTGCACGTAGGAAAAGAGTAGGTGTTAGCATTGGAGATCAAGAGATACCCATAAGTGATAATTTTAAATATTTAGGATCGGTTCTTCAGAGTGATGGTGATATAGATTGAGATGTTACACATCAGATATAAGCGGGTTGGACTAAATGAAGAATGGCATCAGGAATATTATGCGACCTCAAAATTCCTTTGCGACTTAAGGGTAAATTTTATAGAACGGCAATTAGGCCAGTCGATGCTTTGTGGGTCTGAATGTTGGGCAGTGAATTACACACGAGCAAAAAATGAGAGTAGCAGAAATGCGAATCTTAAGATGGATGTGTGGGCACACTAAGATGGACAAGATACGCAATGAGCATATTCGTTAGAAGATTGGAGTAGCACCTATTGATGAGAAGATGAGAGAAACACGCTTAAGGTTGTTAGGTCATGTGTTAAGACATCCAATAGATTTTAGAGAGACTAGTCAACATAAGAGGGAGAGGGGAAGACCGAAAAAGATTTGGTGGGTAATTTGTAAGAAAGATATAGCCCATCTAGGAATTGAGGAGGATATGGTCCATGACAAAGCACATTGGCTTAGCAGGATTCATGCAGCCGATCCTACTTAGTGGGAATAAGGTTTGGTTTGTTTGTTTGATTGTTTAGTAAGGTGTATGAACTACCTACCTTGCGATTTGCCCTTTCAGAACCCTAATTAGTCCTGGCCAGGTATTCCACTTCCTTGACCTATAAACATTGGGGAGGGCACACCACTCAATACAGTGGAAATAGGAGTACACTTTAGAATTAAACAGCAATAAAAAAATTTGAATTTTGAAGGTCAAACGCTGCGCCACTTGAAAACAAAGCAAGGTGAATGTCGTAGCGAGAACACAAACAAGCTGGCTAATCACTCCAGCACAGCCAAAGCTCAATAACAAGTGCTGAAGCAGGTCAATAGCCCAAAAATCATGCCAAAAGCTCAATAACAAGTGCAGAAGCAGGTCGTTAGCCCAAAAATCATGCCATAAGCTCTATAACAAGTGCTAAAACATGTATGTACAAGTTGGGGAAGTGCTAGGCACGTGAGTGTGTGGTTAAACATTAAAACCCTGGGCTTAAACCCTAAAAACCATGCAACCCCTTTCAAAACAGCCAAACCCTAATCTCTGTCACTCAAATCATATGTTAAAGTATTAATTCAAACCATAAAACAAGGCTGGTCATGTTGGGTACAATTTGGCAACAAGAATCATGGATTATTTGTAATAAGAAGATTTAGGCATTTGCAATTCATAGAACAAACTCTAAAGCCCTAATTTTCTATTTTAAGCTTAATTCACTAACAACTTAGCTGGTGGTGGCTGTCGCAGGCTTGTATAGTTCATTCCAAGTTGGGTAGAAAAGGATGGGTCTGAACATATAAAACTACAAGAGTCAAAAAACAAACAAACCAAGCGTTATTCTCACTAAGTGGGGTACTAAGTGGGATTGGCTGCATAAATCCTTCTACACCATTGTGCTCTCTCATGAACTATATCCTCATTGATTTCTGGATGATTCATATCTTTCTTCAAGTTATCGACCAATTCTTTTTCGGTTGTTTCTTACCCCTTTTGCGTTAACTACTCTTTCTAAAATCAACTCTTCTTAGAGGTGCCTCTATTGGCTGTCTTATCATGTGACCTAATCACCTTAAGCTTGTTTCTATCTTCTTCTCATCAATAGGTGCTACTCCATCTTCTCCTAAATATGCTCATTACGTTTCTATATCTTTCTAGTATACCCACGCGTCCATCTTGACACTTCTCTCTTTTTTTCTCATGTACAAAACTCACTGCTAACATTCAGAACCGTAAGGGATAGCTAGTCTAATGGCCGTTCTACAAAATTTATCCTTCAAGTCTTAAAGGAATTTTGCGGTCGCACCTAAAAAAAATCCATAAGAGATTAGTATTGTGTCAAATATGCTTAATTATTAAGAAATGGTGAAAGCCTAACAAAAAGGCTATTTGCAGCTTCAAAGAATAATCTAGTAAGCCATGATACCAGGGATCCAAAAAGAAACTAAAATCTGTAGTATAGCACCTCTTGATTGTTGTGGATCAATTTAGCCCCGTTCCTGTCTCCTCTATGCACTACACTTTTGTACCAAAATTTTGTGTCTGTATGCACAAGCACTGCCGAAGTGCATATCTAGAATGGAAATAATAATTCAGACAAAAAGACATTGGAGATTGTAGGTGTTGCTTTTGTTGTATTCCTGCATAGTTCTGTGTGCATGTTTATATTTGATCTTCTCCCTAGAGTGTTTGTTTAGTTTTTATCGTCATGGGATCTGTTCATTTTATTAAAATATATAGTTTCTCAGATGTTTCTAAGGGTGTTGGTGGGTTTGTGGGAAGGGATACCGGGCTTGGCAAGTTGGAAACATGGTGGTGGTGAGGGTGTGAAGATGGTAGGAGAGAGTTTTGAGTGGCTTTGGGATGAAGAAAATCAGATTTAACCGACCAATAGAATATGTCTTCAATTTTATGGCCTTTATACTCATCATCTGAATGACGAATGATTTGCTTTTGTTTTGTTTTGTTTTTGTTTTTTGTATTTTTGTTATTTTCTTCTAAACCGCACTTGATTGGAGAAACTTGAAATCGTTGGATTTGTCTCATTCAATTAAATTGTAATTGACTAAATGGAGACACCCAAATTAATGGATTGCTCTTTTTCACTGTGTCATAGCTTTGTGAACATTTTATAGAAGTGACTTTCCTTTAGGGACAAATTTTAATTTCTTTGAGGGTTAATATCAGCTTTATTGCAGTTATGGTTATTGCAAAGTAATAGTTTTATCTTCTTGCAACTACATATGCAGATATTGCACCAGTAATTGAAGGTGCAGTTCAGCACATAGCTTCAAGAAGATTTGAGTTAGGGGGTTTGGATTTAACAAAGCTGCTAGTACAGGAACTTGCCAAATCTAACCCACAGGTGAAGCTCAGTTTGTCTGATGCTGAGAGCATAAAAGAGCAATATGCATGTTGTGCCGAGGATGCTGTTGGTTATGACAAGACCCAGGAGTCATGTCCTGAAGAGCAGCATACATTACCTGATGGACAGGTTTGGATTATTATGTTTGAATTGTTAATGAAGCAAAACTCAAAGTTTTAGGCACAATTGATCTACTGGTATTATGGGGTTCATAGATGATGTTATGATGAAGCACCCCCATGTGCTTGTGTGGCCTTTGGACTTCTTAGGTTATACATGGGCAGAATGAAGTTGATTTGATATATACCCATTTGGTTTATACCTTAAAAAATAAAAAGAAATAAGAATATATTTCCCTTTGGTAGCACATGTTGTGCTGATTTGGTGATTGTGTCTGGTATCATCAGCTGTCAATTTTATTACATGGGTATCAAGTTGCCAATTTTCACTAAGAACCAGCCTCTTTAATTGGCTTTTGGTGACTAACGAAGGTACTTAGTTCGCCCAATGGAAAGGAGTGACTCAAGGTATGCCATCGCTCTAACCTTCCTGCCTTCCTTTTTTTTTTTTTTTTTGTGAGAATACTTGCCTTGCTGCCTCTGCTCTCATTCGGGCCCCGGGAATTTGATCTAAACTTAAAGCTAAAGTTTGTTCATAGTGTCTCAACTCCCAACTGTATCCTTTGACAATCACCTCCAACTTCTAAAAAATACTGTACTTTGTGGTGGTATTGCTTCCATGACTGGTACGTACTCTCATTCCGGATTTAGATTAGAATTTACTCTTCCTCTTGTTCTAGCAGCTAAAGGTTCTAACAAGCTAAAGCAGCTAGAGCTAAGAGTTTCTGTAGCTACCAGGCAGCTATTTCCAGAAGGGAAATAGAGTAAAACCGTATGCAGCAAAATTGCACATTTCTAGAAAGAAAGCCCATAAAGAGGCACTTCCTTAATTGAATGGGAACATGCAACCAGATGACAACTTTCCTTAATTTGATTCTCCGAGTCCGGTCATTTCTAGATCATATCCTTTCAATCTATATTTGGAATCCACTTGTGGTTAACTTGAAGTTGGTATCAGTGCTAATCTAATGGGTTAAAGCTAAAGGCTGATCTACAAAGGTACTTGGGTAGCTTAATGTACTGTTGAGAATAATTAACTCAAATAGCTAGGCATGATCTTTGACATGATTGTTTAGCTCATGGGTCCTTAGCTGCCTATATTGTCTAACTTGAGTGGTTTCTGATTCTTGTTTAAGTTTCTTGGTTCTGATCTTTTTCCTTGCTGTGATTGAAGTTCTAGAAGGGATAACTAGCAAAATGATATTATATAAACAAGTAGAGTTAAATTTGAAAAAGTTGAAAACCAAAACCTAGTACTGATATCAAAATTCAAAATCTTAATCAAAATTGATAGGAATTGAAAATATAAAAGAATTTACTCAGACTTGTTTTGGCATGCTCAAATCAAAATTTCAACAATCGGTGTAGGAGTTACTGGGGTTGAGATGATCGTGGTCAGAAGTGGGGAAGGGTCAAGGTTGAAGCATTTTTTCGGGGAGGGAGGAGCAGAACATGGCTGAATTGGGTGGTTGAGGTGGATAGTACTGGGAGCGAAAGTTTGGGACCTGGTTTTTGGGTTCTGGCTGTAATCTTCAAAATAGAAATTATAAACTGTTTTGGAGGAATCATGGGTAGAATCATCCTCAATCTAACCTGTTTTCACCCGCATAATAAGTTGGTGGAGATAGATCAAGTCCAGATTCCACCATCCAATTAAGTTTATTGTGTGTTGCCTGTTGGTCCATTTTCACACCTCTAACGGTGTTAACCAATATTCGCAAGCCTCAGGTGTCATGGCACTTTGTTGACTCTGGCTCAACAAATTTAGATTTGCACTAAAATCTCTTTGATGTCACATGAATTTATATGATTCAAACTCGTTATATATGTATATATATAAAAACACAGAGAGAGAGAGAGAGAGAGAGAGAGAGAGAGAGAGCAGGCTGCGTTCCCATGGGTGCAGGAACCTAATCAAATAGATATTTGAGTTGTTTCCAGTAGAAGGGATTTTAAGATTGTCAGTGACTTCTATTTTATGAGCATACCCTTATCCTTTTTCTAAACATCATAATATTTTGTTCTAGTCTTATGATTGTTCACTTGTCTATCTGTTTTAGGTGATCACAATTGGAAAAGAAAGATACACCATCGGAGAGGCTTTATTTCAGCCATCAGTTATGGGTTTAGAGGCTCATGGCATTTTGGAGCAGCTTGTTCGTAGTGTATCAACTGTATCATCTGAGAATCACCGCCAACTTCTAGATACAGCAATAGAAAATACTGTACTTTGTGGTGGTACTGCTTCCATGACTGGTACTTTCTCTCATCAGTTCTTAATTGAATGGGAACATGCAACCATATGACTACTTTCCTCAATTTGATTCTCTAAGTTCGGTAATTTTTAGATAATATCCTTTCAATCTATGTTCGGATGGTTAGTTGAAGTGTGTATCAATTTGTTTCCAGCAGTTACTATGTAATACCTTTTCTTATCCTTTTGGCAGAAGATAGTTGTTTATTCAGCTTGTCTGCTCTGTGTCCTTGAAACTGCTTAAGGTTGCATTTGGATGGGTGGATTTGAATTGTAGAAAGGATTTGAAATGAATGGATTTGAATTGGGTGGATTTGAAAGACATAAAATTTGGATGGATTTCAAATCCACTCATTTAACTATTAAATTCACACACTCACTTGGTGGTGGATTTGCAATCCCCAACTAAACCCCTTGACTTGTTTGGATATCTTATGATGGATTTAGATTTCAAATCCAAATCCAGATGTCACCCAAATCCCTCCATCCAAACACAACATCTTCAGATATTTAGTATTATGTAGCTGCAGACTGCTAGTATGACAAACCTTTGGTAGATATAGAGGCCTTTCAGTGGTGATGTTGGATAGACCCTAAACTTGTATGTTTCAAAAAATAAAACTTAGAAGTTAGAACACTATTCCGTACACAAATGGGTGACAAGATCAAATGTTCTTGTATGGTGATTCTGAGGTAATTTGGATATCTTCAAAGAGCTGTTTAAAGATGGGATAAGAGGAAGAAGAACTTACCATTCCAGCCCATTGGCTATTTGAACTGTGGAGTTTTAACAATAGTTTTCCAAAGTCCACTGGAGCCTCAAACTTATATGCAGTTTCACTGCTAATCCCTGTTATCCTCATATTCCAGTGTGTATGCTGAATAAGTAATATGAGATAAACTGATTTACTCGTGTTATCAAAATAACGATGTTGAGAGGTTGGTTTTGGGTCATTTAATATGTAGCCATGAAGGTGGAAATAATTTCAAAGGACTACTGTCATCTAATTAACGTGATAAAGCCTGGAACCCTATCGCATTAGGTCTAAGTCTAGACTAATGATCTTGTTAAATATGGGGTGAAGATGGGCCTTCCAGATTTTACTGTTTCTTGCTTAGTCCTCTGCCATGGGATATCTATCTTTTGATGTCAAACAATATATGAGAATGATAGGTCATGCGAGTTTTGAGGTGTCACATTTGACATTTTTGTTTTGAAGATTTGAATGTTGTATCAGATGTGGTGGGTAAGCTTGGGTCTTGATCATTGTTTGTTTTGCCATTCACATTTAGCAAACCCCAATGGACACTTGAAGTGCCTTGCTAGTTACCTAACATTGTGATAGGAAACAACAATATGTTAGACAGTGACTCCATTTTTTTATTTTAATTTTTTTTGTTTTTGCTCTTACAGGTTTCGAGGATAGATTCCAGAAAGAAGCAAGTTTCTGCTCATCATCTATTCGTCCTTCTCTAGGAGGTGAAGGTGATTTTGTTTCATAGTTTATCTTGCTCTTCCTTTCTTTGCTGGATATTACTGAATTTGAAAATTGCTTATTTTGGTATTGTCATAAAATATTCTTTTCCTGCCCCCACAGTTTTCTTTTTTTGGTTCTGGTTGCTATCCTACTAAACAAACAAACAAACAAACCAAGTCTTAATTCCACTAAGTAGGGTCGGCTGCATGAATGCTGTTACGCCATTGAGCTCTGTCATGGACCATATCCTTCTCAATTCTTAGATGGGCTATATCTTTTTTACAAGTTACCCACCAAGTCTTTTTCGGTCTTTCTCTATCCCTCTTATGTTGACTACTCTCTCTAAAATCTACTCGCCTGACAGGCGCTTCTACTGGTCATCTTAACGCATGACCTAACCACCTTAATTGTGTCTCTCATCTTCTCATCAATAGATGCTACTCCAATCTTCTCACGAATATGCTCATTCCGTATTTTGTCCATCTTGGTGTACCCACGCATCTATCTTAACACATTCGCATTTCTGCTACTCTCATCTTTTGCTCATGTATGTGATTCACTGCCCAACACTCAGACCCGTAGAGTATCGCTGGCCTAATTGCTGTTCTATAGAATTTACCCTTAAATCATAAAGGAATTTTGCGGTCACATAATATTTCCGATGCCATTCTCTATTTAGTCCATCCCACTTGTATTCGATGTGTAATATCTCGATCTATTCCACCATTACTCTGAATAACTGATCCTAAATATTTAAAAATTTCACTTATGGGTATCTCTTGATCTCCGATACTAACCCTTATTCTATTCCTACGTGCACCCATGCTAAATTTAAATTTCATATATTCTGTTTTTGATCTACTAATTCTAAACCTTTTTGCCTCAAGTGTCTCTCTCCAAACCTAGAGTTTAACATTTACCCCATCTTTTGTTTCATCTACTAACACAATGTCATCTGCAAATAACATACACCATGGTATTTTCTCCTGTATGTGCCTCGTAATTTCATCTATGACCAACGCAAATAGATAACAACTTAGAGCTGAACTTTGGTGTAAACCTATATTTATAAGGAACTCTCGTGTCAACCCTCCTGGTGTTCTCACACTTGTCACCACATCCTTATACATCTCATTTATTGATTCTATGTATGTTAACTATTTTTTTTTTTTTCTAAAACTCTCCACATAACTGTTGGCCCCCAAAAGCAACCTAAGAGGGGGGTGAATTAGGTTGTATCTAAAACAAACATTTTTAAGTGCTTAATGAAGATACAAACTTTATGCACCAAATGAAAACTTAAGCACAAATGAATACAATAGATATTCAACAATTTAAGCTTAAAGAACAAATAAGAATATTGAGATTAAGAGAATCAAACCAAACTCCCAAACTTCTCAAGCTTGGAGCTTTCAACTACAAAGAGCTTCTTACAAGGCAACTACCAAGTTTACAACTTGAAGTTTAGCTACTAAAAGTCTCTTCAAAGTAGGTGAGACAATAACCTCTTGTACACAAATGAGTTGTGGATCACTCTTGCTCACACTAACTACCTTTAGTTGAGCCAAGAGTTTTACACTCACAACCTCCCTTTGTTACAATCGTTATCTCTCCATTTTTACACTTGAAGAACTCTTACACTTGTAAGTTCTTTTCACAAAACTACCTACACTATTACAACACTTGTTCCCACTATTTCTCCCAAATGGCTCAAGAGTTATTTATAATCAATGTAGAAGTCTCCTCTTAGCTTAATTCAGGCCTAGGGGTATTTATAGTTGCCAAATATCTGCTTCCAACAACTTCCCAACGGCTATTTTCTGTTTACTGGAAAACTAGCCGTTGGACCTTTCGGACGGCCGATGTAGCAAGAGTGCGTCCAAACAAACTAGCCGTTGGACCGTTCGAACGGCCGCTGTTAAACCTTGCGTCCGACACTGCGTCCGTTCTCTGAGGGTATTCGTTCGGACGTCCGATGATGCTTCCGAACATGCGTCCGATCGAAGTAAAGTCTTCTGGAAATATGATCGGACGTGATCGGACTGTTCTTCGTCCGAGACTTGCTTCAATTTCTTTGTGTCGGACGATTACCATCGTCCGAAGCTTTGTCTTTCGGACAGTCATTTGCGTCCGTGGAGTCTTCTGGTTGTTTTGTTTTTCTGCACACTTTTCAAACCATTGGTGCGATTTGGTCATCATCAAAACATGATTATCATAACTGGGGTTCAACAATAACTTCTTTAGGAACTCTATCGTATGCCTTTTCAAGATCAATAAAAATCATATGTAAATCCTTTTTTTTATCCCGGTATCTGTCGGTAAGTCTCCTTAAGAGATGCATGGCTTCAGTAGTCGATTTCCCTGGCATAAAACCAAACTGATTATTTGATACCTTAGTCTCATTTTTTAACCTTCTTTATATCACTCTCTTACTCTTCTTCCACTGGTCCGACATCTTTCTACTCTTCAATATTTTATTGAAAAGATTGGTAAACCAACTTATGGCCTTCTTTCCTAAGCATTTCTATACTTCGATTGGGATATCATCGGGGCCAACTGCTTTTCCTTTCTGCATCTTTTTCAAAGTCTCATCCACGTCTGATTCCTAAATCCTTCGATAACACATTCATTTCTATCTTACTATTTTCAAAAATTTTCACTGTCGCTATTTTTCCTGAAAGTTTCCCAAAAAATCTCTAGTAAGAATTATTTATTTATATATATAGCTAAAGAAGCCTTTAGTTTGACGCGTTAATGAATCTACCAGCTGGAAGCTCTGTGGAACATCTAGCAACTTTATAAATATTTGAACTTTTCTTTTTAGGAGTTGCAGTTGAGTTATGAATTTTCAATGTCTTTCTAAGAGTTGTAGTTCTGTCAAGTCTTAGTCGCAATAAGGACCAGGTGCTCATCTGATTCTTTGGTAATGCAGCCACCAGAATATATGCCAGAGAACTTGATCACATATTCAGCATGGATAGGAGGGGCCATACTTGCCAAAGTTGTGTTCCCACAGAATCAACACATAACTAAAGCAGACTACGACGAGAACTCTGGGCCTGCAGTTGTTCATCGCAAATGCTTTTGAGGGATGAGTTTCTTAGTGTTTAGTTGGTTGTACATTTGACTTGTATTCCACCTGATGTTTGTTTTAGGAAAGTGGTAACTTAAACAATATCTGCAAACCACCGGATGCATGTATTTTACCTGATGCTTATTGTACATGTTATGCTGTTATTTAGAAGATAATCTCCCTATCTATGGAGTGGCAGTCAGGCTTGCGATTTTGGACCCCTGAATTCTTTTGATCGTGAGGGGTTCTTATCACCTAGCTTAGATGCTTGTTAAACAGAGAGAAGAGCAAGGTTGGTCCTATGCTGCCGTGAGCTTCGAGGTAAAAGAAATGTATAAGGTCCCTTTGGATGATGGATGAATTGGATTGTAGGAAGAATTTTAAATAAATAAATTTGAAATGAACGGATTTAAAATCATTTAATTTTATTGGTAGATTTGGTTTTCAAATCCAAATCTTTCCCTAAAAATGAGTTGAGGAAATTCAATTTGGTTGACAATTTCAAATCCAAGATTAAAATGAATGAATTTTAATTTTATCAAAACTCACATGTTATTAGCAAATGCATCTATTTTATGTTCATTCTTTCAAATCATTCATACAATCTAAATTCCTAACTAGTGTATATGTGTAATTAGGGAAGGGAGTCTGAGAATGTCTAAATTTTGTAGAGTTTAAACTTGACTCATTCTAGTTTGGGAACAGAATTATAGTCCAAACTCAATTTAACCTTTTTTTACATTAGGTTGGATTCTGAATTTAAGTAGTTGGGCAGGTGAATTTGGACTGACTAAGCTCAATCAAGAGTAGTCCTACATTTATATTCACAGATTTTTGCTCATATATTTTAGCTTATGGGCATACTGTACCCTCCCACAATTTTGAAAGAAGTAAAAGTTATTCTAATTGATTTTCATATATATTAGCTAGCGGCATAGGTGTAGCTGCATAGGCATATGTTTTTGGAAATTTTCCTTCTACCCTATACTAGGGACACAATAGAAAATAGTGCTTAAGTAGAGCAGTTTATCAGCTTTGGCACTTGAAATTATAAAGTGCCATGACAGCTGCATTCAAAATATTGAAAGTTCTCCATCTTCTTCGGTTTCGGCTACTTTATTTCCATCATTATCAAAAGGTATATTCTACTTATACCCCTTGTGGTTGGTTGTATTTCTTAGTCATGAAGGGTGCTTGACATGCGATGTTCAGGATCACTATAACCTTAACTCTTAATATTATTTTTTAAATATTTAAATTCTTAGACTATGTTAAAATCTAAGGGTGTTTGTTTTTTTATGACTAAAATGACATTTTCACTCTCAAATTATCATTATGTAAAATTTTCTATGACACCCAAAGTATCTTAATTTTTTTTTTCATAAATAGAGTTTGATGGATTTTAAGACATAGTGATAAAAGATAAAAATTTATTGAATCATGTCAACAAAATGAGTGAAAAAGAAAAAATATAAGGTAAAAATCAGAAGAATAAAGAGAGATAATGAGATATATAGAAAAGTAACCATTTATTTATACAAAATTATAAGGGTTTTTTTTTTTTTTTAAAAGGAACATCAAAATTGAGTTGGATTTAATGGAAGGATTTATATGCCTAGAAGATAATGTAAGCGACTAAAGTGATAGTTACCTTAAACCTTAAGGGGGTAAAGTGGAATTAATCCTATTTTGTATTCTTTAAAATTTTTAAATTTTTTCTTCCTAATTTACCCTAATTCAATTTTTATCAAAATTAAAAAGGAAAAATATTAAGGAAAATAAAAATTAAAAGGGTTAAATATAGTAAATCTCCTTAAGGTTTGGGCTATTTTGCCATAAATCTCCTAATGTTATTTTTTTCTTAGTTTTCCCTTTCTGTTAATACATCAACAATTTAACTATTAAAAAGTCAAGAAAGGCATTTTTACCCCTAGACGGTATAAGAAAACATAAAATTAATCCCTTAAACTTTATTATATTTGTCATTTTAGTCCCTAATTCTAGTATTTGTATCAATTAACTTACTTTAGTCATTAATCAATATAAAAATATTATCAAAACAACTAAATATATGATGATGTCCACCAGTACCAGTGATCTTTCAAAATACTTATATTGTGAAAAAATTTTAAATACAAAATTTCCCTAATACTATCCACATTTTTCGATATTCTCATCATATCATGTAAAAGTAAAATTTTAAATATACGAGATTTATAATCATCTAATAAAGTTCCATAATTCTCTTTTCTTTTTGCTTTTCTTCATGTTTATTTAAAATAATTTTCTTCTTACTCTTTTTCCCTTGTTACTATAATTCAACTATATCTAGTAATATGAAGTAACTTCATACATATAAAAAATTAAAATAATTTAGATGAAATATCTTTAATAATTCATCAAAATTTTAAAATTAATTATTTCACTGTATTTTTTATTTTTAAATATTGAAGAAAGCATAATTCGAGACTTAGAATATTAATTAATTTGGACCATACTGCATTTTATTTCATAATTATCCTGAAGTATTAAATGATACAAAACTTAATGAGCGAATAAAGTGAAATCTCGCTTAAATCTTTAGGAGGTTTACCATAGTTAGCATTTAAGGGTAACTTTGTCTTTTTAAAAAGATTAACGGTGCAGTTACATTTGACTATTAGTAAAAAAGGTAAAGTGAGAAAAAAATAATGCTAGGGGGTTTAGTGCAAGTCCAAACCTTAAGGGTGATTACTGTATTTAACCCAAATTAAAAAAGAAAAGAAAAACCCTTCCAACTCTAAGCTAATTTCTGAAAAATGAAAAATAAAAAAAAAGTAAGACAAAAAATGAAGAAAAGTTAAAATCCTCCATTCACCTCATCCCCTTCCTACCTCCTTTTCCCTCTCCCTCAACCGAGCCATGCCATCTCCTCCCTCCTCCCTCGGGCAATCATCAATCCACTACCATTTTTCTCTCATCTCGCTCCCCTCCTCAAACAACCCGCCACCTTTTCTTCCTCCTTAGCCACACATTTTCCTTCCCTTCTGCATTCTTTCTCTGACATCTAGCCTGCCCTTTGTTAACCCTTACCCCAACCAGCCATCTCTTCTCTACTCCTTTATCCCAACTAGTCCTCATTAGGGTAGTGCTCTAAACCGAATTGGGTCATCATGAGTGTAATAGAACATTTTTATGTTTAAACTTATATCGTATTTTAATGAATGTCGAATTTATGTTTCATTTATGTATTTCTTGTAATATACTTATTGGTAGCGTACTCAATCAAACAAGTGATTTTTTCCCCGACTATGGATCCCATACTACCTCCCATAAATTGAAAATCAACTCGTGAACTTAGTCGATACAAAGCTATATGATAGTACCCAATTTTTCCGATTTGACCACTCAAATAAATGAAATTGCCTAAAGATTTTTGAAGAGTTATCTAACTTGAGTTATGAGTACAAATGATTTCTTTTTTATTTTTATTTTTTTAGCCCAAGGGTAAGTTCTTACGCGTTACTCACTTGTCCGCCACTGGAAACACCACTTCCCGTCCAACTTGCATGTGTTAAACATGCTGCCAACATTCATTCTGAGCTAGGATCGAACTCTCCATGAGACTTATTTTGAATGAGTTCATTCGGTGATGCTAAAGATTTATTCACAAAGGTTGTGAATATGAAGCACTAAATCTTTAATTACATTATTATTAAATATTTATAGTTCCTAGTGGAGGGTACTCAATTAGGCACGACTACCCTTAGAAGCTAGTATCGTGACTTTTTCCTAATGTGACATGATTTGGTCACAAGAGAAGATGATTGGGTCTCATTTCACATAAGTTGTGAGAACTGACACGATAGACAATTGCTAAAACAATGGTTGAACTAGACTATAACTCATATTAGATCACATGGGATTTTCACTTGTCAATGATCCAATAATGTCATGATCGTGTGGATCGGTCCGTCGACTTCTAGTGTTGTGAATACCTCATGCTTGAATATATGATGTTCATGGTGTATAATATTATACTTTTTTAGGGTATACAACTAATAAAACACTAATTGGCATCATGTAGGTCAAACATGGAGAAGTTGTGTATCACGTAATAATTCATTACTCTTAAGTAAAAATAAAGAGGGTGTCAACGATATGATAATGGTGAATCTTAGAAAGGAAATCCTTGGCCACGGTAGTTGACGTATAAAGGAAAGAGTTTCCTAATTAAGTATACGAGTTAAGGTACATACAAGTCACATAAAAGATCACAGATCAGCTCGACAAGTAAACCATGTCCATGATCTCGATTGGATACCAAAATAGAAGGATTTTACTACACAGTAATTATGATATAAAGATTTATGATGAATTTCTCTCATTCATATCCTATTGATAGCCATGATATGTTAGTAGATGTCACTCTGGACTTCGGGGATAATTTCGTAGTTAATATCTCCAAAAATACTATTAGGGTTGTGTATGTCGATTATGAGATAATGGACAAAAACCCTTGACCTAATGGTCATTATCAATTTATTTGATAATCCCGATTAGTCATTAGGATCTTGAACCTAGTTGGTCGCACACACAAGGGCATGATGATCAATTAACTTCATACTAGTAGAAGAAAGTGCAAGAGATGTATAGTGTGTGTCATATTGTATGGTGATGCATGAGATACACTAATTAAACCTTCAAAGGGGTTTAGGTCAATTTTAAAGATGGGACAATATGAGGGTTGATTTAAATAATTAATTTGAAGTTTAATAATGTATACAAAAATGTTTTGTATACAAATTATTAAACTTGCGCATTTAGTTATCGTATTTAAGCCGAGTAGAGACTTGGGTTTGAACTATGATTACGTGAAAAATAAGTAACATATATGGATTGGTTTAATTAATTTTATAAAGTCCATTTATATCTATTAATAATCCAAATACATAGAATTAAACCGCTAGAAAAATTAGGGATTTTGATTCAATTGTGTAGAATTAGGTTCTACTAAACTCTAATTTGTCTTAAGTGGTCTACAAATACTCACTTAAATTCCAATTAGGTCAAAAGAGCAGCATCTGTAACCTAACAAATAGGGGAGAAATTCATTCTCCCTCTTCCCTTAGCCATCTCCCTCTTTCTTTCCTTTCCTAGTGCTTCTAGGATTAGGGTTTCTGGCCAAAAAGTGAATTCATTCACTTGCTAGTTTATTTGGTTGGTGTATTTTCTTACACAGGGGTATTAACAACTATTAGGGTTGGTTAATCAAGTGTTAATGTAGACTGCTAGAGATGTCATACATTTGGTGTTCTTTTTCTTTAGCTCGTGACTTCGTTAGTTTACCGACAAAAAATTGATTTTTGAGGTAAATATCTCTTCTTAATCCCTTGCGCCACATCCTAACAATTATGTTTTGTAAATCGATCCATGGATGAAGGGTTTAGATTATTTATTTGATTATTTCCGCTGCGTTTAAATTTTTAAATATCTATGTATCGTAGTTACCTCATCCTTCAACCCTACCATTTCTTCTCCCTCCTCTTCGTCCTTCTTAGCCAATATTTCCCCTTCTTTTCCGTATGACAGGCCTATCTTCATCTGCCAAACATCCCACCAGCAAATCTCATTCCCTCATGCTTCCCTATCCCGACCTTGACAACCCCTTTTCCCTTTCCCACTACCATAGTCTTGCTCCTACCCTCTCCCAACTCCATACCAGTGCTGCCATTCCTTCAAGTCTCTTAATCCCTATAGGCTTTAGCTATATAGATATGAATTTATGTTGGCTTAGATCCGGAAGAGGTGGGTAAAGTTTAGATGTTTTTTGGGGTATAGATTGCGAAGTTTTGGATTTGATTTGAAGATTTCTAGGAATAAATTTATGCTTTACGCAAAAATCTAAAGTGATGGTGTAATTTTTGTCAAAAACCAATACCAGAATATGGTGGCCGGTGGTGGTAGTAATCGCCATTAATGGTGGCTCCATTAGTTAATTAGTTTTTCGAAGAAGATAGAAGCAAATGGTTTCTTTTTCCCAAGGTAATGACTTTATTAGTAGGAGTGTTTTCTGTTCTAGTTTTCAATACACTTCACTGACAGTACAATGGGGTATATGTAAGTTTTTAAACTATATAGGGGTCTGTAGGAAACAGCCAAACATACGGTGTAAGTGGAATTTGTCCTTACTAAAACTCCATAATGCTCCACTAAGAATTTTATCTTCATTTCATGTAAGTTACACCATTTTTAAATGTATTATCAGACCTTGCATCTTCCATTTATGTAAGTTACATCATTTTATAAAGGGTTAAATACAGTAATCCCTCTTAAAGTTTGGACTATTTTACAGTAAATCTCTAATATTATTTTTTCCTCACTTTACTCCTTCCATTAGTACAGATCAGAAAATTAATATTAAAAAAATCAGAAAAGATATTTTTAGCCCTAGACAGTACAAGAAAACATAAAATTAACCCCTTAAAGTTTATTGTATTTGTCATAATAGTCCCTAACTCAAGTTTTGTGTTAATTAACCCACTTTAGCCATTAATCAATAAAAAAAATCATCGAAACAACTAAAGGGCCTAGTGGAAAATAGAGATGCCCACCGGTATAGAGATTTTTTGTATTACTTGTGCGGTGAAAACAATTTTAAACACAAAATTCCCTAATACTATCTCTATTTTTTAAGTTCTTTCGTCATATTTTATTTCATGTAAAAAAAAATTCATTTTGAAAGGAAAGAAAATGACACAAAAATATATGTTCAATTTAATTTAAATATGCGATGCTTATAATCATCTATTAACGTTCCATCCTTCTGTTTTCTTTCTGTTATTAAAAATGATTTTCCTTTTTTTTCATTGTTATAATCTATTAAAGTTCCAACCTTCTCTTTTCATTAAGTTATTAAAAATGATTTTCTTCTTTTTTTTATTGCTAATATAATTTAACTATCACCTTTGGTGGAATTAGTCGATTAGAAGAGTTTCGGGTGAAACCTGGTTTACATTCTTGCATGCTGAATTCCTTGAACAAAATCTGGATGTTCTAGGATAAAGAATTTAATGTTAATATGTTATTTTATAGTGATTAGCTGCTCTTAAACATGTTAAATTGCTTCATGATGAATGGGATCAATCAATTTCGGTCTCCTTTGTTTACACTTAATGTACCATAAGAGAATGATGAAGACTCTGGAATGACCTTTGTTCTTTGTCTTTAAATATGCATGGCCCTTGGCTCATTGGCGGGGATTTCAATATCATCTTTTTTGTCTTTGAATATTTGGATTTGGCACCTCAAAATATGGGTGGCATGGTAGAATTCAATGCAACGATGAATGATTGTAATTTTATAGAATTTCCTTCCACAGGAAGTAACTACACTTGGAAAGGGGTTTGACTAGAAAGGACTATATGGAAGCACTTAGATAGGTTCTTGGCTAACTTGGAATGGATTCAAAAGTTTCCTAACTCTACTATGTATCTTAATCGAGCCTCTTCAGATCATTCACCTCTCTTACTTTCTCTCCATTCTTCGGCTTTTATGGTCACCAAACCTTTCTGTTTTCAACACGTGGATTGAGCATGACAGTTTTATGAAAATGGTATGGTCTTTACTAGGGCAATTGGCTTGATTGGAACTTGCTGGTTTCTAATTTTGGTATGGTTTCTTTAGGGTTAAAATCAGCTTTGCAAGCATGGAACAAAGACGTTTTTGGGGATTTTTTTAGGGAATTAAGGATATAGAGGAGCTGGTTTGGGCTAGGGAAATTGCTTATGTGACTTATTAGTCTTTTGATGATTGGATTCAACCTCAACAGTCTTAGGCTCTCTTCTTCGCCAAGCTTAGAACATAAGAGATTTATTGGAAGCAAAATGCTAGATGCAAATGGCTAGCTGAGGGTGACCTGAATACTAGATTTTTTTCATGCCTCTACTCAATCATAGATCCATTTTGACACTTAGAAGGATTAAAAACTCTACAAAGGTTTGGTTAGAAGATTAGGCATATATATGGGCTGAGAGAGAAAATTACTATCGAAAGCTCTTTGTGGATGAAGGTATAGACAAGGGATGTTTTTGGCAGCTCCTAGACTTCGTTCCTACTCTTGTTTCAGGTGAACATGATGCAAGGAACGAGTTATGTTGGCGGCCCCTCCAATACTAGATGAGGTTAAGGCGGTGGTTTGGCAACTGGATAAAGATAGTACAACGGGTTTGGATGGATTTACGGGGCTTTTCTATGTCTCCTGTTGAGATATTATTGCACAAGATTTTGTTCCAGGCTGTTTTGGATTTCGTTACAAGTGTCCCAATGCCAAGGAGTGTAGCTAGTACTTTGTTGGTTCTTATACCAAAGAAGTGAAACCCTAACTCTTTTGTTGATTTTTGGCCTATTTCGTCATGTAATTTTGTTAACAAGATTTTCTCTTGTTGGCCCAAAAGCAACCTAAGGAGGGGGTGAATTAGGTTGTATAAAACTAATTGCAACTATTGATCAATAAAAACTCAAGTATGATGGATGCAATGTATTTAATGATCAAACCAAAAAATGCACGATTAAGAGTAAATAAAAGATAAGTTTTGAGATTAAGAAAGTTCAAACCAAACTTTCAGGCTTCACAAGCTTGGAGTACAATTCCAAAACACTTTGTGCCTCTTCAATGTAGGTGAGACAATAACCTTCTTGTACATGAAGTAGGATCACTCTTGCTCACACTAATTACCTCTAGTTGAGCTAAGAGTTTTACACACAATCTCACTTTTGTATAATAGTTATCTCTCCACTCTTTACACTTGAAGATCATTCACTTGTACACTTTGTAATTCTACTAATACAACATTATTAATAGTCTATTTTCACTAAAATAGCTTTGGTAGATGCTTGCATTAATTGTGGAAGTTGGATCATATATTTCAGGCTCAAGAGTATTTATAGATGCACAAAAATAACCTCCAACTATTTTCCAATGGCTATGCATTACATGTTAAAAAAACTAACCATTAGATAGTTCAGTCATTCACTCCTAACTTACTACTTTCAATAGTTCGTCTGAACAATTGATGGAATCTTGACTTGCCTTCGTTTTGATATTTGATCATGCGTCTAGTATTGCATTTTCTATTTGGTCAGTGGCTTCTGGACTTTTTCAGAACAGGAATCCACTTGGCTGTTCGGATGTTATCCTTCATCCGAAACATGATGTCATGAAACAATGTTATTGCTTCTCTAGACATTCATTTGCGTCCAAAGCATTGTCCTTCGAATAGTTATAAGCGTTCGCTGAGAGTGTAACCTTTTAGAGCTCTTTGATTAATGTTCAGATGTTTCTTTGCATCCAAAACCTAAACTGTTCGAATGATCAGCAGTGTCCATTCAACCTGTTATTTGAAAAACACCCTGCACACTAGATTAATTTGTCATCATCAAAACTTGCATTAGGATGACATCTCCAAGATCTTGGCTAATAGATTATCTCTAATTCTCCTTGACTTGATTTCTTCAGAGAAATCTGGTTTTGTCGAAGAAAGAACAATGTCTGATAACATCCTTTGGCTTAGGAAATGTTTCAGTCGTTGGACAGGAGATTTTGGGGGCACAAATTGGTGATCAAGCTTTATATCATAAAAGCTTTTGATTTTGTTTCTTGGAAGTTTTTGAAGGCTGTGTTTTGTATAAATTTGGTTTCCCAACTATTTTTTCTCAACTCATTATGAATAATTTGCAAGCTAGTTGGTTTTCTTTATTTATCAAGGGATAGGTTAACAAGTTTTTTTCAGTCTTCTAGAAGTGTCAAGAAAAGTGACCCTTTATCACCTTAATTGTTCATTCTGACTTCTGAAGTCCTTTCAAGGGGTATTAAAGCACTTCTTGAGTCTCGTGCTATTATCCCATTTGCTTTGCAAGGGGTTGCCCTAGTATTAGACACTTGACTTGTGTGGATGAATTCATTGCTTTCACTAGAGGGGATAAGGTTTCCTTGCATAGATTATTGCAGTTTTTGGATGTGTATCAACAAGGATCGGGTCAAATGGTTAATTTCTCAAAGAGTTCTATTGTGTTCCCTCATAAGTATAGACGAGTAGTGATTTCTTCTATCGAAACACTCACAGGGATACGTAAGACTTCCCCACCCTTATCATATCTCGGTTGTGCATTGTTTCTTGGAAGGAAAACCAGAAGTCAGGTTGTTAGGGTCATTTTTCCGACTCCTTGGTGGTAATGGTCAGGAAAAAGTTGGATGGCTGGCAACAAAAACGGTTATCCTCACGTGCACAACTTATAATAATCAAGCATGTTCTTTGTTCTATCCCAACTCACACTTTGTCTATTTTGGATCCTCCAAGGCAAGTTATTCATAACTTGGAGCATTGCCTAGCTTTTTTTTTCTAGGAACAATCCGCATGGGGGGCTAAGTGGCACCGGAGAAAATAGAGCACCCTACGCTACCCAAGTACTAAGAATGGATTAGGGTTTCAAAATTTTGCAAATATTGTTGATGCATTCTCTCTTAAGACATGGTGAAATTTTCATAACTCATCCTCTTTTTGGGTTGATTTGATGCGCAAAAGGTACAAAGATGGCAATCTCTCAAATCTCTCTCGGGTTTGGAAATGAATGTCTAAGGTTAAACACATGGCAGATTTGCATATTCAAAAACTTATTCGATCTGGAAAGGTTATTTTCTAGTTTGATAATTGGCCATCTCGTGGATGGAGTGTTAGCTGATTGTGTTCAGCATATTCAGCAGTATGGAGACTGATAAATTATATAATTACTCATGAAATGTGAGTTGCATGGAAAGCAGAATTTAGAATTATATTTGCTGAGAAACTCATACGATAGACAATAAGGTTTAACTCATATGTGAAAAAAAACAATATCCATATATAAAGCAACGATTGCGAGAAATGTCAAATGATTATTGCATTGAAAACTGTTGGACACATTTCAACTGATGAATAATAGGTTTAGTCTGTTATCATATCACTTTTACAAATTTGGGCGAAAATGAAATTGAACACAACTCTTTAGTATTAACATCAAAACTTTTGGTGATATTGGGTGTCTTATAGAGTTGGAAAGTGAATGCCTTAAGGTAGCCAAATCTTATTGGCAAGTTTATGTTGCCGAATCCAGCAAGAAAGATGATACAAATTCCAAAGGGAAGATAAATAAGAGTTTTTGACTAAGCTAAAAAAGTATTGCTTATTGGATTTCTACGGAAGTTATAGCTTTGTTTTCAGAATCATTTTATTAATTGAATCTCATCCATCATGGATCTTGGATTCAGGAGCAACAGATCATGTAGCTAGAGACTGACAGATGTTTTCTGAAATTTGTGAAATTCTAGCTTGTACAAAATGGCTATTGAAACTCCATGAAAGTAGGTTATTCTAGATGTTTAGCTAATAATATGTTTTCTCTTGCAAAGTAGGGTTTTTAGTTTGCTCTTACTGTTATTTGTTGTTTCGCAGTATTAGTTTATTTTTTCAATAAAATTTTGCAATTATTAATAAAGGTATTGCTTATGTGTAGGGAATGCCGAGGATGATGTCACAGATGTGAAGTGTAGTTGAGAAATCGAGAAGATGGAGATATCCTGGCAGTTTTGTAACGCGACGAAAGGCTTTATGGCTGCAACTAGAGTTACAGACATGCAAAAGCGTTATAGATCGGGAGCCCTTTGGTAGTGGTAAAAGTCATCGTGGCCGTAGAGAATAATGTGCTAGACTTGAAAATATGTCCAGGTTCTGTGGCTATGACTAAAGTATCTCTAGTCGTGGTGAGTATGGAATTCAAGGTTTGATTCAGTAGGGAGATTCATCTCGTGAAGCCTATAAGTACATCATGAGTGGTCATAACTAAGGGAGTTCAGTAGTTTCATCCAGTTTTAGGGTAGTAATACATTTTGGAGCGTTGTAACAGTCCATAGATCATCTTATTTAATTCCTAGATTACATTTACAACAATTTTTAAGGATCCTCTACAATCCAGAGGGAGTTTTGTACTTTGTCTATGAAATCGGATCTTCCTTAGGTTGTTTCAATTTTTGTCAATATGAATAGCTAGTTTATTAAACTAGGGTTCTGAGGAAGTCCTAGTTTTGATTCTTATGTATTTGACATGATTATTCATTTATATGCTATGAACCTATGGTTTGATTATCCGTATCTACTTTGTAGATTTATTAATTGTTGTTTACGTTATTCAATTTGTTATGCTTGTAGAGCGAATTAGGTAATTAACTGTGATATCTAGAATGAGCCACACGTAGTTCTTGTAGATTTATGTATGAGAATCATAGGCTGGTAATCATTCAGAATAATGATGAATGAGTGCCTAGTCCGTGCTTTAGTTAGATAGATTAATGACCTATAGGTTCATGTTCTGTCACTCCCCCAGAGCAATGAGATGTCTGTTGGTCCCAAAGCAACCTAAGAGGGGGGGTGAATTAGGTTTCTAAAAATTATGCTTTCAGAAAATAGTAACCTTTTTAAATTCAAATGCAGATATAATAAATTTACTAGAACAGTAAAGTAAAGAGAGAAAAATTGAACAAACAATACTTCCAAGCTAGCAAGCTTGAAGTATCAATTTTCTTGAATGCTTCACACACTTGGTGAGCCAATAATCTTTACAAAGTTGGTAAGTTCTTGCTCACACTAAAACTCTTTTAGTTGAGCCAATATTCTTACTTACAGCCACACTTTCATACAAGATTATCACTCCACTCAAGAAGTTGAATTGCACTCACAACTTCACACTAATACAACAAACCACTATAGTCAATTTGCACTCAAATTACTCTTGTCTTAGGCTTGTATTCAATGTATTAGATAATTTTTACAGGTTCTTAAAGCACCTATTTATAAGAGCAATAAATAGAGCTTTCAACTACTTCCTAACGGCTAAGTAATAAATGCACAAAAAATAGCCGTTGGGGTTTCGCGTCAAAGTTTCTTTCAAACCTAAGAATTTTCCGACCTCTCTTACCACATCTTGAGATGCTTCGTTCGGACGTCCGTGCATGCGTCCGGTCCTTCGTCCGACAGAGGTTTCGGACGGTCCTGAGCGTCCGAAGAAAAGGCAGTAGACTTCCATTCTTTCTGCCAATTTGTTCGGATGATGCAATGCGTCCGAGGAGCTCTTGACCTAGTTTGGACGGTTATGTGCGTCCGAAAGAGCTGTTCCTGCAAAAGCTTGTTTTACAGAGTTAAGTGTGTGATGTCATCATCAAAATGAAGGTTTGGAAAACATCAATCTCTCCCTTTTTGATGATGACAAACCTCAATTGGATATGACTAATCAATTTGCAATATCACATAATTGGATATCAATTATCACCATAACAACCATATCAAAGCATAACATATATCAAGGCATAATTGGATATCAACATAACAACCATATCAAAGCATGACATATAACTACTCCCCCTTTTGACATCAATCAAAAAAGGCTCCCCCTTAGTCTACTGCCTTTTCTTCGGACGATCAGAGACCAGAATTGTACTTCAACTAAAAGGATTCAAAGGTGCAAGAGTCAAATACATAACCAATCCACAGAGTTGCTAAAAAACAAAAGAAATACAATGGGAAAAGAACTAATGAGAGTCATTGCCCTTTTTGGAGCGCTTCTCAGTTTTTTGTCGTTTGGATGGAACATCTTCAGCGGTGGCTTCATTGTCATCCTCCTCCCCGGTACGACGTTGCATGATAAACTCAAATGTGTCGTCATCGTCATCGGCAGCTTCGACTTGAGCAGCTTCTGCATTGTCGTCACGTGTATGTTCATCTTCAGGTTCATCACTGTCAGAAGATGACTCAAGTGGATGTTGGAACTGAAGATCAGCAAACTGGACTTGAGCCGAAGCAGACATGCCGAGACTGAGTGCCTCTTGGAGTATTATTTGACGAGTCTCAAGTCGTTTTAACTTGCGATTTGTGCGATGTTGAAAAGAACTGACTTGAGTGCTCAGAGATTGGAGAAGTCCATAGATATGTGAAAGGGATGGTTCAGAAGATGGCTCAGAAGTAGATGGCTGTCTGTGAGTGCAGGTCTTGATGTTGTATGAGAAGAGGGATAGCAAAATCAGATGTGGAGGCATGGGATTGTGACTGAGCAATATCAAAGGCTGCCTTAGTGAGCCATTGATCATTAAAAAATCGGAGACCTTTTCGTTCAATGTAGGATTTATTAAAATACGGAGGATATTGTTTGTTTTCGGTAAAGGGAACGTTGAGGACATCAAAAACCTTGGTGATTTAATTTTCCAAAAGGAATGTTTCTGCTAGTATCAGTGAGAAAGAGTTCCCATAGGGAACAAAAAAGATACCCAAAGTCAAGTGGGATACACTTGAAGACACAGAAAAATAAGTATAGTTGCATTTTTCCGGGCTCAGTACAATGCTGTCTCTTGGAATGTAGATGTTCTGATAAGGGTCTACATGTGTATAAGAGACAGGCTGAGGATACTCAGGCCGAAGCTGTGTAAAATGTGTCTTCAAGTGTATCCCACTTGACTTTGGGTATCTTTTTTGTTCCTCAGCGGGCCATTTATCTAGTGAAAAGAAGTAGGAAAAATCAGAGGGATTTGAGATTTCACATTCAAAAATGGTGTTGATTATGTTCGATGAAATCTCAAGATCAGTGTTGTTAACACGAGAAATGAGGGTGTGAATAGTAGGACCTTTCCGAAGATTGGCCGTGAATTGAAGCACCATATCATGATAAACAGGTAAATCGAGATGCACTAAATGACCCCAATTCGGAAATTTGTTTTTCAAAATAGGTTTTGATAATTGGAAGATTATATTCATCAAAAAGACTGTTAGAAGCAGGACGTTGAACAATGATGGATTTACTAAGAAGAGAAGTATACCGGTCGGATGCCTTGGCATCGATAAATTTGGATAAAGTTGGAGTGGTGGAAACTTGAGGATTTGCCGATGATTCTCCTCGCACAAGAGCCTTCCCTTTAGTTTTGCGACCCCGAACTGCTGTAGAGGAACCGCCACGAGATTTCACCATTATAGTGGAAGAAGAGAAAATTGAAAAAATTTTAAAAAAATGAAGATTGGTGAGATTTTGAGGAAATGAGATGGTGAATAGGGGAAATGAGATGTGATTTAGGTGATAAGGGTTATGGGTAGGATGATTTTGCAATCAATTTTGGAAGAGATAGTGGGAATTTGGAGGGGGTAGGGAAGAGAGGAAAAATTGCCAAAGGGTTTTCGGGGGGAAGGGTAAGTCCGAAAAGGGGAATTTGGATGGTTTTAATGAAAGTCAGGGGTACCGTTCGGACGGCCGAACGTTTAGTGTACGTCGGACATAGCGTCCGAAAGCTGAAGAACGAACGGCCGAAGGATGAGCTAGTCCGCCCGAAGTTCTTTCGGACGACTCTAAGCGTCCGAAAGATTTCCAGAGAGTTTAAGAAAAAAAGGAATATCGTTCGGACGAATATGAGCGTCCGAGAGGTAACAGATGCTTTCGGACGATCCAGAGCGTCCGAAAGGGAAATGGTTCGGACGAATGAGTGCGTCCAAACTATGAACCTATGCCAAATTTATCTGTAAAATCCCTAAGCATTTTCTAAGTGATTCAAAGTGATCTAGAGCTAAGGGTTTTGTAAAAATATCAGCCAATTGATCTGAAGTAGGCACATAATCAACACGAATTTCCTTTTTACAAACGAGGTCTCTAATGAAATGATGCTTAACATCAATGTGTTTGGTTCTAGAGTGCAAAACAGGATTTTTTGTGAGATTAATTGCACTAGTGTTGTCACATAATATAAGACAGGAACACAATCAAAAATTACACCAAAATCTTTTAGAGTATGCTTCATCCAAAGAAGTTGAGCACAACAATTTCCGGCAGCATTGTATTCGGCTTCAGCTAGATTGTGTATATAGACATCTTGATTTTTACTGAACCAAGACACATAGACAATTTCCCAGAAAATAACACATTCCACTGGTACTTTTTCTATCAATTTTACACCCAGCAAAGTCAGCATCAGAATAGCTAATCAGATCAAAAGTAGAAGACTTTGGATACCACAGACCAAAATCCGTTGTTCCTTTTAGATATCTAAAAATTCTTTTAACTGCCATCAAATGTGATTCTTTAGGGCAAGATTGAAATCTAGCACATAAACAAACAGCAAACATGATATCTGGTCTACTGGCAGTTAAGTAAAGTAGGCTTCCGATCATACCTCTATAGTGTTTTTCATCAACACTATTACCTTCTTCGTCTTTGTCAAGTTTGGTTGAAGTACACATTGGTGTACCAACTTGTTTGCCAATCTTCCATACCAAATCGTTTGAGCAGCTCCTTTGTGTACTTGATTTGTGTAATAAATGTTCCTTCCTTAGT
Organism: Cinchona pubescens; assembly: GCA_025175665.1. Classification (NCBI taxonomy): domain Eukaryota; kingdom Viridiplantae; phylum Streptophyta; class Magnoliopsida; order Gentianales; family Rubiaceae; genus Cinchona; species Cinchona pubescens. The sequence goes on along the minus strand of JANKKI010000075.1, from coordinate 6,547,244 downwards.
TTGATGAATTTGTAGTCCGAGGAAAAATTGCAACTTGCCCATCATACTCATCTCAAACTCTTCTTGCATTAGTTGTGAGAAATCCTTGCACAAACTTTCATTAGTTGCTTCAAAAATAATATTATCAACATAAATTTGAACAATTAACAATCCTTTCAAATCAGTTTTTGTGAAAAGTGTGGTGTCAACTATACCTCTTTTGAAACCATTTTCTATCAAGAAGCCACTTAATCTTTCATACCAAGCTCTTGGAGCTTGTTTCAAACCATATAAAGCTTTGGAAAGTTTGAAAACATAATTTGGAAGATTCTTATTTTCAAAGCCCGGAGGTTGTTCGACGAAAACTTCTTGGTCGATAAAACCATTCAAAAAAGCACTTTTGACATCCATTTGAAATAATTTTAAATTATTGAAACATGCAAATGCAAGATCACGAACATGCAGATGGATTCTAATCTAGCCACGGGTGCAAAGGTTTCATCAAAGTCAATACCTTCTTCTTGAGCGTAACCTTTTGCAACAAGTCTAGCTTTGTTTCTTATGATCTCACCTTTGTCATTTAATTTGTTTCTAAACACCCATTTAGTACCAATAACGGGATGAGAAGAAGGTCTTTCAACTAAGGTCCATACATTATTTTTCTCAAATTGACTAAGTTCATCTTGCATAGCATTAACCCAAGATTCATCACTCAAAGCAACATCTATATGTTTGGGTTCAATGTGAGAAAGTAATGCACAATTATTATTCAAAGGTTTATGAGAACGAGTGGTTACCCCATCGGATAGATCACCTATGATTAAATCTTGTGGATGATTAGAGACGAATCTCCAAGCTTTCGGAAGATCGTTTTGAGCATCCTCATTCTTTTCGTCATCAATTTGATGGTTGTTGATATCAACGCTTGATGTAATCTCTTGATGATCTTTATGAATTACAACGAGCTTTTCGAGCTCCTTTAGAATACCTGTATCTTCATCTTCACATAAATTCTTTGAGATAACATCATGAGTTTCATCAAATGTAACATGCACAACTTCTTCAATTAAAAGCGTTCTTCTATTGTAAACTCGGTATGCTTTCTTGTCACTAGAATATCCTAGAAAAATTCCTTCATCCGATTTTTTGTCAAATTTTCCAAGGTTCTCTTTGATTTTTAAAATAAAGCATTTGCAACCAAAAACTTTGAAATAGCTCACAACGGGTTTTCTACAAAAAATGAGTTCATAAGGAGTTTTATTTAAAGAAGATCTTAATAAAACTCGATTCATGACATAACAAGCCGTGTTAACTGCTTCGGCCCAAAAGTATTGTGGAAGGTCACACTCACTAATCATAGTTCTAGCCATTTCTTGAAGAGTCCTATTTTTCCTTTCAACAACACCATTTTGTTGAGGAACTCTAACAACCGAAAATTCATGAAAGATACCGTTGTGATCAACAAAAGTCGAGAAAACCCCCAAATTTAAATTCGGCACCATTGTCACTCCTTAACTGAACAATTTTTGTATCCAATAAATTTTGAATTTTGGAAAACAATTTTACAAATTTTTCAAATGCTTCATTTTTGTGAACAAGAAATAATACCCAAGTAAACCTAGAATAGTCATCTACGATAACAAATGCATATTTGCAACCACCTAGACTAGCAATCGTCCCAAGTGATTTGAAAGTTGTTGAATCTTCGTTTTCTTCCTTCCTTCTTTTTCTTGGAAGGACACTCATTTGCAAAATGCCTGAGTTGACCGCATTCAAAGCATTTGTCATTTTGCTTCTTTATTTCTAGTCTTGACTTCCCTTTGAAATTATTTGTGTTTGCAGCTCCGCCTCTTCTCATTCTTCATTTGTTGATGTAATGTTTAAGAAATCCTTTAGTGATGAGTGCAAGATCTCCTTCATCAAGATCTTCATCTTCTAGATTGATGGAGCTGTTTTCATCTTCAGGTGTCTCTTGAGAGGTCTTTAGAGCAATGCCCCTTCTTGGCCTTGCTTCTTCATCATCCACAACCTTTGCCTTTAGCTTGAGTTCATAAGTTGTAAGAGAATTGATTAGTGATTCAATAGGCATTAAATTTAAATTCTTAGCTTCCTCTATGGAAATTGTTTTGGCATCCCATTCTTTGGATAGAGCATTCAGGATTTTTCTATTTTTCTCACCCAAAGAGTACTCCTTAATCAAGGCTTCAAGATCTTTGAGTAAGGAGTCATTGAACTGAAGTGAGCTCATTCCTTGTCTTTTCTCTTCTTCTATTTGTGTGATCATCAATGATAGAAGCTTCAAATGGACCTTCATTGACAACATACCATAACTCAATGTCAATAGATTGCAGAAATATTTTCATTCTATCTCTCCAACTAATAAATTTTGCCCCATTAAACATGGGAGGCCTAGTAATAGATTGGCCTCCAAAAAACAGAGCATTGTTGGTTGCCATAGTTCTTTTCTCAATAAGAGACAGTTTAAGCAATATGTTTGAGACCAAGTCTCTGATAACATCTTGGCTGGTTTTTTTGCAACCTAAGAGGGGGGAGTAAGTTCTTGCTCACACTAAAACTCTTTTAGTTGAGCCAATATTCTTACTTACAGCCACACTTTCATACAAGATTATCACTCCACTCAAAGTTGAATTGCACTCACAACTTCACACTAATACAACAAACCACTATAGTCAATTTGCACTCAAATTACTCTTGTCTTAGGCTTGTATTCAATGTATTAGATTGATTTTATACTCTTTAGTTGAGATATTTATAAGAGCAATAAATAGAGCTTTCAACTACTTCCTAACGGTTATTAGTAATTTTGCACAAAAAATTTCCGTTGGGGTTTCGGACTGTCCGAGGAGGATTGAATGTATCCGAGGAAGCGTCCGATCTTCTTTCAGTTTATTGAGATGCTTCGTTCGGACGTCCGTGCATGCGTCCGGTCCTTCGTCCGACAGAGGTTTCGGACGGTCCTGAGCGTCGAAGAAAAGGCAGTAGACTTCCATTCTTTCTGCCAATTTGTTCGGACGATGCAATGCGTCCGAGGAGCTCTTGATCCTAGTTCGGACGGTTCTGTGCCTCCGAAAGAGCTGTTCCTGCAAAAGCTTGTTTTACAGAGTTAAGTGTTTATGTCATCATCAAAATAAGGTTTGGAAAACATCAATGTCGCTCTTCGAGATTACTCTAAACATGCAAGTCACAATACAAGAGCACTTTACAAACCATATTTATAAAACATTTAAAACCAGCCACAACATTCCATAAGCCACAATCATTTACATCAACAACGCACACTTATATACTAGTATCAGATCAACAATCTCAAAGTAATAAACAAAGTTCTACAAACATAATAACCCTAACTAGGTCATTGGCACGTAGGCCAAACAAAAACCAGAAACCTCACGCTAAACAAGCCGTCACACCTTATACGTTAAATTGTTAGTTATAAAATTTACAATCACCTAACTCTACTATTAACAGATAACGCACCACAAGTGCATGGGGTCAAATAGTGTATAGCGGAAGTAGAAATCAAACCCACAAGAGTGGTTTAACAAGTACCGATTCTTCGGGTTGAACGCTATTTGAAGAATAAAAAATGGGAGAAAGAGTTAATTGAACTAGAATTAAAGACTTCAATTAATGAAAATAATAGATTAGGGTAAGATTGGTCAATTCCAAATTTTGATTAATGCAATAAATTATTTTGTCCAATTATGATGCATCGAAATTCAATTCCCATTTGTCAATTCAATCTTGTAACCTTCCTGACTGAACCCTATCAAATTAATGATCCAGAGGTAGATGCCTCTATGTCCAAGATTAATAAATTTGAGTTCTATCTACATGGAATTATTGTGTACTAATTAACTAATCCCGCCAGCTTCATCTCGAATTAAATTAATCTAACAATCAACACGGGTCTGCGACGCCGGATCAATGGACCATACCACCTTGGCCAACCTAACCGAATCAAAGCAAATCAATCTTTAAAATTGTCGATTTGTATCAATTATTACCCAATTATTATGATTATTCCAATTGATGATCAAATTAATAGTTACCATAAGACCTTTAGTACAGAATGGAATTGGCATCATCCAACCTTAATTCATGCTATTTAGAACATAAAAGAAAGTAATAACATAAAAGAAAACACTAAAAGCAAGTAAACTAAAATTAAATAGAATAATAAAGATGTAAAAAGGTTTCAAAGTGCTTCTCAATTGAAAAATCGCAAGTTCTTGGTCCAAGCTTGTCAACCTTGAATCTCCCCTTCAACTTTGCTTGAAAAATAATAAAAACCAAGTCAAAATTGCATCTCCATGGGGGAGACTAAACTAAAACATGATTTTGAGGTTCTAGAGACCCTTATTTATAGTTTCTAAGACTTACAAAGTGTAGGGTTCTAATTAAACTTTGAAATGCGCTATTATGGGCCCAAAATGGGACACTCAGAACAATAAAAATTGTCAAAATCGTGTACTAGAGTCAAACCAACCGTAGAGGGTGAGTGTCTGTCACAGATAGCAAGAATGCTTCTATGTCACTCATAGTCTGCAAGTGATTTTGCCTTGTCCACTTGCATACCTACGAGTGGCCCTGACGACTTTGCACGGTTTCGCCGCTTTACCTTTAAAATCCTTGACTTATGTCGGATTGATGCACCGTTTTTTCCTACACGACTGTAGAACAATAGCACACATTAATATCTATAATTTAACTAAAAAATGAGTCTTGAAAACTGATTAAAACTATAAATAAAAGACAAACAAGAATGCACGAAGAATACTAATTCTGGGAGGAATTAGGTAAACATTAAAGAAGCATTAAGACACCATACTAAACATATATTAACACATAAAAACATAAATGCCAAAGCTAGTGCAAAAGTTGCATGAAAAGGGTAGGAATAACCCTAATTTCTTATGGTAATCAATGCCCTAGCTCCAATAGCTAGTTTCTGACCATAATCCTTACCCTACTTAACACTCAAGTCTGGGCCAACGAGTTCCTTAGGAAGGTCCTCTGCTGCACAAACAATGTCGAAGAATGAGGTGAGTAAAACAATGTTCAGTATCATTTTAGCTTAACTATGTTATTAGTGATGAGAATAGCATATAAGCATTGCATTGTGCAAGATATGCATTATACTCATTAGTCCATATATACATAACAATCACTGTAAAGCTCAAAGCATATATAAATCTTGCGGTATTGGATCCATGTCTAATCTATTATCTACATGTGTAGAATAGGCATAACGAAGTGTCTATCACTTGTTTGCCCGATAGACTGGGTATAACAATACTAGAGTTGAGTACTCGATTGTAATCATTTACATAAACATGAAACCGAGTACACTTAAGTGATCAATTGAGCTATCATTGACATTCATTCATTCACAATAACACTTGGAATAAGGTAAAGCAGGATACAATAAACAATTAAGTAACAAAGTACTTTTATCGTCTAAGTACCTGTCCACGGTCTAATTAAAGACACAAGGTGCAGGTGGTGTAATGCACAAATTTGTGCAAGTAGAGATCATTTCCAACGAGAACTATGCTTAACACAGTTAACAATTACCAAAGTGGCACATATTAGAAAACCCTATCTAAATGATAAAATAGTGGAATAAGAATGAAAATAAGAATTAAACAACGAAATAAAAAATTGAGTAATCAATATATATTAAACATAGGATTTATTCTTCATTTACCAATCCAACTAATTGAGTTAATTTATCCTTCCTTCAGTTTCACAATTTGTTTACTAATCTAGGGTTTCGGTGGGTAATTGCAAGTTCTTGTCAGACTCATTGCAGATCTATTAAGCTTGACCAGTCTATTAGAGGTTTAGGTGGATTGAAACCCCGATTAATGTCTAAATGCAACCCTAATTGACTTCTTCAGATGTGCAGGTATATTTCTATCCGTACCCACAAAATGGTTCAATCTATGGGGATTGTTCCAAACAAAGTATATTTGAACCCGTTCTAACCCTAAGTATCCTTTGTTGATTTCAAATAGGGATACATATCACTCTATATTGCGGCCAATTATCTAAAGGTATTAAAATTAATTCAAACAAGAAAACATTCATGTGACACAATTCAAAAGGAACAAATAAATTGCATTAATTAATCTTCATGATAAAATCCGAACAAACCCTAGTTATAGGTCTAATGCATAGTCATGGAGTTAAATACATGTTAAGATTGAATTGCATCTATTAAAAGAGTATAAGAATACAATGAAAAGAATAAGAAAGGAACACTGTGCTTAGTCTTGATCATTGCACTTCCTCCGTTCTCTTCTTGGAACGGTGTTCTTCTCTATTTCTGATGATTTCCTCCTAGAGGCTACTTTAACCCTGAGCTATGTTATTCTACACTACGATATTTTTTTACTACACAAATAACACCCTAAGACACTTATTTATAGCCTTATTTAGGGTTTTACATATTTGGAGGTAGAAACTGCCCCTACGAGGTCGTAAACACTCAAGACTCACCTTTTCACGTTTTTAGCCCACAGCTTGGGCACGACTTAAAGTCCCCAGGTGCACCTAAATGTGACACAGCCCCTGGGCATGGCTTAACCATCCCAGGCATTTGGGTGAGCCTGCGCTTAGCCTCCAACACCGACGTTTTGCTCCGTTTTGCTCTATTTTGCTCTATTTTCGTCCTGTTTGGACACCGATTATTCCCAAACCTATAAAAATACCATAAAACATATAAATAAGTGTATTTAAACATTATAAACATAAAAATAATATGTCAACACCAAAAAACTAAAACTATCAAAATATCCCTAGTTGTTGAATAGAACACATTGGAAACTGACTGTAACCCAAGCTAAAATGCATTAAAATCACTATCTTTTAGAGAGTTAACACATCCAAACTTGAACTTTTACTCATCTCGAGTAAAGCAGACACATAAACACATTCAAGTACATTAGATTCCTTCAATATGTCAATTGTCATAACAAAGGTAAAACTAAACAAGAAGAGATGGATTCAACATGGATATAAGAGAACATTGCTATTCAACTTGAAATCATCATGATGAAAGTGTTAACTCTCCACTCATGAAAACAGATATTACTCGCTCAGTAAGATAAATGAAAAACCCGTTGAACAAAAGTTTATCAAGGAACAAACATGTTGGAAGAAATTTTTAAGTGCACTAAATACTTCTAATACAAATAAAATCAAACCAAGGATCAAGTAGGTCTTGAAAGCTTGTAACATAGGCTAAGGGAAAAGGTAGGATATATTTGGATAAAAGTAGCTTAAATAGACATGTTAGCGAGTAACTTCAAACCATAATCCACTGGAACATCACCAACAAACCATAGCATTTAACCAACTACACTTGTGAAGGCAAGAATACATATTCTTTATTACAACTTAGAAGGCGTTGCCCTTCTTTATTCATAACACTTGAAAGAAAATTAGAAGGAATTTTCCTTCTCTTATTTCTCTGTCTTTTTTTTTTTTGGTTAACAAAACACAACATAAGGGATTATTACAAATGTTAAAGTCATAAGCGTGACTTTTTCCCCCAACAAACGCAACTCATATACTTCCCAACCCTCCATAATATCATGACCATAGTATTGATGGTCATGACTATTGTGCACCAACAACACTAATACTAAGGTGATGGATAGAAAGAATGGTAAAATAAAAGAGTAAATTAGCTAAATAACATGGTTAAACAAAGAGATATGGCTCATAAGGCTCAAAAGGGGACACTAAGAATAAAATAACATTTAGGTTGGCTTTTTGGCTCAGCAGTCTGAAGAACTTGCCTAAATCATTTCTTTGGTCTTAAAATATACTCATACTTCACAAGAATATGAATCAGACACTATTCCAATGAATGTCACAAGCTAAGAAAATATGGCAAGGCAATCATGATTAACACTTACAAAAAATCACTCCCTTTGGGACTCACTCAAGGGAATATATTTAAGTGTATAGTGGTAGCACTTCACAATTCAAAGGATTCAAAGAGCAATAGAAAACTTATATGCATTTTCAATCCATACACTATAACAAGACTAGTTTCACTTTAACATTTTTAAACCCTTGACATTTATCACAAAATTAATGAACTCAAACAAGATGGTAAACAAACGAAAATCTTTTGGTTTAGCCCTCCACAATATTTCAGGCAAAGAGGGCATAGAAATCCTGAAGGCTCCCATTTGGTAGCTAGAAAGTCTTTTATACATTCAGATCCCCAAGATTGATAAAAACTACCTAAAAACAAAAAATCATTTTGTGTTTTTTGGAAATTTTTGGAAAAGAAAACCTAATTCTAAAACAATTACACCTCCAAAGATGAACACAAATAAAAACAACACATAACAAATAATCAAAATGATACCACCAAAAACACAAACACACCCCCAACTTAAAATGAAACATTGTCTTCAATGTTTCCACACTTAAAAAGAGACAATAAAAATACTCAAATAATGAAAATAAATAACAGAAAAAAACACTTCCCTGGTTTTTGTTGTGGCTTCATCAATCATCATTTTCTTCCTCTTTATCATCCATACTCGTGGTTTCATCCTCATTATCACTCAAATTATCTTTCACTTGCTCTTCATCTTCAAATTCAGGAGTGGTTTATCCTAAAGTTGGAGCTTGTGTCATATCAAAGTTTGAGGCCGCACCAATGTAATGGAATAATTGTCCCACAGCCTTCATGTATTGGTATTGATGCTTCATTTGTCGTTCAAGACTCATCAACCGGCTTTATACACTTCTATTTGTGGTTGGATGATTGGTTGATCTTGATACTTTTCCTTTGCTAGATTTCTTCAAATTTAGAAGCATTTTTGTATTGCCCTACTATCAAACGGCTTCATTGTAGCAATCTGCTTATCAATATTGTCATCCTAACTAACACCTGCATCAAGGCACAATTGAGTGATCAAGCAAGGAAACCAAGTTCCCTTGCTTTTTATTGTAGTTGTATAAAAAATTTATCATGAATAACACAGCCAATGTCAATGCTTTTCCCTTGAGCAAACAATAAAGCAACACAATTTGATTTTTGGTCATAGTGGTTGCATGCGAACTTGGAAATATTGAAGTGTTGATAAAATGAAACCAAACTTTTACACTTGGGGATGAAAATTTCATTGGAAACAGATTTTTTTGTTCCCAAAGCATTTTTAGCTACATTCCAATTCACTTCAACACCATCACAATGAAATTTAGACATTTTAACCACATTTGGATCATATTGTCTTTCATACTTAGCATATCTCCATCCATAGATGAAATGCCAAAATACTCATGCAAAGAATACGAGTAAACAGGATTCTTTTTCCTCTAACCAAAACAAACCCATTATCATGTTCAAGAACAGTTGCATAAAATTCCCTTACTACTTGTTCAATGGCAAACTCATGATGCGTACCACATTTAATCTAACCTCTTTTTACAATCATGCTTTCAACTTCATTCAAGAGGTCATTATTTGTCCTTGCAAAATCAAGTTTAAACCTCTTTTAACAATTTAATTTCTTATTATTGGATTTATCATTAAATCTATCATAATCTCTATCATTAGGGAATTGAGTTTTAGCATAATTTTTCCTTGAAGAACTACTAGCCTTAGCAATACTCTTCCCTTCGGAAGCCATGATATCAAAATTCAAACTTTAAAGCTCAATTAACCTTGAAATAGGTAAAGAACAAGATAAAAAACACCAATTAATTCAAATCAGGAAGAATCAAGTTCTCGTATGCAAATTTAAGCACTTAAACACCAGAGAACTACAACTTTTAGCTAAGCAATTTCACCAATTAAAGTACAATTAAAGGCAACAATTCAACTTTAAATGTACTAAAAAGGATAGAAATCACCAATGTAGAAGCTTAAAAATCCTTCTTGGAACCTCCTTGAATTGTAAGAAGAATCTTCCAAGAGCTTATCCTTCTTAATGTTCTTGTTGAAATCCCTTCTTCATCTCTAATGAGCTGGAATTTCAAATGAGTTCTTTATGAAATCTATGCAGGATTACTGGGTTTTGTGTTATGAAGGGTTTAGAAGTGTTTGGAATAGTTTTGGGGGTGTTTTGATACTGGAAAAATCTCCTAAGGATGGCTAAATGAGCTGCAATTACAACACTAGTGACCCTTAAATTTGAGCAGGCTGGGCATGGCTTGAGTGCCCTAGGTCACTTGCCGCACAATTTCAGTGCTTAGTTACTAGTACTCGTGCGAACGATATTCACTTACTACTATATTAATTGTTATGATCTCGTGCACTTGCAAGTGCAGGGAAATTGACTTCCCAATTACCATAATTCAATACAAACCTAGAAGTGGATTTTGTATCATCTATATCAAATTGAAAATCTAAGTCTGTATAACCATGGAATGTCAATTCCTCACTTCCATAACGAAATGGTAATGTTTAATTCTATTTAAATATTTGAGGATATGTTTTACAGTCCTACAATATTCTAGACAAGGTTTGGATTGATAGCTACTTACAACATGGACCGCTTGGCTTATATTTGGTCTAATGGAAAGCATTGCATACACGAGGCTTCCTACAACTAAAGAATAAGATAAAACAAACTTAGATATCAACTATTAAATTTTTATCCCCCACTATTAGTTTATCAACCAATAGAATAATTTGACAATATCCAAGCATGTATTATTGATATCGTATATTAATTTCAGTAACCAAACATAAATATTATGCACATGGAGAATAACTATTATGAATCAAATAATCTATAATTAGTTTTGAGAGCATATAATTCTAGCAAGCTCAATACATTTTAAGTGATTTTGATAATGATGTAGGAAAAAGTTATGAAGATCACCAGTATTTCTGTAAAAAATTGCATCGATCCTGGCTCATTACTCTTGCTAATAGAGTCCCTGCAAGGAAGGTGGTGGCTGCCCCCTTAGAAACACTATGATGCTTATTAAGTCTGTTTAAATTGTAGGAAGGTAGAAGGTTGGGACCCTGTAATTGACAAAGAGTATTTGTGAGTGTGTGTTTTCTTGTGTTGAGTAATGAGAAATCATACCTTATTTATAAGAGACATTATAGGGACATCGGGCTTGCAGAGATATTGGGTCAGGTTAGAAGGTGCAAGCCTACAAAGTGAGTAGGATAAGAACGGATACACTAGGTTCGCGTGGTTCGTGCAATGTGGTGATACTTTATTGGCCAATAGATTTTTTCACAATAGATGCCTGCCACTCTCTTGAATTGTTTATTAGCTACAAGAGGAAAAAGTACATATTGCGTGTTGTAGTTCGAATGTTCTAGCATGAACTGAGCTGTGACCCAAATCGACAAATTTCATGGTGCGATAAAAATGTACTTTTTTTTGTGAGGGTTTGTGTTGCTGCTGAGGATATTACCAGTTTCTTGAGATAGATATTAGGAAAAGACTACTTCCCTACTTAAGGTAACTGGTATATTGCTAGAGTATTACATTATCCTAGAGACTTTTGCTATCTGTGACTCCCTTTCTTGCTAGTAAGGATTTCTCACTGTCTTTTAAATATTCTACTACCTATGTTCATATTGTTTATTCATACACTTAGATAAATTCTTCTAGCCATGGAGAGACCTATGTCAAGTTTTCTTTTTTTTTTTGATACCAAGACGAGGATTATTAAACTGAAATGGAGCCCTGGAAAAATATCCCATCTGCTAAAAAATACCAAGTCCAGGACCTATCAGGAGAAGAGGGGCAGCCAGCCAAACCCGAGGAAGGGGCTAGTTCCCAATCCGCAAGGGAGGTGATAACCCTAAGATTTTAGGGTTAACTATATTCTGTTTGGTGTGATTTTTGCACCAGTTTCGACGATTTTACGGTTTAAGTGCTTGCTTTTGTGCATTTCTATTTTCTATGTGTTTGTGAGTGTTTTGTTCTATGTTTAAGTGTTTATTTAGTGTTATATTACAGATATTAATGTGTGGTTTTGTTCTAGGGTCATGTAGGAACAAACGGCACATCCATCGGAGTTGTCAGAGGGAGCTCACCTTAAGCAAACTCCATAGGCTAAAATGTTTGCTTCTAGCAAACATGGGTAGAAGCATATTCGATTTCAGCAATGGATAATAGCTCAAATGTTTGCTTTTAGCAAACATGGATAGAACCACATGACTTTTAACGATTTTTAACTTAGTCTACAATTCACCATTTTTAGGATTTTGGGTGTCCATTTTGGGCCCGTTTTAGTGCATTTTTAAGCTTATTCACGCCTTGTAGTTCTTAAAACCTGTAAATAAGGATTTGCAGGACCTAAAAAACATGTTTTTTCTTTCAGCTTCCCTTCAGGGTTTGCTAGAGTTGACTAGGGTTTTCATTATTTTTGAACAAGAGTTGAAAAGAAGGTTCAAGATTGATAATCTTAAACTGAAAACTTGTGATTCTTCATTAGATAAGCATTCTTGAATCTTATTAGATCTTTACTATGATATGTAATTCTAGTTTTATTGTTCTTTTAAATGCTTTCTAGGTTTTACTTTAATTCATCCATGCCTTCATTCAATGCTTTCTTTAATTGCTTTCGAGATTAATGGCTAGAATAATTTAGTTGCTTTCTCATATTAATCATACTTTTAGTCCTTAGATTAATTTTAATTAAATCTCTCTCATAATAGTTTCTTCAAATAGATTTTGAGTCAAATAACTAGTATTTTGAGGTTAAATTAATCCTTGTGGGTTCAACCCATGGTAGAATTGCGATCCTGGATCGTAGGATCGTAGGATCCTATGATGTACAATCCTACGATCCTAGCAAGGTAAAACGATCCGGATTGTTCACAAAGTCGAAAAGCTAGCAAAATCGTGTAGGATTGTGGGATTGTTTTCTAGGATAGTAGGATCGTGCAATACTACACGATCCCACGATCCTACATTTACAAGTTTTTTTTTGACTTTCGGCCTTTTGGGATTTTTTTGCTTTATGTTTAATGGGTTATTTGATTTAGCTCAACTTTTCCAAGTTCAACTCTCCTATGATCCGAATCCAATTTCCAACTCCAAGTCCAAGTTGTCCAACTCTTCAAGTCAAGACTCCATCACTTCAACTCTACTTTATTTTGCTGCCGTTTCTCATTTTCACTTTGCTGTTTGCTAGGGAAAATTTCTTCTAACTCTCTCTCTTACTCTTCCACTGGTGCTGTTTGAGAAAAATCAAATTGTTCATCTTTAAATCAGTTGAAGATGTTGAAGACTTTGAAGGATAAACAATCTTCTACTAGAACCGTTTGCACTTTGAACACAATGAAGACTTTGAACTTTGAAGGATCCGGTTGGGAGTCTTGGGACTTGGCTTGGGATAAGCTGCAAATTAAAAATTTTAAAGGTATTCATTCGATTGACTTTTGAGTGTTTCTTTTTTTTTTTTATCATTTCTTTCAGCTAAAATTACTATTTGTATTTGTTAGCATTTTTAGCTCATTTATTTGTTACTTTTTATAATTGATAATTGGTAGTTGCAAAACTATTTAGATTAGTTAGCCATTTTCTATTTTTGAACTACCGAAATTAAAGGTTAAAAATAAAATTAAAGAAGTTATATTTTTTCCCTAAAATTATGAGTTAATTTTTTTCCTAAATGCTTGCATTGGTTTCTTTATTTTTTTTTCACTTTAATATGCATGTACCATTTTTTTTTTTTTAATTATGTAGTATACATGAACTTCTACTAGATGATGCTTCTTTTCAATGTGATTGTTATAAACTTCTGTAATATGCTTGTATATTAATGTTATTAAATACTATATTTTTCTACTTTTCTTCAGTTCTATCATGTCGACTTCTGGAAAAGGAAAAGGCAGGAGAAAAAATGCTCCTGGTAGTCGAACGGATCCTAGATGGTCACATGGAATTGAAATTGATCCTATTTCCAAGAAAGTGCAATGTAAGTATTGTAAAGTCATTCGATCGGGTGGCATTTTTAGACTTAAACACCATTTAGCTTGCAACTACCAAAATGTTAAACCATGTACTAAGGCTCCGAATGATGTTAGGCAAGAAATGTTTGATTTACTTAGTGCCAATTTTGAAGAATCAAGAAAAAAGAAGAATAAATTCTATGATGTTGGGGATTCCTCATATGAGCATGAACAAGAAGGTGAGCAAATGTTTGAATAGGGGAAAGGGGCAATGGATAAATTTATTAAGAGACCTGGGGGACAGGGGCCTAGACAAACTACCATAAATGGACTAAAAATGGAGAAAAGATGAAAGGGATCAAATTCGTCAACTTATGGCCCATTGTTCTATACAAGTGAAATTCCTTTTAATGCAGTAAATAATCCTTTATTTCCTCTAGTTATTAAAAAGATGGGAGAATTTGGAAATGGATTGAAGCCACCTTCATACTATGAAGTCAGAGTGACTTTTTTGAAAAGGGAAGTGCAGGTAGCATTGAACATACTTCAAAAATATAAAGAACAGTGGAAAAAAGACCGGTTGTACTATTATGTCTGATGGTTGGACAGATAAAAGGAAGCAATGAATTGCTAATTTTCTTGTAAATAGTCTAGCTGGAACCATAGTTCTACACTTTGTGGATACTATTAATTTTTCTAAAACTTCTCCTAAGTTATTTGAATTGTTAGACGATGTTGTGGATAAGGTTGGGGAGGAGAATGTTGTCCAAATTGTCACTGATAATTCTTCTAACTATAAAGAAGCTGGGAAATTGTTGATGGAAAAACGAAAAATTAATTTAAGTTTTGGACCCCTTGTGCTGCACATTGCATAGACCTAATGCTAGAAGACTTAGAAAGAAAGATATGGTCCATAAAGTCACAACTGCCAAAGCTAGAAAGGTTTTTTCTTATATCTATTCATGGGATATTGTTGTTAATTGGATAAAAAAATTCACAAAAGGTAAGGACCTTATTAGACCGAGAGTTACATGGTTTGCCACAGCATACCTAACAATGAGAAGGCTTAGTGAGCAAAGAGCTGCCTTATATAACTTTTTTACATCTGATAAGTAGAAAGGAAGTATGTTTGCTAGAAGAAAAAAAGGAAAACATGTTTATGAAATTGTTTTCGACAATCAAGGTTTTTGGGCAAACTTAGATATATGTTTAAAGTTGCTTCACCTCTTATTAAAGTTCTTAGGATGGTAGATTCTGATGATAAACCTGCAATGGGTTTTCTCTGCAAGGCAATTGACCATGCTAAGGAAGAAATCAAGAAAAATGTAGATAACAACCGAAGAAGGTAAATAATTTTTAATTATTGTTTCTCTATTATGGTTGGAATTATAGTATTTTTATATTGTTATGTATATGTCTCATGCTTTTTTATTCATTAAAATTCAACATGATTGTTTTTGTGCATGTATTTGAAATCATTGAGAAAAGATAGGAAGATCAACTTGGTCAACCCTCACATGCTGCTAGTTATTTTTTTAATCCTCAATATCAATATAGCTTAGATTTCCAATCAGATGTAGATGTCACGCGTGGTCTTTACGATTGCATTGCTTGAATGGTTGAGATCCTAATGAGAGACTAAAGATTGACATGCAATTGGATTACTTCAGAAATGCTAAAGGATTGTTTGGAATTCAAAATGCTATACTTACGTGAAATAGAAGTCTCCAGGTGGATTAGTACTTATTTTGTTTCATTAGTGTAATAGTCTAGAACATATTTGTTTCTTTAAACTTGTGTTAACTTTTGTCTTCTGGCTTTTTTTTTTTTTAACTATAGGTGATTGGTGGGAATCTTATAATGGGAGATGAATGCCTAGAGTTGAAAAAATTTATTGTTAGAATATTGAGTTTAACCTGTAGCTCTTTAGGATGTGAACATAATTGGAGTGCATTTGAATTGGTAAGATTTTTTTCCTCTATATATTAGTTGTCCTGTTAAGTCGTACAAGGCTTTTCAACATATGACAAATATATTCAAACACTTGACTTCAACACTTATATTTTTATTTAATATTCAACAGGTGCATGCGAAATGAATGATCTAGTTTTTGTCATGTATAATCTAAAATTACAAGAGAGACAAAGGCAAAGGAAAACTCCTTGTGATGAAATTATTTTTGAAGAGTTGCCATCAGATGTTGAATGGTTGACAGAAAAAGAAAATCCAGATCTTCCTGAAGGAAATAATTGGTTGAGGATATTATATGACAATTAGAAAAATGACACTTCAGATGAAGGGGAAAATGAAGATGAAGCTGAGGTGATTACAAGGAATATGAAGAGAGCTAGTAAGTTATATTATATTTCCTTTAAATAATTTTAATTGTTCATGATTTTGGTTTTTCATCCGAATTTGGTATTGGCCTGTACGGCTAGAATTTAGTTTTTTAATTCTTATTTGCTTATCTAGTTATTAGATTGCATAAAAAATACATGTGAAGGAGGTATTGAGTAGCTTAGAGTTTCTAGTCAATTAGAAATTATGACCTTTCATACCATAGCAATGTTAGTTTTTTCTTTTTGGATGTAACTTTTATATTGATTGTACAGCTTTGTATAAAACATTATGTAGTTTTGAGCAAGTAGCTTTGTTATTTTAGTAGATGGTATTAAAGTTGTTTAACTATGATTATGCAACTGATCATGAATGTGGTGAGTCCCGTGGCTATAAGAGACAATCTAATCAAGTGAAAGAAGTTCATGTTGTTGATGACAATGAAGAGTCTCCAAGAGAGCTTCACCGTCGGGATGATGATTACCTAGACATGGTTCCCAAGGATGATACTGAAGAGAGAAACAATTCAGGTGATGTATACACATCTAGATAAAATGATGCCTAAGAAGAATCTGAAGAGAATACCATTGATTTTAGTAGTTATAAATCTTTTGGCTTTGAGAATGACTGCAACAACGAAAGTGATCAAGACTTGGATTTGAAGAACTTGGGTTACGGAGATGATGAGGATTTGGAAAACTTTTATTATGGGAATTATGAAGATGAAGATGAAAAAGAGGATGATCATTGAACAACTTTCTATCTTTTCTTTTATTGTTGTTGTGGACTTTGATTTACTACTGTCTTATTGTATGTTAATTTTAGTATTCCTTGTATTGCTTGTTAATGGTGAACTTAGTTACTTGTCATGTTCTAAACTTAAATTTGGTACTCTTTTATTAGTAGTATTTTTTAACTCTTGTTTGGTTTTGAAAATCATACTTGACTTGTGTTATTCAATTAGTTATTCTTGGTTTCATTACTTAGTAATTAATGTTCTTCTATATATTATAACATAGGTAAAAAAAATATAAATTTTCATACTTAATTCAAATGTTTCTAAATGCATTTTTTATCATCGTTTTAGTGATTTATCATCTCAATAAGTATTAATTGAGCTATTTTATGTAATTTTGGTAGCATCTTACGATTCTACGATTTGATTCTGACAATCTCAAATTGATCCTAGTTAGAATCCCGATTCTACAAACTTTGGTTCGACCCCTAGTTTTGCTATATATTATTTATCACGTACACTTGTGATACGTTATCTAGTTGTTAGTAGAATTAGTTAGATATAAATTGTTTAACTAGATATTTTTTGTATCAATTTTTTAGCACTATTTTTGGGGATTGGGTCTTTGGCAATGTCGTTATAATTTGGCAAGAACACTGCATTGAAGTGTAAATAATTGTGTTTCATTTGTCTTAGATTCATTGTGTGTTCTTGAATTTTTGAAAATCCAAAAAGATTTTTGCTTTTTGTGACTTGTGTCTCTTATTCTGAAAAATTTTAAAAAGATTTTCTTTTTTGATGGATACTTGGCTAGCCACTAGTCTAGCCTTTCCAACATTTTTCCTTTTTGTGTGTTTTTGTGTTAGTACATGTCTTTGTATTTAGTTTAGTGTCAACATTGTAAGGTCAGGCAAAATATGGCTTGGAATCAATCATGCCAAGGATAATACCATCCTTATGATTATGGATGTATGACTAATGAGTATGATTCTTACAATACACCTCTCTATCCTTGTGATTATCAAATGGGATTGTTTACCTATCCAAATGTGTATTTGAGCAATCAAGAATACACTTATTCTTTTCCTACATACAAAGAGTCTACATATGAGCAAAGATAGCCCCATTATGGCTATGGTTACATTTAAATATCACCAATCAAAGGAGAGAAGAATGCAGGTTTGGAGAGGCCAAAAATGATTATACCAAATAGTAGTAAAAGAATACTCAATCTATATCTATTCTCTAGAGCTACTTTCTCTCTGTAAACACTGCTCCCTCTTCTCGGCTATCTTTGGCAACTATGGTTGCCCCTCAACCTCAGGCTGAAGGGGCAAAAATTACATTTGCTTATCTTTCGTAGATATTCTGCAATGGACGAATGTTGTTGCAGATGCTCTTCTCAAGGAACTTCACATGTATAAAAGTGATCTGACTATTAGGTTCACGAAGGAGGAAATTGCTGAGTTGTCCACGCCATTTCAGTTTTCATTGGTTGGAAGTTTGAGCGCAAAAGGCCTAGCATGTAATTGATTCAGAAAAACTTCCTAACTATTGGGTTTAAAGGTGCAACATCTTTGGGATTGTTGGACCTCAAACATATTCTTATTCGGTTTGATCTTGAAGATGACTTTTGAGGTGTTGGCTGAAAGGTATGTGGTTTATATTAGGATATTTTATGAAGTTTTTCAAGTGGACTCTGGCTTTTCGCCCAAATGTGGATTCTACCATATTACCTATTTGGATTACTATGGAACGGTTGCCTTTAATTCTTTTTAAGAAGCCTATCTTGTTTTCAAATGCCCAAGTAGTCGGTACCTCGCTGAAGTTAGATGCCACAATTTCGTTGTCCTAGACCCAGTGTTGCAAAGGTATGTGTTGTGGTTGATCTTCAATCAATTTTACCTAACTAGGTGATGGTGGAACTTGGGGACTTTAATTCTTGGCAAAACATTACTTATGAGAATCTCCCATAATTCTACACAAAATGTCAAAAAAATTGTTGATCATGTTCTTGCAAATTGCCCGATGGACAAAGGAGCAAAACGAAAAGTACGTGGTGGTGGGGGAGCCATCACCAAACTAAGGTAAAGGAAAGTCCGTGGTGGTGGAGGGGGCTTCTCGGCCACATGGGGTGGCACCACCACCCGTGGAGAAATAAATATGGGCTCAGGTTCATAAACCAAAAACTTCCTAGACGTTGGACTTGCAATCATCTCATGCTCCAATTGCTAGTAACCCGGTTGTTCAAGATTTAGGTGCCCCACAAGTTTTCAAAAGATTTGAATTTTAAAATGTCCCAATTGTGGAGGTTGGTAAGGACCAAGTCTTGGAAGGTGAAGATGTTGAGGATGTGAGAGGGATTCGGCTATTAAGAAGGAGTTAGAGAAGGATCTTCTTATCCCTCAAAGCATGGACAACCAAATTTCAAATTTGAATCCCCCAACTCCTTGACTGAATATCCAAAAGATGAGAAGGGATTACCTTTCCAAGAAACCGTCATAAACTCTCGGACTTCCTATTCAAACAATACAAGGATTTGGCGCTATTAAAGCAATTTTTGCAGTCCCTTCCAACAAGCAATAGCCATGCACATGCATCAGATAGTGAAGGTAGGGGTCAACATAGTGCACAAGACTCTTGCCCCCAAGCTTCAGCTATCTGACTACTACAAAATGAGGCTGCTCGACTAGCTCAAGTATTTCCACATTCACGAGCTACTCAAGTTGTTTTAGGCACAGAGTCTTCTTAAACGAATTCTAATAAGAACAGCACTGACAAGACACAACATAAGGTACTCTTTTTTGGACCCAATCATAGGGCACTAATTAACAAAATGTCAGAAAAAATGGACACCGTTAAGACTATTTTGAGATAAAGGCAGAGCTAGAAATAGAATGTTTCAGACAACTAGTTAATTTAACTCATTTCTTTTCGAATTTGGAATCTCTAAGAGAATCAACTCCTTTCTCCCAGAGGATTTACGAATTATTAGCAAAATGGTAGGGTGGATATTGAATTCAATGGCTAAGAAAAATGAGGTCATGTAGTTTAAAAGAGTCCTAGAAAAGAAAAGAACAAGCTGCAAAGGTGTAGCAGATTAGCCAAGAACACATAGAACGTCAACAAGAAGTTCTCATGAATTTCCAAATTAGTCTTAATGACCTAATTTTTTCCATGCAAGCATTGCCAACTATGTCTTTCAATCTCAAGTTGCATTCTCCTAGCAAATAGGGGCACCCTAGATATTTATAGTGTAAATTGTGTTTTAGGAGGTTTTGGCCAACTCCTCCTCCTTCATTCAATTTGTTTCTTTTAATAAAAGGATGTCCACCCCCACATTTTGGGTTGTTTTAATTTATAATGATAACCCCTCATGAAGCAATCAAACAGCCATCAACAAACCATTCAAACTCAAATTGATGCAATAGCACAAAAAGTGGCAGGTACATCATTTGAGTTGATCAATAGTGAAAATGCTCAATCTAACAATGAAGAACATCTTGGAGAAAGTTTCACACCAACTGGGTCATAAAACACTTTGTGGGAGAGTTCACCAACCCAAGAAGACCAAGAAGAGGATGAGGCAAGATTGTTGAAGATAATGATGACCTATATGGAAATCAAACCAACTTCATGAAGTGGTTAGAAGACCAACTTGTCAAGTTCGCAAGTAAGTTGGTAGGTAAAGCCCAATGAACTCCTATACCACTGTTTAGAGGGAGAAGATAAACATTTTGAAGGAAAGTTAGAGATGATTAGGTCATCAAGCTTATGCAATGAAGAAGAATCCAAGGAATTCTTACATTATCCAACACATATTCCAAAGAGGTGTCATTCATTGAATTCATGGAGAAAAAGCTAACACAAGATAGGTTGAAGATACGGGGTATCTACTGGAGGGATTTAGGGAGACTATGAATACTTATGCTGATGTTTCACCTGTCCTTGGGAACTTCAGATGTGTTATGTAATATAGACAACTGAGCAACGATTACAACATTCTCAGCAAACCTCCTTGGCTTTACTAGGGGAGTGTTTCTTTTAATTTCATTTTTAGTCATGCTTCGGTATGCTATATGCTTTAGTTTAAGAACCTGGTAGGTTAGTAAAGGCTTTAAGCCTCATGATTAGTTAGTTTTATATGTTTTATATTGTGAATTGCTTTTGGTAATACTTGTTTAGCTGATGGTAGTAATGATGGATTATATTGTTTCTTGTTATTGTGATTGTGGTATAGAATATATGGATGAACTTGAACTTGTTTGCTAATTAGTTATGGATGTTTTAGTTTTGGCTACACTATCTTTACTATAGTGGAGTAGTTTGATGAGAATTTTTATGAATGCTTGACATAGATTTGTTAATCTTAGTTGTTCACGAATATTTCTGAAATTAATTATGTGTAAAGCTAAGCTGGAGGTATCAATTGGGCAAAAAAATGACCATTGTAATGTTCTAAACCACATTACCTATAGGTTTGTCTTGTTTTTTCATTTGTTTAAACCCCGTGAAGTTCCAATGATCCCTATATAGTGTAGTCATGTTAGTTGAAAAAGGAAAACCAATTTCTAAGATTCATGTGCTTAATTGGAGCTTGCATTTGTGTAGTTTATTTAAACTTTCTCATTAGCTAAGTTGTGTTTGGAGTGCATTATTGATGAATTCCATGATTACAAGTGAAACTGGGTTATAAACTGAAATTTGTTTATTCAGTTGCATTCACTTTCACTTGTATGGATTTTATTCCTCATCTATTAGAGCTTTTTGGTTATTCAAGTATAGGTCTAAGTGGTTCACTAGTGTTATGTTTACCTATATTTATGTATTTGTGTTTTGAAAAGAAAAGGAAAATTTTTTCCAAAAAATCCAAAAAGATTTTTGTATTCTTTTTGTTAGTATCTTAGTAGTAGAGAGTCTAGTCTTGAGGATTTGACTATTTAAAAGACTCCTTAACTACCGGATGGTAGCCTTCAAGGTTTTTTTACCCATTTTGTAGTGTAGAGGTTAAACAAAAAGAATTTCTTTTTTTAGTAGTGTTTTTGTGTGCATTAACATTGTAATTATGTATCAATAATTTAAAAATATTTCAAGAGGACTGAAAGTTAGAGTTTTTTAGTTAGAGTTTTTGGATTGAAAGTGTAATAAGCTTTCTTTGCTTTTTGAGCCCTTTGAATTGTGAAAGTGTTATCATTATACACATATATATTCCCTTGAGTGAAGGTATGTGAAAACCTAGATAATTTTCTACTAGTGTTAATCATGATTACCTTGGGATTTTTGTTTAGCATGTTACATTCATTGGAATTGTGAATAATTTTTATGCTTGCGAATTACGAGTGAACCTTGAACTTTGGAGCTTAATGAGACTTTTCGTTGTTAGACATGTTGTTTTAACTAATAAGGAAAGGTTTTTACCATCTTGTTTCATTTTACTTTTCTTTCTTCTATTAACTTAGTTGGTTAGTGTTGGTGGTTTACAATATCAATGCTTGCGAATTTCTTATGGTGAATAATCAGGAAAGGACTTGTTTTGGTGGGGGAAAAAGTCAAATATATGGTTTGATTGTTTCAAATCCCCTATATTATGTTGTTAGTAAAAAAAAAAAAAGAAAAAAAAAGAAAGAAAAAAAGAAGAAAATATATGTGCTGAAAAAAAATAGAAAAATGCAGGAAAAAAAAAGATTTTTTCAAGTGTTAGTGAATAAAGAAGGAAAGTTCCTTCTAGTTCTAATAAAGATGGTTAATTTTTCCTTCAAATTGGTAGTTGGTTAAATATTATAGTGTTTTGGAGATATTCCAAAGGATTATGGTTCAAAGTTATGTTCTACGCATCTAAGGTGATGTGAGTTACTTATATCCAGATACATCCCACTTTTATCTCTTATCCTGCATTACAAGGTTAAAAGACCTACTTGATCCATTGTCGGTTCGATTTAATTTGTATTAGTGAGTATTATGTGTGTTAATTTC
Source organism: Cinchona pubescens (assembly GCA_025175665.1). Lineage (NCBI taxonomy): Eukaryota > Viridiplantae > Streptophyta > Magnoliopsida > Gentianales > Rubiaceae > Cinchona > Cinchona pubescens. The sequence goes on along the minus strand of JANKKI010000075.1, from coordinate 6,524,298 downwards.
TTCCAACTTGTTTGTCATTTGTTAAAGTTTAGTTCAACAGGTTTTTCATTGATTAGTGAGCTGAGGATATCTACTTTCATGAGTGGAGAGATTAGCACTTTCACGGTGATTTGGGGTTCATTATCAAAGTTCTCTTAAATATGTTTGGTTCATTTCTCAACTTATTTAGTTTTTCTTCTTACCATTATTGACATATTGAAGGAAGTTAATGTGTTTTCCATCTTTCTTAGTCTTGTTTTGCTCTGGAATGAAAAACTTTTAGTTGGGGGAGTTGATAAGCCTGAGAAATTAAGATTATTCATATTTTTTGTATGATTTTTGCACTAGTTTCGACAATTTTATGGTATATGTTCTTGTTTTCGTGCATTTCTATTTTCTATGTGTGCGTGTTTATTTTTTTCTATGTTGAAGTGTTTATTTAGTGTTATATATAGATATTAATGTTTGCTTTTGTTCTAATAGGGTCATGTAGGAACTAACGGTGTATTAATCGGATGTCTGACAAAGATTTTAAAAGTAAAATGGCAAAACCGGCACAAGTTGTCAGGTGGAGTTCACATTAAGCAAACCCCATAGGCGAAAATGTTTGCTTCTAGCGAACATGGGAAGAAGCATATTCGCTTTAAACAAATGAGAATAGCACAAATGTTTGCTTTTAGCAAACATGGACAGAACAACACATCTTTTAATGATTTTTAACAATTTTTGGGGTTCTGGGTGTTTGTTTTAGGTCTGTTTTAGTGCATTTTGAAACTTATTCAAAGCCCTATGGATTGTAATTCTTAGAACCTATAAATAAGGGTCTCTAGAACCTAAAGAACATGTTTTTTTTCCTTCAGTTTCCCTTCAGGGGCTACTAGATTAGACTAGGGTTTTCATTATTTTTGAGCAAGAGCTCAAGATTAACAATCTTGGATTGAAACCTTGTGATTCTTTGTTAGATAGCATTCTTGAATCTTATTAAGATCTTTATTATGCTATTTGATTCAAATTTTATTGTTCTTTTAAATGCTTCCTAGGTTTTACAATTGTTCATTCATGCCTTCAATTCAATGCTTTTGTAGATTAATGGATAGAATAATTTAATTGATTTAATAGGTTAATTAAAGCTTTAGTCGTTAGATTAATTTTATTTAAATCTCTCTCAAATGAATGGTACTTGTTAAACTAATCCTTGTGGGTTCGATGCCTGCTTTAGCTATATACTATTGATCCCGTACACTTACTGTACGTTGTCTAGTTGTTAGTAGAATTAGGTGAATGTAATTGTTTAACTAGAAATTTCCTATATCAGAAGGTTGGCTAGCCAAACTCTCAAGGGGTGGGACGACCAGACAACCCCTTTGGGGAACGGCTAGCTCGCATTCTTTGAATTTGGCCAAGCAAATTTTTTTCAAATATCGATCAAGTCACGGACTTTGACTAGTTGGATATGGTTACTCCATTGAGTAAACACTTATCTTCTTGATGTCAGGATTTCTATCCGCTAGTTCTTCAATGGAGAAGAGAAATTTTCCAACAGTATCACATGTCCTTCGAGAACAAGGGGTAAGACTCGTAGGTGTGTCAGAGAATACCTTTCCTTGCTAGATTCGTAGGGTTCCTTCCAAAGACTTAGAATCCTCATTGTCACTTATTTCTTAGTATTTGGAAGACGGGAAGAGGTTGCCCTATAAAAAATGGTTCGGATGTAAAGCCGCTTCTAGCAAGTTGATAGTTGATGTGGTGCATAGTTCCCTTCATTATGCATATGTTCAGGGATTTCGGCAAAAATATGGAATTCCCTTCGAGTAACATCTATTGGTGCATAGACAAGTTTTTATGCCTAATAGGCAATGAGAGGGTGTCTACTCCAATATACAACTATCAACTAGCCATGGGACAGATTCCTCCCAACTCTTGGAAGTCCATTGCTGGGTTTATCATTCTCTACAAAGTTAAGGAGAAAGTACTTAAATTAATATTGTTCAATTAACTTCAGGCAGTTTTTAAGATCACCAAAATACCATATCCAATGGGGGGTGTCTTTGCCTTAGCTTATCGTATAAACAAAGTGGTAGTTGAGCATGCATCTAATAAGGTTCCTTTTGAGAAGTCCACTTACTTTCTTGTTAGGAGAATGCCAAAACGGGAGTTCCTGAGCTGGAACTCATTTCCAGCTAACAGTAGTGTCTTGAATGGATAGCCAAAGCTTCGGGCTGATGCAATGGTGAAGCTGATTGACTTTCTATTAGATAATCCTTTTGATTTCGCTTAGTGGCCTCTAAGGCTATCCTTTCCAAAATAGGATTTATGCCCAAACAACCATCATTTTCTAGAAGAATTAGAGAGAACTCTAGAGGTAAAGAGAAGAATATTCTGATTGACCAATCCAGAACAACTCTCCTCTTTAGGATAGGTCAACCTGTGAACATGTGGTGTTGACAGGTTACTACCACTTAGCCAATGTAAGTATTTTCTAGTTTATTCCTTCAATCTTGTCTCGAACTCATGCCTTTGTATACTTTTCTTATGTTCTACCCCTTGATTTTTTTTGTTTACGTAGGCGTGTGCCTTCTATAACAACTTGGTCACTTCTTGCTACGAACATGAATCTATTGACATGAAATCGGATGACAAAACTCGCATACTAGCACAGAGTTGGCTGAGCTAGAAACCAAGTTGTCTGTAGAGATAGCATGCTTTGACAGCATAATTCGGATTCTGGAGCTTAAGGTTAAAGGCCTAGAGAGCCGAGCCATTTGTCAGCAGGAGCTACTAGCAGAGGCAGAGGAGAAGCAAAAAACGCAAATCAATGATGGGCAGCCGTCATGCACAAAGGCATCAATTTAGCTAAGGGTCAGATGAAGCAGTTTTACCTGAATCTAAATGTTGCCCCAGATTACCTTGACCAACGTGAGACTTGGAAGAAGGTCTCGTCCTGTTGATAAAACTTTTTCTGCAGATCAAGAAGGAAAGCAACCAAATGGTAGTTCTCTAATCGAATAGTGATAGATAGCTAGATAGCTTCTTGAATCATGCTGGATTTTATTGATTTGCACCGACCTGGCTAGCAGTGTCATGAGATGCATAGTGTTTTTTTTTTATTGGAATAGTTAAACCTTTGAGGAACAATAATATTTGCAATAAATATTTCTACTATGCATTGCATATTTAGCTACCCCCTCAGCAAGCTGTAAGACTTAGAAGTCTTGAAGCAAGCTGACAAAAAGTTTCTATTTTTTGCACCTTCTTCTCACATAGAGAAAGTTAGTCGTTTTTGCTCCATCCTTTTGCATGGTAAAAGTTAGGATTTTTGTATTATCCTTTCATAAGGAAAAAATTAGGAATTTTGTACCTTCCTTTTGCTGCGTGAAAGGATATTTTGTACCGTCATCCCACAGGGCAAAAGTTAGGATTTTTGAGAGCATCCTGCCGCAGAGTAGAACTTGGGATTTATTGATTTGCACCGACCTGTAGGGTGAAAGTTACTCTTAAGAAAATCGTTAGGCAAGTAAATGGTTTATTTTATTTGATTGGTCTTTACTCCCTTATTTGTCTTGTTTAAAAAAATATATATATTTGAATTCTTAAATCAGGCCTAGTTATTGAGAACAATTAAAAGGGTGTTTCCTTATTCTGGGATCCTTTATTAATCATTGGGTTTAGACATTACTTCGGTGCTTCTGAATCCTTTCAAAATGGCAGCAACATACCTCTTTCTTGGATTTCTTTTTATAAAAGAATCTTACGAACGATATGAGACCATCCCGCTCAGGGTGAAAGTTAGAAATTTTTGCATTATCTTCTTGCAGGCAGAAGTTAGAATTTTTTGGTACCATCCTCCCACATGGCGAAAGTTAGGATTTGTTGCACCATCCTCCTATAGGCTGAAAGTTACGATTTTTTGTATACCTATTTGTAGACTTGGAGATTGTAAGAGATCACTAGTCTTAGAACTTATTGATTAAAATAAAAGAAGAACATGAAAGATAAAAAGAAATGTGACTAAGGGTCTATTTGGTTGTCTGACGTAAAATGTTTTCCCTAGGAAAATATTTTCCAACCAAGTAATTTTCATGGAATAACATTCTTTTCATAATTTTCGTGTGTTTGGTTAGTCTAGCGAAAATAATTTCCTTTGCATAATTTTTAGGTGTTTCGATATTACTCTAGTGAATATATTTTCTAAATTCACTTTTTTGTATTTGTTGAAAGGTAACAAATGTTTTTTTAGCTTAAAAATTTTATCTCCATTTACAATCAGATTTAATTTATATCAACTAAAGTCACATACTTTGTATAAAAATTGTATCATATTCTTTCTAGCAAATTAATTCAATCTTATTTCATACTATTTCAATCCCTTTATACTCATCAAATATAGATAATTATAACAACAATATTTTTTCAAGCACGTTTATATGTAAGCATATCAAAGATAAATGCCAAAGAAAGTCTTTGGCCTAAACCGCATCAAATAGACAAAAGAAGAACTAAATACCTCCGGGGATAAAAGTACAACTAAAAATTTACTTTAGAAATTGAATGCTTCGGTCTGCCTTTGTTTCTAAGTACAAAAGGATAGTTAAATACAAATTATGTTTGCCTTTGTTTCTTGAAATTCTCGAGAAAATTCAATCGAAATCTATTACTTTTCACAATAAATGATTTAGCAAGTATCTCATTTTGCGCCAAATGCTCAAAGACTGAGTCAAGAAACTCTTCTTCATACCCCTTTATCTTCATGATCTCATGATATGGACTTGAGACATCAAGCTTATTAGCCCTCAGTTTTGTTAAAGCAACTGCCACCTTTCCAAGTTTCTCAGATATTTTCTCAATTTGATCACTGCTGCGATTTCTTTTGCGATGTTGTATTGCTCCAGATGATGATGTATTTGTTCCAGATGAACTTGCATTTGAAGATGGTATTTCCTTTTGCATGACTAATTCAATGATGTTATTAATAGCATCATCAACAGTTAGTGGAGCTCCCAAATTTATATCGGCAAATGTCTTACCAAAACTCCCAGTTGGTGCCATGTCTTTTCCAACCACAAGTGCCATTTCATCGTAGTAGTCAATTGTCTTTTGGATGTACTTGTCATGACTTGGATTTTTCTGCATAAAAGAGGACATGATTTAATCATCATATCAATATTTGAATTTGATAAATATGTAGATATGTGAAAGTGCTTAAAATGCATATGCCAAATATGCAGCAGTCAACATAAATTTGCATATACACTTGACGTACACCAAATGTGCAGCTGTCAACAGAAACAAAATGCATAAACATTATAATTTCAACAAAATAATTCCCAACATAAGCTTGAAGAAACTCTAACAGCAAGCTGAAAAACTTTTTGACAATAAACCAATCATGGCCTCCAGTTAAAGAAATTTAACTATTGGCATGCAAATATGGTCATAATAATCATAAACATCTCTATTACGCTGTCAGAACTTGAAAAATTACACGGAAAGCAATACCTCTGTGCAAGAATTTTTCACTTATTAATCATATAATAGAGCATCTCTTAGAAAAAATAAAAACACTTTCCGATAAGAATCAGAAGTGGCAGGATTTTTTAACCAAAAAAAAAAAAGTGATAGGTTTTCACACAAACCAAAATAGTTAATCAGGTGGAAAGTAGTGTAGACATGCAAGTAGTAATTAGAAAAACTTGGAAAATATACATCTTACAAGTCAAACCACCCCATAAATGCTGAAAAACCACATAGTATCTGCAAGTATCTAGTTGGACTACCTATTCGTGAGAAGACAGAACCTTAAAGTCATAGCCTAATCTAATCAACAAATGTCTTTGATTTACTACACAACTAATTTTTTTTTTTTTGAAAAAAGGGCTCAACTCTATTTCCCTAAGTAATCAGAAACTTTGGCCTGGGATTGAAATTTCAAGGAATAAACTAAAATTCCTTCAAGGCTCCAAGCTTCCATTACTATATGATGTAAAAACTAAACAGGATGTCCTTCTGGGAGCTCTCATTTAAATGTATGTATGAGCAGATAAAATTTCAACCTTACATAAAATAAATGGCAAGCTAATCTGCGTCCAGCAACTAAATTCCACAAGGAATCATTTTTAAACAGCATCATTAGCCAACAACTTATACTACTAAGAGAGGACTACTAATTCCTCAGACTAAACAAGTTTTCATTCCAGTATACCTTATTAAGGACCAAGGAATGAATTCACTTTAAAAATAGCACATAAGATACATATAAGCTCATATGGATATATACATCAACTCATTCCGCAAAACCACTAACAAATTGAAAGATGATTTCCACTAACAAAATGAAAAAATAGTGGTAAGTTGTCTGAATCTCTACAGTAGCCACTATGTTGTAGAATTATAAAGACGAGTTATATGCATATCAAGGTAAAACTTGTTTCCTAATATATACCAAAGGCAGATGATATATATGCAGTATGATCAATTTTTTATTGCCTTTTCATCACTATGATTTGTTATGCATGAATGATGAAAAGGTGATTAAAATATCTGTGTTGTATACCAAAACTATTTTCACTTTCTCTATGCTATCCTAATTAAAACCAATCAAGCAAGGGGTTTAGGGCAAGGCAATGTTAGGAATATCAACTTTCTTTCTACAACAGTTATATTACTCCTGAAAACCCAATTTATCAGATAATGTTGACTCTTGATTATAGAACTTGAAATCACATTTTGTCAAAAGACATCACATATCCGATCAAACTTTCCTCCAAAGCTAGGATAGATAATTTATAAAAGATAAAAATTTCTTTCCAAATATCATACTCGAAGCAACACTACTTGTCACACCCCCCCACAACCCGCGGTCTGGCCGGCACCTTTGGGACCGGCACCGTCGCCAATGTGGTGCTCGTGAAATAGGTGATTAAATGTAAAAATCTTATTTACTATTTACAAACATAAATTACCTACTTACTATTACCAATTTAAATGAATCACATATTTACTATTACATAACGGGGCTTTAAATGCGACTATGAATTATCAAAAATAATCTAAACTAGGGAACACAGGATTGGAGTCGCCATACATACCCGGTGTGTTGGTGCGCCGGGACACAAAAATACATAAAAATTTAAAGAAAAAATAAACCCTAGTCTAGATTGACTCCTGGTCCACGTAATTCAAAAAACATGAGTTCGGGAATCCTGTTGTAAAATGGGAAGGTTTGGGATAGATTTGAATTTCCCTCGGCACCCACTTTACCCGGCGTTGGACCGGTTGCATGATTTTATCACGTTTCCCTTTTCAATTTTAGTATTCATTATTGCCGACTTTGTAGCGTACGTGTGCTTAAGATAGTTTAAAAGTAATAAAATATGTACATATTAATGAGGAAATGAAAATAAATGGTAAATAAAAATATTGACAGGTAAATTTAGCCCGGGGTCCAATTTAAAGTTGCACACATTTAGCTTGTAGTGCCCTTTAACTCCCAAAGGGCAAAACAGTGGTTTGTCATGCACGCCAGAGTTTACTTCTAGCCCAATTTTATATTATTGATATAGTTATTAAGTCATGGACTAAATTGAGTTTGATTCAAACTATTTAATGTCTAGTCGTGCAACTAAACAAAATTTGAGGACAGAAGAGTAAATTCACATCATTTAACAAGTAAGAAAAAGCATAAATATTATATCGAGACCAACAAACATAAAAAATAAACAACATATCATCACAAAAGAAACTAATCAAAAAATATGTGCAAAATCAGAACCTATTTACAATTTAATACTCATAAGGGCAAAACGGTAATTTCACAATCAAAGGGTAATTAAACATATTAAAATGTCAAACAAAAATCAAATTAAAGCTTGGTGGTTATTGTCATTAAAAATGTAACTTAGAAGAAATTTGAAAAGAAAAAGAAAAAAAAAATTAAGTCATAAATAATGTAAAAATAGTAAGAGAAGCATTTTGTCACCAAAACAATCGATTCAAAAGCCCATTTAACTCACCTCAACCTCAGGAATGTGGTGGCATTGGTTATGCTTGGCTTGGACTGCGTTTGAGCCGAATTTGCTTTTGGCACCTCTAAGCTTCCGGTTGATACGAACCGGCCTTCTTCCACCATGTTTTTCACCCACCAGATGAATGATTTTGCTTAAGTTTTACAAAGAGAAGTTGTAGTTCCAGGTACCGTCTACAACTTTTATTCTTTGAGTTTAGTCTAATTCCTCTTCGATCGCTTGGAATCTTGGCTCAAAGTTGACTATCTGGAAAATTTTCCAGACTCAGAAAAATTTCTCTTTTTTCTGCAGATTTTCTTGGCCACCGGCCTTCTTCTACCACGTTTTTAACCCTCCAAATTAATGATTTTTCTTGAGATTTACAAAGAGAAGTTGTATTCCCAGGTACCATCTACAACTTTTCTTCTTTGAGTTTAGTCTAATTCCTTTTCAATCGTTTGGAATTTTGGCTCAAAGTTCGCTATTTAAAAGATTTTTAAACTTAGAAAAATTTCTCTCTTTTCTTTTCTGCAGAAATTTCGTCCTCCACCCCTTTAGACTGATTTTTTTGCTCTTTAAAGAGGTGGATTGAGTGTAAAAATGGTCAACAAGGAGACCATTCCTTGTCATGTTGGGAGTATGGGGCATCTGAAATTTGGTGAGAATTGGTGAAAAAATGCAGAGAAAAACGTGGTCAAAACTCTGTCGTTGGCGCGTGAGCGATGCTGATCTTGTACACGTGCAGAAATTTTTTTTTTTTTTTGAAAAATCTAAAAACTTAATAATATTAAAACTCATTCTTTGTTTTTCAAAAATGCATAAAACACATAATAATTAAACACCATAAGACAAATTAAGAGGGAATTAAAGGATAAATTAAAAGGCAATCAAATAGCAGGTTAAAAAGAAATTAAAAGAGAAATTAAAAAGAAAATTGAGAGCCAAATTAAAAGGAAAATAGGCGAGAACTTAAGGGACAAAAATAAGTGTCTACACTACTGCCAAAATGTCTGTAAAGGCCATTTTTTTCAAAAATCAAGAAGAAAAGTAATTTCATTATTGTTGCACAAAAAAGAAAATTACTTTCCAAATACCATACACTACAAACAAAACCAATGGAGTTGAAAAAAAAAAGAAAAGAAAAACAAAGTTAGATTTATATGTCTTTCTAACAATTTTAGCAACAACGAGAAAGGGGTTAAAGAAGCAAGAATTTGTATAGATAGATAAGAGAGTACACAAAAAGTAACTTGAATATAATCATGGTACACACTTGAACTTGCAATGACCATCTTCAAATCTTCAATCCAAGAAAACCCACTTCTTCCACGAATCGCCACTGTGGTAGACCAAGAAGCTCCACAGTTCTCAAATGATTTTCCACATGATCTGGTAAACAAGTACCTCCAAATTTTTCTTTGATGGCATCTACCACACATGTAAATGAACTTGGTCTAAAATTGTTGTTAGGCCTATTCCCAAGTTTCACCTCTTTTAAAAGAATCTCAAGCATCATATGTTGCATAGGCTTTGACCGCCTAATTTGTTTCTCTCCCTTCCTTCCCATCTACATGTGAAATTAATCGATTACAATAGCTAACATCCATAAATAAAGAGTTTATAAAACTAAAAAGAGAATCATACAAGAATATTTCTCAAAGATATCTAGAACTAAAAATGAGATTCGATTATAATAAAGGCATCCATAGCCAAATGTCAATTCCTTACACAAAAAGTACTTGTAATGAACATATTACTTTTTCTAAGATGATCAATAAGCTGAAATTTCCAAAACAAAAAAGAAAAAAAGAAAAAGAAGAAGAAAATCAATCAACAATAAGCATCTAAATCATCTATTTTGTCATCTCTGTAAGTAATCTGCATATATTGCATGTGCAATTGCATACCTTTTCCTTGCCCATTCTCTATTTTTTGCTCTCCTATCACTTTGTGTTTGCCTTTGTGTTAGGCATTGCTGTGATTGACATTGTGTTTGGCCTTCCTGTGTTTGAAATTCTTGTTCATGAAGAGTAATTGGAGTTTGTGATTGCTGGTCTTGAATTACCTCTTTCACGAATCTATCATTTGGAGTTATACCCATGATGTGGTTGTGTAAGCTGCAGCATGCTATAGCTTACACAAGACACGACATCCACTTGGGTTTTGAATTCCCAAAATGGATCATTATCTATCACACGAAACGTTTCTTCAAAATACCAAAGCACCGCTCAATGGTGGTCCGCAAAGAGGAATGACAAACATTGAAAAGCTCTTTTTCATTTTGAGGTGGATTGCCATCATATTCTTTCAAATGATATCAAACTCCAATATATGGGTCCTATGCAGAATGTGTGAGCCATCTATAGCTCCTACGCAGTCCTATTTCAATGTTATAAGTTAGATAAAATTATAGTTTCTAATATATTTGTAATTAGTCCAATAAGTGTTAGAACATACAGCAAACCAAGGATAATATCTTTGGTTATCAAGAATCTTTGGGGGAGTTGACTGATTTGGTAGATGAACCACTTCTGGACATTGTTTCAATATGGCATCGAGCACGACAGAAAAATATCGGCTAACGGTTTCAGTTGATCTATATAGGTATCCTCCTATCATTCGAAACCGTAAATTATAACCCACTATTGAGTGTAAAAACATCAACAATTGCTCTCTCAAGGACATGTGGATGGTTGGACGCAATAACCCTCTAATTGTGAGAGTATTTAGTAATCGGACAAAAAGTATCTTGGTCCATCCTAATCTGATCTATACAATATGAACTACGTCCATACAATATAGTATCCATGTAATTCTCTCCAGCTTAATCCCTATTAATATCAAGTGGCCTAGGTATAACAATTGGAATTCTATAGGCTTTAAGAACTGCATATCTTGCTACTAAAGCTGAAGTGGCAGCACCAATTATCATGGCAGTTTCATCATAACTATTTGAATCCATCTATAGAATTTAACACAATTAGCTAATAAAAAAAGTAACACAATAAAATGCATCGAAGAGTTACTGTGAAGAAAATACATGGGAGGATGGGGACAAATATCGCATAGCTCAAACTCAAAATATCGCCGATATCTTATCTTTTTATAATGAAAGACAAATATCACCCAAAGTATAAAGCTAAATATAACAACAGACTGAAGCTGGCCATACTAGGATGTAAAACACAAACAACTTATAGATCACTCTATGAGTACATGACAATGCAGCATACACAGATTCAGGGAATAAAAATTTTCATTCTAAATTAGTGCAAAATAAGCTAAGCTAAGATACTCGACACAGAATGCCTTATAATAAAGGCTAAACTCTTATGCATCAATACTGCAATTTTTTTAGAATCCTTTTTCATACTCCATTTGACTTGATTGTTGGGTACATAGTTTTTGGATTTGGGGCCTCTATAATTTTCCATCATGCCTGTTGATTATTTAATTCTTTTATATTTTATTATATTACTACTGTTATGATGGTATATGTAACGCATGCACCTGGATATTTCTCATATTGATGTTCTTATTTTCCCCCATTCTTCCTATTTTTCAGTGAAGATGAGCAATTTTCGGAAGGTGATATGCTAATTTCTTTTTGGGGTCCCTAATGAATCCATTGATATTTGGCTTCTTCTTTAAGAAATTTTTATGATTCTGCTTTCCAGTGAATTTATTTAATTATCCATTATTATCTGTGTCAAAGTTTTGAAACTAGGATATGACAACTTTTAAACTTCTTAGCCAGCTTTTGGCATAACATTATTACTAATATATGATTGTATTCAGTGAAAATATCTGAAAGGAAATTCAATTACTTGGTTTAGAAGTTTATTTAGTTTGATTATCTTAATATGAACAACTTATAGAATGGGCCATGGAAACATGAACAACTTACAGATAACTCTTAAGGTAACCAGATACAGAGAACGGAAACGAGTTTAAGTTCTAAAAATAAAAAATTCTAATAGATTGCTCTATGAGATTTGTCAATTACAAATCTCAATCCCTAAAATCTTTTCCCAATCTTTTTGTTCTTCTTCTAGAAAACTCCAAAATAAATTCCAAGACATTATTGAAGATTTTTATATCAAAAAGCACGTAAGATCAACTAATTCAAATTCTCATAAACTCAACTAATTGATTATAAATAACTAAGCGTAAAGCCCTAAGCACCTACCAAAATTTTGGAGCACCAAATTTTGGAGCAACAAATTTTTGCTAGATCTGTAGAATATCAAAAGAAAATTTCAGGACAAAAATGCAATATTGTTCAAAAAAAAAACCATGAATCCTCAAGTAAAATCAGTTGTATTGCTCTTTGGAATTGGAGCAAGAATCTAAAAATCTAATTAAACCAAAAATCGGAGAGATTCTTCAAAAAATTCGTAAAAGATTTGTAAAAAAAATAATCCTAAACTTGAAGACTCTAACTTTTGGAACTTCACGAGAGATGTTAGCAAAGAGAAGAGGAGATGATGTCTGAAATTGAGAGATTTTCCTAAAAAAGCGTGAAATACTTTTTGAAAAAAAAAAACCCAAAAATTAAAGACAACTATCTCTTGAGATGTTAGTTCTAGAACCTCGCTTGTAGGGATGTTATCGGTGGTGAAGAAAATCACTGGCACCAAAGAAAGATAAAATTGCCTTTGTCGGGGGTGGAGATTGTTGTCGCCAGAATCGATATTAGGTGTCGAGAGGAAGAGTTTTGTTTTTCTTTTGTTAAAAAGATGGAAGAGGAGGAATGCGTGTTTATAAGAAAATAACTTCAGTAAGTGTAAAGCGTAATTTATTTTCCTTCCTTTTATGTAAAATATTTTCCCAAACAATATTTTCCTACACTAAATAGTGAACCAAACATTAGAAAATGGAGAAAGTATTTTCCAAAAAATATTTTACATTGAAAAAAATAGACCCTAACAATCCTAGTAGAATGCTTTAACATTTATTCTTTGACCATATTCATCGTGACATATTCCTGAATTCTACTATTGGAGTTACACCATGATATTGTTTGTATTCAAGACACAACAATAAAAAAGATAAGCCCTTTTAGTAGCAATTACTAAACATGAAGTAGATGGAGTAGTGAATAGTAAATGGAGATTGAGCATTTTAAAAACCTTCTGCTCCTCACGTGAAGTGAACTTGCATTTATGGAAAGCTGGTAGAACACTACAAATAATTTTCTAGAGTTGTTCTCATGGTAGTGCTATACTTCTTGCAACTTGCTATGACTAGGAAGACTAAGAAACTATCAATTTTTTAAAGGGTTAAACACATTAGGTTTGGGTTGTTTTGGATTAAACCTGCCAACGTTATTTTTTTCCTCACTTTGCCCCTTCCGTTAGTAATTTGACTGTTAAAAAGTAAAAAAAAAATTTTTCGAGGCCAACAACATTTTTCTCTGACATTCAAATGCTACTCTTCTGTAACAAAGGGTCAATATTACCACTACTGAGCATCCACGACCATTTCTGTGTAATCTTCAATGAAATTTCACTGTAATATTTTAATGGGTTAATTACATTTTCATCTCCTAAAGTTTAGCCAAACTACTAAATTTACCCTGTGGTTCAGGCAAATAACAGTCACCCCCTTGAATGGCCAAACGTTTAACAACTTGCCCTTTACCGTTACAAGCTGTTAGAAATAGTGTTGATATCATCAAGAAATTAAAGTTTGAAGCTAAAAATTCCCTTAAGGTTCCAAACGTTAGAGCTAGCCGCCTTTGCTACCAAAAATCATCACCACTTTTATAGATAGGGCCCAAAAAATAATGAGGGACGACTGACGAGTGAGGATCATATAATCTTGGTTGTGGAAAAATTGTGCCATTGAATTTTACTAGCCTTTTCGAATGAAGTTCAACTATACATGACCGTATTACTTGGAACAATAATGTATGGATACGTATTAAAGATAGGAAATAAACTTTGGTAGTGAATGTGACAAGATCTAGAGGCTATACCGATGGTACGACTTGCCATTGGTGTAAGAAGAGTGATGATAAAGACAAAGTCAATGTCATTTTTTAGTTTAATGCCTACCTCTCCATCGCCTCCTCTATTAGCAGTAAAGAGAAAGAAAAGTCTTAACCATTTCTCCCAAAAAAAATCATCAATCCTCTAGAATTACTTCATTTTTTTCGTTAAGCACAACATTAATTGGGTTGTTGCATCTAATTGGCACTACATTCTTAGTCATGGGATTATACCAAGAGTATAGCAGCATCCAATCACATTTGGAAAATCAAACAAGAGAGGTAAGAAAAGAACTAGGTAAGACAGGGACTGGGGAAAGGAAAGGATCTGAGTTGGGTATGGAGATTGGGAAAATGGAAAGCGAAAGGGAAAGATCTGGTGATTTGGTAACTAAAGTGGCTTTGGAAAGGGAGATGGGGCTTGGAAAAGATTGAACAGAGAAAGGGATAAAGAAGATTACTGGCGACTGTGGGGTGATTTTGGAGGAGAAATAGTATGGAAGGTGGAGGAAGAAGAGAGCAAGCCGGCTATTCAGGTGTAAGAAAAAGGATGTGTAGTTTTGACTTTTTTTTTTTGATCTGTTAGATTAAATTGACGGAAGTTACTATTAAGGGGATTTTTTTTATTTCTACGAAGCACAAGGTTGATTTGGTAGTTTGGCTAAACCTCAAGGGTGGTAAATGTAATTAACCTTATTTTTAAATATACTATCTCTATTTCTCTTTTGTTTTGCAATGCGAAAAGCTGAAAATTTATGGTTTGATTCTCTTAAATTTTGTCTTGTATTCTAGATTTACGTATTTTACTTAAAGATTAATTTGGAATATGTGTTTTGTGATTTTGGCTAGTAATCCATTTTAAATTATTGACAAATCTGCTCAAAATCTTTGTGCCTATCATCTGCTTGAATGAAATCTCGAATGAAGAAATTTTCAATATTAGTAAGTTGTCTATTGGTGAATTCATTGATAGATTAATTCAATTGTTCGACTTCCTATGATATTTCTTCAAACAAAAATTAGAAAAAAATAGGCCACAAATAAAAAAAATAAATTGCTGGTCCTTTTCATTTTGTGCATGTTAAGCTTTGTTTTCATTTAATCAATGTGATAGTTGAATTTTACTAAGTATTTGGGTCATTTTTTATACTAATTTCATGTGATTTGGTTGTGTTTTAGAGAAATAGAAAAAGTTAAAAAAAAATAAATGCAGGAAATAAGGAAGTAGACGATGAAGAATTCTCTAGTCCTCCAACAGCTAAGATCTTTAAAAATTGCATTTCAGCCCTTTTAGTTTCCCTTCTTTATATTTTGGCCTCAGCAATTCGTGGAGCTTTGTAGTTGACCCTTTCAGTTTATTTCTTAATATTTTTTATTCGGTCCATGAAAATTAATTGCATATTGAACTTTTCATTTTCTAGAAATTGTAATTTGACCTCTAACATATTTTAACTTTGCAATTGAGTCCTTAATGCTCAGAAAAGGTAAGTTTTAGTGCAATTAGTTATCCATTCAGTTAAATTTGGTTATCTTAGTAATATTTCTTTTCGTTTTCATATGAGCTCAATATAGGGGCATAGGAATATATAATGTTTTATTTTTATTTTATTTTTTTCTTTTCTTGTTTATTTTTAATTGTCTAGTGTAATTAACTCATACTTTTGCCATAAAATTAAATTATTGAATTAAACGCGCAACTAGTTTCACTGGGATGTAGGGGATACTTAAATTCGCCATTTTGATGATTCCCCTCTCAACCGAACTTGTCATCTCCTGTGGAACAACTCTTGACATATTATGCATTTGCATAATCCCCAATGGTTGGCGTCATTCCACACACCTTGTAGGATTAGGACAAGATTTGCTAGATATATGGTCGTAGTGCGATGTGCATGTAGCGGTGTCTAGGTGATTGCTAGAACCACCAACCTAAGGCCTTTCGAATTGACGGAAATGATACTTATTGGGTCCCAAAGTCTAAAGGTTCGGGAACCAAAACCATAAAACATAAAAAATGCACTTTTTTAAAATAAAATTCATAATGGGTTAATTTAATTTCCTTTTTACATATTAAAAAAATTTATGTATATTTCTTTAAAAAATGAAATAAAAAAATATCTTTTTTTTTTGTTTTGTAAATACGTTTTTCAAATAATTATTCATGATTTGTTTTAAAACAAAAATGTTGTACCTCTTATATTTGAGTATGTATTGTTTAGGAGTTATGATTTTCCTTAGAATCCCCCGTAAAAATAATGTTCTTTATGGATATTTTTAATTAGTATATGATGTTTCCCAAACCTTATTTTCATGATGACATATGCACTAAACTCTGAATTCAAGCAATGCAGGTCTACTATCTTGTCTGCTGAAAATAGGGTTTTCGGAAGCAGTACACCGTCCGAACTGTACTACATCTTTCGGACGAATAGAAACGTCCGATACAGACTCCCACGAACGCAGTTCACTGTCTAAACGGATAGGCAGAAAGGAAACTTTTTCAAGTACTTGCAACGGATGCACAGGCACGTCCGGGGAAATATCCTTCGGACGCATATTTCCGTCCGATAGATGAGGTAGAATCAAATCTCGTAAGCTTAACAATGGACGCATAAAACTGTCCGAACAAAGTCTACTTCGGACGAACAAGACTGTCCGAAACCTAGTTTGGACGATGGAACGGACGCATGCTCGGCCGTCCGAACAGCATTCATCACACACTCTGTACTGAGATCGGACGCTTGGTCGGACGCACAACTAATACATCGGACCTCCGAAACCCTTAACGGCTAACAGTTTTTGTGCATTTATTATTGAGCCGTTGGGAGTAGTTACAACCAGAACTCATTGCTCCTATAAATACCTGCTCTATTTTTTTTGTAAACATATCTTACACGTTGAATACAAGCTAGTAGAAAAGCAATTTGAGTGCAAATTTGCAATTGAGCAATATTGTATTAGTGTGTACATTGAAGTGCAATTCAAAAATATTGAGTGGAGTGATAATCTTGTACTAAAGTGAGGTTAAGAGTAAAATCCTTGGCTCAACTAAAGTGAATTAGTGTGAACAAGGATTGTCCTACTTTGTGTACATTAGAAGATTATTGACTCACTAATTTTGTGAAGCATTCTAGTGGATTAACACTTCAAGCTTGGTAGCTTGAAAGTGTTGCTTGTTTAATTTCTCTCTTTACCCCTTTTTATATTCCATAAGCTTTATTGTCTGTATATCTATTTATCCATTTGATAGTTTAAAAGATTTTATTGGTGATTATTTTGCAAAATATTTTTTAAGAAACCTAATTCATCCCCCCTCTTAGGTTGCTTTGGGGCCAACAGTACAAAAATAAATCCTTCCCAGTAGGATATGCATTTGATTTTATGGTTGAATTTCTAACTCATTGTCTTGGTTTTTCATTTTATATTTGCTTGTATTGCATCACATCTGTATGATCATATCGTTCATTTCAATAAATTCTTATATTTTTTATTATTTTTTCAAAATTCTGCCCATTTTTAAGATAGATCCTCGTAAGCAAGTTTTAGAAACCGTGATCCCTTCCTTACTTGATCAAGCACTAAGCAAACCAACCAAAGTTTCGCTATTGGTCAAACACCTGAGTTCTGAACTACCACTGCCCAAGAGGCAGTATCTATGGCTAAGTTTACCTTGATGCAATAGTGATGCAACAAAAAATGGATAACATGACCCCAAAAATGGAGAATTTCATGAACATGATGTCTTTACCTTTCAATGAGCTCTCAAAATGTCAATCCCATACGACAGCCAGTCATCTCCATTGACTAACGTCAAAATTCACCTCCAATTATCACAACTACTACCTCTACTACTATTCCACTCCAAGATTTGAATCCCAGTGGCCAAAAATCGAATCCCAGCCCTACCTTTCCCAATGTCCATATACCAAATGTTAAAGATCAGACTCTTTTCGTCATTAATACTACGCATGTTCCTCCAGTAATTACAGAGAATGCAATGATTGATAAGACTAACTTACCCTAGTCTGAAGAGGCCAAATTACTGAGTTTGAAAATGCAATAACTGGAGGAATCTGTTCGCTCCATGAAGGGTTTTAATCCATATGGGATAACTCATTGTTAAGAATTGATCTTGATCCCTAGTTTGTAACACCCTAAAAAATTCAACATGCTAGAGTTCACTAGATTTGATGGTATCGATAACTCTTACATACATTTGAGAGTTTATGCTAATGATTGATGGGCTTATGTTGGAGATGAGCCATTGAGAATGCAAGTATTTCAAAAAAGTTTATCTGGTAGTGTTATAGAGATCCTCTCATGGTACATGAACTTGTATCCTTCAAAACTTCATTCCTAGGATGATATTGCTATTCGTTTGATGAGTCAATACAAGCTCAACAAAGATATTGCTCCGGACGGGTTTGAATTATTTTGTGTTTTCAAGAAACAAAATGAATCCTTCAAAGTTTATACTCAGAGGTGGAGAGACATGGCTGGTTGAGTTCACCCTCCTAGGGAAGAATTTGAAATGGTGAAATTCTTTATCCATGCTATACAACACCCATATTACATGGAACTTGTAACTATTCAAGGGCATTCACTTAGTGAAGTGATTAGCACTAGTATTTTGATTGAAGAAGGAATCTGATCTAGACAAATTATTGTGGATTCTAAATGCATAAACTCTTCAAATGGCAAGAAAGGAATATTCTCAAAGTAGAAAGAAGGTGAGACTAACCCTATAATACAGCAATGCCACCTTATCATGTAAATCAAATTTATGCATTTCCTAACTTTCATTCTCAAAATTTTCCTTTACAGATGTGATGGATAGTTTTTCCCGACTCAACAACAAGCTCGTAAGAGACCACCAAGAAATTTCATTCCTCTACCTATGCCACGGTTACAAATTTATCAAGCTATGTTGGCTCAAAACAAAATATCTCCTATTTCTACACTTGAGAAAACGATCTAAGAAACTATACCAATGAATCTTGTGTTTACCATTCTGGAGGAATTGGGCATTCTACTGATACACAAAAAGATTTTATCTCATAAGTGCATCAAATACAATAATGGGACAAGAGTTTTTATGATTTATTCTCTATCCAACTACTATTTATCCTTTGCTAACCACTTTGAGCTTTTGATTTTTTGTTTCATAAAACTCGTCTTGATGATCGTACCCCACACTATGGAAAATCCTGGAAGAATTTAGAACTCCACACTAGGCCCATTTTGTTTAAATGTCATTTTATCATAGTCCTTTACGTGGGGACAAAGTTAGGTACTCCACATTGGGGCCAAATTTAGAAGTCACATTACTTTTACTGTCTAGTAGCCCAAACAGTGAAGTTTATGTCGGTTGGCACCAGTTGAATTAGTGTAAGTTTGAAATTTGTTGAAAAAAGAAAATAGTTTGTAAATACAATAATATTTTTTTACTTAAATTGTAAGCAAACCCAACATAAAAATTGGGTTAAAAACAAAAAGGAAAAAAAATTAGAGAAAAAATGGAGGAATTCCAAGTTTGTGTGTATGTTGTTTAGTGTGTCTTTCCAAAAAAGTGATGACAAGATTTTTCACCCAACTCATTAAATTTTGAGCCTTTATTTCCTTTCTTTCATTTTCCTGAAACCATTAAATGATAACTCTATATTTAGAGTTATTTTTGTACTCTTTTGTTAAGTATTTAAGTGTGCTTAGTGCCATTTGTTGGTGTTTTGTGAAAGTGAATTAGTGTTTAGAAGTTTATAGTATTTGTAGTATTTTGAGTCATTTTTTATGTTTAACTATTTGTTTTAATAGTGTAGATATCTATTCATTACATTTTGTGCCATGTGTAACAGGTGTTAATAAAAGGGTAAAATGGATATTCTACACAAATAGAACGAGGATTGGGGTCAAAAATATCAAGCCAAGCTGATTGCTGAAAAGACCCAACTACAGACTGCGATTGAGCCAAGAGGAAACAACCGCAAACTACAGTAGAAATAGAAGGCCATCTACAGTTTTCTGCGAAAGTAAGGTTGTCACTTACCCACAGTCTGCACATGACCATAGTAGAAATACCCACAGTCTGTTGGTGTGCCAACTAGGCCAGGTTGTTATTTCAATCGTACACTATAAATAGGGGAAGAATTGTAACGATAAACACACACATTCCTAGATACAATTACATTACATTCTTCCAGCTTTTTACCAAGGGTTTTAGGGCTATTTTTCCTGAATTCTAGATATAATTGCTTTTTAGTTTTATTGTTTAATTTTCGACGTTGGGTTATTCAAGTTCTTCAATTCAAGTTAGTTTGGGTTAAGTTAAATTCCAATAACATGTTCTTTTATTTATAATCAATTACAATTGCTTTACTTTTCAATTATTATTTAAACATGATTTCTTGCCAAGTTCTTGTTTTTATTTTCAACCAATGAATTGCTAATTTCATTAGGGTTCGGGTACAGGTGATGCAATTGTCCGTGAATTAATTAAATCAAGTTTAGTTAATAGCTTTTATTAATGGTAATAATTAACACAAATAGATATCTCTAAAGAGTAGCTAACTTTAGTTTTGGTTAGAGAAAGGTACTCCTAAGTGTCATTAGAAACAATGGCAAACACTGTGTTCACCAATGGAGGAAAATGACCTCTGACTGAGGAGACTAGAGGATGTGGTGTCAGCATTCTCTTTGAAGTTGTGGTGGCAATACCTCACCTGATTCTTTATGGGTAGAGTTCATGACACACAAATATTCGAAGGACACAATCACAAACCCTAGTCCAATATGGTGGTGCATGATTTGGGTCAAAGAGGAGGCTCTAATGAATATTCGAACTTTGGTGCAGAATGGGGAGTCTTCTTTTCTTAGGAAGTGAATTGGAAGGGGTTAGGGTCACTAGTAGATGGAAAGAACTCCATATGCCAACCAAATATCATAATAAGCCAGCTTTTTTCTAACCCTGAAGGTTAGCGACTTGACGCAGTTCTAGATGATCTCACGACTAAAAAGTTATCAGTTGTCTCTGGCCAGAAAATCTATCTTTCTTTGGACTAGGATGAACTTAAATGGCAAGCAACACCGAATGATGTGTTTACCCTATCATCAGCCTATCACTGCATCTGGCACCCAAACATCATTCTAGCATCAAGGAGATACATTTGGAGCAAAAGAATTCCTCTCAAAATTTCAATATTTATATGGCAGCTTCTTAACGGCAATCTTCTTTTTCCCGATGTGTTAATGGAGATGGGATTTCATCTAGTAACCAAATGTCAGTTTTGCCATTGCACTAAGATGATGGACCATGCATTCACATCTTGCCCGTATGCTCTCACTGTTTGGGATCATTTCTCCACTTTATTGGGTCTTCTAAGACAAGCTTCTAAGGCTCTACGGTCCTTGTTTTGCTACAATCTCGGTGGATCAGTACCTTCCATAATATCCAAGTGCATGACTTAGTTAGGTTGTTGCCTCACTCATTTGTTGGGAAATTTAGAAAGCACGCAACCTAGAAATCTTCCAGGATATATCTCCACAGCTAAATAGGTTAATTCATGCATTACTCGCTTGTTAAGTGATTTATTATTAGTAAAGCCTTTTTCAACCCCTTCGGTCATCACTCCACATGGACTAGGAATTCATGTGAAGGCTGTTTGGCCTTTCTTCAAGACAGTTTCTCGGCTTTCCCCTAGCCCTTCTGGTAGTAGTGGAGTTGTTTGGGATCATAATGGAACTTATCTTTTTGGCATTGCCGAATACTTCCATGGCATGTCCATGGAGGAAGAATTCCTAGCACTCATAAAAGGTATCCAGTGGTGTCTACTGCAAAAGTATCTCCCATTTACCATAGATTCAGGCTCGAAAGTTCTCATGGAAATTGGATGCACTCATCACCTTGTGCGTTGGCCATGGCGATTGGATGGTTATTTCAGATGTTTCATTGACCTCATAGCTCATTATAAAATAACTGTTCAACATCAATATCGGCAAACTAAGTCAGTTGTAGATGCTCTAGCACCGCTAATGTCACTCAATCTTTGTATTTAGTTTTCTTCCCTTAAAAATAAGAGGGCTAATTACCTTAGATACAATAGCTTATCCATATGTCCGCAAATGTAAAAAAGCGTAGATGTATTTTTTTAAGATATCAATAAAAGCTCCTTGTTGTACGAAAAAAAAAATATTTTAGTTTTGGTTAGGTTGGCCGAGGGAATAAGGTTTTTGAACCTCCATCATATACTAGTGTTAAATTATTAGATTAATTAATCCAAGACCAAGGTCGAAAGGATTAGTTAGTTGATTCACAAGAAATTCCATACATCAAACTCAAATTAATTTAATTAGGTAAGAGAAGGTCTCAAACCCTAGTTATTTAATTTGATAGGATTCTGTAATCACCAAAGGTTGGGGTTGGCCTGAATTATGGGAATTGAATCCCCATGAAATATAATTAAACTAATTGACCCAAGATTTGGCAAATCGAGGATAATAGCTAGCCTAGCGCTCAAGCCAACTTCATGCTTGAAACTCTATTTCCATTAATTTTCTCTATAATTTCAACAATTTATTTTCGTTGTTTAATTCTAAAATCTAAACTCCTTACATATCGGTTATCTAAATAGAAATTGACTAAGAATCTCAATACTTGTTTACTTAGTCTTCATGGGAACGACTTTTGCTCACCCTACTACATTGATACCGTACACTTGCGATATTAGTAGAAAAGTGTGAAAGGGATAATTTAACTGTTCTGGACATGAACAAGTTTTTAGCTTCATTGATTGGGAATCTGTTGCTTAGGCAGTATCGAGATGCTAAAATAATTCCTACTTTATACTTCTATTTTGTTTTTACATTTTTTCAAGTAATTATTCGCGAGCCATTTTCCATTAATCTAGATCTCCTCTGGTTATTCTATCATATAATTTGGTGCTCTTAACAGTTTCTTAGTGCTTAATAGTTTATGCGCAGATCTAATTGAACTCTTGCAAAGTTGGATCTTGAGATTGACAGGACCTGTGGGCATCTAAAGAGACAAGCACTTCAGTAACAACTAAGAGCGGAGTTAACTATGGCCAACGAGAGAAATCCAAACCATTCGGTGATATCACAGGATGACGAGAAGAATGTGGGAAATAATGACGTACTTCAGAACAATGGCATTAATCCTCCTGCAAGAGATGATAGACCTTTGGGGGATTACACTAAGCCAACTTTTGGAGGTTCAAAATCCAGCATTGTACTACCTCCAATCCAAACTGATAACTTTGAGATCAAGCCAAATCTCAAATCCATGCTGAAATAGCATGCCATGTTTTCAGGATTGTACAGAGAGGACCAGAACTGCCATTTAATCAATTTTGAAGAATGTGTGACACTGTCAAACAAAATGGCATGTCAATAGATGAATGGCTTTCATGTTAAGGTTGTTTCCCTTTACTGAGGGATAATGCCAAACTTTGGCTGCATGGATACAAGTAAGGGATATCACTACTTGGAAAGACTAGCACAAGTTTTTATGACAAATACTTTTCCGCATCAAAAATGGCTAAACTAAGGAATGATATTACCTCTTTCAACAAACCATATGGAGAAAACCGTAGCAAGACTTCAAAAATGTTTGACGATTTGCTAAACAAGTGTCCACATCACGGGCTACCCTTATGGATACAGATGGAAATCTTTTATAATGGGTTACTTCAAGAAACCCGTGAGTCGGTTGATGCTTTAGCAAGTAGGTCCCTTATGCTAACAAAATGCCAGAAGAAGCACAGGATTTGCTGGACAAAATATCCAATAACTATTTGAAATCATCAGCAGCACAAGCCCGAGAGCAAAGGAGAGGAATGCTTGTGTTAAATACTTTAGACATAGTAATGGCTAAACAAAGCGGCACTAACTAAGTAGTTCGAGGATCAGATGAAAGTCAATATTGTGGCTTCTTCACAACTACTAGTTTGTGACTTCTATTCAAGTGACCACCCAAATGGTCAATGTAGTACAGTAGCACCATCTTCTCCTTCGTTTGCAGGCCAGGAACAAGTGAACTATATAGGAAGCCAAGGCCAACTCCAAAATCAGCATAGGAATCAAAATAGCTCCAACAACAATTACAATCCTGGTTGGAGAAATCACCCGAATTTGTCTTGGGGCAATTAACATAATCAAGTCAGTAACCAACAACAAGGTTCAGATGCCCGATCCCCGTTCCAATTGTAATAATAACCACAACAGCAAGTTCATACACATCTACTTTAGACAGGAAGTTAGTTGAAGAAGGTTCTTACTCAGTACATAAAAACCAACAAAGAAAGGATGAAAAGTGCAGAGGACTTTCTTAGAAATCAAGTTGCCTCGATTAAAAATTTGGACAACCGAATGGGGGAATTAGCGACGAGCATAGTTGAAAAAACCACCAGTAAAATGAGTTTTACAAAGTGACACTATTGCTAACTCAAGGCAGCATAGCAAGGCCATTACCTTGTTAAGGGGAAAAGTTGTTGGAACTAGAAAAGAAGTCGAAAAAGAGACTGAGTCAGGGAAAGAGACAAATGATGAAAAGGAGAATAGTAGTAGAGATACCGAGGTAAAGGGGAATAAAGCAACAAAGCACAAAATCCCTTCTAAGAAGGGGGTTGAAGCTCAACTTACCCATTGTTTGGTAAGAATTCTGTTTCCAGGTAGGCTCAAAGGCGAGGATGATCAAAAGAAATTCAAGATATTATTTGAAATTATTAAGAAAGTATAGATCAACATACCTTTCAAGAAGCACTCGAGAATATGCCCAAATATGCAAAGTTCATGAAGCAGATATTGACCACTGAGAGGAAGGTATTGGTATATGAAATTTTATGTCTAACCGAAGGATGTAATGCTATCATCCAAAAAAAGCTACCTTCGAAGCTGAAGGACCCTAGTTCATCCTATATTCCTGAAGGATGCACAGTTATAGGGGTAGAATTTGAGAGAGTTTTATGTGATCTTGGGGCATCCATCAATTTGATGCCATTATCTATCTACAAGAAGTTGAATGATATGGGGATTAAATTGACCAATATATCTCTTCAACTAGCAGATAGGAGTGTCAAATACCCTGAGAGATTGCTGAAGACGTATTGGTTAAGGTGGGGAAATGCTACTTGCCAGGTTCATCATCCAGGATATGGAGGAAAATAAAGAAATGCCTCTAATTTTTTGACAACCATTCCTAGCAATTGGATGGGCATTGATAGATGCCCAAGAGGGGAAGTTACAATTGAGAGTCAATCATTAGATTGTTAATTTTTCTATTTTTAACTCTTTTAAAATTCTTGCTATTTATGATGATTTAATGATGATAGTTATAATAGATGACCTTGTTGATGATATGCAATGGAAGAAAAGGAACATGATGAGTCAACAAAGGCTTGTTTGAGGATGTGGAAACGAACCCGCCAATCAAGGCTGAAGCTCTAGTTGTGGAGTTAGTTAAGGAGGGTCTCTAACCAGCCAACCTCCCAAGTATAGTTGAAACCGCTACCTAATCACCTTAAATATGCTTTTCTTAGTGAAAATGAAACTTTTCCAGTTATTGTTAGTTCACATTTGTTGGATTAACAATTAGTTGAGCTGCATGTTGTGCTGAGAAAGCATGGAAATGCAATTTATAGAGCATTCATAATATTAAGGGGATTAGCCACATAATTTTCATGCACAAAATATTGATGACTAAAAACTACAAGACTTGTAGGCAACCTCAACATCGGTTAAACCCCACGTTGAAAGAGGTAGTGAGAAAAGAGGTCATGAAACTGTTAGATGCGAGAATAACTTATGCAATCAATGATAATGTGTGGGTTAGTCCCACTCAAGTGGTGCCAAAAAGAAAGGGGTGTCTATAGTTGTTAATGAAAATAATGAACTAATCCCATCTAAGTTGGTTACTGGTTGGAGTGTTGCATTGACTATAGGAAGTAAAATGAAGGTACCCATAAGGACCATTTTCCACTACCTTTCATTGATCAAATGTTAGAAAGATTCGTAGGCTATGTTTTTACTGTTTTCTGGATGGTTACTCCAGTTACTTTCAAACCCATGGCGCCAAAAGACCAAAAGAAAACTACATTTGCGTGTCCCTGTGGCACTTTCGCTTATTGAAGATGCCTTTTGGTTTATGCAATGCACCTGGCATGTTTCAAAGATGAATGTTCACAATTTTTCGTGACATGATTGAAAAGCACAAATATTTTCATGGATGATTTTTTAGTGTTCGGTTCTCATTTCATGATTGCTTGCATAATTTGTTGTTAGTTCTTGAATGATGTGAGGAAACAAATCTAACTCTTAATTGGGAAAAATGTCATTTCATGGTTCAAGAAGGAATCGTTTTAGGTCGTAAAATATCTACTAAGGGGATTGAGGTAGACAGGGCAAAGATTGAAGTTATTCAGAAATTACCCCTACCCACAAATGTTAAAGGAAAAAGAAGTTTTTTAGGATATTCTGGATTCTACCGATGATTCATAAAAGATTTTTCCTCAATTTCTAAACTCTTATGTGATTTACTGCAAAAAGATGTGTCAAGTCTCTAAAATGAGACAATGACACGCCGCACCTCGAGATCACCCCAAACATGCAAGGCATAGTACAAGAGCAATAAACAACCCCATAATATCTGTCATTAAATTTCAAATTCATCCAGGACAAAATGACAAGATTTTTATACAACAAACATAACCACAACCATTCACAACATAACCAAATCATACATATATACAGATATCAAACCACAAACGAAATGCAATCGGATATTCGATATACAAGATAATTCTAACGAGTCCATAGGCATATAGGCCCAAACATAAGAACAAACCTTACAATAAGATGGTAAATAGAAAAACTCTAACTCCAGTAATTGGGGTCCATACTGTAATCCCTTCCAGGTTAGTACTCGACTCAGAACCTGCTATAGCCTCCTGTTGGCTCTTGACTACAAATAGAAGGAAAAAAAAATAACAGAGTAAGCATATAATGCTTAGTAAAAAACATCTGAGCCCAATTATAGATAACATGTATACAATTAGTGCAGGAAAAAGTATACGAGACATTTTCAATAATTAAAATGCAAATGTCAATAAAGGAGCTCATGGTTCACAAAAATCTTCCCAACACTAGATCTAGGTCTACCTGTTATCCGCTCGAGTAGACAAGGCATAACAAAGTGTCTATCACATGTTTTCTCGATAGAATGGGTATAACATTTACAAAGTAGAGTACTCAGCATATCATTTCATTCACTTACTCAAGTCACCCATTGAGCGCTTCACAATAATAATTCATTAACACATAATGCAATAATAAACAATTAATACATTACATAATAACCATATAAATTATAAATGTACTTACCTCATAAACTTTACTCAAAATAAAAATACTTACCTTAATATAAATTATTATAGAGCTGCAAAACCAACTCATATACAAGGTATCAATAAAAAGGTGTAAATGTTACTTACCTCAAAAATCAATTTCGTAGACGTATCCAAATTTCGACAGTCTAAAACTCCAACCCCAAATCACTTAAACTAAGAGAGTGTTATACCATTAGGATAAAAATTGAGGCAGGGGTTCACTTTTGGGCATCACCCAAATTCTTAAATCAGGCAACAATCTAACACAGACAAGTAGGAGTTGACTTAAATTCGTAAAAATAAGATAAAAGTCTAAAAATTAGGGCTCACAACTTCAAATATATCACTAAGCTCGGAATTGTCAAAACTCTCATTCAAATCTCACCAAAATAATAGTTAAAAAGTTATTTCAATTGACAAATCAAGTTCCAGTAGCTCACAAATATATTTGGTAATAAAATCAAACCACAAACAAAAAAAATTAAACAAATTAATTTCTTGAGGAACTTGAAATTTAACATGAAAATCATGCAAAACTTGAAGTAAAACTTAATTGTGAAGTTGGATTGCTAAAGGTCTAAAAGTATTATTGGATCACCAATTTGATTTGGAGGGAAAAATTTCGAGACTAGTAATAGAATTTGAGAATTTTGTTAAAAGGGTTTAGGAAGAAATACTCTCTGGAAGTTTTGCTTAACTTGGATAAGATGATATGCTTGCTGCTTATATAAAGACTTCATTGGTGAGTCTTTGCAAACTTTAAAAATCTGCGCTTTGGTCTTTCAAGTTTTGAAGAATTATACTTTTACCCGAAAACTTTAGAAATTATTTGAAAAGGGTAAAATGTTTATTTAATACTTGAAAGGGATATTAGAGAGTATTTAAAATGATAAGATAAAGTACAAAAATACATGAAAAGAGCAAAAAAGTCGAGTATTACAAGATGTGAGCTTCAACTTTGATGAAAATTGCTTACATGCATTCAATTTGTTGAAAAAAGCCCTAGCGTTTGCTCCCATTGTCATAGCACCTGATTGTCATTGCCTTTTGAAATTATGTGTGATAGTAGTGACTGAATTTTGTTGTGGGTGCTATCCTTTGTCAAAGAAATGACAAGATCTTACATGTCATCTATTATGCTAGTAGAACTCTTAATTATGCTCAAGTCAATTATATCACAACTGAAAAAGAGTTACTAATTGTCATTTTTGCTTTTGACAAGTTTAGATCTTATTTAATTTGTTTCAAAGTTCATACTGACCATGTAGCTTTAAATTGTTTATTTATTAAAAATGATACAATACCAAGGCTAATTCGCTGGATTTTATTGCTGCAGGAATTTGATTAGGAGGTCATTGATAAGAAAGGAGTGAGAATCTTGTGGCTGATCACTTGTCAAGACTAGAATCGGGTGAAGAGAGTTGTGAAGTGTCAACTATTAGAAATAATTCTTGGTATGTTGACATTGCAAATTATCTAGCAGCCAAGGTTATTCCATCCTCAATGAACTATAACCAAAGGAAGAAATTCTTCTTTGATGTAAAGTTCTACTATTGGGATAAGCTGTTTCTGTGTAAGAGGCGGAGTATAGTGACCAAGTAATCCGACAATGTGTGACTGATGAGGAAATTGAGAATGTACTTAGAATGTGTCATTCACTAATAGTTGGGGGTATCATGGAAGTCAACAAACAGCTGGTGATGTCCTCCAAAGTGATTTATACTGGCCTATACTATTTCGAGATACTAGGAGATTCATCAAGCATCGCGATGAGTGCCAAAGAGCGGGAAATATATCCCGTAATGATGACATGTCAATGAATAATAGCCTCCATGTTAATATATTTTATGTGTGGAGAATAGATTTCATGGGACCATTTCTGAGTTTGTATTCAAATAAATATATTTAGTGATAATGGATTATGTTTCTAAGTGAGTTGAGGCAGTGGCCTTGCCTACTAATGATGCTAGAGTTGTTGCTAGGTTTATCTGCCACAACAATTTCAAGGTTTGGAGTACCTTAGGCAATCATAAGTGATGTGACATTTTAATTACTCTCAATTTGAAGCCTTATTGTCCAAGTATGGGATATTCAACTAACGCACAAAATTTCTATACCTTATCATCCCCAAACGTTGAGTCAAGTTGAGGTGTTAAATAGAGAGTTGATCTTGTAAAAGACCGTGAATTCTTCGAACAAGAATTGTGCTTGAAAGCTTGATCATGCACTATCGACATATCGGACTACATTCAAGATACCTATCGAGACATCCCCGTGTAGGTCGGTGTTCGACAAAGCGTGCCATCTACTGTAGAACTTGAGCACAGGGCATTTTGATTGGTGAAAGATTAAGGAGCTCAATGTTGATTTGAATCATGATTAAGTGATTCATGTTTGAGTCCAATCACGATTAAGAGGTTCATTGTCGAGTCGAACCATGATTAAAGAGTTCATTATTGAGTCGAACCACGATTAAGGGGTTCATGTTTGAGTCAAGCCACGATTAAAAGGTTCATTTTTTTAGTCAAGCTACTGATTAAGGTGCTCAATATGAAATCATTTGTCCATTGGAGGACAGTATCCCTCATCCATTCGGAGGTCCTTACAGTATCCCTCGTCCATTGGGACAACAGTGTCCTAGATCATTATTTCATTTGGTGTTGCCAATTAAGGAGTTCATGTTTTAGTTGAACAATGATTAAGTGGTTCACTATTGAGTTGAGCTGTGATTAAGGGGCTCATTATTGAGTTGAATCATGACTAAGTAGTTTACTATTGAGTCGAGCCACAATTAAGGGGCTCATGTTGAGTCAAATCACAACTAAGTGGTTCGCAGCTGAATCAAACAGTGATTAAGGGGTTCATGTTTGAGTCGAACTACAATTAAGGGGTTCATTTGTTTAATCAAGTTATTCATTAAGGTGGTCAATGTGGAGTCATTTGTCCATTGGGAGGACAATATCCCTGATCCATTAACAGGAGAGTATCTCAAATTATTTTTTTATTTGGAGTTTCTAATTAAAGAGTTCAATGTTGAGTCGAACAATGATTAAAGGGTTCATTTTGGAGTCAAACTTCCAATTAAGGGTTCATTATTGAATTAAGGAGCTACTAAATTGGTCATTTTATCTATGGTTCAATGTCTTCAATCTTAATGCATGTCTTTTGTTTTCTATGTTCTAGTTGATTATTTATTTAGTTGTACTAATATGTATGTGTTACAAGAAACAAGGGCAAATTTGTGCATTATTTTTCATGAAGCAGGAAAAAAATCAAATAATTTTATCTTCAGAATATACCAAATGTCAGAGCCAAGGACATTGCCAATGATTTTGGATCTACGATAAAAGTGTCGATGAATCAAGTAAAGGTCCAAGTCAAATCGACTCTTTCACGATCAAAGCATAAATCCAAATATCTTAGAAGATTGACAACAAGGATTGTTTTGGTATTAATCAAAAGACAAGTGAAAGACTTCATGACCTTTAAA
The DNA here is from genome assembly GCA_025175665.1 of Cinchona pubescens. Classification (NCBI taxonomy): domain Eukaryota; kingdom Viridiplantae; phylum Streptophyta; class Magnoliopsida; order Gentianales; family Rubiaceae; genus Cinchona; species Cinchona pubescens. The sequence goes on along the minus strand of JANKKI010000075.1, from coordinate 6,493,443 downwards.
GCAAAGTTGACGTCAATAGAGTTTTGCAACAGAAAGCATTAGCATAGATCATTCTTGTAATTTTAATTTTTCTTGATGTAATACATAGAAAAAGTAAAAGGTAGTGGCAATAGCAAGATCTCTTCTACATAGGGACACTTGCTTATCTTTCCAACTCTCTTAATTCCCAATATGATTTTCAGTGTCTATTTCTTTGCCAATAATCGCTTCGCGATCCTATTAAAGAGAGGCATTCTGTAGACACCTTTTTCTTTTAAATTACTATGATTATTATTGTTGTTGTTGTTGTTGTTGTTTTCTATTTATTAATTTTATGAAAATTAGGAAATTTGGGAAGATTTATATTCATCTCTTGTCTCTATCACTTTTCAATACCTATCCCGATCTCTAGTATTCATCTTTACCTCCTATTCTTCCTCTCTCTCTTGTGTCAATAAAAACACAGGTAGAAAATAAAGGATCCATCAATTTGTGAGCCCAATAACAATTTTTTGTGACATCCAAATACTACTATTCTATAACACACTTACTAGTCAAGTATAAGAGGGTCAATAATGGCTATTGCCGAGCAACCATTGTTGTTGCTGCGTAATCTTCACCAAAACTACATTGTAATATTTTATTTTTATATATATACTATCTCTGTTTCTCTTTTGTTTTGTGACGCGAAAAAATTTATGGTTTGATTCTATTAGCTTTTGTCTTGTATTTTGAATTTATGTATCTTATCTAAAGATTTAATTTCAAATTATGTGTTGTGCGATTTTGGTGAGTAATCCATTTTATATTAATGATAAATTTGCTAAAAAAATTTATGCTTATCATCTTCTTGAACAAAATCTCAAACGAAGAAATTGTAGAAAAAATAAACCAAGCATTATTTATTTATTTATTTATTATTTAGTCATTAGTGTCTTGTTTTGATTGGCTTATTTATTTAGGGTGCATATGAAGTTGTAGTAATTGTAGGGAATTATTCCCAAAGAAGTAGTAGTTTAGCCACATAGGGGTTTTTATAAGCATAGTCTCAATTTTTTGTTAAAAAAATTGTTTCCATCCACTGTTTTCATGTAACTATTGCCGCAGCTTTACTATCATTAAAGAAGAAAATTTTTTACCCAATTCCTTTAGCTTTCTTCAATGAATTTCTTGTGGATATCTTAACTATTTATTTTTCTATTGATTTGGGTCCATCATAGTGGCATCAGAGCTATGTTTTATTCATGGTTATGGCACCTACAATTGTTTGTTTAGTTCCAAAACTCAAAAGTAAATCCGAATATATTTTTTGGAAGAAACAGATAATAACCCATCTAAAAGCACAAGGGTTGGAGAATCATATTCATGGAATAATATATGGAGATGTTGATGCAGAAAATGCGCAGGCATATAATCAAGCGCTGTCACAGATTCATCAAGCAATTGATATTTTAATTTTTGGAAAAACTTCTGTGGCAGTCACAGCAAAGGAAGCATGGGATATTTTTTAGAAGACATAACAAGGAGTTGACCGAGTCCAACAAAATAATCTAATGATGTTGAAGAAAAAGTTTGAACTTTTGATGATGAAAAAATCTGATCCATCAAATTTTATTTTCCCCAACTATTAGAGATTAAGAACGAGATGGCACTCAACTTTATGAATTGACTGACAAATTATTTGTGGAAAAAGTCCTGAATACCTAACCAATGAAATTTAATCATGTTACTGTAGTAATTCAAAAACTGAAAGACATATCAGATTTTGAGTTATTGAAGACTTACAGGGCTCATTAATTCTTCATGAATAGAGAATTAATGGGAAGATAAAGGATGATACTATGGCGAAGGATACGGTGGAGAAGGTACTGTAGACATAGTTGAATTTGAAGGAAAAACATGAATCTAAGACGTAAGAAGAATCCAGTCAGACAAATCTAATCTACGACGACAGAGATTGTGGTTACAACAACAACAAAGGTAAAGGCATATAGAATCTTGGACGTGGTAGAGGTAACAATTTTATTTTTAGAGGTGGTCTTCATAGAAGTAGATATAATAATTTTGGCAGAGGTAATAATTTTGGTGGAGAAAATAATTTTTATCAACCTCAAGATAATCAGAGAATTCAACGTTATAATTGTGACAAATTTGGGCACAGAAAATTGTTTGATTGTAGATCCAGTGAATAATTTAACAGGAATTTTTAAACTAATGTTGCTAACAATCAAGCTCAGAATAATAATAAAAATATGGAGACTTTTTTTTGTCTTGTAATACTGTGGACATTGTTGACAAAAATAAATAATTTTTTGATACTAGCTATAGTAATCATATGTGTGGTAAAAAAGAATTATTTTCTGAATTTGATGAATTTCTCCATGGTGAAGTAAGATTTAGAAATAAAACTATTTTACCAATTTTTGGGAAAGGAAAAATTCCCATTAGCTTGAAAAATTGGTCTAACAGTTTTATCTATGATGTTTTTTTATATTCTGGGGTTGATTCATAATTTGGTGTGCGGTTATCAGAGAAAAATTATGATATTAGTATCAGGAATGGAATGTATACTATTTTGGATAAAAATATTTCATGATTGCAAAAGTGATGATGACTCCTAATTGCTTATTTCCATTAAATTTGAATAGTGAAAAAGTTTTTTGTTTGACTACTATGAAACTGTTGATGACAATAATTGGCTATGGAATTTGTGGTTTGTACATTTAAATTTTGACAGTTTGAGATTTTTAGCTTGTAGAAGAATGGTTGGTGGGTTGTCTAGTATCAATGTTAATGGGACAGATTGTGATGCTTTGTGTTTTGGGGAAGAAGCACAAGGATGTTTTTTAGATAACAAAATCATGTAGTTCAATGAGACAATTGGAGATTATTCATTCAAATTTGTGTACAGTGCAGATTCCTTCTAGTGGCCGATATATGTATTTTATTACTTTTATTGATAATTTTTGCAAAAAAGCCTAAGTTTTTTTTTTTTTTGAAGAAAAAGTCTGATGCATGCGAGACTTTTAACATTTCAAAGTTTTTATTGACAATCAAAGTGACTTTCAAAAAAAACTTTGAGACTTGATAGAGATTAGGAAATTATGTCTGTGATAATTTTCTTGAAGAAAATAGTACGCATCATCAATTGATAGCCAGGTACACTCCACAACAAAATGGAGTGACTGAAAAAAAAAATACATGTCGAAGAACAGTTATGGATATGGTGAGATGCATGTTGAACTTGAAAAATATGCCAAAACCTTTTTGGGTAGAGGCAATTGAATGTGCAACTCATTCGTTGAACAGGTGTCCTACAAGAAGTCTTTCTGGAAAGACTTCTAAAGAAGTTTGGAGTGCTAGAAAATCATTTATTGGCTATCTCAGAGTTTTGGAATGCATTGCTTATTCTTATATCCCTGATCAGTAGCGTAAGAAACTTCATGATTTATATGAAAATCGTATTTTTTATTGGTTACAGTGACCAGTCCCGATCTTGCAGATTATTCAGTCTAGTTTCAGGAAAAGTGATGTCAATAGAGATGTGACTTTTGATCAAAGAGGTATCCGGGATTGGTCCCCGGAGAAAGAGAAAACTGCAGAGGTGAATTTAAATTATGAAGAAGAGGATAATTATCATAATTTTCAGCCATCATCATTTTCTTAGAGTTCACAAACTAAGACACCTGGTCGTCCACAGCATTAGCACTAGTTGTCCCATCTGTTAGATTGCAGGATATATTATTTTTTCAGATAATTCTCCTACTGATGAAGATATTGTGAATTCTGCTTTATTTGTAAATTGTAACCCTGTTGTTTATGAGGACGCACTCTGAGATGATCGTTGGGTGAATACAATGGATGAAGAAATTTATGCTATTGAGAAGAATGATACATGGGGGAGTTTACTTCTCTTTTAGCTAGTAAATAAGGCCATTAGAGTGAAATGGGTCCTTAAGACGAAGTGAAAGCCCAATGGAGAAGTGTAGAGATTCAAGACGATATTGGGGCAAAAGGGTACAGACAGGTAGCCGATTTTCTTTATTTTGATGTATTTTCACCTCTTGCTTGACTTGATATAGCTCGTTTGATAATTTCTCTTGTTGCTCAAAGTTAATGGAGAATTTATCAAATGGATATCAAATCAGCTTTTCTAAATAGAGTACTCGAGGAGGAAGTGTATGCGGAACAACCTACAAGTTTTGTCAAAAAGGTTAGGAAATAAGGTGNTAGAGCTTAAGAGAGATTTGTATTGTTTGAAACAAGTCTCAAGAGTCTGGTAAATGAGAATTGACTCATATTTTATTTCTCGTGATTTTCTGAAGTGCCCGTATGAGCACACTTTATATATTAAATCTTTTACTCGTGGTGATATTATTATTGTGTGCCTGAATACAAATGACCTGATTTTTACAAGGAAAAATCCTGTGATGATTGCTGAATTTAGGGAGGTCATTATTATGTAGTTTGATATTACAAATACGGGACTTATATCTTATTTTCTTGGAATTGAGGTCTTCTAGTATGACAAAAGTATTTTTACTTGATAAAAAAAAATATGCAGGTGATATTTTGAAAAAATTCAATATAGATGGAGTAAAGCCAATTTTGATTTTGCCTGAAGAAAAATTATATTTGACTAAGGATGGTATGGGAGGATATGTGGATCCTACCTACTTTAAAAGTTTGATAGGGAGTTTGAGTTATTAAACTTATACGAGACCAAATATCACTTTGTATCATGTTGGTTTGATTAGCAGATTAAAAGAAAATCCACAACAGTCACACTTGCAAGCAACAAAGTGGATTTTGAGGTACATCAAAGGTTGTCAAGGTAATGGTATTTTTTATTCAAGCAGTGGTCTAGTTTAGTTATTTGGCAACACGGATACTCATTGGGCAGGTGACACAGTTGAGAGAAAGCGTATTTCAGGTTATGCATTTTCTACTAACTCTAGAGTATTTTCATGGAGATCTAAAAAATAACCGGTGATAGCATTATCTACCGCAAAGGTGGAGTATATTGCAGCAGCTAATAGTGCTACTCAAACATTGTGCTTGCGTCGTATACTTGGTGTTGTTCAACATAAGTAGGATGGTGCTACAAAGATTTATTGTCACAGTAAGTCGCAATTGAACAAGTGGCTGACATGTTTACAAATCTATTGAAGTCAGAGACATTTCTGAAGTTGAAGAAGATGTTGGGCATATTCAATTTTGAAATGTTTGGTTTAAGGGAAGCATTGTAGGAAAAATAAACCAAACACTATTAAATTTTGTGGTTTGTACATTTAAATTTTGACAGTTTGAGATTTTCAGCTAGTAGAAGAATGGTTGGTGGATTGTTTAGTATCAATGTTCCTGGGACAGTTTGTGATCCTTTGTGTTTTGGGAAAGAAGCACAAGGAAGTTTTTTACACAGCAAAATCATGGAGTGCAATGAGACAATTGGAGATTATTCATTCAAATTGGTGCACGGTGGAGATTCCTTCTAGTGGCCGATGTAGGTATTTTATTACTTTTATTGATAATTTGTGCAAAAAAGCCTAGGTTTTTTTTTCGAAGAAAAAATCTGATGCATGTGAGACTTTTAAAATTTCAAATTTTTTATTCAGAATGAAAGTGGCTTTCAAATAAAAACTTTGAGAAATGATGGAGATCAAGAATATCTTGTCTGGGATAATTTTTTTGAAAAAAATAGTTCGAGTCATCAATTGATAGCCAGGTACACTCCACAACAAAATGGAGTGACCGAAAATCTAAAATAGAACAGTTATGGATATGGTGAGAAGCATGTTGAAGTTGAAAAATATGCCAAAACCTTTTTGGGTAGAGGTAATTGTATGTGCCATTCTTCCGTTGAACAGGCGTCCTACAAAAAGTCTTTCTGGAAAGACTTCTAAAGAAGTTTGGAGTGGTAGAAAATCATTTATTGGCTATCTCAGAGTTTTGAATGCATTGCTTATTCTCAGGTCCCTAATCAGTTGGGCAAGAAACTTCATGATAAATATGAAAAATGCATTTTTATTGGTTACAGTGATCAGTCCCGATCTTACAGATTATTCAGTCTAGTTTCAGGAAAGGTGATGTCAATAGATATGTGACTTTTGATCAAAGTAGTATCTGGGATTGGTCCACGGGGGAGCGAAAACTGCAGAGGTTACTTTAAATTATGAAGAGGAGGATAATTATCATAATTTTCAGCCATCATCAGTTGCTTAGAGTTCACAAACTAAGACATCTGGTCGTCCACAGCATTAGCACTAGTCTGTCTGTTAGATTGCAGGATATATTATTTTTTCAGATAATTATCCTTCTGATGAAGATATTATGAATTTTGTTTTATTTGTAGATTGTAACCCTGTTGTTTATGAGGACGCACTCTTTAATGATCGTTGGGTGAATACAATGGATGAAGAAATTTATGCTATTGAGAAGAATGATACATGGGAGTTTACTTCTCTTTTAGCTAGTAAATAAGGCCATTAGAGTGAAATGGGTCCATAAGACGAAGTACAAGCCCAATGGAGAAGTGTAGAGATTCAAGACGATATTGGTGGCAAAAGGGTACAAATAGGAAGCCGATTTTATTTATTTTGATGTATTTGCTCCTCTTGCTCGACTTGATATAGTTCGTTTGATAATATCCCTTGTTGCTCAAAGTTAATGGAGAATTTATCAAATGGATATCAAGTCAGCTTTTCTAAATGGAGTACTCGAGGAGGAAGTGTAACCGGAACAACCTACAAGTTTTGTCAGAAAGGTTAGGAAAAAGAGATCTAAACTAAGGTGTACAGCTTAAGAGAGATTTATATTGTTTGAAACAAGTCTCAAGAGTGTGGTACATGAGAATTGACTCATATTTTATTTCTCGTGATTTTCTGAAGTGCCCGTATAAGCACACTTTATATATTAAATCTTTTACTTGTGGTGATATTATTATTGTGTGCCTGAATACAAATGACCTGATTTTTACAAGGAAAAATCCTGTGATGATTGCTGAATTTAGGGAGGTCATTATTATGTAGTTTGATATTACAAATACGGGACTTATATCTTATTTTCTCGGAAGTGAGGTCTTCCAGATGACAAAAGTATTTTTACTTGATAAAAAAAATATGCAGGTGATATTTTGAAAAAATTGAAGATTGATGGAGTAAAGCCAATTTTGATTCTGGCTGAAGAAAAATTATATTTGACTAAGGGTGGTATGGGAGGATATGTGGATCCTACCTACTTTAAAAGTTTGATAGGGAGTTTGAGTTATTAGACTTATACAAGACCAGATATCAAACTTTGAATGTTGGTTTGATTAGCAGATTCGCAGAAAATCCACACCAGTCACACTTGCAAGCAATGAAGTGGATTTTGAGGTACGTCAAAGGTTGTCAAGGTAATGGTATTTTTTATTCAAGCTGTGGTCTAGTTGAGTTATTTGGCTACATAGATACTGATTGGGCAGGTGATACAGTTGAGATAAAGTGTATTTCAGGTTATGCACTTTTTACAAACTTTAGAGTATTTTCATGGAGTTCTAAAAAAAAACAGGTGATATCAATATCTACTGCAAAGGTGGTGTATATTGCAGCAGCTAATAGTGTGCTACACAAACATTGTGGTTGCCTCGTATATTTGGTGTTGTTCAACATAAGTAGGATGGTGCTACAAAGATTTATTGTAATAGTAAGTCGCAATTGAACAAGTGGCAGACATGTTTACAAATGTATTGAAGTCAGAGACATTTCTGAAGTTGAAGAAGATGTTGGGCACATTCAATTTTGAAATGTTTGGTTTAAGGGAAGCATTGTCTGATAGGAAAAATAAACCTAACACTATGAAATTTTGTGGTTTGTACATTTAAATTTTGACAGCTCGAGATTTTTAGCTAGTAGAAGAATGGTTGGTGGGTTGTCTAGTATCAATATTCCTGGGACAGTTTGTGATGCTTTGTGTTTTGTGGAAGAAGCACAAGGATGTTTTTTAGACAGCAAAATCATGGAGTGCAATGAGACAATTGGAGATTATTCACTCAAATTTGTGTACAGCGGGGATTCCTTCTAGTGGCCGATGTAGGTATTTTATTACTTTTAATGATAATTTTAGCAAAAAAGCCTAGGTTTTTTTTTTTTGAAGAAAAAATCTGATGAATGTGAGACTTTTAAAATTTCAAAATTTTTATTGAGAATGAAAGTTGCTTTCAAATAAAAACTTTGAGAACTGATAGAGATCAAGAATATCTTGTCTGCGATAATTTGCTTGTAGAAAATAGTACGCGTCATCAATTGATAGCCAGGTACACTCCACAACAAAATGGAGTGACCGAAAAAAAAATAGAACAGTTATGGATATGGTAAGATGCATGTTGAAGTTGAAAAGTATGCCAAAACCTTTTTGGGTAGAGGAAAGTGTATGTGCTATTCATCCGTTGAACGGGTGTCCTACATGAAGTCTTTCTGCAAAGACTTCTAAAGAAGTTTGGAAAGGTAGAAAATCATTTATTGGCTATCTCAGAGTTTTGGAATGCATTGCTTATTCTCATGTCCCGGAACAGTTGCGTAAGAAACTTCATGATAAATATGATAAATGTATTTTTATTGGTTACAGTGACCAGTCCCGATCTTACAGATTATTCAGTCTAGTTTCAGGAAAAGTGATGTCAATAGAGATGTAACTTTTGATCAAAGAGGTATCTGGGTTTGGTCCCCGGGGGGGAGCGAAAACTGCCGAGGTGACTTTAAATTATGAAGAAGAGGATAATTATCATAACTTTTAGCCATCATCAGTAGCTCAGAGTTCACAAACTAAGACATCTGGTCATCCACAACATTAGCACTGATAGTTATCTATTAAATTGCAGGATATATTATTTTTTTAGATAATTCTCCTACTGATGAAGATATTGTGAATTTTGCTTTATTTGTAAATTGTAACCCTGTTGTTAGCACATTTCTCTTCAACAATGGGAATATTATCATTGTATTCAAACACAACAAATTCAATTGATTCATTTTCAACTCGTAGATCAACTTCCCTTTGTGCACATCAATTAATGCATGAGCGATCGACAAGAAAGGCCTCCCTAGAATCAATGGAATCTCACTCTTTTCACCCGTATCTAGCACAAAGAAATCAACGGGGAATACCAACTTTTCAACTTGTACAAGCACATTTTCCAACAAGCCATATGGTTTCCTCTCGGATAAATCTGTCAATTGGAGTTTGATATTAGTTGGCTTGACATTGTTGATTCCTAATTTGTCATAAATGGCCTTTGGCATGATATTTACGCTTGCCCCCAAATCACAAAGTGATCGATGCCACGTTTTTTCTCCAACTTTCACCGGTATCATAAAACTACCGGGATCCTTGAGTTTAGGGGGCAATCGCCTTTGAACAATGGCACTACATTGGGCATCAAGGCATACTTTATCATCATCATCCCACTTTTGCTTCCTTGCCAAAAGATCCTTCATGAAATGAGTATAGTTGGGCATCTCGGTGAGGACATCAATCAAAGGAATGTTGACATTAATCTTTTTCAACATATCCAAGAAATGGGTAAATTGCTTCTCTTTTTCCTCCTTTCTTGGATCAATGAGTCTTTGAGGGTATGGTACTTTTATTGATGGATCTATCTTCAAAGGTTCCTCCACATGCTTCTTCTTGGATTCCTTGATCTCATTCTTTTGCTCCTTCTTGGCTTCATCATCAACTACTTCTTTTTCAATTTCAACTACCTTGGACTTTTGCTCTTTGCTTCCTTCCTCCACCTTTTTCTTCTCTTTAGATTCAACCAATTTTTTTCCACTCCTTAAGGTTATAGCATTGCATTGCTCCTTGGGGTTTGGAATAGTATGACTCAGAAATGCCCCAATAGGTTTGTCATTATTCAACCTTGCCCATTGCCCCAATTGAATCTCCAAATTCCTTGTCGAAACCTTCAAATTCTCATAATCTCTTTTATGCTCTTCCGCTTTCCTTTCCAATTTTCTTCTCAAATACTCTGCTTCTCTTCTCCAACCTTCTTCACCCAAATTCTCTCTAGGAGCATATTGTACATGGGTTGGGAAGAATTTGCATAATGGAAAGGAGGTCTTTGTTGTTGGTTTTGAAAAGAAGGATTGGGGAAATTTTGATATGAGTTGGGTTGGACATTTCTTTGATGTGGCGGTTGATAAGGTCTAGATGAGGAATTCGGGGCTTGAGTGTGTTGGGCATTTTGAGGTGGAGGATTTGGTTGGTAAGGAGGATTGGATTGGTTGTTGGTGTTACTCCAAGAGAAATTTGGGTGATTCCTCCAAGACGGATTGTAAGTGTTCCCATAAGCTCCGGATTGGTTCCTTGGAAAGAGCTGAAGATTGATTAGCCACATAATTGATTTGCTCCTTAGCCCCATATGGCATTTCACAATTCCCATTGGCATGGCCGCCTCCACAAAAATCACATGTCATGCTTGGTTGAGTTAGAGAAGAAGTCATAGCATTTACACTACTAGGATTCCCTAGATTCTCCAATGCTTTTGCAATGTTGTTCATCACATTCATGAACATGCTTTGTTGAGCTAAAAGGGCGTCTTGCATGTTTAGATTCAACGCTCCACTACTTGCATTTGCTTATTAGCTTGATGTTGAACCACCGGTGGAGTTATCGGTCCATGATGCTAGTGGTTGTATGCCGTCCTATTTAACAACTCTTGAGCTTCTTCCGGAGTCTTATATGAGATAGAACCATCGGCAGAGGCATCTACGATGGATTTCGTCTCTTGAAGTAAACCATTATAAAAAGTTTGAAATTGAAGCCACAAAGGAATGGCGTGATGCGGGCATTTTCTTAGCAACTCTTTGAATTTTCCCCTATTAAGCTTCCCCTAGGCTTTCACCAACATCTTGTTTGAACGATGTAATCTCATTCCTTAATTTAGCGATTCTTGCGGGAGAAAAGTACTTCGCGAAGAACTCTTGAGAAATCTGGTTCCAAGTGGTGAATGTTCCTTGGGCATGGGATTGCAACCATGACTTTGCCCTATCACGAAGAGAAAAAGGAAACACCCTCATCCGAACACAATCCGGGTGTACTTCATTAAACTTGAATATGTCCAATACTTCTTCAAAATTCATGAGGTGGGTGTAGGGGTCCTCATTTGGTCCACCTCCGAACATGGCATGGGCTTGGAGGATTTGGATTAGGGCGGGCTTGATTTCGAAATTGTTGGCTTGCATGGGCATCCATGCAATGCTTGAGTTCGCCCCATCAAAATTAGGTAAAGCATACTCCCTCAATGGCCTTCCATTCCCATTCATGTCATTTCCTTTCCTATAGCCACCCATTCCATGATTTCCACCTACCTCTTCTTCTTCGTTCTCCTCGTATATTCACATTCCCTTGATGAGCATTAGCATGTGCCATTTCTATCCTTTCTTGATCTTGTTGCACCCTTCTCAATCTTTGAATTTGGCTTAGCTCTTTCTCCCTTTCCTTGTCTAAGCAAATGAATGGTTCTTGAGCACCTCTTACCATGCACTACACAACCAAGGCAAATAGTCAATTCCACGAGACAACCAAATCAAACATAAAAATCAACAAAATTAAAAACTAAATAAAACTAATCTAAAGTGCTTAATCTACACGACCCTTAAAGAGCTTGATATTGTCGAAAACCAAAGACAATCCCCTGCAACGGCGCCAAAAACTTGATGCCTCATTAACACATCTAGTTATAATTCAATTAAACACCTAAATCCTACTACTAACTAGATGGCATCCCGCAAGTATACGGTTGTCAACTAATAGCAAAGGGAAGTAGGGATCGTTCCCACAAGGATTGTCGATTGCAATTACCAAGGTTTAAGGATACTGGTATAGTTAAGCTAACACAAATCAATTGGTAGATGATAGAACTATTCTAATGAAAACTATAATTTAAATTCTAACCTAATTTAATCAAATTAAGACTAAAATTTTAAAACAAGTGAATCACTCAACTAAAAAAACTACAAAAGAGAAACTTTGAAAATTAAAAGCATTCATTTCTAAATTATAAATTAGAAAGATTTAAACTAGAAATTTAAATATTTTTGGATTTTTCAATTGGAATTAAGAATGCCCACTAAGAATTAACTATAAATGAAAGCTAGAAATTGAAAATTCTTAAATAGAAAGCAACAAATTAACAAGAACCCTAAATTTCATAAAAACCCTAATTTGAAAGTAAAGAAATTCTTTCTAAATTGGACAAGAAAGAAAATAAAAATTAGATCTACGTGAAGCTTGTGATTAACCCACTACGATTATCTAATAAAAATTTAAAATTGACAAAAAATTAAAGAAGATCTAAGATGAAAGTAAAGGGAAATTTCTATTAGAAAAACTAACTTGTAGATTCAAGCTATCCTAATCTATCTATAACTAACTCAAACTATCTAATCTCTCTCTTTCTGAAACTAAAACTACTTAGCTTAAATAGTGCAACATTACACAAGGTAAAATCAGTGTTTTTCTGGCTGAAAATTTACAAAATTGCCCCTATAACTTAAAATTCAGCGAGTTGAGATCACGGTCTGTAACATTTGAGACAGCGATCTCAACTCTAAAATAGTAAAACTAATTCCCAAGACTAGATCACGGTCTGGAATAGTCGAGATCGCGATCTCGACTCTCCTTCCAGCAATCTTCATTCATCCATTTTGCAATTTGGTCCCTTGAGTTTTGTTCCTTCCAGCTTCTGACCTTTAATTTTCAACCTGCATAATATTAACACCATTAATCACTTAATTAAACTAAAAATTTAACACAAAATTATAATATTTAATTCAAGAACGAAAATACAAACACATATGAAAGAAATTAACTAAAATCTTCAATTACTTATCCAATTTCGGAATTTTTCTAAACTATCAAAATGCTATAATTTAGAAGAAAATAACTCTAGAGTACTTTCATGGAGTTCTAAAAAATAATCGGTGATAGCATTATCTACCGCAAAGGCGGAGTGTATTGCAGCAGCTAATAGTGCTACTCAAACATTGTAGTTGCGTCGTATACTTGGTGTTGTTCAACATAAGTTGGATGGTGCTACAAAGATTTATTGTAATAGTAAGTCACAATTGAACAAGTAGCAGACGTATTTACAAATGTATTGAAGTCAGAAACATTTCTGAAGTTGAAGAAGATGTTGGGCATGTTCAATTTTGAAATGTTTGGTTTAAGGGAAGCATTGTAGGAAAAATGAACCAAACACCATTAAATTTTGTAGTTTGTACATTTAAATTTTGACAGTTTGAGATTTTTAGCTAGTAGAAGAATTGTTGGTGGGTTGTCTAGTATCAATGTTCCTGGGACAGTTTGTGATGCTTTGTGTTTTGGGGAAGAAGCACAAGGATGTTTTTTAGACAGCAAAATCTCCATGGAGTGCAATGAGACAATTGGAGATTATTCATTCAAATTTGGATACAGTGGAGATTCCTTCTAGTGGCCGATGTAGGTATTTTATTACTTTTATTGATAATTTTTGCAAAAAAGCCTAAGTTTTTTTTTTTTTTGAAGAAAAAATCTGATGGATGTGAGACTTTGAAAATTTCAAAATTTTTATTGAGAATGAAAGTGGCTTTCAAATAAAAACTTTGAGAACTAATAGAGATCAAGAATATCTTGTCTGCGATAATTTTCTTGAAGAAAATAGTACGCGTCATCAATTGATAGCTACATACACTCCACAACAAAATGGAGTGACTGAAAAAAAAATAGAACAGTTATGGATATGGTGAGATGCATGTTGAACTTGAAAAATATGCCAAAACCTTTTTGGGTAGAGGCAATTGTATGCGTTATTCATCCGTTGAACGGGTGTCCTACAAGAAGTCTTTCTGGAAAGACTTCCAAAGAAGTTTGGAATGGTAGAAAATCATTTAGAGACATATTGGCTATCTCAGAGTTTTGGGATGCATTGCTTATTCTCATGTCCCTGATCAATTGCGTAAGAACCTTCATGATAATATGAAAAATGTATTTTTATTGGTTACAGTGATCAGTCCCGATCTTACAGATTATTCAGTCTAGTTTGAAGAAAAGCGATGTCAATAGAGATGTGACTTTTGATCAAAGAGATATCTGGGATTGGTCCCCGGGGGGAGCGAAAACTACAGAGGTGACTTTAAATTGTGAAGAAGAGGATAATTATCATAATTTTCAGCCATCATCAGTTGCTTAGAGTTCACAAACTAAGACATCTGGTCGTCCACAGCATTAGCACTAGTTGTCTGTTAGATTGCAGGATATATTTTTTTTCAGATAATTCTCCTACTGATGAAGATATTGTGAATTCTGCTTTATTTGTAAATTGTAACCCTGTTGTTTATGAGGACGCACTCTGAGATGATCGTTGGGTGAATACAATGGATGAAGAAATTTATGCTATTGAGAAGAATGAGAAAATACATGGGGGAGTTTACTTCTCTTTTAGCTAGTAAATAAGGCCATTAGAGTGAAATGGGTCCTTAAGACGAAGTGAAAGCCCAATGGAGAAGTGTAGAGATTCAAGACGATATTGGGGCAAAAGGGTACAAACAGGAAGCCGATTTTATTTGTTTTGATGTACTTGCTCCTCTTGCTCGACTTGATATAGTTCGTTTGATAATTTCTCTTGTTGCTCAAAGTTAATGGAGAATTTATCAAATGGATATCAAGTCAGCTTTTCTAAATAGAGTACTCGAGGAGGAAGTGTATGCGGAACAACCTACAAGTTTTGTCAAAAAGGTTAGGAAATAAGGTGTAGAGCTTAAGAGAGATTTGTATTGTTTGAAACAAGTCTCAAGAGTGTGGTAAATGAGAATTGACTCATATTTTATTTCTCGTGATTTTCTGAAGTGCCCGTATGAGCACACTTTATATATTAAATCTTTTACTCGTGGTGATATTATTATTGTGTGCCTGAATACAACATGACTTGATTTTTACAAGGAAAAATCTTGTGATGATTGCTGAATTCAGGGAGGTCATTATTATGTAGTTTGATATTACAAATACGGGACTTATATCTTATTTTCTTGGAATTGAGGTCTTCTAGTATGACAAAAGTATTTTTACTTGATAAAAAAAATATGCAGGTGATATTTTGAAAAAATTGAAGATTGATGGAGTAAAGCCAATTTTGATTCCGGCAGAAGAAAAATTATATTTGACTAAGGATGGTATGGGAGGATATGTGGATCCTACCTACTTTAAAAGTTTGATAGGGAGTTTGAGTTATTAGACTTATACGAGACCAGATATCACTTTGAATGCTGGTTTGATTAGCAGATTCATAGAAAATTCACACCAGTCACACTTTCAAGCAACGAAGTGGATTTTGAGGTACGTCAAAGGTTGTCAAGGAGATGGTATTTTTTATTCAAGCAGTGGTCTAGTTGAATTATTTGGCTATACGGATACTGATTGGGCAGGTGATACTAGTTGAGAGAAAGAGTATTTCAGGTTATGCACTTTTTACTGACTCTAGAGTATTTTCATGGGGTTCTAAAAAATAACCGGTGATAGCATTAAATATTGCGAAGGCGGAGTATATTGTAGTAGCTAATAGTGTGCTACTCAAACATTGTGGTTGCGTTGTATATTTGGTGTTGTTCAGCATAAGTAGGATGGTGCTACAAAAATTTATTGTAATAGTAAGTCGCAATTGAACAAGTGGCAGACATGTTTACAAATGTATTGAAGTCAGAGACCTTTCTGAAGTTGAAGAAGATGTTGGGCATGTTCAATTTTGAAATGTTTGGTTTAAGGGAAGCATTGTAGGAAAAATAAACCAGACACTATTTATTTATTGATTTATTATTCAGGCATTGGTGTCATGTTTTGATTGGCTTATTTATTTAGGGTTCATATGAAGTTGTAGTGGCAGTTGTAGGGAATTATTCCCATAGAAGTAGTAGTAGTTTAGCCGCATAGGGGCTTTTGACACGGGTATAAGCACAGTCTCTGTTTTTTGTCAAAAAATTTGGTGTTGTTTGGACTGCCAATAATGGAATATTATTTGGTGAATAATATTTATATTTTGACTTTAGTGATTTTTGAAAATAATATTGACTTTTGTAAAAATAAAATAATTGTTTGGATACAAAATAATATTTTCAAATAACCGTTTGGATTGAAAATAAAGAATACCTATTATTTGCTGGACCCATTTAAAAATAAAATAATTGCACAACTAATTAAATAACTATGGATGATTTTTTGTGTAATTCATTTATTGATTTCTCTATTTATGATGGTTGAGTTTTTATTTTTATTAGATTTTGAGTAATTCGACTTGTTAAACAAGTTATATATTTCAAATCATGATTGTCAAATGCTTTCACTCATCTATTCAATTTGTGCGTTATTTTAACATTAGACTATACTTGAGAATGGAGTGTTGATCTTTACTACATATTCCAAAAAAATTACATTGTTTGACATTTCTAAATTAAAAAATTTAATCCTACGAAATATAGATAGGCCTGTAAATAAATTGCGTTTAAACTCGTTTCATGGATCATTTATTTGGGTCTAGATCAATGTGTAAATCTAATTATCCGGATTCGTTTAGTTATTGTATAACAAACCAATCGGATATGGATCTGGTTGTTTTGATTCGATTATTTATGTATTTATTTCCAATATAGTTTTTGCTCAAATGTAAAATACATGTATGAATATAAATATGAATTAAATCTTCTTTTTTTACAATTAAAAAAAATTTCAATAAAAATTTTGAAGTTTTTATATATAAATTTTCAAATTTATAAAATAATATCAAGATTTAGATCCGATAATGTCCGACCAATTCGGATATAGATCTCTTCTTATAAACTTAGAAAAAATTTAAATTCGGATTTGAATATGATAATATTAAATGGATTTAGGTATGGATCTGCAAGATTTGACTTGGATCAGACCCGTTTACATGCCTAATTGGAGGTCCACTTCAGTTATTACTTACAAAAATTTAAAAATAATAGCAATAGGCCTGTCAATGGGTCGGGTCTAGACCCGGACCCTACCCAATCTGATTCGGACCCGTCGTTTACTTAGATCCGATCCGGATCTGTTTAGCTATTATAATAAATGGGTCGGATCTGGATTTTGGTGTAACTACCCGATTAAGATCCGGATCCGATAAAAATAGTTAATATACAATAAAATTATTGTATATTAGTATTATTTTATATGTATATATACATATATATATATTATGTAAATTGCCCATATAATTTGTATTTAATGTAGAATACATACATAAATATTAATTATGAACTAAATATTTTTTTATAATTGAAGAAAAAGAGAAAATTCGATAAATTGTAATATTCTTATAAAAGAATATTAAGACCCATATTCGAATTCGGATCCGATAAGACCGAACGGTTCAGGGTATGGATATATTTTTGTAGACCTGTCGGAGATCCAGATTTGAATCTGAATCCGAAACCGATTATATTAATCAGATCTGAGTCTGTTATAATCGAGATATGCTAGATCCAACTCTTTACTGCCCTACAATGTAAATATAAAAGTAACAATTGTAAATATTTTTCACTTAATCTCACCACACTGCATTTGACGAAGACACATTGTTTAAAATTATTTACGTAATTATTAATTAAATATTTTTTTAAAATATAAATAATGAATATGATATGAATAGTGCAAATAATGGATTGTGTGAATAATGAATAAGACAAAACATGAATAGTACAAAATATTATTTGAAAAAAATACTTTGTTGACCAAATAGAAATTATTATTGACCAAATATTATTTGACAAATAATACCTATTATTTACTATCCAAACAAGGCCTTTGTTGCCGGCCTCTGTTTCGTGTCAATATTGCCATAACTTTACTATCATTAAAGCAATGTTTTGAAAATCGGACTGGACCGGACGGTTCAACCAGTCGGACCGCGAACCAGAAGAACAACTGGTCCGATTCAACTATATATCCGGTCTGTGTAAAAAATCGGATAGAACGGTTCGAAAAAAATTGATTGAACTGGTTTTAGTAATTTTTTAAATTTTAGAATAAAAAATGATTTAAATAAAGAGAAAAATTAAAAAATCGTAAAATAAACTCCAAAATGGCAAAACATTGAACACACCAAAGTCTAAATTATTAAATTATTATTATTTTCATCTTTTTATACTTATTTTTGTACAAATTTCATTTTTCTTATTAGAAATTTAATTAGTATTTTTGGGTATTAGAACTATAATTCTCTAAAAATAGCGTTTCACTTCTATTTTAGATTTTATATAAATATATTTTAGCTCATTTTAAATTATATCACATTTTTGTAAAAAAAAAAAATAATAACTAAATTTGTGAACCGACCAATTCAACTGGTTGGATCGTCAACCGGATTGGCCACCGATTCAATACCCGGTCTAATTTTCAAAACATTGCATTAAAGAAGAAATTTTTTTGCCCAATTCCTTCGCTTTCTTCAACGAATTTCTTGTGGATTTCTTAATTATTTATTTTTTTATTGAATCTGGGTCCATCAGAAATTTTCAATATTAATAGGCTGTCTATTGGTGAGGTCATTGATAGATTAATTCAATTGTTTGACTCTCTATGATGTTTCTCCATGCGAAAATTAGAAGCAAATAGGCCACAAACAGATAAAATGGGTTTACAGTCCTTTTCGTTTTGTGCATGTTACGCATTGTTTTGATTTAATCAATGTGATAGTTGAATTCTACTATATATTAGGATCATTTTGATACTAATTTCCTGGGATTTGGTTTGTGTTTTGGAGAAATAGGAATTTTTAAAAATAAATAAATAAAAAGCGATGGAAATAAGGAAGAAGACGATGAAGAATCGTCTGCTCTTCCAAAAGTTCTACAAAAATTGCGTTTTAGTCCTTTCAATTTCCCTTTCTTTTTGTTTTGGCCTCAGTAGTCGTTGGAGCTTTGCAGTTGACCCTTTTGGTCTGTTTTTTAATGTTTTTTTATTGGGTCCAAGAAAATTAATTGCATATTGAACTTTTCACTTTCTGGAAATTGTAGTTTGACCCTTAACATATTTTAACTTTGCAACTGAGTCCTTAATATTTAGAAAATGTAAGTTTGAGTGCAATTAATTATCCATTCAATTAAATCAGGTTGTGTTACTCTATTTAGTATTATTTCTTTCCCTTTTTTAATTCATATGAGCCCAGTATGGGGGGCATAAGAACATGTAATGTTTTATTTTTATTTTATTTTGTTTTTCTTGTTTATTTTTAATTGTCCAGTATAAATTAACTCATATTTTGACTTAAAATTGAAAGATTGAACTAAACACGAAATCATGTTCATCGGGATGTAGGGGTACTTAAATTCATCATTTTCATGATTCCCTTCCAAATTGAACTCTCGAATCCAATCTCTATTTTTTGAAAGATCAGGAGTCATCTAAGTAAGGGTTTAACTGTATGAGCATGATCCACAATTGGTGACTCGGTACATTGAAAATTTAATACCGAGCGGCAATTTTAGGAAAGAAAAAAACCCTTTTTTTCTAGATTTATTAATTGGGCCTATTGTCATATTTTTTCTCAACCTATTTTGGGCCCCTTTATTTAGTTTCTTTATTACCATATTTTGTTAAAAAATAGGGCACGACAAATGTTCACTATTGTCTTGAAGATTTAGACCTTAAAGTTAAGCCGGAAGTACTTTCTAGCGGCTTTTAGTACTTTTTCCACAGACGGCATCAAACTGTTTTTATAAAAAATTACATTGGTCTTGGTTCACTGTGTCTAAAAGAAAAGTTTGGCTTGCCTTCCAAAAACAATCTGATCTTAAGTCAGTTTAAATTGTAGGAATGTAGAGGATCGGGACCTTGTAATTGACAGAGAGTATTTGTAAGTGTGTGTTTTCTTATGTTGAGTTATGAAAATTATATCGTAATTATAGGAGATATTATGGGCTCACTAGACCTGCGGAGATATGAATCAGAAGGTTAGGCTAGCTGAGTGAGTAGGATCAAATATACCGAATTCACGAGATCCGTGCCTACATGACGATTGTGTATCGGCCAATAAATTTTATCGTAGTAACCAATAATAATGACTTTAAACAACGAATCTTTTTTTGGTAATCTATATGTCGAGAACAAAGCCACAGTATCTCTGCAAATCTTTTGTTGTTTAAGTCTTGTAATTTGCCTTGGAATCCAAATCCAATAAAAATAGGAACCATATGTTCCTTGATTATCATTCCAGTTGATGGAATGCTCTTTTATAGGAGCTGCTTGAATTAACACCCAAATGCTAACCACTCGGCCCATTAAATTATTACCAATTGGTCCAGCAAATCATAGTCATTCGGGCAAGCACAAGCTGTACGACTAATTTGTCCTTCAATTAATGTAGTACAAACAGAGCATAAGGCGCCAACGAACATTAATGTAAAACATTAACATACCCCGTCCAGGTGTCACCCTCATTAGTTAACTTCTTTTCTCTCCAGTTTAGTTTACTATAGCTGGCCACAGCAGTACAAGCGAATCATGAGACGAAACAAATTGATCAACTCGGGATCTCATAACTAAATTCAATCTAGGCAATCTAAAATAGGAAGAGGTGTGCAGTGTTTTCAAACTCGGACCGACCAATTCGATCCGAACGGTTGAACCGAGAATCGAAAGTGGTACCGGTCCGATTGACAATAATATCCGAAAAAGTAAAATAACCAGTCAAAACCCAAGAATCGGTAAAAAATTGGTTCAACCATTAAATCTGGTTTGTGATTTTATGCAACAAAAAAAAAAAAAAAAAAAGAACACTATATAAGCTAAAAGGTCAAAACCAAACAACAAACCCTATTCTCTCTTCTGCCTCTTACTGCAGCTGCACTACTCTCTCAATCAGTTGCTTCCCAATTCAAAGCAAACAAAATAAATCCAGAGAAAATGTAGATTCATGGCATCAACTAATTATGAAAATGTAGATTCATGGCATCAACTAATTATGGTAATTAGATTTTCA
This sequence comes from Cinchona pubescens, assembly GCA_025175665.1. Classification (NCBI taxonomy): domain Eukaryota; kingdom Viridiplantae; phylum Streptophyta; class Magnoliopsida; order Gentianales; family Rubiaceae; genus Cinchona; species Cinchona pubescens. Next base: position 6,472,457 of record JANKKI010000075.1, on the reverse strand, counting down.
CCCCACAATCTCATATTCTATTCCATTCAATTTCCATTCATCTTTTATGATAATTTCTTTTATAATTTCTTTTATTTTTCACTTAGAAAATTTCATAAAAATGCATAAACCTTTCATTTTTTCCCACTAAATCTATTCTCCAGATATTAGGAAATTTACCAAGTAATTTTTTTTTCCATATACTTTTCTTTATTGGTTTTTAACTTGGTTTTCATGTTATTTCTTCAAAAAGTTGGAAATTTTTGTTGTTTGTAAGAATGGTATATGCTGTTATTGTTGCCGATTAAGGTTTTAAAATTTCCATGTATTATTGTACTTTTGTTTTTGCCTTGTATGCCCTCTCATAGAGTCATGGTTGTTGGCTGACAAAATAACTTGCCATGTTGTTTCTTTGTAGTTATCATGTCTTAGTGGTGATGACGTCATCGCCAATCGGCCTTCCAGTCGGACAAGTCGAATTGCCGAACCGAGAATCGATAGGCATTCCGAGTCTATGACCGATCCGAATTTAAAAATATTGGAGGTGTGAACGCAACTTCGCCTATATCATTACCTATAGAAAGTTGATGTCCATCACACACACGTCCAAGTCAACTTACTTTTTAATTTAAAAAATGAATTCCTAAAAAACAAAATATCGAGTACCTATAAAGAAGGTCATAAAAAATATATTACACGAATGTCATGCAACCTTTGTGAAAAAAAATTTTAACACATAATTGGTTGCCAGGTTGTACATCAATTAATTGTGACTGTTAGAGGATTTCATAGCGGGTGTGAAGCGGTTGCATTATTAAAAGTATAAGATTGAGTGACATTATTATTTTTCATCAACCAATGAAAATCAAGAACAATAATAATAAAATTCATATTTTTAATACATTTTGTTGAATTTTAATATTTATAACTTAATATGTACATGGTGGTTTTATTCATAAATACAACGAAAAGTGATAGACTTGTAAGTATAAATTTTATTTAATAAATACAAAGAAAAAATAATATAGTATTCTATTTATTTTTGAATATTTTGTGGGAATATGGAAATTGGGTAGTTACTAAGTTGCTGTACCTTCTGCATAGTTATTCTTATTTTGTTTATTTTTTTTTTTTAAATTAACCATCTCTTTTGTAGGAAGTTATTTTGTTTTCCCTTCTTTAAATGACCACAAATTACACCAATTTTCTCATGCATTATATAATGTAATTAATTTTTTTTTTGCATTACACCATCTATTCTGTGGGGAGTTGTTTTGTTTTGTTTTTTTTTAAATAACCAAAAATTACACAATATTCTCATGCATTATATTGTGTAGTTATTTCTTTCTTTAATTACACCATCTATTCTATGGGGACTTATTTTGTTTTTCTATTTCTAAATGACCACAAATTACACTAATTTTCTCATGCATCAAATAATGTAGTTAAATTATTATTTTTTTTTTGAATTGCACCATCTATTTTGTGGGAAGGTATTTTTGTTTTCCATTATTAAAATGACCACAAATTACACCAATTTGTTTTTTTTTTTTCATGAATTATATAATGTAGTAATGTATTTAAACTTACTACTTTACATAATGAAAGAGTCTTTTTTGATGTAGTATATATTTTTAGTGTAATTTTTTAAAAAACAAAAGAAAAACTAACTCATGCCCATAACTTTCTGAACTCCTTTCCAATTCAATAACTTCTCATAACTATCTATTTAATTAAAATTTATTTTTATGCTGTTCCTACAATTGTGCACATGTGTGCAAATAGAACTAGTGTAGTTATAATATAACAAGTGATAAAAGACACACCCTATGGGTGTGCAGTAAAAAAATATTTATAAACTACTTTTAATAATTTATTTACTTTATTTAGGTAATAATAAAATTGTCTATATTGTTGTTTTTAAATGATAGATATTTCTACCTTTTCGTTAGTTATATGTAGTTGCAAACAAATTTTAACTTTTGAATAAATAAATATAAGAAAAATAAAGGGTGGTGAGTAGTGGTATTTCTTTTTGCTTTTCAAATTTTAAAATTTTGAAAATACACCAAGGGAGAGAATACCATACCAAACTATTGGGGCTCTTACTTTATATATACTAACGGGAAGGGCACACTCATTGTGTGTGCAAAATAATAATAAAAAAAAGTGTATCAAGAAAAAAATTGAAAGTTAAGAAGTGAAAAAGTGACATGAAAATGAATAGGATAGTATGTTTAGTGGATAGGTAATTTGTTTAAATTTATTTTTGTAATTTTTAATCTCCTTTAAATTAGGAAGGAATCTAAAGGGAGAAACCACCATACCAAGTTGGCTCTCCCTTTATATGTAGTGAGATTTTTTTGCAATTTTTAATCTCCTAAAAATTGAAAAGGAATCCAAGGGACCACTATACTAAATTGACTCTCCCTTTATATATAAGAAATTAGCTGTTAGTGGATTCCGTAGCAAGCGGGTAGTGGATACTCTGTATCAGCTTCATATTTAAATTTTAATACATGAACAATAAACACTACCTCATGTAACTCTTTATATCCTTACTACTTATTTAATATTAATCACAACAACTTACTTTTTAAATTCCCAACCTTTTTTTAATTATTGTTATTACGGTCACAAGTCTTATTGTCTTTTGTAGTGTAATTAATAATGTTACTGTAATTATTCTCCACTAATATTTGTAACTTTGCACAACTTTTTATCACCCATAGTCAATAACCTTCTTGAACTCCTTAGTCTCCTTACAACCACCATAATCTTTTGAATTTTAATACACATTTGCTTTCCTGGATAGTGCCTTAAATCATGGCCATAAGTTTTTGTAGTTCCTTATGCCATGGCCATAACATCTCATAACTCTTCAATTAGTTTCAAATACATAGGTTCTAATTTAAAGCATGTCTTCTTATGTATTTTATGACATTACCTATTGTATTTAATGAACCTCATTAATGAAAATCTGGCCAACAACTACACCAAAAAGGTTGGCCACTAGAGTCAGTTCAGATGTCCACTTAATAAACTGTTATATTTACTTAAACATGTAAAACGTGTATTGTTTCATATGAAAATGAGAGTCCTGCAATTTTAACGTAACAGTTGCAACCCTTTACTCTCACTCAGTATAAATATCGAAGAATCCAATCCCAAAATAATATTAAATAGAAATTTTCTATCCATTTGAAGATACTATTCACAAGCATCAACCCCTAGTATTAGAAAACCACTTGCTAAGATGTTGCAACTATGGAGGGTTCCACAGTGTTATATGATCGACAATGGGAGAAAGTGCTCCTATATGCAGAGTGACAACTATCTATGGAATCAAGTCACCGCTCGATGGATGAACGAGAAGGTCCAAGTGCAGGTCTGTAAACTGTTGCAGAAGTACTGCATTGACCATGCAATGTTTATAAAAGTAGAAAGCATGAATGACGCAAACAAAAACACTGGCTTCATTTGTTCTTTTGTAGATTGGGGTGATGTCGAGCTGCCATTCATGCCCCTACTTAACTCTGTCAACATATACACATAAGATTGAAGGGGAATGATGGAAAATCACTTTATGGATCACTACAATTCCATGTAACCACATGATTGTTGCTGATTTGTGGATGATTTTTGGATCAGTATTTTACAGTTTAAATGTAACGAATTTTATGAAGAACCAGGAATACACAAAAAGTACGAAATTTGGTGTTGCTCTCGGAAACTGGCAGAACGCTACAAAAAATTTTTAGAATCCAAACAAAGTGGATATCCAACTCCTGCCCCGCATAGAGTATGATGCCATGGCATATCAGTATATAGAGCTAACTACAAAGATGTGATTAACAAGGCATTCAAAGTAGCAAAAGAGGATCGTGTGGCTGCTTACATTACGGAGAGCCTTGACTGAAATATGCACGCGTTGGTCTAGTTAAGATAAGGGTCTAGAAGCTGAGTGGAACTCCAATTGTTATGTGGACTTTTTTTTTCCTTTTTTTTATGTTTAATGATGTTTCATTTATCCATTGTTTTCTATAATTAATATAAGTATTTGGATGTTTCCTTCAGAACAAATTGTTCTTTTATTTCTTTGTTTTTTAGTATGTTCAATTCACTTGTTTCACTATGATAAATTGATTTTCTACTTTTGTTTTGGATATTGTGTCACGCCCCCAAAACGAGACAATGACAAGTCACACCTCGGGATCACCCCAAGCATGCAAGGCACAGTACAAGAGCAATATACAAACCATAATACCTGTCATTAGACCTCAAGATCAATCAAAATAAGACCACAAAATATATTCAATAGCTATATTCATATCAATCCACGATGACCAAATCACAGTCATTTACAACCAACAAACCAACCAACAAACCACAATCCCACAACAGTTCGAAATTCAATCACAAGACCAATCTAAGAAATCCATAGGCACACAGGCCTAAGTATAAAAACCAACCTCACACTAGGATGGTAAACAGGAAAACTCTATCTCCATAACTGGGGTCTGTACTGTAATCCCCTTCCTGGTCAGCACTCGACTCAGGACCTGCTAATGTCTCCTGTTATCCTCGACTGCAAACAAAGAGAAAAATAATAACAGAGTAAGCACATCGTGCTTAGTAGGGAATAAGATTTAAACCAATTATAGATAACATGTATACAATCAATGCCGGAAAAAAGTACGAGACATTATCAATATTTAAAATGCAAATGTCTATCATTAAGCTCATGGTTCACAAAAGTCTTCCCTGCACTGGATCCAGGTCTACCTATTATCTGCCCGAGTAGACAAGGCATAACAGAGTGTCTATCACTTGTCTTCCCGATAGACTGGGTATAACATTTACGAAGCAGAGTATTCAGTGCATCATTTCATTCACTCACTCATAGCCAAGTCCAGTAAAGTGACCCATTGAACTCTTCACAGTAATCATTCGTTAACACATAGTACAATAATGAACAATTGATACATTACATAAAAAACATATAATTCATAAATGTGCTTACCTTATAAATATTAATCGAAATAAATATACTTACCTTAATATCAATCATTCTATGATTACAATACCAATCATATACAGGGTATCGATAAAAAGGTGTAAATGTTACTTACCTCAAAAATCGATTTTCCTAGACGTATTCTAATTTCAACGATCTAAAACTCTAATCTCGAATCACCTAAACCAGAAGAGTGTTATACCATTAGGATAAAAATTGAGATAGGGTTCTCCTTTGGGTATCACCCAAATTCTCAACTTAGATAATAATCGAACACAAACGAGTAAGGGTTGACTTAAATTTATGAAAATAAGATAAAAATCTAAGAATTAGGGTTCATAATTTTAAATATATCACTAGGTTAAGAATTGTCAAAAACCCTAATTCAAATCTCACAAAAACAATAATTAAAAAGTGATTCCAATCCATAAATCGAATCCAAGTAGGTCATAAACATAGTTTGTAATAAAATCAATTCACAAAACGACAAAATTAAACGAATTAATTTCTTGAGGAACTTGAAATTTAACATAAAAATCATATAGATCTGGAAGTAACACTTACTTTTGAAGTTGGATTGAAGCTCTACGAGAATTCCTGAATCACCAATTTGATTTGAAGGGAAAATTTCATTACAAACTAATTAAAGGATTTGAGAGTAGAGATAAGTAGGTTTGCAGGAGATATTTGTTGGACAATAAGGTTGTATAAGAATGAGATAATAGCTACTGGGATGAATGATTTCGTGATGAGGTTTTAATAAATTTTCAAGATTTTCACTTTAGTCCCTCAAGTTTTATAAAATTATACTTTTACCCAAAAATTTTAGAAAATATTTAAAAATAGTAAAACCATTATGTAATATTTGAAAGGGATATTAATGAGTATTTAAAATGATAAGATCAAGTACAAAAATGTGGAAAATGATCAGGAAAGTCGGGTATTACACTATCCCCTCCTTAAGAAAAGTTTTGACCTTGAAGCTTCATTTCCTACGTGACAAACAAGTAAGGGTACTTGTTTCGCATGATGGTTTCAGATTCCCATCTTGCTTCCCTTTCTGAATGATTAGACCACTGGATTTTAACAAATGGGATAGACCGATGTCGAAGAACTTGTTCCTTGGTATCAATAATGCGGCCCAACTGGTACCTCTTCATAAACCAATTCTTCCTTACCACTGAGAGGTTGATACTCGATCACGTGGCTTGGATAGGATATGTATTTTTGGAGCTGTGAAACATGAAATACATTGTGCACTCGAGCGAACTCTGGAGGTAAAGCCAACTGATATGCCAGGTTTCCAACTCTTTTCAGTATCTCGAAGGGTCCCACAAATCTTGGACTCAATTTCCCACTCTTGCCAAATCTCATAACCCCCTTTCTAATCGGCAAAACCCTTAAGTATACCTTGTCCACAATCTGAAATTCTGACAGTCTTCTTTTCATAGCTGCCCAACTTTTCTGTCTATCTTGAGCTGCCTTAAGTCTGTCTCGGATGTTGGTTATCTTGTCCACTATAATTTGAATCAACTTTGGCCTTGCTAATCTTCTTTCCCTGACTTCGTCCCAATATAAAGGTGACCGACATTTCTTTCCATACAGATCTTCATAGGGAGCCATGCCGATGCTGCTGTGGTAACTATTATTGTATGCCTGGAAAATTCCATCAACTTCAAATGTTCATCCCAATTACCCTTAAAATCAATGGCACAAGCCCTTAACATATCTTCTAAAGTCTGAATTGTCCTTTCTGATTGTCCATCTGTCGGGGAATGAAATGCTGAACTCAAAACTACTTTTGTACCCATGGCTTGTTGGTAGGCTGTCCAAAACCTAGAAGTGAACCGTGGATCCCGATCTGAAATAATACTAATAGGTATACCATGTAATTTCATAATATTATCCATATAGATCCGTACTAACCTGTCCATAGGAGTAGAAACCTTCAATTGTAAGGAACGAGCATATTTGGTTAACCTGTCCACAATAACCCAAATGCAATCATGTCCCAATCTGGTCCTGGGCAACCCACTAATGAAATCTATCGTGATATGCTCCCATTTCCACTCTGGAATAGGCAACGGACTCAATAAACCACTGGGCTTTTGGTGTTCGACCTTTACCTGTTGACAAACTAAACACTTCGATACAAATTCAGCAATTTTCCCTTTTCATGTTTTTCCACCAGAAATGTTGTTTCAAATCTTTGTACATTTTAGTGCTGCTAGGATGAATGAAAAATCTGGAACTGTGAGCTTCAGCCATGACCGCTTTTTTCAAGTCTTTATTTGCAGGTACACAAAGCCGAATTTGCATACAAACAATGCCATTATAAACCCAAAATTCTCCTGGATCTCCACTTTTCACCTTATTCTTGATCTTCAATAATTCTAGATCTGTAATTTGAGCTTGTTTAATCATGTCTATCAAAGTTGGTCGTACCACAAGTGCTGCTAAAATATTGGCTGTGGACTCCACAATATCTAAATTTAATTCCTCTATTTGCTTTATCAACATATTAGTTGTGACCTCTGAAGATTTCCTACTCAGTGCATCTGCTACTCTATTAGCTTTTCCTGGATGATAACTGATCTTTAAGTCATAGTCTTTGAGTAGTTCTAATCATCTGCGCTTCCTCATATTAAGTTCCTTCTGTGTGAACAAATATTTGAGACTCGTTGATGATCTGTAAATACTTCACACTGCTCTCCGTAAAGATAGTGTCTCCAAATCTTCAGAGCAAATACAATGGCTGCTAATTTCCGATCATGAGTAGGGTAGTTCTATTCATCAGGCTTCAACTATCGCGAGGCATAGGCAATAACCCTACTATTCTGCATCAGTACACAACCCAAACCATTCTTAGAAGCATCACTGTAGATCACATACCCTCCAATCCCGGATGGTAAGGTTAACACTGGTGCTGATATCAATCTCTTCTTCAACTCCTGGAAACTAGCCTCACAATCTGCATCCCACACAAACTTAGTCTTCATCTGGGTAAGTCTGGTCAATGGCACAACTATCAAGGAAAATCCTTCTACAAATATTCGGTAGTAACCTGCCAAACCCAAGAAACTGCGAACCTTTGTCACATTTGTCGATCAGGGCCAATCAACAATTGCCTCAATCTTCGTAGGATCCACTGATACTCCACTCTCCGAAATGATATGGCCAAGAAATGTTCTGACACTCTTCAGCCAAAATTCACATTTACTGAACTTTACATACAACTTCTGCTCCCTTAACTTCTGTAAGGCCAGTCTGAGATGGGTTTTGTGCTCCTCCCCTGAAGGTGAGTAAACCAAGATATCATCAACGAATACTATCACAAACCTGTCTAAATAAGGTTGGAATACCTTATTCATCAGGTCCATGAAAGCTGCAGGTGCATTAGTCAACCCAAAAGGCATCACCAAGAATTCATAGTGGCCGTATCTAGTTCGAAATGCACTCTTTGGAACATCTGCTGACTTGATCCTCAGCTGATAGTACTCGGATTTCAGATCTATCTTGGAAAACACCCTGACAACTTTCAATTGGTCAAAAAAATCATCGATCCTTGGCAAAGGATATTTATTCTTGATGGTGACTTAGTTCAATTCTCGGTAGTCAATACACAATCTGTGGCTGCCATATTTCTTCTTAAAGAACAATACTTAGCTCCCCAAGGAGATACATTAGGTCTGATGAATTTCTTATCAATCATAATAACTCTTGCAATTGTTTCTTCAATTATTTAAGCTCTGTTGGGGCCATTCTGTAAGGAGCCTTAGAGATTGGGGTAGTCTCTGGTGGTAGATTAATTTCAAACTCTATTTCTCGCTCTGGAAGTAAGCTTGGCAAATCCTCTAGAAAGACATCTGGAAACTCTCGGACAACTAGAATGTCTTCTAGTTTAGCACCTTCTTTTCTTGTATTGATCACGTAAACCAAGAATGCTTCACAACCTTTCCTCAATACCCTCTGTGCCTGTAATGCTGACAGTAGTGGTATAAGTTGTCTGTCTAGTTTCTTGATACCACCCTGATACATAATTTCCTCTTTTTCTGGAAAACAAAACCTGAATTTCTTCTCCCTACAGTCTAAGTGAGCATAATTACGAAAGCCATCCATGCATTCTGTCCGGTAGGGGCAAGTACAGGTCTTACCCCCTTCCACCATCTTGATGCATCTCCAACCAAATAGGGTTTTACGATCAAAAATCTGTACCCATCTGGCATCTTTAGTATATCTAAATTTTCTTCAATTTGTCCAAGCCATTTTTCTACTTCGTCCGGATCAAGTCCACCCTCAAAAGTACGAATATTGATCTTCGTGATTCCCAGTAATAGTAGTCAACATCCTTAGCCTCTGGTTGTGGTGGTGGATTAGATGCAGAAGTCACAGGACTAGTATGAAGGGCTGCATGCACAGCTTGCCCTACAATTACTATAATTGTGGCATAGTCTATCACCGGCACAGGTGTTTGTGACGGTTGAGACTGTTGTAATTGCTGTAGCTATTGGGTTTGTGATTTAGTCTCAATCTGTCCTCTTGTCCCTTGATCAATTCTAACAGATTCCTCAGCCTGTGTTTGACTGGTCCCTGTTTCTTGCCCATGTGTCCCCTCCTGAGATATAATAATCTATCTCTGTCTATTCAATTCAGATTCCATTTCCTGAATATTCCATATAGGGTAAGTATCACAGTCAATTATTATTTAGACATTAACCCTGAAATAATACACTTACTAATACTTCAACCACTCCCCACCTAAGTATTACGAACAAGAAATCGCAATAACTCCGAGTTTAGGTTGGCCAGTCCCAAACCCTGAGTTATTTACAAGTCCATGTCCTCAATACTGTAGTCATAACAATAACAGTTCAACTTAATACTAGACACAGGTTTGAATAACCTATGCTCTGATACCACTCAATGTCACGCCCCCAAAACGGGACAATGACACCCCGCACCTCGGGATCACGCATGCAAGGCACTATACAAGAGCAATACACAAATCATAATACCTGTCATTAGACCTCAAGATCAACCAAAATAAGACCACAAAATATATCAACAGCTATATTCATATAATCCACGATGACCAAATCACAGTCATTTACAACCAACAAACCACAATCCCACAACTGTTAGAAATTCATCACAAGACAAATCTAAGAAGTCCATAGGCACACAAGCCTAAGTATAAAAACCAATCTCACACTAGGATGGTAAACAAGAAAATTCTATCTCCAGTTATATGTATAACTGGGGTCTGTACTATAATCCCCTTCTTGGTCAGCACTCGACTCAGGACCTGCTAATGTCTCCTGTGGGTCCTCGACTGCAAACAAAGAGAAAAATAATAACAGAGTAAGCACATCGTGCTTAGTAAATAAGATTTAAACCAATTATAGATAACATGTATACAATCAATGCCGGAAAAAAGTACGAGACATTATCAATATTTAAAATGCAAATGTCTATCATTAAGCTCATGGTTCACAAAAGTCTTCCCAGCACTGGATCCAAGTCTACCTATTATCTGCCCGAGTAGACAAGGCATAACGGAGTGTCTATCACTTGTCTTCCCGATAGACTGGGCATAACATTTATGAAGCAGAGTACTCAGTGCATCATTTCATTCACTCACTCATAGCCAAGTCCAGTAAAGTGACCCATTGAACTCTTCACAGTAATCATTCGTTAACACATAGTACAATAATGAACAATTGATACATTACATAAAAAACATATAATTCATAAACCATGTGCTTACCTTATAAATATTAATCGAAATAAATATACTTACCTTAATATCAATCATTCTATGATTACAATACCAATCATATACAGGGTATCGATAAAAAGGTGTAAATGTTACTTACCTCAAAAATCGATTTCCTAGACGTATTCTAATTTCAACGATCTAAAACTCTAATCTCGAATCACCTAAACCAGAAGAGTGTTATACCATTAGGATAAAAATTGAGATAGGGTTCTCCTTTGGGTATCACCCAAATTCTCAACTTAGATAATAATCGAACACAAACGAGTAAGGGTTGACTTAAATTTATGAAAATAAGATAAAAATCTATGAATTAGGGTTCATAATTTTAAATATATCACTAGGTTAAGAATTGTCAAAACCCTAATTCAAATCTCACAAAAACAATAATTAAAAAGTGATTCCAACCCATAAATCGAATCCAAGTAGGTCATAAACATAGTTGGTAATAAAATCAATTCACAAAACGACATAATTAAACGAGACAGCCTGTGATTAATTTCCTGAGAAACTTGAAATTTAACATAAAAATTATACAGATCTGGAAGTAAAACTTACTTTTGAAGTTGGATTAAAGGTCTACGAGTATTCCTGAATCACCAATTTGATTTGAAGGGAAAATTTCATAAACTAATTAAAGGATTTGAGAGTTGAGATAAGTAGGTTTGCAGGAGATATTTGCTGGAAAATAAGGTTGAATAAGAATGAGATAATAGCCACTGGGATTAATGACTTCGTGATGAGGTTTTAATAAATTTTCAAGATTTGCACTTTCGTCCCTACAGTTTTATAAAATTATAATTTTACCCAAAAATTTTAGAAAATATTTGAAAAGGGTAAAACCATTATTTATATTTGAAAGAGATATTAATGAGTATTTAAAATGATAAGATCAAGTACAAAAATGTGGAAAATGATCAGAAAATTCGGGTATTACATATTGAATGGTACAATTTGATTATTGGATAAGAATCACACTACTCCTACTTGTATGACATTCTCAAGGAATGAGGAAGAATAGAAGGCAAAAAATAAAAATACAAAAGTAGTTGTTATGGACTGTAATTTTTTTGAAAAATTGAAATCGAGTGGATATTAGTTATTGCAATTCCGTAGTAATAATATATAGTAGTGCAAATAAAACACCCTATCTGTGAGCAAATTTAGAAAAATTGATAACAAAAGTTTATGAACTTTGAAAATAAGTGGCACATGGGTACTTCTAGTTCCTACTTATATAATGCATGAGCAACTTGGTGAAATTTAGTGTAATTTATAATTAATTGAATAATTATTTGTACTATTAACCGTCTATAACTTCTCTTGACAACTACAAATTACTTCCTTAAATTCCCTACCACTTTTGAAATAATCACTAGTGTGGAAAACACACACGTTTGTGATATTAAAGGAAAAGTAAAAAAAGAGGGAGAAGTTATAAGGTAGTTATTAGTGATGGTTTAACATAATGTTATTAATACTAACAAAGGTAAAATGGAAACTTTAGAAATAATATGACGGACACCAAAAAGGGCTCTCTCCCTTTATATATGGTATAGATTATCTTTTACTTTAATTTTATTTATGAACTTTTTTCCAAAATTGTGCCTTGAAAAACTAGTTTATATAATGGAATAGCCTTTTTGGTGTAATATATATTTTTGGTGAAATAAAAAGAAAACTAACGCATATCTGGTCGTTAATAACTTCTCGTATCTGTCTAATTTAATTTGTATTTTTTTGTGTTCTATTCCTATAAATGTGCACACACATCGAGTGTTCATAGCACTAGTTTATGAGAAGTTAAGAGTAATAAGTGGTTATGACTTATTACACCATAATTGATGGAAGACAAGTGTAATTAATATTCAATTAAACCTTAATTAAGTATGCGTAAGAGTTTAATTGAGTTATATAAGCGATTGTCCGTATAGCATCCATTCGACCTAGTTGTTCAATCTTCCATCTTCTCAATAGTTTGTATTGAAGAAGCGTCGTTTAAGATAAAATGCCGAGTTACCATACAACATTTAACTGACGCAACTCATGTTGATCCTACCTATAAATAGAGAATAGCCCATTCTAATGCCAAAACAACAGTAATATGTTTTTTCATCCCATTTGCAAAGAGTCTTCATAATCAACCACACCTATAGTAGATTACAGTTAGCATCAAAATACTCTGCTATGATGTTGACACTATGAAGGCTTCCACAACAATACATGATTGTTAGTGAGGGAACCTACTCTTACTTTTATAGTGACTATTTTCCCTGGCACCAAGTTAGTGTGATATGAACTAACGAGAAGGTACAAGTGAAGGTCTGTAAATTCAAGATGAAGTACTTTCAACACGGAATGGTAGTTTTGGTAGAAAGCATGAAGGATAAAAAAGAAAATACTACCTTCATCCGTTTGCTTGTCAAATGCGATGGTATTGAACTCCTATTCTTGCCCCTACTCAATTCCATTAATATGGCTATTTACTATGGTTGGGGAATAATGGAAAACCAGTTTATGGGGACCACTAGAATTCCATGATACCCTACATTTTTGCTGATTTGTTCATCTTTTTTGGATCCATCTTCGACAATTAGAACGTGGAGGATTTTGTGAAGAGTCAAGGATTCAACACTAAAATAAGGTGTGGTATTGCCTTCAACGACTAGCAAAATGTTGTAAATATTATGTGGAATCAAATTAAAGTGGATGTCTAACTCCTGCATCCTCAAGATAATGATAACCTGATAATAGCAGTGTGTAAGGCTAATTACAAAGAGTTCATGAAGAATGCATTCAAAGTCGTAAAGGGGGATCCAGTAGCTACTCGTATTCGGGAGAGTAATGAGTGAATTAAGTAACCTTAGGTGTCGTTAATATAAGATTGTGGTTTTTTCATGTAGTTGAAGAATTATCGTGTTTATTCTATTGTTATGTTTATTTGTTTTTAACAAATGGTACCCTGTTGACTAGATAGTGAATTGGAATTTTAGTGTCAAAACTAGTAATTGTTGTGTTTAATTTCTTATACGATTTATGTTTGATAATTTATATTTAATGCATATTATAAATGTTATATTATATGTTTTTCTATTCTTTGTTATGACAATTTAATCTTAGTTGGGAGGTTTAACTTTTCTATCGTCATCTAAATCATTTTCATGTTTTTTTTTTAACAAAATATTAATTAGTATTGTTATTGTATTTCATTAACCCGAATACCAAATAGATATCTGTTTTTTTTGGCTACACAAAATATGTGATACCATATCTCTTAACTATATCTAATAATCCCAACTTACTAAAAAATGTAGACCATACAGGAAGTATAAAAAAAAAGAAAAATTGGCGTAATACAAGTTACTGACAGGCCATATGGATGCATTTTTGAAGTAATTAAATGGGTTAATCCCTACAAGCAAATGAACCAATTGTAACCTTCAATCGGTTAACCTATCCTTCAAAGCGGACAAGCAAGTGTACTACAAGGGTATCATCTATTTAACAAAACCGTTTTTAGGTTGTACTTCAACTCCAAGAGCTATCCCCATCTCCTTCCTAAAGTAACTGAAACGAAGTGATAGAATTAAAGTTGTCCTGTTTTCAACCATGGACAAGCAAAGCATGGAAAGATTGTAAGTTAATGTTCTTGTTGCCTATTGCAATAGTATAACAAAGTGAAAATCTTAAGTGAATCCTCGTTAACGACTGGAAGAGGACAGTTGTCAAACGGTACTAGCATATTTATATAACAACTCATTTAACTGTAATACATTTTGTAGGTATGGAAGTATGGCCCCTAGTAACTCAGTTGTAGATATTATAAGTGTTCATTCTTCTCAAAGTGACCTTTATCATGGATTTCCAAAGGTCTTTTTTAAGAAATATAAGGTAGCAGTGGAACACACCACCAACGAAATGACAGATAGCCAGTTGATTGCATATGACGATGAGCAAAGAGAGATGATACATTGCATTGTATAATGATATTACAATTTCGCAAAAATTATGTAAATGCTAATTGGTATGATGTTTTTCAACAGGCTCCGTTCGTCGTTGATAAAGACACAGTGAACTATATGCAACAGCGGTTTGATTCCTTAGAGGCCTACAAGATAGAGTCAAAAAACCAAATGAATGAAGTTCTTATGAGTGTGACTTCAATGGCATGATTCATGGACTACCTAAGGCTTGGATTGGTTAGGGAGTTTTAGAGCTTTAAGGAGGAGATTAAACTGATTGTTAGACAAAATGGCTGCCAAAAAAAGTTAGGACAACGACAAAGAAAATCTTTGGATATACTGAGAGTAGGCAGTGTTAAAAACTCTAATGACATATTATTTCTTTTGAAGGAGAATAAACCTCTGGTGGTTGGTATGCAACAAGTATCTAAACTTGAAGATGACAAGATAGCTCTTAGGAAAAAATGAATTCAGAAAACCCTTGATTTGTTACTGAATGCTGATCTTCAATGTCTTTTGCACCATACCTTAAAGAAGAAATTGTTTATGCCACTAATTTCAAACCACACTAACAATCCCCATGGCAAACTTATGATTTTCAAAAATGTTGTAGGTAGAGCACAGTGTTACGTGGTACCATAAACTTGCTACAAATGGTAATGGCAACAAAGTGTTGAAGATAGAAATTTTCCTTCAACTCAGTGTCATATCAACAGCCATCCAATCTAATTTTACTGATCTCTTGCTTGACCTTCATCGGGAAGAAATGTGAGTATAATATTAATCATCCTCTCAATAACCATTATCTCTGCCTCATCTAATGTTAGTCAATAATATGTGTGTTTTAGAATTATAATGGATAGGATGCTTGGCCAAATAGCAACTAGAGGAAATTTGTTGACCTTGCTGTCAGGAAAGTAGATCCATGCTAAAGTAACCTTCTATGTACTGATTTCGGTGTATTTAATGTTTTATGAAATACTAATTTGTACATTTGTTAGCAAACAGGTTATAAACTACTATTGTGCCATGCAAACTACAAGAAGAATAAGTCCAAGGGGTCGTCATCGCATATGGTATATACCAGCTTATTGGTCTAGATACTTAACACAAGCATTAGCTTCAAAAGTATAATCATGTGATTATACCTCACAGATTACTCACTTCACATCTAACTTCGTTAATTACTAAACAGGGAATAGTCCTGCATGGGACCATGTTAGATGAAGGACTGTTTTCAAACTATCTAACCTAGTATCCCTAAATTTTAAGCTTTTATGTATTAAAGAAGTTTTTGTTCCTAAGTTATATTGGGTTTGGTAAAAATTCAAACTTTTTTTTTTTCCTTTTTCGAAATACTCTTAAAAGCTCATAAATATTTCTAATAAAGGCCCACCTCTGCATACCACATTCTTTTAGTGGATGGAAATGAACTTCTATTTAGCCTTTTTTCCCCCTTTTTGCTTTCAAGTAAAAAGTCTAATTTCTAGTTATAAACATTTGCCTTTTTATATAAGTCCAGTATTTTATCTTTCTTTGCAAGTGAAATATTTGGCTTATTATTGAAATTGATGATTCACAAACCTTATTTTGATGATGACATATGATTTTAACATTTTAACCTTAGCTGTGCAGGTTTGCTATTTTGTCTGCTGGAAACAGAGCTTTCGGAAGCAGTACATCGTCTGAACTATAATACATTTTTCAGACGAACAGGAGCATCCGATAGAAATTACAACAAACGCAATTCACTGTCCGAACGGATAGACAGAGAGAAAATTTTTCAAATGCCTACAACGGACGAACAGGCACGTCTGAAGGAATATATCTCGGATGCACATTTTCATCCAAAAGAAGTCTACCTTGGACGATCAAGACTGTCCTAAATAAATTATTCCCTGATAAAGCATTAAACCTCTGGACGCACATTTCTGTTCGAACGAAGTCTACCTCGGACGATCAAGACTGTCCGAAATAAATTATTTCCTGATAAAGCATTAAACCTCTCGGACGTGATATATCGTTCGAAGTATGAAGTCTTCACACACACCCAGTTCGGACGATGGAATGGACGCTTGCTCGGACTTTCGGACGGCATCCATCACACATTTATAATGCATCTGAGTCAGACGCTGGGTCGGACACACAATATTAATATCGGACATCCGAAACCTATAACGGCTAGTTTTTGTGCATTTATTATTGAGCCGTTGGGAAGTGGTTACAACAATTTTATTGCTCCTATAAATATCAGCTCTGTTGATATTGTAAAGTAGACTTTACACATTGAATACAAGCAAGAAACAAAGCAATTTGAGTGCAAATTGTCTATTGAGCAATATTATATTAGTATGTACTTTAGAGTGCTTTTCAAAATTATTGAGTGGAGTGATAATCTTGTACAAAAGTGAGGTTGAGAGTAAAATTCTTGGCTCAACTAAAAAGAATTAGTGTCAGCAAGGATTGTCCTACTTTTTGTACATTAGAAGATTATTGGCTCACCAAAGTTTTGAAGCATTCTAGTGAATTATTACTTCAAGCTTTGTAGCTTGAGAGAGTTACTTGTTTAATCCATTTCTTTATCCTTTTTATACTTCATGAGCTTAATTGCTTTTATCTCAATACTATCAATTTATTTGTTAGTGCATAAAGTTTTAAAAGTAGCATACTTTGCAAAGACTTTATTAAGAAAACCTAATTCACCTCCCTCTTAGGTTGCCTTTGGGCCAACAGAAATATAAGTAAGTTAGTTTTTCTATTTTATTTCATTATAAAACTTGAAATATATTCTTTAGAATCTGCCTTATTTATTAATAATATATTACAAGTTTATTACCATTTTAGGATGTCGTTTTTAACCATATGTTTGTATTATTTTAAATAAAAAATTGTTCGAATAATTTTTTAGGAAGTCAAAATTTGATTTTGAGGTCGAATATGCTTGACTCAACATCAAATTTATTTGAATTAAGCACAAACTTTCCCAAAAAAAAATACTTAGTTCAGATGACCTCAAGTTTCAATTGAGGTGCTCGATTAAACTTGATTTCAAGCACTTACACATAGTTTGAATTTTTAGCAAACTACCATTCAACCTCGACTCAACTTGTTTACACCCTAAACAACTCTTGACCCCCAAGATGCAACTCTTGTGTCCGCTCTTGACTATTATCATCAAAAGTTCTTTATTCATTCCATAATATATTTATTTTTAATTCAATATTCTCTTTACATGTTGCAAAGCTTCCCATCGATTCCCAAAATTTATCCTCATCTCTAAAATAGGATACCATAGTATTGATCTTGCCTTCCAAATTAGTTGAGACTTTTTATAGAAAAAGTATGTCTTCCAATGACTCAACATCATCTTCACACCTTGCATGGAGAGGGCTTCCTTGTCTTATTATTTTGAAAACATTTTTATTCACTGGAACTACCTTGCGCAAACATTTCTTATCTATTTTCATAAGAAATGTTTAATCTTTCAGTTGCCAAAGGAGGTTCTACACTCTAGAGCATGTTTCCTTAATGTGGGATTGAGCATAATTGTTCCTTTTTATACATTATATTCCTCCTTTACTCTGCTCTCTCATAACC
Organism: Cinchona pubescens; assembly: GCA_025175665.1. Taxonomy (NCBI): domain Eukaryota; kingdom Viridiplantae; phylum Streptophyta; class Magnoliopsida; order Gentianales; family Rubiaceae; genus Cinchona; species Cinchona pubescens. The sequence goes on along the minus strand of JANKKI010000075.1, from coordinate 6,454,126 downwards.
TGATTTAAGATTATATATTACCAAGAATGTATAAGCCCAGACAAGTCAATATGTCTTTCCTCTGCCTTATACTTAGAGAATATTCTTCATATTTAGACTACAGAAACCTCTTTGAACAGCCTCTTATTCCAACTGTTTTGTACCATCAATTTACTTACAAATTGTAAGTTATAGTTTTCAAGTTTCTTTATTATAGGTTTAGCATTGTTCCATGGGATCCCATTATCTTCCCAAGTCTGATACTTTTACCATCTCCTACCCTTTTCCTCATCTCATTCTTTAAAAAGTTTCTAGCACTCAGAAAACTTTGCCACATCCATGAGCTGTTTTTTGGAGGATCAATTTCCAACAATGATTTTTGTCTAAAGTACTTTGTTTTTACCACCTTACTAACAAGTTGGAGCAAGAAATCTTGAACATTGTTTTGCAAGTAAGGCAATATTACATTCCTTTATATCTCTTAAACTAATAACTCTTTTTCCCTTCACATCACACATAGATCTCTACTTTGCCAAAAAATATATTTTTTCTCTTCTTCCATTCCATCTTCCCCACCAGAATTTTGACATTAGCTTAGACAATTCTTTGAACAAACCTTTGGACAATCTGAAACTAGACATAGTTTATAAGGACACTGCCAAGATAATTGATTATTTGAAAAAGAACTTTACTAGCAAGACTTAGCAAATTTCTCCTTGGAGCTTAGCAGCCATTTTCTCCTTTATATATGAGAATACTTAGTTCTTTATTCTTCCAATAATCAGGGGATTCCTAGAAATTTCCGCTAATGACATTTTTCATCTCTGCCAAATATTGCATCATTTCTTCTCGAGTATCAGATTTTGTGTTCTTACTAAAAATTACTAAAAACTTACTACATTGATCATCTGTCCATAGCCCTCCTTATAGGTTCTTAGAATATCTATGATATTTCTTGCTTCGTCTTTATTTTGTTTGCAGAACATGAGTACTCCATTTGCAAAGAATGAATGTGTGATGGCTAGTCCTTCCTTGCATATATTAATACCTTATATCCTTTTATGTAAGTTAGATTAATGTAATGGTCTAAGAAGACTTGAAAGTCCCTCATCACAAAAGAGGAAAAGACAAGGTGATAAACGATCACCTTGTCTTATTCTCTAGCTGGCACAACATATCCATTTCTTTCACTATTAACATTGAAAGAGTAGGATACAATAGTAACACACTCCATAATCCACCTAATCCAAGAATGCAAAAATCCAGTTTCCACAAATTTTGTCTCAACAATTCTAGTCTACCCTGTCATAAGTTTGGACATATCCATTTTCAAGGTCATAAAACTCTTTTTTCATTTCTTTTAGTGTTAAGATAATGAATAAACTCATTCCTAATAATGAAGTTGTCAAGAATTTGTCTCCCTGGCACAAAAGCAGATTGAGTGTTGTTAATGCATGGACATAAAATATTGTTCATCCTGTAAACAAAAATTTTTGCAATGATTTTGTGAAGTACATTACATGGACTTATAGGTCTGAAATGTTGAATAGCATTAGATACTCAATTTTTTGGATCAAAGTGATCATCGTATTGGATGCATTTACAACTTTTATCACATGACTTAGTTGTAAAAATTGTTTGAAATCTTCCATTACACCTAAATTAAATATATGCTGGAATTTTTGACAAAAATGGGGATATACCATTAGGGCATTGAGACTTATTTGGAAATATGGAAAAAACAGTCTTTTTAACTTCTGATTCCTCATAAGTTTGGCTAACAGAAGGTGCATTTGCTAAGTAATCTTGTGTAGAATCCCTAGAGGACTTCCTCATGATTACTTTACGTAGCTCTTGAAAATAATCTTCTATAATAGCTCTCAATCTCCTTTGCAATTTCTTCCTTATCATTGCTCAATTTACCGTTTGCTTTCTAGATTTTGTTGGTTGCATTCCTTCTCTTCCATAAATTCACACTAATGGGAAAGAATTTTGAATTCTTATCCCCTTCCTTTAACAACTTATTCCTTGCCTTCTGAACCAAAAGAACACCTCCTTGTAGGCTTGTTGAGTTACATTTTGAGGGGAATTAGTTTCTCTCCTTTTTAGTCTGCCTTGCATTGTCTATGATCTTCTTGATTTTACCTTTGAGCTCCTTAACTTTTTTGAGACATTTATCTTGAATTCCTTGTTTCAATTCAGCAATGCTATTCTGTAAGTTTTGATTTTCTTTGTTATCCTGAATAGCCTGGAGCCTATGTTAGAACCTTGCCATTGCTAACCTCTTTGAACTATAGCCACCTTTTATCAAAACTAATTATCCTTATACTTTTCACCATCCTTAGCGAAGTATCAATAAGGAGCATGGCATGATCAAAAACTTCTTTTCCAAATGCTGAACTTGACCTGTTTCAAAAATTTGTTTCCACTTAATGGTACACGTTTCGATACTCAAACTTTCTTTGATCTCCCAATTTTCATCCCAACTGTTTGCCCGATCTAATGCTGTCTAACAAAATCCAGATCTATCAACTTATTGTCCCTTATAAAACTCCTAAGTCTTTGAAACTGGCCTTATCTCTACTATTTAAATCCCTAATAGAATCTCAGATCAGCAATTTTCCCACACACATTTCCTTCTACCTATCACCATCCATTATTCTTTTCTATGGCCACATCATGTGATTGAATATCAACCTCCAAGAGGCAAGGAAGAGTTGATTTATCAAGAGGTACCAATTCAAGTTATTGATAATAAAAAGCAAGTCCTCTAGCATTAGTCAAGAAACCTAGTCAAATTAAATATGTCAAATTATAATTAACAATCCCCCCCACATAATTTAAAAATTTATAATTGAGTACATTTTAATGTGTAATAGGTGCATGTGTTTTCCGGATTTGAGCCTACACTTAATGATAGTAAGTCTTAGTTCGAAGGAACATAATGAATTAGAAACTCTTGAACTAAATCCTTTCTAAACTTTAATTTACAACACACACAAAGCTGGGGTAATAAATTCATTCGAGCACAGTTAGGCGCATTAGACGGTCATGCGCTTGTATTTCATTTTCATCAGCATTTTTAGGGAATATCCTTAACTTTTCATAGCAGCGACAAGCCCCACTGCTACGCTTATATAGGTGTATCCTCCATTGGCAATTTGTGATCATTTTTCCGTTGATATTTGCTTTGAGCACATTCTGAGATTAACTCTTCCTAATCACTATCACCGTAATGAGAACCACATCTTAGGAATGAGATTATGGAATACCCTTCAAAATAAATAAGCATGTACTCATTTGAGTCACTCTACAATTTCATTTTTACCTATAGAATCCCATTCATGTGATCTCCAATCATAGAGGTTAGGTATCCACTATGATGTCTACTTATAGGTTCCGGTCTCATTCCTTTCGATATTCCAATAACTAGCTTTCAAGCTAACCATTTTATGAATGCATCTTTCAAATTAATTTCTGACTTTACAAAGTCAAGTGTGATTAAATCTTGAGACAATAATTGTTTTATACATTTTGTCACTCAAGCTGATATATCTTCTCTTGTCATTGAAATTATCATTATTTGTAATTAAAGGCAAATTAGATAATAGATATTTTAACCATTCAATTTCAGTATATTCTAAAGTAATAAATTAAGCTTCCTTTATAGATCTAGGAAACAAAGATTAGTCATTAGATTTATAAGAAATTGCACCACCATGTAATATAAAAATATAACTACTAATGGGTTTAGTTTCATAAAAATATAGCATCATTCTGCCTTTCTAAGAGATGGAAATCCAAAATAGTGAAGTTCATAATTAATAGTAGCTTAAGATATCTAAATATTTTTGTTCTATGGTTTTCCAATGATTTACACTTGGATTACTAGTGTGTCAACACAATTTACATAAAGTAAAAGTAATATCAGGTTTTGTACAATTACAAAGATACATTGATGACCAAATTATTTGCAAGTATTTGTGCACCATTATTTTTTCTTAAATAAATATTATCATCATATGAAATAGAAACAGTTTTCATACTATAGTAATTTTTTTAATAAAAAGTCTCAACATAATGTTATTGTGATAACACAATTCCATTCTCATTTATCATTGATTACATGTGATGCCTAATGTAACATTACCTTGTCTCATCTTTCATATCAACATTGTTTGATAACAAATCTTTGGTGTCTTTAACCACATTTAAATTTGTTTCAAAAACTAAAGTATCATCTACACTGTAAAATATTATACAGGTACTATCAAATTTGTCAAACACCGCCACATTTTAAGGTAATTTACAGTAGGTATTCTATTTTTTCAATATTCATAAGGTGTTTTCTGAATTTTATGAGGAATAAAATTAAGGATATGACGTGCAAAAGATGATTCATTCCATAAATTTTAGGCAAACTAAAACTAGATAACATTGCATTTATCATATCCATAAAAGTTCTATTTTTTTCTATATTAGAATGAGGTGAATATGGTAATGCTATTCAAAAATTCTTCCAATTTAGTTGAAGTCTATTCTCCTCACTTGTCAAATTTTAATATTTTAATCTTCTTTTCTAGTTGATTTTCCACAAACACTTTCTAAATCTTAAAATGATCAAATAACTCCCTACTTTTTTTTTGAGATATCAAATACACAACACAAAATTTTAAAAAAATCATCAATAAACATTATAAAGTATCTTTTTAGTCAAGCATATTCAGTTTCATAATAGTGTTCTAAAGCATATCAAATTTCATAGTAGTTTGAACTTTTGGTAGTACAAAAAATCCTATAAATTTAGGGTAGAAAATGCACTTAAAATTATTACATGGTAAAAAATTATTATTAAAAACGTTAGTTTTTTTAGAATTCGAAAACTTTGATATCTTTTCAGTTTCAACAATTTTAAGTGAATAATCAAATTTTTTTGTACAAAATTTCCTTCCTTTCTTGCAATCAAGGAATCATGAATAACATAGTGCAAGCATAAAATAATAAGTCAAAATTTTATTTGCTGTTGCCAACATCTAAAGTTCACTCAATCAAAATTTTTAGCCTTGTAAGAATTAAAATTGTCCGAACCCATATATTTTTAAACATCTAACAAAATTGAAATAAATTAATTTAATCACTCCTTATAAGAACCCTGCTGGAGAAATTATATCCTAAGAAAGGAAAATAATAATATAATAATAATTCACCAAAAATAAGTTAAAATAATAATTTAATTCATGGATTAGAATAACTTGTTTGTGGTCATGGCACACTAATTAGTGCTCTTCTTAGGAGTGATATACCCACTACTACACAGTGTTCATATACCATTTCTTCCCCAAAATATAACGACCTTCGAGTGAGTTTTGATGTGGCAGAACACTATCGATGAACTTAGGATAGCCTTGTACTCAATTTATTTGGACATATAATTTATTTATATGATTGTAGGAATATTTTAAGGATATGGATACGGATAATGAGAGAAGTAATGTAATATAATTTGTAGAAGTGTATTTTTATCAAATGTTTTTCCTAGAGAAGAAAGACTCCTATTACTAGTAGTTTAGGACATTAGAAAAGTAGCCGTTGGAGTTATTGTTACTTTTCTCCCGTTACCTTTCCTGTCTTCTTGATATTGTTATGTTGAGTGACTTTTTAGTTAGTAACTTGATTTTATGGGTAGTTAGAATTAGGAGCGTTTCTTAAATAGGGAGTTGGAAGATTCCTTTCAACTCATATATGTGGGGGTGGGTTCCACAAAAGACCTACTCAAATTAAATTTTTAATTATAATTAACAATCTCCCACATAATTTAAAAATTTATGATTTGAGTATTTTTTATCATGTAATATGTACATGTGTCTTTTGGACTTGAACCTATGCATAGTGATAGTAAATCTTAGTTTGAAGGAATATAGTGAATTAGAAAATTTTGAACTAGATCCTTTGGACCAAATTTTACCTTACCACTCACAAAGTAAGGAAAATAAATTCAGTTCTAGCACGGTTACCCGCATTACGCAGTCCTGCACATATATCTTGTTTTCATAAGTGTTTTTAGGGAATGGCCTTAACTTCTCATAGAAGCAACCTCACTACTACACTTATATAGGTGTATCTTCCAAGGATAATTTGTGATCATTAACCTGTAGATATCTGCATTTTGAAAACATTCGTAGACTAACTCTTCCTAATAACCATTTCAGTAATGAGCATCACATCTTAGGAATGAGATTAGAGAATACCCCTCATTATAATAAATAATAATATGCTCATTTGAGTCGCTCTATAGTTTTGTTTTTACCAATTAGATCTCATTCATGGAATCTCTAATCACAGAGGTTAGGTGTCAACTATGGTGCTACTTATAGGTTTCGGTCTCATTCTCCTCGATGTTCTAATAATTTGCTTTTGAGCTAATCATTTTATGAGTGGTTCTGCCAAATTATTTTTTAACTTTATAAAGCCAAGTGTGATTATACCTTGAGACAATAATTGTTTTATACAATTGTGTCTCAAGTTGGCATGTCTTCTCTTCTAATTGAAATTATCGTTCTTTGCTATTGCAGCTTAGTTATTACAATGAATATGCACAACAGGAATAAATTTTGTAAGTAAAGGCAAATTAGATAATAGATATTTTAACCATTCAACTTTAGTACATGAAAAATTTAAAGCAATAAATTTAGCTTCTTTTATAGGCCTAGGAAACAACGATTAATTATCCGATTTCCAAGAAACTGCACCACCACCAAATATAAAAATATAACCACTAGTGGATTTAGTTTCATCAGAATTTGTTATCTAATTAGCATCATTATGCCTTTCTAATATATGTGGAAATTCAAAGTAGTAAAGTCAATAATTAATAGTAGTTCTGAGATATCTAAATATATATATGTTTTCCATGGCTTGCCAATGATTTACTTTAGAATTACTAGTGTATCAACTCAATTTAGAAACAGTAAAAGAAATATAAGGTCTTGTACAATCACAAAGATATATTGATTACCCAATTGTTTGTAAGTATTTGTGTACTATTATTTTTTTGCAAACGAATATTATCACCATATGAAATAGAATCATATTTTATAATATAGTAATTTTTTTTAATAAAAAGGCTCAACATTATCACAATTACATTCTTATTTTTTGTTGATTTGATACCTAAAAAATGACGTTACCTTGTCTCATGTCTTTCATATCAACATTGTTTGAAAAGAAATTTTTGGTGTCTTTAATCACATTTGTATTTGTTTCAAAAACTAAAATGTCATCTACACTAGGTAAAGAATTATACATGTACTATCAAATTTGCCAAAAACCCCCACACTTTAAGGTGTTATATATTTCTAATATTCATAAGGTATTTTCTGAATTTTATAAAGAATGAAATGAAGGACATGACACACAAAAGATAACGCTTCACTTCATAAATTTTATGCAAACTAGAACTAGATAACTTTGTATTTATCATATCCATTAAAATTCTATTTTCTGTATTAGAGGTGAATATGATAATAGTAAGACTATACTTCCCAGTGATTTTGGCCATAAGTTCAAGTCATCAAGGGAGTAAGTGGAGATTCATTGTAGATTCTCTCTTTTGTTTAAAAAAAAAAAAAGAAAAAAGAAAAGACTATGCTAACGCTATTCAAAAATTCTTCCAGTGCAGTTGAAGTATATTCTCTTCCCATGTCAGATCATATTATTTTTATCTTCTTTTCTATTTGATTTTCTACAAGTGGTTTTTTTTAAAAAGAAAAGAAAAGAAAAAAGAAAAGAAAATGTTAATGCTATTAAAAAATGCTTCCAGTTCAGTTTAAGTCTATTCTCCTCCCATGTTAGGTCATATTGTTTTTATCTTCTTTTCTAGCTGATTTTCTATAAGTGGTTTATAAATTTTAAATAGATCAAATAACCACTTCTTTGAGATATCAAATACACAACACAAAATTTTAAAAAATCGTCAATAAACTTTACCGAGTATCTTTTTAGTTAGGCAAATTTAGTTTCATATTAGTGTTCTAAAATATAACAAAATTCATAGAAGTTTTGGTAGCATAAAAAATGCTATAAATTTAAAGTAGTCAATGCACTTAAACTCATAACATGACAAAAATTATTATTAAAAGCATCAATTTTTTTTAGAATCCGAAAAGTTGATATCTTATCAATTTCAAACAACAATTTCAAGTGAATAATTATTTTTGTTTTTACAAATTTCCTTTATTTATTGCAATCAAATAATCATGAATAACATAAAGATTAAAGTAGTGAGTCAAAATTTTATTTGTTGTTGTCAACATCTAAAATTCACTCCATCAAAATTTTAAACTTGCAAGAATTAAATTAATTTGAACCTATAATTTTTTTTTAAACATCTAAACATGATTCAAATAAATTAATCTTATATCCAGAAAAAGGAAAATAATAACATAATAGTAATTCACTAAAAATAAGTTAAAACTATAATTTAATTTAAGAATTAGAATTGACTGTTTATGGTCGAGGCACATGATAACTGTAGTATACTAGAGTTATTCTACTCTAAATTGTAGCATTTTGATAGTGTAAATCCCGAATTTTGAGCAATTAATTTTAGGTTTAAGTTAATTCCTCTCATATGTAGTTATATTTTTGTTCTTATGAAATATGTTAAATTTTTATTAAAAATTTAGCTTCAGTAATCCTGTTTAATTATGTTAATTTTGTGCAGGTCAAATTTAGAAGCTAGAAGCTAATTAAACAAGCTCGAGGGACCAAAGTGCAATTATGAAAGAATAGAAGGATTGCTAGGAGGGGAGTCTAGATCTCGATTTGCACTTCTCCAGATCGCGATATCGACTCAGGAAAATCACTTAAAACATTAGCGAATCGAGATCGCGATGTCGACTCGCGGATGGTTAAGTAATAGGGGCAATTTTGTAATAGTCCAAGAACTAGTTTCTGATTTTGCCTTGTACTATTTAAGCTACTTTTAAAACAATTGTGGGAAGTAAGTAGGATTAGTAGTAGATAGTTGGTAGGTGTTAGGAAAGTTTAGGATGTCTTGAACATCAAGCTTCTTCTTAAATAGAAATTTCTCTTTAATTGTCTCTTAGATTTAGTTTTTATTTTGTAGCAAGTTTAAATTTTGATTAGATAATAATGTTGGAAGTTACTATTAATTATTGATTACAAATTTTGGCCTATTTAGCTGTAGCAAGTTTAAATTTAAATTTTTATTTATAAATTTATTTTGTCACATGAAAAAAAATGGTGCACTAATCGAACGTCGGATGAAGATTTTGGAAGCAAAACTGTGAAACCCAGTATTTTAATATCCTTGTTCTTTGATTTTAACTGGGTTAAAATGTTTTTCATATTATTTTTAGTCATAAAGACCTTCAACTTATTCGTTTTTCAATTCGGCAAATTTTTCGGTTTACGCGAAAGTCGGTTTCGGCGGGTAAACGGGTCAAAAGTTGGATTAAGTGACATTAGTGCATTGTGGTGTGTGAGTGTTGTTTGATGGCTGATTTAAAATGTTAATTTAGTAGCAAAAATTAGTTTTTGGGTTAAATAGTCAACTTGGAGACTATTTGGTCAAATGGGGTACTATTTGGTCAACTTTGGAATTCTTTTTAAGTCTTCTTCTTGTTGTTTTTCTTCCTCATTTTCTCCAGCAGCTGGCCGACTCTTCTCCTCCATTTTTCCCTCAAAAATTATTCTTGGATTTCAAGTAGAAATCACTTGGAAGGTAAGATTTTATGTATTTTAGCATTTATGGCTTATGGGCTTTATGATTTAAGCTTTAATTTCAAGTTTTGTAGGATTATTTATGGCTGAGAAAACCCTCTTTGCAGCCTTATAAGTTGTGATTTATGTATGTTATGGGTTGTTTTTAGTGTTTTGGAGGTTGGGAAGTGATTGGGGTTGATTTTTAACAACTTTCCATGGTTAGATTACAAATTTTAAGATTATGAGTTAGGGTTTTGTCTTCCATATGAGCCTAGAATGTTATGCTATGAATTCTTATGTCTATGCTTGTAATGATGATTTAAGAGTGTTTTAAGGTTAGTTTGGATAGGAATTGAGACTTGAAACCAAGTGGAATTGATTTCCCTTCATTTTGTAAGTAAGCGGAAGTTTGGCGCAACTAGGATAATTTGGATAATTGGTTATGTTTAAAGGGTCTTTAATGATCTTTTGATGGTTTTAGGTGTTTATCCATTGTTGTGGAATGCTATTGATATATCAAATGCTATTGCTCCGGTGAATCTTTCCGTTTATGGATTTTGTTGGTTGAATATGTTGTTTTGAGTTGGGTTGTAACCAAGGTCCCTTGAATACCTTGGAAATGGATTTTGTTGGTTGGTTGTATATGTTGTTTTGAGTTGGGTTATGACCAAGGTCCCTTGAATACCTTGGAATTGGATTTTGTTGGCGGGAGGATAACCTACTTATAGCCTAGGGAGGCGAAGTTTTCGGTTTTTTCGGAAAACGAGCTTAATAGCTCCTACTCTCTGTAATAAGAATTTGATGGATTAACTAAGTGTTTTGACTGGATCACTGAACGAAGTTGGTACATTAAGCTGAAAAGGTCATTTTTGACCAAAGAGCTTTTGGTGTCGTTTTCTATCGTTTCGCGTCGTTTTCGCTTCCCTAGTCATTCTTTAACTTCTACATCTCTTCTAAGAGTCTCTTATACCTGTTTTAGGTACCATCTATGCGCCACCTACCGCCGGCGATCGCGTTCAGTGATCCTTTGTGCAGTTTTTGCTTTGATAGGTGGGTAACATAGATTCTCTTCCACTTGCACTTTGTTTAACAACTTTCGAAATATGTTTGGATGGATTTGTGGGTAACATAGACCCTCTTCCACTTGTATTTTGTTTAACGACTTTCAAAGAGAGAAGTAGAAGAGATTTTGAAGTTAAAGAACCCTGTCTCTTATACACATCTACCAAGTTTTGGAATTATTATATATGAAATCGGGACCAAGCTATTTTATGTTAATCAATTGATATATTTGCAAACTCTTTTGATACGAAAGCATTTTATGACTGTTTTGGCTCATAGGTGACCGAGGTATATAATTTTGGATGTATTTGGAAATGTTTGATTTGGGGTGCACCGGTTCTATAGTCATCCATGGGACGCCTGGTGATCTGTGAATGTGATGAACTATTTCTTGAGGGTCTTGTGATGGGATAACTTGGTCACCCGAGCCAGAACAGTAGGTGTGGTAGATTACTAGATCTGGCTAGTACTGTAGGTTATACCTTGGAGCCTAAAAGATACTAAATGCTGCTAAAAGATACTCATGCTATTTTATTAAATTCCGGATTGAAACTGTACTTGGATTTGTTAGCTATGCTTTAGCATACTATATTTTGAAATGATTGGATCTTTTTGGCTATGTTTTGGAAAAGCATACGATGTTTTGTAATGTTTGGATCTTTTTGGCTATGTTTTGGACATGCCTGACGTTTTAATGGCATGATACATTTTAGAAACTACTTATGATTATGGTTTATTGACGTTTAAATGGCATGAGACATTTTAGGATGCTTTATGACTATGGTTTTCGCAAATGTTATTATTTTTATGTTTTCTTTGTATCGAAACAGTTGGCCCCATTTGAAGAGCTTTTATGATATCCACTGAGCTAGTTATGCTCACCCCACGTGACTTATAATTTTTCAGATTAGGTGCTCGTTTTTGGACTCTGGAGAAGAGTCGGCCAGCTGCTGGAGAAAATGAGGAAGAAAAACAACAAGAAGAAGAAGATGTGTCTAAAGCTAGGAGGTAATTATAGAGTGCTAGCGTATTAGGATAAGTTTTGTACTGATGAACTTTATTTTCGTTTAGCATCTTTTGTTTTAGTCGCAAATTCTGTCTCTTATACACATCTAAAACCCCATATTCGGTTCTTATAGTTAAGATGTGGCTTGATGGTTCTATTACATTGCGGTTAGATTTTGTTGCTTGTTCGTTTGTGCCTTGCGCTTTGGTCCGGTGTACCATTAGCGCGGCGTGTTACGGTCCCGTTTTTGGGGCGTGACAAAAACTGTGAAGTACTACATTTCAAAAGTTTCAGTCCATATGCGATCTCAAATTTGAGATCGCGATCTGGAGGTGGTTGGAGCAAAAAATGACTTTGTTTGGGGTTCGTTTTTGTTGCACAATTATCCTACTACGCTAGCACTATATATACCTCTTTTAAATATCATTTGACCTATCAAATTATGGAGGAACTTAGCTAGTAGAAGTAGGCTAGATTAGAGAGTCATTTGCTTTCTTTTTCCTCCCCATTTGGGGAGGGTTTTCTTAGATTAGATTAGAGTAGGGTTTCTCTTTCTTGTAATCACAATTTCCTAACTAAAGATTGAAGCTTTTTAGTGGTAAGTTCCTTGTTTATGTTAAAACTCTTTTAGTTAAACTTAATTTCATATTTTCTAAGTTTATATAGTCTAATAACTTTCATATATTTGCTCTCTTTGCATGATTTCTTAGTGTAATTATTAGATTAGTTAATGGGTTTCCTTCAATTATGCTTTCTTAGAGGTAATTCATAGTTTAGATTGGTCAATTAGGATAAATTAGTTTATGGGCTTTTCATTTAATTGCTTTCTTTACTTGCTTTCTTAGTTTAATTGGTAGATTAGTTAATGAGTTTTCCTTAATTGTGCTTTCTTAGTGCTAATTTGTAGTTTAGGTTAGTTAATTGCTTATTAAAAATACTTTCTTTTTACATGCTTCCTTAGAATAGATTAGGGGCTTTCTCTCATTGTACTTGCTTAGGGATAATGAATAGTTTAGATTAACTAATTACTTGCTTAATATGCTTTTCCTTTTAATTGTTCCCTTTATTTGCTTTCTAAAGATACTTCCTTTTTAATTGCTTTTTTAGTAATTAATCTTTACTTAGAAATACTCTTTTTAGTTCCATTAGTTCTAGTTTTAGTTAAGTCTTTTCACTTAATCAATCGCTTCAACTTATAATCTAACCAAATAACCGGTAATTATCAACCAATCCTTGTGGGTATAATCCCTACTTCCTTTTGCTACAAGTTGAAAACCGTATACTTGTGGGATGCCACCTAGTTAGTAGTAGGATTTAGGTATTTTTTAGATTTATAACTAGGTGTGTAAAGCATTAAGTTTTTGGCGCCGTTGCCGGGGATTGTCTTTGGTTTTTGGAAATATCAAGCGCTATACGGGTCGTGTAGATTAAGCACTTTAGTTTAGTTTAAGAGTTTAGTTGTTAATTTTGTGTATTTTTATGTTTGTTGGATATCTTGTGGAATTGATTTGGAATTTCAATTAACTATTTGCCTTAGTTGTGTTTTAGTGCATGGTACGAGGTGATCAAGGGCCATTCATTTGCTTAACAAGGAAAAGGAAAGAGAGTTAAGGGAAATTCGGAGGTTTAGAAGGGTACAACAAGAGCAAGAAATAATAGAAATGGCAAATGCTAAAGCTCATCAAAGGAATGTGAACATGGAAAACGAAGAAGAAGAGGTTGTTGGAAATAACGGGATAGGTGGCTATGGGAATGGAAATGGCATGAATGGGAATGGAAGGCCATTAAGGGAATATATGCCTTGCCGAATTTTGATGGAGCGAACTCGAGTATTGCAAGGATGCCCGTGCAAGCTAACAACTTTGAGACCAAGCCCGCATTAATCCAAATGCTCCAAGCTCATGCTATGTTCGGAGGTAGTTCCAATGAAGATCCCTATACACACCTCATGTCAATTTTGAAGAAATGTTGGACACTTTCAAGTTTAATGGAGTACATCTGAATTGTGTGCGAATGAGGGTGTTTCCGTTCTCTCTTCGGGATAGGGAAAAGTCATGGTTGCAATCTCACGCCCAAGGAACATTTATTACTTGGAATTAACTTGCTCAAGAGTTCTCGGCAAAGCACTTTCCACCTGCAAGAACTGCCAAATTGAGGAATGAAATCACCTCCTTTAAGCAAGATGTTGGTGAAAGCTTAGGAGAAGCGTGGGAGCGGTTCAACAAGTTGCTAAGGAAATGTCCTTATCACGTGATTCCTTTGTAGCTTCAAATCCAAACTTTCTGTAATGGTTTGACTCAAGAGACCAAATTCATAGTGGATGCCTCCACCGATGGATCCATCTCATACAAGACTCCGGAAGAAGCTCAAGAGTTGCTTAATAGGATGGCATACAATCACTATTATCATGGATTGATTACCTCACCGGTGACTCAATGCCAAGCTAATTAAACCAAGATGAGCATGCCAATAGTGGAGTGTTGAATTTGAACATGCAAGATGCTCTCTTGGAACAACAAAGTATGCTCATGAGTGTGATGAATAACGTAGCAAAGGCGTTGGAGAACTTGGGGAAACCAAGTAGTGTAAATGCCATGTCTTCTTCTCCAACCTAACCAAGCATGGTATGTGATTTTTGTGGAGGTGGTCATGCTAATGGACAATGTGAGATGTTGTATGGGTCAAATGAACAACTCAATTATGTGTCTAATCAATCATCATTTCCAAGGAATCCATCCGGAGCTTATGGGAACACATATAATCCTTCTTTGAGAAACCATCCTAATTTTTCATGGAGCAACACTAGCAATCAATCCAATCCTCTTTACCAACCAAATTCCCCACCTCAAAATGTACAACACATTCAACCCTCAAGTTCCTCACCTAGACCTTATCAACCGCTACATCAAAGGAAATTAATTTTAGGTTTAACTTAATTCCTCTCATATGTAGTTATATTTTTGTTCTTATGAAATATGTTAAGTTTTTATTAAAAATTTAGCTTCATTAATTGTTTAATTATGTTAATTTTGTGCAGGTCAAATTTAGAAGTTAGAAGCTGGATTAAACAAGCAGAGGGACCAAAGTACAATTATCAAAGAATAGAATGATTGCTTGGAGGAGAGTCTAGATCACAATATAGACATCTCCAGATCGAGATATCGACTCAGGAAAATCACTTAAAACATTAGCGAATCGAGATTACGATATCGACTCGCGGATGGTTAAGTAATAGGGGCAATTTTGTAGTAGTTTAGGAACTAGTTTCTGATTTTGCCTTGTACTATTTAAGCTACTTTTAAAACAATTGTGGGAAGTAAGTAGGATTAGTAGTAGATAGTTAGTAGGTGTTAAGATCAATGGCAGATTACCAACTTTCTGGATATTTTGTTCATAGATTGTAACAAAGTTAAACTAGCACATTTAAAACATCCCTTTGAACTCAATTATGTCCTCAAGTAGAGAACCAGATTTTGGTGTCCTCCTAATTTTTAGCATTAATTTTGGCATCCTCACAAGTCACAAATGGAATACCAAACAAGTTATTTTTCATGTGTACACCACATATTCGACATACACCCTGATGATGAAACCTCTTTACCAATAGGCCTTTGTGGATTATTTGAACTAAATCAAGGGTTAACTACATTATGGGGATAGCTATGATGAATTTTAAGCCATTAACATGACATTTTGGTGCCAAAATGGACATGAACAAGGCTTTTGGAAGCCTCGTAAGAGAAAGAATAGCTACGGATGCCCTAATTGGTGATTCTTTGTTAGTTTTTGGACAATTTCATGGTCAGATTCTTGCTCCTTGCGAAACTGTGAGCTCAGTGGTATATATTTTTTTGTTTCCCTTAGCTGCTGTTAAATTTTTGCACCATGTTCCCCGACCTTCTCTACTATTCTTTTAGACCTTGTTAAGTTATCGTCATTTCTGGCAGTAAGAAAGCTAAAAGAAAAAAAGACAAAAAGGGTAAAATGAAGTAAGAAAGAGAAGAAGGTCGTTGTGGATAATTTGTAGTTTTTGTTTATTGTAATTAGGGCAAAATAGTCATTTTGGTTTATCTTTTAACTTGATTAGATTAACTTGCAAATAATTGATAGTTGAGTAGGGTTGTAAATGAACACAAATAGCTTGATACTCAATTTGCGTTCGACTTGAGACAAACTCGTTCAAACTTGATCATTGAATTATCAATCCAAACCGATACAATATTTGATGCTTGACTTTTTTAATGAGCCAAGCACGATGGTTATGTTGTTTACTTTGATAAGTTCGTATAGAATAGGGTAAATGACTCCAGTGGTACTTAAAACTTTTACCAATAATTCTATTTAGTCCCTCAACTTCTAAAAGTGTCATTAAGTCCCTGAACTTCTAAATTTGATTCTAAATGATCCCTCAATGTCAAATTCAAGTACGATAATTTTTACTTTATCCCTTGAAGTTTTGGTTTAACGTTCATTTCCTACCCCTAAGTTTATCTATAGAATAAGGCATTTAGCCCTTTTTTTTTTTTGGTCAAGCACCTGTTAAGGCGGATTTTATTAATAAGACAATCAATCTTTACAGTGACGGATGTAAAGGCAACCCCAAGCATCCAAAGATAGCAATCCTTTTGCAAAGCTAGGGATTGAGTCTTTGGAGTACTCAACAAATGACCATGATCTAATGCCCTTGTTTGCTAACCAATCGGCTATTTGGTTGGTTTCTCTAAATACATGAGTGAAAGTAAAACTTCTATCTTTTACAAAATCAGAAATGAGCTAAATTTGGGAATCAATACCCCATGGAACTCATGCTTTCCCTTTCAGGATATTTATTAGGACTTGCGAATCAATTTCCACCTCAACTTGTCGAAGCCTTAATTTTCTATATAGCTTGAGCCCATCACTGAGTGCCAATGCTTCTGCTTGTAAATTGGTTTATTGATTATAAAAGTTACAAAAGCCTTTAGAATCTGTCCATTGTGATCTCGAATAATACCACCTTAAGCTGCTGCCATCCCCGGATTTCCATTTGAAACTCCATCCGCATTCAACTTATAAGTTCCACATGGAGGGCAAAACCAGCAAATTGATATTGCTCTTCTTGGTTTGGTTTGTATGAATTGGTGAATCACTCCTTGAGATAATAACATGTCATTAGTCACTGCCATCGTTTTGAAAGGTTTGGCAATTGATATATCCTTCAAGTGAGAATTCAAAAGGAACCATGCTCTCTTTCTTTATATTTTGTATTTATTGAATCACAAGTTGCAAATTATACTCTAAATATCTGTAATAGATATCCACAACACATCCTTTAACTATTCTAATTGAATTCTAAAATTTTATAGATCATAATTTTTTGGACAGGAAAATAGCGAGTAAAATCACAGACAAACAACTATGGATATGTTCTAACTTGGTTTGAAAGTTATGAGCCCAATCAAGATTTTCTCAAACAAATTACTAAACAAGTCAATCTTAATTTGATTTCTTTGAAATTGATTTAAATTTCAAACTGAATACAAATAATTTTCTCTAGTGGCTTTATTTTGTTGAGACTTTGGTTACGTTGAGGGTGGTAAATTTCTGCAATTTATAGTTTAGGGGGCAAAATACAAACCGTTGATAGTTCATGGGGTATTTTGGAATTAACCCTATCTAAAATCTCCAAGAAAAGTTGCTGCTGCCTGCTTTCGCTTCTACTTTGGCGAGTAAAAGGTTGTTGTAATGGCGAACCAGGAGGTGGAAGCGGTGGATTTTGAGCCAGAGGAGGACGATTTAATGGATGAGGATGTGGACGCCGGTGCGGCGGCTTCACCTAGGGCACTTATCCCTAAACTCAAGTCCACCATTACTGGCGGCTCCTCCTTCTCCGCCCCTAAGAAAACCAAAGGCCGCGGCTTCCTTGAGGAGGCCACCGCAGCTGACCGAAATGCTCGCATGTCTGCTCCCTTTGATTCGCTCGACTCCGATGGCGGCCCTGGCCCTGAACGATGTCAGTTCGATTTTCCCCTTCCTCTGTTTTTCTCTCCCTTACTCCAAAATTTGTAAACTTTTTTTGGCTGTTTCCAGAATTTATTTTCGCTCATTTTTATACACTTTGGCCGTTAGGGTTTATAATTTTTATTTTTGTTGTGGCTTGTTTTTTCTGAAATTTTGCGTATATGGATTATTGTCTCTGTTTATTTTTGTTAGATTGCCGCTTAGGTTTTTTTGATATTTTTTTTCCCTTTTTAATGTTTGGAAGTTAGTGACAAAAAATGTTTTTCTTTTTAAATTAAACATGCGAAAATAGAGGAAAAATTTTGGAGAACCAAGTCTAGGTTTCTGGGAATCTGGCTTTATCAGTGTTCTTTTGTTGCAAAAATGCCATATTTGTACTTCTCTATCCTTTTAGGCAAAAGTACAAGCATAGATAAAATAGAGAGACATGTATAGGTAAAATGTGTGTGTGTGTTTAAAAGCACAAAAGTGGATATTGTTTGGTGTTATTGGTTTTATTCTTTAAGATCTTCTTTTTTCAGCAGCTGCAGTCTGAGTATGGTAGAATCAAAAGAGAACAGATTTTGGAGTATGAGTCTTAAGGTAGCTTGAGTGATTGTGACACTATAAGAATATCTTTCTAGCTGGTAGTTCATAAGTATGGGCTTTTGTGTGTAGGAAGTTAGTGTTGATATTTGGTGATATCAATTTTTATGTACTTCTGACTACACTATAGGGTTGTATGTTTGGAGATTTTTACCCTTCTTGCTTTGCTTGGAAATTTCTCCATTGTGTAAACATAAGCAGAAAAAAAAAAAAGTCTTTGGATGTGAGGTTTTTGGGGGTCGACTAAGGTTGTTAGGTATTTCCTGGTTGGACAACTTTGCTGTTATATCAATATTTCTATGCACTTTGACCATATTTTCATATGAAGCGAAGGTAAGAGTGGGGAGAAAATGCACAGCATAACTTGAATTTTCAGGGTTTCTGATTGATTTGTTCAGAAGCTGCACGTGAGCATGATTAGTTGGCTTTGAGATTAAAAAAAAAAAAAAAAAAACTGGAAAAGTTAGCTGTCTGTGTACTACTTTTTGTGGTGTTTTAGATTCTATAGTTTTCTTCATTTACTTTTTCAGCCACAGTTGTAATCAGTGGAGGTTCAAGTTTTAGCTTGTGAAGCTTATGATTTGGATTCTCTTTGTTTGAATGCATCTTTCCCCCAATGCGACACATAAAGATCTGAATTTGAGTATTTAAATGCGGCAGATTAGTTTTTTTTTTTTTTTAATTTGAAGTTGTGAGATTGGTATCTCAAAATTCAATCTAATTCAGTATGTCCTGAATGTTGTATTTACTGTTTTAGTCTTATGCTATTATTGAATCTTATGCACTGAGGGTGAGATGATTGGTTAAGCCCTATCACAAGCAAAACCATCGTTTCCTTGCTGAGGCCTGCGCCTAATGTGAAAGTCTGCAACCAAAGTGAAAAAATATAAGAAATCTTCTTTTTCCTTTGAAAGATTTTGGACCAACACATTCAATGGCCTCTGCACCGTGCGTGCTTAGTCAGCCTACAAGACCTTAACTACTACTGCAGTCTATTCTTTATTAATATCACTTGTAGGATACAAATGTATATTTGTATGTCTTGTCAAGGGAATCTTAAAATTCTATGATTTGATTTTCTCAATGTTATGACAGAGCGCAATGGCATAGTAGGATTCATGCAGCCGGCCCTACTTAGTTGGAATAAGGCTTGGTTTGTTTGTTTATGACAAGGGCAAGATTGATGTAAAAATGCTTCTTCAATTCTATGATTTGATGATACTTGTGCATGAACAAGGGAAAAATTAAAACCATTTTGCTCATATAGTGTAGGTCTTGCTTGTATAGAAGTGTTTTCTTTAACGATATTTTTTCCTCAGTTGCATTCTATGCTCTCAACCTCCTAAGTTTTTCACAAGAACTATGTGATGTTTGTGTGTTCTGTTACCTTTAGTTGTGAACTGTGTTGGGCCTCTCATGGCCATAAAAAATGCAGCAATGTCCTTGTCTGTGAGAAAATTAAGACTAGTGTACCTATATAGAGATATAGAAAGGACGAACATAAGTCATATTTTTTTTTTAATTAATGATGGAAAAATTGAATTATTCCAATACACTGTTAATAAAGAATACATCATGATTGTTTTTAGAAGGTCAACTGTTGAATGCGAATTTGTATGCAAATATTTGCATTGACTCATTTTACATCACAAATAAAAATAAATTTGGAACGACTAAACTCATTAAAACATAGCACTACCTTACTCCTTAAAGTTATTTTTGTGAAACTTCTCTCCATGGAAAAAGTTGATTTGTCATCAGAATAATTAAATTGGAAACAGGCAATAGAATGCTAAAACACTTACTCTGTTTGCTGACTTTGGATGAACTTCAATCTGCATGGAAAGTAGTGATGAAGCGAACTCAAATTGTGCTACAGCATCCAGGTAAAGTTCATCTTGATGTGTTCCGGAATTTAGGGGAAGGAACTGATGGAAGAGAAAATTGATTATAGCGTAAACCCATGAATTGACAGACTCTCTTTCCTTGTCCACCACTCCATAGCCATAAGCTACATGGAGGCTGGTACTTAATTATCGTACTACATTATAGTCAACATGATAATTTGAAGTCTATGAAAACTGTGGAACTGTAATATTATTTCATTGTCTATCAGAAAATTCTAGTTAATTTGCACCCAGTGGAGAATTGTTTGATGTTCTGGATTTAAGGTTATTCTTTGAAAATTTTGAGATGTTGATGAAAGTTTATCTGGCAATGATTCACGCAGCAATTGAGGGATGGATTATTCTGGTTACTGGAGTTCATGAGGAAGCACAGGAAGATGATCTGCATAATGTGTTTGGTGAGTTTGGAGAGATTAGGAATTTGCATTTGAATCTTGATCGCCGGACTGGATTTGTCAAGGTAAGCATAATTTTGTGAAGATTTTTTTTTTAAAATAGCTTCTTTTTCTACATTTGAATGTGGTTTCCAATCAATCATGACCTTCAGAATCCCCCCAAACATTACCCCCCACCAAAAAAAAAAAAAAAAAAATGGATAAGAGAGAATTATGAAGCCTTGTGCCTTCTTGCTACAAAGCCTGGGAGTTTGTTCATAGAACGTACTAAGTACGCTGTAACATGTACACGTAGTTCAATCATATATTTTAATTTTGAATTCCTGGTGTGCCAGATAGTACCACCTAAGATGTTTACCAATGGAACATAGATGCTGCATTGTCTTCATACTAGTCTAATTTTACGATTGCTTGTTGTGGAATGACTTTATGGCTATTTATTTGTTTCCAGGTTGTGCAAAATAATTAGTTGAACCATTCAATATTTGTTACTATAATTTGTTGTGATGTGTCTCTATGTTTAAAGGCCTGTGGCTTAAAGAAAACCTTTTTTCAAATATAGTTTGTGTTTGCTACTTTGCTTAATTGATTGTTCATTGTTTACTGATAACAATGACTTTTTTAGTTTTTTTAAAAGGAACTGAAAATTTTTAAGGATTGGAGTGAACGATTACCATAATTTAAATAATACACTGAATTTTTGTGGGTCACCCAAGTATAGGTGCTGGTGTGCTATGTGTTGATGTTGGATATGGTAAGTGCAAATTTCAACAAACACAAACAAGTAATAAAAAGAACACCTTCGAACACCAAACACTCGGTTACATGAATATCTAGCAGTGAGGGGTGTATAGATTTTATTCATATGTGGCCAAGCAACGAACTAGTCTACTGCTCCAACTAATTTTAAAAAAAAAAAAAATTAGAAAGGAGCCCCTATCAGAACAAAGATCACTACTAATGAGGAAGGAAATTGGTTTTGTTGAAGATCCCCTGATCCAGTTACCACTTAATACTGAGCTTCCAGTCATCCCTAGTCCTTTTCACATTTCTCCATCCTGAGAATTATCCACGAATTTCATCATAGCATTTCTGAACTTCTTCAGCTGGTGTGCATTTCTGCACAAATATTCTAGTATTTCTTTCTCTCCAAATGCTGTAGACAGCAACACCTAGTAGCAGCCTCTGATTAAGCCTATCATTAAATCATCGTGCTGCTTGTTTTGTATCCACCAATTAAGCTCATCCTACCAAATATATCTCCCCCTATATAATTTTCCAAAAACCTACAAACGAGACCAAAAATAGTTGGAGTAATCACAAGCAAAGAAAAGATGGTTGGTGTCTTCAGATTCTCTATTTTATAGCACACACTACTGGCCTGTACGTATTCCCCAATTTTGATCCTATCTTTTGTAGGTAACTTGCATTTGCAAGCTAGCCATAGGATAAATGAATGCCTGGGGATTGCCTTCTTGAACCATACCAGGTCATGCCAAGGTACACTAGTAGTAGCATTAAGGAACAGCTTTATTGCTGATTTTAAAGTATACTTTCCTGAAGAGTCGCCAAGGCAAACAACATGATCTTCACCTTCAGGATGGGGTGGAGAATGTACTGGCATTGAAATAATCAAGTCATCAACATCAGCAGCCCTTCTTCCCTCTGGCTCCACAAGGATTGTTGTTTGGCAATTATTAGACTCGAGGGGCACTTGTACTATTTAGACAATCAAAAATATGGGTTTTAAGATTAACCATGACTAAATTAAACTACCAAAGCGTAACAACTACGAATTAACCAAACTAAACTAAGTAAAGCAAATAATAACTATGAACTAGGTAAACTAACCAACTAAAGAAAATAAAAATTATAACTAAACAACTAATCTAAGGAAACATAACTCAAGTATAAAAGCAATAAATCCTAAGTTGAACTAAGAAAGCATGAATCAAACATGAGAAATAAGAAAGCACCATTTTAACTAAAACTAAGCCTACTAGAAATGACAATAATTAGTAATTAAAAAACCAACAATTAAACTAAACATAAGAACAAGAAAGCATAGATTAAACTAAGAGGATTCGAAGTAAACATAAACACAAGAAAGATTAAAAACTTGCAAAACATTAAACTAGAGATTTGAGTACATTAAAGCTGAAAATTTATATTCACTAGAACTGGGAAAGAAAGTTAGGTCTACTGTAAACTAATCTACTCCTAATTACCACCTACACTACCTACTATGTATACTAGTGTACTAGACAAGAGTGGTATATAGGAAACTTCAGCTATAAGAATTACATTTCGCCCAATACCTATGCAAAACTGGTGTTCGGACTGCAGTATCAAATATTTCTTCATGGCTTGATACTGTGGTCCGATTGTACAAATAAGCCTAACAATTTCAAGCTTGATACTGCGGTATCGTTTCCTTTGGCAAAATTTGATACTGCAGTCCGAGTAGTCTTCGAGCTGAAATCTTGTATCCTCCTCTGCTTGCAATTCGGTCCTTGATTTCTCAATTCTTCTAGCTTAAGTCCTTATAGTCCAATCCTGCAAAGTACACAATTCGATAAGTACTAAAATTATATCAAACTCATACTAAAACTAGTATTGAAAGTTTAATATATACTAAATACCAATGAAATTACTAAATGTAATTAAACTAAAGAAAAGCACACAATTAGACACTAAAACCGGGAAAAGAGTTAATCCTATCAAAAAATGCCATAATTTAACAGTATAATAACTCTATTTCTAGAGTTATCACTATGCGTTATGCACTTTAGCGTGAGAAGGCTGTTGCATATGTGACTAACTAACAATTATTTTGCTGAGTCAGCATCTCTGCAACGAATTATCAAGAATGGTGTCTAAATTTTACTGCACGCATTAGTTCGTGAAAATAATGCTAAAGAAGAGCAGAATGATTAATTTGTATATAGAGCCATTTAGATTATCTTGGGATTAAACTGGTAGCACCTTGGCTCCTTATAATGCACCCTACAGTGGTTTAACCCTTTTCTGATGTAACTTACAATATATCTTTTTGTTGATTGAACTTTCATCTCATTACAGCTTTCATCCTGCTCAGCAAAGAGCATTTCTTGTCAAAATGACAAAGTTTTGGAACTTCTGGAAAGGGTTTTAACTGTTATGCTTTTCAATTAGCAATGTCTAATGTAGTTTGCATCTATCTTAGAATTTGACTTTCTGGTCCATTTTAGTTTAGTTTAGTTTAGTTCTGGTGCGAACTTGGTTAGCATTGGTTTTGGTTATATTAAGTGCAAACACTTTAAAACTTAAGAAGGTGCAACTGAACCATTACAATCGATAAATGATGGCCACCACTCATTGGATCTCAATTATGGGAACAGTTCCCTGGAAGCACTAAAGGGACTGTTGAACTTTCTAAATATTAATTGGTTTCAGATAGAACTACTCTTTGGTTTAGAAATACTGGCCGAGTTTTTAATGGTTTGGAAATTACCATTGGATCACAGAGGAAACTTTCTTCTACATCTTTTGTAAAAGCCAAAATTTTGACGGAGCAACACGCGTTTATGTAACCCAATTTTGAAGTTTACAATGTTATGAAGCAAGAATTCCATTTAGGGTACCAGATAGAACATTGATAAATCCCTTTAATCCATTATGTTTGTTCTAAGTCGTGATTCAAGATATGTAGTTATAGCTATTACGTGAAACTGCTAGAAATGTTTGGGAGGAGCGGAGAGGTAGTGCGCTTTAGATGTAGTTTCCATCATCAATACTTATTGATTGCTTCTTTAGGGAAACCAAGAGAACATGCTATTCCTTATGCCTATCATATTATACTGGTAAAACATGTTATTCCTTATGACAATCATATTATACTGGTTAAAAAACAAATTAGAAGACTTCCCAAGTTGTATGCATGTTAGCATATGTACATCCATAGCAACAGGAAACACTCCTAAACTCTGTGGAAGTTATAATACTGTTGCTTAATGGAATACAAAATCCTTTTGCATTAAGAGCTCGGGTTTTCAGCCTATATTGACGAACACAGATTTTCTCTTGGTTCATGTTTTGGTACTGGTAATTTTCTTAATTTTTCTATGTGCATTTATTTGCCATTCCTTGGACTAGGTGTTCTCTTGCAAAAGAACTAAACTTGGAATGACTTGTTGTAGGGTTATGCACTTATTGAGTACGAGGACCGTAAAGAAGCAGAGTAAAGCCAAAAATGAAATGGATGGAGCTGAATTGATGACCCAGTCTATACATGTTGATTGGGCATTCAGTAGAGGCTCATTTAAAAGGAAGAATATGAGGAGGAGGTATGTTTGCAGAACATCTGGTTTGGTTTTCAATTGTGGCATAAATATTATAGGTGAGTAAGGCTTTTGCAAATTTGTGTTTCCATATATGTTTGTCAAAAGGTTCAAATATAGCAGATACGTTTGTATTTCCCGTGTTATGTAAATACTTGTCTTGAAATTTCTGATTCTTTGGCCATATGTATTATTTCCATCAGTGCCTATTTCTTTTCCTTTTCCTTCAACTGGTATTTTTTCTCGGATACCATTTTATGGTAGCTTCCTCCTTTCCTGGAAGCCATGTTTGAGAATCCTGGTCTTCTAGGCTTTCTCATGTTTTTTCTCTCCTACTATCGTTTTCTTTATATTACATAGTTTGCATGTCTGTTGCAATCACAAGTAACAAAGCGTACCTACTTATAGTCCAACTTTACAATTTGCCACGATGATGTGGGGAACTAGCATTTTTACCTGCTATAATGAAACTTGTCAAACTGACATTTTACGACCTTGGCTATATGGAAGTTATCGAATAATTTCCTTTCTTGAACAAGTGGTTGTGAGGTGGATGTTTTGCAATCAAAGGGTAAATGAGGGCTATTGCATATGATGCTTACTAAAATGGTTTTGGTCTTCAAATGTGTTCGCCAAGTTAGTACTTGAGAGTGAGAGTTCAGGGATACAAAATTTCACTTTTAAAGTTTAACTTTTTGGGTGTAATATTATTTTTGCAGATCCCCACATGGTCACCGCTCTCGAAGCCCAAGGAGAAGATTTTAGTCGTCTGCACTTTATGCAACAATCTTGGCTTCCATATGGTTTAATTGAAGTCCTTTATGCTGGTTGGCATGTATGATTACAGCTGGAGGATATTTTTTCCTTTCTGCTCTTTTGTTACCCCTGTAGTGCAGGCCTCTGAGATTTGTAACTATTGATTGTGCTGCAATTCGATGTGGTTATCACTCCAGGATGGCTTAGGATTGATTTTTATGCAGCTATCTATTTGAACAATGAGAGATTACTGTCGGTTGTGCGGATGTTGGTAGATTACAGGGAGCTTGTTTACCGTCTGCTTGACTGGCTCTTTTCTTTACCTTTTGTAGCATGCTTTCATGCTTGGCACTATACGTCCTCTCTTCTCTACCACTCTCTACCATTTCCTTCATATTCGGAATTGTTGGGGAAATTTTCAGAAAATCAGATCTTACCTTATGGGAAGATAAAAGCTCAAATTTAAGAGATTATGCTTGTGCTTGGGTTGTTTCAACTCAAAGGTGTGGTGCCTGATGAATGTTTTGAGGGTGCTAGGCCGTTTGAATAGTCTACCCCGTTGAGTTGAACGTCTGAGTCGTGATTTTGTGATGCTCAGTGAACAATTGCTTCTATGGCCTATGGGTAGATCATGGATGTTTGTTCATGAATGTCTTATGTCGGGATGACATAATGTTGTCGGTATTGTAGCTTTTCCAAGTTGTTTAGGAGAAGTAAATAACTATTGGAAACTAAGAAATGAGTTTGGAAAAAAAAAAAAACTTTTTAAAATGAAAATTTATCTTTGAGAGAGTATTCAATAGTATTTCAGGCAGTAAAATATTTAAGTAAATTCAATCTTTGGTCTCACTTGTAAATTCTGTAATCTGATTAAATTTTAAAGAATTTTATTTATATTGTTATAAATTTTTTAAGTTTTAATATATATTACAGGGTCTACAAGTGAGATTAAAGGTCGGGTTTACCTAAATATTTGTTTTTGGACACTTTTTTTTAGCCCAAAAAAAAAAAAACACCCAAGAAGTCCCAAAACGGTAGAGTTAAATATTAACTCGGATAACATCACATCACTAGTAAGATGGGCAACTGCCTATGAGATCATGCTCGAGTCTTGACAGCTAATGGAAGGCAAGCCAACTTTATTCTTCAACCAAACACGGCAAACTTTGCTAACTTCGCCTACACTAAGTAGTTTCCTTTACTCCTGATAAAAGAGAAGTAGCACCGTTTAAACTGCAGCTTTAGTTTAGCCGCTTCTATTGGGATAGTTTTTAGCAAGCTGTCATTTGGATCTCCACAGATGATTTTTGTCACTTTACAACCCCTATCGGGAAGCTTTTCACAAGGACCATTTTAGTAGCCAGTGCCCCTGCATGCACTGGACTTCCACAAAATGGAAAGCCCATGAAAAAAAAACAATTTCCCATCACTGTCTCTAGTCACGAGACCCCAGCCAGCTTTATTACCCTTTTTCTTAACTGCCATATCTGTGTTAATCCTTACTATTCTAACAGCTGGTTTGTCCTAGACCCTTCCTTGTATATCATCCTCCATGCTCTCTTGCCTATCCTAAGCATTCAAATACACCTTTGTTCCTGCATTCAAATGGATCTTTTAGTTTTTCCCATTAAACTGCATCGCATTCCTACACTTCCAATTTTGCCATAATAGGTTCACTATTAGTGTGTGTTCTTGATGATATCTCCCCTCCTTTCTGCTTGTTGCCTCCATTATTATCTCACTCCACTAGAGCCACAAGTTACTCCTCAACTCACTTAATCAATCTCATTGAATTGGAGAGGTCTTCCAAATAACTCCACCCTCCACTTGTACTTCTCCTCTGCTTGTCCTAGTCCCATGCCCCATTCTTGATATGACAAACCCATGCCTAGATTTCATATTCTATTCTCCAGAGGCTAAAACTGCCCAACAAATACTGTTACTTTCCCCAAAAAGACTTGGTGAATTTTCTCAATTTGTTTCCTGTACTCCTCATTTCCTCATCAAAGCATGTATTAATTATTAACTCCCTGTTCCACTTCCCTTCACTAATAATTTGACAAACTTCTTGCAGTGGGCAATTTGGCGATTTAGATCCTCGACGCCACTAACTCAGCTGCAAACAAGTGCCACCTCTACTTTTTTGTCACGTTGCTGCTCTATTTTTGAAATCAAGTGAGAAACTTTAAAGTGAAATCAAATCACCGCTATTAAAAGAAAAAATCGCAATCACAGAATTATAAATGAAAACTTCTAAAACCTTTTCTCTCTTATATTTTGACTTTCTTTGAACTATGAATCATCAACACCCTCCTCCGTTCTTTCAATTTGATTCTAGGGTTTTACTAGGGTTTTTCCAATGGTTTTTTTAGTTTTATAGTATTCAATTACATGTTTCGGTAATTTTTTAAATTTAAGTGTCATTAATTTGGTGAATTATGACCTAAAACAATGAAAAAGAAAAAAAAATGAATTATGGGACTGTCGGAGGACGATAGGTGCGACGTGATGTTGTAGATTCATCGGATGATGGTGATGATGATTTTTCCGGCGGGGGCAATGGGGACACCATCCCGATGTCGGAGATGGATGGATTAACGTGATTTCAAATGCTAATAGGTTAGAAAAAAGTGTTATTGCTGATGTTTTTGACCGCTTCTAATTTTTCTGCTATTTGGTTTTCGAAAGATTTGATAACATTCTTGTGACACTCCGTTCTATATGTGAAATGTAGATACGAAGGTGAGAGGGAATATTGTATTGTTTATAATACTTTGGTTTGTGAACTACTTACAACTTGGTTTAATTATTTTGAACCTATTGTTTCATTTCAAAAGTTGTTGGGCCAGCCCAGGGCCCGGGGTGGGCTATGCTATGCATTGTACGTGATATGTTATTGGGCCCAACTTGGGCTTTACGAGGACGCAAAGCCTTCAGGAGAGGTGATTGTGATGCTCCGTCCCATCGAAAGTAGGAAGGGATATTGTATTGTTTATAACACTTTGGGTCATGGGCTACTTACAACTTGGCTGAGCCTGTTGTTTCTGCTCAAAAGTTGTTGGGCTAGCCCAGGGCTCGGGATGTTACAGTTGGTATCAGAGCGAATCTCGTGTGGTCTCTGCACGGGGTGAGACTGGGCCAGTAGTATTAGGCTATGCTATGCAATGTATGTGATTTGTTATTGGGCCCCAAATTGGGTTTTGCGAGAATGCAAAGCCTAAAGCAACCTAAGAGGGGTAAAACAAACAATGTCTATAAATTTTTATGTGCTTAATAGAAATTCAAACTTTATGCACCAAATAAAAACTTCAACACAAATGAATACAAAAGATATTCAACAATTTAAGCTTGTAGAACAAATAAGAATATTGAAATTAAGAGAATTAAACCAAACTCTCAACTTTTTCATGACCTTTATGTCCACGTCCCAATCACCCCCCAGAGGAATATGTGCATTTAAAAGATCTTTCATACTGTGCCCAATCCCGAAAATAAGTTCTGTATATATGACCAGCAATGAGAAAAAGAAATGCAATAGTTAAATGATGATGGGCAATTTCAGTCATCCATAAACTTTGCACATCTACATGGATATCATAGACTAGAACTGTTATTATAGCAGTTCTGCTCTTTGGGAAGTCCCAAATAAATGACTGCCTGAATTGGGTTTTGAGCATAAAGATTCCACTGACCTGTAAAAAGTGGACCTAACCCTTGGGGATCCGGTAATACATCTAAGAAATTATTCCATCGAACATATTCCCCTCTGTCTCAGATCTAGGAACAGCGAAGTGGACTAAATGGCCTGTCCAAGCCAAGGAACTTACGCCGAAGAGTCCTGACAGATGGTGATTCAGACGAGATTCGGCATTTTTGAACCACAAAACGCTCGGGCTTGGAGCTTACAATTACAAAGAACTTCTCACAAGACAACTACCAAATTCTCAACTTGAAGTTTAGCCACTAAAAGTCTGTTCAAAGTAGGTGAGACAATAACCTCTTGTACACAAATGAGATCACTCTTGCTCACACTAATTTTCTTTGGTTGAGCCAAGAGTTTTACACTCACAACCTCCATTTGTTACAATTGTTATCTCTCCAATCTTACACTTGAAAAACTCTTACACTTCTAAACTCTTTTCACAAAACTACCTACACTATTACAACACTTGTACCCACTATTTCTGCCAAATAGCTCAAGTATTACTTGTAATCAATGTAGAAGTTTCTTATTATTTAATTCAGGTTTAGGGGTATTTGTAGTTGCCAAAAATCTGATAACGCTTCCAACAACTTTCCAACAGCTATTTTCTGTTTACTAGAAAACTAGCCGTTGGACCTTTCGGACGGCCGATGCAGTGGGTGTGCGTCCGAACTAACTAGCCGTTGGACCTTTCGGACGGCCGTTGCTAACCTCTGCGTCCAACAATCACCCCTTCTTAAGGCTTTGCGTCCTCGCAAAGCCCAAGTTGGGGCCCAATAACATAGCCCAATATCACTGGCCTTGTCTTACCCCGTGCAGAGACCACACGAGATTCACTCTGATACCAACTGTAACATCCTGGGTCCTGGGTTGGCCCAACAACTTTTGAGGAGAAGCAACGGGCTCAAAATGCTTAAGCCAAGTTGTAAGTAGCCCATGACCCAAGGTGTTATAAACAATACAATATCCCCTCCCACTTTCGATGTGGGACGGGACGTCACAATTTTTGAACACCAATTATCATAATCATATTTTGACGATGACCAAATCGCACTAACAGTTTGAAAATAAGTGTGCAGAAAAACAGGGAGGCTCGGACGCAAATGATCATCCGAACAAAACAATCAGAAGAATCCACGGATGCAAATGACTGTCCGAAAGACAGTTTCGGACGATGGTAATCGTTCGACACAAAAGAATCTGAAGTAGTCTCGGACGAAGAACAGCGTCCGATCATATTTTCAGAAGAAATTGTTTCGATCGGACGCAGGTTTGGACGACTTGAACTAAACAAAATAAATAAAAATTCGAAGCCATGTTGATAAAAAGAACTTAGAGAAGAATGAATTGATTAAAACATTTGTACGATACATATATAGCTATTTTTATCAATGTAGATTATTGTTGCATTTATTACTATTGTATCAAATTCATTATTTGTATTTTTATTTGATAATTATTACAAAAAATCAATTGATCTAGTTTATCATCATTATCTTAGTTAAAATATCGGAAGGAAAAAGGAAAATGAATATGTCAAGTCTCCAATAAAAAAGGAATAATATTGATTAACCTGCCCCCAAAAAAAGAAAGAAATAAACTATAAATAACCTACTGTATAAATGAGAAAAATAAAGAAAAAAAGAAAGAGAAAGTGAAAAAAATTAAATTTCATGATGGAGGGAAACTGAAGTGTCAAAAAAATGGAAGAAATTTTATGAGAAGGATTTCAATTCACTTCCAAAGCTACACTGTTTTACCTTATTTATATACTTATTATTGTTTACTAATTCATTCTATCTCCTCTCCACCTTTCAATCCCTCTCTACCATCTGACAAACTCTATCTAGTATCCACCACCATCGCCCACAAACACCTGATCCCCCTCCACCATCTCGCAACCATCAGCCTATACATCCTCACCACAATCACTTGCCCATTAACACCACTATAACTTCCATATAGCCGCTTTCTATCTTTCCCTATAATAATAACTCTAGCCACTGCCACAACCATCCCTGAACCTTTACTTCAAAAACTATAGAGAGAAAGACTCCTGTGTCACTCGTCATCAGTCATAGAGAGAGGCCCAATTGAACAATTAGATCCATTTGAAAACATTTGAATATTGTTGAGGTATAGAACTTTGTATGGTTTGGCATGGTTAGTTTTGTCTTGGATTAATTAAATATATTACTAAATTATGCTAGACGAAATAGAAATAACATAAAAAGAAAGGTGTTTACTTTTTTCGACTTGCAATTCCACTATGATGGTATTTGATTGAAGAAATTCATTAAATAAATTAAAAAGATGTTTTAACTGTTATCATCTATCCATTTCCTAAATTTATTTTATTTATTTTTCATAAAAGGCTTCTGAAAGTTTAATGAGACTGTGGATCACACAAGTCAGAAAATTTTTCTCCTTTAAGTATGCATTAAAAAATTTCAACGGGTGCCATTTTTATTTGGGCAACAACAATTGTGTCCTAGTGTCGTGTTGTTAATGAGGATGTTCTAGTCTATTTTACATCTGAGCCATTGGAGCTTTTGAGCTTTCTACTGCATTGATTGACAACTCAATATGTTGATGTACATATCTTATGTTTTTTTACCTCAAAGTGATTTAAGCTAATATCAGTTGGAACACTACCAAAATTCTACTTTGATATTTTTCTTTCCACTATTTTGGATGGTTTAGATAGTATGGAATACTAAATATAAAGAACAAGTGTTCACATACTTTCAATAAAACACACATCCACAAACATTCTAGTCATAAAAGTATATACAATAAAAACACACATAATGATAATATTATCATAGGATACACATAGAGGACAAAGTGCAGAGATGAGCATTATCTAGCAGTACTTTAGATTGATACTATATCTTGATTATTTTGCCTTACAAATTGATTTTTGGATAGTTTTATATTGTACATATGAAAATTCAAGTTAATGAAAAGATATTCTTGGTTAATAAAAGACAAAACACATTGTTAACTTTTCCAAGTGTGCTGGAAGTTTTTCTACCACTTAAAGATAGGAAAACTTACTAGGTTTTTGTTATTGTAATGTTATCTTTCAAGACTATAATTCTCCTATTAAGATTTTTGAAACAGAATAAGTAAAAGCTAGTGCTAATAATGAATGAACGTAACAACTTGCTCCTCAGACTTTTATAGTTTTCATTCCATTCTGATGGTTCTTGGTTATAGATACGCCTTGAATAGATTATTCAAGCTTTATCAATATTAGTTTTGAAAGAAGTTGTTTTCATTTTTGATAACTTGAAGGCTTCTGTATGTCTTTTTTTTTTTAATCTATGCATAACTTGAATGCAATGGTTCTGAAGCAATATTATGTCCTACTATTCTTATAATCACTTGTTGACTATTGATTAGGTTTAATCTGTTTTATGCCAAATACGTGAGAATTTAGGGAGTTTGACACTCAAGTTTCAAAACTCGATCTGTTAATATGTCTGCAATATATTTGTGTTTAACAAGGTTTAAAGTTATTCTTGATTGCAAAACTATATATATGTTTACCAAATCTTAGTTATTGCTGTTTTACCTTTCTTTCATTTTCTTTATTAATAAAATCTTATTTTCTAGTTATTATAAGAGATATTGTAATTGGAAGTAATCATCATCTTTATTTGTCTTGGCTGCACGGGGAAGCAGTTTAGTGTATAAACTTCAAAATAGATCTCTTGTACTAAATTTTTACCTCAGCCCAATTTGTCACTTTTCTTCATCATACTAAGCCATTGTATTATGGCTGTAATCCATGTCATCTACTAGATAACGTATTGTAAATGTTTTAGATGGAAAAGACTGTCATTAGCCTTAGTTTCTAATTGAGTATTATTGTTAACAACTTAGTTTGATATTTTATTTTCTCAAATTTCAAGTTTCTCGTTTGCTTAATGGTTGTGATGGTGCTCTTGCAATAGATACCTCCCAAGCAAACTTTATTTCTCCTTATTTTGGTTATTTGGCAAAATAATCATTCTTACATAAAAAACATGCTTTTTGATTTTGTGAATTTGCCTTCGAATTAGTTAGTTCAAAGAGCAGCTACTGCTGTGAAAGTTATTCTTTTTACTTTTAATGGCAATTTCCTCATTACAAATTTTAGAGAGTTCAACATATAATGCAGGGAGTTGAACACTTACTACTTTCACTTGGCTTTAGAAAACAACCTTGAAAATTTACACTACCTTGGCTTTATTGTTTGTTGCACTTCTGCATTTTTTTGAGTATTTCCTAGACATGAGATCAAGTTGGTTGGTTGGTACAAATACTTGTCATTACATTCCTATAATGTTTAATGATATTTTAATGTTAATGGAGTTATATTTACTTGGTCATATCCTTGGTAGTAGTTGTATGTCTTCTTAGCAATTACTTTATCATAGTTATTAAGTCTTAAGACTAGTGTGGAAGCCTACAAGGTGAGAATCTCATTGCCCAAGTTGAATGCCATACTTATTATTCAATCATTTATCGTACAATGAGTTCTTATTGCCAAGTTATAAATGAATATTGTCTTCTTGTATTCATAGGTGTAGTTTCATCTAATGTGTATTTTCACACACCTTTGACCTTAATACTTTCCTTTTCCCCTTTGTCTATTCTGTCAAATAATAGAGCTATTTATTCTAAAAGTATAGTTCACTTATTTGTTGTTCAATGTCTTCATGTTATGATTGTAGGTCAACATATACTGCAAGAAGATACTTTAACAAAATCTATTCTTGAATAGCAAATGATGAAGTTCTTCTATAGCTTATCATATACGACATTGTAATTCAACCCTGCCAAGTATCCATTTATATTCAAACATAGTTCAAACGTTTGATCAATTTTTTTTCAATTTGTAATGTAGCAATACTAATTCAACTTCATTCAATGTACCTTAAGTTTTATAGTGTGCATATATATGTTCAAGAAACTTGTACCTGCTTTCATGTACTATAAATAGATAGTTAAAACAATTATTTACTTGTAATTCATAGTTTTTTTGTGAACATATCAAATTAATAATTTTTGTAATTGATAATTTTTTTGTGGATGCATAAAATTAGTAATTTTTTCACTACCTATTCATAGAGAATGTCTTGCAGATATTCACAAAAACATTGAAGTAAGCACAGAAACTTGACTAGTAGTGTTTCCTTGCTACTTCATTTTGCGATAGCAAGGACCATTCCTAGGTACTTCATATTTCAGAGAGAATTATTTGTATAATTAAAGAGAAAGGAATCCTTCCTAGAGCATTACATAATTAAATATACAAACCTTGCAGGAAATGGATGGTCATTGTTGAAGTTATTTAGCGAGGAAATGGCCATTTCTATTAAGGTAGGGTATTTTGGTAACTTTCCTTACCAAAACCCGCAATCAATTATAAGGATTTATCTATTTTTAACAAGAAAGGGTGTTTTCGTCTTTTTGGATCAATAATTACAAAAGCATATTTTCCTTGCCATAGAATGCACCCAATTGGAGTAATCCATTTTCAGCAATTGTAATATATTGTACTTTCAACACAATTACGACGCACCTTGTTTCCTTGACAAAGCCCCCAATCATAGGCAAAGAAAGTCACTTACTGCGGAACATATTTTCCACTTCTATCGTGGCCTGCTATTCTTAGTTTGGTCTAGATCATGTTTTGTCCGTCTTTCGTGACCTTCTAACCCGTGGCCTTCGCTTCGCTAATAAGATGTTTATAAATATGACTTGGTTCATCACAAGCACAGCTCAAGTGTCGCATGCGTGTTGCTCATAAATTTTCCTATACTGAATTGAAGTTCTAGACAACTCTGACATTCCAAGTTCATGCAAAGGGCTCCACACGAGTCACTTGTTGTCATGCCATTTTCTCATACAAACCCCACAGTTGTTCTAGAGGTGTTGAAAGACTCCTCAACCCTTCATCCTATGCCATCGCTAGAGTTAATGCCATCCTCAAATGTTGTCGCTACATCGGACGAGGAATTACTAATTTTCCTCGACAAGATGACAGATAACACTAGGCTTTGTTATGTTGTCTACGACGGTCATCATGCAAAGTTTCGCTACTCCAAGAAAAAACAGCCACTATTACCTTCTCAGATTTCAGATTCTTTATCAGACTCTGACTCCGTGTCTCGTCTGGACATGTTTTCTACGAGAAGTTCTGCGAGATGAGCTTCCCGATTTTCTCAATAATTTTAAAAATAAAAAGATTGGTATCACAGAATCGGAAGCTCCTAAGCACTTGTTTAGGCGTGCAAAGAAATATACGGTGACACGTACCATTCTTACTTGGCAGGCCCCCAGGTCCATCACTAGCTCTTCTTTTGGAATTTCCCAATGATTAGGAGCTCATTTGGAATATCAGAGGTATCTCTGGCAAATCTTCTCTTAGACGCTTAAAAAAAAATAATTCATGTCCACAATATTTCCATACTTGTTGTATTCGAACCTTTGGTGGAGGCTCGTAGGTTGGAAGAGTTTTGTATCCGCTTGGGTTTCCATCTTTGTATGCTGAATCTATCGAATAAAATTTGGCTTTTTTTGGAAGCCAGATTGTAGTGTTAATAATTTGGTCAATGAGGAGCAATTTATTCATCTTCAACTTCGCAATAATGTCTAGAATAACTATGTTTTCTCCTCTTTTCTGTACACAAAAATGCACTAGAAGTAAGCGAGCCAAATTGTGGGATGGCTTGTTACGTGTGACTCTATCTGGGTCAAAGCCTTGGATTTAAGAGGGGATGTCAATGTAATATCTTCTATCTTTGAATATCTAGGGTCGTTGGGTCAAGATTTGCATCCAATGCAAGATTTCAACTCGGCTATGGATCAATGTGGAGTCTTCATGCTTCCTTCTTCTGGTAGTAAATTTACTTGGTCATGCTAGGGTAGTTTGGAAGAGATTGGATAGGTTTTTGGTCAATTCTGAGTGGCTTCATACATTTCTGGGAACCTCGGTTCAGGATTTGAATAAGACCTGCTCGGATCATTCGACCTTGCTTTTGGAACTTCCTTTAGCGGATTCAGGCAAACCAAAACCATTTCATTTTCAGCATGTATAGGTAGACCATCCGGATTTTCTATCAGTTGTTCGGCAAGATTGGGAATTCTCTATTGGGGCCTCGGGTATGCTGGCCTTTTCGTTGAAACTCAAGCGCCATCAAAGATACTCTTAAAAAATGGAACAAGGAGGTTTTTTGCGATATTTTTTAGGTTGTCTAACAGGCAGAAGACAAAGTGCAAGAGCTAGAAATTAATTATGAATTGAGTGGCTCACGTCTGGATAGGGCTAAGGTCTATGAGGCTCAAGCAGAGCTCTTTTGCACTCTAAAGATGGAAGAGGACTATTGGTGGTAAAAATTGAAATGTCAATGGCTTAGAGAAGGAGACCTCAACACAAAATTCTTCCATGCCTCGCTCATTAACAAGCGTTCTAGAATGCTAATTCGTCGTCTAAAGAATCATAATGGAGATTGGCTGGAGTCCATTGAAGATATTCAACTTGAAGGAGAGGATTTTTACAAGCAGCTTTTTGTTAATGAAGGAATTGATGATGCATGCATGCACAAATTAATTGAGCTAATTCCATCTCAGATTAGCCTGGACCAGTACAATGATGTTATTCGACTGCCATCTATGGATGAGTTGCGGAATATAGTCCTTAGAATGGAAGACTGTGGACAGTGTAGCAGGCATAGATGGTTATACGGGTTACTTTTTTGTCAAATGTTGGGATATCATTTGTGAGGATCTCTTTCGAGCAGTCATGGATTTTTTTTTTGCAGTAGTTCCTTTGCCTAGAATTGTTGCTAGTGCTCTTTTGGTGCTCATCCCCAAATCGGATAATCCTATCACTTTTGGGGATTTTCGTCTAATCTCACTTTGCAATTTTGTTAACAAGATTTTCTCAAAAATCTTGGCTAACCGGCTGGCGAGTTTGCTTCCTATCCTCATTTCTCCCGAGCAATTGGGTTTTGTGACTGGTTGAACTATTGCTGACAACATACTTCTAGCGCAAGAACTTGTCGGTTTGCTAGATAAAACAATCTGGGAAGGGAACATGTTATTCAAATTAGACATGATGATAGCGTTTGATCAAGTGTCATGGAAGTTTTTAGAAGCTATCATGAAGAAGTTGGGCCTCTCTCAATTGTTTGTGCAATTAGTTATTTATAATCTCAAGGCTTACATAGTTGGTTTTCTTTGCTACTAAACGACGAAGTCATGGGGTTCTTCCGGACAACGTGTAGGATGAAGCAGGGAGATCCTTGTTCTCTGCTACTCTTTATCTTAACATCGAAAGCTTTCTTATGGGGGTTGAATTACCTATTGCATGAAGGAAGCACTTTGTCTTACTTGGGTTCACGAGGTGCACTATTGGTCTCCCATCTGGCCTATGTGGATGACTTGGTAATCTTCACCATAAGGGATAAGCGATCCGTAAAAGCTTTGTTATCTTTTCTGGATGTTTATCAATGTGGCTCAGATCAACGAGTCAATTTCTCAAAGAGCTCTTTTGTGCTTCCTCCTCGATGCCCTTCCGCTTCTAGATGCTCTATTGCTATTCTGACAGGCATGAAGCAGACATCTTTACCCTTAGTCTACCTTGGCTGCCCAATTTACGCAGGCCATAAGTCCAATCATTTTACACCTTTACTGGAGAAAATTCACAACAAATTAGCCAGTTGGAAACAATAAGTTGTTCTCACTGGGAGGTCACTTAGTTCTCATTAAACATGTGCTCTCCTCCATTCCCATGCACATCTTGGCAGTTCTCGAACCTCCAAACAAGATAGTTCGCCAACTGGAGAATTTGCAATGCTCTTTCTTTTGAGGTGTGTCAGAAATAAGAGCTCGAAGACATTGGATGAAATGGAAAAAGGTTTGCTGCCCAACAATGGAAAATGGTCTTGGCATTCGGTCTTTTGACTCCAACATTCAAGCCTTTTCTTGAAAAATGTGGTGGAAATTTCACTCCTCATCCTCACTATGGGCTTGCTATATGCAAGCTAAATATGGTGCAGGGGTGTTTTTGAGGGCTTCTTAGATTTGGTGGCGTATGGTTCAGGTTAAACCGATCACTGATGCTAATATTGGGATTTTCCTATCGGTCCAGGCCATTTTGGGGCAAGCGGATCATTTATGATGAAGAGGATGATCTTTTCAAATTCTTCGTCATAATAGGGCTTCCTCCTTTAGATGGTTTGACAATTGGCTCGGGGATGGAATCTTAGCTGATTATATGGATAAGGTGGTGAATCATTCTGTTCAAGTATTTGACTTGTATAGCAATGAGCTTGGGTGGTCATTCTCCTTACTGCAACAGCAATTACCCAAGAAGGTGGAAGACAAGATCTCAGCCACCACCTAATACTTATCTAATGAACTGGATATCCCTATACGGCATCCATTCGTCTCCAAAAAATTTTCAACTTCTTCAGCAAATGACGTAGTTCAGGACTGGAATTCACAGCTCAACTCTCGGGCTTACATATGGAGTGCATGAATTCCATTGAAAATTCCTATATTGTTATGGAAATTGCTCAATCGTTTTATCTCGTTTGCTGATGTTTTGATTGGTTTTCACCTACCTTCCAAATGTTGGCGCTGTAATTCTCTTGATGAGTTAGATCATGTTTTCCTCCATTGTGAAGTAGCACGACACATATAGAGAGAGTTTGAGTCTATGCTGGGAATTCTTGACTTATCTGAGGTCCTTTCTCTTCAACAGAATTTTTAGATTTGGTGGTTGCAGTCTGCACTCATCAAATATAGGCAATGCTCAACTTTGCGCTATAATCCTGGCCTATATTTGTTGGCATCTTTGGGTTGCTCCTAATACTTTTATATATGATAATTTTTCTTTATCAACGAAAATGATTCTATTTCAAATTAGTTTTTTGTTGATTCAATCATGTTTGGTGCGTTCTTTTTCGATTCATGCGAGCACGGCTCACACGATCCTCTTTGCCTCGTTGTGTACTGTGGCACCGGGCCCTCGTCGCTTCGTTTTGGCTATGGCATGGACAAGACCTGAAGAGGGTAGCTACAAGCTCAACATGGATGGATCTTTGCTGGGTAATAGCAGGTGGTGGGGTTATTCGGGTTTATTCCGGACGATTTCTTCATGGCTTTTCTTTATATTTTTGCACGTGCACCAGTACATTGGTGGAATCAAAAGCTTTGTTGCAGGGCTTATAGCTTTGTATCCAACGCCCTTAGTATGCTTTCAATTAGCATAGAGACAGACTCCCAATGCCTATCTGTTATGCTTTTGCAAAACTCCTCTCCACCTTGGCATCTAGACCACATTATCAGACAAATCAAGAACTTACTTTCACTAGGGAATTTTACGATTCGTATGTCTTCCAAGAAGCCAACACAGTTGCCGATCACTTAGCCCGTTTGGGAAGCTCTACTCGGACCACTTGTTTCTACAATGCAGAATCTTGCCCAAGGAAATTGAGTGGACTTGTCACCATGGATGCACTTGGCTATCCCTCTTTTTGATACGTTTAGAATTGTGCTATATTTTATTTGTTATTTACCACATTTTTATGTGTTGTATGCAGGATTTGAGTTATTATTGAGCTTAATTTGGTTATTCTTTAGTTTTTGCAAGGCTAGAGTGAAAAAGAGCTGAAAAAGGTGAAAGAAAATTCCAAGGACGAAATGTGCACGAATATAACGCTATTTTGGATTCTATTTCGTATTTTAAGGGTGTCAACTTTCAAGTTTAAGCTCTGATCGATGTGATTCATAATGGGTTGGAAAGATAAGAGAGAGAGCTACTGCTTTCGTGTTTTGTACTTTACCAAATTTCAAGAGCATCACAGTCAAAATCGAAGCCAAAAGTGAAGTGCAGTATGAAGGCCCAGCGTAGGTTGTGCAACGCATGTGTGCCATGTCCACAGAGCTCCATTCCAGAATTGTCGTACAGTGCACATGCGCGCTAAACATGCAAAGCATGTGATACAGTGAAGTTATGTGATTTTTTATTTTTGGCAGATTTCATCGTCCGGTTGGACTCTTTTTCATATGATTTCACTTTTTTATCTTGAGATAATGATTGTAACCCTAGTATGCATTATAAATACCCCATGTAGGGTAATTAGGAAGAAAAAAACACACGTCTATTTTTCGTTTTATCTAGGGTTTTTAATAGAGAAATTCTTGGTTATTCATTCTTGACACTGAGTGCCTAAACCCTTTTTCTTGGTCTAGGGAATTTCAGCATCATAGAAGGAAGCCATGGTCAATTCTGCTATGTTGTGAGACTTTTTGTCCTTGAATTTATTCACTTTTATATCAAGTATTGATTATGTTTCTACGATTAATTTTATGATCGTTCTTTTTAACTTGCTATTGCTGTAGAATACTGAGTTATTGGAATTAATCTATAGCTAGATTTTTTTAACCGCGTGTGTTTAATTCTATCTGTGAAGCAACTAAGTTTGATAATTGCTAGATTAGTGTTATTAAATTTAGGGAAAATAATCAACTAATTGGCATAACCGCGTGTGTTTATGTTTAATTAGCCTAATTGTTCTTGTTGATTTTAATGCTTCTATTAATTAATCTTTGACGCGTGTCTAGGTTAAATTAATGGTTGAGGTTAATTGGACCTAACTGTTAGACACATTAGCCAATAAGAGAAAGAAATCAACTCTGAATTGGAATTTGGGTTAACTTTAATTAGTGCTAGATATAGGAATTGAATTATCTTTGGTGTCACGGATCGACTAGTAGATTTTAAAGTTGCTAAGCTGAATTGTCATGGTGGATAAGTGGAACCAAGATTTTTCTTGAATTGAATTCTTTTCAGTTTACTTTCTTTCTGTAGTTTTTAGATTAAAAGTATTAAAAAATCTTGCCTTTTTCTTTTAAGCACAAGAATAAATCCTGTTCTCTATGGGACGACCTAGTCTCATCTCTGCAACATTAATGTTGAGATTTGTTTAATTTTGGCTGCCTGCGACAGCACATACCAAAATTTTGGTGCCATTGCTGGGGAACATTTTGAATTATTTTTGTGCAATTTATTTCATTTGTTCTTTTCTTTTATTTTGTTTTTATTTCTTCCGCTAATTGTGTATGCCAATGACACGATCTGCTGGACAAATTGAATTCCAATGTGATATGGAAATACAAAGAACAATACACAAATTAGGGAAGGAATTAAGGGAAAGGCAATTAGGGAAAGATCAATTGTTCAATTTCATCTTTACTGACAATAAAGAACAACTAGAAGAGACAAGCATGGCATAAAGGACACTTGTCTGAGAGAATTAGCAGCGCTCGCCTTAAATCAACAACCTTTGTGCATTACATATCCTGAATTAGATGCAAATGTTACATTTGAATTAAAATATGGACTAAACCATCTATTACCTTCCTTTCATGGATTACTATGTGAAGATATAAGCATCTTAAGAAGTTCTACGTAGTTTGCATGAGTATGAGACCCACTGGAGTTTCATAGGAGCATATTAAATTGAAAGCATTTCCATTCTCGCTCAAGGACAAGGAAAAAAATTGACTGTTCGATTTATCTTCGGGCAACATTACAACCTGGGAGTAGATGAGCAGATTATTCTTGGCAAAATATTTTCCAGCCTCTCAAAATGCGAATATCCGGAAAAAAATTTGTGGCATAAGGTAGTTCAATGATGAGTCCTTGTATGAGTATTAGGAGCGCATTAAGAAGCTGTGTGCAAGCTGTCCACATCATCAGATAAGTGACTCCTTATTAATTCAATTATGAAGGTTTGTTGCCAAATAAAAAGAACATGGTCGACGCCGCTAGTAAAGGGGCGTTAGATAATTTTACTATTGACGCTGCTCGTGAACTTATATCAAACATGGTTGTGCGTTATCAAAAGTTTGGGACATGACATGAACAACCTCTCAAATGTGTTAACGAGGTAAATGTTTAATTTTTAGAACAACAAATGGCTAGTCTGACTTCTTTTGTATGACAATTGGCTTTAGGAACTGCGCAAACAGTACAACCCTGCGGTATTTGTTCAAACGAGGGACACTCAACAGATACATGTCCCACATTACAAGATAAAGCTCAAGAGAAAGTAAATGTTGTAGATGGATTTCCAGGGTAACCACAAACAAATTATGATCCCTATTCTAGCACGTATAATCTTGGATGGAGGGATCACCCTAATTTGAGATATAGGAATTCAACACAACCACAGCCTGAACAGAATCGACATAATTTCTAGCCATATAGGCCTCTATTTGCTCAAAGACATCAAGCTAATCGACTAATCAAACTTATTCTAGTAAGCCTTTAGAGGAAATGCTAAATGTTTTAACGGCTAATACTTTGCAATTCCAACAGGACACCAAGACCAGTATTCAATAATTGCAGCACCAAATAGGACAAATGGCGACTGTAATTAGCCAGTTGGAAGCACAAAGTTCTGGAAATTTTCTGTCTCAAACTATCATCAACCCAAAGGAAAATGTCAGTGAAATTATGTTGAGAAATGGTAAGAAGGTTGAGGTGCGGCACAAAATGGTTCCTGAACATGTTAAGGCCGAGAAGAACTTGGCCAAAGCTGAAAAAGAGGTTGTTCCAAGCGAAAAGAAAGGTAGTGGCAGTGAAGAAAAAATTAGTCTTGTGTGTTCAGTATATAAACTTGAACCCCCATTTCTCGAAGCATTGAAGGAGTTTTCAAAGGAGAATCCCGATAGAGAGTTGTATGATACTTTTCATAACTCTGAGGTAAATATCCCTTTATTAGATGCTATTAAACAAATACCTCGCTATGCTAAGTTTTTGAATCTCAGGAATTGTATTCTCACAAAAGAAAGCAAAAAAAGAAGAAAGTTAGAAAGATAGAGGTTGGGAGAAATGTATCTTCCATCATTGAAAAATTCCTACCTGAAAAGCTTCCTAGGTATGTTCTCTGATCCTTGTAAGATAGGAAATACACAATTTGAAAAAGTCATGCTGGATTTAGGTGCATCTATTAACGTAATGCCATATTCTGTCTATGATGCATTGAAAATTGGACCATTAAATAAGACTGGTATGGTGATTCAACTAGTTGATAGATCTTTAGCCTATCCTAAGGGAATTGTAGAGGATATCTTAGTTCAAGTGGGAAGTTTAGTTTCTCCTGCTGATTTTGATATGCTAGAAATGGAACAAGGTGATTCTATGCTCTTATCTTATTAGGAATACCATTTCTAAACTAAGATAGATGTTCTTAATGGCACTCTTAGCATGGAATTCGGTGATAGAAGTGTTAAGTTTAGTATTTACTATGATGATGAATCTTCTGACCATACTAACCTTGTTTCTATAATCGACGTGTTTAAACCTCCAACACAAGAAATTCATGGATGTAATAACAATAAGGAGGAGGACGTGAACCATAAAGAACATCTTGAGGAAAAGAATAAGAACTTGTCGCTCAGTACTAATTGGTAGTAATCAGTGGTAGAACTGGGGAGTTCTTCTGAGTTGCAACGAACAAGTAATAGAGGTTCTAATGCTTTACCAACTTATAACAATAAGTTGATGCTATTTGTTGTGCAAGGAACAATTCCGGGTTATAGTCACCTTCTTGGTCACCTTAAATACTTATTTTTGAAAGATAAGGAGAAGGTGATTATCTCAAGTCAACTTAGCAATCCACAAGAAAAGCAACTTGTTCGGGTCTTGAAAGAACAAAAGAGATTGAATCCATTATTTATGAAATCGTGAAACGGAAGATCATTGGACTCCTCCACATAGGAGTTACTTGATTGATAGGGAAGAGCATCAAGTCGAGCCAATGATAGTAAACATTTTAAGGCTCTGTATGGGAGGCAACCCATGTTCATTTAAATTCTGTTCCGTTATTTAATTTTGCAACTTCATTTTTGTTATTTTATTTTTTTAGAGTTAGCATAGTTTCATTGTGTTGTTAGTGTAGAAAATTCACTTCATTGCTAAGCTAAACTGATAAATTGGTCCTTTGAAGGTTTTGTGTGTTGTGTGGGTAATTTAGAGTAGAAAATTTATACTTTAAAAGTTGTTCTGTGTAAAATCCAAAAATTTTGAAAAATTTGTTTCCGACTAGCGCACACATGTGCGCGAGGCAAAATGGCAACCGTGCTCTCTGCTTCGAGCGCAAATGCGCTGCTATGTGTACGCGACCATTTAAAAGGGCAAAAACCCTTGGTCATGATCAGAAACACAACACACTACAAACTTCTTTTCCCGTTCTTCTCCAACTCCTTTTACACCTTCTCAATCCCCATTATTTTTCACCACTTCCCAACATCAATTCGCTCTTCTCTCAGCACAATCACATAGAAAGCCATAAAAACCCTTCTATTTCACTCAAACAAGGTATGAATTTCTATAATTTGCTTATGTTTTTTCCTTACTGAGTTTTGGTTTCAATATCATAAGGGCTTTAA
Source organism: Cinchona pubescens (assembly GCA_025175665.1). Lineage (NCBI taxonomy): Eukaryota > Viridiplantae > Streptophyta > Magnoliopsida > Gentianales > Rubiaceae > Cinchona > Cinchona pubescens. The sequence continues at coordinate 6,409,226 of JANKKI010000075.1, read as the reverse complement.
TTTTGCTCATTTAGTTGTTTTAATTTGTTATGAATTTAATTCTAAACGTGTAATTGGTATGATATATGTATGATTTGTTGATTGAGGAGTGATTTCATATTAATTATATACACAAAAATTTTCTCTTAATCTATGCATATAAATTATCTCAATGAATAAAAATATTAGAACACAAGGCATTGATGCATGAATTCAATTCTAGAATGTTGATTATGCCATGTGATCTATTTTTGGTTAATTTTCATGCATAAGAATGTTCTTGGAATGTATATAAACCTTTTTTAGGCACTATTTTTCTTGAATTTTCTTGTATATATTCTAGGGTTTATGATTTGGGGAATGGAATTTTGTTTATGTGTGGGGTGTAGAAGTTAATTGTTGGGAGGCCATGATGCTTATTTCTAAATTTTGTAGGAATGGGAAGAACGGGCAAGAAAATAGCTACGGGCAAGAGTGCCAGAGCATCCTCATCATTTGGGTCTCAATAGCCTAGGGTAGTTGAGGGTGTGAGATTCTTAACTATAGCAGCCCAACAAAAGTATGACATTGATATCTCCAAACGGGTTGTAATCAAAGAAAAGGGCATTCAAGTTTCGTTGGCAGGGGTGCCCGAAATCAAGTTAACCATTCGCAATCAAGGACGGCATCACTTCACCTCAACTCATTAGATGCAGTCGTTCTAGTGATGCGTAAATTTTACGTAAATTTGAATCATTATAGCGACACCAGGGTTTATGTTCAAGGCAAGGAAGTGGATGTCTCTGCCAATGAAATTAACAAAATTTTGAAGGTCAATCGGGTATGTAATGATAAATGGCCAGATACCCAAAATACTAACATGGTGCTAAACGAAATCACAAGTGTTCTTTGTAATGGGGATGTTGAATGGACCTACAGAATGATGGTAATATGGCTAGACATTTCAATGCTAATACGTTTAAACCAGCTTGGTTTGTTTGGTTTAAGCTCCTTTGTGCTCGTCTCGTCTCAGTAAACCATCTTGCATACGTCACTATGGAGAGAGCCAAGCTCTTGTATTGCATTCCTACTAGGAGATCTATAGATGTTGGTCAACTTATATGCTAGCAGATATGCTACTCAACCACCAATAGGCAACTTGGCTTGTGGTTTCCTCTTCTGATCACTGCTCTATGTTTGGAAAGTGGTGTCATGATTGATCCTTCCGAAGAAAAACTTAAGCCTGAGAAGTTAATTTCCATGGAGGGTATGAAAGCCCCAATCAGACGCACTCGGTCCCATGCCTCTACATCGCAATTAGATGAAGCTGCTGATTCAAAAGATGAGCCTGTGCCCATGCCACAACATACTCAAGAAGAGCTTCTACATCAAATCCTGGTGGAGCAACAACGGATGAGTCACTGTTTTGATATGTTTATTCAATACCAGTATACCTGGTAGCCGAGACCATGGAGGCTCGCCAGATGGCAAAGGAGTGGGGAGAGGACCCATCTACATTTTCGCCTTTTCCTCCTTTCCCGCAAGATTTGGGACCAAATGCTCATTGAGCTTTTATGTGTTTAATGCCCTATGTTTAGGGCCATTTTGTTGGTCTTTTAATTTTGCAAGTTGATTTTTTGAATAGTTTAGTTGTTTTTACTGGTTGGACATTTTAGGTTTTAATTTTTGTCATGGTGTTTTCATTTATATTTGGTCGTGTATTCCCTTAAGGGAGTAAGTTTTTTTTCTTGAATATTGTAGGATCCTTTTCTACAATATTCCTATTTTTCGTATTAACTCAAGGGAATTATTTGTTTTGTTCTATTTTGTTTAGTGTTAATCCAGCTTTCATTTACGATAAGGGGACATTTATTGCGGATACTATTCCAAACACAAATTAAATCCAGAGAAGCTTTTCTTTCTCCCATTTTATACTTTTATTTTTGCATTGAGGACAATGCTTATTATGTTTAAGTGTGGGGTGGGGAGTTATTTAGATTTTTAAGTTGTTTGGTGTCTTTTGCTTGATTTTCCTGCAATATTTTGACTTTTGCTTTGATCTAAGAGCTTGTCAAACTTTTTGAAAATTTTTGTGGATTAATTGACCATTTTTGAAAATTTTTGCTCAACATATTTTCCTATTTTTCTGCATAATAAATCTTTAATTGAATCATGGATGAATGAGTAGTAGGTGATAATATTTTCCATTCATGATTTTCAGGACTTTTGAGCACTAAGCCATACATTGATTTTTGATTTGGGACATTTAGAGAAATTTATGTAAACTCAAATATGTTACATTTTCGAAACTAATTCTTAAACGACCTGATTTTGATTAAAAATGAGGTTAGCGCCTTCTTTGTTTGCTAAACCTTGCTGGCCAATCATTTTAACAATTTATTTCTAAGTACCATATTTGAGCCTTATTCTTGTAAACAGAAACATCATTTGCCTTCTTTCACTTAAACTCAGGTTTACCTACCCTTATTGAACCAATATTTTTTTAATTGTTTTATCCTAAATTATCCCTTTAAGAGCTTTATGGTGCACATTATATGTTTAGGGGATATGAGGGTGGAAGCTTGTGATAAGTGGATGGTGGACATTTATGGAGGAAAATAAGGTATTGGAAAAATTGTTGAAGAATAAGAATAATAATAATGGGAGTTTTGATATTTACAGGTAGTACCTATCATTGGAACCTGCGTATTTATATGTTGCGAGTAGTGCCTATCACTGGTACCCGGACTGTGAGCGGACATAAAAAAATAAAATAATGATGTGATGTATATATATATGGAGGAAGGTTGGCATGTTTGGCATGTTTGGCTAATTCGAGAAAAGGGGACCTATAAGATTATGGGTTGATTGGAATTTCTTACTCAAGTATGGGACTGTGGATATATGATGTTTTGCAAGTGAAAAGAAGTTTTATCTTAATGTGTGGCCACCATTACTATAAAACTCTTGTTCGTATTTTGTTGTATCATTTCCTTTCTTTGGCTAACTAATATCCTAACCTATAGTTCGAGCTAAAAGTCATACCTAATTTAAATAGGATCAGTTGTCCAGATTAGTAGAGGGGTATAAGAATAGTGAGCTATCGGGTGTTTAGAAAAATTTTGAGGGTCTTCATGATTTAATATAAATATTTTCAAATCTAAGTTTTTGAATGGCTATACACACATACACACGAATTTCATGTTTTGGTTTTTATCAGCATTTGAGCTCTTGGGTTCTTAGACTACTCTAATTGATGGATTGATTATTTATTATTTATGTGAAAATTTGAGGGAATATGTTGAGTGTAATTTTGTTATGCTTCAAGTGTTTTAATTTTATATTTGCTCGAGGACGATCAAATGTTAAGTGTGGGGTAATTTGATACGTTCATAATTGTTCTATATTTTATGTGCATTTACCACGTTTTTATGTGTTGTAAGCAGATTTGAGTTATTATTGAGCTTAATTTGGTTATTCCTCGTTTAGTTTTTGCATGATTAAAATGAAAAAGAGTTGAAAAAGATGAAAAAGTGAAAGGAAATGGACTTAGGTTCCCATTCCTTAGGTAAAGCATTCAAAAATTTTCTATTCTTCTCACCCAAGGAGTATTCTTTACCCAAACCTTCCAAATCCTTTACCATATCATTGAACCTACAATACATCTTGTCAATGTTTTGATGAGGTTCCATTTTGAAGGATTCATATTTAGCCACAAGAAGTGACTTCTTTTGCTCTCTTATATCTTCACTTCCTTCATGGATTTCTTTCAATTTGTCCCAAATATCCTTGGCCGATTTGCGACCTTTAACTTTAGAAAACTCATTTGCATCCAAGGCATTATACAAAATATTAATGGCTTTAGCATTTAAAGATAAATTTATTCTGTCTTTGTGCATTTAACTCATATCTAGTCTTAGGCCTTAATCTATGAATATTTTCATCAAGAATATTAGCTTCTAAAGGACTTTCACAAATAATATATACCATAAATCAATATCAATAGATTGAACAAAAATTTTCATTTTATCCCTCCAAAAAACAAAATTAATGCCATTAAACATGGGAGGTCTAGTAATAGAATGCCCCTCTAAAAACAAAGCATTATTGGTTTCCATAATGATCTTTACTCAAAAGCAATTAAGCTCAATATATGAGACCAAGCTCTGATACCAATTGTTGGCCCTAAAGCAACCTAAGAGGGGGGGTGAATTAGGTTGTCTCAAAAAACAAAACTTTTGAAGTGCTTAATGAAAGCAAACTTTGTGCAACAAATGAATATACTTAAGCACAAATGATCAAAGATAAATATTTAACAATCAAAGCTTAAAGAAGAAATAAAAGATTGAGATAAAGAATATCAAACCAAACTCCCAAACTTCTCAAGCTTGGAGTACATGCACTAGTAGTGCCTCTTCAAAGAAGGTGAGGCAATAACCTTCTTGTACACAAAGTAGGCTCACCCTTGCACCAACTGAGTTTCTCTAGTTGAGGTCAGCCAAAGGGTTTTACACTACAACCTCACTTTTGTACAATTGTTATCCCTTCACTCTTACACTTGATGATCACTCACTAGTCTACTCTTGCTCACACTAATTTCCTCTAGTTGAGCCAAGAGAACTATACTACTCAAACCAATACAACCCACAATATTTTAGCCTATTTCTCCCAAAATAGCTCTTACAAGTGTTTGTATTGAACGTAGTAGGTCCTCACATCATTTGGATGTCCTTGGGTTATTTATAGATGAAAGATGTGCTAAAATTTGAGCTCCAACGGTAAAAAAACTAGCTGTTAAAAACTAGCTGTTAGGAGTTCGGACGGAGGTTCGGACATCCGATCATGTGTCCTACAACTTTATGAACAGTGCTTCGGACGGTCGTATGCGACCTACAGCTTGACAGAAACTTCTTCATTTTGAGCTCTTTTTTCTTCGGACGGTCTTGTGCGTCCTACAGCTTTTGGTTCGGACGGTCATGTGCGTCCTATAGCTTATGGTATAGGCATCGGACGATCATATGCGTCCTATGCCATAGCTTTTGGTTCGGACAGTCATGTGCATCCTAAAGCTTATGGTTTGGACGGTCATATGCGTCCTATCCCTCTGCCTCTGGTTCGGACGGTCATGTGCGTCCTAAAGCTCATGGTTCGGACGGTCATATGCGTCCTATCCCTCAACTTCTGGTTCGGACAGTCATGTGTCCTGTAGCTTTTGATCATGTTTCGGACGCTCTCTTGCGTCCGAATTCCTTTCTTTCGGATGCTCTTCATCGTCCGTAAGGTGTTGTTCAACTTTTGGTCATTTTTCTTGATGGTGTTCGGATGATCATTTTCGTCCGGGCCTTCCTTTTTTTTCTACACACTTGTTTTCAGGCCATTAGTACGATTTGGTCATCATCAAAACATGATTATCATAACTGGGGTCCAACAAAATCAAATTGGAATTGGAATTCAGGTTAACTTTTCAATTAGTGCTAGGTAGAGGAATTGAATTATCTTTGATATCATGGATCAATGACTAGTAGAAATGTCATGGTGGATATGACCGGAACCAAGATTCTTCTTGAATTGAATTCTTTTCAGTTTACTTTCTTTTCACAGTTTTTAGATTAAAAGCATTCAGAAACCCCGCATTTTTCTTTTAAATACAAGAATAAATCCTGTTCTCTATGGGACGACCTAGACTCACCACTACTACATTAGTATTGAAATTTGTTTAATTTTGGGTGCCCACGATAGCACAACCACTTTCCATTTTTGATTTTTTTTTATTTTCCTTTTGCTTATGAATATCTATCACCAGGAGGTCCCTTACCTTCTTGTGTACAATTGCTTATTTAATAAAATTTGGGAGTGGCGGCCCCCACTGATGCATTGGTGGTTAGCTGTTGATAAAAAAAAAAAAAATTGATTGAAGGAAATTTTCTCACAAAGTATAATTCTGGGATAGATTTAGAAATTGAACATGAATATTAAATAAAGTTTTTTGAAAAAACTTAAAGGAATAAAATTTCTCATTAAATAGAATTATGAATCATATAATTATTATCAATATATATAAGTTGTGGATATATTAATAGACTAGACAATATTTATATGCAATTGAAAACTAATAGTTTATTAACAACAATTAAAAGAAAAAAAAAATTCGTTTGACAAATGATGGAAGAGAAGGAAAACAAGGTTATTTTAATTTCAAATAGTTAAATATCATTTTGGCCATTGAAACTAAGTAAAAACTCAACATGGCCTTTTAAATTAAAAAGGTCACGATTTGACCCTCCAAATTTAAAAATATTCCAATATAGTCCTCCAAATTCAAAAAGTCTCAATTTAATTCTCAAAACTAAAACGAATGTCCTAATGTGGCTCTAAAACTAAAAGATTCTGAATTCGGCCCTCTAAATTGAAAATTTGTTCTAATTTACCGTGCAAAACTATATTCCGATACCAAAAAATATCATTAATCTTTTAAAAGCACAAAATTTTAAAATAGAGTGCATCTATATAAAGTGACAAAGTGACAAAAACTATTGATAAGTGTATCACTAGATTCGGAAAAGATGGAATGAAGTCTGACTCAGGATCTAAAATCATGGAATTCATGATTCGATATGATCTTATACATATCTAGTGGCTTTGGTATGTAGCTCTGAATTTGTGATTTTGCAAATGACTTTCCTTTAATATATACTTTCATTGTTAATGATTATTTTACTATTAAAATAAGATTTTTGTACAAACTAAAGAGTTTTATTTGGTATCCATTTTTCATTGATGAATTTTAGAAATTATACAAATTTGCAAATAAAATTTTTTAGGATTAGGAATTAAGTTAAATAATAGTAGAAATTATCTTTAAATAAAAAAGAAAGTAGAACTTATCACTTATAAAAGTTTTGGATTCTTTTGAAGGAGGCATAAATTTACTTAAAAGTCTCATGGCTATTTAAAATTGAATTAACAAAGACATTGTCCTTCGTAGATATTGTCAATATTTTCATCTTCCTTCCATCAATGCCATTTATTTTGTCTTTAATGTTGTTGTTCTAGACTTTATAATGATGAATAGATTCGTTATCTAGAATATGAAAAAAAATTAGCTTCTGTGTGATGTACTAAAAAACAAATGCTCCCTTCATTTTGGAATGTCCCAAAATTTTTGTTACCTTCACAAAGTCAAAGCTATAATTTTTATACTTTCTGTTAGTTCTCTTCTTTTAGTTATTGATTATGTCATATCTCAAATTCAAAACTTGAATTTTAGGGGCAAGAATGGAAAGATGAGCACTAACATTACAATCAAAGTACTATTTTAAAAAGTTAGACTTAAGGTAAGCGAAGAAAATTTTGCTACAGAGGGAAGTATAATGTAGAATTTATCTTTTTTACTATTGTTAAACTAATTCGATGAGTAAGAAATGGGGTGAAAATTGTGATCCATACCTATTTTTTTTTTTTTTTTAGAAGAACATAATCCTTGTCTTGCAATTCTTACTTTGTTTTTAGTTCCCTTTTCATGCATTCAATAATTAGCACATATTTAATCTAAGTTACGCTTTTCCTATAATCAAATCTTAGTTCCTAAATTATATTAACTAAAATTCTTAATAGATAATTATTGTCCTCCTATAAACACTTATTGTTATTGTCTTTGTATCTGTAAATATCTAATATTGAATATTAGTAACCGTATAAATAACATACTAGAAATAGGGATATCAAATTAGTTACTAATTAGATTCTAACTAAAGTGTACTTTGTTTAATAAAATTTAAATACTCAATATTTATTGTTACTTTTGAATTATTATTATACAAGTCCCTGCACCTATATGTTGTTGATATTATTCTATCAAAATAAAATTTATAATATTGAATATATACCTTTTAATTTACTACTATACAGATTGATAGTTTTGATATAATGAATTAATCATTAAATTTTATGTTGTAAATTACTAAATGGTAGTACATTATTTTTCACTTTTCATATTTTTCATGATATATAATTCCTGTAGTTGTGCAAGCTATATATTTAAGAGAGATTTTGTTTCCTAGAATAAATTAGAATTTTTCATTTAGTATATACACACAAATGATTCCTTCATCAAGTTGGTTCCAAGAGAGGAATAGGGTTTCAAGAATAACCAAATATCTTAATACGCTTGATAAATTCGAAGTTGTTAGGATAGAACTTGAATAATTGAATAGAATAACAGAGTTCCAATAAACTCAATAAATTGTCAATATTTTTAATACTACAGTACCTCTTCGATTAATAAACCTACAGAATGGATATAATAATAAACTCCAATATATTTCTTGTCATACATTGTATTCTAGATTGATAATACCTTAAACTTTCCTATTTTTGAAGTTAGATAGAGTAAAATATTGTAGAATAATTCAATAATTCTCAATCGAGGAAATAGACTTTTATGTTAAAAATTACAAGATAGATATGTTATTCAGAAGACACAATTATTTAGATTTTATGAAATTGCTTGAACTATTAAACTAAATAGATCTCTTATATTTTCAACAAAATATATCTAAGTAAAATGAAAGATATAAAAATCATTTATGAATAAATATTTCTCTAAACTCATAAGGACTACAAAAAATTCTTTAGATTAGTTAAGCTTTGAAACAAAAATTTATAAGTGAATATTAAGTGAACTAAAAAATTCAAACATTTAGAATTTTCCAAACATTTATCTCTCATTTTAGGATCAGGGTCAGAGTAATAAAAATCAAACAATTATTATTTCTAATTGTGCAAGGCAGGTGCTACTATGCTAGATTTTCTTTCCGACAATTAGTATTTTCAAATGTGCAAAGCATGCGCTCCGACACTAGTCTACCAAAAAAAGTGAGAAGTCACAAGGCAGTTTCTAGCAATCTTGATGCCATTGATCTTCGAATTAGCTTCAACTTGTTTAACAGACTAGTTAACTCTTCAACACTAAAAAATATTGAAGTGTCCTAAAGTTAGAGAGAAGGTATAGAGAGTTTAGAGAGAGAAAGTGTGTTATATGAATGAGAAATCCATCAATACAATTTAGGGGTAAGGCCCCAAACTAGTATTTATAGTTGTTGGTCAGAGGATCCATGGGTTCAAACCCCATGCCTGAATCGCCCTTAATCAAGCTAAATCCATGTGAAGTCTAGCCAACTACATGCTAATTATATTTTTAGCCTTAATAAGCCATGTTAGACTAGTCAAGTGTCAATACATTATTCGTGTGCTAATCTATATATCATTACTTGGTACTTTGCTTTTGCCTCTGGCCTCATTTTCATCACTTTTTTTTTCGGTGACAAGGAAGCCGAAGCCGAAACAAATTAACTAGTTACAAATTGTTGATGAGTCAAGCCTATTAGGTCCAAAGTAAGTAGGGGCCTGACCCCTTCTGTTGGATCCAGAGGTAGAGTAGCACCCAGCTGAAGATTTAAACTCAGCTTAGCCAAAGCATCAGCAAAAATATCCCTCATGCCAATAATGACCAGAGTGCATTCTCTGTTGCTAGCCAACAAGTCTCAAATTTTGTAGATGGGATTGAAGTTAGCTTGAGTAATGTCTGCATCAGTAACTACAAGAGAGATCCCAAGTTGTGAATCAGATTCCATCTCCACAGATCCCAAGCAATCTCCAATCCCTTCCATAACCTCAAAACTAGCGGTTCCGATATTAACTTCAAATCACGACGAATAAATGATCAAGCTTACCTTAACTAGAACAAAAAGCCATATCCTTTGATCATTTCATATCAAACCACTATAGCTTGCAGCCCCCAGATTTCCACTTGATGCCCATCAACGTTAAGCTTAACCCATTCTTGCCTCAGGAATATCCAATCCACTAAAGTCGGATGGCGTTTTACTAGGCTCGTATGTTGTAATGGTGAAAGTACTTCGGATATCTTGCCCTAGATAATCCTCAAGTGGTTAGTGGTTGGAACCATTTCATTTTAAACATATTCCTACAATCCCAAATATGCACAACAAATGACCCGAAATAAAATATCTTAGCTTGTGTCCAACTAGTCACTGAAATTTATCTGAAATGACCAATTTATCCATTCCTTAAGCCTATGAGATCAGCAAAGGTTGACAAGCAATTTCCTCACCACCTTCTTCCAAATCGATCTTGCCCAAGCGTAATCTTGTATCTTATGTAGTGTTGTCTCGACTGACTGAGCACAGACCTGGCATAAATCATCTTGGATAATTGTCATCTGTTTCTTTAGATCGGAGGTCATGAATCGGTCATGATGTATCAACGAAACAGATGGTTAAACCTATTCGGTCCTTGGCCTTTCCAAATAAAACCCCACATTCTAACCATTTCTAGGTCCTGTTCTTGACTTAACAGCTCCTCACAGGCAAATTTAATAGAGAAATTTCTCTAGCTCGAAAACCTTCATTACAGATATCTTCAGTTTAACCATCATCTAGGATCACAAGGTTCCGTTGGTGGCTAAGAATTTGGTCTATCAGAAGCGAACTCAACACCTACCAATTCCAATCTTCACTCTCCCAGCAGTCCCGTACCTTCCTTTCCACGTGATTAGTCGGGACTATAGGGACTAACTCTAGTAACGAACAATCCATCACCCAGATTGTTATACTATCTAACCAAAAAAGGATTGTAGTTCCATCCCCAGTCTCCATTTAACCCCTCCACTAAGACATCTGACATAGCTCTAATACTTCTCTAAGTATATCTACCCTTGGCTCTGTCCGAACAACTGTTATTATCATACTTAGGATGTGTTCGTTTAGATTGAAAATATTTTCTTCCTTAGAAAACATTTTACATGAAAAGTTCCATTTTCCAAACAATTTTTCGGTGTTCAGTTGACAAAATGAAAATATTTTGAAATAAATTTTTTAACGGTTTCATCTTTAATTTTATGAATACAAGTTAAAAAAATTATAACAATGGTAATAAATACCTTACAAGTACTTGTGGTTAATAAAAGATTGATTTTGTTCAAAATTAAATGATAGTACAATGTAGTAGTAAAATATGCATAATGATTGTTATATTAGTATGGGACCCATGATTAAGAGAAAAATGAATGAAAAAGAATTGAAAATGAAAATAAGCTTAGCAAATGAAATTATAAAAGACCTAAGTATTTGAGGTTTAATGCCACTCTTGAATTATCCGGAAAATAACTTATGCTCAAAAATTTCGTAAGTTATTTTCAGCCAGAGGAAGGAAAATTAGAAAGTATTTTACACTGGAAAATATTTTTCGGCGTTTGGCATCAAAAAAATTTATAGAAAATATTTTTCTAAAAATATTTTCAATCTAAACGAATATAGCCTAGCATGCAAGATTTGTTTCTGAGGTGATTGACCCATGGAAAGGAGGTCCAACCTACCTTAGGTAACACTGCCCTTTATATGTTAAATTCTAAATATATCTAGGCCACGTTTATCCTTCGAGAAGCACACTTTATTCCAAGCTAGGTTGTGTGCTTTGCAGTGGTCATTGACGTTTCCCCAAAGAAATTTTCGGTTGCATCAGTCAATTTCTTTAAGTACCCCATTTGGAGCCTTAGTTTTTTGCATGACATAAATGGGTAGTGTAGACATTACCAATTGCATCAACTTGTTCTTGCTGCAAAAAACAATGGTTTCAACTTTTCCATCAGAAAGTTTTGCTAGACTTTGTCCATAAGAAAGTTGTATGTCGACTTATAACCCTTTTGTGAATCACAGGGACACCCAGATAGTGACTGAGATCCGAGGTTAATGGAATTCTCATAGCTTTTGAAAGGCTCTAGCTTCAACCAATGAATCATTTGGCAAAATGAACATATTTAATTTATGTTTGTTAACCCGTTGTCCTAACGCATAGCAAAAAAAAAAAAAAAAAAAAAATCCATCTACTTAATTTTGCTTGCTCTAAAGTTGCTTCCTAGTGTTGTTAATAGGTGTGAAACTTCAAGTTGATTCCTAGTGTTGTTAATCGGTTTCCATATTCCTCTATTCACCAAATTTTGTATTTCAAGCCCCAAGCATTCCATGCAAAATACAAACAATAAGGTAATAGTGGCCCTCGGTGGATTTGAATGGTGAAGATTTCGCACCATTCCATAATACTTGCATTGACCAAGAACTAATACAACTCAAGAGACTATTAGTTTTATCCAAACTTAGGGAATGTTCATGTTGAAAAGCTATTGCACAAAAAACCCCGCACTAGAAAATAATACGCGATTAGCGATGAAAATTTAGCGACGGACAAAATTCGTCGCTAATTAGCGATGAATTTAACAACGAATAGGAATTTTGTCGCTACTTCGTCGCTAAATTAGTTTCTAACCGGTAACAAAAATTTTCGACGTATTTTTTGTCGCAAATGTCGTCACAAGATATGGTACTCAAGGGTGCGAACATTAGCAACAAGTTATCGTCACCAAATTAGCGACTTAAATGGCCTTGTCGCTAACTACGTTGCTATGATTGGAATAGTGTGTGTGTTGCTAAATTCGTCATTAACCTTTATCCTGCCTAAACAACTATTGACCGGGAAAGTTAAAAAGTTTCATCGCTTAATCTGTCACTAATTTCAAGATCAGCGATGAAGGTTGTTTTTGTCGCTTAGAATTGTAAATAATGGCATACAACTGGCACGCAATAATGCAAGATGAGACTGGTTTGTTCGTCGCTAAAGACGTCGCTACTTTTCATTGCTAAAACTGTCGCTATTTTTGACCTTTTATTCTTATGTTATTTCTTCTTCTTCTCATCTCATTCATTCTTTCTTCTCTCCATCTCTAACAGCTGCAATTTCACATCTCTCTACCCTTTCCTTTCCTAGCTATACACTTTCTCTTTGTCAAAATCTGACTCCCTCCTCTATCTTCTTCTTTCCTCTCAACACAAACTCACCAGCTCTTACTCCATTTCACCTCCACCACCACTAGGACACCCCTACCACTACTAGCACAACCCTCAGCTGCAGTCACCACTGCGAGCTACCACCAATCACCCCTCCTTCATGTCGGTAAGTGAATTTAACCATTTCATTCTTGTTTAATTTCTATTATAATGTAAATTAGGATTTTAAATTCCATTTTTTTTAATGATTTTCATGGTTGATGCCTTTAAATTTTTGGGTTTAGGGTTATTTAATTATATGTGAAATTTCAGTTTTAGGACATCACCTTAGATTTATAGTGTAGGACATTTTAACTGGAACAAAGAAAAAGGACAATATGGATGGACTCAATATACTAGTCTTACAAGAGAAAAATTAAGAAATGTCTATATATTGAGATATTATTTTAATTATTTGAAGATATATATATTGATAATAACTCTAAATATTTAACTATGTTAGGATTGTTGAAATTAATACGTAGGAGTTAAATGGTAATTTAGTGCCCAGTCAAACGAACATTTAGGTGCCACTCATTTTTCTTTTTATATCCAGTATTAGTTCACTTCTAATTGTTAGGCTTTGTTATCTAAGTATATCTCTAATTTTTAATGTTTTGAGTGAATGGTTATGAGTTTGTCTCACTAAAAACTTGTCACATTCAAGACAATCGTGGATTGCACAATGGTTGTATGGCATAATGTAAATAATGAATCCAATTGCATAAACTACTACAAGAAAGTTTAGGCTCAATTTTATGCAAACATGTTCATGTTAGATGCACCCAATCTTAACACATGCTAAATTTGTGTTCAATTAGAAAAAGTATATCTTATTCGAAATGGATTGCTTCTGAATTCTAAGAGCCAAAGGTGTCATTGTTTGCCGCTTTCAATGTGGTAGTTTATTATCACTATATTTTCATGATATCACAATTTCTTTTCCAAGTTGATTGTATAATTGCTTTTTCACCTTTAGCTGATGCTAATTTATGTATTCCATATAAGTAATTATGTATTTGCTGAGAACAATTTAGTGAATTTTGCTTAAATTAGTTGATGAAAAGTAGTAATGGTGTTATGTTCTTTATTGCATTTGTTTTGTTCATGTGGCTGAGTATTTTGATTGTTGATTAGTTCAAAAAATTTGGAAAAATGGTCGAAATATAGGGGAAACTCTGCCCAATTTTTAATAAATATTTGGAAATATTAAATAAGTTTATATTAATGTTTAATTAATGTATAGATTAAATAATTTTGCAATTTAATAGGTTTTGAAGACACTTTTAGTATTGATCTTGCAATTATTCTTAAGGCTCTAGTAAACATTATGTTTATTAAATATTTTTAGTAGACATGTTTACTATTTTTTAAGGCTTTAGTACGTACAAAGACATTACTAATATTGTACTACTATTTTTAAAACTAATAATAATAATTTACAATATCTGTCAAGTGTAGTACTATTTTTTATGGGAATAATACTGATGTTATACTTTTTGTATTATTTTTTAGTAATACAATTTTAAAGGCACTATTTTCATACTACTTTACTACTATTTTCCTTGAGTAGTTTCATTTTTACGAGATTTTAGTACTATTTTATAGATTATTTACTTTAATATTAGTGGTATTATTAGTGTACTATAACTTAAACAATTAATACATCTTTTGGTACCTACAAGGCATACAGGTACCGAGATGTTGAGGTGCATCGACTTAGGTAAGAGCTCTATCTATAAATTTCTCTCTCTAAAAAATCCTGAGCTTGCGATTCAACTATGGCAGCCTTGATTGAAGGGCACTCACTCCTTACTCATTTGCTAAGGCTCTTATGGGCAAACAAAAAACCACTGAACAAGATCTTGCGGATCAACCGCTGAATAAGCTTCAAACCCTCAAAGGGGAACCGACAATCTTATTTATTAAAGAAGAAGAAGTCCAAAAGCTTCCAGTTCGATTTTGTTTTACATTGGTGGGCAGCTTTCTACAAGGTAAGCTAAGCATGGAAACGGTGAGAAATAATTATCAAACAACCGGGTTTAAGTGTAACTACATAGTTGGTATTCTTGACTATAAACACTATCTCATGTGGTTTTCTCTGGAGGTGGACTACTTGCATTGCTGGCTCAGGAACGTTTGGTTCATCAATGGTCATTATATGCGTGTTATAAAGTGGCATCCTTTCTTTACACCAAATATAGAGCCTTCGATAGTCCTTATATGGATCACTTTTGAAGGTCTATCGGTTGTCTTATTCACTAAACATGCGATCTTTAGCCCTGCACAAGCTGTGGGAGCCCCACTAAAACTCGACATGGACCACAGAAAAATTCACACACCCAAACATTGCCAAAGTTTGCATAGAAATGGACCTCTTAGCAACTCTCCCAGCAAGACTATGGCTAGGAGTAGGAGACGGTGAAAGATGGAAGACTATCTCATATGAGGATATCCCATCCTACTGTAGTAAATGTAACAAGATTGGTCATCAGATGATAGAATGTAAAATGGGAGCCACGAAGGTACGAAAACAGGAAGACCAAATCTCGGCTAAAGGGACTGCTCACCCTATGAAGAAGTTCACATCTCAATGGTAAATAAAACATCATGGAGCTGCCCCCTCAGGTGTTTCCATAGATCATCACTCAGAGCCCATCAATGTCCAAACCACGAAACAAACACAGCCTCAAGGCCAAGCCAATGTAGAAAATTCGGCAAAATAGGTGGTGGTGGAAGTCCATCATGGAGCTGACCTCTCGGGAGTTTCCAAGGAACAACACTCGGAGCTCACCCACCACAGAAGACACACAACCCCTAGGCCAAGTGTCCAATACAGAAATTCCTGCAAAAATGGCGGTAGTAGAGGTCAACACGGTGGAGGAGGTACCAGTTTCTCAGCCTCTTGCAGTTACAACACCCCCAACAAACCAAGAAATTCAAATTTTGAATTCCTTGGATGGTGGGCCAGTTATAACACCTCCAACAAACCAGAATTTTAGAACTCCAAATCCCTTGGAAGGTGAGTTGACAAATTCAAACTTGATTTCAACAAACTTGGAGCTAGCAAATTCAAACCAAACTGCTTTGATCATTCAAAGGAGCAACCGAACACCCCAAATGCCTCACGTTATGTCAACTCAAGATACTACCAAAGATGATTTAGCCCTATCAAATGTCCGAATAATGAAGGAACTTCCCTGCTATTTCTCGGACAACGGTTCCCCACGAGTTGAAGCTTCACTACCACAAGAGCTGAAAACACTAGGCAAACAAGCTGGAAATAAGTCCACACCAAGGAGAAAGAGCAGAAGGAAAAGAACTTACAACATAAAAATGCCTTGAATCATAAGAACGAGGCTGTCTAAACCGCCTTTCTCCCTTGCTACTTATTATGAATAGTATCCTAGTATGGAACATAAGAGGGATAAGCAACAAACCCTCAATTCGAAGACTTAAGTTGTTAAAAGGAAACAGAACATAAAAATCCTTGCTTTGTTGGAACCAATGGTTGACAAAGAAAGGATCTTTTTTTTGCTCGGAGATTAGGGTTTGACAGCTACAATTCGAACCCTAATGGAAAGATTTGGCTTTTCAAGAATAAACCTTTTGTCATCTCAGTTTTAGCAAATTTGGACCAGCTCATTAACATCTCCATCTCTTCCAGCCAACTTCAAAATGATGTTCTTGCCACTTTCATTTATTCCAAGTGCACTAAATATGAGAGGAAAAGTCTATGGCACGAGCTCCAAGCTGTGCAATCCTTAAACCATTGGTTAGTGGGGGGTGACTCCAATGTAATTTCCACATCAGACAAGTATAATGGATCTTCTTCCTTGGACCTCGATGCTTTAAAGGACTTCAACGACTGCCTACTTGATTGTGGACTGATGGACATTGCATACCAAGGGTGCAAATTCACATGGAGAGGTAATAGGATTGGAAACTTAGTACAAAAAAGACTCGACAGATATGTTTGCAACCATGTATTCTTCTCATCTTTCCAGCATACCACAGTGGAGAATTTGCCCAAAACATGTTCAGACCATTCCCCACTCCTTCTCCAAACCCCAAATGGGGTGATGTCTGGACCAAAGCAGTTCCAATTTCTAAATGCTTGGACCAATCACCCTAATTTCATGCAGGTTGTAGAGAATAATTGGCAGCTGGATTGTTCGGGTAGCCCACTTGGAATATTAGCCTCAAAGCTCAAAAGATTAAAGAAAGAATTGCGAAATTGGAGTCACACCATTTTTGGCAACATTTTTGATAAGCTGAAAAGTGCTGAGCAACATGTCAAATAGTGAGAACACTCCTGCTTGCTCCAGCCGAATCAACCCAACCAAATCGCACTAGCCCATGCACAAGCTCTTCATGTCAAGTGCCTTGCTGAAGAAGAAAGTTTTTGAGACAAAAATCGGTTATGAAATGCCTCAAAGAACACTAACACTGTAAATTCTTCCACTCACTCTTGGCTAAACGACAAAAATTGTGTACTTCAAAAATAAAGGTGAATGGGGCTTGGACTGAAGATAGGCAGCTTATAGAAGACAAAGGTGTAAGCTACTTCAACAACCTCTTAACGGAAAAAAAATAGCTTAGACATCAATGAAGCCATCTTGAACACTATCACAGAGGTAATCACACAAGAAGACAATGAATCATTGCTAGTAGAACCGTCCATAGTGAGCTTAAGGAAGCAACATTTGCTCTAAATTCGGAGGAAGCTGCTAGAATTGGTGGCTATAATGGATTCTTTTTTCACAACATGTTGGGATATTATCCAAAAAGATCTTCATAATGTTGTGAAGGCTTTTCTGAAGAGAGATGTGCTTTCAAGAGCCTTTACAAGCACTCTTATCCAGGCACTAATACCAAAATCTGTTAATCCCTCCACCTTTAATGACTTCAGACCCATTAGTCTTTGTACATTTTTCAACAAAATCTATACAAAAATGTTGGCTACTAGATTATCTTTGTTGTTGCCAAAAATTATCCCTCAGGAGCAAGTGGCTTATGTATAAGGCAGAGATATCACTGATAACATATTGCTCATCTAGGAACTAATTGAATTCATCAATGGGAAAACTAGAGAAGGCAACATCATTTTCAAGCTCGACTTAGCAAAAGCGTTTGACAGACTCTCTTGGCCTTTTCTTTGTGCCATTATGAGCAAGCTTGGCTTCACCGAAAATTGGATTGCAATCTTGAAGAACGTAGTGGAAAATTGTTGGTTCTTCATTCTTATCAATGGTGCACCGAAAGGATATTTTAAATCCGCAAGAAACGTTCGTGAAGGAGACCCCTTTCGCCTCTCCTTTTCATAATCATAATGGAGACGTTTATTTGGCAGGGAAAATCTTAGATTAGATGCACTTCCTAGAAAATTCCCGTTAATCGCTCGCCTAGCATTTACGGATGATATAGTCATCATCACAAAAGGAGAGGTCAAGTTAATTAGAAATCTCATAGCATTCTTCACCCATTTTGAAGCATTTGCTGGGCAGCTCATCAACAAGTCCAAAATCTCATTCTTCATGCCCAAAAGGCTCCACTATCCAGGGTAAGTATGATTCAATCCCATACAAGTTTCGTCAAAAAGTCCATTTCTTTTACATATCTTGGCTGCCCTATTCAAAAAGCAAAAAAAAGAAGAGCTCTTTTTCAACCGATGCTTAAGAAAATTACCTCTAGATTAGCTGGATGGCAAACCAAATTCCTCTCTCCTGGAGGTAGGTCAATTTTAATCAAGCACATTCTTAGTTGCATTCCAATATACCTTTTCACAGTCTTTCAACCTTCGAAAGCTGTCATCATGGATTTGGAAAGGCAATTTGCAAATTCTTTTTGATGGACTATGGATTCAGAATGTAAGCATGCATTGGGTCTCATCGAAAGCAATATGTAAGCCAACTACTACGAATGGACTTAGCATCACCTCTTTTTTGGATTTGTCCAAGGGACTTGGTATTAAACTATGGTGAAAATTCAGAATAGAGAACTCTCTTTGGTGCAAATTCATGCATGAAAGGTATTGTCACTCCCACCCATGCTTAATAAAAGAGGAGCCTGGAGATTCGTATACGTGCAAGTGTATGCTCAATAGTCCCGAGAATGCAGAAAAAGGTTTTCTATTCTTGATATGGTATGGGAAATCTTCCTTTTGGTTTGACCCTTGGCTGTCTCAAGGCCCTCTAGTCCATGTAGTTAGCCAAGTGTTTGATCCAAGTCTATCTATTACTCATGTGTGGTCTCCAAACGGTTGGAACCTCTTAATTTTAAGTGAGTATTACTCAACTCAAGAACTTGAGAAATTGAGGCAGCTCCTTCACGAGAGAACCCTTCACCAAATGATAAGTGAGCCGAATGAACTAGTGTGGACGAGTTCTAAGTACCCCTTCCACAAATGGAAAATTTTAGTCTTGTCCACTTTTCCTATTCAAGTGTCTACTCTCTCACGGAAAATGATTTGGGATGACAGAATGCAACTTAAGATTTCCATCTTCATATGGAGCCTCCTAAAGAGAAGACTCCCACTTGATGACATCATAACTTCATTTGGAGTCCTCTTGGCTTCAAAATGCTCCTTTTGTAGTAGTTAAGAAACCTTGGATCACCTATTCTTAGGGTGTGAATGCACCAGCCAAGTTTGGTGCTATTTTGAATCATGGCTTGAGGTGCCCTTCCCTCCTGCCTCTACAACTATGAAAAAGCTAAACTCCTGGTGGTGGTATGGTTCTTCTTCGGCAACACTTGCGGCTGTTCATAAAATCATTCCTTGCTTGATATGCTGGTTTGTTTGGAAAGCAAGGAACATGGTAATTTTTGAAGGCATTTCCATCACACCTCAGTGAATTATCATAAACATATGCTCCTATTTGAGAAACATCTCCAAACTTACATTTAACCATTTCATACCGCTGGAGTAGCTGATGATATTCTCTTAACCCAGCACATTTGCCATCAAATACTTATCACAAAGCCGAGGAAAGCAGTGGCAGTCAAGTGGATTTCTCTCCTTTGCGGGATTGCTATTCTAAATGTTGATGGAGCCTCAAAAGTTAACCCGAGACTTGCAGAAAGTGGTGGAGTCATTAGAGACCATCATGGGAACCTAATCAAAGCATTCAACAATTACTACAATGTACAATCCAACTTGCAAGCTGAAGCATCCTCCTTAGTTGATGGTCTCAAGCTTTGTGCAACATTGCAGCTTTCGGCCGTAAAAGTAGAGCTAGACTCCCTAACCTTAGTGAACATAGTGAATGGTCGAGCAAAGCCATCATGGAGCATTGACCAGCAATGGCAATTTATTAAAGCATTCTTTTTAGATAAGAATTATAGCTTTTCCCATATATTTAGAGAGGCTAATCAAGTAGTGGATAGTCTAGCAAATGAGGGCATAACCTTTTGCTAATCCTTTCTATCTACAATATAACCAAGACAATCCCTTTATCCATCAAATGATTGATGCACTTGGATGCTCAAAGCTGTCCTTACATTAGGCATTGTAGAATTTGATTTCTTAAATAAACTCCACCCGATTGGGTGTTGGCAAAAAAAAAGAGCTCTATCTCAAGGACGAAACCATAAATATCATGACTCAGAGGCTAGATGGACTCGTCAAGGTATTTGATGCTCTTCAGAAGGAGGTCACCAAATTACAAAGTCAAAATTTGTCCAATCTGTTATATATTACAATTGTATTTAATTTGTTATGTATTTCAATTTATAATTTCATTTCTTTAATTTATTGCTAGTTTTCTTTTTTTTTAAGAAAAAAAAAATTCGTCGCTAAATTCATTGCTAAATGCATTTAAAAAAAAAAAATCAAATATCATTTGTCGCTAAAACTGTCGCTCACTTTTTATTCATAAAAAAATCATTAAGTTACCGTCGCTAAAGTTGTCGCTATTGCCATCGCAAAACATGTGCTCGTTGCTAATGTTGTGTTGCTAAATTCTTTGCAAATATTTTCCCAAACTGCATTACACATTTCGTCGCTATAGTTGTCGCTAAATTAGCGACGAATTCTTTTTTCGTCGCTAAGTGATTTGTAATGGCCAATAAGGTGATATCCCATTTTCGTCGCTAAATTTGTCGCTCAGACAGTTAGCTATGAAAAATACATTAATTTTCATGGCTAAATTTGTGCTAAAGGCATAATTTTTTATAGTACTAGCTCATGTGGTTATAGGCCTTTCCTAAGTCTAATTTCATCACATACTTTCTCTAGCCCCATCTTATGCCACAGTGTGTGAATTACCTCCATAATCACAATAATGTTATATGTAGTATGTCTACCTGGGATGAAACTACTTTTGGGATGAAATCGGTATATGTAATAGAGGTCGGATCTGCACTATGACTTCTGTGATAACCTTGAAACAAACATTGCATAAAGAGATTGGCCTGAACTAAGAGAAATCCAAAGGGTTATCCTACTTTTAGTATCAAATAATTTAGGGATCTCCCTTTCTTGAAAAGCTTGCTTCACCAGACCATAGACTGAGGTTCTTGTGACATCCTAAAACTTGTGATAAAAGAAATATTGGGACCCCATCCAGTTTCGGGGTCTTGTACGGTTTCATACTGAACAAGGCTCGTCTGACCTCTTGCAGTATGAGCGATCTATTTAACCTTGCTGCATCAGATTGGGATAAGGTGCTGGAAGGGAGAGAATTTCCCAACCCCGCAATAGCCTCATCCCCTTGGAGAGGAACATATAATTTCTTGAAGAAATCTGCGGCCACAGTTTTCAAAATATAAGGATTTGTACTCCAAGATCCATTTGAAAGCTTTATTGAACATATTCGGTGTTTATGAACAATTGCGGTGATGTGAAAATACCTCGTATTCCTATCCCCAAACTAAATCCAATTTGATCTACACTTTTGAAACCAAAATAACTCCTCTTGCTCTAATATTTGATTGTACTCTCAAATAGGATTACTTCACCTCTAGCTTCTGCAAAGAAACTGAAGAAAAATTACAAAGGGCCCGTTCGACAGCCTCTATCTTGACCATGACTCTTCCTTTTTCTTTTAAATATATTTCCAAAGACCTCTTAATTCCATTTTATTACTGCAGAAGTAAATTTTGAGATTGTAGACCCAATATTTTGAGAACTCCAATTGTCTTGAACAAATTTTTTGAAAGAAGGATGAGTAAGCCAAGCAGTTTCCATATGAAAGGGTCGGAGGTTGTTAGGTGGAAGAGGTATTCCCTCTAGATCTACAAGGCAAGGGTGGTGGTCCGATGCAGTTTTAGGTAGATGAAAAACACTTGATTCTTCAAATAAAAGCCTCTAGCTTGAATTACATAGAGTGTGATCTAACCTTTCCTTGATGTTTGCTCAACCAAAATGCTTATTCATCCAAGTAAAGGTGGCCCCTTGAATCCAATATCCAAAAGGTGGCAGTAATCTAGACACTCGGTGAAAAGAAGTGCTCTACAACTAATCTGGTTGATAGATCTTTCCCCATAAACTTCATTAAAATCACCCATGACCTACCAAGAAAATTCTGAGACAGCTTTAATCATTCGGAGGTAATCCCAATGCTCTTGTCTAGCTGATAGACAAGGCTAGCATATTCAACGGCAGAAGCCAACTCGTATCTTTACTACTTCCTGCCAAAACAACCACATTCCTCCTCCAAAGCCACCGGCTTCAACCACTTCAATATTGTTGAGCTTTAGTTTTCTTGCCATCTTCTTGGCAAAGGAACACTTGGTTTTGGTCTCAAGTAGGAGAAGAATATGTGATTTAATTAAACAACAAAATTCAAGTAGATTTCTTTGAAAAAAGTGTTCTGAAACCCCTCACCTATTCTAATAGTATCTTCACAAAGAAACAAATCTAAATTAAGCCGAAGAGGCTGAGACCCTAGAAGGATCACCTCCATTCTCATCTATAATCATGATAACATCCACTCCTACGCCTGTAGAGTTGATGTCTGGGGCTTTGTCTTCGGGGCTGGAACAACATCCATTTAACCGACGTGTTGCCTATCCCTACCCTCTCGCAAACCATTGCACTGTCCCTATGTAGACCCAAGGAGCAGTTATTACCTCGAGCTTAGCTGACCTCCACAATTATATTATCTAGGGGTTTCTGGGTTGGTATCTGGGTAGTTTCTGAAGTGCCAGATGATGTTGAAGTTGACAGGATAGAATTACTTTTTCTCCCACTAAGTTAAATGGCAACTTTACCCTTGGACTTCCTTGCCCATGCAACATTCTTTGAAGACATTGCATGATATTTTTGTGCATAAAAACAATCCTTGAAGAAGGTGCTAGGATATCTTTAATCTCGCCTTCATGATGCTCAGTGAAGGATGAGGTGACTAAAGTAAATAAATATTTAAAAATTCAAATGCAGCAAAAAAAATTAAATAAATAATCCAAAATCCTCATCTATGGATCGATTTATGAAACTTAATTGTTAAGAAGTGACCCAAAGGGTCAAGAAGATATCTAATTACCTCAAAAATCAAATTTTGTCAGTAAACTGACGAAGTCCAGGCTAAAGAAGAAGAACGCCAAACATATGATGTCCTTAGCAGACACATGATCACTTGATCAACCAAATCTTACTCTTAGATAGTTGTTAATACCCTGTGCTAGTGAAGATCCCAAACAAACAAACTAGCAACTAGAAGAATTCATTTTTTGGCCAAAAACCCTAATCCTATAAGCACCAGGAGAGGAGAGAAAGAGGGAGACGACTAAAGGATAAAGGGAGAACGAATTTATCCCCTATTTTTTAGGTTATAGCTGCTGCTATTCTGACCCTAGGCAGTTTAAGTGGGTATTTACATACCACTTAAAGGAAATTAGGGTTTAGTAGAACCTGATTCTACACGTTTGAATTGAAATCCCTAATTTTTCTCCCTGAACTAATTCTATGTCTTTGGCTATTATTAAATAACTATTAACTTTCTAAAAATAATTAAACCAGCCCATATATGTTATTTATTTCCCACAAATTTCCCTCATCATATTTTAAACCCAAGTCTCTACTCAGTTTAAATACGACGCAAGTTTAATAATTCGTATACAATATATTTTTGCATACATTATTAAACATCAAATTAATTATTTAAATCAACTCTCATATTGTCCCATCTTTAAAATTGGCCTAAGCCACTTTTAAGGCTTAATTAGTGTATCCCATGCATCACCACACAATATGACACACACTATGCAACTTTGTACTTTCTTCTGCTAATTTGAAATTAATTGATCATCTTGCCGTTGTGTGTGTGACCAACTAGGTTCATGATCCAAATGACATTGGGATTATCAAATAAATTGATAATGACCAACTAGGTCAAGGGTTTTTGTCCATTATCTCATAACCAACATGAAAACTCAAGAAACATCTTTTGGATATATTAACTTTTAACTTCCAAATTACTCCCAAAGCCCATGAGTGACATCTAGCAACATCTATCAATAGGATATGAATGAGAGGAATTCACCATAAACCTTTCAGGAACATATTATGATTACCATATCGTAAAATCATCCATTTTGGTATCCAATTTAGATCATGACCATCTTTTATATGACTTGTATGTATCTTATACAAAGCCCATATACTTAACTAGGAAACTCTTTCCTATATACGTGAACTACCTTGGACAAGGATTTCCTTGCTAAGATTCACCATTATTATGTCATTTACACCATCTTTATTTTTCAATAAAAAGTATTGTATTCTTACATGATATGCAACCTCTCCACGTTTTAACTACGCGATATGCAACCTCTCCATGTTTTAACTACGCGATGCCAATTGGTGTTTTATTAATACCCTAAAAGAGTACAATATTATACACCATGAACATCATATATTCAAGCATGAGGTGTTTACAACACTATAAGTCGAAGGACTAATCCGAACAATCCTGAAATTATTGGATCATTGACAAGTAAGTGAAAATTCATGATCTATCATGTCAATTCTCACAACTCATTTAAAATGATATTAGACTCAATCATTTTCAACTCACTTGTGAATAACTCATGTCACTCCGAGGGAGAGTCATGATACTAGCTTTTAAGGATAGTCGTGCCAAATTGAGTACCCTCCACCAGGAACTATAAATATTTATTAATGATATAATTAAAGATTTAATGCTTCGCCCAAAAGACTCATTCAAAATAAGTCTATTACTAGAAATACATGAATGAAATATAAATTCACCATTGATTAAAATACGAGATGAGCTTAAATTTAAAGATGTTC
Source organism: Cinchona pubescens (assembly GCA_025175665.1). Taxonomy (NCBI): domain Eukaryota; kingdom Viridiplantae; phylum Streptophyta; class Magnoliopsida; order Gentianales; family Rubiaceae; genus Cinchona; species Cinchona pubescens. The sequence goes on along the minus strand of JANKKI010000075.1, from coordinate 6,384,116 downwards.
TATTACACTCATGATGACCCGATTGGGTTTAGAGCACTAACCTAATAATCTCTCAATTGTAATAAAGCCAATTGCCTCGGTATCTCATGCCCATCTTCTCAATATATCGATCAACCTATTGTAATGTCAGTGCATTGGTAAATGGATCTGCCTCATTATCAAGCATCCCAATTTTTTGTTTCACGATGTCTTTTCTTCCAACGATTTCTCAGATGAGGTGATACCGCCTCTCAATATGTTTGGATTTCTTGTGAGACCTTGTTATTGGTTTCTTAGCTTGAGAAATAGTTCCATTTTGTCACAATACAAAGGTTTTAGATCACTAATGGTAGGAATGACCCAAGTTTAGTGATGAAATTCTTAATCTAAACAGCCTCCTTTCCAGCATCAGATGCAGTAATGTATTAGCCTTGGTGGTAGAGTTTGTAGTCATATTTTGTTTGGAACTCTTCTAATTGACTGATCCACCATTGAAAGTAAACACAAAGTCTGAAGTAAATTTTTGATCATCCACGTCAGACTAAAAATCTGAATCTGTATACCCATATACTTTTAGCTCTCTATTTCTAGAAACCAAGAAAAGATCCTTATTCCTTCTCAAGTACTTAAGAATGTTCTTAATAGCAATCTAGTGCTCTTTCCCTGAGTTAGATTGATATCTGCTAGTAGCAGTATAGCATAAATGATATCATATCTTGTACATACCATGGCATATTAAATTACCTATAATGGATGCATAAGGTATCTTTGCCATTCGATCCCTTGCTTCGGCGTGATTTTGGGCTCAACTTTTTAGAAAGGTGAATTCCATGTCCAAAAGGTAATAAACCTCTTTCAGAATTCTCCACGCTAAACCTCTTCAATAGGTGTCTATATAGATTCGAATTCCTAGGATATACGTTGCTTATCCCAAATCTTTCATTGAAAAAGTATTTGATAACCATACTTTCACCGGTTTAACATCCCAATATCATTTCGGATCAATAATATGTCATCAACATACAGAATTAAGAAGGTGATTGCATTCTCTCTAGTCTTCTTGTAAACAGATGGTTCATCCTTATTTTTAATGAATTCAAATCCTTTGACCATTTCACGAAAATGGATGTTCCAACTTCTAGAAGCTTACTTAAGACCATAATTGGATTTCTTAAGCTTGCATAACTTATAGGTTTTAGCAATGGATTCAAAACCTTTAGGCAATTCCATGTATATATATATATATATATATCCTTTTGAATATATCCATTCAGAAATGCGGTCTTGACATCCAGGGAACGTTTGCCAGACCTCATAATCATGGTATACTGCTATAGCTAATAAAATTCTGATGGATTTGATCATGGCTACTCGAGAAAAGGTTTCCTCATAGTAGATACCGTGAGTTTGATGATTCCTTTTTAGCTATAAGCTGGATTAATAGGTCTCTACCTTACCATCCGCACCAATCTTTCTCTTGAAAACCCATTTGTTCCCTATTGGAACTATTCCTTGGGCTAGGCCTATTAGATCCCGAACTTGAGTGTTATGCATTGAATCTATTTTATATTTTGTTGCTTCTAGCCACTTTCCAATATCGGTGTCAAACATTGCCTCTTCACATGTAGTAGGATCATCTTTATGATCCCTATCTCCTAGAGCAAATAATTATTGTGCTCTTTCTAGGAGTAAACCATATCTCTATGGTTGATGAGATATCCTACTAGATCTATGAGGAGTTTGTGCTACAATTGGAGCTGGTGCTTCTTATAAATTTTCTTCCACTATGTCTGTGTTGATTTACTTTGAGAAGAAGTTTCCTCTAGTTTTATAGTCTTTTAGGAGCCTCTTTCTCTAATGAACTCTTGTTCAAGAAATAGGATATTCTAGCTGATGACAACCCGTTGTTCATATAGAACCTAAAACTAATATCCTAGATTATCTTTAGGATATCCAAGAAACCATTCCTTAATGGACCTACTTTCTAATTTTTCTGTCTTAAACTTTCTAATGAAAGTCATACAACCCTAGATTTTAATGTGATTAAGACTTGGTGGTTTACCTTTCCACTTTTCATATTGAGTCATGGGGATAGATTTAGAAGGTACCATGTTTAATATATAAGTGGCGGTAAAGAGTACGTAACCCCAAAAAGATTCTGGTAAGTTTGTATGACTTACCATGGATCGGCCATCAAAGTTCTATTTCTCCTCTCAGAAACACCATTGAGTTGTGGTATTGTTGATGGAGTCAATTGTGAAACTATTCCACTAGACTTGAGAAACTCATCAAACTCGTCGCTCAAGTAGTATTCACATTCTCGATTTGATCATGAGGCTTTCATACTTTTTACGGAGTTGATTGTCTGCTTCTGCCTTAAATTCTTTGAAATTTTCAAAAACTGCAGACTTGTACTTCATTAAGTACACGTAATCATACCTAGAGTAATCATCTGTGAAGGTTTCGAAGTAACTATAACTACCAAGCCTAGTTACACTGAGTGGTACTCATATATCTATGTGTAAGCGGCTAAAATATTATTGCCTCTTTCATTTTGTCCAACAAAAGGTGATTTGGTTATTTTGTCGAGCATGCAAGACTCACAAAGTGATAATGGTTCAAAACCAGAAGAACTTAATAGCTTTTATTTTACTATCTTGTCTACTAGATTCCCCAATATGACCTACTCTTAAGTGCCATATTTTTTTAGGATTAACAGTTTCTCTTGCTCTTTTCTTGGAGTTTTTATTCGTAATGACACTTTGATTAAGCTCTTCAACTTTCTAATTTAGATAATAATGATCATGAAATAATGAACTTCAATACCAATGAATTATTTTCAAAATAAATATAGCAAACATTATTCTTGAAAGAAAATTTATAATTGTCTTTCACCAAACATGGTAAAGAAATAACGTTTCTAACTAAAGGTACTAATAATGATCTTTAAAATTAAAGAGATGAGGAAATAGAAGTTTCTTCGGCTATATTAGCAACATTTGCCCTATTACCGACTCGAAAAACTTTTTCCTCTTTGACGAGCCTCCTACTTCTTATTAGACTATAAAAGGATAAACAAACATGCTAGCTTGCTCCATAATCTAAAAACCCAAGAAGTAGTATTAGAACCAATTACAAGATTGGTTTCAATAATTGATGAACTGTGCATATCGTCAATGATCTTGCCCTTCAAGGTCTTTAGGTATTCCACATAATTCCTCTTCTAGTGGCCTCGCTTATTGTGGAAACACTTTCCCTTGTTTGTTGAAACTCCCTTATTTTTCTTATCTTTCTTGGTGTCTTTCTCAGAGATGAATGATATTCCAAGTTATAAGAAATTCTTTCCAAGTTGAGAACAATTCTCAAATTTAGAGCTAATCACTGTAGTTATTGCCAACAAGGCGGTGGTATCAAGGATGTCAAAAATACGGTTTGATGTGCTATTAGACATCTACAGAAATTATAAATGAGATTATTAATTATTTTAACTTATCCCTCAAAATGATTTTGGCCTTTAAAACAAATAGTTCTATTCACTAAATTTATCAAATTTCACACTTCCAAATGAAAAACGAAAATATCCGTTGGAAGTATTTCTAGTGAATAAATCGATGGCTCATTAAAGATAATAAACCTCACATAATAGTTGTTGGTTTATTAAGTTTATAAGATAGTAACTCTTACTCAATGTATCTCATACATGTATCGATTAATTTAATTCCCAATGATTCGAAACCTCACATGGTTCATTTCATTAGTTAGGTCTAAACCCATCATCGTAAATGACATTGGATTTGAATATAATTACCCTCACATAATAGTTTGGCTTGGATAAATATATATTCTCAACACATTGACATCTCATGCCTTATTAGACTTATGGTCCCACCGGTGTGAAGAGCTATGTTAGAACACTTCTAATGTTACAAGCCAATATTTTAATGAATAGAAGATTTAGATTATTAGTTAGGTTTCTCTTCACACATGCAACCATTTTAATCTTCTCACAGTTAAAACCATACATATATCACATATGCATATAAAATAAAATGATGCTAATGGGCCACTAAGATATCCAACTTGAGCCACTAAGTTGGATTGAATCTTAATGGTATTAACTAATTATAATGGCCGCAAAAAATTTGGGCTATTACTCCTACTAGAGTATTGAACTCTTCTAGGCTCCACAATGGGTTGAGGGTCCACTATAATGTCTTGGATTCACCATAGATTACTCATACTCCTTGATCTTGTGATGCTTCCCAAAATTTATAAGAAAATATTCTAAGGTATACAAATATTTTCTCATACCAAAGGAATTACAACAAAGGACCTAACGGGATAAAAGGTATGCATGCCCATTATAAATTTTTTTACAACCCATTAGAAATTATATCAAACCATGAAACAACATTAAATGGTCTCCTAAATCCCATTAATCATCATTGAAAAGAATTAAAACATCACAATTATGTAAAGTGCAATGATTCAGTTGGAAGCCAACTTGAGGCCCAAAATCAAAATTTTGGATTAAATCTAATTTAATTAATTAAATAAGTATCTCTGGTCCATTAATCATGCAAAAAAACACCTTTTTAATCATGCAATTTAAAAATCACAGCAAAATAAAAAAATAAAATAATTTTGCCGTTAAAACCGAAAACGGTTAAACCCGAAAAACATAAATTCTGGGCTGCCTTGTAGTTCATTGAGGCTCAGAGCAGGGTTCATACCAATCCTAGAAGGGTTTTAATAGTCTGTATAGAATAGGCCTAATGAGGAAGAGGTCATGGTGCAACCTAGAGTTGGAACCCTAGTTTTATCATTTTCTTTCAACTTAAGGTTTATAGTTTCTATTATTATTATTATTATTATTATTATTATTTATTTTCTATTTTTAAGGATTTAAAACCATGACCATGGCTGCACACACTCCAAGGCCAAAGCCCAAGGATTGGCTGCACCCCTATGGTTTCGATGAAACCCTAGTTTGGCCGAAACTCTAGGTGCGATTTTTCTTTTTTTATTTTTTTTATTTTTTTGGTTAATCAAAATATTTCAATCATATCATGAAATTTGTGAAAAATTATATGGACAAAAAAAAAAAAATTTAATCCAACCAAAATGCATTAAAACAATCTAAAAATGAGTTTCGTAATCATGGCTCTGTTACCAGTTGAAGGATGAGGTTGCTACGGTAGATAGATATTTAAAAATTCAAACGCACTAGAAATAATCAAATAAATAATCTAAACCCGTCATCTATAAATCGATTTGCGAAACTTAATTGTTAGGAAGTGACCCAAAAGGTCAAGAAGAGATCTTTACCTCAAAAATCAAATTTTGCCAGTATAACAGAAGAAGTCAGGGCTGAAGAAGAAGAACGCGAAACACATGACGTTTCTAGTCGTATGCATGAGTACTTGATCAACCAAATTCTCCTCTCAGATAGTTGTTAATACCCCGTTCTAGCGAAGATCAAGAACAAACAAACTAGCAAGTGAAAGAATTCACGTTTTGCCCAAAAACCCTACTCCTAGAAGCACTAGAAAGGGAGAGAAAGAGGGAGACGACTAAGGGAGAAGGGGAGAACGGATTTCTCCCCTATTTTTAGGTCATAGATATTTCTATTCTAACCCTAGGGAGCTTTAGTCAGTATTTATAGACAACTTAAAGGAAATTAGGGTTTAGTAGAACCTTGTTCTACATGGTTGAACCGAAATCCCTAATTTTTCTCCCCGAGTTAATTCTACGTCTTTGAGTTATTAGTAAATAACCATGAACTTTCTAAAATTAATCAAACCAGCCCATATATGTTATTTATTTCCCATGTAATCATATTTTAAACCCAAGTCTCTACTCTGCTTAAATACAATAATTAAAGACGCAAGTTTAATAATTCATATACAAACTATTTTTACACACATTATTAAACATCAAATTAATTATTTAAATTAACCCTCATATTGTCCCATATTTAAAATTGGCCTAAGTTCCTTTTAAGGCTTAATTAGTGAATCTCATGTATCACTATACAATACAACACGCACTTTGTAACTCTTGCACTTTCTTCTGCTAGTTTGAAGTTAATTGATTATCATGCCCTTGTGTGTGCAAGCACCTAGGTTTATGATCCAAATGACATCAAGATTATCAAATAAATTGATAATGATAAACTAGGTCAAGGGTTTTTGTCCCTTACCTCATAACCTACATCAAAACCCTAAAAGTATCTTTAGATGATATTAACTCTTAACTCCCGAATTGCCCCTGAAGTCCATGAGTGAGGTCTAGGAATATATTGTGGCTATCAATAGGACATGAATAAGAGGAATTCATCATAAACCTTTATATCATGATTAGGGTACCATATGGTAAAGTTCATCCATTTTGGTAGCCAATCTAGATCATGGCCATGGTTTCCTTGTTAAGCCAATTTGCGATCTTTTATATAACTTTATGTATCATAGCACGTATACTTAATTAGAAAACTCTTTCCTTTATATGTGAATTACCTTGGCCAAGGATTTCCTTGCAAAGATTCACCATTATCATATCATAGGCACCCTCTTAATTTTTCACTTAAGAGTAATGGATTATTGCTCATATGCAACCTCTCCATGTTTGAACTACACGATGCCAATTAGTGTTTTATTATAACCTAAAATAGTACAATATTGAAAACTCTAATTTAGAGTTATTTTTTTAAATCTCTTTTGTTACGTATTTAGGAGTGTTTAGTCCTATTTGTCGTGTTGTTAGAAGAGTAAAGTCATGTTTAGGATGTTTGTAGTTGATTTGTTTAAGTCATTTTTGTAGTTAAATGTGTATTTTATTGGCATATTTGTCCATTCATTTTGATTTGTGTGTTTCTTAATATGCAATGAAACGAGGAATTAAATGGTCAATTGATAAAGGAATGCAAAGCTAAAGTGTAAGAGTAAAGAAGTAGAAAAGTTCTGAAGGAGACCAGCCGCAAACTGCAGGTGGAATGCATTGAAACAATAGCTAATTATGACATAAATAGAAGCATAGCTGCAGACTGCAGCTAAAACAAGAGCATCACTCACAGTCTATGAGTAAGCTACGGATTGCGAGAGAACAAAGCTAAACTACCCACAGTCTACAGGTGATACGTTTTAGACCTGGGCTTGTTGTGCAATTTCTGTAAATAGAAGGCTTATGTAACGATTGAGGGAGAGCGATTCTCAGAACTTATTGTCAGCATTCTGTTTAGGGTTTCAAGAGCTACTTTACTCATACTTTAGGGTTTAATTGTTCTTCAATTCCTTAGTTTATTTTTCAAATTTTGGATTGCTCAAGTAATTCAATTCAAGTTCTTTTGCAATGATTTTGATTCCGACAACTTGTTTTTAATTTATTTATAGAATTTATTCGCAATTGCACTTTTAATTTCTGTTTATCAATTTATTATGTCTATTAGCAATTTAATTAATTTGTTTTCTTTTTGGCATACCATGTATTTCTAAATAATTAGCCTAATAATTTAACACTAGCCTATGACTGAGGCTCAAAAATTTTATCCCCACAGTTAACCTACCCAAAAACTAAGGATAGAAACTCCTTAGAATTGTCTATTTATGTTAATTATTAGCTAATTAATATAATTTAGTGATCAACCCCTAATTTTAAATTAACCCATGAACAACTGCATCACCTGCACCCGAACCCTTATTAATCTTGCAATTCATGGTGTGTAGAAAAGGAAACAAATTAATTAAATTTCTAATGGATATAATAAACTGATAAACAAAAATCAAAAGTGCAATTGCAAATAAATAAATAAAAGACAAGTTAACGGAATCGAAATTGATGCAAAAGAACTTGAATCGAATTACTTGAACGATCCAAAAGTCAAAAATTAAACTAAGGAATTGAAGAACAATTAAATTCTAAAGTATGTGAAAAGTAGCTCTCGAAACCCTATACAAAAAGCTGACAATAAGTTTTGAGAATTGCTCTTCCTTAGTCGTTCCGTAAGCCCTATATTTATAGAAATCGCATACAGGCCCAAGCTTGAAACATAATAACAGCAGATTGTGGGTGGTTTAGCTTTGTTCTCTCATAGTCTGTGTCTTATCGTAGACTGTGAGTGTTGCTCTTATTTTAACCACAGTCTGCGGCTATGCTTCTATTTATGCTGCAGTTAGCGGTTGCTTCAATGCATTCTAGACGCAGTCTACGGCTGGTTTCCTTTAGCACTTTTCTACTTCATCTTCCACTTTAGCTCCACGTTCCTTTGTCGATTGACCATTTTACTGTTCATTTTAACTGCACAAAACACAAAATGAAGTGAATAGAAAAATATGCTAATAAAACACACATTTAACTATAAAATAACTTAAACAACACCATGAACTACAAACATCCTTGTAAGCACATGCCTTTACTGCCACAAAAACATGACCAATGGGACTAAACACTCCTAAATACGTAACAAAGAGATATAAAAGTAACTCTAATTTTAGAGTTATCAAATGTTATACACCACGAACATCATATATTCAAGAATGAGGTACTCATAACACTATAAGTCGAATGACCATTCCATACAATCATGACATTATTAGATGACTGACAAGTGAAAATCCAACGTGACCAAATATGAGTTATGGTCTAGTTCAACGCATTGTTTTAGCATCGTCTATCCTGCAATCCTCACATACTCATGTGAAATAATATGAGACTCGATCATCCTTACTTGTGAACAACTCATGTCATATTGAGGGAGAGTCACGATACTTTCTTTTAAGGGCAATCGTGTCCAATTGATTACCCTTCACTAGGAACTATAAGTATTTATGAATGATGTAATTAAAGATTTAGTGCCTCATATTCACAACCTTTGTGAATAAATCTTTAACATCACCCAATAGACACTCATTCAAAATAAGTCTATTACTAGAAATACATGAATGAGACATAAATTTGCCAATGATTAAAATACAAGGCAAGTTTAAACATAAAGATGTTCTATTACCCTCATGATGACCCAATTGAGTTTAGAGCTGTACCCTAACACTAATGTCTTTCCTTAATTGCACATGATTAATATTCTCTTATTCATCAACATCATTTAATGGAGTAAATCGAGATCTTGAATGCCTCGCAATTACTATAGAATCGTTACCCTTTTTAGTCACTTAACATCCTTGAAGGTGTCCTTATAGGGTTCCCTTGCTGACTAGAATATTTGTTGGAAGCCTATGGGATGTTAGGACCTGATTAATTCCCTTGCCTCTACTTTAGTATCAATGTTTCTGAAATTTTTGGAAAATTTTTGTGGGAGGATACTGTATCTTGTTTTGGCTTCTTACGTGATTTCTCTAGGTTTTGCTTGGCGTATGATGGCTCCATTTGTGAAACAGATCTTCTGTGATAAATTTCTTTCTTAGTAGGTCCACTTGTTTCTTCCCTAATTTTGTAGCTTCAATCTATGGAATTAGCTCCTCTGTCTAGTGCTTCTCTATCGATGAAGCTTGCCCACAAGTTTCCTGTCGATGTCCACAAGCCCCATAGCTGAAGCAGATTAGATGAAGGCCTTCATACTCTAATACTTGTAGATGTCCATTAGTCCAAATGCAGTTCAAATCTATCTTAACATACAATTGGGTGAACTTTCCCTTAGAAGCTTTGGTTGTGAGTTTGTCAACACTCGCTGCCTAGCCTAGTCTCTCCCAACATTTGAGTAGGAGTGATTCTTAGAATAACTGCACTGGTAAATCCAGAAAGTGCACCCCAACTAATGTAAAGCTCACATTGTCATCCATAGGACAGAAATCCGGTCACCGTTTACTCATACTTAGGTTGTGCCCAAGTACCATCCATGGACCTTCATTCAAAACAAAGTCATAATCCTCCTTACATTGAAAATAAATCAGGAAAAAATTACTGCTCAGATTAATAAGCTCAAAAGGATAGGTTGGGGCCCAAAGATCGTTAAGTTTATTGCTCAGGAACTTGAATGACAAATTTTTCCCCAGAACCTTTAGCACAAGGGCTTTTCTCCAAGGTTTCCATAATTCAAATTGTTTCTCCATCAAGAGTTCAATGACAGGCCACTTAGAATTCAACATATCAGAATTACGTTGTGAGAGAGTATCACTCATCACGTGGAAAGCCTTCAGTTCCTTTGCACAATTTTCCTCCGATCCCACATAGAACTCGGGTAGATTAGAAATCATCTTTAATACATCCTTGAATAGCTATTCTCCATTATGTGATGGCCCAACAAGATTTCCCCTAGAAACATAGTTGAACGCTTGCCTATCTCTCACCAGGGTTCAAGTACTATTATCGAATTCAATTACAATGTCATAGACACTAGAATCAAAACTTACTCATCAAATATCATCAACATCATCCTATCTAATTCAATATCAAATGCTTGATAAAAAACGTCACAAACTTGTTAACAGAAGTTATAACAAATAATAACCCTCAGCTGTTTGTCGAACAAATTCATATCCTTCCTCAAAGATTCAAAGGCTGAAAGGAAAATCCTACACTACAAAATTTTGGTGTTAATTCTTTTGGTCTCCTGTTCTAGATACATTTAAAATCTATGACGAGTTAAATCCCAATGAGACCCATAGTGTATGTGCAAATGATATTTCAAAATAAAATCATTATAAGTCATTTCTCAAAATTTGTTATAGAGAAAAACTTTCGAAAATCATGAGACCTGCAATACAATTATTTAAGAAAATAATGATTTAAGCAACCAAACTCTTTTATGATACTTTAACCAAGAAATATCAACTATGAGATTTGATTAAATTCAATCGCAATATCTTTGTCTAACCATTTTTGTTTTGAAACATCATAACATTTTGTAAAATAGCGATTCCATTACAAGAATAGATTTAGAATGATGTTACCAAATAGAAACAATTAGAGCACTTATTGCAATTAATTGGCATTATGCCACACTATAAAGTTAGAACCTTACCAGATCACTTACTAACCTTATAACCCCTTATTGTTGGGCATGCGACTTGAAGCTACCTCAATACTCCATAACAATATTTGGCCAAAATCAATTAGATATCTGAAATATCTAGAACACTTCACTTGTTTCACACCGAGTAAAGTTAAACCTTCTAACCTTAACGGCACAAACGTGTCAGGGTGAATTCCAGGTCAATCGTTGGCCCAATGCTTTCCCAATAACCCTTGACCACAACTGATTAGGCCCCCTATATTTTACTCAAGTTATGATTATACAAGTTCTAGAGGTGAGTCACGACTTTAATTGTCGTACCACTTAGTTCATATAAGTTCGAATGAGTTCACATACACAATTAAACAAATACGTGTACATATATAAATAGCATTTTTCAACATAAAACTTGCAAGAAAGATTCCACATAAATCAACGATAACAGTTTTAAGTCAATATCTTGAATTAGTCCCCAAGCTTTTCCGAGGAACTTTCACACATTTTTAAGGTAAATTAACAATAACACAATGAACAATTTTAAAACATGGTTAAAACAAGGACAATTAGTATTCAATTTTCGAAAAACTTTGAGCATATGTTAGACATTTTATGGAATACCATTGTTGTTTATCAAAATATTGTGAAACCAACTGAATATAGTATATTTCGAAAAATGTGTTTTCAAAACATTAATCTCAAAAGTTTGAGCAACAATTAATAACAGGAATCACGGAAGAATTTTTACTCTGTTTTGAAGGTCTATAAGTCTAGTTTCAAATGTCATTAGCTCTAAAAGTTTTATTAAACTATTCAAGTATAGAGAAAATTAATTTAATTTCAAAGTAGGATTGGTGCTATATAGTTCATGAAGAAGAAAATTTATTTATTTTCATAAATGAAAACTTTTGACATTTCCTCTTCGCATGCCAACTTATTTTTCTTTTAAAATGACTAAAGCTTCGAGTCGAATACATATTTACAATACTAAGGCTGTAATTTTGAAGAAAAGTTTGATATATCGATATAACTTGTATACTTCTATTGGTATTTTGCTTCAAAACTACTACCCCAAAACAATAACTTTAACAAAATTAGGATAAGTTCTTAGTTAAAATAACCAAACAAAGTTTCTAACAAAGTTTCATCAATGCGGAGTACTTATTTACTATTCCTAGGTTCTATATGTACAAGGTATAATATACAAAATTGATTCTTATAATGTCAAAAGTTTTTTTTAGGGATATAAAAATATAATTCTATTCTTTATATACTTCTGAGTTTTTGAATTCTTCATGATATTCAATATAAATGAGAAATTATATACATACATATATATATATATACACACATATATATATATATACATATATATATATATACACATATATATATATATATTTCATAGCATCTACGCAATAGAATCTTGATATATCCAATATTAGAATAAGGAGTTGAATGCCATATATTTACACAAATCACAATGGTTGACACTTTATCATTATATCGAAAACAAAAGATTTGACAGGTATTTATTTATCAATTATATTCATAGTTTTGACAATCACATGAACTTTACAAGTATTAGTGCACTTCCATATGTATGCTAAATAATTGTATTGACCACACTAGTAAGGTCTATATCACTTATGTGTTTTAACTTGATTATACTCTTGGATTTGAGAAAAGAAATGTTAACTATATACACATATTTTCTTTAACCATGCCTCATTTTCATTTATTATATTTTGCAATCCAGTAAGAGTTAATATAATGACATAAGACAAATTTATAAATATTCACATCTCTATCACATTCTTGTATAAAATCTTTTCACAATTATGTGTTTTCAGTTTGAAATATATTTTCCAAAAGTGGTGCTCGAAAAATATAGCAATATAAGATGTACACTTCAAATATATTTTGAAAAGAGTACTCACCTTGAATGGATACAACCTACAAAACTAATTGCATATGCGGATGAGGTGCTTGATATATCAACCTTGATCGATCCACTTTCGATCGATTATTTCCCAAGCCTCATTCCTTTATTTCCTCATTCCTTTTTCTCCAGTAATTTTCTGCCTAACAAAAATAAGGTAATAGCATACTTTACTTCATTCATCTTCATTTTTATCAAGAAGCCCACAAGCCCGCGTGACCTTATATTCAATTGATCCCAAATAGACTATTGGCCATTATTTTCCTCATAAACATTGTTCTCGGTTTAGTTTGCAACAATATCCGTGTTCAGTCAAACCAAACTCCTCAATAGGCTGCACCAATTACAAAGCATTCAGTATGTAGCATGATACATCTCAATTCCCTTTGTCATTTACTTGTTCATTTGTTTTTCTTACTGGTCTTCTTTCTACTCGTAGTTGAACTTAAGCAGCAATCTAATAGCAAAGAAACGACAGTGACAGCAACCCAAATGCCGAAGCCCGCACTCGTCTCATGGTTTTCTAGTCTAATCTCAAATGCAATTTAAAACATACCATTGCAACCCTTTTATCTAGGTTTCAAATTTAGCCATTAAAGCTCATTCAAATAACTATATATAATAGACCCATTCCTAATTCCCTTTTAATTTCATCACTACTACTTCCAATACCAATGATCTCACCCCTAAGCAGAATTACAGTCCAAAAACATAATGATTCCTTCATTTTAACATTCAATTTGACAAGAAAAATATGTATAAATTTTCTAAAAAGTCAAGCCAAAATTAGGGTAGCATTCCTATATAGTCGAAAAATCACAAATTAGGCATACTCGAAGAATAATCTCGCTTAAAACTACGAGCGAAAATAGAATTTTTGGTAGTTATTATTTTTTCTCCTCCTTCTCTCTAGAATTCTCTCTCTCTAAAACTTCACTCTTTGGTGCTATTAATGGCACAACCGGCTGCTCTTCACCCTCAAGCGAAAGGGCACAAATCCCGTTCATTCGTAGATGTTCTTCAAGGTAATTTAGAGGGCAAGTAGCAACAATCCGTTAAGTCGTTTGGCACCATGAATGGTGAGCTTGCTATTTTTTTCACTAAGGAAGAAGTTAAACAACTTTCCCAGCTATTCAAATTGGCATTGATTGGTAAGTTTTCACATGGAAGACCAAGCACGGAGACTTTGAGAAAATCTTTTCACACCATAGGTTTCATGGAAGCTTTTACTCTGGTCAACGTCATATTCTAATCAGATTTCACTTGGAGGATTATCTATGTTACTGGAGAAAAGGTTATTGGTTTATTGTTGATTTCCCTATGCGAGTATTCAAGCAGAGTCCCATGTTTAAACCTGACACAGAGTCATCCTTAGCTCTAGTATGGGTCACAATGGAAAACCAACCATATGGGTTTTTTAACAAGGAATCCTTATTCTCAATTGCTCAAGCTGTTGGTAAGCCATTAAAACTATAGCAAATTTATCTCGCCCGAGCCATACCAAGGTATGTGTGGAGTTAGACTTATTGGTAGCTCATTGTCAATGAATTTGGACCCATTGATTTAGGGAAAGATGGCTATTGGCAATACATTCCTATGAGAACGTGCCATCCTATTGTGTCAAATGTAGAAAGCAAGGCCAAGGTGAATCTGATTGCATGAAGGATAAGAAACTGCAAGCAAATCAACGTAACAAAGACATGGATAAAGGTAAGCAAATCAAGCAAGTATATTAGAAAAAAGAACAAAGCATCAAGAAGAGATTACCCCAAAGGCCAATAGCAAGAAGTCGACTCCTCTCGAAGAAGTCATTCCAACACAAGTTAATTCACATGAAGAAGCTGGCCTTTCGAGTTCTAAACATGATGACATTTTTCATGTTCCACTTCTAAGTCTAAAAGCTAGGGTTTCAGAAGACAAGTCTATGCCTATATGTCCAGTAGCCTTCAATGGTGATCATTCAGTTATGAATTTGGAGGAGGAAGATGAGCACAATACAGTGAATTTTCAAATGCCAGAGAAAATTCAGGAACTGCAACATCAATTTGAAATTAGTAGATTCTAGGTGAGAATCAGAATTTGAATTGGAACATGGTTGTTGCACAAGAGAATGATACCTTGGATCTTATCTGCTTGGAGGATAAAATTTTGACTCATTCAAATTTGAAGGATGACCTTGCCCTATTCTCAAGGAAAACAACAGCTGAATTGTTGGCCTACTTCTCCGAGTAGGCCTATCTGAACATTTCAGATGTTCAAGGAATGCAAGAATGGAAGAGAATCAATACCTTCATTGATAAGAAATTGCAAAAACGAGACTCTTTATCTTCAAATAAACCAACTCTGACATGCAAGCTAAGGTGGAGAGAAGTCTATGCTAATAAATCGCATGCAATACAAACAAGGTTGAGTTCTCATTTACAAGAAGATCACCCTGAATAGGCTGATTTTTCTAGTAACGAGCCTTGTCCCTCTCAAAATCAATGATTAAATCAGTTATCTAGTGTCACGCCCCAAAAATGGGACCGTAACACGCCGCGCTAATGGCACACCGGTCCAAAGCGCAAGGCACACAAATACGAACAGAGCAACAAACTTAACCGCAATTTAATAGAACCATCAAACGATTTCTTAACTATAAAACTGAATAAGTTCATTTTTACACAAAAATACGAATTACAAAATTCTTTCTTAGTACAAAAGATGCTACAACAAAAACAAAGTTCATCAATACAAAACCTATCTAATATACTACCCCTCTCCAAACAAAAGAGAAGCTCTCCACTGCGCATTTAAACGTCAGGCATGTCCAAAACATAGTCAAAAAGATCCAATCATTTCAAAACATAGTATGCTAAAGCATAGTGAACAAATCCAAGTACAGTTTCAATCCAGAATATAATAAAATAGCATGAGTATCTTTTAGGCTCAAAGGTATGACCTACAGTACTAGCCAGATCTAGTTATCTACCACACCTACTAGTCTGACCTGGAGGTCAAGTTATCCCATCACAAGACCCCGCAGTCAAATAGTTTATAATAGTCATAGCAGTCACCATGGCGTCCCATGGATGACTATATCACCGGTTCTCCCCAAATCAAACATTTCCAAACACATCCAAAATTATATACCTAGGTCACCTATGAGCCAAAACAGTCATAAAATGCTTTCATACCAAATGAGTTTGCAAACATATCATCTGATTAACATAAAATAGCTTGGTCCCGATTTCATATGTAATAGTTCCAAAACTTGATAAAAGTGCAGTTCCAAACATCATACACATTTTAAAATCATCCTCAATTCCACTTAGAAGAGATGTAGAAGTTAAAGATTGACTATCCAAACTAAACGACGCGAAACGATAGAAAACGACACCAACAGCTCTTTGGTCAAAAATGACCTTTTCACAATTTCTGACCAATTTCGACAAGCTAAAACCCTAGTCAAAACACTTAGTTAATCCCTCAAATTCGTATTACAGCTAGATTAGGAGATAATAAGCTCAGTTTTCCAGAAAAACCGAAAAATTCGCCTCTCCCTAGGCTATAATTAGGCTATCCTCCCAAGAGTTAAATCAAATTCCAAGGTATTCAAGGGACCTTGGTTACAACCCAACTCAAAACAACATATTCAACCAACCAACAAAATCCATTTCCAAGCTGTATTCAAGGGACCTTGGTTACAACCCAACTCAAAACAACATATTCAACCAACCAACAAAATCCATAAACGGAAAGATTCACCGGAGCAATAGCCGGGACTATATCAATAGCATTCCACAACAATGGAAAACACCTAAAACCATCAAAAGATCATTAAAGACCCTTTAAACATAACCAATTATCCAAATTATCCTAGTTGCGCCAAACTTCCGCTTACTTACAAAATGAAGGGAAATCAATTCCACTTGGTTTCAAGTCTCAATTCCTATCCAAACTAACCTTAAAACACTCTTAAAACATCATTATGTGCATAGACATAAGCATTCATAGCATAACATTCTAGGGCACATATGGAAGACAAAACCCTAACTCATAATCTTAAAATTTGTAATCTAACCATGGAAAGTTGTTAAAAATCAACCCCAATCACTTCCCAACCTCCAAAACACTAAAAACAACCCATAACATACATAAATCAACACATATAAGGCTGCAAAGAATTGGGTTTTCTCAGCCATAAAGAATCCTACAAAACTTGAAATTAAAGCTTGGATCATAAAGCCCATAAGCCATAAATGCTAAAATACATAAAATCTTACCTTCCAAGTGATTCCTACTTGAAATCCAAGAAAATTTTTTATGGGGAAAATAGAGGAAGAAGTTCGGCCAGCAGCTTGGAAGAAAATGGAGAAGAAATAACAAGAAGAAGACTTAAAAAGAATTCCAAAGTTGACTCAAATAGTACCCATTGACCAAATAGTCTCCAAGTGACTATTTAACCCAAAAACTAATTTTTTGCTACTAAATTAACATTATAAATCAGCCATCTTACAACACTCACACACCACAATGCACTAATTACACTTAGTCCAAGGGACACCCGTTTACCTTGAAGGACAAGGCTATTAAAATACTGGGTTTCACATCTAGACTATTCGAGGAGTCGGAAATAAAGCCTCATTAAGGAGATTGAAATTTTTAGTCAAACAGAGTAACATGCAGCGTTTGTGCATTTTGGAACCTATGGTGGATAATAACCAACTTGAATCTTTCAAGTTCAAGCTAGGTTTTCCTCACTGTTTTGCCAACTCTAATGGTAAAATAGGATTATTCTGGTTTTCCATGTTTGTTGTCACTACATTGCTTGATTCAGATCAAATAATACATATTCGTATTTCTTCACCTTCCTTAAAGAGAGATTGCATAGCTTGTTTTATCTATGTGAAATCTACGAGGGCTGAAAGGGGAATTCTTTGGCAGTGTTTGAAAGCTTTCCAGGTAACTGGTCTTCCTTGGATTGTGGGAGGTGATTTCAATGCTATCTATTCAATAGATGAATATATGGGCGCCTCTTCACCTAATGTGCACGAAATGAAGGACTTTAATAATTGTCTAGAAGATGGTGTGGTCTCATGAATTTACCTTTTCCTGGGATTAAGTTTACTTGGGTTGGAAACTGATGGGAGAGTTAAGTTTGGAAAAGGCTAGACATGATTGTTTGTAATGAGGCTTTTCAAGAAGATTATGATTAGATTTCCATTGCCCACCTTGCAAAAACGTGCTCAGATCACTCTCCATTGCTACTTCAATTTCACTCTTCTATTTTTGATGGCCCTAGACAGTTTAGATTTTTAAACATGTGGACTAGGAATCCTTTGTATGGGCAGATGGTAGCAACTAATTGGTGTTTGCCTTGTTTAGGCTCTCCACTTCAGAAACTTGGGATGAAGTTCAAAAGGCTCAGGGCTGAGATGAAAGTGTAGAGCAAAATGGTATTTGGTGATGTTTTTGCAAAAGTAAAATAAGCTGACATAGAGGTGCAAGCATAGGAGCTATTCTTTCAGCAATGTCTTTCTAGTGCTTAAGTTGATTTGTCACAAGCAAAAGCCAACCTCACTAAAATTCTAGCTTGTGGAAGAATGTTATTGGAGGCAAAAAGCTGGGATTAAATGGCACAAGGAGTGGGAACATAATGCCAAGTTTTTCCACTCTAAATTCCAAGCTAAGAGACATTGTCGTAATATCTCCCAAATAAAAGTTGATGGGAAATGGGTAGTAGATAGGGTATGTATTGAGGAGGAAGGTGTTCAATTTTTTAACAAGCTTCTCACAACTGAAGATTTGAATGTTTCGAATGAGTTACTCCAACATATTCCTCGGTTGGTGTTAGATGATATAACAATTTATTGGAAGCATCCCTCTCTAGAAAGGAGTTAAAGCAGGCTATTTTTGAACTAAACCCAGATAGTGTGGCTGGAATAGATGGATTCAATGGATTCTTTTTTACTTCATGCTGGGATATTATCAAGGATGATATGTTTGATGCTGTTCAATCTTTTCTGGCAGGTGCTTATCTTCCAAAGGTTTTCTCGAGCACTTTAATCACATTTATTCCTAAGATAGATAATCCTTCAACTTTTTGTCAGTGTGGATTTTAGGCCTATTAGCTTATGTACTTTTGTTAATAAAGTTTGCACAAAAGTCATGGCTACTAAGCTAGCTCAGATTCTTCAGCAAATAATCTCTTCTGAACAAGCCACTTTTGTCGAAGGAAGAAGTATCACTGAGAACGTTATGCTAGCACAAGAACTCAAGGACTTCATTAACAGGAAACAAGGGGTAGTAATTTGATTCTCAAGCTAGATCTCTCCAAAGCATTTGATAGAGTATCATGGCCTTTTCTTTGCAAAGTATTGAGCTCATATTGTTTTTTCTCAAAAATGGATTTCTCTTATTAAATTAGCAGTGGAAAATTGTTGGTTTCACTGTTGATTAATGGGGCTCCAAAGGGTTTCTTCAAGGCTACAAGGGAATAAGGCAAGGGGATTCCCTCTCACCCATGTTGTTCGTCATTCTTACGGAAGCTTTTAGTATGCACTTAAATTCGCAATTCCATTCAAAGAAGATTTAATCTTATGTATTGCCAAGGAATTTACAACAATGCATCTCTATCTCTCATCTAACTTTTGCGGATGACATAGTAATCTTCACCAAGGGATCAAAGAGGTCTCTTACTCATTTCATGGAGTTCTTAAAGGGTTTTGAAGCTTCATCAGGCCAACTTATAAGTGCATCCAAAAGCTCTTTCTGTGTGGCCAAAAGGTGCTCCCCTTCAAGGATAAGACTAATTGCCAAAATTACTGGATTTGCCAAGAAATCTTTCTCAATGATTCATCTTGGCTGTCCAATTCAAATGTTAATGAAGAGAATGAGTTTGTTCCAGCCTATGTTGGAGAAGATAAGGGCTAAAGTAATTGGTTGGCATTCAAAATTTTTAACTAGTGGAGGGAGACTCATTCTTTTGAAGCACATATTAAGTAGTATTCCATTATATTTATTGTCGATGATGCAACACCCTAAGATTGTTTTGAATGATATTAACAAATATTCGCTTGTTTCTTCTGGGAGTCTAGTGAAGATATTTCGAGAAAGCATTGGATTGTTCATGGAGCACAATTAGCCAACCTTATGAATGTAATGGGTTGAATATACAATCTATGGAGAATTTTTCAGATGGTTTTGCTATGAAGCTGTGATGATCTTGTAGGAAAGGCATCTCTTTGTGGGCCAAATTCCTAACCTCTGGATATCTAAAAGGAGGAATCCACCCTACTCAAGCTGTTTTAACTGGAAAATGCTCCTCACCTTGGAAAAGAATGCTGCAAGTTAAGGAAAAAGCTCAATATTTCATCCGTTATAGAATTCAGAAGGGGCAGGTTTCCTTTTGGTTTGACATAGGTCACGGATATCTAGGATAATGATAACTGGAAATTGGACATTTTGCACCTTGAATACATGGAAGGAGAGATACAGTATATTAAATCTGCATTGGATGATCTTCATTTCCTGAGAGCTGAAGTTAAAGATAAGGTTGTTTGGCCTTTGACATCTTCTGGATCCTTTTCAATTTCCTCCATCCCCTTTAACACATTTGCTGGCAGCTTTATCCAGAAATCTGGTCTCGAAGAATGATTTGAGATGTGAGACTCCCTTTGAAAATTGCCATATTCGTGTGGTGACTATTAAATACAGATGATGTCTTGCAAAGGACTGGTTTTCCTATGGTTTCGCAATGTTTTTATTGTGATGACCAAGAATCCATGGTCCATGTTTTTCTTCATTGTCATCTGGCTAAAGCAATCTGGAATTATTTTGAAACTGTTTCAGATTTGCATTATGCTCGGGGTTGTGATTTGCAGGGGTACTAATTTTCATGGTGGATTCATCATTCATCCAAGGATGCAGCTAGTATATTGCATAAAATTTTGCATTCCATAATTCGCTTCAAGCTTTGGAAAGTGAGGAATAAGGAAAAATATAAAGGCAAGTTGGTCTCTTTCTCTTCAGTTATGACAGACATAAAAATAGATGTGTAGCTAATCTTTGAAGCATACCCCCCCCGCCAATATTACAAAGGAGGATCACTAGCGGTTAATTAGAGTTTTCTTCTTCAAAATTACTCCAACCGTAAACCATTGAGATTTCTTAGGTTGATTTAGTCTCCCTGAATAATTATTGGGTGAAACGAAATACGAATAGCTCCTCAAGGCAAAATGGCACACTATCAATAAGAGGGGTTTTCTCAAATATGCAAATGCTAATGTCATTTTTTGCTTCTCAAAATTTTATGGCTCGTGTACTATTTTGGAGGATGAAGCTAGGGCTCTAGTGGATGGTATCAGATGGTGTTTCCAAAGGGGTTTTCATCCTATCGAGGTTGAAATTCATTCTTTGAAACTCTTCAAAGGCATTCAGGGGCTGGTCAAAACTTCTTGGATCATTGATTCTATGGTGCAAAAGATCAAACACTTTTAGAGTTTATGTCAACTCACGCTATCTCATATATTTAGAGATTCCAATGCCGTGGCTAACTTTATCAAAAAGGAAGCCTTTATTCATAGAAACGGTCTGGTCTACTCAAATATGGAATTTCCACAAGCTTTGATTCAAATGGGTTATAGTTCTGTTAGAGTGTTATAATGCTTAGTAGTTTTTGCCTTGTCCATTTCATTAGTTTCTTTGCTTTAGTATTTTTTCCAAGGTTGTAACTTTGGAGGTTTTGGTTTATGTCCCTTTTCATATAATTATTTTAATCTTTGGATCAATAAAATTTGAGAATAGCGACCCCCTACCAAGATTCAGGTGGTTAGCTAATAATAAAAAGGGCATACTCGAAGATTTCTCTTGCTTCCGCATTGCTAAAATAACTTTCTGAAGCTCACTTGAAGGTTGAAATCTACCCATCCCCGAACATCTAGCTGCCACTTTGAAGCTCCACCATATACCCACCAACAATCTATCCATTTTCTCTTAATAATATTATGGAAAATTTTAGTGCAAATGATTCAAGAACTTCAAGCTATTTATAAGAAGAAAATGTGGTAGATGGAATTTTGTGTGTATGTGTTAGGAGAGGAAGGAAGAGAATAAGATAGGGTGAAGTGGAGGTGAAGGAAACCGAGGGGATTGGAGATGAAGTAAATTCCATTGGTGGATTTGTTATATTTTTTGAATTGATCCCAAAGTATGTTTAAATACCATTTGGACCCCTAATAAAGTAGTACCCCGCTATTTTATGAAGTTGAATAAAACTTTTAATTTCTTTCAATTTAACCCAAAACTACAAACCAAATGACTTTGGATTAACTATATAATTGCACATTATATCCTCAAAGAATAAAAATATTCCTAGATTGTCCAATTTAATTCTAGAAAGAAAATCGAAACTAGTCGCCCAATTTTGATAAAATTCAAAACATAGATCCTTAAATTTAAACCTGAAAATTGTGGGATGTCATAATCTTCCCTCCCAAAAAGAATTGTGTTCACGCTCCTATCTAGTGAATTTCTTAGATCAAATTTTCAATGCTAAAAGTAAAACCATTCTGCTCCTTTCCTTAGAATAATTTCTGTAGTGTCTCATGAACAGTATTCATTTCTTCCCCCAAGACATTGAATATTCTCTTTTTCTTATCTCGTTTTTAAGTAAGGGTACAAGATCAATGTAATTACAATATAGTCTATGAGTATCGACTCTTAAAATTCAACTTTGAACCATCTATCAAACTCAAAATATCCAATTGCATCCTGGAAATAAAGTATAATGCCTTCATATTTGATATTCGATTTCAGCCGCAATCTCGAACTATCACACCAAAGAGAGTTTAACAATGCTAATGCCTAAGAACACATTGTTCGATTATATCCATACACAAGTTCCGTAGTTACTCAA
Organism: Cinchona pubescens; assembly: GCA_025175665.1. NCBI lineage: Eukaryota > Viridiplantae > Streptophyta > Magnoliopsida > Gentianales > Rubiaceae > Cinchona > Cinchona pubescens. The sequence continues at coordinate 6,361,337 of JANKKI010000075.1, read as the reverse complement.
TCACAGTATTCAAATTTAACTAATGGGATATCTATTCTCACCGTCTAAGAACTATATCCCAAAAGCTCTTATACCACCTTGTGACAATCATATTTTTTGACTTGTGATCGAGCAAATCCTTCTCGATTTTATATCTTGTTCCATATATCTTTTATTCAACCTTATTTTTGAACTTCATTTCTTTTTGGAGGGGAGAATTTTGAGACTTCTATATAAAAATCAAATGTTTAGAATTAATCATCTATGATTAGTCGAGATTATGTTATATATATATATAATGAATATATCTATCTCTATTTGTATTTTTAGACTGTTAAGACAATTCAAATACTTATTTTAGCCCAAACTAAATTAGGTTAGTTTTAACCCAAATCTTAAGGCCCATACCCCTTTATACAAAAAGAAAAGAAAAAAAAAAAACTTCAGTGTAACGTTAAAACCAGGGATTGCATGGGTGTATTTGACAAGTGTAGCTAGAGCAGAGCAACTTGTCTAAATCCTACTACCTTACACCTTCTATTTATACCCAACTCCTTTACATTTTAACTTCCCTTTTTACTTCAATCTCTTTTCCAATGATTAATAGTGAGTGTGAGAGAGAGAAATAAACTTAGGGGTTATCCAAACTTCAACAACTTTGAGGTGAGTTTCTATTTTTTTGAAAATGTATTATTATATATTTTGGCAATTTTTTCCATAAAACAGTTATATGTCATGTGTTGAAATTTTTATGAATAAATGTTCCAAAAAGTTTGTCTGCATATCTATTTTTTATTTAAATTGATAATTTATAATGAGGTTGTTGGTGTTTTGGGGAGTTCTATTTTTTATTTATTAATAATCTATTATAGTAATTTACTCTAACTATGAATGCATATATCTTTTACTTATTTTCTTATGCACATAAAACAAAGTAAATATTATTCTAAATCAAGCATACAAATTGGAGTTATAGATATTGGAATTTAGAGCAATTTTCTTGGTTGGCTGTTTTGTTGTTCATTTGCTTGGCCTGAAGCAATTATCTAGAGTTTAATTAGATTTGCAATAGCATTGTGATCGAAGTTGCCAAGTAGGGTGCTTTAAGGACTAGTGAATCTAGATTATGGCAAGAAGGGAATTAAGTTTCAATTCAGCCTTTAACTCACACTTTCAAACAAAATACTTGTATTAGTTGAACTATTGTCTTGACATTGAAATTGATTGGTTAGATTGTGTAATTTATTTGAGTGTTCATTTGTTGACTGGGATTAGAATATTAGGCTTCAGGGCAATTAACTCTTGAATCTTGGTCTCGTGTAGTGTGTGGAGATGTCTCTGAAGCTAGAATATTGAATTGGTTATAGGGTAAATTATCATAAACCCCCATGTGCTATAACCTTTTAACCCATAACCCCCATATTTTTTTAAAATCTGACTTAAACCCTTATGTGATTCAGACTAAAATGTGATATAGATGGAAAACATCCAAACTTGCTAAGATGACGAAAATTACTTGTGTACCCTCTACCCATCTCCTCTATGGACAATGATATTGTCACAGCAAATATTCTTTAAATTACAAAATTACCCTAAATGATTCTCAGTTATTTATAAACACACCAAAGACCATGATCGATATCCTCATCGTTGACCCCACAGCATCACCGCTCAGTCCTATCTCCACCACTCTATCAGCTTTATTCCATCTTTCTCTTTGCATACACCATTCATTTGAGGCCCATTTTATCACTCAAAAGAATTTCTAGCAAAATCCATGGAAATGGTGATTTCTCGAACCATAATATTAAGGATAGAAATAACCCTTGAATTATAGTTCACTGTGTAAGAGCTATACATGTATCTACAAACTTGTGACTTCCCAAATTTATAGACTTTGAAAAGTAAGCAGTAGATTTAAATGAATCTTATAAATTTGGATGTATTTCAAGGTTTAAGTACGTATTTAAGAGCTTTTCTAGCTTAGAATTGTTGAATTAGAAGATGAAGCATTGTAAACCTGTAGCTGATAGAGTTTCAGTTGGCACTGTGCGACTTCAGGAAATTGGCTATATCTTGGTGTGGAAAATTCAAAATTAAATTCCATTTATTGCATTTGAAGCTAGATTCATATACCTTTGAAACAGTATAAATATATTTACCTGGTATCATTTCTATAAATAGCATAAAATTTTGAAATTTGGCAAAAAATTCAGCTTGGGAGATTTTGGATAGATTTGGTTTGTCAGTGTACTAATTTTTGAGCTATAATTTAATAGGTTATGATTTGAGTTATGTAATGAGTGCTGTATATAAGTTTTAGTTCGTTGTAGGCATTCTAGTTTACATATCTATAAAGATCATAGCGAGGTGAATTATTGATCTCAAGTTATGACTATTTTCGACAATAGTGTTGAATCTGGAATTTTGTATTGAATTCTAATTACTTCTTTTAAGAGTGCCTTAAAATTGTTCATTGTATTGTTTTATTGATATATTGACTTGGAACTGTTATCCTTGTTTCGTTTGGAATTTTATTTATGTAGCATGTATTTGTTTAATTATGTTATTGTATTGAGAAATGTCATTCATATGAGCACACGTGTTGTTTAATTGTGCATGTGAACTCATTAAAAGTTATATGAACTAAGTGCTATGACAATTGAAGTAGTGAGTCACCTCTAGTATAATCTTCATTTGAGTAAAATATAGTGGGGCCCAGTCAGTTGTGGTAAATGGTTGTTGGGAAGGCATTGGGCAGACGATTGACCTGGAATCCACTCTGATACGTTTGCGCCGTTAAGATTAGAAGGTTTAACCTTATTCGATGTGAAATAAGTTTGAAGTGTTCTAGATATTCTGGATATCTATATTGAACTGGCCAAATTGAATTTTGGAGGGTAAGGTAGCTTCAAGTGATGCATGCACTAGGGGATATAATGTTGGTAAGGCAATCAGTATGCCTCAGTAAACTCAATTGTAATTGAATTGCTAATTGCTTATATAAAGTGTTAATTATAAAGTACTGGGATATTTTACTTGATAATAATTGCTTCTTAAGGTTATATATATATATTTTTTCAAAATTTTATTCACCATTCGTTGGTAAGCTGCTCCTACATTCTTTAGTCCGAAAGGCATGGTCTGATAGTAGTAAGTACACCTGTCAGTTATGAAAGAAATTTTTTCTTCATCTTCTTTACTAAGAAAGATCTGGTGATGCCCTTTGTTGGCATCTTGAAAATGCCCAATCACAAAGTCTACTAACGTATCCACCACTATATCAATCTGAGGCAAAGGGTAATTGTCCTTGGAACATGCTTTATTTAAATCAGCGTAATCTACACACGTACATCGATTAGTGTCTGGCTTGGGTACAAGTACATGATTAGAAAGTCAAGTCAGGTACAAGACTTCTCGAATAAACCAAGCAAAAAGAAGCTTATCTACATTTTCAATGATATGGCTCTTCTCGGTCCAAAAAGTTTTTTCTTCTGTTTTACTGGCTTATAAGATGGGTTGATCTCCAACTTGTGCTCGATGATTTCTCGTGGAATTCCAGGCATGTCATTTGGGGACCAAGCAAAAATATCCCTATATTTGTAAAGAAGCTTAAGCAAATTGTTTTTGAGAGATGAGGGAAAAGTAGAGTAAATTCTGAGTTTTTGGTCGGGATGTTCTAGTACAAAAGCAACTTCATCTATGGGTAATCCATACTCAGTCTTGGTTGCCTCTTCTGACCCTTGAGCTTTTGCTTTGGTCTCATTGCACTCGGTCACTTACTGGTCTGGGCAGTTGTCTGGCTGGGAATTGGACCGGATGGGTTGTTTAGTATTTTCATCAAAGGACAACATGTAGCAATTCTCGTGCTTCTTGTTGGTTTCCCCAAATTCGCCTTCCAGTCCCATCAAAAAGGGCACAATCGGTGTATTGAAGGCAGGATGACAAAGGTGTACTGAGAAGGTCCACCCAAAATCATGTTATAAGATGAAGTTCTTTGAACGGGCAAGAAATTGATCATTTTAGTCTTGGAGTAGGGAGGTTCTCCAAGAGTCAAAAGAAGTGTGACAAATCCTTTTGCGTTAACAAAGTCTCTAATTAATCCGACCAATAGAGTTTGCATAGCCCGAATCATGTTATTGGTAATTCCCATATTCTCCTAGGCGTGCCAGTAAAGAACATTCACTAAACTCCTGTTGTCTATAAAGACTTTGTGAACTCAAAAATCCCCTATTTTGGCATGGATTACAATTGGATCAGTATGAGGATAACGATCAAGAATGGAATCTTTATCTGTGAAGGAAATGTCAAGATAAGCGCTGAGCTTCTTGGTGACAACCTCTCCTAGAGGGATTGATCGAGTCTACATATCTTTTTCAAGCATTGTTCGAGTCACCACTCGTATTTCCTCTGGCGATTGTCTCAATGACACCAACAACATCTTTATTGTCTTGAAGAGGTCCTCTTCTATCATTAGGCCTGAAATTTGAATCCTTGATGTAATTAGGCCTAGGTATTCGTTGATTGTCTGGAAGAGGACGCTTCTTATTCCTCCGTAGCTGCTCGGCAGCACGAAGAGTATACTCTTGCATGTATCTATCTCAGATGGCTCTATCAATTTTAGTTTTAAGATCATTGCATTCTTTTGTGTTGTGCCCCTGATCTCTGTAATGGGCACAATACTTGGATCGATCTTTTCGGTGATATTCAGAACAAATTGGTAATGGAGGCTAATGATTCCACTATGGCAAATCTGGTACAGTATTTCCTTTCTTGGAGCATTGAGGGGAATAAAGACTTCATTAGGTAGAACCCAAGTCTTCTTGTGGAAAGTTGATTTGGGTGTTATCCGTCTTTCTTGTGGATGAGGTCGGTCGCGGCTTTTGATCTAGACCATTAAGATATTTTCTTTCGACTAGCCTCTATAGATTGCTCAGGTGGTCGATGATTCTTAACCCGAGAGTCACTCATTTCTCTTTTTGCTCGATTGGATTCTTCTCCTCTTTTGTAATCATTTGCTTGTTAGAGAAGCTCACCAAAAGTCTTAGACACAGCGGAAGTAAGATCGGCATTAAATAACCCTGGCCTGATTCCACTCATAAAAGCGGCAATGAGCAAAGTCTCATCGACATTTTTGATATGAACAACTTCATCATTAAAGTGACCAATGTATTGCTTAAGTGTCTTATCTTGTCTCTGTCGAACGTTCAACAGATGCGAAACTTCACTTTGGATAGTCTTTCTGCTCATAAAATGGCAAAAGAACTTCTTTTCTAAATCAGTGAATGAATCCACTGAGTAAGGAGGAAGTTCTTTGAACCATTTTTGGTCTGACTCTCTTAATATGTAATTGCAAACAACATGCAAGTTATTGCATTAGAGTTTCCAGCCAAAGAATCTTGTAACAGATGAGACATGGGCAATATGGTCTGTTGGATCAGTTGTGCCTTTATAAGTGTCTAAGGAGGAATCTGCTCGGCTTGGATTGTAGGAATGAACAGATATTTATCCACAGTCAGAATTTCCAGGGTAGGAGTTGCCTTTTTTCCTAAGAGTTCATGCACTCTTTGGTCAACTTTTGCCATCAAATCATCAGTTGATTGCCAAATACATTCATTTTTCTTCTTTGGAAGAGGATTTCTTTGACCAAAAACTGATCCTTGACGTCATGGAACAGGAGACAAAGCTGTAACATGATTACGATAGGAACTACTTGTTGTTTCTTCACGTATAAGTCTTCGATTGTGTTGGTTCTCAACAAAATCTTTAAAGGCTTGGAAATTGTTAGTGAAGAATTTAAGCATTTCTTCCCTAGGGGGTATTGAACTTTGTTGATGATTTTTAGTTTCAAGATTGAAAGTATCAAGAGGAATTGATTCCCTTGATTTTGGTTCATTTGTTGTGATTTCGTTTTTTATGAGAACAATTTTTGATGATTTTTTTCTTAGAGGTAAGAGAATCAATGGGTTTTTATATCGACTTCTCACAGATGGAGCCAATTAAAGAGACAAGGATTTAAATGTAAGAGATGGAATAGTGATGAATGAAGAGACTAGGATTTAAATGTAACAGAGGGAGCAGTGATGAATATGTTTAATTGATGAGAATTAAGAGAATAATTGTGAATAATTTGTTGAGTATTATTATTGTAATTTAGTATGGCTTTGCCTTTTTGTCACTATTTTATGCTTCTTTTTATGTCTTTGCACCATGTCCACAAATGAGGGGTAATACCATATTTATAGGGATTTGGGTAGTGGGACCTATACTTTAGGCTGACCAACTATGTGCCAAGAAGAGTATTGTATTCTAGTTACAATCAATGTTTTGAAAACTGGACCAGTCATTGAACCGGTGGCCTGTTCGGTTCCCGGTCAGACCTGTCTGACCGACCGTTTTTTTTTTTTTTTTTTTTTAGTGATAAAATTTAAAGTGACTTAAAAATTAAAATACATTTCTATAAAATTCAAAAACAAAAATACCACATCATCTCTAAGTTGAAAATAACCTGCCAAATACCAACATCATCTCTAAGTTTAACATTAACCTGTCCAACATCATTTTCGACTTCAAAATACTAACAACAATAATTCTACATAATATTGTCTACATCCCAAACAAAGAAACAAAAACAACAAAGAACAAGTACATCAAATAACATTACAACTGAACTGTCATTTTCTTAAGTAACACAATCAACATCAAACGAAGACTAAAAACAAATTACAATCATCTCATAACTTCACTTCATGATTATCTCAGTTTAGCCATTCATCATCTTCATCAATAAGACTAATACCCCTACGTTGAAATGATTCTAAATCCACATCTTCCTCAATTTTATCATTCATTATTATCATCTAAAAATAAAAAACAAAATAATATATATTAATAAAAAACAAAAAAATAAAAACAATAATATTAATTAAAAAAATAGTATAGTACAATAGTATAATTTACAATTAAAATTTAGAAAGATTCAAAAAAATTATTTCAATCCAACCTTCAACTTGTTGAGAATTGGAACATTCAACATCATCATCCACAGGTAGTTCTTCAAGCTCAGCCTCCAACTCCTCATAATCAAGCTCCCCGGCTGGTTTTTCTTCCACGACCCAAAATTTTGTTTTATCAATCGACTCATAATCAACAGGATCATAAGATCTCTTTCGATTGGTCCTACAAAATAATAAAATATACATAACTTATTAATCTACTAATTTATTTTAAAAAAAAATGTAGATAACCAAAATGTTACCTGTATTGCAAACGCAAATTGTAATGCACATGCACAATATCATTAAGTCTCTGATGCTCTAATCGATTCCTTTTTTTTGTGTGAATGCATTCAAAGACACTCCAATTACGTTCACAATCGGAAGAAGATGAAATTTGACTCAAAATTCTAATCGCAAGATTGCTCTTTGTAAATTTAGAGCATCACAACCAAACAGCTTCCACCAATTTTCTATCACAAACATATCATATTGAAAATTAAATATATAATCTCAAATACTAAAACGTACTATTGCCATAAATTTTAAATTACAAAAAAATTTACTACCTGGTCGATCTGTCCTGCTAGTATTAAGAGCAAATTTCTGTCCATAACTACCTTCCCGCTCTCGAAACATTGCAATCTCATGTGTAAATTTTGCATTATCACACCAATCCACATATGTTTCAATATAATCCAATAAACCATTTGTGACTTCTTTAATTCCAACATATGTAGGGTCATATTGAAAAGCAGGATTCAAGAAATAAGATGCACTATCAAGATTTTTGCGCAACATTTTATCCCATCGAAAATTGATAATATCAATATATGGCTTGCATAATCTGTCCTTGTATTTGAAAAGTTTTCTAATACCTTCAATTGCTCTTTGCATACCTTCATTAACATAATCCATTGAAGGCTTTTCATTCGCATCACATACACGTAACAATCGAATAAGAGGCCCCATGATCCTAACAAGAATCAAAGAATTATTCCAAAACTTATCATTCAAAACAATTTGCTTGGCCTCTTTTCCTTTAGCCATTTTTAAATTTTTTTTTGTAATCTCCACTAGTGACTAAAGCTTGCAAATTTTCTTTCCGATCATACAAACTTTTTAATGCTATAAAAGTTGTAGAAAATCTAGTTTCCCCAGGACGAATAATCTCCTTCCATCCTTTGCTTTTCCTCAACCAATTCAAAGTGAACTTATGATTATACATAAATACGTCACCGTTGAAGCAAGATCTACAAGAGCCTTTAATCAGATAATTCACCAATATCTTTCAAAATCAAGTTGATACAATGCGTAGCACAGGGTGACCAACAAATAGTAGGATATCTTTCACTAATTTAAAATCCAGCAGCCTTATAGTTACTAGCATTATCAGTAACCATATGCACCACATTCTTTGGACCAACCATTTCAAATATAATCAATTTTAGTAAATCGATTACACAAATTTTCAGCATTGATTCAATATCTAATACATCTACAGATTTAATGAAAGATATACCCTTGGGACAATAAACTAAGAAATTAACCAATGATCTTTGCCTGCAATCTTTCCACCCATCACCCATTATAGTACAACCAGATTCAGCCCAATTACTACGAAGGGAATCAATTACTAATTGTACATCTTTTTTAGCATGTCGTAATAAAGGGACCGTAAAGCATGATAAGATGGACCTTTATATCCATGTCTCATAGATGCTATATGATCAATAGCTCTTTGATAAAATGGAGAATTAACGGCATTTATAGGAATGCAAGCATCATAAAACCAAAGAGCAATAGCCATGTCAGTGTTATGCCATTTTTCTTTACTTTGCAAACAAGCCTTAATAGTGGGTTGCGAAGTATCACGTCCACCTTTAAAATAAGCATTTATACCTGTCGTGGCTTTTCTTTTTCCTTTACTTGCTGATGCTCCTGCCCATGAATTACATATTGATTGAAACTCCTTTGGCTCTAGGAGGAGGAATTTCTTGAATATCATCACCATCAAAATCATTCACAGAGCGACCATATGGATTTTCTTCTCCAAAATCTCCTCTCTTTTCTTTAGCTTTTTGTGCATAATCTTTCAAAGATCCTAAAATTGCATGCCTTACTTCTGGAGCGACCTTTGTGCATGGAGCAACACTACCCCTTTCTCCTGCTAAGTGTAGCTTCATACGATGAATGCCACCACCAGCAAATTGATTGTTACAAAACCCACAAATCAAGACTTTTCTTCCTTTTTCATTGATGGCTTCACTGATGTATTTCCATGTTGTATCCATTTTTTGTCTATGACTTTGACTTAAACTTGTGGATTCCGCATTGCTAGATGCTCCTAAATGTGAAGAATGCAAATCACTACCTGTAGCATCCATTATCTTGAAAATTTTACAAAGTAGATAACAACATTAATTAATTTATTTTTTTGTTTATAAAATTATTTTTATTTCTAAATTAAGTAGTATTGTTATGAGTGAAAAAACCCATATGAGAAAACTAGACTAAAAAATAACATAAAAGAAATAATAAAAATAAATGAACGAAAAATAGATTAAAAAATAACAAAAAAGAAATAACAAAATAAATGCAGAAAAATAGACAAAAATAATGGAAAATAAATAATAAAAATAAATGAAGGAAAAATAGATAAAAAAAAGAAAAATAAGAATATAAATACAAGAAAAATAGACAAAAAAAAAACAAAAAATAAATAAAAAAATAAACACGGGACAATAGAAAAAAAAAGTAGTGGAAAAGAAATAAGAAACATAAATACACCAAAAAACCGAAAATAAATAATAAAATTAAATGGAGAAAAAATAGACAAAAAAATAGAAAATAAAATATGAAATAAATGCATGAAAAATAAACAAGAAAAATAACAAAACATGAAAGGAAAAAATAAATGCCCGAAAAATAGAAAAAAATAACGAAAAAGAAATAATAAAAATAAATGCATGAAAACTTTTTACACCAAAAAATAGCATAAGAGAAATAACAACATAAATATGGGAAAAATGGACAAGAAAAATAACAAAATAAATGCATAAAAAATAGAAAAAAAATAACATGAAAGAAATAATATAACTTGCCTAGATGAAAGGTGGAGTGGAAGAGATGATGGAGGAAGTGAAGAGTTGAGAAGAAGCCAAGAGGAAGAGCCAAAGCACTAAGAATAGGAGGAGGAAGAAGGCAACTAGTTTAAGTTCTTAGTACAAAAGATAATGAGACTTAATAACACATGATAAGAACTTAAAATGCGATTTAATTATACTAGATTGAGAACCAAGACTGAGACCAATTAATAAAAGATTTAGAACTTAAAAATATTTAATTACACTCAAAAAGGATTTGAGAAATGGAACCAATTACACTTGCTTAAGAATAGGGAAACATGATGTAGTTGTACGATATTAATAGCTAAGAAAGAGGACTAAGTTTAAATTGTTGAAAACCGCAAAAGGATTTCTAATTGTAATCATACACAGGAGTTCGAACCAAAGTAAATTTGGAAAAGGCAATGAGATTAAATAACACATGATAAGAACGTAAAATGTGATTTAATTATACAAGATTAGGAACCAAAAGAGAGAACAATTCATAAATAATTTAGAACTAAGGAATGATCGAACCTTACTCGAAAAAGAATTGAGAAATGGGGCAGATTTCACTTGCTTAGGAATGAAGAAACATGTCGTCATTGCATGAAATTATGAACTAAAAATGAGGACTATTCACACTTTGTTAAGAACTGCAAAAATACAGAACTAATGTACAATTTTAAGAATTAATAAAGGAGATCTAGTTGTATTAGGTTAAGAAATAAGAAAAGAGACCGAATCAAAGTGCAATTAGAAAAGATAATGAGATCTAATAACACAATATAAGAACGAAAAATATGATTTAATTATACTAGATTATGAATGAAGAGTGATACCATTTCATTAGAGATTTAATACTTAAGAAGGACCAAACCGTGTTATTACTCGAAAAAGAACTTAGAAATGGGACCAATAATAGGTTCTTAAGAACTGAGAAACAAGTTGTAATGGAATAATATTAAAAGTAAGAAAGAGGTCTAATCATACATTTTTGAGAACCACAATAGAAGAATTAATCATGCAAGAATAAGAACTAATAAAAGGAGATTTAGTAGTATTAGATTAAGAAATATGGCGAGTGTTCAAATCAAAGTACATTAAGAAATGATAATGTGATCTAATAAAACATGATAAAAACATAAAATGGTTTTTAATTTGGATAAGAAACTAAGAGTGAGACCAATTAATAAAATATTGAGAACTAAAAAAGATTAAATTGTACTGAAATGGAACTGAGAAATGGAACCCATTAAATTTCCTCAAGAAGTAAGAAGCATGTAGTCATACGATATTAAGAATTAAGAAAGATTACTAATCATGCTTTGTTTAGAACCGCAAAAGGAGATCTAATCATACAAGATTAAGAAGTAATTAAGAATATCTAGTCTACTTAGTATTATATTAAGAAGTGATAAAGCAGTTCGAATAAAAATGCATTTTTTAATGCTAATGAGATCTAATTAGATAGTAAAAATGTATGCGCGATGTAATTATTCTGTATCTTAGGAATTATGGAAGAGACCAGTTTATAAATAAATTTCAACTAAAGAAAGATCGAATAGTACTTCAAAAAGAACTGAGAAATGTGGTAAAGTACATTTGCTTAGGAACTAAGAAACAATTTGTTGTCGAATGATATTAAGAGGTACGAAAGAAGGCTAATGCTACTATGTTAAGAACCACAAAAGGAGATGTAATATTACAAGATTAAGAACTAACAATGAGGACCTAGTCATATTAAATTAAGAAATGGCAAAGGAGATCAAATCAAAGTAAATTAATTAAAGATAATGAGATATATAACACATGGTGAAAATGTAAAATGCGATTTAATTACAATAATAGATTAGGAATCAAGAAAGTGACCAATTTATAATAGATTTTGAACTAAGTAATTTTATATCGAACCAAATTAAAAAAAGAAGTAAGAAATGGGGTCAATTACTCCTTCTTAAGAACTAAGAAACAAGTTGAAATCGTGTGATATAAAGAACTTAAAAAGAGGACTAATATTGCTTTGTGAAGAACCACAAAAGGAGACGTAATCATAGAAGATTAAGAACTAATAAATGATTTCTAGTCGTATTATATTAATAAGTAAGAAAGGGATTCGAATCAAAGTGCACTTAGAAAAGAGAATAACATCTAATAACACATGATAACAACAGAAAAACATAATTTATTTATGCTGGTTTAGAATACAAGAGAGCGAACAGTTCATGAAAGATTTAGAACTAAAGAAGAATAAAATTGTACTCTTGCAAAAGAACTGAGAAATGGGGCCAATTACACTTGCTTAAGAACTAAGTAACAAGTTGTAATCATACGATATTAAAAACTAAGGAGGACTAGTGATAAAAGGATATGTCATCATAAAAGATTAAGAAGCAATTAAGAAGATCTAGTCATGTTAGATTAAAAATTAAGAAAGGAGTTCGAATCAAAGTGCAATTAGAAAAGATAATGAGGTAAAATAACTCTTATGATAAGAACGTAAAATGCAATTTAACTAGACTGGATTAGGAATAAAAAAAGAGACAATTCATAAATAATTTAGAACTATAGAAATATCAAAACATAGTAGAAAAAGAGAGAGAAATAGGGTCAATTACACTTGCTTAGGAATGAACAAACATGTTGTAATCGTACGATATTGAATACTAACAAGGAGGACTAATAATACTTTGTTAAAAACCTGAAATAGGTAACTAATCTTACAAGATTAACGACCAAGGAGACCTAATCGTATTAGATTAAGAAATAACAAAAGAGATTGAATGAAATTGTATTTGTAAAAGATAATGAGATCTAATAACATATTCTAAGAATTTAAAACGTGATTTAATTAAACTAGATTAGGAACCAAGAACGAGACCAATTCATAAAAGATTTTGAGCTTTAGCAAGTAAGGCATTGGATTAGGGGAAAAGAATAAATAAAGGAAAAATAAGTAAATTGGAAAATAATAAAATAACTAAATAAATAGTACAGCAGAAAAAATAAATATAATAATAAAACAGAAGAATAAAAGTAAATAAATAGAAGTAGCATGACAAGGAATATATATATATATATATATATATATTATATATAAATATAATAGTACATTTAGCATGAAGTGGCAAGCAGGTTGAGGTGTCATTAACCAGCTCAACCACCTAAGTCTAAGCCTAGTACAAGTTGCAGCCCAAAACAAAATTTTCTTATTAAATCCTTATGGTGGCTGAAATAATAAGCAACAAAAAAAATAGTTTGAAAAGAGAGAAAGAAGTCAAGAGAAAGAGCAAAGGAAAGAGGGAAGAAAAGAAAGCAGCCAAGAGTGAAGAGAAGGGAAAAAGACTAACAGCAAATTAAAGGTAACTACCTAAGCACCCTAAGGCTAGAATTTGCTTGTTTAAGCTTCCTTTGCACTAAATATTTTCCTTAGATGAACAATTGGTGGTGCATAACCTTGAGAAATTTTCCAGACTGTTGGAATAGCTTATAGAATTCTATTGATTCTAAGTAAACTTTTGATTCAAGCTTAACCATATTGCTTGTTCTATGTCTAATAATAATACATGTGGAGTTATATTAACAAAACTTAAGGCTTTAGTCATGAGTTGTAGTGGTTGCTGGATTAGTCGAACTTTAATTAACAAGTTAAGAAATATTAGAAATAAGGTTTCCAATGTGTATTTGTTGTATAATATGAAAAATTAGGATGTCATTTAGGTAACTAAAATCGTGACAAATTGTAATTACAGAAGTTAACACCTTTAATTTGCTTCTTTAAAAAAAAGCCTTATAGCACCCCTTAAAATCCTAGTTGTGTTTAGTTGTACTAAGCTTGGTTTTGGGCTGTTTTAGGAGTAAACTTGTAGGTAATTTTATCTTGTTTTGACATGTACTTGAGTAGTTGAATTTGTATTTTTTGTTGCAACCCTATATAGAAGAAAACTAAGTTAGGAACAATGGCAATTAAATAGGTGTAGGGACTGACGATTAATGCACTTCATATCCGAATGTTAACTAACAAGTTAAATATGATTCGGGGTACATTATATATAAATATGTGTATATATATATATGATATGTATAAAACTGCTTTTGTGGTAGTTTGTACCAACACTAATTCTGGGTAGATTAGAACATATTAAAAGAAATTCTTTAAATTGTTACTTGTTAATCACATTATTATGTAAATTTTAGTGCTGCTGAACCCCTAAATTAAATACGATCTTGGACTGATTTAAGGGGATATGAAAATTACTGAGATACTGGTGATACTGCATATTAGTATAGAAGCTGTTTTGGACTGGTTAGATATAATAGTTAACTCTACAGGTGTATAAATTGTGTGTTCAAGTTGTGAGATGGCTGCCCATCTTAATGTGTTAATTAAATAGTCTGTCTAATTAAGTGATTAACTTATGGATTATTTAGGTTTCTTAGACAGACTAACCTAACATCTACTTGTCAAAACTAAAAATTTGAATAAAAGACTTAAAATTGCGATGTTTTACGCATTTATATAAAATGTATTATAACGTGGAATAATTTAGATGCATGTTCTTTTATTCCTTAATTTCCATGAAGGAAAATAACTTGAATGATGCGATCTCCGTGCGCAGTTGACTTGATGCCACGAAACCCAACAATTCAAATGGCACCAAAATCCCAAGCATCAACTCCAAAGTTGGTCCCAAAATTTGGACACCAAACGCACAAGCAAGAACAAAAAATGAACACACAAGAATCAAGCAATAATTCAACCCGTTATGTAAGAAAGAAAAAAGAACACACTAGAATCAAGCAATAATTCAACCTGTTATCTATAGCGAGATAAGAACCAAACTTTTAACAAGATTTAAAGCGAGAATTGACTGTTGCCTGTATAAATTAGGCAAGAACCAAATCTATAAGTCAGTTAGAACAATCACCTTTTCTCAACCGATGAACCTCCCAACAAAGTCTTAATCCAAAGACTAAAAGAAAGAACTTTTTCGTCACGGAAAAGACGAATATTGTTGAAAAATATGGTGAAATTCATCAATATAATGATGCCTATTTATAGGCTTAATAAAGTCCTAAAAGCTGGCTAAAAAATTTCTAAAAAAGTAGTGTTAGGGTTCAGCCATAAGTAGTTCCAAAGTTTTAGGCTAAACGGGCCTTATTAAAGTTAATTAATGAGCCTAAAAACTAAGAATTAAATCAACACATAAACTCGACTTAAATCAGCCCAATATATACAGACTTAAATTATTGTTGGGCTTTGCATAATAATAGAGTTAAACGCAAACTATTGGACTTCTCCATTATGGACTTGGACTTGAAGAATGTTCCAATCAGATTTACAAGCTTGTTCGACCTCCAATTTGTTTTGGATGGCTTCTTCCTCAAGAATACCTCGAACCAAACTTTGCTTGGCTTGTTGAATCCTCTTTGCATGTGCTTTTGTAATTGCTTAGTCCAGTTGGAACTTGCAATGACTATTCACGAACCTTAGCCAAGTTTGAAGATGCTTCTTGACTTGTATCATTCCCTTTCTCCTCAAAATGATTTGTTCTTGAATCTAAACCTTCATTAAAAACAAAAGGAGAAAGGTCAGAAACATCAAATAAAGCACTAACATTATACTTGTAAGCATTGTCTCGTTAATGCCTTCCAAAATTTGGAATGGTCCATTTGCACGAGAGGCTATCTTGGATATCCCTAAGTTGGGTAACCTTTCCTTACGCCAATAAACCCAAACCCGATCACCAGGTTCAAATACAATCTTCGTGCAGACTTTATTTGCTCTTTTAGCCGCACGCTTATTAGTGTCCAAAATGTGTTGCCTTGCTTTCTCATGGATTTGTTTGACAAATTCTGCCTTTTTCTTACCATCTATATTGGCAAACTTAGAAATTGGTAAAGGCAATAAATCCAATGGAGTAAGAGGGTTAAAGCTATAAACTAACTCAAAAGGAGAGAATAATTAGTCGAAGAATGCATAGAATGATTATATGCAAATTCAATGAATGCAATGCACTCTTCCCATGACATTAAATTCCGTTTAATCATAGCGCGCATGAATGTACCTAAAGTTTGATTAACCACTTCAATTTGACCATCAATTTGTGGGTGACAAGTAGTTCAAAACAAAAGTATAGTTCCAAGTTTACCCCACAAAACACGCCAAAAGTGGCTAAAAAATTTGACATCCCTATTACTAACAATTGTTTTAGCAATACCATGAAGACGCACAATTTCCTTGAAAAATAAATTTGCAATGTGAGATGCATCAGTAGTTTTTGGGCAACGAATGAAATGTGCCATCTTAGAAAACCTATCAACCACAACAAATATATAATCTTTCCCCGATCTAGACATATGTAAACCCAATACGAAATCCATAGAGGATGATTGGGCATGGGTAAGGGCATGTGAAGACTATACGGTTGCAATTTAGACTTAGTTCTTCTACAAATCACACACAATTTAGAACAAATCTTTTCAACATCTTTACACATATGTGGCTAGAAAAAAGTGCTCTTTCAAAATGTCTAAAGTTTTAACAACACCAAAGTGCTCATCAGCCCTCCCCCGTGTGACTCTCCTACAAGCAATTCATGCAAAGAACATTGTTGAATACAAAACTTGTTTTCTCGAAAAGATAATCAATAGACCTATAAAATTTTTCAAAAGTCCCATTTTCACAAGCAGCAAAAATGAATGAAAAATCATGATCATTTGCATACAAGTCCTTAATATGCTCAAATCCAAGAAAACATGCATGCAATGTAGAAATCAAAGCATATCAGGCACAACATTCTCTTTGCCATGTTTGTATTGAATCACATACGGAAACATATCACTGAATTCTACCCATCTAGCATGCCTTCAGTTCAACTTATTTTGGCCTTTCAACTTCTCTAGGTTTAAAGTTAGCTTCTCACCTTGCTTGTGGCAGTAGGCCAATTCGGTTTCCAATTAGAACTTGAACTAGATGTTACCTTTTGTTTACCTCGTTTCAGTTGTTTTTCTACCTTGGTAGCCATATGACCCATTTCCTCAAGGTCTACATAGTGGTGTAGCTCGACTACATCGGTAATCTCCTTGTTAAGTCCATTCAAGAACAGCGCCATTGTAGCCTCCCTATCTTTGTCAATTTCAGCTCTAATTATGGCAATCTCCATTTCCTTATGGTTCTCTTCCACGGATTTAATACCCTACCTTAACCTTTGTAGCTTTTGATACAATTCCTTGTAATAGTGAGATGGGACAAATCTTTGGCAAAAAATAGATTTCATGTCCGTCCAATTATCAATAGTACATTCTCTATTTCTATGCCTACTTTTTAATAATTAATCCCACCAAGTCAATGCATAATCAATAAAAGAGACTTTGGCTAACTTTACCTTCTTTTTTTTTTTCATCAGAATAGTAGTAACAATAAAAAATAAAATCTACCTTTCACTTCTATTCGATGTATGCATCAGGATCGGCTTTACCTTGGAATGGAGGTAGGGATAGCTTCATTGTCCCAATATCATTATCTCGAGTCTGATTCTCCCTTCGGCCACGCTGCATATTCCTGTCATCATAAACCTCATCATTAATATTTTCTTGATCAGATTCATACTCACCGTCTTGACAACGTGGATAGGTATTAGCTCTATGAGCTTGACATCTAATTCCTTGAGGTCTCTCTCTTTGCTGATCATTCATGCGAGCCTCTATTTGATTCATGCGATCCCTAACATTGCCAAATGCAGCAAATACTCGCTCAAATTGTTGTTGTATGGCCTCCATTGTTATACGAATATTAGTTCAACTAGTTTCTTCCTGTGACGTAATGAAAACATTGATGAAGAAAAAGAAAGTGATTAGGGTTCATAAAATTAAAAGAAATTTCCTCACCACTCAACTTACTTCTGGAAGTATATGCACTCAAATTGTATCACTTAATCACTTGTGTATACCCTCAATTGAATGGCTTTTATCACTCAAAGTGATCTCACCATACTGTTTTTTTCCTCTCTTTAGTTCACTTAATTGGTTGGAAGTCAAAGAAAATAAATAATCACCGGCCAATGAAAGATAAGAGACACCAAACTTTCGGATTTAAGCTTCAAAGAACAAGAGAAAACAAAATATTTGAGACTACTTGAAGCAACAGAAGGTATAGAAAGCAAATAAGAATTTGGTAAGCAAATTTATAAAATAAAAGAAAACTAAGCACACAAGAACAAACAAGTAGCACTTAAGACTAACAAAGAAAATTAAAAAAAACCAACAAAATTAAGTACTTTTGAACAGAATTACAAATTTGGAAAGTAGACCTTGATTTGGAAAGTTTCCAAATCTGGAAATTGGAAAGTTTCCAAAAATGAATTTAGTAAGTTTCCGAAATTGGAATTTGGAAACTTTCCAAGTTTAGAATTTCGATAGTTTCTAAATATGGAAGCAGGAAAGTTTCCAAAATAACAAATTTCGGTAAGTTTCCAAAAAAAAAAAAATTGTCAAAAAAATCAACTTGGACAAATCAAAATTTCCAAACTCAACTGGGAAATCAAATCCTTCTTGGATTAGGATAACAATCAAATAATTTCCAACATAAACAACTCAATGGGCAAACCTAACAAATTTTTTTTCTCCGTCTCAATAGCCGATTCTTCGTCTTCTTCCTTTTTTTTCAAGTTTCTTTTTCTTTCAACACTTTCTTTTTTCTTTTTTCACATTTCGGCCAAACAAATTTTTTTTTTCTTTTTTTGTTTCAACTGGCCAAGAACACTTTTTTTTTTTATTGAATATGACAAAGAAAGGATTTTTTTTTTTTTGTAGCAACAACAATAAAGAGAACAATGAAGAACAATAACAAAGAAGAAACAATATGCCTGGAATTTTTTTTTAATCAATAAGAGCACGGAATCAAGAAAAAGAAGCAACAATATGGCTGGAATTTTTTTTTAATCAATAAGAGCACGGAATCAAGCAATGAAAAAGATTGATAGATAATCAAGAATCAAGGTATGACACAAAAATATTAACAACGCACAAGATCAAGAATCAATAAGGAAAGTTTTTTTTGGATGAAAAGTAATGATGAACAAAATGAACAGTATGTGAACAGTACAAATGAATAGTATATATATATTTTTGGTACCAACTAAGATATGATTTTCTTTGAAAGAAAATCTAGAAAGATTAACAAGGAAAATAAACAGAACTGACCAAAATTGGACCAGCTCTAACACCATTATGATGCAAACTCTTTGCGCAATTAACTTGATGCCACGAAATCCAACAATTCATGATGGTACCAAAACCTCAGGGATCAACTCTAAAGTTGGTCACAAGAATTTGGACAGTAAATACACAAACAACAATGACAAAAAGAACACGCAAGAATTCAATCCGTTATCTATAGTAAGACAAGAACCAAACTCTTAACAAGATTTAGAGAATTGACCCGTTGCCTATATGAATCAAGAAAAAATCAAATCTATAATTTGGTTAGAACAGTCACCATTGCTCAAGCGATGATCCCAACCCTAGAGCCTAAGTCTTAATCCAAAGACTAAAAGAAAGAACTTTTTCCCGCAGAAAAGACAAATATTATTGAAA
The DNA here is from genome assembly GCA_025175665.1 of Cinchona pubescens. NCBI lineage: Eukaryota > Viridiplantae > Streptophyta > Magnoliopsida > Gentianales > Rubiaceae > Cinchona > Cinchona pubescens. Next base: position 6,341,659 of record JANKKI010000075.1, on the reverse strand, counting down.
AAAATATGCTGAAATTCTTCCATCTAATGATGCCTATTTATAGGCATAATAAAGTCCTAAAAACTAGCTAAAAAACTCCCCAAAAAGTAGTGCTAGGCTTAAGCCATAAGTAGCCCCAAAGTTTTAGGCTAAATGGGCCTTATTACACCTAAACTCGACTTAAACCGGCCGAATAGACACAAACTTAATTACTATTATGCTTTACATAATAAAAGAGATAAAACAAAACTATTGGACTTCTCCATTATGGATTTGGACTTGTAGAATGTTCCAATCTGATTTACAATCCCGTTCAACCTCCAGTTTGTTTTGGACAGCTTCCTCCTCAAGAACACCTCGAGCCAAACTTTGCATGGCTTGTTGAATCCTCTTTGTACGTGCCCTTGTAATTGGTCCAGTTGGCACTTGCAATGACTCATCATGAACCTTAGACAAGCTTTGAAGATGCTTCTTGACTCGTATCACTAAATAAAGTGTATATGGTTATTTGGGCAGGTTAGCAAATAAAAGAAAAGGCATTCTCTTGTAAATACTACCAATGGTGAGTGTCCTTGTTTAATTTTAATAAATATGACTTGGATGAATTCAATGTTGAGGCTGGAAATTTGGTGATCCTATGCAGTAATTGATAACAGGAACTAAGTCTTTGAAATTAGATTACATTTAATTTTTTGAACGTGCTTAATATGTTAATATATAACAACTTGTGCATGATGTATTTCCGGTTGTGAACTTTATCGCATCGGGAGGAATTGGGCTCTTGTAGACACGTCGAGCCAATAACGGACTTGGTTGAAACAGTTTACCTACTATGGCTTTGCAACTCAAACACTTTGGATGGGACGATCATCGATGTTTTCGGTGTGTGATTCTCTTTTGGAACTCTCGGGTTTACCAATCTTGTGTGGCCACTTGGAGTTGAGTCTATTGCTGGAGGCCTGACATTTTTTGGGAGGATTTATTCAAATTTGGAGCTCACTTTTATCTTGGCAAGCAAGAGACACGGTCTCAAATCGAGGCCAACTATATCCAACCTTATGTGAAACTACTTTCTCCACATGTCTTATTTGCTTCTTCACTGCTTTGTATGGTTTATTTTATGGTGTATGGATTTGTTAGTGTTTGTGGGACTTCACCGGGAATAAGCTCATAATATTTTAAAATTTGTTTTTTCCTTACAGAGTCAAGGACCCTGTGAGAAGAACTTGTGGTTGTCGTAAAAGTTTTCTTGTTGTTCATGCTTGTTTGTACTGCTGTAGTTAGTAGCTCAATGTATACGAATCCTAATCTTGTAGATGTTAACAGGTTGTAGTTTGCATTAGCATTGAAGTTGTATTGGAGTATGTTTCAGTGAACCATATGGCATGTATGAAGTACTAAAGTTTGTTTTAAGTTATATGTATTACCCACATTAGTTTTCAAGTTCTTGATTTGTAAGTGTGATTCAAGCAATAGTTCCCAGCCCTGGCAAGAGCTAGGCAAGTGCTCAATTAGGTCCTAAAAGTTAGCGATCTAGTTGGGGCGTCATAGTTGGAGTCAAAGGCTAAGTTGAATAGTGGATGCTAGAGTATTTCTAGGTGTTTCTAATGTGATTACTATACTTAGTGAATAAAACCCTTGTTTCATTTGGAGTTATGTGATGATTATAGCTTATTAATTTTACTTATGCCGATATATGTAGATTATGACCAGTACCAGTAGACAGGCACCCCGTCGATGTAGCCAACCATACGTTAAGTATCAAGCTGGATCAAGGGTTAATCAATAAACCCCAAAAAGGCTGGGGGATGATACAGTTGTTTGTATCAAAAGATCTACTCTTATCCGGATCGGGTTGTTTTGGCAATCGTAAGGGAAAGAAATAGACTTGTGAAGGAAAAATTTCTCTCCTCCTTCTTTCTACTCTCTCTTTCCAAAGCTCCCTACATTGTACTTTCACACGGCCATGGCTGAAAAGGTTGCCCATTCAACCATCGGCTGAAGGGCATATGAGATCATTTGTTGATGTTCTTGTTGGCAAACAAATTCCCTAAAACCAGCTGCAACAACCATAGATTCCATTGAAGAAATTGCAATCATACAAGGGAAAACCAACCATCTTCTTCTCTATGGAAGAGGTTCAAAAATTACCCGCACCATTCTGATTTACTCTTGTGGGAAATTTTCCACGAGGGAAACCTAACATGGAGATGGTGCAGAAGAGCTTCCTGACAATTGGTTTTAAAGGCAATTTCACGGTTGGATTTCTAGACCACGAGCATGTTCTCATACGGTTTTCTTTGGAGGAGGACTACCATCGTTGTTGATTGAAAAACACTTGGTTCATCAATGGCTTCTTTATGCGGGTTCTAAAGTGGCATCCCTTCTTCGCTCCAGACATTGAGCTTTCTATAGTGTCTATCTGGATTACTTTTGAGGGTTTACCGGCAGTATTCTTCAACAAGCATTCGGTCTTCAGTCTTGCACAAGCTAGGTCAAGATTGGCACCCTCCTCAACTTGGACATGGCCATCAAAAAATTTACTTGTCCAAACACAGCCAAAGTTTGTGTTGAAGTGGACCTCTTGTCAACCCTTCCATCAAGAGTTTGGCTTGGAATGGGAGACAACAGGAAATGGAAAAAATCACCTATGAAGATATTCCAGATTACTGTACGAAATGTAATAAGATTGGTCACAATGTAGCCAAATTCTTGGTTGGAGCTCCAAGGAAGCAAGACGATCACACGGCCTCTATCAGAGCTCAAAATGAAAAAGGCAAAATGCATTGGAAGCCAACTAACAAGAAAGAAGCTGGACCATCTGGACTTGTTAAGGAGAAAACACAAGAAGATACACTAATTCCAGACCCGATCCCAGCAAATTTGGTACATTCAGAATCTCCTGGACACACCCAAGTAGGAGTTGGGCAAGTGGCTGATATGGTGGTAGTGGTCCAAGAGAGGAGACACCACTTCCAAGGGTGGTTGACGTAAAAACAACTGTCCCACCTAGGATTAAATTTGAAAATTCAAACTTCAAATCCCTTGGAAGGTGGGTTTGAAAAATCAAATTTGGAAGAGCAACAAACCCTTTCACAGTCGGTTGGAAAAAAGTTGAATGGGTTAAAGGTGGCAACTAACTAGCCTATCTCTCCTCAAATTCAAAAAGTTGAATCCTTAATGGAAGATCTCGCCCTCACTCATGCAAGAATCCTAGAGAAATTGCCCTGCTATTTTTTAGACAATGAAACAAGCCATGCAAAGCTCGAACAAAGGATACACTACCTGCCTATTTCTACCCCACGAACAGTAGGTAAGTCTTCCCACAAAAAGAAGAGCATACGCAAGAGAATTTTCAATATGCCAAGACCAATGAGAACTAGGTTTTCTTTGAAACAGGACACGCAGCCTACTACTCCACCTATCGAATATGGACAACATCCTTGTATGGAACATAAGGGTGATTGCCAAAAAAATTTCCATTCGTAGACTTAAGATGTTAGTTAAAGAACACAAAATAAAGTCTAATCCTTGCTTTATTAGAATCAATGGTAGATGAAAAAAATGATTTCTTGTTTTGGCCAAAAATTAGGGTTTCATTGCTGCAAGTTGAAACCTAATGGTAAAATTTGGCTTTTCTGGAATAAAGATATAGTGCTAGTAGATATTCTTGTTTTTGAGCAATTGTTCCATGTCAGCATTTCGTCTAACTTCTTTCACAAGGATGTGGCTGTCTCTTTTGTATATGGTAAGTGCACAAAAGTTGAACGGAGGAGCTTGTGGGAGCAGTTTCAAGCAGTTTAGCCAACCTTCCCATTGTTTGTGGGTGGGGATTTTAATGTAATTTCCAGCTCAAATGAATATAAAGGTTCAGGCTCCTTGGACCTTGAAGCAATGAGGGATTTCAACGAGTGTCTTCAAGATTACGGTTTGACGGACTTGAATTTTCAAGGCTGCAAGTACACATACATGGCTTGGTAATAGATTTGGAAATGCGGTCTAGAAACGGCTTGGTAGATGTGTGTGCACCTACAATGAATTCCTTGGTGCTTTCCAGCAAATTCATGTTGAACACCTCCTCATGTCATACTCAGATCATTCTCCACTTCTCAAAATGTCAAACATTACACAATCCGGGCAAAAATAGTTTAAGTTCTTAAATATGTGGATTAAACATCTTACATTCTTGCAGGTAGTTGAACAAAATTGGAATTTGCATTGCTCGGGTCCTCCTCTTTCAATGCTAGCTTCCAAACTCAGAAGATTGAAAGTTGAGCTTAGAAACTGGAGCCATATAGTTTTTGGGATTGTCTTCAATAAAGTTAAGGAAGCTGAACTGAATGTAAAGCATAAGGAAGCTGCCTTTTTGCAATAACAAAATTTACGAAACCAAATGGCGTTGGCTCATGCTCAAACTAACCACACCAAATGTCTTGCCGAGGATGAAACATTTTGGAGGCAAAAATTTGGTTTCAATTGGCTAAAAGAGGGTGACTAGAATTCAAATATTTTTCACTCTACACTTATGACCAAGATCCCCCGAGAAAGATTGACAATTTCGGGATCAAGGTAAATGGAGCTTGGACTGAAGATGTGCCACAAATAGAGGCTGAGGGTATTAAGGTTTTCCAGGGGCTCTTATCTCGTGATGACTCCATACCAATTGATCTTTCTTTCCTGGACAACCTCTCAGGCTTGGTCACAGAAGAGGATGCCCAGAGCTTATTGGCCGAGCTCACAATGCAGGAATAAAAAGATGCCGTGTTCTCGCTTAGACCAAACGGTGCAACTGGTATTGATGGATACAATGAGGTGTTTTTTACCACTTTCTGGGGCATCATCCAGTATGATGTCTTGCATGTAGTAAAAGACATTTTAAAAGGAGAGAAGCTGCCAAGAACCTTTAGAAATACCCTTATCGCTTTAATCCCAAAGTCAACCAGTCCATCATCTTATAATGACCATAGACCCATTAGTTTGTGTACCTTTTTCAACAAAGTCTACACAAAATTTTTGGCTAATAGACTTTCTATCTTGTTGCCAAAGAGATTATCTCTGTTGAAAAGGTGGCTTATGTGCATGGGAGTTAAATTGCAGACAACAATTTTCTAATCCAGGAGATGACTGATTTCATTGATCAGAAAACTCGAGGAGGTAACATGCTGATCAAACTTGATTTAACCAAGGGTTTTGATAGACTTTCTTGACCTTTCTTATATGCCACATTGAGACAACTTGGTTTTCCAAGTGCATGGATTTGTTTAATAAAGAACACCTTAGAGAATTGCTGGTTTTCCATCCTCATCAACGGTGCACCAAAGGGATTCTTCAAATCCTCAAGAAGAGTTCGACAAGGAGACCCGCTATTACCGCTTCTCTTCATAATAATGCTAGAAATATTCTCTAGAGCATTAAAAAACTAGTTTTAATTGGGAATGATCTCAAACTATGCCTTGTCGAGATATTGTCCAGAAACACCCCATTTAGCATTTGTAGATGATATTGTTATTTTCACAAAGGGAGAACTCAAATCAATCAAAAATCTCATGGCATTCATCAGGAGACTCTCCCATTTTGAAACCTCATCAGGACAGGTTTTTAGCAAGTCTAAAAGCTCTTTCTCTTTATCTAACAAGGCATCATTGTCCTGAATTAGAATGCACCAAAATAAAATAGGTTTTGTGAAAGAATCTCTCCTATTTCTCTGTTTGGGATGTCCAATTCTGAAAGCAAAGAAGCGGAAGGTGCTTTTCTGGCCAATGATTGATAAAGTAGCCTCAAGAATTCATGGTTGGCAAACTCTGGTTTTTTTCCCTGGAGGCAGACTAATTCTCATTAAACATGTTCTTAGTAGCATTCCCATATTCTAATTGGCGGTTATGTCTCCTCCAAAGTCAGTTCTAAAGGAGCTGGAAAGGCAATTTGCTAACTTCTTTTGGGGGGTCTCTGAAACTACTCATAAGCATTATTTGGTTTCTTGTGCCAAAATTTGCCAGCCAAAAACATCCACTGGCCTAGGAATTTTGTCCCTTGAAAAAGTCATGCATGGTTTTAGTCTCAAATTATGGTGGCAATAAATTTTGAAAAGAAAACTCACTTTGGAGTAGATTCCTCCAAGGGAGATACCTTAGATGCCATATCATCCTTGTATGGTGAATGAATCATTGGGGGACTACTACGCATGGAAAAGGATGCTAAGAGCCCGACATGATGCTGAACAAAATATCTTATTTTTGACAAGGAAGCATGTTGCTCATTCTGGTTTGACCCTTGTATGGAACAATGGCAGTTATGGCACATGGTGGAACACATTTATGATCATTCGCTTACGGTGGCACAAGTGAGGAATTCTAATGGTTGGGACCTTTCTTCTTTAGGTGGAAGATATTACAATGAAGAACTAACATGCATTGGTGAAATACTTAAAAACAAAGTGCTTTTCCTTATAGAAGACTAGATGAGATAGTATGGACCCTAATACGCAAGGGTAATTTCTCGGTCTCCTCCACTTTTGTACCGAAGGCAACGGTCTTCTCAAGACAAATGATATGGGATGGGAGACTTCAGTTGAAAATTTTTTCCTAGTTTTCCTGTGGAGATTATTGAATAAAAGTCTACCTCTTGATGATGCACTTCCCAAAATTTGGATCTCGCTAGCTTCCATATGATGTTTTTCCAATAATGAGGAGTCATGTGATCATTTATTTATAGAGTGAGAATTCACTAAGCAGATTTGGCTATTTTTTGAAGCATGGCTAGAAGTGTCATTTCCTCCCACAACTTCCATATTAAAAAAACTCAACTCATGGTGGTGGGTATCTTACCCCTCGGCAACAGTTGGGAGTCTTCACAAAATTATCCCAAGTATCATTTATTGGTTCGTGTGGAAAGCAAGAAACAAAGAAATATTTGAAGGAATGGTAACCAATGCTCAATGACTCATTATGGATGCATGTGCAAATTTGAAAAGCATTTCCTCCGTTCATCATTTCACAAGGCTGGTGGCAGCTGATGACCGTCTACTCTCATGAGGAATTTGCCATCACCTGATTCAAACTAAACCATGAAAAGCTATGGCTGTTAAATGAACCTCGGAGCCCTACCTTTTGGTACCTTGAAGTTGAATGTTGTAGAGATTCAAAAGGTAATCCGAGATTGGAAGCTAGATGAGGTATTCTTAGAAACCATAATGGCCAACTTGTTAAGGCTTTTTGCAACTTCTAAAACCACCAAACCAACCAGCAAACGGAGAATGGCGTTGGTTGATGGACTAACGATGTGTTCCCAAATACAATTTTAATCTGTTGAGGTGGAGATTGATTAACTAATTTCAGTGAACATTCTAACTGGACAAGCTAAACCACCATGGACAATAGACCAGTAGTCGCATGTTGTAAAAAACCTCACATTGGGAAGGAATGTTTCTTTTACCCATGTATTTAGGGAAGCAAATCAGATAGCCGATTGTTTAGCAAATGAAGGCATTAGAGGTTCTTCGTATGTGGAATTCAGCCAAGACACAATCCCTCCATTCATAAAGGGATTGATGTTCTTGGATATTCAGGGCTGTCCCTAAATCAGGCTTTGTAAATCCTAATGTTTCGATTAATAAATTTAACACCGAATTGGGTGTTTGCTTTAAAAAATAGACTTGTGAAGGAAAATACCACTATTAGCCATATGATAACGGATTCCCAAAATGAGCTTGACCCATATGTGGGAACTAGTAAAGGAGTTAGAGTCTGAGATGGAAAGAAAGAATTTAAAGCTACATAGAAAAATGACTTCGAGATACAGAAGGTTAAACTACATCTCGATATACCATTAACAAAGCTAGGGAGCATATTAGGGACATTAAGTCTGGATGCTGAGCCTTGTGCAGGTTAGTTAATGAAGGAATTGACGGATTTAGTTGTCAAGTACTAGTTGTGAGGAAGATCCATCGGAGGCCGCTACTAGCATTGGATTAGTGGTTAGACCAAATAGGTCTATTGTAGCTAATACTTGAGGGCATGATGTCGTAAGAAAATAGTGGGTATTCTTTTGGGGTAGACGTACGGGGTGCTTTTGGTGTAAATGTGTATATTGATAGCCTTTAACTTAGACTTGCTTCAGAGACCCATTTTGATATTTTTGGAAGTCCCTTAAGTTTGGAATAGGTCTGGTAATAATGACGTAGGGGATGATGTGGCCCTTTAATGATTTCAAAATTTTTTGCCACCAAAGTGTAACGGGAGCCCAGATTCGGAGAAAGCAAGTAGTTGGTTAGAAAATATTGAAAATATCTTTTTTGCCTTAAAATATTCCAAAGAATGAAAAGTATCTTTTGTGACTTTTCAATTTGAATGTGCTGCACGGTCCTGGTAGAATGTGATACAAAGAAAATTGGCCTCAAAAAATAGTCTGTGGACTTGGATAAATTTCACTGAGGAGTCTGTTGAACCCCAGTTATGTTAATCATGTTTTGATGATGACTAAATCACACTAATGGTTTGAAAACAAGTGTGCAGAAAAATAGGTAGGTTCAGACGGAAATGATCATCCGAACAAAACAACCAGAAGACTCCACGGACGCAAATGACTGTCCCAAAGACAGAGCTTCGAACGATCCGGTAATCGTCCGACACGAAGAATTTGAAGCAAGTCTCGGACAAAGAACAACGTCCGATCATATTTCCAAAAGATTTGCTTCGATCGGACGTAGGTTCGAACGCATCCTCGGACGTCCGAAAGAATATCCTCAGAGGACAGACGCAGCATCGGATGTAGGGATTAGCAGCGGCCGTCCGAAAGGTCCAATGGCTAGTTCGTTCAGACGCACAATTGCTACATCGGCCGTCCGAAAGGTCCAACGGCTAGTTTTCTAGTAAACAGAAAATAGCCATTGGAACGTTGATGGAAGTAGATTTTGGGCAACTATAAATACCTCTAAGCCTGAATTAAATAGACAGAGACTTCTACATTGATTACAAGTAATTCTTGAGCTATTTGGGAGAAATAGTGGGTACAAGTGTTGTAATAGTGTAGGTAGTTTTGTGAAAAGAGCTTAGAATTGTAAGAGTTCTTCAAGTGTAAGAGTGGAGAGATAACAATTGTAACAAAGGGAGGTTGTGAGGATGTAAAACTCTTGGCTGAACTAAAGGAAATTAGTGTGAGCAAGAGTGATCATCATTTGTGTACAAGAGGTTATTGTCTCACCTACTTTGAAGAGACTTTTAGTGGCTAAACTTCAAGTTGAGAACTTGGTAGTTGCCTTGTAAGAAACTCTTTGTAGTTGTAAGCTCCAAGCTTGAGAAGCTTGGGAGTTTGGTTTTATTCTCTTAATCTCAATATTCTTATTTGTTCTTTAAGCTTAAATTGTTGAATATCTATTGTATTCATTTGTTCTTAAGTTTTTTTTTGGTGCATAAAGTTTTCATTTTTATTAAGCACATAAAAAGGTTTGTTTTAGATACAACCTAATTCACCCCCCTTCTTAGGTTGCTTTTTGGGCCAACATAGTCCAATGATAAATTTATACCTAGTATAGCATGAGAAAGATGGAAGGAAGAGTTAGTAATTCTGTGTCAAGAAACGATGACCGTGGCTGAATATGAAGCATAGTTTAGTAAACTTTCCAAGTGTCATCTAGATTTGTGCTTGAGCTGGTTGAGACAGACCATAAATGTAAAAAAAGAGCTTAACTTGGAAATTCAACATGGTCTAGCATCGGCAAGGTTGGAAACCTATGGTAAAGCGTTAGAAAAAGCTTTGCATGTGGAAAGTAGCGCAATGAAACTTAAGGCCTTTCAAGCCCGTAAAAAGGTAGGTCCAAATACTTGGCTGAAAATGAAAGAATGTACATAATTTCAAAAGACAGCTGCTATTCCCAAAAACCTTAAGGTAATGCCATGGACATTCTCAAAGTCCACTAATACATCGAAGGCCCAACATTCAGTGCAAACATAACAAACTTGTGAAAATTGTGGAGAGCCTAAGCATCAAGAAAGTGAATGTTGGAGGAAGGCAAAGAAATGCATTCACTGAGGGAGTACTGAGCATCAAATTAATGGTTGACCTAAAATACGAGAGAAAGGAAGTTCATCTCGACGCCAAGGCGGACTGAGTCAAAGGAAACCGGAGGAAGAGACAAATAAGATTTATGCAAAAGTTCCTGCAAAGGTGTATATGATTGATAGGAAAGATGTACTAGAAACTTCCAATGTGGTTGAAGGTATGATCCCTATATTTCATCTGTTAGCTAGAATTTTAATAGATCCTGGATCCACACATTTAATACCCTAATGAAAGATCATGTGATAGTTACAAATTTATCTTGTATGAATTGTGAAGTCCAACTCAATGGAAGAAAATTTCTAGTGGATCTAACATCTTTGCCTATTCAAGTCCGTGATATTATTTTAGGGATGGACTAGTTATCTAAGTATCATGCCCAATTAGACTGTAGAACGAGAGTTATCAAATTTTGCTTACCTAGGAAACCCATTTTAGAATTTTATACACAAAAGATGATGGGTGCTACTGCACTTCTTTTGGGTGCTAGTGTTAGAATATAATTATGGAGGGGAGCTGAAGGATTTCTAGCCTACTTGATTAATAAGCCCATGGATGAGGATAAAATAGAGGAAATACCCATTGTGAAGGACGTGGAAGATATCCTGAGGAATTAACCTCCCCACCCCCGGAAAGAGAAATTGAGTTTGTAATTGAATTGATACATTGACCGGCTCCGATCTCAATGGCGCCATATCGTATGGCCCCACCGGAGCTAAGGAAGTGGAAAACACAGTTACAAGATCTATTAGAATGGGGATTTATTCAACCTAGTATGTCACCATGGGGTGCACTTGTGCTATTTGTGAAGAAGGATGGAACCTTGTGGTTTTGCAAAGACTACCGAGGGTTTTGAATAACATTTCCATAAAGAATAAGTATCCCTTACCTCTTATTGATGAGATGTTTGATTAGTTGCAAGGGGCTAAAGTGTTCTCTAAATTTGACCTTAGACAAGGTTATTACCAATTGTGAATTAAAAAGGAGAAATTGGCTAAGACTGATTTCACTACTTAATATGGACATTATGAATTTATAGTCATGCCATTTGGGTTAACTAATTGCTCCAAAAGCTTTAATGGACTTCATGCATCAAAATTTTCCACCCCCTATCTGGACCACTTTGTGGTGAAATTTATACATGATATTTTGGTATATTCTAAATTACAAAAAGAGCATGAAGAACACTTCAGGGTAGTGCTACAAACCCTAAGGGAACACAAGCTATATGCTAAATTTAGCAAGTGGGAATTTTGGTTGGATTAGGTGTCATTTTTGGGGCATATAATATCCGAAGAAGGCATATCCGTAGACCTATTGGATGTAGAAGCCATAGTAACATGGAAGCATCCAGAGAATGTAACAGAGGTGTGTAGTTTCTTGGGGCTAGCGGGATATTACCATAGGTTCATAAAAGATTTTTCAAAGATTGCTAGTCCCTTAACCATTTTAACCTAGAAACAAGTTAAGTTCATTTGGGATGATAAAAGTGAGGCTAGCTTCCAGGAATTAAACAAATGCCTAATTACCGCTCCAGTTTTGACATTACCTAATTAGAAAGGGAGATTCGTAGTATACATAGATGCCTCGAAAGACGGTTTAGGTTAGTGCGTTAATGCAAGATGGAAAGGTGGTAGCATATGCCTCGTGAAAACTAAAATCCTACGAACAAAATTACCCCACTCATGATCTGGAATTGCCGTATGTGGTATTTATTTTAAAGAAATGGAGACATTACTTACCGATCATAAAAGCCTTAGGTACTTATTCTCTCAGAAAGAATTATATTTGTGACTACATCGATAGGTGGAATTCTTAGAAGGCTATGACTGTATTATTCACTATCCCCAGGAAAGGGGAACGTTTTTGTAGTTGATTAAAGCTAGAGAACATAAGTATCTAGGCTTATCGTGAAATGTTGGAAATTACTCGAAGATGTTTTTGAATGGCATCCAAGAGAGACCCCGGGACGAGTGATTTATGGAAACGTAACTGCCCAATCTTCTCGATTGTTATGAATTAAAGAGGCTCAAGAAAGGGATCCCATGTCACAACGATGTCGGGATAGTGCAAAAAAAGGAGAATTACCAGATTATAGTATTAGGCCTAAAGGGAGTATCTGATTCCAAAATCGGATATATGTGCCACAAGACCCAGAATTGAAGAAGAAAATTCTTGAAGAAGCACATAAATCTAAGTATGCTATCCACCGAGGTTGCAATAAAATGTATCATGATGTGAAACAAGTTTATTGTTGGGATAACATGAAGAAATATATTGCACACTTTGTTGCAACTTGTTTGACTTGTCAAAAAGTTAAACCAGAGCATCAAAGACCATTTTTTTTATATAAGCCCGATAGGGCGAGAATTTTATTAATGCATCATTCAAGTTTTACAATGTTGAATATAGGGGCAGCTTTGAGCATCTAGCAACAACAATCCTTTCACAAGATGAGGAATTGTGTGCAGGTTATACTCAAGATATGTCTCATTTTTTATGCCATCATTTGCATGATAATCCGCAATTTAATTTGCCTCCTTATAGATATGGGAAAAAGAAAAATTCTTTCTTGTTACAAAGTTATGATTGAACTGAAAGAGGAAGTCAATGTTCCAATGGTGGTGTTGCCATTCTAGATGTTGACAATTATCAATGAGTCCATCTCCACTTGGGCCGATGAGAGCTGAAATTTGGCACAAAGGTGAAGGCCATCAACTAGAGCCATAATTTCTGCTTGAAGATTGGATCGGCTTTGATAATAATTTGAGAATGTGCAAATAAGTTGGTCATTGTGACCTTGATAGCTCCTCTTCCTGCTGCCTTTCTTGGGTTTCCTTTAGATGCACCATCCACGTTATGCTTGACCATACCTTGAGGTGTTGGAGACCATCACACCGCCATTGCTTTTCTCATCTTTCTATGAATAAAATGATGACTAAGAGAGCAAGAGAATAATAAGTCATCAGCTGCACAATATCTTGTAAAAGGGTGAATTAAGAAAATGTTTTTTAAGGAAGAACATATTTCCACGATGATGTGGCTTGTCTGAGTCTTCTGTCCTTCGTAAATAACCTTGTTTTGAGTTTTCCATAAGGACCAGCAAGCTAGACTTGGTATGAGATGGCATCTTATAGATGGTTTCCATTGTGGGTGAAGGAGTAGCATGCCACCACCAATATTTGAGCTTTTCCACGAGATTAGAGGGAGGAGGGAAAACCAGCTCCAGCCAAGATTCAAAGAAATTCCACACTTGACATGTAGTGAAGAGATGATCCAAAGTCTATTGTGTTGCTTCAAAAAGTCCACATTTTGAAGTCATTGAAAAGCTATACTTGAGTAAGATATCATCTATTAGGAGCCTTCCATTCAACAGCCTCCACATAAAAATAGAGATTTTTGGTTGAAGTATTCCATCCCAAATCATTTTCCTCGAGAAGCTTGTGGGAAAAGTAGGTAGTGTGGAAGAGATTGAAAAATTCCCTTTAGCAGTGAGCATCAAATACCATTACGATTACTTAAGTCTCTGGAAATACCTGAGTAGAAATGGGAATACATTACCATGGACTTTGTGTCTGGATTGCCAAAAACTCAATGGGCTCATGATGCAATTTGGGTTACTGTTAATAGGCTTATAGTCAAGTCCATGCATTTCCAACCAGTTAATGTGAGGTATTCTCTCGAGAAGTTAGCCCAAATATGCCTTGATCAGATTATAATGTTACATGGAGTACTAGTGAGCATTGTTTCGGATAGGTATCGTCGATTTGATTCTTGATTTGAAGCCAAATGCAACAAGCCTTGGGAACTAAACTTAACCTTAGTACTGCGGCGCATAATTGATGGTCAGTCTGAGAGGACTATTCAAATAGTTGAGGGCATGCTTAAAGCCTGTACCCTTGATTTTGGAGGTAGTTGGGATCAACATCTTCCTTTGGTAGAATTTACCTACAATAATAGTTACAACTCCACTATTAGAGTGGCATCTTTTGAAGCTTTATATGGTAGAAAGTTTCACTCAGAAATATGCTGGGATGAAGTTGGCAAGAGGAAAATTATTGATGCGGCTAATGCACCACGGGTTGAAGAGGCTTACGAAAAAGTTAAACTCATCCAGCAACGAATGCGTATGGCTCAAAGTTATTGACATAAGATTTATGTGTACAATTGGAGAAAAGACATAGGGCTTGAAGTTGGCGACCAGGTGTTTCTCAAAATCTCGCCTCAGAAGGGCGTAATCAGGCACAAGAAAGGTGGAAAGTTGAGCCCTAAGTATGTGGGACCATTCACTATATCACAACGGATTGGGAAAGTTGCCTACGGGTTGAATCTACCACCAAACCTGTCAAGAATACATAACGTTTTCCATGTTTCTCTATTGAAGAAATATTATCAGGATCCTCAACCATTTTACGTCATGAAGAGCTAGAGTTGCATGATGATGTTTCATTTGAGGAGAAACCAACACAAGTAATTGATCGTCAAGTAAAAGTATAGAGGACCAAGGAGATAGATATCATGGAATAGACGAGGTGACTTGGGAAGTAGGGGATGAAATGCAAGCAAAATATCCTGAACTTTTTACATCTCAAGGTGATAATTTCGAGGACGAAATTATTTTAAGGAGGGAGGATTGTGAGAATACGCAGTAAAATCAACTCGATTGCATTTTAATTACTAAATGTGGTTCCATGAAGTTCTCTTTTATAAATGTATAAGTTGGTCAGTACTTAAGCTTAGTTAACTACTAATTAATGACTAGGAAGGAAAATGTAGTTCAGGAGAGTTTAGTTGTAGGGCTGAACTGTAGCAACTTTGGATTAGGAAAAAGAATAAATAGAGGAAAATAATTAAATAGGAAAAGAATAAAATAACTAATTAAATAGCATAAAAAAAAATAAATATAAATATAATAATAGTAAAATAGAAGAATAATAGTAAATAAATAAATGTAGCATGACAATGATAATATATATATAATAATAGTACATTTAGCATGAAATGGCAAGCAAGTTGAGGAGTCATTAACCAGCTCAACCACCTAAGTCTAGCCTAGTACAAGTTGCAGCACAAAAGAAAAAATTCCTTATTAAATACTTATGGTGGCTAAAGTAATAAACATAATAATTAGAAGAAAAAACAACAGTCGCAAAACATTTTCTTGAGAGAAAGATGTCGTGAGAAAGAGCAAAAGAAAGAAGGAAGAAAAGAAAGCAACCAAGAGTGAAGAAAAGGAAGAAAAAAAACGAACAGCAAATTAAAGGTAACTTCCTAACTATCCTAATGTTGGAATTAGCTTATGAAATTAGGCAGGTGCAGTGGCTGACTATTAATGCACTTCATAACAAAATGTTAACTAACATGTTAAATATGATTAAGGGTAAGTTATATATATAAATACAAAATTGCATTTGTGGTAGTTTGTACCTGAACTAATTTTGGGCAGATTAGAACATATTAAAAGAAGCTATTTAAATGTTTACTTGTTACCACATTATTATGTAAATTTTAATGCTACTAAACCCCTAAATTAAATATGATGTTGGACTGATTTAGTGGGATATGTAAATTGCTTAAATACTGGTGATGCTACATATAAGTATAGAAGCTGTTTTGGACAGGTTAGATATAATGGTTAACTCTATAAGTGTATAAATTGTGGTCATGTATCTGTATACAAATGTGAGCTAGCTGCCCATCTTAATTTGTTAAATAAATAGTCCAATTAAGTGATTAACTTAGGGATTATTTAGCTTAGACAGACTAATCTAATGTTTACTTGTGCAAACTAAAAATTTGAATAAAAGACTTAAAATAGAGATGTCTTACGCATTTATATTAAATTTATTATATCAAGGAATAATTTAGATGCATGTTCTTTTATTCCTTAATTTCCTTGATGAAAAATAACCTGAATCAATAGTGAGTGTCCTTGTTTAATTTTAATAAATATGAATTAGGTGAATTCAATGTTGAGGCTAGAACTTTGATGATCCTATGTGCTAATTGATTACTTGAACTAAATCTTTGAAATTAATTTTTTGAACTTGCTTAACATGTTAGTATATATCAACTTGTGTATGATGTACTTTCGGTTGTGGACTTTATCGCACCAGGAGGAACTGGGCCCTTGCCATTTGTAGGATAGATACGTTGAGCCGGTAACAGACTTGGTCAAAACAGTTTTACCTACTATGGCTTTGCAACCCAAACACTTTGGACGGGACGATCGTTGGTGTTTTGGGTGTGTGATTCTCTTTCGGTGCTCTCGAGTTTACCTATCTTGTGTGGCCATTTGGAGTCCATTTAATTGCTGGAGGTTTATTATTTGGAGGGATTTATTCAAATCTGGAGCTCACTTTTATCTTGGCAAGCAAGAGACACAGTCTCAAATCGAGGCAACCGTATCTGTCCTTATGTGAATACTACTTGCTCCACATGTCTTATTTTCTTCTTCGCTGCCTTGTATGTTTTATTTCATGGAGTATGGATTTGTTTTTCTTTGTGGGACCTCACTAGGCATAAGCTCATAATATTTTAAAATTTATTTTTCCTTACAGAGTCAAGGACCCCGTGAGAAGAACTTGCGGTTGTTATGACAGTTTTCTTGCTGTTCATGCTTGTTTGTAGTAATATAGTTGGTAGCTTAATTTATACAAATCCTAATCTTGTAGATGTTGACTGGCCAACTTTTGTAGTTTGCATTAGCATAGAAGTTATACTTTGACTATGTATCGGTGAACCATATGGCATGTATCAAGTAATAAAGTTTGTTTTAAGTTATATGTATAACCTATGTTAGTTTCCCAATTCTTGATTTGAAAGTGTGATTCTAGTTCCCAGCCGTGGAGAGAGATAGTCAGGCGCTCATTTAGGTCCGAGAAGTTAGCGATCTAGTTGAGGCGTCATAGAAAATTCCTTAAAGGGGACTCATTGTGTAGTAATTTCATCAAAGGAAGGCACCAAAAATAACATTCATCCCAGGTGACTCATCCACATGAAAGAGAATGCTAACTGCCTGAGATTATTCCAAAAATTACATGCTTTTCTTGGTTAGGAATGCAAGCTACTCCTTGTGGTATGACATGTGGATGGACTAGGGGCCATTATCTCAACTTGTAGAGCAGGTATATGATGGAAAATCACAGTTTCTCAAGTTTGGAGGACAAATAAATTGGACTTATCATTGGGAGAAAAAAGATTGATATTCCAATGTGAAGCTGCTAAACATTATTAAATTACTTGAAGATAAAGTTCTTGTGTTGAATTGAAAAATAGATAGATTAATTTGGAGGTTCACACCAAATGGAACTTGCTCCATCTCCTCAACTTTGCCCTCATAGGCAGCCTCTTTCATAAGGAAAACAATATGGGATGAAAGAATCCAACTAAAAATTTCCCTTTTCATGTGGTGTTTATTGAACAACCGTCTCTCCCAAGATGATGCCCTTACAAAAATTGGATATTCTTTGGTCTCCAAGTGCTGTTTTTGTGATCAAATTAAAACAGCCGTTCACTTATTTGTGGTTTGTGAAATACCAAGGCCAATCTGGAAGTTCATTGAAAATTGGATGGAGCTGACTTTTCCTCCAGTAGATTGCATTCTGAACAAGCTAAACTCATGGTGGTGGCACTTTTCAAGTTCGGTTACAATTGGTATTCTCTATAAAATAATACCTTGTATCATATGTTGGTTTGTGTGGATACAAGAAAGAAACAAGGTCATCTATGATGCACAAAGTGTTTCTCCCCAAAGAAATATCTCAGAGGTTTGTTCCCTACTTGAAGGATGTATCATTCGTCTAACCATTCAAAAGGATAGGGGTGGTGGATGATATCCTATACTCTCAAGGAGCAATTCACCAACTCATAAAAACCATACCAATAAGAGCAAAATTCGGGGGGACTTTCAAGTTGAATGTGGATGGAGCAACAAATGGAAATTCGGGAATGGCAATAGGAGGTGGTATTATTCAAGAGCATAACGGACAGCTAATCATGGCTTTTTACGACTTTTACAATCATCAAACCAACTTGCAAGCAGAAACATTAGCACTTCTTGACGGGCTCAAGCTATGAAAAAAGTTGAAACTACAACAAGTAGAGGTGGAAATTGATTCGCAAGTCTTAGTAAATATCCTGAAAGGCAAAGCACAAGCACCATGGAGCATAGATTCTCAAATTCAGGTCATTAACAATTTTGTAAAAGGCAAGGCAAATTAAAGCTTTACTTTACTCATACAGTTAGAGAAACAAACCAAATAGCAGATTGGCCAGCCAATGAGGGCATTAGAATACAGTCATTTTGAGAGTACTCCCGAGACTCAATGTCTATTTTTGTAAAAGGATTGATGTCTTTGGATGCTAGGAGCTGGCCTTACATCTGTCATTGTAAAGCTTGATTGTTTGTTTCATTAATAAATTTCACCCTCACGGGTGCTTGCCAAAAAAAAAAGAGCATAAAAAGAAGACTAATCATACTTTGTTAAGAACCACAGAAGGGGATATAATCATAGAAGATTAAGAACTAATAAAGGAGATCAAACTGTATTAGATTAATAAGTAAGAAAGGGATACGAATCAAAGGGCATTTAGAAAAGATAATAAGACTTAATAACACATGATAAGAACGTAAAACGCAATTTATTTATACTAGATTAGGAAACAAGAGTAAGAATGGTTCATAAAAGATTTAGAACAAAAGAAAGGTAAACCGTACCCACAAGTATAACCAAGGACTTAGAAATGGGGCCAAGTACACTTGCTTAAGAACAAAGAAACAAGTAGTAATCGTATGATATTAAAAACTATGAAAGAGGACTAATGATAAAAGGATATCCTCTCATACAAGATTAAGAAGTAACTACGTAGAGAAGAAAGGTTAATAGCTATGTTGAAAAAAACTTCCTTTTCTCCTCCTTCTCTCTACTTTGTCTCTCTCTAAGCACTTCCTACATTATTCCTCCACTCGGCATGGCCGAAAAGGATGGCTAATGGGCATACAAGATCATTTGCTGAAGTTCTTGTTGGGAAACAAACTCCCCAAAGCCACCAGCAACAACCAGAGGTTCCATTGAAGAAATTACAATCATACAAGGGGGAACCAGCCATCTTCTTCTCTACAGAAGAGGTTCAAAGGTTAGTTGCACTATTCAGATTTACTCTTGTGGGAAATTTTTCACGAGGGAAACCTAACATGGAGACGGTGCGAAAGAGCTTTCACACGATTGGTTTTAAGGGCAATTTCACGGTTGGATTTCTAGACCACAAGCATGTTCTGATAAGATTTTCTTTGGAGGAGAACTACCTTCATTGCTGGTTGAAGAACACTTGATTCATCAATGATTTCTTCATGTGGGTTCTAAAATGGCATCCCCTCTTCACTCCAGACATTGAGCCTTCCATAGTGCCTATCTGGATTACTTTGGAGGGTTTGCCGGTAGTCTTCCTTAACAAACACTCAGTTTTTAGTCTTGCGCAAGCTGTTGGCACCCCTTCAAATTGGCATGGCCACAGAGAATTTCACTCGTCCAAACACAGCAAAGGTTTGTGTTGAAGTGGACTTCTTGTAAACCTTACCATCGAGAGTTTGGATGGGAGTAGGAGACAACGAGAAACGGCAGAAAATCACCTACGAAGATATGCCAGCATATTAGACGAAATGCAACAAGATAGGTCACAATGCAGCCAAGTGCTTGGTTAGAGCTACAAGGAAACAAGATGATCACACAGCCCTAGCCAGTCAACAAGCTCAAAATCAGAAAACCAAAAAGCATTGGAAGCCAATCAACAACCAAGAAGCTGGACCATCAGGACTTGTGAAGGAGAAAACACCAAAGGACACACAAATTCCAGACCTGACCCCAGCAAACTTTGTGCACTCTGATCCTCCTTGATTCGACCAGGAGGTGTTTGAGCAGGCGGATATACATACGGTGGTGGCGGTTGAAGGGGAGGAGATACCACCTCCAAGGGTGGTTGATATTGAAACAGCTACTCAACAGAATTTGGAAATTCAAATCTCAAATCCCTTCGAAAGTGGTATTGAAAAATCAAATTTGGAAGAACAACAAAGCCCTCCCACAATCGGCTGGAGAAGAGTTGAATGGGTCAAGGGTGGTAACTAACAGCCTACCTCTCATCAAATTCAAAATGATGTTTCCTCAAAAAATGATCTCGCTCTTTCTCATGCAAGAATTATGAAGGAATTGCCTGCTACTTTACAGACATTGAAAGAAGCAATGCACAATGCCATGCACAGCCCTGAACAAGGTTTACAAGACCTACCTATTTCCACACCACAAAGATTAGGTAAGTCCTCTCACAAAAAGAAGAGCAGATGCAAGAGAATTTACAACATGCCAAGACCAATGAGAACTAGGTTTTCATCAAAATCGGCCACCCAGCCCCCAACGCCACCTGTTTAATATGTATAATATCCCTGTTTGGAACATAAGGGGGATTGCCAATAAACCCTCCATTCGCAGACTTAAGATGCTGGTAAAAGAATACAAAATAAATATCCTTGCTTTATTAGAACCAATGGTAGATAAAGAAAGAATTTCTTTTTTTGACCAAAATTAGGGTTTCAATGCTGCAAGTCGAACCCTATTGGTACAAAGGCATGTGGGAAGAGCTTCGATCAGTTCAACCAAACTCCCCATGGTTTGTGGGTGGTCAGTTTAATGTAATTTCTAGCTCAGACAAATACAAAGGCTCCGGCTCTTTGGACCTTGATGCAATGAGGGACTTTAATGATTGCCTTCAAGATTGTGTCTCTGGCTTAATGGATTTGGCTTTCCAAGGCTGCAAATACACATGGCTTGGCAATAGATTTGGAAATGCTGTCTAGAAATGACATGATAGATATGTGTGCAATAATGAATTCCTTGGTGCTTTCCACCAAATCCATGTTGAACATCTCCCTAAGACATGCTCGGATCACTCTCCACTTCTTCTCAAAATGTCAAACGTTACACAATCCGGGCCAAAGCAGTTTAAGTTCTTAAATATGCAGATTAAACATCCAATTTTCTTGCAGGTTGTTGAACAAAATTGGAATATGCATTGCTTAGGTCCTCTTCTTTTTAGACTTGCTTCCAAACTCAAAAGATTGAAAGCTGAGCTATGAACCTGGAGCCAAACAATTTTTTGAAATGTTTTCAACAAAGTCCAAGAAGCTAAACTGAATGTAAAGCACAAGGAAGCTGCTTTTTGCAACTACAAAATGAAGATAATCAAATAGCGTTAGCTCAAGCTCAAGTTTACCACACCAAATGTCTTGATGTTTAGCCGTGGAAGAAACATTTTGGAGGCAAAAATCTGGTGTAAATGGCTAAAAGTGGTTGACCAAAATTCAAAGTTTTTTCACTCAATGCTAATGGCCAAGAGACAAAGATTAACAACCTCAAAGATCAAGGCGAAGGGGCTTGGACCGATGTTGTGCAACTAATAGAGGCTAAGGGTATTAAATTCTTCTAGGAGCTCTTATCTTGCAATGATTCCACACCACTTGATCTTTCTTTGCTGGACAACCTCACGGCCTCGATCATAGACGAGGATAATCACACGTTATTGGCTGAGCTAATAATGAAAGAGCTGAAAGAAGCCGTGTTCTTGCTTAATCCAGAAGGTGCAACTAGAATTGGTGGATACAATGGAGTCTTTTTCACCACCTACTGGAACATCATCCAACATGATGTTTTTCATGCAGTAAGGGACTTTTTAAAAGAAAAGAAGCTGCCAAGAACGTTCACAAGCACCCTTTCCATTTTAATCCCATAGTCAGCCAATCTTGGCTCATCATCCTTTAATGAGTATAGCCCCATTAGTTTGTGTACCTTCTTCGACAAAGTTTGTACAAAAGTTCTGGCTAATCGACTTTCAATCTTGTTGCCAAAGATTATCTCTCTTGAACAGGTGGCTTATATGCAAGGGAGGGAAATTGCGGACAACATTCTACTAATCCAGGTGATGAATGATTTCATTGACTGAAAAACTTGAGAAGGCAAGATGCTGATCAAATTTGATTTAACCAAGGCCTTTGATAGGCTTTCCTGGCCTTTCTTATATGCAAACTTGGGAAAACTTGGCTTCACAATTGCATGGATATCTTTAATAAAGAACAACCTAGAGATTTCCTGGTTTTCCATCCTCATAAATGGTGCACCAAAGGGATTCTTCAAATCCTCAAGAGGAGTTCGTCAAGGAGACACACTATCACCACTCCTTTTCATAATAATGCTTGAAACTTTCTCTAGAGTATTAAAAAACTAGTTTCAATTGGGAAGGATCTCAAACTATTAGGCCTCACCGAGATATTGTCCAGAAACATCCCATTTAGCATGTGCAGATGACATTGTCATCTTCACAAAGGGAGAACTCAAATCGATCAAAAATCTCATGGCTTTCATCTCCCACTTTGAAGCCTCATTGGGATAGCTTTTTAACAAGTCTAAAAGATCTTTCTAATTATCTAACAAGGCATCATTGCCCCAAATTAGAATGCTCCAAAACAAAATAGGTTTTGTGAAGAAATCCCTCTCCTTCCTCTACTTGGGATGCCCAATTCAGAAAGCAAAAAAGCAGAAGGTGCTTTTCCGGCCAATGATTGAGAAAGAAGCCACTAGAATTCATGGTTGGCAAACTCAGTTTCTATTCGCGGTGGCAGACTAATTGTCACCAAGCATGTCCTTAGTAGCATGTCCCATATTTCAATTGGTGGTTATGGCCTATCCAAAGTTAGTCCTAAAGGAGCTGGAAAGGTAATTTGCTAACTTCTTTTGGGGGGGTCTCGGAATCTACTCAGAAGCATAGATCATTGGATTTCTTGGGCCAAAATTTGCCAGCCAACATCATCAAATGACCCAGGAATTTCATCCCTTGAAGAGGTCACGGATGGTTTCAGCCTCAAACTATGGTGGAAATTTTGCAAAGGAAACTCACTTTGGAGTAGGTTCCTCCAGGACAGATACCTTAGAAGCAATTATCATCCTTGTATGGTAAATGAATCATTGGGGGAATCTTACGCATGGAAGAGAATGCTAAAAGCTCGACATGATGTTGAATGAAATTCCTAATTTTTGATAAGGAACCCATGTTGCTCCTTCTCGTTCGACCCTTGGATGGAGCTAGGCCCGTTGTGGCACATGGTGGAACAAGTGTATGATCATTCGCTCATGGTGGCACAAGTGTGGAAATTGAATGGCGGGGATCTCTCTTCTTTAGATGAAAGATATTCCAATGAAAAACTATGCATTGGTGCAACACTTAAAAACAAATTATTTTTCCTCCCAGGAAAACCGGACGAGTTAGTATGGACCCTGAGATGTGAGCACCCAAGGGTACATTCTCGATTTCCTCTACTTTTGTACCAAAGGCAAAGATCTTCTCAAGAGAAATGACATGGGATGGGAGACTTCAGCTGAAAATTTCAGTCTCAATGTGGAGACTATTGAATAAGAGTCTACCTCTTGACGATGCACTCCCCAAGCTTGGAATCTCGCTTGCTTCCAAATGTCCTTTTTTGCAACAATGAGGAGTCATGTGATCACTTATTTGGAGAGTGTGAATTCGCTAAGAAGATTTGGCTATTTTTTGAAGCATGGCTAGAATTGTCATTTCCTCCCACGTCGTCCATATTGCAAAAGCTCAACTCATGGTGGTGGGCTGTTCCCTATCGGTAACAGTTGGTACTCTCTATAAAATTGTCCAAAGTATCATATGCTGGTTTGTGTGGAAAGTAAGAAACAAGGCAAGTTTTGAAGGAGTGATAACCAAGGCTCAACAACTCATTATGGACACTTGTGTGTACTTGAAAAGCATTTCTTCCACTCTTTACATCCATTCAATAGGCTGGTGGCAGCCAATGATTATCTACTTCCAAGAGGAATTTGTCACCACTTGATCCAAACAAAACCACAAAAAGCTATGGCTATTAAATGGACAACCCTTCTTTCGGCTCCTTGAAAGAAACCAGAATTGACAGCTTGTTAAGGCTTTTTGAAGCTTCTACAACTACCAAACCAACTTGCAAGAGAAAGAATGGCATTGATTGATGGGGTTAAGATGTGTGCCAAAATGCGTCACAATCAGTTGAAGTGGAGATTAATTCACTAATTTTAGTGAACATTCTAAACGGCCAATCTAAACCACCACGGACAATAGACCACCAATTGCATGTTGTCAAAGATCTCATATTGGGAAGAAATGTTTCATTTATCCATGTATTTAGGGAGCAAATAGAATTCAGCCAAAACACAATCCTCAATTCATTAAGGGATTAATGTCCTGGGATATTCAGGGATGTCCCTACATCCGGCTTTGTAAATCTTGATTTTTGATTAAATAAAAACAACACAAAGTTGGGGGTTTCCTTATAAAAAGAAGTAATTACGAAGACCTAGTCCTATTAGATTAAGATGTAAGAAAGGAGTCCAAATCAAAGTGCAATTAGAAAAGATAACGTGATCAAATAACACATTATAAGATTGTAAATGCAATTTAATTAGACCAAATTAGGAACCAAAAAATAGACAAATTCATAAATAATAGATTAGGAACAAAACAAGAGACAAATTCATAAATAATTTAGAACTATAGAAAGATCGAACGTACTAAAAAAATAGATAAATGGGACCAATTACACTTAGGAACGAATAAACTATTGTAATTGTAGGATATGAATACTGAGAAAGAGGACTAATCATACAAGATTAAGAACTGATATAGGAGATCTAATCGGATTAGATTAAGAAACAAGAAAGCAGATCGAATGAATGTGCATTTAGAAATGATAATGAGATCTAATTACACTTTCTAAAAATATAAAATGTGATTTAATTGTATCTCTAGATTAGGAACCAAGAGCGAGACCAATTCATAAAAGATTTAGAACAAAAAAAGATTTGAATTGTACTAAAAAAAAAAGAACTGAGAAATGGAACCAATTACACTTGCTAAAGATCTAAGAAACATGATGTAATCGTACAATTTTAAGAATTAAGAACCACAAAAGGAGACCTAAACCTACAAGATCCAAAATTAATTGAGAAGATCTATATTTTTAAAGCCAAAAACCTTATTTTATTTTGTTTTATTAAAAACTTCAATCTGTGAAGAGATGGTTTATTTCCCACACCCCGTATATTCCAAACGAGTATGTGATCCATTCAAACATTACATGTGGGATTCGGGTTTCTTGGCTTAGAAGAAAGCCAAGTTTTCGTTGCATTTGAGCGAAGCATGCTATAAATTCTTTTCCTTTGATGTTTCTTTTTGAGTGGGGTGTTACTTTTAGGTAGCAAATTTATGTCTTTCACCTCTTGGAAATTCAATTCTAACCTACATGAATGAAAGGGCTATCACCTTCTGAAAAATAGCATGGAAGTTTCTCCATGATTCTTTCATGAGATAGCAAAGAGTCATCCACAATTTGGTTGTTAGGAAGCTTGATGTTCTCGAACAAAGATGGGTCCAAATCATCTGGTTTGTTATTGTTGGAGTTCAAATTCGTTGGAGACTTAGTCAAAATGGTTGTAACCGAATTTTGATCTCCCAAATCTGGTGGATAAGTTTCCAATGTAGCTGAATTTAGTTTTTGAATCCGTTCATCAAAGGGATTTGAAATTTGAATAGCCAAATTTTATGGAGCTATTGTAGCTGTCTCCTCAACTCTTGGAGTCGGTGGCTATTCCAGTTGCTTGGTCTTGGCTGGTGTTGTCACCTCTTGTGCCTGGTGGTTCTTATCAACTCGTTGGTTCTCTTCTGCTAGTGGCATGTCCTCTGATGGCTTCTGCTTTGCAACACTTGAAGGACCAGCTTCATGATGCTTAATCGGTGTCCAATGAGGATGGATTTGTCATCTTTTCTTAATGGTTGGTTTTTGTGGCCAAGGGATCCGTTAGCTTAGGTTGTGCATTACCTAGCTTGCAATCAATCGAATGATGGCCAATTTTGTTCCAATTTGTGCAGTTCCGTGGAAGTACTGCATGGCTAATTTTTTACCAATTTCTATTTTCCCCTACCCCTAACCAAGCACTAGAAGGAAGGGTAGCTAAGAGGTCAACCTTCACACATACCTAGGCAGTGTTTGGACGGGTAAAATTCTCCGTAGCAATATCCAATTTGAGTGGGGTTCCCACTCCTTGTGCAAGGCCAAAAACCAAATGTTTGTTAAAAAAGTTACTCGGAGGCCTTCAAATGTGATCCATATAGGCACAATAGAAGGTTCAACATCCGGGGTAAACAAAGTGTGCCATTTTAGAATCCACATGTAAAAACCATTGATAAACCATACATTTTAAGCCAGCAACAAAGGTAATCTTCCTTGAAAGATGATGCGAACCTCGTGCGCAATCGACTTGATAAGCCACGATATCCAACAATTCAAGATAGCACCAAAACCCCAAGGATCAAATCCAAAGTTGGTCACAAACAAACAAAATAAGAATGAAAAAGAACACAAAAGAATCAAGCAAGAATTTAACCCGTTGTCTATAGCAAGACAAAAACCAAACTGTTAACAAGATTTAAAGCAAGAATTGACCCATTGCCTATGTGAATCAGGCAAGAACCAAATCTATAAGTCGGTTAGAACAATCACTATTTATAGGCTTAATAAAGTCCAAAAAACTAGCTAAAAAACTGCTAAAAAAGTAGTGCTAGGGTTCTTCCATAAGTATATGAAAATTTAAGCTAAATGGGCCTTATTAAGGATAATTAATGAGCCTAAAAACTAAGAATTAAATTAACACCAAACCCGACTTAAACCAGATCAATTTACATAATACTTAAACTAGAATTGGGCTTTACATAGTAATGGAGTTAAACAAATAAAAGGTCTAGTAAAATATAACATAATATTCAACCCAATGGATTCAAAAGATCTCCACTAGTTCTTCACTTTGAAGAATTGGACTTCATGTATTAATGAACTGAGGATTGCCCAATCAAACATTATCAAAATACCATGAATGTGCTCTAATCTTGGCAAGAGTGAGTCCAAGCTTGCTCCATCTTTCATCTTCTCACCTAGACACATATTTAGTCTCTCTATATTCATATCAAATGAAAAACGGAAAAGAACATTTTCTTAGTCTAGAAAACCAACCGTAAAATTGCCCTTAAAGGCAATTGTATGAAAACTCTTCCTCAGAGTCTCTATGTTGGGTATACCTCCAGGAAAATCACCCACTAGTGTAAAACGGAAAGGTGCAGCAAGCCGTTGAAATTAATCTTTTGTGAAAAAATGGCTGGTTCTTTCCTGCAAGATTGAAGTTCCTTCAAGGGTTGATTCTCTTCTTGAAGTGGCAAATCAAGCTTTTGTTACCCCTATCGACCATAGCCGAGCCAAACCAAAAAGTTTTTAGAGAAGTCAAAGAGAAGTTGTAAGCGATTCTGGCAATTAGATCACCATTTATTGAGCATATCTATTCATAGTTGATTAAGAAGAAAAAAATGAGTTCGGATCAAAGTACATTTAGAAAAGATAATGAGATTAAATTACCCATGATAAGAATTTAAAATGCCATTTAATTATACTATATTAGGAACCAAAGAAGAGGCCAATTCGTAAATAATTTGAAACTAAAGAAAATCGAATTGTACTTGAAAGAACCGAGAAGTGGGGCCAATTACAACTGCTTAGGAACGAATAACAACATTCTAATAGTACGTATTAAGAACTAAGAAAGAGGACTAAGCACACTTCATTAAGTTCTACAAAAGGATAACAAATCATATAATATTATAAGCTAGTAAAATAGATCTAGGCGTATTGGATTAAGAAATAAGAATAGAGATCGAATAAAAGTCATTTCGAAAATGATAATGAGATCATGTAACACACGATAAGAACGTAAAATGAGGTTTATGTAGATACTAGATTAGGAACCGTGAGTGAGACAATTCGTAATAGTTTTAGAACTAAAGAAGGATCAAACTATACTAGAAAAAGAATTGAGAAATGGGACCGACAACATTTATTTAAGAACTAAGAAACAAATTGAAATCCTATGATGTCTTAAAAGGTAAGAATTGTTCAATCATACTTTGTTAAGAACCACAAAAGAAGATCTCAGCATAAAATAAAGACATTTTCCTAGCCTTATTAGAGCCAATGATGGATAAGGTTCGGATTAATTCTTTTGCACATAAATTAGGTTTTAATCATTGCAAATCAAACACGAATGGTGAAATTTGGCTGTTTTGGAATAAAGACATGTCCTCACGGATATTTTGATTTCTGACCAATTGTTTCATGTTTCACTTTCTTCAAGTTTTAGCAACACTGATGTATTAGCTTCATTTGTCGATGCGAAGTGCACAAAGGTGGAAAGAAGAAAGCTATGGGCCGATCTTAAAGATACCTGCAACACCACTTGTCAACCACTCCATGGATAGTGGGAGGGGATTGCAACACCATATCAACCTCAGATGAGTACAAAGGTAGTGCAGGTTCCCTATATTTTGAAGGGATGAGAGAGTTTAATGAATGCCTTTCTAACTGTGGATTGATGGACTTAACATTTCAAGGTTGCAAATTCACATGGCTAGGAAACAGGTTTGGAAATGCAGTGTGGAAATGACTGGATAGGTTTGTCTGCAATAACGCCTTCCTCATGGTAGCTCAACAAGTCACTATTGATCATCTTCTAAAGACATGCTCGGATCATTCACCATGGAACCACTGCTTGATCCACTGGTAGGTTCATTTATCCATCGACAAACAGGTGGCACACACTATACTCAAAGGCTCCTCAAGCCAGCGAATAAGCCAAATGCAGGGCCAAAATCCTTTAAATTTTTAAATATGTGGATTAAACATCCAAATTTCTTGCAAGTAGTAGAGGCTAATTAGTCCATTGCATTGGAGAACCAATGCAAGTTCTGATAGCGGCAATTGAAGTAGTTGAAGGCAGAGCTTAGAAATTGGAGTCACATGATTTTTGGAATTGTACTTTCCAAAGTCAAAGGGGCAGAGCTAGACGTCAAACAAAAGGAAGCCAAGTTCTTGCAAACTCATACTCAAAAGAATAAACTAGCTTTGGCTCACTCACTTGCATTTCATACCAAATGCCTTGAGGAGGAAGAAACATTGTGGAGGTAAAATCTGGAATGAAGTGGCTGAAAGAAGGAGATAAAAACTCCAAATTCATCCACTTCTCTCTCATGGCCAAGAGACAAAAGCTGAGCATATCAAAAATAAAGGTTGATGGTTCTTGGACAGATGACATGCAAAGAATTGAAAATGAAGGCATTGTTTATTTCAGCTACCTCTAGACCAGGACACTCCATTAAGGCTTGATCACGAGTTGTTGGAAGACATCACAGAATCAATGGCAAGAGGAGATAAAAAAACCTGCAAGAGGAGATAAAAAAAACCTGCTAGCGGAGCTCTGTTCATCTGACGCGGACCCCTTGCGTAATCAACTTGATGCCATGAAACCCAACAATTCAAGAAGGCACCAAAACCCCAATCATCGATTCTAAAGTTGGTCACAAGAATTTGGACAGCAAACACACACAAACAAGAATGAAAGAACAGACGAGAATCAAGCAAGAATTCAACCTGTTGTCTATAGCAAGATAAAAACCAAACTCTTCACAAGATTTAAAGCAAGAATTGCCCCGTTTCCCCTATATGAATCAGGCAAGAATCAAATCTATAAGTCGGTTAGAAGAATCACCATTGCTCAAGCGATGATCCCAACAATGTCTTAATCTAAAGACTAAAAGAAAGAACTTTTTTCTCACGAAAAAGACAAATTTTATTTACAAAAATGTGCTGAAATTCGTCCATTTGATGATGCCTAATTATAAGGCTTATAGAAATCCTAAAAACTAGCTAAAAAAACTCCTAAAAAGGTAGTGTTGGGGTTCAAACATAGGTAACCCCAAGATTTGGGCTCAATAAAAGATGGGCCTTATTAAGGCTAATTAATGAGGCTAAAAGCTCAGAATTAAATCAACAACTAAACCCGACTTAAACCACCCAATTTAAGGAACACTTTAAATTATTATTGGGCTTTACATAATAAAGACCAAACTAAAATAAACTTGAAAGGAAATCGGGCCTTCTTGTATGTAAAGGATCTCCATTTGTGTTTCACTTTGGAGAATTGGACTTCATGTATTAATGAATTGAGGATAGTCCAATCCAACTTGATCAAAATACCACGAATGTGCTCCAATCTTGGCAAGCTTGAGTCCATGCTTGATCCAGCTTTCATCTCCTCATCTTGACATATGTTTAGGCTATTCATATCCATATCATTGCATCCCTCGTCGAAAGGATTCATCCTCAAATCCAAACCCGGATAAGAAAAACATGGATTGGTCAAACGGGACACAAGATTGGCAGAAGATAGGCCCTAAAGGCATGCACTATTGCGAACACAACAAAGTTTTGCAACGTAATAATACTGTCCAAATAGTTAAACAAATGTGCACGCCAAAGTGGAAAATCAGTCACTTTTGAGAAGTTAAGCACAATTTGAGCAATTGCTAGAAAACACTGATTTTGACACAAATTAGAAGTCAATTGACTGTAAACAAAAATTTTAGTCAAAGTTTTTTCAAGCAAAATTGATACGATTTCATTTTTACAAAGTATTTGGCCTAAATCACACAACTTTGGTTGCTCAAAAACTAAGCATGAAACAAATATTTGGGTGACGTGTCTAAGTAAAATAAAATCATTCAAGTTATCAAGCCATAACAAAAACTTAACTCGGCTTACACAAAATTTGAATATTTTGAAGTTAACTTTACTTGAAATTCAAAATTCATAAAAGAAGTTAGCCAAGCTAACAAAGTTATCCAAGGTATTTTGAACAAAAGTGAAATGTTGAAAATTGATGTTTCCCAAACCTTATTTTGATGATGACATAAACACTTAACTGTGTAAAACAAGCTTTTGCAGGAACAACAGACCAGATATTTCGGACGCACAGGATCGTCCGAACTCAGTCAAAAACTCTCGGACGCATTGTATCGTCCGAACAAACCAGCAGAAAAGAATGGAACTCTCTGCCTTTTCTACGGACGCTCAGGACCGTCCGAAACCTCTGTCGGACGAAGGACCGGACGCAGGCACGGACGTCCGAACGAAGCATCTCAACAAACTGAATGTAGATCGGACGCTTCCTCGGACGCACACAAACCTCCTCGGACGTCCGAACCCCCAACGGCTATTTTTTGTGCATTTATTACTTAGCCGTTAGGAAGTAGTTGAAAGCTCTATTAGTTGCTATTATAAATAGATGCTTTAAGAACTTGAATAAATTATCTAATACATTGAATACAAGTCCAAAAGAAAGTAATTTGAAGTGCAAATTGACTTTAGAGCCTTGTTGTATTAGTGTGAAATTGTGAGTGTAATTCAACATTGAGTGGAGTGATAATCTTGTACAAGAGTGTGGTTGAAAGTGAGATTCTTTGCTCAACTAAAAGAGTTTTAGTGTGAGCAAGAACTTCCCAGCTTTGTAAAGATTGTTGGCTCACCAAGTGTGTGAAGCATTCAAATTTGATATTTCAAGCTTGCTAGCTTGGAAGTAGTTCTTATTGTTCAATTTATTCTCTCTTTAATTTACTGTTCTATTGATATTATTATAACTGATTTTGTTATAACTGATTTCATCTTGAAAATATCAATATCTCTTAAAGTAATTTTTAAGAAACCTAATTCACCCCCCCTCTTAGGTTGCTTTGGGACCAACAATTGGTATCAGAGCTTGGTCTCATTTTATTGCTTAAACTGCTGTTGAGAAAAGAACTATGGCAACCAACAATGCTCTGTTTTTTGAAGGCCAATCTATTACTAGGCCTCCCATGTTTAATGGGACAAATTTTATTAGTTGGAGAGATAGAATGAAAATATTTCTGCAATCTATTGACATTGAATTGTGGTATGTTGTCAATGAAGGTCCATTTGATGCTCATATCAAATCATTGATGATCACACAAATAGAAGAAGAGAAAAGACGAGGATTGAGCTCACTCCACAAGACAAGGCAAATTTGACGTTAAACGCAAAAGCCATGAATGTGCTATACAATGCCTTGGATGCAAATGAATCATCGCGTAAAGGGTTGCAATTCTGCTAAGGAAATTTGGGATAAGCTGAAGGAAATTCATGAAGGAAGCGATGATGTTCGTGAGCAAAAGAAATCTCTACTTGTTACCAAGTATGAGTCCTTCAAGATGGAACCACATGAGAACATAGACAAAATGTACTGCAGGTTCAATGACATTATTAAAGATCTTGAAGCCTTGAGTAAGGAGTACTCTTTGGGTGAGAAAACAGAAAAATCCTGAATGCTCTATCCAAAGAATGGGATGCCAAAACAATTGCCATAGAGGAAGCTAAGAATTTAAATTTAATGCCTATTGAATCACTAATCAATTCTCTTACATCTTATGAACTTAAGCTAAAAGCCAAGGTTGTGGATGATGAAGAAGCAAGGCCAAAAAGGGGAATTGCTCTAAAGACCTCTCAAGAGGAAGATGAAAACAGCTCCATCAATCTAGAAGATGAAGATCTTGATGAAGGAGATCTTGCACTTATCACCAAAGGATTTCTCAAACATTACATCAACAAACGAAGAATGAGAAGAGGCGGAGCTGCAAACTCAAATAATTTCAAAGGGAAGTCAAGACTTGAGCTAAGGAAGCAAAATGATAAATGCTTTGAGTGCGGTCAACTCGGGCATTTTACAAATGAATGTCCCTCCAAGAAAAAGAAGGAAGGAAGAAAACCAAGATTCAACAACTTTCAAGTCACTTGGGACGATTGCAACTCCGAAGGAGAAGTTGAAGAAGAAATGGAGTCGGCACAAATGGCCTTTATGGCTATTGGAGACAATGAGGTAAATTCTAACTATGACTCCAATGATGAAAATGATGAAGATGATCTTGAAGCTTTCATTTTGAAATTGCATGATAGCTTAAAAATCGAATCATATGCTAGAAATAAGGAGTTAGTAAAAAAGTCAAATGCTTTATTGAATGCTAACTCTAAACTTGTGAATGAAAACAATAGGCTATCACAAGAAAATTGTGATTTGAAGAAAAGAATGCATGAGAGATCAAAGGTCAAGGAAGAACAAGCCTCCTTGAAGAAAAGAATGGATGATTTAAATACTCTCTTAGCTAGAAAGAAAGAAAATGTTGTTGATATGAAAAGAAATAGAAATGTAGCAATCAACAAAAATTTTGTCATATATAGAAGAGATGATTTATGTATTGTAAAACCAAAATCTTCTTTATATGGAAACAAAAGCATTGTTTGTAGATATTGCCAACAACATGGACATACTAAGAATATGTGTTATGTCAAGAAAAATGAAAAACTTGGAATGAAAGTTGCATGGATAGCAAGCAATCTCACTAACACTCATGGACCCAAAAAGACATGGGTACCAAAAGTTATCAATTGATTTATTGTGTAGGTACTTTCCATGAACATCGCCAACAATGCTAAGTGGTTCATAGATAGTGGATGTTCAAGGCACATGACGGGTGATGCCTCTCTCTTCACAAACCTTACATCCAAAAACAGTGGAAAAGTCACTTTTGGTGACAACAACAAAGCAAAATCAATCGGCATTGGTGATGTAGGTAAAAATGGTGAAACCTTGATTAAGAATGTACTTCTCGTTGATAATTTAAACTATAATCTATTAAGTGTTAGTCAACTTTGTGACAAAGATTTATATGTTTTCTTTACCAAGCATGAATGTCTTATACTTGACAAAAATCATGTTGTTTTGTTAAAAGGCACTAGGCACAATGACGTTTATGTGATTTATCTTGATAAAATTAGCAATAGCAATGTAAAATGTCTTACCGCTTCTATAGATGATCCTTGGCTTTGGCATAGAAGACTTTGTCATTTTAATATGGATTTGATTGAAAAATTAGCCAAGAAAGATTTGGTAAGAGGCTTGCCAAAACTGAAATTTACTCTGAAAAATAAAATTTGTGATGCTTGTCAATTTGGTAAACAAGTCAAAGTTTCTTTTAAACCAAAGAATTTTGTGTCTACTCATAAACCTTTAGAATTGTTGCATTTAGACTTATTTGGACCTACTCAATATGCTAGTCTAGGTGGTTGCAAATATGCATTTGTTATTGTAGATGACTATTCTAGGTTTACTTGGGTGTTATTTCTCGTTCACAAAAATGAAGCATTTGAAAAGTTTGTAAAATTGTTTTCAAAAATTCAAAATTTATTGGATACCAAAATCATTCGTTAAACAATGGAGTGACAATGGTGCCGAATACACATCTGTCTCTTATACACATTTGTGATCACAACGGTATCTTTCATGAGTTTTCGGTTGTTAGAGTTCCTCAACAAAATGGTGTCGTTGAAAGGAAAAATAGGACTCTTCAAGAAACGGCTAGAACCATGATTAGTGAATGTGACCTACCACAATACTTTTGGGCCGAAGCGGTTAACACGGCTGGTGTTATGTCATGAATCGAGTTTTATTAAGATCTTCTTTAAATAAAACTCCTTATGAACTCATTTTTTGTAAAAAACCCGTTGTAAGCTATTTCAAAGTTTTTGGTTGCAAATGCTTTATTTTAAAAATCAAAGAGAATCTTGGAAAATTTGACAAAAAATCGGATGAAGGAATTTTTCTAGGATATTCTAGTGACAAGAAAGCATACCGAGTTTACAATAGAAGAACGCTTTTAATTGAAGAAGTTGTGCATGTTACATTTGATGAATCTAATGATTTTTCATCTTCAGACAATCTTGTCTTGAAGATGAACACACAGTAGGGGGAGGAGCTCGAAAAGCTAGATATTCATAAAGATTATCAAGAGGTTACATCAAGCGTTGATATCAACAACCATCAAGTTGATGATGAAAAGAATGAGGATGCTCAAAACGATCTTCCGAAAGCTTGGAGATTCGTTTCTAATCATCCTCAAGATTTAATTATAGGTGATCTATCCAAGGGGGTAACTCATGATTTCTACTCGCTCTCATAAACCTTTGAATAATAATTGTGCATTACTTTCTCACATTGAACCCAAACATATAGATGTTGCCTTGAGTGATGAATCATGGGTTATTGCTATGAAAGATGAACTTAGTCAATTTGAGAAAAATAATGTATGGACCTTAGTTGAAAGACCATCTTCTCATCCCGTTATTGGTACTAAATGGGTGTTTAGAAACAAATTAAATGACAAAGGTGAGATCATAAGAAACAAAGCTAGACTTGTTGCAAAAGGTTACGCTCAAGAAGAAGGTATTGACTTCGATGAAACCTTTGCACCCGTGGCTAGATTAGAATCTATCCGCATGTTTCTTGCATTTGCATGTTTCAATAATTTGCAATTATTTCAAATGGATGTCAAAAGTGCTTTTTCTTCAAGATGGTACAGAAGTAGACGGTGCAGATGGGAATGTTTGAAACAAGCTCCAAGAGCTTGGTACGAAAGATTAAGATGGTTTCTTGTTAGAGTCTCAAGTCGTCTGAGGTATTGTAGGGAACAAAAAAGATTTGTGAGAAATTTCCCAAACGGAATATTTCTTCGAGTATCAGTTATTAAAAGTTCCCTTGGAGCAACTAATGAAAGTCTGTGCAAGGATTTTTCACTACTAATGCAAGAAGAGTTTGAGATGAGTATGATGGGCAAGTTGCAATTTTTCCTCGGACTACAAATTCATCAAACCAAGGAAGGAACATTTATTACACAAATCAAGTACACAAAAGAGCTGCTCAAACGCTTTGGCATGGAAGATTGCAAACAAGTTGGTACACCAATGTGTACTTCAACCAAACTTGATAAAGACGAAGAAGGTAATAGTGTTGATGAAAAACACTATAGAGGTATGATCGGGAGTTTACTAGCACTTAACTGGTAGTTTTTCTATCAGATTTTACTGTTTGTCTATGTGCTAGATTTGCAATCTTGATCAAAAAGGATCACATTTGATTGCAGTTAAAAGAATTTTTAGATATCTAAAAGGAACAACGGATTTTGGTCTGTGGTATCCAAAGTCCTCTACATTTGATCTAATTAGCTATTCTGATGCTGATTTTGCTGGATGTAAAATTGATAGAAAAAGTACCAGTGGAATGTGTTATTTTCTGGGAAATTGTCTTGTGTCTTGGTTTAGCAAAAAACAAAATTCCATTTCTCTTTCTACATTGGAAGCCGAATACATTGCTGCCGGAAATTGTTGTGCTCAACTTCTTTGGATGAAACATACTTTAAAGGATTTTGGTGTAATTTTTGATTGTGTTCCAATACTATGTGACAACACTAGTGCAATTAATCTCACAAAAAATCCTGTTTTGCACTCTAGAACTAAACACATTGATGTTAAGCATCATTTCATTAGAGATCTTGTTTGTAAAAAGGAAATTCGTGTTGATTATGTGCCTACTTTAGACCAATTGGCTGATTTTTCACATAAAAGACAAAACCCTTAGCTCTAGATCGTTTTGAATCACTCAGAAAATGCTTGGGGATTTTACAGATCAATTTGGCATAAGTTCCTTGTTCGGACGCTCTTATTCGTCCGAACATATTTCCTCTCGGACGCTATGGATCGTCCGAAAGCATGTGTTCCTTCTCGGACGCTCATAGTCGTCCGAACGATATTCTATTTTTCCTTAAACTCTCTGGAATTTTTACACATCTAGATGTGTATAAGAGACAGGAATTAGGTTTCTTAAAAATTACTTTAAGAGATATTGATATTTTCAAGATGATTTCTCCCTTTCACCATCCAAATTCCCTAAAAATCTCACAAATCTTCATTTTTTTTCTCTCTTTTTTTCTTCCAAAAACAATGGTGAAAGCCCGTGGCGGTTCCTCTTCGGCGGTTCGCGGTAGAACAATGCGCTGGAAAAGCTCCTGTTCGAGGAGAATCATCCGCAACTCCTCAAGTTTCCACCACTCCGACTCTATCCAAATTCATCGATGCCAAGGCATCGGAGCGGTACACTTCTCTTCTTAGTAAATCCATTATAGTTCAACGTCCTGCTTCGAATAGTCTTTTCGATAAGTATAATCTTCCTATTATACAATCCTGTTTTGTATAACATCTAGGACTAAATGACCCCATCTCGATTTACCTAATTATCACGATATGGGCCTTCAATTCACGGCCAATGGACTAAAGGTCCTACTATTCGCACCCTTATTTCTCGTGTTAATAACACTGATATTGAGATTTCATCTAATATAATTAACACCATTTTTGAATGTGAAATCTACCGACCCCTCTGATTTTTCCTACTTCTTTTCCTTGGACAAATGGCCTGCTGAGGATACTCAGTTTGATATCGACGAAGTTCGAGCCATTTTCGGTGTCCATTTTAAACAGGCTTCGGAAGCCAAGACTACTCTGCTCAGCCCTGAACTTAACATTTTGTATACCCTTGTAACAAATCTTTTGTTGCCAACTGACGGGCATCGCACTGAGCCCGGCAAAATGCAACTGTACTTATTTTTCTGTGTCTTTAAGGGTATTTCTCTAGACTTTGGGTATCTTTTTTGTTCCCTATGGGAACTTTTTCTAACTGATACTCGAAGAAATTAGATGTGTATGGGAAACTCTCACAAAACTTTTTAATGACCTCAACGTTCCCTTTACAGGCAATAAACAGTTTCCTCCATATTTTAATAAATCATACATTGAAAGAAAAGGTCTCCGGTTTTTTAATGATCAATGGCTAACTAAAGCAGACTTTGATATTGCAAAATCCCAATCCCATGCTTCCACATCTCAGTTTGATTTTGCTATCCCTCCCTCTCCCACTCCTCAACCACCCCCATTCCCATCTGCACCGTCTACTTCTGCACCATCTTCTGAACCATCCCTTTCCCATATCTGTGGACTTGAGCCAATCTCTGAGCACTCAGCTCAGTTCTTTTCAACGCCGCACAAATCGCAAGTTCAGTGCAGAAGTGAGACTGTCTCAACAACACATCCAAGAGGCTCTGTACATGAGACAGCGTCGGCTCAAGTCCAGTTCTGCTGATGTGTTCAAGTCCCAACATCTGACATCTAAAAGATCTTCATCATCATCTAGATTTGCTTGAAAAGCTGCCGACCGTATTCAAGTATCATCACTGTCAGAAGATGCTCCAGTGATGATGACGATGACGCTGAGCGAACTGACTTGAGACAATGAAGATGTTGACGACACTTTTGGCCTATATCATATAACGTCGTACTAGATGTGTATAAGAGACAGCTCTATTCCTACAACGATGCTCCATCCAAACGTCAAAAGACAAAAACGCTCAAAAATGAAGAAAAATGACTCTCATTAGTTTAGTTTCCTTCGGTTTTGTTGTTTTTCAGCCGTTCTCTGATTATTGGAACATTTTAGCATTTTCAGCAACTTATGTAGCTTGAATATATTCACTTCAATCCTTTAGCTTTCAATTCTATAAAAAACTACCTGCATTTTCTAAGGGGGAGTCTTTTTGATTGATGTCAAAAGGGGGAGCAGATATTGCTATGTCTTTGTACACATATAATTTGTTGCCTGCATATTCTAAGGGGGAGACTATGCTATGTGCTGTGATGATCTGATATAATTTGTTATATTATTTTGTTTTGATATAATGTGTTGACAAATTGATATCCAATATTGCAAATGGATTAGTCTTATCCAATTGAGGTTTGTCATCATCAAAAAGGGGGAGATTGATGTTTCCCAAACCTTATTTTGATGATGACATAAACACTTAACTGTGTAAAACAAGCTTTTGCAGGAACAGATATTTCGGACGCACAGGATCGTCCGAACTCAGTCAACAAAAACTCTCGGACGCATTGTATCGTTCGAACAAACCAGCAGAAAAGAATGGAACTCTCTGCCTTTTCTACGGACGCTCAGGACCGTCCGAAACCTCTGTCGGACGAAGGACCGGACGCAGGCACGGACGTCCGAACGAAGCATCTCAACAAACTGAATGTAGATCGGACGCTTCCTCGGATTCTAGATGTGTATAAGAGACAGTGTATAAGACAAATACTATATGAGGATCATTTATTACTTAGCCGTTAGGAAGTAGTTGAAAGCTCTATTAATTGCTATTATAAATAGATGCTTTAAGAACTTGAATAAATTATCTAATACATTGAATACAAGTCCAAAAGAAAGTAATTTGAAGTGCAAATTGACTTTAGAGCCTTGTTGTATTAGTGTGAAATTGTGAGTGTAATTCAACATTGAGTGGAGTGATAATCTTGTACAAGAGTGTGGTTGAAAGTGAGATTCTTTGCTCAACTAAAAGAGTTTTAGTGTGAGCAAGAACTTGTCCGAGAGCTTTGTAAAGAGTTCGCTCACCAAGTGTGTGAAGCATTCAAATTTGATATTTCAAGCTTGCTAGCTTGGAAGTAGTTCTTATTGTTCAATTTATTCTCTCTTTAATTTACTGTTCTATTGATATTATTATAACTGATTTTGTTATAACTGATTTCATCTTGAAAATATCAATATCTCTTAAAGTAATTTTTAAGAAACCTAATTCACCCCCCCCCCTCTTAGGTTGCTTTGGGACCAACAGAAAATCATGTATTATGCTAACACAACAATTCAAATTAGATTTGATGGCATGTAAATGATTATCAACTAAGGCTTGGAAGAATTTATCCAAACAATGCTCCACAACTTGGAATTGAAGTCCTAGAATTTGGATGCCTTTTCTGTTCAAAACAACAACCAAGTCAAAGGAATTAATTGTAAACAAGAAATAAATAAAATGTACATAAAAAAATATTTCTAAATTTAGAAAAAAATGTATACAATTTCTTAAGATGCTACAAAGTCTAAAAATTTAAACACAAAAAATAGAAATAAGTTCATACCTTTGAGATAGGGTACTGACTACCATATCTTTCTTACCTCACTTTGGTTGGAATGATGAGACACTCAATTGGAAGGTTGGTGTATCATAACTTACACCTTTGAAGGGCTGCACATGAGAAAGAAAACTAGACAAAGATAAATCAAGGTTAGGCATGAGAAAATAATTTCCTTTGATATCTCACTCTTTTCTCTTTTTTTCTTGCCCTATGGTTGAAGCCTTTACATAATTTTTATATTGACTTTCGGCTGCTATTTTGCGTTTCTTACTTTTCTTTTTGCTTTTATTTCATTCAAGAAATTTTCTTTGAATTTCTAATCTTTCTTCTTCTATTTGATGTTGTGGCAAAGGAATAAATTTAAACTTTTTACCCATTTTACACAAGTGATACGCCTTAGTATAGCGATCATAAAATCCATTTTCAGATAATTCCCATAGATGACCTAGTTGTAAATGACATGCGTGTGCAAAGGTGCTACATCACAAACTACCTTATGAG
This sequence comes from Cinchona pubescens, assembly GCA_025175665.1. Classification (NCBI taxonomy): domain Eukaryota; kingdom Viridiplantae; phylum Streptophyta; class Magnoliopsida; order Gentianales; family Rubiaceae; genus Cinchona; species Cinchona pubescens. The sequence goes on along the minus strand of JANKKI010000075.1, from coordinate 6,301,272 downwards.
AATACTTACTAATAGTGCAGGATATAATAACTTGCTCAATTACCTCAAACGTTTTACTTTCAATTGACCATCAGAACTTATAAGGTTTTGGATGTGGAGAAGTGGGCAAATTCAACTTTTCAACAAGATATGTACTTGCCATATTAATCCATATGCTACTATCAATTGCAGAACCACAAACCCTTTCATTCACAAGAACCTTAGTGTAGAAAATCTCTTTCCTCCTGCTAGACATCACAAACAAAGCGATTAGTATTAGAAAAAGAAATAATTAAAATTTTTCCTCACTACTCAGTCTTACACTTGGAGAGCAATTCACTCAATCCCTCGTGTATACCCTCAATTGAATGGCTTTCATCACTCAAATGATCTCACCACACTGCATATTTCCTCTCTTGAGTTCACTCTAAAAGTCTTTGGAAGACAACGAGGATCAAAGTAAGCTCCAATTATGTCTTAACCACTTAAGATACACATCTAGGGGTTGGTTGGAAGTCAAAGAAAACAAATAATCACAGGCCAACAACAAATAAGAGAAACCAAACTTTCGGATTTAAGCTTCAATGAACAAGAGATGACAAAATATCCGAGACTACTTAAAGCAACAAAAGGTATAGAATGTAAATAAGAATTTGGTAAGCAAATTCTCAAATAACAAAAAGGATGCTAAGCACAGAAGAATAAGAATAAATAAGTAGCATTTACGATTAATGAAGAAATTAAAAGAACCAACAAAATAAAGTCCTTTTGAATAGAATTACAAATTTGGAAAGTAGACCAAGATTTAGAAAGTTTCCAAAAATAGAAAGTACCGAATTTGGTGGATTTCCTAATTCAATTGGGATTAGGGTATGTAATCCAAATCCTACTAGGATTAGGATTAGTTTTCTGTGTCCAACTGGAATTAGGATAATTTTCCTAAGTCAACTTAGATTGGGGTTTCCCAAATCCGATTAGGATTAGGATTAGAAACCAATTCCAAATAGTCTCGATTAGAATAAGGAAACCAAGTGCAATTAGAATTGAAATAAGGAATACCAAACACAAGTAGGAAAAGGTAAGAAACCAAAACCTTTTTCGATCAAGAAATAAACCAATAATTGCCTATATTTATAAGTAACCAACTATGCAAACCCTAAAATTTTTTTTCTCCTTCTCAATAGCCTATTCTTCTTCTTATTCCTTATTTTTCCACGTTTCTTTTTATTTCAACCCTTTTTTTTTCACTTTTTCAATCTATTGAATTTATTTTTTATTTTTTAATTCGGCCAAGAAGACTTCTTCTTCTTCTTCTTCTTCTTTTTTTTTTGAATTCGGCTATGGAAAGATATATATATATATATATATTTTGTAGTAGCAATAAGAAAGAGAACAATGAAGAACAATAACAAAGAAGCAATTCTATTATTGGATTTTTTTTTATCAATAAGAACACGGAATCAATAAACAACAAAGAATGACAGATAACCAAGAATCAAGGTATCACACAAGAAAAACAAGGCAGTGAAAGATCAAGAACAAGACAAGAATCAATAAGGAATGTTTTTTTTTTCGGATTAACAGTAATGATGAACAATAACAATTTATTTATTTATTTATTTTTTTGCAGAAACTAAGATATGATTTTCTTTGAAAGAAAATCTAGAAAAAATAAAAGAGAAAAATAAATAGAACTGACCGGAATTGGACCAGCTCTGATACCATTCTTCTGCGAACTCTGTGCACAATGAACTTGATGCTACAAAACCCAACAATTCAAGAAGGCACCAAAACCCCAACGATCGACTCTAAAGTTGGTCACAAGAATTTGGATAGCAAAAACACACAAACAAGAATGTAAGAACACACAAGAATCAAGTAAGAATTCAACCTATTGTCTATAGCAAGACAAGAACCAAACTCTTCACAAGATTTAAAGCAAGAATAGCCCCGTTCCCCCTATATGAATCAGGCAAGAACCAAATCTATAAGTCGGTTAGAAGAATCACCATTGCTCAAGCGATGATCGTAACAAATAGTCTTAATCTAAAGACTAAAAGAAAGAACTTTTTCCTCACGAAAAAGACCAATTTTATTTACAAAAATGTGCTGAAATTCGTCCATATGATGATGCCTAATTATTGGCTTATCGAAATCCTAAAAACTAGCTAAAAAAAGGTAGTGCTAGGATTCAGCCATAAGTAGCCCCAAGATTTGGGCTAAATGGGCCTTATTAAGGCTAATTAATGAACCTAAAACTAAGAATTAAATCAACAACTAAACCCGACTTAAACCAGCCCAATTTGCACAACACTTTAAATTAATATTGGGCTTTAAATAATAAGGGCCAAACTAAAATAAACTTGAAAGAAAATCGGGCCTTCTTGTATGTAAAGGATCTCCATTTGTGTTTCACCTTGAAGAATAGGACTTTATGTGTTAATGAATTGAGGATATTCCAATCCAACTCGATCAAAATACCACAAATGTGCTGCAATCTTGGCAAACTTGAGTCCATGCTTGCTCCAGCTTTCCTATCATTTCTCATCTTGACATATATTTAGGCTATTCGGATCCACATCACTCTCTCTATGTGAACTAAAGGAGGTAGTATTCTCACTAAATCCAGATGGTGTTGCCGAAATTGTTGGATTTAAAGGGGTATTCTTCACTACTTGCTGGAACATCATCAAACAAGATATTTTCTTGGCTGCAAAAGAGTTCTTGAAGGGTGTCAAGTTGCCAAGAACTTTCACAAGTGGCTTATGTGCATGGGAGGAAAATTGCAGACAGCATTTTACTTGGGTAGGAGATGGTAGACTTTCTTGGTAGGAAAACACGTGGCGGAAACATGCTGATCAAACTTGACCTCACCAAAGCATTCGATAGACTTTCATGGGCATTTCTTTATGCTATTACATGTCGGTATTGGTTTTTTAGATGCATGGGTCTTATTGGTGAGAAATATACTTGTAAATTTCTAGTTTTCTATTCTCATCAGTGGAGCGCCAAAGGCTTTCTTCAAGTCATCAAGAGAAGTTCGACGGTAAGGTGACCCCTTTTCACCCATTCTTTTTGTTATTATGTCGGAAGCATTCTCTAGAGGACTACAAAAACAATTTTGATTGGGCAAGGTGTTCGACTTCTCCTTGTCTAGTCATTCTCCAGCCATCACTCATTTAGCATTTTCAGATGATATTGTGGTATTCACAAGAGGAGAGCTCAAATCCATCAAGAATCTAATGGATTTCTTCACTAAATCCGAAACCTCATATGGACAGCTCTTCATCAAGGCAAAAAGCTCTTTCTACTTGCCAAAAAAAGCTCCAACAAGCCGGATTCAGAGGATTCACAACATAATAGGCTTCATGCAAAAATCCTTGCCAATCCTATATTTGGGCTGTCCAATTTAGAGAGCCTGAAAAAGGAAGTCCCTATTTCAACCAATGTTAAAGAAAGTAAATTAGATGTGAATTCATGGCTGGCAAACCAAATTCTTATCACCGGGGGGCAAGTTAATTCTCATTAAGCATGTCCTTAGCTGCATCCCAATGTACCAATTATGGCTGTTCTAGATCCACCCAAAGAAATCATTAACGAATTAGAGAAATTAGAGAAGCTATTTGCCAATTTCTTTTGGGGAGAGATGTCAAATGAACACAAGCATCACTGGATATCTTGGAGCACCATTTGGCAGCCTACAACCTCCAATGGTCTCAGCAGAAATTCTATCACAGAAATGGTTAATGGATTGAGCAACAAGCTGTGGTGGAAATTCAGCAAAGGAGATTCTTTATGGAGTATTTTTATCAAGGAAAGGTACCTAAAGAATAGCATTCATCCCACTTTAATTACCCTAATTCGTGCGACTCATCCACATGGAAAAGAATGCTAATAGTTTGAGAATATGCTGAAAACCACATGCTTTTCTTGATAAGGGATGCAAATTGCTCCTTCTGGTATAATACGTGGATGGACCAAGGACCACTATCTCAACTTGTAGAACAAGTTTATGATGGACAAATCAGGGTTTCATAAGTTTGTAGAGAAAATACATGGGACTTATCATTGATAGGCACAAGATATTCCAACTTAGAGCTACTTAACATTGGTAAATTTCTTGAAGACAAAGCTCTTCTATTGAATGGAGAAGTGGACAGATTAGTATGGACGTTGGCCCCAAAAGGCACTTTCTCCATCTGCTCAACATTCCCTCCACGGGTAGTTCCATTCACAAGGAAAATGATATGGGATAAAAGAATCCAACTAAAAATTTCTATCTTCATGTGGCGTTTATTGAATAATCGTCTACCCTAGATAATGCCCTTGCAAATATCAGCTTTTCTATGGTCTCAAAGTGTTGTTTTTGTAAAAACATTGAAACAGCGAATACTTATTTGTGGATTGCGAAATGGCAATGCCAACCTAAAGATTCTTTGAAAATTGTATAGGGCTGACTTTTCCACCAACAAATTGCACATTGGACAAACTAAACTCATGGTGGTGGAACTCATCATGTTCAGACTCAGTTGCAATTCTCCATAAAATCCTACCTTGTTTCATACCCCATGCTATATGGAAAGCAAGGAACAAGGTTATTTATGATGCACAAAGTGTTTCTCTCCCCCACCGCAAAAGAGTTGTTACAGAGGTTTGTTCTCACTTGAAGGATGTATCATTTATCAAGCCTTTCAAAAGGATGGGGTGGCTAATGACATGCTATTATTTGAAGGAGCAATCCATCAATTCATACAAACCAAACCAAGAAGAGCAATATCGGTTTCTTGGTCTTGTCCTCCTTGTGGAACCTATAATGTGGATGGAGCTTCAAAAAGAAACTCGGGGATGGCAGCAATAGGTGCCATTATTCGAGATCATAATGGACAGTTTCTCAAGGCTTTTTGCAACATTTAAAACCATCAAACCAATTTACAAGAAAAAGCACTGGCACTCAGTGATGGGTTCAAGCTACGTGAAAAATTAAGGTTTCAGCAAGTTGAGATGGAAATTGATTCGCAAGTCCTAGTAAATATCCTGGTTGGAAAAGCATAAGCACCATGGAGTATTGACCCCCATAAATTTAGTTCATTACTGATTTTGTAAAAGGCAAAAGTTTTACGTTCACTCATGTATTTAGAGAGATTAACCAAATAGCAGATTGGTTAGCAAATGAGGGCATTAGAATACAGCCATTTGTTGAATATTCTAGAGACTCAATCCCTAGCTTTGTAAAAGGATTGCTGTCTTTGGAAGCTAGAGGCTGCCATACATCCGTCATTGTAAAGCTTGATTATCTTTTCAATAAAACTCACCTTCACGGGTGTTTGCCAAAAAAAAAAAAAAAAGATCTCAGCATACAAGAATAAGAAGTAATAAAGGAGAGCTAGTCGTCTTACATCAAGAAATAAGAAAAGAGTTCACATCAAAGTGCATTAGGAAGAGATAATGAGATCTAATAACACATAATAAGAATGTAAAACATTATATAATTGTACTATAATAGGAACTATATAATTGTATTAGAATAGGAACTAAGAGTGAGACCAATTAATAAAAGATTTAGAACTAAAAATGATCACAACTCTACTCGAAAAGGATTGGAGAAATGGAACCAATTACACTTGTTAAAGAACATAGAAACATGATGTAATCGTATGATATTAAGAACTAAGAAAGAGGACTAATCATACATTGTTGAGAACTGCAAAAGGATTTGTAATCATACAAGATTAGGAAGTAATTAAGAAGATCTATTCGTATTAGATTAAGTAGTAAGAAAGGAGTTCAAATCAAAGTGCTTATGCAAAAGATAATGAGATCAAATAACACGTGATAAGAACGTAAAATATGATTTAATTATATAATATTAGGAACCAAAAAAGAGACCAACTCATGAATAATTTAGAGCTCAGGAATGATTGAACCATACTCCAAAAAGAATTGAGAAATGGGCCAATTACACTTGCTTAGGATCATACGAAACTAAGAACACTAAAAACAGGACTAATCATACTTGGTTAAGAACCACAAAGGATAGAACTAACGTACAATTTTAAGAACTGATAAAGGAGATCTAGTTGTTTAACATTAGATTAAGTAATAAGAAAGGAGACCGAAACAAAGTGCATTTGGAAAAGATAATGGGATCTAATAACATAATATAAGAATATAAAATGCGATGTAGTTATTGTAGATTAGGAATGAAGAGTGAGACCAATTCATAAGAGATTTAATACTAAAGAAGGATTGAACTGTGCTCGAAAAAAAATTAGAAATAGAACCAATAATACTTGCTTAAGAACTGAGAAACAAGTTGTTATTGTATAATAATAAAAACTATGAAAGTGCCTAAACATACATTTTTAAGAACCACAAGAGAAGAAATAATCAAACAAGAATAAGAACAAATAAAATGAGATCTAGTCGTATTAGATTAAGAAGTAAGATAGGAGAATGAATCAAAGTGCATTTTGAAAGGATAATGAGATCTAATAACACAATATAAGAATGTCAAACGCGATTTAGTTATAGTAGATTAGGAATGAAGAGTGAGACCAATTCATAAGAGATTTAATACAAAAGAAGGATTTGAGTCGAACCGTGCTCGAAAAAGAACTTGGAAATGGGACCAATAACACTTCCTTAAGAACTGAGAAACAAGTTGTAATAGTATAATATTAAAAACTAAGAAAGAGGCCTAATCATACATTTCTAAAAATCACAACATAAGATATAATCACATAAGAATAAGAACTAATAAAAGGAGATCTAGTCATATTTGATTAAGAAAAAAGGAAAGAGTTCAAATCAAAGTACATTATGAAAAGTTAATAAGATCTATTAGCACATGATTAAAACATTAAACGTGAAAGAATAGAGAAATGGGGAAAAGCACACTTGATTAAGAACTAAGAAACAATTTGTAATCGTACAATATTAAGAGCTAAGAACAAAGACTACGGATACTATATTTGGAACCACAAAAGGAGATATAATATTACAAGATTAAGAACAACAAACAGGACCTAGTCATATTAGATTAAGAAATAACGAAGGATATCGAATCAAAGTACATTAATAAAAGATAATGAGATCTTAAAACACATGGTAAAAACGTACAATGCGATTTCGTTATAATGATAGATTGGGAACCAAGAAAGAGACCAATTTATAAGAGATTTTGAACTAAGAAAACATCAAATTTTTTTCAAAAATAGGTGCCAATTACACCAGTTTAATCACTCAGAAACAAGATAAAATCATACTATATAAAGAACTTAAAAGTCGACTAATCACACTTTGTTAAGAACCACAAAAGGAGATGTAATCATAAAAAATTAAGTACTAACAAAGGAGATCTAATCGTATTAGATTAATGAGAAAGAAAGGGATTCGAATCAAAGCGCATTTAGAAAAGATAATAAGATCTAATAACACATGAAAAGAATGTAAAATGCAATTTATTTGTACTAGATTAAGAAACAAGAGTAAGAATAGTTCATAAAAGATTTTGAACTCAAGAAGGATAAAACCGTACTCGCAAAAGAACTGAGAAAAGCGGCCAATTACACTTGCTTAAGAACTAAGAAATATGTTATAATAACCTCGTTTTAAAACTAAGAAAGAGGAATAATGATAAAAGGATATCTCATCATACAAGATTAAGAAGTGATTAAGAAGATCTCGTATTAGATTAAAAAGTAAGAAAGGAGTTCGAATCAAAGTGCAATTAGAAAAGATAATGAGATTAAATAACATATGATAAGAACGTAGAACACAATTTAATTAGACTAGATTGGGAACCAAAAAAGAAACCAATTCATAAATAATTTAGAACAATAGAAAGATTGAAACATAGTCAAAAAAATAGAGAAGTCGGGACAACTACACTTGCTGAGGAATGAAGAAAAATATAGGAATCATACGATATTGATTACTACGAAACAGGACTGATCGTACTTTGTTAAGAACCACAAAAGGAGATCTATTATAAATGATTAAGAAAAAATAAAGGAGATTTAGTCCTATCCGATCATGATATAAGAAAAGAGTTCAAATTAAAGTGCATTAAGAAAAGATAATGAGATCTAATATTGCACGTGGTTAGAACTGTAAAATGCGATTTAGTTATAGTAGATTCAAAACAAAAAGTGAGACGAATTCATAAAAGGATTGAATTGTACTAAAAAAAAAGAACTACGAGCTGGAAGCAAATACACTTGCTTAAGACCTAAGGAACATGATGTAATCGTACGATTTTAAGAACTAAGAACAGCAAAATGAGACCTAAACATACAAGGTCAAGAATTAATTAAGAAGATCAATTCGTAGTTGATTAAGAAGAAAAAAAGGTGTTCAAACCAAAGTGCATTTCGAAAAGATAATGAGATGAAATAACATATGATAAGAGTGTAAAATACCATTTATTTATGCAATATAAGAAACCAAAGAAGAGGCCAATTCATAAATAATTTAGAACTAAAGAAAATCGAATGGTACTCGAAAAAGGATAGAGAAGTGGGTCCAATTACACTTGCTTAGGAACGAATAAACACGTTCTAATAGTAAGTATTAAGAACTAAGAAAGATGACTAATCATACTTTGTTAAGTTAATACGCTACAAATGGATAGCTAATAATATAATATTATGAGCTAATAAAAGAGATCTAGTTGTATTGGATTAAGAAAAAAGAATGGAGATTGAATAAAAGTGCATTTCGAAAATGATAATGAGATAAGTAACAAATGACAAGAACGTAAAATTTGGTTTAATTTTACTAGATTAGGAACCAGAAGTGAGACCAATTCATGAAAGATTTAGAACTTAAGAAGGGTTCTCGAAAATAACTCAGAAATGGGACCAATAACACTTGCTTAAGAAATAAGAAACAAGTTATAATCGTATAATATTAAAAACTAAGAAAGATGAACAATCATACTTTGTTAAGAACCACAAAAGAAGATCTAATCATACTAGAATAAGAACTAATTTGAGATCTAGTCGTACTAAATCAAGAAGTAAGAAAAGAGTTCACATCAAAGTGCATTTCGAAAGGATAATGACACATAATAACATGTTCTTAAGAATGTAAAATGCAATTTATTTGTAATAGATTGGGCGAACCAAGAGTGAGACCAATGAATAAAAGTTTTAGAACTAAAAAAGATTGAATTGTACTCGAAAAGAATTGGAGAAATGGAATCGGTGATGCCCCAATTAGGTCTTTAACCCTTAAGACTCAATCGAGTGCCTGCCTAGCTCTCGCCAGGACTAGGTAAAAAGAAAATCACACTAATAAATCAATACTATAAATCCAAACTTAGGCTATACATACCTCATAAAACAAACTTAATATTTAATACATGTTATCGACTACCCAAAACGTAAACAAAATACAACTCCTATTCTAGTAAAAACTTACAATCCATCGACAACAAATTGAAACTTACATACTTTATGCTACTAACTGTATCATTATAAACAACTAAGCATCACACACAACTTCTCATTTACTATAGGTTCTTCTCTCAAGATCATTGTCTCTGTAAGGAAAAAGCAAATTTCAAAACAATATGAGCTTATGCTCAATGAGGTTCAAAATACAAAAATAGTCATGTACTTTTCGTAAGTAAAATGTTCTAAGGAAGTAAAGTAATAAATACACACATATGGAGCAAGTAGAATTCACATAGAGGAGGATATAGTTGTCCACAAATTAAGACCATGTCTCATGTTCGCCAAGCTAATAAACCACAACAAGATTGGTAAACTTGATAGTACAGAAAGAAAATCACACGTCCAAAACACCGATGATCATCCCGTCCAAGGTGTTTCGGTTGCAAAGCCGTAGTAGGTAAACCATTTCAACTAAGTCTGTTACTGACTTGGCATGCCTAACCCACATATGCAAGGGCCTAGTTCCCCATGGTGCGATAAATTTTACAACCGGAAATAAATCAGCACAAGCAAATTTTACACAAAGGGATTAACCATGTTGGAGAAGTTCCTTGTATAAATAACTCAAGTTATCAACTAATACATAAAGTCACCAAAATTTCAGCCATAGCATTGAGTTCTTTAAAGACATATTTATTAAAATTAAAACTAAGAACACTCGCCATTCGGTAGCAGTTTACACAAGAATGTCTTTTTTTTTTTTTTTTTTTGCTCTTTAACCTTGCCAAGTAACCATATGTACACAATTCAGGTTATTTTTCTTAGGGAAATGAAGGAATAAAAGAACATATACCTAAATTATACCATGATGTAGCATATTATACACAAATATGTAAGACACGGCTAGTTTAAGTTTATTGATACAATTTCCAACTAGCTTGTGTAGATAGTAATTTAATTTGTCCAAGCTAAACAACCCCTAAATTAATCACAATTCTCTAATAGGGTTCCGAAATGCAAACTAAATCCTAGTACAAATTCAGCCCTTAACTCTTGCTGAACTTATTAACCCTAAACCCAGGAATTCATTAGTTAGACTATGTAATGGACAACTAGCTTACAATTAAAAAACATACCCATACCTATCTCCCCTAAAATTGTCCAAGGTACTACCTAAATGAGAATTTAATAAAATTAAAGTTCACATGATGATTTGATAGCAAGTAACAAATTATGAAATAGTTTTCTCTCGAAGTGTTCCAATCTGTCTAGAATTTTAATTGTATACAAACTAACACAAATTCAGGTTATATATGACATACATATACATAGAACTCACCTATAAACATATTCAATTTGTTGGTTAATGTTTGGTTATCAAGTGTGTAATGACAGCCCTCACACCTCCCTTGTTATAATTTTCCTAAATTCAGTATGCATCTATATGTAGTGCAGCACAATACATGAATCCACACAATCAAATACAAGATAAAACCATATAAAAATTTCTACAATTTTACTCTTGAAACAGCCACAGAAAACCATGCTTATTATGAACAATCTCAAACCAGCATTTAGAAGGTACTAATAGGTTATTTAGAGGCAAATTAAGGTGTTAACTTCTACAATTTACAATCTGCGATGCCTACAAGACAGCCAAATTTTCATATTATACAAAGCATACACATGAAAAATCTTGTTTTAATCATACTTAGCTTGTTAATCAAGGTGATGCTAATCTTGAAATTCATTTTAGTAGCCACTACAACTTTACGATTAAGGCCTTAAATTGTGTTAATACAACTCTACATGTATTAGTTTAAGACATAGAACAACCAATATGGTTAAACATGGATCAAAACTATGCTTAAAAAAACAATAGAATTGTATAGTTTATTCCAGCAGTCCACTAAAATCTACAAGGTTATACACAATTAATTGTTCAAGTAGGGAAAATTTTTACTGTAAAGGGAACTCAAGCAAGTGAATCTCTGCCTAAAAATGGTTAGGATGTCACCCCTTAGCTGCTACTAATCATTCTTCTTCTTCTTCTTCTTGTTGGATGCTCTTTCATTCTCTCTTTTCTATTCTTCCTCAAGGTTGTGTCTCTCTCTCTCTCTTCCTTTGTGTTTTCTTAGCTGATTGTAATGGTTTACTTCAGCTATTTCAAATGTTTTAATATAGAAAAATTAGGCCACAAGTTGTTACTAGCTTAAGGTATAGATGGCATGTGGTTAAGCTAGGAAGTTGAAAAATACCTCAAGTTGCTGTCACCTCAAGCTAAATTCCAACCATGTCATGCTTCCGGTTTTTTTCTTTATTTTGCTTTGCTATGTGGTTTATTTATTTATTTTATCATTATTTTTTTTATATAAAATTATTACAATTCAGCCCCCCTTTCCACAATTCTCCAAAATTCCACTTTTCTCCCCAAATGTTTAGTTAGTGATGCCTTTACACACCTAGTTATAAATCAATGAAACACCTAAATCCTACCACTAACTAGTTGGCATCCCGCAAGTATACGGTTGTCAACTAGTAGTAAAGGGAAGTAGGGATCGTTCCCACAAGGATTGTCGATAGAAATTACAAAGGTTTAAGGGTGCTTGTGTAGTTAAGCAAAATCAAGTGATAGATGATAGAACTATTCTAATGAAAACTATAATTTTAATCTAACCTAATTTAATCAAATTAAGACTAAAATTTAGAACAAGTAAATCACCCAACTAAAAAGACTACAAAAGAGAAAACTTTGAATATTAAAAGCATTCGTTTCTAAACTATAAATTGGTAAGAGTTAAACTAGAAATCTAAATATTTTTGGATTTTTGATAGAAATTAAGAAAGCCCATTAAGAATTAAATAGAAATTAAAGCTAGAAATTGAGAATTCTTAAATAGAAAGTAAGAAATTAAGAAGAACCCTAATTTTCCTAAGAAACCCTAATTTGAATGTAAATAAATTTTTACTAAATTGGACAAGAAAGCAAATAAAAATTATATTAACGTGAAGCTTGTTATTAACCCACCACAATTATCTAATCAAAATTTGAACTTGACAACAAATTAAAAGAAGATCTAAGATGAAAGTAAAGAGAAATTTCTATTAGAGAAGTAAACTTGGAGTTCAAGCTATCCTAAACTATCTAAAAACTAACTAAAACTATCTACTACTCCCTACTTACTAATTCTACTTAGCTTAAATAGTGCAGCATTACACAAGCCAAAATTAGAAGTGTTTGGCTGGAAGTTATCTCCTACAAAATTGCCCTTACAACTTAACTCTCAGCTAGTTGAGATCGCGGTCTGGAACATTTGAGACCACGATCTCTACTCTAAAACAGTAAAACCAATCCCGATTCGAGATCGCGGTTTGAAACAGTCGAGACCGTGATATCGACTCTCCTTCCAGCATCCTTCATTTCATCCATTTTGCAATCTGGTCCCTTGAGCTTTGTTTCTTCCAACTCCTAACCTTTAATTTTTAACCTGCATAATATTAACACCATTAAGCACTTAATTAAACTAAAAATTTAACAAAACTTATCATAATTAACTCAAGAATGAAAAGACAAATACATATGAAACAAATTAACTTAAATCCTTAATTACTTATCCAATTTCAGAATTAAATTATCAAAATGCTATAATTTAGAGGAAAATAACTCTAGTTTACCAGAGTTATCACACCCGCAAACTTAGCATTTTGTTAGTCCCGAGCAAAACAAAGATTAACATTAAACAAAACCTACTAACAGTATGTAGACAGCCTTCAAACATAAAAACACCTCCAAAGTTGACGTGACACTTGATGCATCGTGGATGTACTTTGAACAATTAAGCAATCCCTCAAGAAATGTTCAACACTATGTGCTATGTAAAAAATATGAGTAAATCAATCCAAATTTGAAATTTCGTTTTACAAAAAAGGACACATTCATTCACAAGACAAGATTTCACATCACCAGGCATTACCATTCTCGAAAAGAGTTACCAAAAGTTTTAGTTCTTTTCATTTGAAACATCATTACTTCTCAAATCACAAATATTACAAAGTTAATCAACTCTCTCAACTAAGCGCCATGAAAATAGAAGTTCAATTAGGAATCAACTTAAATACAGTTGTCACACATTTTGGGAATAAACCTCTAACAAGGAATAAGTAATATGAGATTAATGATAAGTATTACAAACATTCACTTCTTAACTTATTGGTATATTAAAACGCAATTCCTAATGGCTTAATTCGGAGAAACAACATAGGTAAATGTCGGTAATCCCGTACACGCCTTATTACTACTCTAATGGCTTATTTCAGAGAAACAAAATGGGTACATGTCGGAATCCCATACTATCCTTATTCCTAAATTTTTTTTCGGCCCTAAACCAAGGAAATGGAGTGAAATGTACCTAAAATTTATCTCAAATATCAATTATTCACGTTCCCTATGCAAACACACGAAATGTCCCAAAATTCCTTCTACTTCATTTTACTCATTTCTTTCCAAAAGACAGTTCATCAACCACATAATATAAATGATTTGATAAGAAACAACATTTCAAATAAAATTTCCTAAAATTTCAGCACTTCTTTTTGAAAAATGGCAATGCTAAGTTTATGAATTCTTTATATTGCAAATGAACAACTCACTCACACAAAATTCTTGAAATGAATCAATCATATACTTCAATCACAAAGCATTGAACATCAAAATTTATCATCATTGAGTACCTAATTGACCAACTTTCCATCCATTAATCATCAAGTGGCAACAAGAGGAATGTACAAAATGACCATTTCTAACACAAAAAGATAAACATCCCCAAAGTTGTCTCTTTTATTCAAATTGATGAATAAATCATCCTTCCACTCACCCAAAATTAAACATCAAGACAAACCACAAATAAGAGAAACTACTTAAACTATGTCCTATTTTTAAGCCTTGAATTAAAATTGAGTAAAAATGTCAAGAGCAACCGTGCCATGCATCTCACCAATTAAGTTTGAAACAAAATCAACATCCAATTCAATTCATCAACTAATGTAAGGATGGCATCAGCTTTGGGCCCTTAGTCATGCTACTCTTATTTGGCAATAATCATAACCAAAGCTACACCAAGTATCTAGCAAGAAATTTCACAAAGATTCAATCCATGAAGCATCAAATTAATTAGCTACTTGGCCTCAGCTTAAGGCCATTAGCCAGATTACTAAAAAGGAAAATCAAATTACTTCCAAATTAAAGACTGAAAATAAAATAAATTCATTGTTGAAGTGATTTAGTATGAAAGATTTTTTTTTTGAGGTCGGGATCAACTCGGCATGAAAAATGCCTTTGCAGAACTTTAAAGTTGAGACCGCGATCTCAATTTTGAGATCGCGGTTTCGACCAAATGACGTTTCTGCCCTCCAGAAGTTTGAGGTTGAGACCGCGATCTCAAATTTTGAGATCGCGGTGTCTAACTCAATTTCTTCAAAGTGAATTTTCATACTTAGCCAAAATTGCTCCAATCTTGACCACTTTTCTCCATTTGCAAGGGTAGCCTACAAACAAAAATTTCACAAGTTAGGATGACAATTTTCACTCATTATTTAGAGCCATTTATTCAATTAAAAAACTTTTTTTAACAAAAATTCTAACCAAATTCAAACCAATTTACTCAAAATCTAGACAACTAAAAATCACACCAAAAGAAAGCAATAAGAACTAAATTAAAGACTTGGGTTGCCTCCCAAGAAGCCCTCTTTTATAGTCACTAGCTTGACTATGGCATGACCCTCATTCCAAGTAATTGCGAGGATGATTGATCCTCCTTTCCCTTTTGGATTCCACGGAAAAAGTTTGATCCCCTTTTTCTTTATGATTAAAGCTTGATTTTTGGGTTTTCCACGCACAAGTCCTTTCTTTCTAGCCTTAGCCATCGCTAGTGCCCCAATGAACATCTCCAATTGTTTCTCAAACCATTTTCTTTCTTTTTGTGCCTTCTCAATTTCTTGATATCACCATTTTGCTTATTCTTTGCAAAACTCTCTTCATCCTTCATCCACACACATCCGCTATCGGGCGGTTTTTCTTTCAATTCATTTCTCAGAATTTCCTTTAATTCCAACACTTGCTTGAGCGAATTGCCTTGGCTCACTTCATTTTGCTGTGCATTTGACCTAGCAAGGATAGAACTAAGAGATTGATTAGCACATTTCTCTTCTTCAATTGGAATATTGTCATAATATTCAAACACATCAAATTCAATTGATTCATTTTCAACTCGTAAGATCAACTTCCCTTTGTACACATCAATTCAATGATAATTTCGTGTATAATGCATGAGCGGTGGACAAGAAAGGCCTCCCTAGAATCAATGGAATCTCACTTTCTTTACCCGTATCTAGCACAAGGAAATCAACGGGAAATACCAACTTTTCAACTTGTACAAGCACTTCTTCCAACAAGCCATATGGTTTCCTCTAGGACAAATCCGCCAATTGGAGTGTGATATTAGTTGGCTTGACATTGTTGATCTCTAACTTGTCATAGATGGCCTTTGCCACGATATTTATGCTTGCCCCCAAATCACAAAGTGATCGATGCCACGTTTTTCCTCCAAGGTATCATGAAACTACTGGGATCCTTGAGTTTAGGGGGCAACCGCCTTTGAAAAATGGCACTACATTGGGCATCAAGGCATACTTTCTCATCATCATCCTACTTTCACTTCCTTGCCAAAAGATCCTTCATGACATGAGCATAGTTAGGCATCTTGGTGAGGATATCAATCAAAGGAATGTTGACATTAATCTTTTTCAACATATCCAAGAAATGGGTATCATCTGAATTGCTTATATTTTTCCTCCTTTCTTGGATCAATGAGTCTTTGAGGGTATGGCACTTTTATTGATGGATCTATCTTCAAAGGTTCCTCCACATGCTTCTTCTTGGATACCTTGATCTCATTCTTTTGCTCCTTCTTGGCTTTATCATCAACCACTTCCCTTTCATTTGCAACTACCTTGGGCTTTTGTTCCTTACTTCCTTCCTCCACCTTTTTCTTTTCCTTAGATTCAACCAATTCTTTCCCACTCCTTAGGGATATGGCATTGCATTGCTCCTTGGGGTTTGGAATAGTATCACTTGGAAATGCCCCAATAGGTTTGTCATTATTGAACCTTGCCCTTTGCCCCAATTGAATCTCCAAATTCTTGTCGAAGCCTTCAAATTCCCATAATCTCTTTTATTCTCTTCTGCTTTCCTATCCAATTCTCTTCTCAAATACTCGGCTTCTCTTTTCCAACCTTCATCACCCAAATTCTCTCTAGGAGCATTTTGATCACGATCTGGTATACATGGGTTGGGAAGAATTTGCATAATGGAAAGGAGGTCTTTGTTGTTGGTTTTGAAACGAAGGATTGGGGAAATTTTGATATGAGTTGGGTTGGACATTACTTTGATGTTGCGGTTGATACGGTCTAGATGAGGAATTCAGGGCTTGAGTGTGTTGGGCATTTTGAGGTGGGGGATTTGGTTGGTAGGGAGGGTTGGATTGGTTGTTGGTTTACTCCATGAGAAATTTGGGTGATTCTTCCAAGAAAGATTGTAAGTGTTCCCATAAGCTCCGGATTGGTTCCTTGGAAATGAAGATTGATTAGCCACATAATTGATTTGCTCATTAGCTCCATATGGCATCTCACAATTCCCATTGGGCCTCCACAAAAGTCACATGTCATGCTTGTTTGAGTTGGAGAAGAAGTCATCGCATTCACACTACTAGGTTTCCCTAGATTCTCCAACGCCTTTGCCATGTTATTCATCACATTCATGAACATGCTTTGTTGAGCTAAAAGGGCTCTAATTGATCTCATAGTCTTGCATGTTTAGATTCCACGCTCCACTACTTGCATTGGCTTGATTAGCTTGGTGTTGAACCACCGGTAGAGTTATCGGTCCATGATGGTAGTGGTTGTATGCCATCCTATTTAACAACTCTTAAGCTTCTTCTGAAGTCTTATATGAGATAGAACCGTTGGCGGAGGCATCTACAATGGATTTCGTCTCTTGAAGTAAACCATTATAAAATGTATGGACTTGAAGCCACAAAGGAATGGCGTGACGCAGGCATTTTCTTAACAACTCTTTGAATCTTTCCCAAGCTTTCCCTAGGCTTTCACCAACATCTTGTTTGAACGATGTAATCTCATTCCTTAATTTAGCGTTTCTTCCGGGAGGAAAGTACTTCGCCAAGAACTCTTGAACAAGTTGGTTTCAAGTGGTGAATGTTCCTTGGGCATGGGATTGCAACCATGACTTTGCCCTATCACGAAGAGAAAAAAGAAACACACTCATCCGAACACAATCCGGGTGTACTCAAACATTAAACTTAAATGTATCCAAGACTTCTTCAAAATTCATGAGGTGTGTGTAGGGTCCTCATTTGGTCCACCTACGAACATGGCATGGGCTTGGAGCATTTGGATTAAAGCGGGCTTGATTTCAAAATTGTTGGCTTGCACGGGCATCCGTGCACTGCTTGAGTTCGCCCCATCAAATTAGGTAAAGCATACTCCATCAATGGCCTTCCATTCCTATAGCCACCCATTCCATTATTTCCACCTACTTCTTCTTCTTCATTTTCCATGTTCACGTTCCTTTGATGAGCATTAGCATTTGCCATTTCTATCCTTTCTTGCTCTTGTTGTACCCTTCTCAATCTTCGAATTTCTCTTAGCTCTTTCTCCCTTTCCTTGTCTAAGCAAATGAATGGCTCTTGAGCTCCTCTAACCATGCACCACACAACCAAGGCAAATAGTCAATTGGAATTCCAAGTCAATTCCACAAGACAACCAAATCAAACATAAAAATCAACAAAATTAAATAGTCAATTAAATAAAACTAAACTAAAGTGCTTAATCTACACGACCCACAAAGCTCTTGATATTGCCAAAAACCGAAGACAATCGCCAGCAACGACGCCAAAAGTTGATGCCTTTTACACACCTAGTTATAAATCACCGAAACACCTAAATCCTACTACTAACTAGTTGGCATCCCGCAAGTATACGGTTGTCAACTAGTAGCAAAGGGAAGTAGGGATCTCTCCCACGAGGATTGTCAATAGCAATTACCAAGGTTTAAGGGTGCTTGTGTAGTTAAGCAAAATCAAGTGATAGATGATAGAACTATTCTAATGAAAACTATAATTTTAAATCTAACCTAATTTAATCAAATTAAGACAAAATTTAGAACAAGTAAATCACCCAACTAAAAAGACTACAAAAGAGAAACTTTGAATATTAAAAGCATTCGTTTCTAAACTATAAATTGGAAAGAGTTAAACTAGAAATCTAAATATTTTTGGATTTTTGATAGAAATTAAGAAATCCTTATCACTAAGAATTAACTAGAAATTAAAGCTAGAAATTGAGAATTCTTAGATAGAAAGTAAGAAATTAACAAGAACCCTAATTTTCCTAAGAAACCCTAATTTGAAAGTAAAGAAATTTTTACTAAATTGGACAAGAAAGCGATTAAAAATTATATCTGCGCGAAGCTTGTGATTAACCCACCACAATTATCTAATCAAAAGTTGAACTTGACAATAAATTAAAAGAAGATCTATGATGAAAGTAAAGGGAAATTTCTATTAGAGAAGTAAACTTGGAGTTCAAGCTATCCTAAACTATCTAAAAACTAACTAAACTATCGACTACTCCCTACTTACTAATTCTACTTAACTTAAATAGTGCCGCATTACACTAGGAAAAATTAGGGGTTTTTGGCTGGAAGTTTACAAAATTGCCTTTACAACTTAACTGTCAGCGAGTTGAGATCGCGGTCTGGAACATTTGAGACCGCGATCTCAACTCTAAAATAGTGAAACCATTTCCCGTATGAGTCGAGATCACGGTCTGGAACAGTCGAGACCGCATTCTCGACTCTCCTTCTAGCATCCTTCATTTCATCCATTTTGCAATCTGGTACCTTGAGCTTTGTTTCTTTCAACTTCTAACCTTTAATTTCTAACCTGCATAATATTAACACCATTAAGCACTTAATTAAACTAAAAATTTAACAAAACTTATCATAATTAACTCAAGAATGAAAAGACAAATACATATGAAACAAATTAACTTAAATCCTTAATTACTTATCCAATTTCAGAATTAAATTATCAAAATGCTATAATTTAGAGGAAAATAACTCTAGTTTACTAGAGTTATTAGTTAGTAACTAACTGAAGAACCCCAGTTATGTTAATCATAGTTTTGATGATGACCAAATCATGCTAATGGTTTAAAGACAAGTGTGCAGAAAAACAGGGAGGTTCGGACGCAAATGATCGTCCGAACAAAACAACCACACAGAGCTTCGGACGATGGTAATCGTCCGACTCAAAGAAAATTTGAAGCAAGCCTCGGACGAAGAACAGCGTCCGATAAATTTCCAGAAGACTTCGCTTCTATCGGACGCATGTTCGGACGCATCCTCGGACGTCCGAACGAACACCCTCAGAGAACGGACGCATGTCGGACGCGAGGTTCAGCGGCCGTCCGAAAGGTCCAACGGCTAGTCTGTTCGGACGCATTCTTGCTGGCATCGGCCGTCCGAAAGGTCCAACGGCTAGTTTTCCAGTAGATAGAAAATAGCCGTTGGGAAGTTGTTGAAAGCAGATATTTGGCAACTATAAATACCCCAAGGTCTGAATTAAGTATAGAAGAGGACTACATTCAATACAAACACTTGTAAGAGCTATTTGAGGAGAAATAGGCTAAAATATTGTGGGTTGTATTGGTTTGAGAAGTCTAGCTTTCTTGGCTCAACTAGTGGGAATTAGTGTGAGCAAGAATAGACTAGTGAGTGATCTTCAAGTGTAAGAGTGGAGGGATAACAAGTGTACAAAAGTGAAAAGTATCAGAGGTTGTAGTGTAAAACCCTTTGGCTCAACTAGAGGAACTTAGTTGGTGCAAGGGTGAGCCTACTTTGTGTACAAGAAGGTTATTGCCTCACCTTCTTTGAAGAGGCACTACTAGTGCATGTACTCCAAGCTTGAGAAGCTTGGGAGTTTGGTTTGATATTCTTTATCTCATTCTTATTTCTTCTTTAAGCTTAAACTGTTGAATATCTATTATATTCATTTGTGCTTAAGTATTCATTTGTTGCATAAAGTTTGAATTTCTATTAAGCACTTAAAAAAGGTTTGTCTTTTGAGATAACCTAATTCACCCCCCCTCTTAGGTTGCTTTTGGGGCCCCCACTAACTATCTTTTAAATTCCAAACTAGCTTATAAAAGGGTAATTCTTGCATTCACATACCATAAATAATATGCAACCAACCTAATTTATGCATATCCTCACAATCCTCTCTCCTTAAAAGAATTTTTTCCTCAAAATTCTCACCTTAAAAAAATAAAAAGTTTGGGGTGGAGCAAGTATTTTGCTCGTATTTCACCTTATGGTTTCCAAGTTGATTCCTCCACTCCATGGTATTTCCATAACACCTTAACTAAGGGAATTTCTTTGCTCCTCAATATTTTTACTTTACGATCCAACATTGTATCGGTTTCTCCTCAAATGAAAGATCATCTTGCAACTTCTTAATGATGTAAAATGTGTTGAGGATCTTGATAATATTTTTTCAATAGCAAAACACGGAAAACGTTTTGTATTCTTGACAGGTTTGGTGGTAGATTCAACTGGTGGGCAACTTTCCCAATCCGTTGTGCTAGGGTGAACGGTCCCACATACTTAGGGCTCAACTTTTCATCTTTCTTCTGCTTGATTATGCCTTCTCAGGTGAGATTTTGAGAAACACCTGATCACCAACTTCAAACTCTAAGTCTTTTCTCCAATTGTCTACATAACTCTTCTATCGACTTTGACCTGTACGTATCCGTTGCCAGACGAGTTTAACTTTTTCGTAAGCCTCTTCAACCCTTTAATGTATATTAGCCACATCAATAATTTTTCTCTCGCCAAATTCATCCCATTATATTGTTCAGTGACACTTTCTACCAAATAAAGCTTCAAAAGGTGCCAGGCCAATGGTGGAGTGGTAACTATTATTGTAGGCAAACTCCACCAAAATAAGGTGTTGATCCCAACTACTTCCAAAATCAAGGGTACAGGCTTTAAGCATGTCTTCAGGCGTTTAAATAAGAGTGTACAAGCTCTAAGCATGTCCTCTCGCCAACTTCATTCCAGTATATTGGTGAGCGACGCATTCTACCATATAAAGCTTCAAAGGGTACCACGCCAATAGTGGAGTGGTAACAATTATTGTAGGCAAATGCGACCAGAGTAAGATATTGATCACAACTACCTCCAAAATCAAGGGTACAAGCTGTAAGCATAACCTCTCAGATTGAACATCAGTTTGCGGATGTGCAGCAGTACTAAGGTTAAGTTTAGTTCCCAACGCTTGTTGCATTTGGCTAAAATAAATTCGAGAAACAAATTGAGAATCCCTATATGAAACAAAGCTCACTGGTACTCCATGTAACCTTATAATCTGATCAAGGTATATTTTGCAAACTTCTCAAGAGAATACCGCATATTAACTGGTAAGAAATTCATAGACTTGGTAAGCCTATGTACAATAACCCAAATTGCATCATAAGCTTGTTGAGTGTTTGGCAATCCAAACACAAAGTCCATGGTAATGTATTCCCATTTCCACTAAGGTATTTCTAGAGGCTGAAGTAATGCTGATGGTTTTTAATGCTCCGCTTTAACTTTTTGACAAGTCAAACAAGTTCCAACAAAATGTGCAATATCTTTCTTCATGTTATCCCAACAATAAACTTGTTTGTCATCGTGATATATTTTATTGCTATTTGGATTGATAGTAAACTTAGATTTATGTGCTTCTTCAAGAATTTCCTTCTTCAATTCTAGGTCTTGTGGCTTATAGATCCGATTTTGTAATCTTAATACTCCTTTAGGCCCGAATCCTATATTCTGGTAATTCACTTTTTTGCGCACTATCCTGATGTTATTGTAACGTGGGATCCCATTCTTGAACCTATTTAATTCATAACAATAGAGAAGATTAGTCAGTTATGTTTCCAAAAATCACTCGTCCTGGGGTCTGTCTTCGATGCCATTCACAAACATTTTCGAGTAGTTTCCATTGTTTCACTATAAGCCTAGATACTTGTGCTCTCTTGCTTAGAGCATCTCCAACAACGTTCGCCTTTCCTGGGTGATAATGAATACTACTGTTAAAGTCTTCTAAGAATTCCCTTCATCTATGTTGTTGCAAATTTAATTCTTTATGAGAGAATAAGTACCTAAGGCTTTTATCTTACGTATGTACACCTCAAAGGTTACCCCGTACAATGAATGTCTCCACTTCTTTATAGCAAATACCATGGACGCCAATTCTATATCATGAGTGGGGTAAATTTGTGCATAAGGTTTTAGTTTTCGGGAGGCATATGCTACCACCTTTCCACAAATTCTTGCATTAACAAACAACCTAAACCTTCTTTAGAGGCATCTGTGTATACTATGAAGCTCCATTTCTGATTAGGTAATGTCAATACTAGTACGGTGATTAGACATTTCTTTAACTCCTGGGAGCTAGCATTACTTTTATCATCCCAAATGAGCTTAACATGCTTCTGGGTTATTTGGTTAAGGGACCAGTAATCTTTGAAAAGTCTTTTATGAACCTACGGTAATATCCCGTTAGCCCCAAGAAATTACGTAACTCTGTTACATTCTCTAGTTGCTTCCATGTTACTATGGTTTCTACCTTCGATGGGTCTATGGCAATGCCTTCTTCGGATATTAAATGCCCCAAAAATGACACCTTATCCAACCAAAATTCGCACTTGCTAAATTGTGCATGCAGCTTGTGCTCCATTAGGGTTTGTAGCACTACCCTTAAGTGTTCTTCACGCCCTCTTTGTGATTTAGAATACACCAGAGTATCATATATAAATATCACCACAAATGATCCACATAGGGTAGGGGTGAAAAATTTGATGCATCAATCCAGAAAAGCTGGCGGAGCATTAGTTAACCCAAATGATATGACTACAAACTCATAATGTCCATATCGAGTACTGAAAGCAATCTTAGTCACATCATACTTTTTAATACGCAATTTGTTATAAATTAAACTAAAGTATATGATATGAAACCTGGATCTGAAAATATAAATATAACTTATCGTATTTGTTATAAATTAATGAATACCATTATTTGTGCTACAATCCATGTATATACTAATGACAGAAAAACTCCTTTAATTGATACAATTTGACTCGATCTAACATACAGTTACCTAAATTAATTTGTTGGGATAAAGTTAATATATACCGTAAACATGGACTTCTGAAAATATTTCTAATCCTACACCTTGTAAGATTAATACATATATTTCTTTTATAAATGAAGAACCTTCTAGAAATGTTAAAATTACTTTTGCTAGAAAATGTAGATCAACTTCGTCTATTCCTAGATTTAATCTACACACATCACAAATTTCTCAAAATACTCCGAAATCAATTAGTAGATCCAGATCTAGTATGTTACAATTTGAAGGTAGTCAAGAATCTCTTAAAATTTTACATCTAGATGTAATAAGATAACACAACTAAATGTGTATAAGAGACAGGATTTGAAGTTAATTATCAATCTGATTATAAAATAAATGTTTTAACTACTAATAGTTTTACTAATGAAGAGATGCTAAAAATTTCTGAAAAATCTAAAAGAGAATTTTTTCAAGAAAATATAAGGAATTTAGAAATTGGTTTTTTAACTTACATGGTAATAAACAATTAAAAGAAATAAATAAAAATTGTTATAATTTTATTAAAAATTCAATGGTTTATATTGAGTTTATTCCTAATTTAGAACTGAATATAATGCAAGTCTAATTGATAATAATTTTGATATTTCTGTTTTGGAAGAAACATATCAATATTGGTGTTTAAATGATGATAACATAATTAAATCTGTACATCCACCTGCTCGAGACCAATTAAAATTAGTTTTGAATCTTCTCAAACTGAAGCTTTTCCTTATGCTGATAGTTCTAAAGCAAATTTGTCAAAAATTATAAAACAAAATAATTTTACAAATCTTAATTTAGGAACGATTTCTAAACAATTATGTCTAATTGAAGCTCAACTAATTTATCATTCTTCTCCTGTATTAAATACTTTTAGTTCTAAATCAATTCCTCTCTCAAATGATCATATATTTCTTCGATAAAACCAAGACAGAATCTACCTTCTGATGTTTTTGTGGTGAAAATGAAGAATTTATTAGATTATTAAGATACAATATAAAAGATTTTCATATAAGTGAACCAAATAAAAAACAAAAGAATGCTTTGAAATTAAATGTTTTGTGTATAAAAAAATAATTCTACTGATTCAGAACGTGAAAAGGAAAATATTGATAATTCAGATGAGGATATTCAAAAATTAACAAAAATGTTTCAAAGTATTGATATTCCTGAAGAAAAAGAAATTTATATAGGCATAAAAAAGAATAAGAAATGTAAAGAAAATCCTTTACAATTTATGCCGCATTATTTTAAAACTTATGCTTATTATTAAAGACCTACACCTATAGTTATTAGTTATAAGATCCTTCTTATATTCCAAATTCATGTTATTCAGGTTCAATTTATGAATGCAATATTGATGCTCAAAGTTCAGTTGCAATTCAAAAAACTTTACATAATGTGCTTATGTATGTTCAAATTCTTAAACAAAAGGGAACTTCCGAACCAAATGATGCTAAAATTGTAACTGAAGATTTTTCTAGAATTTTACGTGGATGATAGGATAATTATCTCACAGAAACTCAAAAACATGAAATTTTAAATCATAGTAAAATTAAAATAGAAGGATCAGGAACTTCTCAAACCAATACTGCTAAATCTGATGCAGCATTTACTTTAATTCTTAATATTGTTAAACATTTTATTGGAAATATTACTAGTCGTCTTTTTAAATCTCCTCCTAATTATACATCACTCAAAGTTTTTGGTTGTGCTTCTTTTTTTCTTCTTCAATCCAACGAGCATAGCAAGTTAGAATCTCGTGCTCGCCTTTGTTGTTTCTTAGGGTATGTAATCGAACATAAAGGCTATCGGTGTTGGGATCATCAGTCTCGCAGGCTTCGTATACAACAAAGACAAACACAAATTATAGGAAAATAAAGTTTAAACCACAAAGGGAGAGAGGAGAAAAACATCAGACGATTCGAAGATGGTGGAGGTAGAAGAGGTAAGAAGGGGAAGGCTGAGGCTGAATTCCCCGGGTTAGGTTCAAAGTGGAGGGGTGTAGGAAGATGGGGAAGAGGAAAGAGGGAAATGGGTTAGGGTTGGGTGGCTACGTTTGAATACGGTGTGGGCAGAGGCAAAAAAATAGGGAAAGGTGAAGGCACAAGCCTAGGCTGGGTTTGAAGACGATGGGATGTGGAGTAAGAAAAGAAAGGAAAAAGGAAGGGGAATCAAAGAATGTTCGTAGGAGGAGCTATGTTCTTGAAGGTGGTGGAATGGAGGGGAGATGGGAAGAGGAGGGGTTTGTAGGGGAAGGTATTGGGTTCGTCAGGATGGGAGAAGTGTTGCCGAGTTAAGGAATTGGGTTTGGGAACTAATAAAGGATTTTGTTTGGGTTTTGAAAAAGTTGGGAAATGAGAAGAAATAAGGGTAGTTAGGGAATTTTGCTTGAACGTAGAATTATTAATGAAATTAAAATGTCCTACATTATCTCATTTTAGATGGTATAAAGATGTTTTCTTAGCAAGATTATTAAATCATGTAGATGCTTCATCAAATTTTTAGAAAGAAAAATTTATTAATGGTTTACCAACCTTATTTGCTGAAAGAGTCACTACTGTATTAATAAAATATATGAATGATGGTTTTAATTTTCCTTATGAAATTCTTACTTATAGATATATCCTATCTGTTTGTACTGATGAAGGATTAAAATTATGTCATGATACAAAACTAAAAGCTCAAATTGAGAAATATAAACAATGTAGACTCAATTGGGAAATTTTTGGGATCAATTTGCAATTCAATCACCTAAAATCCCTTTCAAAAAATCTAAAAGGAAAATATGAAAAAATAAATGTAAAAATAAAAATAAATCGTATTCTAAAAAGAAAAAACTTTTTAAAAATAAGTTTACGAAAAATATACTAAAACTGATAAAGAAGTTAAAGATTAGATTAGAGCAAATGTAATTTGTAGAAAATGTGGAAAGAAATGACATTATGCTAATAAATGCAAAACTAAATTAAATTTAATAGAGAAAATTGAAGAATTAGAAATTGAAGATGAAATTAAAAATCAGATTATTTATCATTTTAATTATTCTACTGAAAGTGAGTCGATCATGGTTTAGAAGATATTTCTAATACTAGTTCAGAAGAATTAGGTGAATGTTCAAATTTTTCTCTGGAATTAATGTATTATAAAGCCATTGTTGATTCTCATGATTTAAATCTGTCTATTTTCACATTAACTGATAATCAACAAATTTAAGAATTCTTGATCTAATTGATGAAATACCAAATTCTGAGCAAAAAGATTATATATAGAAAGATATTTGGCATTATATAATGCTACTAATTCATCATCTCAGATTCAAGATAAAAATGAATATGTTCCTCCTAAATTTAATGAACATTTAGAGATAAAAAATAGTTTCTCCATGAAAGATATATATAATTATATTCAAAATACTACACCTATTAAACTTGTATTTATCCAATGTTAAAACCAAAAATAAATGTATAAAAAAAAAATTAAAGAAATAAATAATATTCAAAATAATATTCAAAATCTAAACGAAATGGTAGAAAATCTGGAAGAATTATCTTTAGTACAAAAAGAATTGTCTTTAGTACAAGATTTACAAAAATTTAAATTTGAAAAAGATGAATCAAAAGAAGATTTAGAAGTAAGTCAAAAAGACTTTTTAAACTACTCTATAACTACTATATATATATTTAACAAATGATACTCACGCTTTTAAATTAATCATTACGGTTATATAGGGGAGCTGACTTATATTGCATGAGGGAAGGACTTGTTCCATCCCAATATTTTGAAAAACCACAACTTCTTTAACAGTTGCTGAAGGCTCTAAAATACATATTAAGCATAAAATTTCAAATGTTTGTGTGTTTTCTAAAGAGGAAAATTTTATTCAGATGTCATTCATTCCAACTAAAAATGTTGGATTTCATCTAATATTTGGCACTCCATTTTTATGTCAAATTTATCCATATTATTTTGATGGTAAAATATTTTGTAATAAAGAAAAATAACTGATTTTTGAATTTGCAACTAATGAAAAGATTTCTGATCTTAATTTGATGAGTGAAAATTCTTTAAAAAATAATATTAGATTAAAACAAAACCAAATAATTTTTTTACAAAAAGAAATTTAAAATTTAAAAATAGAAGAACTACGGGAAATAATCTCTCAAATTAATCAACAAATAGTTATTGAAATATGTGAAGAAGTTCCAACTGCTTTTTGGAATTAGAAAACAATATCCAGACTATTGTAGAATTACCATATGTAAAAAACTTTATTAAGAAAAATATACCTACTAAGGCTAGACCATCTCAAATGAATAATGAAATGGTTGCATTTTGTAAGAAAAGAAATTGATGATTTATTAAAAAAGAACATAATAAGAAAGTTATATTCTCCTTGGAGTTGTACTGCTTTTTATGTAAATAAATATTCAGAAATAGAAAGAGGTGTTCCAAGGTTAGTAATAAATTATAAACATTTAAATAAAGTTTTACAATGGATAAGATATCCTATACCAAATAAAAAAAAAATCTTTTAAATAGAACAGTTGGATCTAATATATATTCAAAATTTGATTTAAATCTGGGTTTTCGCAAATTAAAATTGCTAAAAAAGATAGATACAAAACTACTTTTATAATACCATTGGGCCATTATGAATGGAATGTAATGCTATTTGTTTAAAAAAAATGCACCATCAAAATTTCAAAATATCATGAATGAAATATTTTCATTACATTCATATATTATAAATTCTTATAGGTCTTTAGGATTTGAAATTGAAGAAGGTCAAATTATACCTATAGCCAGAAGTATAGAATTTGCTAATAAATTTTCTAATGAAATAAAAGATAAAAAACAATTGCAAAGATTTTTTGGAAGTCTAAATTGTATAGCAGAATATTATAAAAATTTAGCTCAAGATAGCAAACCACTTTATGAAAGATTAAAAAAGAATCCTCCAGCATGATCTGAAATTCATTCTAATGCAGTACGAAAAATTACAGCTAAGGTTAAAAGTCATCCTTGTCTATCATTGGCTAATCCTGAATACACATCTAGATAAAGTAGAAGAAACAGATGCTTCTAATATGATATGGAGGCAAATTAAAACAAATAAATCCTCAAACAAAAAAGGAAGAATTAATTAGATTTAAATCTGGATTATGAAAAAATGCTCAGATAAACTATTCAACTACTAAAAAGGAAATTTTATCGATTGTTTTATGTGTTTCAAAATTTCAAGAAGATTTATTAAACCAAAAATTCTCTTTTCAGAATTTATTGCAGTTCTGTAAATCATATTTTGAAACAAGATATTAAAATTATTCCTTCTAAACAAATTTTTGCTGGATGGCAATCTATTTTATCTATTTTTTATTTTGATATAGAATATATTAAAGAAGATTTCAATTCTTTGCCTGATTTTCTTGCACTTGAGTTCTTACGAAATAATTTGAGTATTGCAAATGGCCTTGGAAAAAATGCAAGCAGGATTAATCAATTAAACACTCCATATAGAAGTTGTTCACATTCTCTATTTATAAATAAAAATAGTAGTCACATTGTACTAGAACATTATTTTAATACGATACTATAAGGATAGTTGAATTAAAAGATGGTTATCAAAAATTAGGATTTGAAAATGTAGAAGAGAATTATGAATATAAAATGATCATGTAAACAATTTATATGTATCGAAATTTTATTCAGAGAGATAAAGAACGCCTGAAGGAAATGAATGATCAGTGAAAATTAATATTTTCTGTTTATTCAAGTTTTTCTACTGTCTAATAAATTATTTTTATTTCGAAAATTGAATATCCTCAGAAGAGGATCTGGCATATGTAGTAGAAGAGGAAGATGAGAACAAATTTCTGCATAAAATATTCAAAATTCAGGCAGAGAAGGACAAATTTCTCCTTTAAATTATCAAAATATTCTAGCCCTTTCGTCAAATTTAGATTATGCCGAAAATCTTGAAAATCAAACCTCAAGATCAAATAATTCTTCAAATATAGCCCCAAATAGATTGAAAATCCTTGGATCGCTACCTAGTTCCTCAAACAAAACTAGGACAACTTATTGATTTGTTGCCAATTCTTCAAATTCTCCAAAATTGCCAATTGGATTTTCCATTAATGAAGAAAATAAAGAACCCCAAACTTGTTCAGAATAAATTAAAAAGAACCTTATAAATTTAATTGAACAAAATGTCATATTATGTTTCTCAAAATTGAAGAACTTCATCAAATCCCTATCAAATTGTAGAAAAATATTATTTTAAAAAATTTTGGCTCTTATTTCCCAATCAATAGAAATACTCTTTTGAAATATAGGCATGTTTATGCTGATTTTTTAAATGATATCAAAATAGTTGACATTAAGGATGGAAAAACTGGATGGAGACCTACTGTCCAGGATTATCATTTTAAAAAGTCAAAAATGGTCATTAAAATAGTTCCTATAATGGACGAATGGAGTACACATCTATCAGCTCTCCATTTCTTCAGATCATTTTTTAATAATTCCAATTATTTATTCAATTATTGGGATCTTATGTTTTCTTTCACAGATGTTCTTTATTATAATTCTCCTCTAGATTTTAATCACACATGGTGGATCAGAATGAATTCTTCTATTCTTGAAAATAAAACTTTTCTCCCCATGTGGTCTAATAGATGGTTCCAATCTTTTGGAATCCCAGAAAATTTGCTCCCCTCATAACTCCAAAATCTTTTAAACAATTTAAAAAAAATTATTCTGATTATTTTATGGATCCCGATATTCTAACAAAAGACCTTTACTTCATTTCCTAGCAAAATTCAATATTCCATGGAAATTTGAAGTAGGGATTACAATAGGTTGCTATCTTCCACAACTCAGGAGAGTTCATGAAACAAAATGGTGGCCTAGATGTGAAATTAAATATTATCAAAATGAACAAACACTTCTTCAAGAGGAAACCAAGAAAGTGGAGAAGTTAAAGAATCAACAGAAAATTATAGAGCAAGAATCTCTAATTTTCCAAAAGAGCAAGGAGAAAAAGAAAATAAGAATGTTTCAAAACCAGAATTCAGTCCTGAGAATTTTAAAGACCAAATTATGGCTAAGGTAGCCTAGAAAATTGAATCTGTGTACGGCTTTTCCTCTAACCAAATTATGGCTAAGGTAGCCTAGAAAATTGAATCTGTGTACGGCTTTTCCTCTAATGGAAAAGAAAAATTTAATGAGCCAGAGCCTGTTAAGACTGCCAACACATTTGTACCCTCATTCTCTCTAACGGATTTTGATGAGATTGATGATCCAAATAAGAATGAGGACACGGATAAGTACTTAGGAATTCATGAGATAATTGAACAAAAAACTCATGAACTGGAAAATTTGATTTCTCAAGAAAAATCTCAGACACAAATTGCCAAGAAATTATTCACTAATGAAGAAACTAGCTCCTAGTCAGAATCTCAAAATTCACAAAAATCCAAGAAAGGGAAAAAGAAGAAATAATGGTCCTATCTTGAAGTTTGATCACACGAAAGCCTTTGAAAGAGTGGAATGGGGTTTCCTCTATAAAATTCTTGTAGCATTTGGATTCTCTTGTCATTGGATTTCTCTAGTAATAGGAGTGGTAGAAAATTGCTAGTTCTCAGTTTTGATTAATGGAGCACCGAAAGGGTTTTTTAAATCTACGAGAGGTGTTCGGTAGGGAGATCCTTTATCCTGCTTCTCTTCATAATCATGATGGAAGCATTCACTCATAGATTGAAGAAGCAATTTGCTCAACAAAGCACGGCCTCCAATGCTTCTCTATGCAAAATTTGCTTGCGAATTACCCATTTAACCTTTGCATATGACGTCCTCATCTTCACAAAAGGGGATGCTTCATCTCTGAGAAACTTCTTGTCTTTCCTATCCAAATTTGAGAAGGCCTCGGGTGAACTGGTGAGTGTTTCTAAGAGCTTCTTTTATGTCTCCAAAAGATGTACCCTGAGTAGAATAAGAAGAATCATCCATCTAACGGGATTCACAAGGAAGACTTTTCTTTTGAACTACCTTGGGTGACCAATTCAAAAATCCATAAAGAGACGCATTCTTTTCCAGCCTATGTTGGAGAAAATTGAAGCAAACTTAGGGGTTGCCAAAGTAAATTCCTCTCCCTAGGGAGTCAGTTGGTCTTGTTGAAACATGTCTTAAGTAGCATTCCCTTTTATATTTTGTCAGTAATGCAGCCACTAAAAGTGGTAATGAAAGAGATTGATAAGCACACAATGTAAAGCACTTTGCAAAAAAAAAAACCGAAAAAAATTCTCTCCTCTCTTCTCTCTACATTTTCTCACTCTAAAGATTAGAATCCACATACTCCTATTACACTTTGTTTTCTCTGTCATGGCCGATCAAGCTGCCCTTCAACCACCGGTTGAAGGGCAACCCAAATCCTTTGCACAAGTACTCTTGGCTGGCCAAAATCTGAACATTCAAACCCCAAATTCCAACACTCCATTGAAGGCCCTCCAATCGCACAAGGGAGAACCAGCAATATTTTTCTCCAATGAAGAAATACAACAGCTTGCTGTACCATTTCGATACACACTGATTGGTAACTTTCCGAGGGGTAGGCCAAAAATGGAAATACTCCGAAAAAGCTTTCATACCATTGGTTTTAAAGGTCAGTTTACCATCGGATACCTTGTCTACAAGCACATTCTTATCAGATTTTCTTTGGAGGAGGATTATCTGAGATCTGGCTCAAGAACACTTGGTTTGTTAATGGATACTAAATGAGAATTCTCAAGTGGCATCCACTTTTTACCACCAAAGAGGAACTCAATGCCGTCCATAGTTCCCATCTGCATTACTTTTGAAGGTCTTCCATAAGTCATCTTCAACAAACATGCTGTGTTTAGCCTCGCACAAGCGGTTGGGACTCCTCTCAAACTTGACTTGGCAACTGCAAATTTCACTAGGCCAAGTGTTGCAAAAGTATGCGTGGAAGTCGACCTACTTTCCGAGCTCCCTTCTAGAGTTTGGCTGGGGGTTGGTAAGGAAGGCCTTTGGCAAAAAATCAGCTATGAAGAAGTGCCATGCTACTGTACAAAGTGCAAGAAAATAGGCCATACCAATGAAGCATGTAGGAAATGAGAGCCGGTGTTGGCAAAGAAACCAACGGGACTTAGTGAGCACATGAAGAATCACGTGAAGACATCAATCCAAATGCGCTGGACACCAGTGAAGCATCATGAAGCTGGACCTTTTAGAACAAAGCAAACTGTATCACCTTCACGCTGAAATGATGGGACGACTTTGAATGTTCAAGTTTCACTTCCTTCATCAGAGAAGAATACCAGTTGACAACAAACAAAAACCCAATGGGAGTAGTTACAAAACATGATCTCACCACGGTTCAACCCATGGAGGCGGCACAACATCAAGAACAAGGAGTTTTTGAAATTCCGGCTCTAAAAGTGGCGGTTTCCACCAATCCGGTGGCTGAACCACCACCACTTTGGCCCCCAACAAACCTGGAATTTCAAATTTTGAATTCAACAGAAGATAAGGTGGTTGAAACTCCCCCAACAAACCTGGAATTTCAAATTTTGAATTCAACAGAAGATAAGGTGGTTGCAACTCCTCAAACAAGCCTATCAATTCAGCATCCTAATCCTTTGGAAAAATGGTTGACCAATTCAAACTGCATAATAACAAACTTGGACTTATCCTTATCTAAACAAACGGAGTTGACCCATTCAAAAGAGCAGCCAATTCCTCCAAATGAGATACACGAACGGCCAACTCAACTTCTTACAAATGATGACCAAGCCCTTGCAGCTGTCCGAATAATGGTGGAGGAGCTTCCTTGCTACTTTTCAGACACGGATACCCCACGAGAAATAACGGCCATGTCCACACAACACCTCACGGATTCAAGGAACTTTTTCGAGAGTAGGCCTGCCCCAAAGAAAAAGATTAGAAGGAAACGCACCTACACAATGCCTCAGATGCGAACAAGGCTCTCCAAACCGCCATCCTCCTCCCCCAATTAATGGACTATTTTCTGGTATCGAACATTCGAAGGGTGAATAATAAACCCTCAATTCGAAGAATAAAACAGTTAGTGAAAGAACACAAAATAAAAATACTTGCTTTGTTAGAACCGATGGTTGACAAATACCGAATTCATTTCTTTGCTCGTAGGTTAGGCTTTGATAGCTGCATATCCAACCCTAATGGGAAGATTTGGCTTTTATGGAACCAAATTTTTATAGTCTTTACATTGGTAAGCTCGGACCAACTCATGCATGTTTCCATCTCTTCTAATCAACTCCAACATGATATCCTAGCCACATTTTTGAATGCATTTATGCTAAATGCACTAAATACAAAAGAAGAAGTTTATGGCAACAACTCCGTGCGATACAATCCTCAAATCCATGGCTGGTAGGGGGGATTTCAATGTAATCTCCAATTTGGATGAGTATAAGGGATCTTCTTTGGTGGACCTTGAAGCCTTAAATGAATTCAACGATTGCCTCCTAGATTGTGACCCTATGAACATGGCATATCAAGGCTGCAAATTCACTTGGAGAGGTAATAGGTGTGGCAACTTGGTTTGGAAAAGACTTGATCGTTATGTATGCAACCAGGCATTCCTATCTATCTTCCAGCAAATCACGGTGGAACATTTGCTCAAAACGTGTTCGGATCACTCTCCGCTGCTCCTCAAGACATCAAATGGAGTGTCATCTGGGCCAAAGCAGTTTAGGTTTTTAAATGCATGCACTAACCACCTTCTCTCATGCAGGTTGTCAAACATAATTGGCATTTTCACTGTTTGGGCAGCCCACTTAAAATTCTTGGAAACCTCAAAGTTCAAAAGGCTTAAGACGGAATTAAGGAATTGGAATCACACCAACTTTGGTAACATTTTCGACAAGGTGAGAAAAGATGAGTTACAAGTCAAATAGTGTGAAACTACCGGTTTGCAACAGCCGACTCAACACAACCAAATTGCACTTGCCCATGCACAAGCCAAACATGCCAAATGCCTTGCCGAAGAAGAAAGTTTCTGGAGACAAAAATCGGCCATGAAATGGCTCAAAGAAGGAGATCAAAACTCAAAATTCTTTCATTCCTCACTCCTTACAAAGAGACACAAATTGAACATCTCGAGGCTTAAGGTGGATGGGACGTGGACGGAAGATTGGCAGCTCATTGAAGAAGAGGGTGTCAATCACTTCAAGGATTTTTTAACAGCCCCAGGCGACTCAAATATCAATCATGATCTCCTGAACAACATCTCGCAAGTAATCACACAACAGGCTAACAAAAAGCTGCTTGCCGAGCCATCCATGGACAAGGAGGCAACTATATTTGGCCTTAACCCACATGGGGCTGCTGGAATGGACGATTTTAATGGAGTATTTTTCACCACCTGCTGGGAAATCATACAAAATGACCTTCACAATGCAGTGAAAGATTTCTTGAAAGGGTAGCCGCTCCCCAGAGCTTTTACCAGTACACTCATAGTATTGATCCCAAAAATTTCAAACCCTTCATCTTTTGATAACTATAGACCAATTAACCTTTGTACTATTTTCAATAAAATCTGCACCAAGATATTGGCTAATAGATTATCTTTAGTGCTGCCCAAAATTATTTCTCAGGAGCAAGTAGCTTATGTACAAGGTAGAGACATCACCGATAACATACTGCTGGTTCAAGAGATTGTCGAGTTCATAAACCGGAAAAGAAGAGAAAGTAACATCATTTTCAAGCTTGATTTAGCAAAGGCCTTTGATCGCCTCTCTTGGTCTTTCCTTTGTGCAGTTCAGCGAAAACTTGGGTTTAGCGAAAACTGGAATGCCATCTTGAAGAATGAATGTGTTAGAAAATTGCTGGTTCTCCATCCTTCTTAATGGCTCCCCGAAAGGCTTTTTCAAGTCCACCAGAGGTGTTCGCCAGGGAGACCCCTTATCACCTCTCCTTTTCATAATTGCAATGGAAACCTTCTCACGAGGATTGAAAGCTCAATATCAAGGGGGGACTGTAGATGTGGTGAGATATTGATATACCTCTAAGGAAGTTGGGTGGAAAACAAAATTTCTATCTCCCGGAGGTAAATTAATCTTGATAAAGCATGTTCTCAGTAGCATTCCAATATACCTCTTCACAGTGCTCCAACCTCCTAAAGCTATTATTAAGGATTTGGAGAGGCATTTCGACAACTTCTTCTGGGGCAACTCGAATTGGGTAGTAAACACCATTGGTCTGCATGGAAATCAATTTGTCGTCCAGTAGAGGCAAATGGACTTGGGATTGTGTCATTATCAGATTTGGCCAAAGGTTTTCGTACCAAGTTGTGGTGGAAATTTCGGAAGGGTAATTCCTTGTGGTGCACATTCATGCAAGCAAGATATTGTCATTTCCATCCTCGCCTGATACAGGAGGGACACGGAGACTCGTCCATATGGAAGTCCATGCTAAAAAGTCGACAAGAAGCAGAACACAGCTTTCTATTCTTGATACGCAATGGACAGTCCTCTTTTTGGTTTGATACATGGCTGCCCACAGGGCCCCTATTTCATGAAGTCCTGCAGCCAAGTGTCCAAGCCAAACCTCACTATTGCCCAGTTATGGAGCACAAATGGTTGGAATCTTTCGTGTTTGAATGAGCATTATTCACTTCAAGAGCTAGAAAGACTAAGGAAGCTCCTTCATGGAAGGGCTATCCAGATATCTAATGAACCAGATGAGCTAGTGTGGACTCTCTCAACAAATGGTAAATTTTCAATCTCATCCACGCTCCCCTCATATGCTTCCATGCTCTCTCAAAAAATGATATGGGATTGCAGGCTACAAGTCAAGATTTCTATCTTCATGTGGCGACTTCTGAAAAGAAAGCTTCCCCTTGACGACATAATTATCAACTTGGGAGTCTCTTTCACTTCAAAATGCTCTTTTGCAACAATCTGGAAACTTTGGATCACCTCTTTGTAGGATGTGAATTCGCCAGCAGCATTTGGCTATACTTTGAATCATGACTTGAAGTGCTTTTTCCCCCATCCTCCACAATACTAGGTAAACTCAATTCTTGGTGGTGGCAGTGACCCTCCTTCCAAAACCCTTGTCGCTATCCAGAAGCTTATGCCATCTTTGGTATGCTGGTTCATATGGAAAGCACGAAATATGGCAATCTTTGAAGGTCATTTCACCACACCTCAACACATCATTACTCACATATGCTCCCAGTTGTGAAGCATCTCTACCATTCAACCATTTCATAGGACTGGACCAGCTGATGACATCTTTTTTTCTCATTTCATTTGCCTTCAAATTCTCATCACATAGACGAGGAGAGCTTTCGCGGTCAAGTGGATCCCGCCTCCGAATGGCAGTGCAAAACTCAATGTTGATGGGGCCTCAAAAGGAAATCTTGGGTTGGAGGCCGGTGGCGGAGTTATTAGAGATCACTGTGGAAACCTGATCAAAGCATTTAGCAACAATTATCTTCTCCAATCCAATTTACAAGCAGAAGCATCTACCTTGGTGGATTGTCTCAAACTTTGTCTACAATTCTAGCTCACGGAAGTAGAAGTGGAACTCGACTCCATACAGCTCTAGTGCATATAATAAAGGGCAAATCTAAGCCACCATGGAACATTGACCAGCAATGGCAATTCATCAAAGCTTTCACGTTAGATAGGCATTTTACTTTTTCACATGTTTACCGAGAGGCAAATCATGTGGCGGATAGGCTAGCAAATGAGGGCATTTTTAATCCTTTCTATCTAGAGTATAACCAAGACACACTCCCTAGGCCTATTAGTGGATTGTTGCGCTTGGATGCTCAGGGCTGCCCGTACATAAGGCATTGTAAATTATGATTCATTAAATAAACTACACCTACTTTGGGTGTTTGCTCAAAAAAAAAAAGAAAGAGATTGATAAATTTTTTTTGAAGTTCTTATCAGGTTCTACTGAGTAGGGTGTAAGGAGGCATTGGATTTCTTGGCAGACCATTTGCCAACCATTAGAAAGTAATGGTTTGGATATTATTTCGGGTGAGGATTTTTCTTAGGGTTTTGCTCTAAAATTGTGGTGGAACTTCTGAAGAGGCAAACATCCTTTTGGTCCAAGTTCCTAAGAAAACATCGAATCGTATTAAAAAAGAACAAAGAAATAGGGCCAATTACACCTTCTTAATAGCTGAGAAACAAGTCAAAGTCATATGATATTAAGAACTTCAAAAGATGACTAATCATACTTTGTTAAGAACCACAAAAGGAGATATAATCATAGAAGGATAACCACCGGCACTTTGGTAGGGGGGTACCACTTCCCAATTTTGTTAAAAATGAATGAAAGTGATTACACGGAGGGGGACATAGAGCCTAAACCTCAAGCAATATGGAAGGATTTGAAAGACATAAGAACCCTTTGAAACCTGTAAGAAGAAATTACAAATTGCATAATCTAAAGTAGTAAGGCCTCTCCACATAAAGAGAGAAATCTTTAGTGGAAACTTAGCATCCCAAATCATTTTTCTGGACCTTAGCGAAGTTCCTGAGATTAGCCTAATGCAAGAGCAAATAGAAAATTGTCCATTAGAGTTGGGAGTCCAAATTACGAAGCTCATCCTCTTCTTGATTGGGAAGCAAACAAACACCCTATAAATTTAGCCTGATTTTTCCAAATTTTTGCGTGAAACACCTTCTAGAATTGAGAGATTCCATTTATGCCCATTCCAAAGGTCCACCACCTTGAATGTGGGCAGATGAGAGGTCCACATATCCAAGAACCGAAATTGACGAGGCCCAAAGAAAATAGAAGAACCAAAAGAAAGAACTAGAGGGGTGGTCCAAGCATGTTTTTGCAAGATGCTCCATTGAGATTCTATCATAGTCTTATTTAAAGGAGTTATTGCACACAATTCTATCGAGATGCTTCCAGACTGGTGCACTTTTCCTCGTACCAAGCCAAGTTAATCTACTCCTAATAAACGGGATATTGAACAGCCCACAATCTTCCACACAGTCATTAAAATCTCGCATTGTATTAATTTTGGGAGTTGAAGACCTAGAGTAGTCCTCCAATGAACATATTACATTGAATTCACCCCCGACAATCCATGGATCCATAGAGGGGAAACCGAGGCATGCATATTCCTCATAGAGTTATGCCATCTATCTTCCTTGCCTTGTGGATTTGCCATAAAAAAAAGAAACCCAACAATCTCTGCTGAATAAGGACGACGCTACTTTAGCATGAACAATTTGATTTGAGGAGAGAATATGCGAAATAGAAATGTTTAAAGACCAAAAAAACCAAAATTATCTAGTAGGGTTAGCCAAGTGATTCGAAAACCCTAATTTAACGACATAAGAGGAAATTTTGCTATTATCAAGCATTGGTTATAAAAGACAAACCAGCTATGACTTATTTTGACATACTCATAATTTGATTCACCTAAGAAAGGCTTTATTACCAGCACCACGAATATTCCAGATGATAATCTTATTCATTAGGGAGAAGGGTAGGAAGTCTTGTTGGCAGACTGAGAAACCAGCTTAGTTTGCATTGCATGCGACCTTGCAACGTAAACTTTCTTTCGCCGTGGCTTTTTGATTTTGAAATCATATTTAGCCTAGCAAGTGATAATCGTTCCACTTGTTGAAGCTTCTTAGCCAGTAGCCTACTAACCATCTTTCGTTCTTGTAAAGAGATTGGTTCCCTATCCGCGTCTAGGCAGTCAAGCTCTAAGAAATAAGATAGTAGCTCCTCTGTAAATTTCTCCGTTACAAGATCAAGTTCATCCTTGGATTTTGCTTCTTGTCCTTCTGAAGTATCCAGAGAATCCTTACATGCAGGGAGTGTCCTCATTTGTTGTTGCCCACTCGGTATCATCATCAATTAAAACAGCCTTACCCTTTTGCAAATTCAAATTCATAACCTTCTTCTCAAATGTAGCTATTTGACCTTTTGAATTGGGTAACATATCTGGTTTTGAATTAGTCTTCACTATGTCCTGTAATATCTCAATCTCTTGATCATGCAAAGTGGAATTTCAATTTTAAATTCCTAGATTTACTGTTTGATGTCGTGTGGCTGTTGTGGTACCATTCTGGTTAGCCACCATTGGATTACGGCCATGTCTGAGGGCTACCAATAGCATCCTTCTCGAGAGCACCATCCCTTCTAACTTGCTTTCCAATTAACTGCACTGTTGCTTGTATTGTTGCTGGACTGACCTTTATCTTATGGAGGTTGTGCCAACTTCTTCTGATATACGTGTTTGACTTTCTTAGCTTTGTTAGCTTTCTTCTTTGTGCCTTTGTCCATCTCCACGTTGGATTATTGCTTGGGTTTTGTTACTAGAGTTTAACCGATCATGCAATTGTCTTCATTATGTCCATGCTTTTTACATGTTGGCAATAAACTGGAACATTTTCGTAGGTTATGTGCTACCATTGGCCTTCTTCACCCAGGCCAAGCCAAACCCTGTAAGGATGAGTAGCCAAAAGGTCCATTTCAATACAAACCTTTGCATGACTCGGTCTGGTTCATGACGCCATCACAACATCCATTTTCAGAGGCTTTGTAATAGCTTGGGTTAGCGAGTATAAAGATTCCTTGTTAAAAAAACATATTGGAAGATTTTCAAAATAAATCCAAACTAGAGTCAAAGATGATTCTGTATCCAGTCGAAATATGGGATTCCATTTGAAGATTCTCGTGGGAAAGTCTGTAACATACCAAAACCCTTTCATCCAACGCTTAAGATAGTTGTCCTCTAATTGAAACCTGATAAGAACTTGCCTAGCATCAATGAGGCCAATACAGAAAGTACCCACGAAACTAATTGATAAGAAATCCGTTCTGAGCGTAGCCATATTAGGCCATTCGTGAGAGAACTTTCCAATAAGCACAAGCTGAAATGGCTTAGATTTGTTCCACTTCTTCTTCGGACAAATACATGGCAGGTTCTCTTGTCGTATTGCACAACAGTTTGACAAAGCCGTGATCAGCTCTAGATTGTGTGCCTTGATAACATCGGGAAAAGAACGCATTTTGTGCCCTTTTGCTTGAGGTTGAAGGATAGCCAGGGCTGCCATGGAAGGCAGTCTGAGCACTGCAATTTAGGGAAAATATGGTAAAGAAAAGGACCTTCGCTAGAGAATTTTTAGAGAGAGTGTGTGTTTAAGTGTCGTATTGGATTAATAAGCAAGAAAGGGATTGGAATCAAAGAACATTTAGAAAAGATAAGAAGATCGAGTAACACATGATAAAAATGTAAGACACAATTCATTTGTACTATATTTGGAATCAAGAGTGAGAACAGTTCATAAAAGATTTTGAACAAAAGAAGATAATACCGTACTTGCAAGAGAACTGAGAGATGGGGCAAGTTACACTTGCTTTTTTCAAGCAAGCATCTAAGAAGGTGTATTTTATCGATTAATCAATCAAGCTTTAGAATGACGGATATAAGGGCAGCTCCTAGTATCCGAAGACAACATTTCTTTTACAGATCTAGGAATTGAGTCTCGGAAGAACTCTACAAATGAATGAGTTCCAATGCCCTCATTTGCTAACCAATCAGCTATTTGGTTTGTTTCACTAAATGCATGAATAAATGAAAAACTTTTGTCTTTTACAAAGTTATTAATGAACTTGAATTTGAGAATCAATGCTCCATGGTACTTGTGCCTTGCCTCTCAAGATATTTACCAATATTTGTGAGTTAATTTCCACCTCAACTTGCTGTAACTTCAACCTTTCACATAATTTGAATCGATCATTGAGTGCCAATATTTCTACATGAAAGTCAGTTTGGTGATTATAAAAGTTGCAAAAGGCTTTGATAAGATGTCCATGATGATCTCGGATAATGCCTCCTCCTGCTACCATCCCCGGATTTCCTTTTGAAGATCTATCAATGCTCAACCTATAGATTCCATAAGGTGGAGAAGACCAACGAACCAATTTTGCTCTTGTTTGCATGACCTTTAGAGAGGAGAATGTCGTTAGCCACTCCCATCCTTTTGAAAGGCTTAACGAAAAATATGTCCTTCAAATGAGAACAAATTGTGTGATAATTCTTTGAGAAGTCATTCCTCAAAGATGGCCCCATTTTGTGCTTTCCACACAAACCAAAAATGATGCATGGTTAGATTTGAATCGTAGAGAATACCAATTGTGGCCGATGAGTTTAGTTTGCAACTCATAGTTGGCGAATTCTTAGGTTCAATTCCAACAAATTTCCTTTTGAATGGAAAACTTGCTCGAATGGGATCTTTTATATCAACAAAAGAATTTATAATACTAAAGATTCAAATATTCTGGTGTAGTTTAGTTTGTCAAGAAGGCTATTGGTTGGTGGAAAACTCGGCTCCATCCATTTTTCAAAGAACTTCTAGAT
Organism: Cinchona pubescens; assembly: GCA_025175665.1. NCBI lineage: Eukaryota > Viridiplantae > Streptophyta > Magnoliopsida > Gentianales > Rubiaceae > Cinchona > Cinchona pubescens. The sequence goes on along the minus strand of JANKKI010000075.1, from coordinate 6,259,186 downwards.
TTGCTTTTCCATTTCACATTCTACAAACAAATTTAATATTGTCACAAAAAGAACACTATGATACCAAGGAGTAGCCAATTTTAGTGCACACATCATCTAGAGGGAGATCTCTATTCAATAAACACTACATGAATAGAGAAAATTTTAATTGAAGCCTTATATCTCATATCATTTTCCTTGTGAAAGAGACTGCTTAATCATAGAAAGTGCCATTTGGTGACAAGGTCCAAACCAGTTTGTCTGCTTCATCCTTCAACACAAAAGGACTTTGTCTTCAAGTGTTTTACCAATGTGCAACATTTCTGCAATGGAATATCTTCCATCTAGAAAAGAAAAATCCCATGTATTTGATCTACTAACTTGTGAAACCTTGATATGTTCATCATGCACATATTCCACAAGTTGAGATAGTAGCCCTTGGTCTATCCAAGTATCATACCAAAATGAGCAGTTTGCATCTCTAATAAAAAAAAACATGTGTTTTTCAGCCTCTTCACGATCCATTTCCATTCACTTCCATGTGTGCAAATCACCTGGAAAAGAGGCCATTAAACTGGGATGAATGTTATTCATTAAATACCTCTCTTTCGTGACGGTACTTCATTGTCATTCCCTTTTGCAAAATTTCCACCATAGCTTGATGCTGAATCCGTTTACCACCTCTGAGAGGGAATTAGTCCCTAGTCCATTCGAAACTATAGGCTGGCAAATGGTGTTCCAAGAAATCCAATGGTGCTTGTGGTGATTGTCCAACTCGCCCCAAAAGAAAGACTAGATGTCTTAGCAAACTGACTTTCCAATTCTACTATGATTGCTTTGGGTTGAGCAACAACGGACACACCGGAATGCTACTTAGGACATGCTTAATAAGAACGAGCTTGCCCCCAGGAGATAAAAATTTAGTTAGCCAGCCCATGATCTTAGAAGCAACTTTCTCCTGTAGTGGTTGAAATAGAGCCTTCCTTTTCTTAGCATTTTGAATTGGATAGCCCAAATACAGCATTAGCAAATATATCTTCAAAAAGCCAGTTAGATTGTGTATCCTGCAAAATTCGATTGTCGGAGCTTTCTAGGTAAGTAAAAAGAGCTTTCTAGGTAAGTAAATATAGCAATTCCAGCAGCTCCATCTGGATTAAGTGAGAATACCGCCTCCTTTAGTTCTGACATATAAAGCACGACAAGTAGTAGTTGATTATCTTCCATTGTGATTAACTCTTGAATATTCTCAAAGAGCTCATGTTCAATCGTTAGGGATGTATCTTCATTTAAAAGGCCCACATTTTGCAATACTTTGCATATCCTTCATCCAAGAATCAGCCACCTTTATCTTTGAGATGCATAACTTTTGCCTTTTGGCCATAAGAATAGAATGACAGTATTTGGAGTTTTTGTCACCTTTTTTTCAGCCATATTGCTCCAGATTTATGCCTAAAAAAGGTCTCTTCCTCGGCGAAGCATTTGGTATGGATTGCCATTGCGTGAGTCAAAACTAGCTAGTTAACTTGGCTTTGAATTTGCAAGAAGGCTTGTTTTGTTCTGCCTCTTTGACTTTGGAAAACACATTGCAAAAAGTAGTATGACTCCAATTCCTATGCTCCACTTTTAAATGCTTGAGCTTGCTGGATAGGACTTGGAGAGGTTTTCTAGCACAATGTAGCCTCCAATTAGCACCTACAACCTACAAAACGTTTGGGTGCTTAATCCACATATTTAAGAATTTAAAAGGTTTCAGCCCTGATGGTGACATATTGGACAGCTTGAAGAGGAATCAGGAATGATCTGAACATGTCTGATAGCAACATTTCAAAAGATGATCAATTGTGACTTGTTGGAAAGCCATGAGGAAGCCATTGTTGCAAATGAATTTGTCCAGGCATTCCCAGACCGCATTTCCAAACCTGTTTCCCAATCATGTGAATTTCCAACCTTGGAAGGCTAAGTCCATTAAACCACAATCTGAAAGACAACCATCGGATTCTCTCATAGCTTCATAACTTGAGTGGGACTAACCCACTCGTTATCGCTAATAGGGTAAATAATACTGACTTTCAAAAGTTTGAGAACCTCATTCCTCACAACCTCTTTTAAAGTAGGATTCAATATCCTTTGAGGTTGCCTTACCGGTTTATTTCCATTGTTCAATAAAATTTTATGCATGCATATGGAAGGGCTAATTCCCTAAATATCATCAATGGACCAAGCAATGGCATCTTTATGCAATTTAAGCACCACAATCAATCTTTCAAGTTGCTCACTTATCAAAGATGCATTTACAATCACCGGGTATGTCTCATTTTCATCAAGATTTTCAATAAAATGCATACATTAGGTGAGTAGGAAGAGGTTTAAGTTCCAACTTGGGGGGTTCGTTGGTCGGAGACCCACTTTACCTTTTTCTTGATTCTCCTCATCCTCCTTTTTTAATAAGGTCTCATCTTCCAATTGATTCAAATTCCTCATCCCTTCATTATCATCTTGATTTAGAGCATTTGACTCCAAGACTTCTTCCTCCATTGAGAAATTCTCCATTGCATTCCTACAACAATCATCAATTAAATCATCTACCACATTTATATTCATGACATCTTCAAAAATAGAAGGAAGCTTTAATGAACTAAAAACATTGAATGTAACAATTTCATCATTTATCCAGAATTCCAACTACCCTTCTTAAACATCAATAAGTGCAAGACCGGTAGCAAGGAAAGGTCTTCCAAGAATGATTGGCATCACTTCATCCTCTTCCATTTCAAGCACAACAAAATCGGCCAAAAGGTAGAGTTTGTCAATTTTCACAATCACATCTTCAATTATCCCTGTATCAAATGGAAACTTTATGCTCCGGTCCGCAAGTTGCAATGAAATACTTGTTGGTTTCAATTGTCCTCAATTTAAATAATTGAATACCGTAAAAGGCATGAGATTTATCGAAACTTCCAAATCACACAATGCTTTACCAAATTGTAAACTCCCAATCGCACAAGGTATAGAAAATGATCCGAGGTCCTTGATCTTTGGTGGCAACCTTTTTGTAAGGAGTGCACTACAATTCTCCATTAAGCAAAAGATTTCATCCCCATGCAACTTCCTTTTTGAAGTAAGAACTTGTTTCATGAATTTGTCATAGGCAGGCATGTTCTCAAGTGCCTCCATGAATGGAATGTCGATTTCAAGCTTTTTGAAAATTTCAAGAAACTTCTTGAACTTCTTTGCCTTTTCTTCATCCCTTAGCCTTTGAGGAAATGACACATTATCATGTTTCGGCTCATCATGCTTCGGATCCTTGCCTCCATTGCTTAGTAAGTTAGGCTTAATAGACTCATTCATCAGAAGAGAATTTTGTCTTGTCCATTTAAAAAAACTCCTCTTTTTCTTTATCTTCATCCTCAACTCATTCTTTTTCTCCACTTTTCAACAAATTTTTCCCAACCCTTTCTTCCGACTATTTACCACTCCTAAGGGTAATGGCCTTACATTGTTCTTTGGGATTTGGGACAGTATCACTTGGGAGTACCCCTAAAGGTCTCTCATTATTCATCCTAGCCAATTGGCCCAATTTAATTTCTAAATTCCTCGTAGATGGCTTCAAGTTCTCATAATCTCTCTTGGTTCCTCATTTTTCCTATCGACCTCTCTTCTCAAGAACTCGGCTTCTCTTTTACAACCATCTTCTCCCACATGCTCTCTTGAGATGTATTGGTCATGATACATAGGTTGGGAGGAATTTGCATATTGAAAATGAGGCCTTGGTGGTTGGTTTTCAAATGAAGAATTAAGAAAGATTGACATGAGTTGGGTTGGAAGTTCCTTTGATGTGGCGGTTGATACGGTCTAGGTAAGTGAGGAACTTGAGACTTGAGTGTGTTGGACATTTCGAGGAGGAGGATTTGGTTGGTAAGGAGGATTGGGTTGATTGTTGGTGTTGCTGCATGAAAATTTTGCATGGTTTCTCCAAGAAGGATTATATGTGTTCCCACAAGTTTCGGAAGGGTTTTTAGGAAATAATGATTGATTAGACACATAATTAAGTTGCTTATTGGACCTGATGATCCGGAAACTTTATTTTGATAATGACATATGCATTTACACCTTAAATTAAGCCGTCCAGGTATGCTATTCCATCGGCTGGAAATAGAGTTTTTCGATGTAGTTCACCATCTGAACTGTACTACATTTCTCGGACGAACATGATCGTTCGATAAAGATTACAACGGATGCAATTTACTGTCTGACCGGATAGACAGAGGACAAGTTTCACAAGTAGCTTCAATGGATGCATAGACTCGTTCGAAGGGATATCTCTCAGACATATTTCACAGTCTGAAAAGAGTGAGACAGAATCAAGGATTATAGTCAAACAATACAACGGACGCATCCTACAGTCCGAAAGAAGTTTGTATCGGACGAAGAAGTCTGTCCGAAAGAAAAAATTCCCTGATAAAGCATTTAACCATTCAGACAAGATACACCATCCGAAGTATGAAACCTTCACATACACCTTTTCAGACGAGGGAACGGACGCAAGCTCAGCCGTCCGAATGGCATCCACTATTATACTTATTTAAGATCGGACGCTGGGTCGGACGCACAACAAAATATCGGATGTCCGAAACTTGTAACATTTGGGGATTATTTGAAAGCAAAATCAATCGGCATTGGTGATGTAGGTAAAAATGGTGAGACCTTAACTGAAAATGTGCTTCTTGTTGATAATTTGAATTACAATTTATTAAGTATGAGTCAACTATGTGATAAGAATCTATATGTGTTCTTTACCATACATGAATGTCTAATTCTTGATAAAAATTATGTTGTCTTATTTAAATCTAGACAGAATGATGTTTATGTAATCTATCTTGATCACAATATTGGTAGTAGCAATGTAAAATGCCTAACCACTTCTACAGATGATCCTTGGCTTTGGCATTTAAGGCTTTGTCATTTCAAGATGGATCTAATTGAAATCTTGCTAAGAAGGAATTGGTAAGAGATTTACCAAAATTGAAGTTTTTGGAAAAACAAAATTTGTGATGCATGTCAATTTGGGAAACAAGTTAAATTGTCTTTAAACCGAAAAATTGTGTGTCTACTTCTAAACCCCTAGAATTATTGCATTTAGACTTATTTGGTCCAACTCAATATGCTAGTCTCGGTGGTAGTAAATATGCATTTGTGATTGTTGATGATTATTCTAGGTATACTTGTGTACTATTTCTTGTTCACAAAAATGAAGCTTTTGAAAATTTTGTGAAATTGTTTTCCAAAATTCAAAATTTGTTGAATTTAAAAAACATCTGTTTGAGAAGTGATATTGGAACCGATTAAATTCGGAGATTTTCCCGAGTTTTGTGATACAACGGTATTAAGTCACATGAATTCTCAGTTGTTTGAGTGCCTCAACAAAATGGTGTTGTTGAAAGAAAAAATAGAACACTTCAAGAGGCTGCTAGAACAAGGATTAGTGAATGTGACTTACCAAAATATTTTTGGGCCGAAGCCGTTAATACGGCTTGTTACGTTATGAATCGAGTTTTGGTAAGACCTCTTATAAATAAAACACCTTATGAACTCTTGTTTTGTAAAAAACCCATTGTGAGCTATTTCAAAGTTTTTGGTTGTAAATGTTTTATTTTAAAAATCAAAGAAAATCTTGGAAAATTTGACAAAAAATCGGATGAAGGAATTTTTCTTGGATATTCTAGTGACAAGAAAACATACCGAGTATACAATAGAAGAACGCTTTTGATTGAAGAAGTTGTGCATGTTATATTCAATTAAACTAATGATATTATTTCAAAGAATGTGTGTGAAGATGAAGATGAAGATGAAGATGTAGGTAATCAAAAGGATCTTGAAAAACTCAGTATTCATATTGAAGAACATCAAGGGATCTCTCCAAACAACGTGGCCAAGTGAAGAAGGAGAAAACGACGAAGATACTCCAAAAGATCTTCCTAAAGTATGGAGATTTGTTTCTAGTCACCCTCAAGATTTGATCATAGGTGATCCGTCCGATGGGGTAAAAACTCGATCTCATAAACCTTTGAACAGTAATTGTGCAATACTTTCTCATATTGAACCTAAATACGTGGATGATGCATTAAATGATGAATCTTGGGTCTTTGCTATGCAAGACGAACTTAGTCAATTTCAGAAAAATAATGTAGCGACTTTAGTTGAAAGACCATCAACTCAATCCGTAATCAGAACACAATGGGTTTTTAGAAATAAAATAAATGATAAAGGTGAAATTATTAGGAACAAAGCTAGACTTCTTGCAAAAGGTTATGCTCAAGAAGAAGGTATTGATTTTGATGAAACCTTTGTACCCGTTGCTCGTTTAGAATCTATTCGCATGTTTCTTGAATATCCACGTTAGGCTACAGATTTAACAAATTCAAATTATTCCAAATGGATGTTAAAAGTGCATTTTCAAATGGTTTTATTGATCAAGAAGTTTTCGTTGAACAACCTCCTGGTTTTGAAAACAAAAATTTTCCAAATTATGTTTTCAAACTTTCTAATGCTTTGTATGGTTTGAAATTGATTTCCTTGCATAAAAAGTGTAGCCTGTTGGGACATTCATTCGCATAGTGGCCTATACCCAAACAATGATAACACTTAAAATCAAGAGTTCATTTTTAAGTATTAGAAGAAGAACCTTTAACTAAAGAATCCATGGGATGTTTAACTCGTCTGTTTTGGATTCATTAATTTTAGGGATAGTTGGTCCACTTTGAGATGGATTAGGATGATAAAGATTATTAGACCAATTTCTATGCCTATTAGAGCTGGAGTCAACCCTATATTTACCTCCATTTTTAAGTTGCCTTTACACTTTTATGGTCTTTTCTACCATATCTTGCAATTCAATGTAATAATACAACTCTAGTACACAATTTTGGAAATTTCTCTATTAAGCCAACACAAGAATCGAGCCATAATGGCTTCATGTTCCACAACTACATTAGCTCTCATACCTTTGAAGATATCTATGATTTTCTTTGACAGATTTATTACCCTACCTTAAAGTTTGGAATGTAGAAGGTATAAAGCTTTTACCGAATACAGCTTTTATGGATGTCCAATCATTAATTTGTGGTTCTCCACACCTAATTCTACCAGTTTTAAATTTATCTCACCACTCTAAAGCAGAAGCATTAAATGAAGCAATGGCTAACTATGCTTTCTTTCTTTCAGAGTAGTTATGACAATAAAAAATAACGTCTACTTACTTTTCCCATTTGAGATATACATTATGACCGAGATTACCTTGAAATGTAGGGATAGTCAATTTAATGTTACCAGTATCGTCGTCAACCCTACCACCGCCTCGCACATGTCGACGATTCCTAACCTTGCACCTATATCATATAATTCTTTGTCAGATTCATATGAATTATTTCTTGGGTATTGTAATTGACATAAGAACCTTGACGAGCTTGAAGAAATCTATGAGCATGAGGCCTTGCTCGACTAGCTTGCTGAGTTGGCTTATTCCATCCTTCAGTTAATGTCTCGAGAGAGTGTTGAATACTTTCAAGAAACATTGCCATTTTAGCAACATGAGATTCCTACCCTTGAACTTTCCCCTTCTTGAGGCATTTTAAACCTACAAAAGAAACCTGAAAAACAAGAAATTTCAAGAATTAGGGTTACAAAAATAAAGACGAACGTCATGGTCCTTCCTTAGTCTATATGGTCAAATTTGAAGGTAGCACACAATTTCACTTGTGTTTCACTCAAATTCAAGTCTTTTACCCTCTAATGAGCTCACCACTCTTGCCATTTTCCTCTCTTATAAATTCTCCTTCAAAGTATTTCGCAAACTTGACAAGTATGTAGCAAGAATAATAAGTAACTACTAACACACTAGAATACAATTAGTAAAGATAGACTAAGGAAGCAACAGAAATAATAAGGTAATGGCTGATCAATTTATCAAAGAACGCACAAAAAGCATTTTTGAAAGCCAAACAATAAGATAGTCAAAACAAACTAGGGTTCGGGGGTATAAAAAATTAACCTGAGGGGACTAGGGATATGTTTTTGGAATTTCACAAAAATTTTCAAAACCCGAGAGCCAAAATATGGGAAAAACTAAATAAATTATTTCAAATTCCTGAGAGCACAAGAGTAACAAAAAGGTGGCAACAAAACCTGAGAGCACAAGAGTAACAAAAAGGTGGCAACAAAACCTACTAGGGAAAGGAATTAAACAACTCATAGAAGTGATGGGATTTTAGCACGTCTTCCAAGTGGTAAAAGGATTCAAGATGGCAATATAATCCACCTAAGAAACGGATTCAAATTGTGAAAGTGTCAATGAATAAGGAACGACAATGCACAATGACCATGCAATCCCTAATTCCTATGAATTTCAGAAAATTGACTCTTCTTTTTTTTAATAGACTACATGCACGAATTTATAGCAACAAAAAATCCCCAAAACTCGGCACAAAACTGCCACAAAATTTGAAGCACAAGAAAAACCCTAAAAGGCTCGGATTTTTACAACTCAGTTTCTTTTTTCCTCTTGGCTATTAATTTCTTAGGAGGTTATGTATGAATTCCAACAATTAATCAAGAGCACGAGATGACAACAACTTGCATAAAACAACTAAAAACTTGAAGGAGAAGAAAATTTGAGAAAACCCTAATTGGCTAGGGTTTTTTATGGTATGATTTATTTAATCAATAAGAACAACAAATTAGCCCTATAATATGATAAAAATTACAGCAATAGTGAGCAAGAATAAGGCCGCAATTTTTTAGGAGCAAAAACGTCCAAGACAAGAATATGAACAAGACTAAATTTTTTATACAAAATTTGAACATGAAAATATTAAAAACAAATAGGATATACTATCATAGGATTTATTAGAAAACAAGAAAGCAAATGTGTTTTAGGCAACCCAAAGCTCTCTCATGCTACTTTGATGCGAATCCTCCTGTTGAACTGACGTGACCCGAATTTAAAATGTGGAACCAAGATCGCCTGATACACAAATTTCACAAGAATTCACGAAATATAATGTCATGTGAAACCCTAAGAGGGAATTCAGCCCCGATTATAAAACAAGACACTGAAATTTGCAAAAGAAACAAAATTCTGACTTGATGGATTTAAATCCTTTGATTAATAAATCAAGAATTTAAGGACATCTATTCTCGACCATACAAGATATCGATCCATTGTCTATAATAAGAAAAGAACCAATAGTATTCTTTATTGGTAGTAACAAGAATCACTCTCATGAATATCGAAGTCTTTGAAAGAATTTGGAGAATTTTCTCACAAAAATGTAATGAATAATGTTGAATGAAGTCTGTTTGGCTCTAGGGCTGTTGTATTTAATGTGAATTCACAGCCACACACCTAAAAATTAGGACTTGACCATCCAAATCTAAACAAGACTTGGATTGGCACAAAAGGCTATAATTCGGTAAACAAAACCAATGTGGACTGATTTTCTTTTTTGTCCAAATTAAGACACCGGCTAACTAAAAAACTTTCTAAAACAACTACTAGAAAATTCTTAATCAATTAGTAATTGCATGACCGAATAGGTGACTTGGCCGAATTAGGGTTTTTTGAATCCTTCTTGGAACTCTTCAATTCTTGGGCTTCTTGAACTTGGTCTTCTAAAACATAGATTGACCTCTTCACTTGAGCTTGGATGAACTCTTAGCCTCCATTTGCAAATAAGAATGCTTTCTGGTCCAAAATTTCATTGACAAAGTCCAATTTGCAACACTCAAACTTGAAGTGAACTCCGATCCTCTTGCACTTAGAAGGATCTGACCGTTTGCTCTTTGTTTTGAAAAATTGGACTTCATGTATTAATGAATTTAAGATAGTCCAATACAACTTGATCATAACACCATGAATGTGCTCCAAGTTTGGCAAACTTGAGTCCAAGTTTGCTCCTTTAAGAATTATGGAATTTTTATCCCCTCAACTTGGTACATTCTTAGCCCATCCAGATTTTTATCATGTACCTTCTTTATTACACTTTTAAAGGAATGGTCCCTCTACATTCATAAAATTTTAACACAACTTAGAAGGATTTGCCCTTCTTTTCTTTCCTTATTTTTCTTTTCTTCTCTTTTTTCCTTTTTCTTCTTTTTCTTTTATTTTTCTTTCTTTCTTTTTTTTTTCTTTTCAACATAACAGAACATAGGGGTTTCCATAAAACTTCAAGTATAACTTTAACTTTCCCCAACAAACTCAACTCGCATCCTTTTTAGCCATTTATAAAATTGTGCACATTGTTTTGCTGTTGTACACCTTCAACACTAACTAATAAGGTGATGGACAGAAAGAAGGATAAAATAAAAAAGTAAGTCGGCTAAATAATATTGTTAAAAAAGAATTAAGGCTTATAATGCTTAAAAGGGGACTTTAATTATAAAAATTTAGATTATTTAGGCTTTTTGGCACAAATAGTCCAAAGAACTTGCCTAAATCATTTCCTTGGTCGAAAAATCATTTATACTTCACAAGTATATAAATCACGCACAATTCCAACAAATATCACAGGCAAAGCAAATATCTCAAGGCAGTCATGATTAACAGTAGTTCAAAATTTACCTCACTTTCACACCCTTACTCAAGGGAATTCATTTAAGTGATAGTGGTAACATTTTCATAATTCAAAGGGGTTAAAGAGCAAAGAAATCTTATACACATTTTCAATCCATTTACTTAAACAAGCATTAGTCTCCGTGAAACATATTAAACTATCAACACATATCCATAAGAGTTGATGAGGACACAAAAATGACTACTAAAAATGAAAAATCTTTTTGGTTAACCCTCTACAATATTTTAGACAAAAAAGGTATAGAAATCCTGATGGCTATTGTCTAGTATCTTGGGAGTCTTTTATACAGTAAGATCCTCAAGACTCAAAAAAACTACATAAACATCAAAATTTTTTTGTGCTTCTCGGAAAATTTTTTGAAAGAAAAACCTAAATTCTAAAAAAAATACACTACCAGATTTAAACATGAATGAAAACAACCCAAAAAAGAAACAACTCACTTGAACACATGACACATAATTACACCACCAAGGCAAACACATGCCAAACATCAACAAAAGATCAAGAAATTTTGAAAACATAGAATACTCCCCTCGTGATGCCAAAGTGGGCTAGGAATCTTCAGATAATGTGCACTTGTCGCCTATTGGGAAGCTCCATAACAAAGCCAAGGCGGCTTCACTATCTTCATATCCATGCTTAAGTCATGATCCATCCTTCCCATGGTTTCTCTATGCAGCATTGTTGAAAGTATAAAACGTTATCTCCGCGACAAACTATGGCTCACCTCCACCTTCTTCACAAAGTATGGCTCTTGAAGTACTAGTAAAGGTGAAGCATATTCCAATCCATACCAATAGCAAAATTCTGAACAACAGAGACATCAACATCTTAAGATTCATTTACCTTGCTTTAATCCATAATGTTGTGCCCTACTAGATTCTCCGATTTGGTCTTCTCATCCACTCCAGTGTTTCAATTACCACTTATGATTGGCTGTAAAGGTTGTTCCACAAATGAAGTACGTACTTGCTCTTCTAATATTTTTTTTTATATATATATATAAGCCCGATAGGGCGAGAATTTGATTAATGCAACATTCAAGTTTTACAATGTCGAATGTATGGGCAGCTTTGAGCATCCATCAACAACAATCCTTTCACAAGATGAGGAATTGTGTGCTGGTTATGCTCAAGATGTGTCTCATTTTTACGCCTTCATTTGCAAGATAATCCACAATTTGATTTGCCTCCCTATAGATATAGGAAAAGAAAAATTCTTTCTTATTACAAAGTTATGAATGAACTGAAAGAGGAAGTCAATGTTCCATGGTAGTGTTGCTTTGTCATTCAAGATGTTGACAATTATCAATGACTCCATCTCCACTTGGGCCGATGAGTGCTAAAACTTGCCGCAAAGCGTGAAGGCCATCAACTAGAGCTATAAGTTCTGCTTGAAGATTGGATTGGCTTTGATAAAAATTAGAGAATGCACAAATAAGTTGGCCATTGTGATCCCGGATAGCTCCTCCTCCTGCTGTCTTTCCTGGGTTTTCAATAGATGCACCATCCACGTTAAGCTTGATCGTACCCTGAGGTGATGGAGATCATCTCTTCGTCATTGCTTTTCTCGGCATTCTATGAATGAAACCATGACTAAGAGAGCTAGACAATAATAAGTAATTAGCGACATAGTATATTGTAAAAGGGTGAATTAAGGAAATGTTTTGCAGGGAAGAACATATTTCCACAATGATGTGGCTTGTCGAGTCTTCTGTCCTTTGTAAATAACCTTTTTCGATCTTTCCATAAGGAACAAAAAACTAAACTTGGTATGATCTTATGGATATTTCCATTGTGGGTGAAGATCAATTATACCACAAGATGAGCTTTTGAATGAGATTAGAGAGAGAAGGGAAAACCTACGCTCCAGCCTAGATTCAAAGAAATTCCACACTTGACATAAAAATTGACATGTACTGAAGATGTGGTCCAAATTCTCTTGTGCTGCTTCACAAAGTCCACATTTTGAAGTCATTGCAAAGCCATACTTGAGTAGGATATCATCTATTGGAGCCTTCTATTCAGCAACATCGACATAACAATAGAGATTTTTGGTTGAAGTTTTTCATCCCAAATCGTTTTCCTCGAGAAGCTTGTGGGAAAAGTAGGCAATGTGGAAGAGATTGAAAAATTCCCTTTGGCTATGAGCTTCCATATTATAATGTCCACTTCATTTGAATTGAGTAGAAACTTTCCTTTGAGGATTTTCTTTATTCTGTCCAATTCATCTCGAGAGTATCTAGAATCAAGCAAAGCTGAGATCCCAGCCGTTAGAGTTCCAAATTTGTGCAACGTGATGTCCTTATCATAAAAATAAGTCACTTCCCGAGCAAGGGTACCCCTTTTAGTCGATGGGTCAAACCAAACGAAGGATGAAATCACATTTCGTAGTAAAAACATTAGATTATTTTTTGCCTCCTCTCGCTCTGTTGGCTTTCTTTTCCAGGTGGAAGAGTCATTCGAAGCTTCATGTACTGTGCAAGGATGAATGTTCCCATGCACGTATCTCGTGTGAAGAAAGTTACTCCAAAGTGAGTTTCCCCTTTTAAATTTCCACCAAAGCTTAATGCAAAAGCCAGTTGCTAAGCTAGCAAGTGAGGGGATCCCTAGACCATTGGCAGCCGTAGGTTTGCAAATGTCTTTCCAAGCAAACCAATGTCGCTTTTGTCCGAGAAGTTCACAAATTGACTATTTACCTCATTTAACACAGCTTTGGGTAGGCAAAGGACCGCCAATTAGTAGATAGGGATGCTGGTTAGGAAGTGCTTTATCACAACCAATTTTTTCCCCGGGGAGAGAAGTTTAGACTGCCAACCATTAATTCGTGCTACTATTGGTTGGAAATTGTCCTTCTCTTCCTTGCTTTTTGTATGGGACTCCCCAACCTAAATAAGTAAATGGGAAAGACTTCTTAACAAAGCCAGTTTTGTGTTGAATCATTCATATTCAAGATAAGGGAGCTACCTTAAGGAGGAAGAAAGAGCTCTTTCCTTTATTAACCAACTGGCCGGTTGAAGCTTCGAATTTGGCAAGAAATACCTAAGATTCCTTACTGATTTTGCATCTCCTCTTGTAAAAATGACTACATCGTCTGCAATAGTAAGGTGCGAAATTGAGAAGCAGTGACTTGGAAAGCTGAAGTCCATTATTTTTCCTTTTCGGACCAAGTTCTTGATGCCCTTTGAGAATGCTTCCATCATGATGATAAAAAACATAGGTGATAGAGGATTCTCTTGACAAACTCCCCTAGACGAGTTGAAAAACCCTTTTGGAACACCATTAATGAGAACGGAGAACTAACAATTCTCTAGGACATTTTGTAATAGAGAAATTCAGTCGTCATGAAACCCCAACTTCCTCCTTAAGAAGTATAGGAACTCCCAGGAGATGAGACCTTAAGCTGTCTATCAAATGCTTTCATGAGGTCTAATTTAACAACCAAATTTCCTCCTCGTGTTTTCCTATCCATAAAATCAACCATTTCTTGAGCAAAAAGAATGTTGTCAGCGATCTCTCGCCCCTTTACATAAGCCACCTGCTCCTTGAAAATAAATTTAGGCAACATAGAGGCTAGCCGATTATCCAACACTTTTGTACAAAATTTGCTGAAAAAAGTGAAGAGGGTAATTGGTCTAAACTCACTAAAAGAGGAAGGGCTGTCTATCTTGGGGATTAATGCGATAAGTGTACTTGTGAATGCTCTTGGAAGCTGTTTTCCATTCAAGAAGTCCTTAATTGCATTGCGTAGGTCATGTTGAATTGTGCTCCAGCAAACTGTGAAGAAGATTACATTATATCCGTCTATTCCTGCTGTTTCTTCAGGGTTTAGGATAAACGTGGCTTGGTTTACTTCATCTAACGAGGGCTCGACTAGGAGGAATTGATTATCCCCCCTTGAAATTACTTGAGCAGTAAATATTGTTAAGGATGAATGGTCTATCAATCTAGCATTATCTTTTGTTAAAAGATTTTGAAAGAATTTGACCGCATCCTCTTCAATTTCTGAGATGTCCTCGGTCCATGGCCGATTTACTTTGATTTTGGAGATGTACAATTTTTGTCTTTTATCTTTAGGGAGAAGTGAAAAAATTGCATGTTTTGGACTCCATCTTTTAACCATTTGAGCCCCACTTTTTGCCTCCAATACGTTTCTTCTTCTGCAAGGCATTTAGTGTGGTAGGCGTGTGCATGAGCTAAGGTGATTTGATTGCTTTGGCTTGGCTGGTTCAAGAGAATCTCCTCACACCTGTATACCTTGAAATCAGCATCTCTAACATTCCTAAAAATATTTCCAAAAATTCTATGGCTCCAATTTTGTAATTCCGTCTTGAGTCTGTTAAGCTTTGAAGTTAGGATGAAAAGATGAGTACCAGCACAATGGAGATTCCAATTAGTTGCTACCCCCTGCAAGAAAGAGATTATGATGTTTATTCCACATATTTAAAAATTGAAATTGCTTTGGGCCTGAGGAAGACATGGAAGTTGTCCTCAAGAGGAGTGGGGAGTGATCTAAGCATGTTTTGGAAAAAATGTTCCACTCAATACTGTAAAAGGTTGCAATGAATTTGTTATTGCAAACATATCTATCCAGCCGCTTCCATACCATGTTGCCAAATCAATTGCCTCACCATGTGAACTTACACCCTTGAAATGCCAAATCCATCCAACCACAATCATGGAGGCAGTCATTGAATTCTCTCTTTGCTTCTATGTCTGGAGTTAAAGACCCTTTATATTCATTCGATTTAGAGATAACATTAAAATCTCAACAGACGAGCCATAGGACGTTAGGCTAGTGAAGTGCTCGAAGTTCACTCCACGACCTTCTCCTTTCTTGTTTAGTGCATTTGCATAGACAAATGAGGCTAGAACAAACAATTAGGAATAATTTGAGAAAATTAATACATGAAAGAGTTGGATCGACTGTCGGATCTGTGTATTTCTGAAACGACAAACTCATTGTTCCAAAATAACAAAATTTGGCCATTTTCATTTGATTTGCAGTAATAAAAACCCAACTTCTGAGGATTTGAGTCAATCCTATCCTTATCCACCATTGGCTCTAGTAAGGCTAGAAATTTTATTTTGTGGTCTTCAACTAGGTTTTTAAGCCTCCTAAGCGAGGGTTTATTTCCTATCTCTTGTATGTTTCATATTAGGACTTTATCCATATCAACACACGGGGGTGGGGCTTGGTGAAGTTGGCTTCAAGGAAATCCTAGTATTCATCTTCCTCGGCATATTGCAAGTTTTCGTACACTTACCTTTGCATTTCGGAATGGTTTGGCCATTTGCTTTAGGGTTGATCAGGTTGGCTGTAGGGGGAGGATCCATTTGAGAAATGAGGTAGTAATTGTCGGAGAGGTAACCCGGCACCTCCTCCATGATTTTTTCGTGTGTAAGGAGAAGGTCATCCTTGGTTACTTTTAAATTTAGGAATCGTGACACTCGAAAAAGGTGGAGATGTTGTTTGCTGTTGGGGATCATTTGCCTCATTCTGTCCTTTATTTTCTCATGTATTAAGAAAAGGTCATCCTCGGCTGTAGCATTTAAATTTTGAACATTAGAAAAAAGTTTGAGATGTTGTTGGCTATTTGGGCTCATTTGACTCATTCTTCCGGTTTAAATTTTGTCTTATCTAGGGTTGTTTCAGGAATTCCTTGATTGGTGAGATTTGAATTTTGAATCCCTAGTCCTTGTGAAGGCACCTCCACGATGGATGGTTCCTCTTCCACAGCTAGTGGCTCCTCCACAAATGGTGATGCCTCCAAAGCTGAAGGTTTTTCTTGCCCATTCACCTCACAAACGATTGGAAATTTCTTGGGCAATGATTGAGTGGTTCTCGGATCATAGGATGAGCTTCTTTTGTTCCAGATGGTCCAGTTGCTTGATGTTTCACTAACGTCCAGTGTCATTGAATTAGTTTCTTGGCTGGACGTTTCATTTTGCTGACTTAGGCTCCAGTGACATTGTGTTGCTATGCCAACTTCAGACCTCCATTCTTGCATTCTGCTTAGTCACCACCAATTTTGTTGCACTTTGTACAATAACTAGGCACTTCTTCATAGTTGATTTTTTGTCAAATGCCCTCTTTGCCAACTCCTAGCCATAGTCTAGAAAGGAGTGTGGACAAGAGGTCTACCTCAACACAAACCTTGGCAATAGTTGGATGGGTAAAATTTTGAGTAGTAAGTCTAGTTTAAGGGGTCTCCCGACAGCTTGAGCAAGGCTGAATATGGCATGTTTATTGAAGAAGACACCTAGGAAGCCCTCAAAAGTGATTCAAAGTGGTGAAGAGTGGATGCCACTTAAGAACTCTTATGTAATAACCATTAATGGACCAAGTGTTCTTAAGCCAACGTAGGAGAAAATTCTCTTCCGAAGAAAATTTGATTATCATATGCTTATAGTCAAAATATCCAATTGTGAACTGGACTTTAAACTCAATTGTGTGAAAGCGTATTAGATAAGTTGTTCCTCAGTGTTTCCATATTTGTCTTTCCCCTCAAAAAATTCCCTACCAACTTGTATCGAAATGGTGCAGCAAACTATTGAACCTCTTCTTTAGAGAAAGTATGGCTGGTTCTCCTTTGTGGTATTGTAGTTCCTTGAATGGCGCATCTGATTTTGGATTGTGAATGTCTTGATTCTGCCAACCCGAGAGGACTTGTGCAAAGGTTCTTGGTTGCCCTTCAACCGCTGGCCCGTGGCTAAGTTTGCCAAAGAGAGAAGGGAAGAATATTAGAGAGAAGGAAGAGAAAAGTTAGAGAGAAGTACAATTCCCTTCTCCATACTATGTATTGCCTCAACTTTAATACATAATATGTCAAACAGAGTCCTCACACTTGTTATCATATCCTCAAGGATGGTTTTTGCTCCCACATGAGGTTGTTCAATTTTTGAATGTGGTAAAACTTTATTAGGTGGATTTAAGTGGTACTGCTGATGCAGGTTACAACAGCAATCTGAATAGTCCTTATTGATTACTAACTAGGATTATATGTTTTTTTTAAACTAGGATTGTATGTATCATTATAAAAATATGCACACTTATTGAAGGAATTTCAGCGATTGCATAATCATAAGAAGAAAAACTATATGTACAACCTATATGACAGTTAAAAGCTCCAGTGGTTGACACCACAGAAATGACAGGTATTTTGCACTTGCAATTCATTGTGTAACTTCTTATTTAATGCTTCTAATTGAACTGCTATTCCTCTGTGCGTATTGTAATGATAAACTTAGGAAGCTTCATCATTTGACAATGGATACAAACTTTTAGACATTATTGAACACAAAGAATGAAAGTTGAGAAACTAAAAATAAGAATCCAAATTAGTAATAAAACTAGTTGGTATTAATGTAATTCGAAAGCAGTCCCCGACAACGGTGCTAAAAACTTGATGGGCAATTTCATACAGTCCTAGGTGCTTGAAATCGTATCAAATAATATAGAATTGAGTAGAGTATCGTTCCCATGAGGACTGTGCAGGAATAAGCACTAAAATTAAATAGTTTTGCTACTATTTGGAAAAATAAATTATTGAAATATTTAAATTAACTAATCTATGAGACTAACTAATAACTCGGGCAACTAATTGATTACAACAAGCTAAAGAATTAACAAGTATTAGGGTACTTTGATTGTATCAATTGTTCAAACATAAATTTAGTTCAAGTTATTCTAGATCAATTCCAAGGATTGGTGGTTGAATTCACTATTGTAGTTAGTACCCAATGGTTATGCAATAATAACTGTTTTTTACTAATTTATTTGTCTTTAGTCCAGCACAAATAATTAAAAGTAAAAGGACTTTGATTAAGAACAAAGAATTCCTAATGTGACCACACAAATCACACTAATCCCTGGAATGGCATTTGCTTAATTTATAGTTTTTGCTACCCGATCATAAATGTGCAAATTAATTTGTTCGACACATCACATATTTACAAAATTATTCAAGAATTGGCCAATGTCACGCCCCAAAAACGGGACACGTAACACGCCGCGCTAATGGTACACCGGACCAAAGCGCAAGGCACAAACGAACAGAGCAACAAACTTAACCGCAATGTAATAGAACCATCAAGCCATTTCTTAACTATAAAACCGAATATTTCATTTTACACAAAAATACGAGTTACAAAATTCCTTCTTAGTACAAAAGATGCTACAACAAAAATAAAGTTCATCAATACAAAACTTATCTAATACACTACCCCTCTCCAAACAAAATTGTTTAACTTGGAAGATTATCCGCAGAGTCCTACCAGTAATGTGGAATCTGGAGAAAATCTAAAAGCTGCTAACGCGGTGGAGAGTCAAAAACGAGCACCTAATCTGAAAAATTATAAGTCACGTGGGGTGAGCATAACTAGCTCAGTGGATATCATAAAAGTTCTTCAAATGGGGCCAAGCATTTCGATAAAAAGAAAACATAAAGATAATATCATTTGTGAAAACCATAGTCATGAAGCAGTTTCTAAAATGTCTCATGCCATCAATTAAACGTCAATAAACCATAATCATAAGTAGTTTCTAAAGTGTATCATGCCATCAAACAACACTCACACACCACAATGCACTAATTACACTTAGTCCAACTTTTGACCCGTTTACCCGCCGGTACCGAAATCGCGTAAATCGAAAAATTTGCCGAATTGAAAAACGAATAAGTTGAAGTACTTAATGACTAAAAATAATATGAAAAACATTTTAAACCAGTTAAAATCAAAGAACAAGGCTATTAAAATACTGGGTTTCACATTCTACCCCCCTTAAACAAAGTTTCGTCCTCGAAACTTACGAAATCACTTTTGCAAACAAAGCTTTGTGTTTGATGGTTTTGATCACTAAATGTCACGCCCCAAAAACGGGACCGTAACACGCCGCGCTAATGGTACACCGGACCAAAGCGCAAGGCACAAACGAACAGAGCAACAAACTTAACCGCAATGTAATAGAACCATCAAGCCATTTCTTAACTATAAAACCGAATATTTCATTTTACACAAAAATACGAGTTACAAAATTCCTTCTTAGTACAAAAGATGCTACAACAAAAATAAAGTTCATCAATACAAAACTTATCTAATACACTACCCCTCTCCAAACAAAAGAGAAACTTGGAAGATTATCCGCAGAGTCCTACCAGTTTTTTAATTTTTTAGATTCATTTTTTCATGAAGCAGTTTCTAAAATGTCTCATGCCATTTAAACGTCAATAAACCATAATCATAAGTAGTTTCTAAAGTGTATCATGCCATCAAACAACACTCACACACCACAATGCACTAATTACACTTAGTCCAACTTTTGACCCGTTTACCCGCCGGTACCGAAATCGCGTAAATCGAAAAATTTGCCGAATTGAAAAACGAATAAGTTGAAGTACTTAATGACTAAAAATAATATGAAAAACATTTTAAACCAGTTAAAATCAAAGAACAAGGCTATTAAAACACTGGGTTTCACAGCCAAAGACTTGAAAGGATTAAGAACATAACAAAAACATAAATATTTAATGCATATCTACCATGAATAACAACAAAACATGAGTTCATGCAATCACGAAAGGTTATATCTCAAAACCCTAACAAGAGAACTCTAGAACATGATAAATGAGAAGAGAACAATAAATATAAAATTAATTAGCATAAGCAACATCTATTAAGGTTTAAGAATAGTTTTCTTCTCTAATGAAGAATTACAAGATCTTGGTCCAAGGTTGTCAATCTTGTGCCTCCTCTTTAGTTCCTCTTAAGAAACAAGAAAACCCTAGTCTAATTTGTAGCCTCCAAAAGCAAGACTTAAAAGAGAATGTGTTTTTGAGATCCTAAAGACCCTTATTTATAGGTTTTAGGAGTTACAAAGTGTGGACTCTGAATAAGTTTTGAAACGCACCATTGTGGGGCCAAAATGGATACCGGAAGAAACTCTCAAAATCACGAGACTATGCATTATTGTCGCAGCATGGGCACCCCTCCAAGCTCCTGGGAACTAGAAGCACCCATGCACCAGTGGCCAGGTGCTCTTTCCAAGCCTCTGGTGGCGTGCAGCACCCAGCTTTTGCTAGAGACACCCTGTCTTGCACCATTTTGAAGTTCCATTTGACCTCCAATAAATCCCAAACCTATAAAAACACATTAAAACGTAAATAAGTTTAATATAGCATTAAAAACCCATAAACTGAATATTTTCATGACAAGAACCTGAAATTGACCTAAATACTCAATACTTATTAAACATATACCATCAGAAACTTATTAAAACCCAAGCTAAAATACATGTAAATAATTCTCTTTTAGAGAGTTAACAATGACCAAGGTCTCCAAGAAGAATTAACCAACTCTTTGAAGAACAGGCAAAAATCTGTGAAGAACAAACTAAATATTTTGAGAATGAAGCAAAATTCTTTAAAAACAACCCTAAATTCTCAAAGTACCAAGATAAATCCATTAAGTGGTTACAAGACAAAGTTGTCGAGCTCCAAATAATTATAGGTGTTGAAAACCAAGAGACTCCAATACTCTCACCAATTGGAGAAGAAAATATACACTTAGCAGATCAATATGAAATGTATGAGTTAAGAATCACATGCAAACAAGAAAAATCATCAGATTGCTCACCTCTCTTGACCACCTTATACAAAGAAATGCCATACAAAATACTTGTGGATTGGGATCCGATTTAGGAAGAAGAAAAGAAAGAAATTTTTTTTGAAGATTCAAGCTATGAATAACCTCTTGAACTTGAAATCTCAACAACTGGGTCACTCAACACTTGTTTCAAATTATGATCGACTTATCTTATGAATTAGTGTGTTTATCTCGGTAACCATAAAAGGGGTAGCATTTGGAGTGATTGTTGAGAAAAAGCTAGCTCAAGGAGTGGAAGAAGAAGGGTACTTTCTATGGTGGACCAGGGATGTCTGAACTACATATATCAAAGTCCAACAAATCCTTGGAGAGTTTGGATGTGCTTAGAAGTGGAGCAAGTTTACTAGGGATTATGACATTCTTAGAAAAACTCCTTGGTGTTAGTAAGTGAATATTTCTTAGTTTTTTATTTATTATGGTTTGTCTTAGTTTATTTGATTTAGTTTAAGAACCTAGTGAGAAATAAAGGCTTGTAGACTTGTGCTTAGTTTAGTTCATGTTTTGTTGTTGGTAAATAGTGTTTTATGTACTTGGACAAATTTGGTAGTTTGATGATAATTTTGATGGAAATATAGGAATTTTTTGTGATTTTTGATTTATATATGCTTTATGGAATGAACTTAACATGGTTTTGAAAATTATAATTGATGATACACTTTATTTGCTAAGTGTTTAAGGTTATTTTGAGCAATTCATTATAATGCTTGGTATGGATTGTGAGTAGTCTTTATTGTTGAATGTTCTTTTGAGGCTAATTATGTGAGAAACTAAGTTTGGGGTGATCAGTTGGGCATACTCTATTGTGTATTTTTTTTAATTAAAATTATTCAGTACCTGTGAAGTCCTAATAACCCTTACTTAATGCACAATATTGGTTTAAGCGGGATAGAGAATTTATGGGATTCATGTGGTCAAAGGGAATATGCATTTACATGTTGAACTTAAGATTGCTCTTTTCTCAGTATTATATAGTGTTTTACATTTTTTTAGTAAATTGCATGATTGAAGATTCAACTATTGTTTCAAGGTTCAAATTGTGCTCAATTGATTGCATCTTGTTCACTTTTACTTGGTTTATGTGTTATCGGTACATGAGCTTTTTCAATGTCCAAGTGAAGCTAAAAGTCATTTTATGTTTACTTAGTTATGTTTTTATATGCTTTTTGGTAGTATTTTTATTTCTTACGATATTGGTGAGTAGCAGTGATGCGAACCCCGTGCGCATTCGACTTGACGCCACGTAACCCAACAATTCTAGATGACACCAAAACCCCAAGGATGGACTCCAAAGTTGGTCACAAGAATTTGTACAGCAAACACACATAAACAAGAATGAAAGAACACACAAGAATCAAGCAAGAATTCAACCTGTTTTCTATAGTGAGGCAAGAACCAAACTTTTAACAAGATTTAAAGAAAGAATTGATTTATTGCCTAACTGAATCAGGCAAAAACCAAATCCATAAGTCGGTTAGAACAATCAACATTGCTCAAACGATGATCCCAACAAAGTCTTAATCCAAAGACTAAAAGAAAGAACTTTTTTCTAACAAAAAGAGACAATCATAAAAGTATATTATTGATAAAAATAGGCTGAAATTCGTCCATATGATGGTGCCTATTTATAGGCTTACAGAAACCCTAAAAACTAGCTAAAAAAACTCCTAAATAGATAGTGCTAGGGTTCATCCATAAGTAACCCCAAAACTTGGACTAAATAGGCCTTATTAAGTCTAATTAATGAGCCAAAAAATTAAGAATTAAATCAACACCAAAGCCCGACTTAAACCAGCCCAATTTACACAAACATAAACAACAATTGGACTTTACACAATAAAGACCAAACTAAAATAAAATTGAAAGTAAGTCTGACTTTCTTGCACTTAAATTATCTCCACTTGTGCTTCACTTTGAAGAATTGGACTTCATGCATTTAATTAAGGGTAGTCCAAACCAGCTCGATCAAAATTGCATGAATGTGCTCCAATCTTGGCAAGCTCGAGTCCACGCTTGGTACATTTTTAGTCTATTCAGATCCATATCATTTTTGCCCTCCTCGAAAGGATTCAGCCTCGAAAGAGAGCTTTGAACCTGGATAAGAAAAACATAGGCCTTCAAGTTGTACACTATTTTGAACACAACAAAGTTTTGCGTAGTAATTGTCCAAACTATTAAACAAAAGTGCACACCAAAGTAGAAAATCATTCAGTTTTGACAAGATAAGCACAATTTTTGCAATTGCCGGAAAACGCTGATTTTGATACAAAATTGAAGTTAATTGACAGTAAACAAAAATTTCTGTCAAAGTGTTCTAAGGCAAAATTGATACGATTTTATTTTTACAAAGTATTTGACCTATCACACAACTTAGGTCGCTCAAAAACTAAGGAACAAAAATTTTGATCACATGTCTAAGTAAAATCAAATCAAACAAGTTATCATGCCATCACAAAAACTTAACTTGACTTGGACAAAATTTGAAAATTTTGATATTAACTTTACTTGAAATTCGAAATTCATAAAAGAAGTTAACCAAAATTACAAAGTTATCCAAGTTATTTTGACCAAAAGTGAAATATTGAAAATCGTGTAGTATGCGAATAGAATAATTCAAATTAGACTGGATGGCACGTAAATTATTATCAACTAAGGCTTGGACGGGATTATCCAAACAATGATCCACAATTTGGAATTGAAGTCTAAGAATTTGGATGCCTTTTCTGTTCAAAACAAAAACAAAGTCAAAGGAATTAATTTAAACAAGATATAAACAAAATAAACACTAAAAATAATTCAAAATTCAAAATTAAATTTATCTAATTTCTTAAGATGTTGTACAAAAATTAGAAAGAAATTCATACCTTGGAGATGGGGTACTGACCACCATACCTTTCTGTTGGACTCCTATTATGATAATCATATTTTGATGATGACCAAATCATACCAACGGCTTGTAAACAAGTGTACAGAAGAACAAGGAGATTCGGATGATGAAGACCTTCTGAGAGAAAGGAGCTCGGACGCAAGTGATTGTCCGATACATGCCCGAGGGCATTGGAAGAGATAAACTTATCGGACACAATTGAGTATGTCTGAAAGACAGAGTTTCGGACAATGGTAATCGTCCGACACAAAGAACCTGATGTAGTCTCGGACAAAGAATAGCGTCGATCATATTTCCAGAAGACATTGCATCGACCGGACGCAGGTTCGGACGCATCCTCGGACGTCCGAGCAAATACCTTCAGAAAACCGACGCAGTGTCAGATTTAGAGTTTAGCAGCGGCCATCCGAAAGGTCCAATGGCTAGTTCGTTCAGACGCACACCCACTGCATCGGCCGTCCGAAAGATCTAACGGCTAGTTTTCTAGTAAAAAGAAATAGCCGTTAGAGATTTGTTGAAGTCAATTTTTGGGCATCTATAAATACCCTCAAGTCTGTAAATGCAAAACATAGAGAGAAGAACTACTCCATTCAATACAAACACTTGTAAGAGCTATTTGGGAAGCAATAGGCTAAAACATTGTGGGTTGTATTGGTTTGAGTAGTGTATGTCTCTTGGCTCAACTAGAGGGAATTATTGTGAGCAAGAATTGACTAGTTGTGAGTGATCTTCAAGTGTAAGAGTGGAGAGATAACAAGTGTACAAAAGTGAGGTTGTATTGTAAAACCCTTTAGCTCAACTAGAGGGATTTAGTTGGTGCAAGGGTGAGCCTACTTCGTGTACAAGAAGGTTATTGCCTCACTTTCTTTGAAGAGGCACTACTACTGGTTATACTCCAAGCTTGAGAAGCTTGGGAGTTTGGTTTGACACTCTCTATCTCAATCATCTTTATATTTGTTCTTTGAGCTTCAATTATTGAATATCTTTTGTATTCATTTGTGCTTAAGTGTTTATTTGTTGCATAAAGTTTGCATTTCTTATTAAGCACATTAAAAGGATTGTTTTCTGAAACAATCTAATTTACCCCCCTCTTAGGTTGCTCTTTCGGCCAACACTTTCTTAGCTCACTTTGGTAGGAATAATGAGCTACTCAAATGGGAGGTTGTTGCATCATGACCTACACCTTTGAAAGACTACACATAAGAAAAAAAAACTAGACAAACGATAAATCAATGTTAGCCATGACAATATGAATTCTCTTGTTTTCTTCCTCTTTTCTTTCCTTTCCTTGGCCTATGGTCGAAGCCTTTATAATCTTTTTATCTTGAAGTTTGGCCGCGATGTGGCTATTCCCACTTTGCATTTCACTTTTATTCTGTTTAAGAAATTTTCTTTGAATTTCTAATCTTTCTTTGTTTATTTGATGTTGTGGCAAAGAAATAAATTTGAACTTTTTAGTCTTTTTAGGCAAGTGATATGCCTTAGTATAGCTATCATAAAAACCATTTTCAGATAATTCCCTTAACTCACCAAGTTCTAAATGACATGTGAGCAAAAGTGCTACATCACAAACTACCTTATCAGAATACTTACCAATAGTGAATGATACAATAACTTGCTCAGTTACCTCAAACGCTTCATTTTCAGTTGACCATTGGAACTTATAATAAGGTTTTGGATGTGGCAAAGTAGAAAAATTCAACTTTTCAGCAAGATATGTGCTTGCCATATTAATCCATATTCTGCTATCACAAACCCTTTCATTCACGAGAATTTTAGTAAAGAAAGTCTCTTCCCACCAGCAAGACATCAGAAATAAAACTCAAAAAATAAAGTGGTTATTGTTAGAATAAAAAATAATTAGAAATTTTCCTTGCTACTCGGTTTTACTCTTTGGAGAGCAATTCACTCAGGCTGTATCACTCAATCCCTCGTGTATACCCTCAATTGAATGGCTTTTATCACTCAAATAATCTCACCACACACTGCCTTTTTCCACTCTTTAGTTCACTCTAAAAGTCTTGGACAGACTGCAGGGACCATGGTGAGCTCCAATTATGTCTTAACCACTTAGTTGGTTGAAAGTGAAAGAAAACAAATAATCACGGGCCAACGACAAATAAGCGACATGAAACTTTCAGATTTAAGCCGAAAGAACAAGAGAGAGCAAAATATCCGAGACTACGTGAAGCAACAAGAGGTATGGAAAACAAATAAGAATTTGGTAAGCAAATGTATTTACCAAATAAAAAAAAAAAAAAAACTAAGCACCCAAGAACAAATAAGTAGCACCGAAGACTAGCAAATAAATTAGAAGAACCAACAAAATTAAGTGCTTTGAACAGAATTACAAATTTTGAAAGTAAACCTTGATTGAGAAAGTTTCCCAAAAAATCAACTTGGACTTGGAGAAAGTTTCCAAACTCAACTAGGGAATCCAAACATTCTTGGATTAGGATAACAATCAAATAATTGCCAACATAAACAACTTAATAGGCAAACAATAAATTCTTTTTTTCACCTTTTCAATAGCCGATTCTTCTTCTTCCTCTTTTTTAACATTTTTTTTTCAACGCTTTTCTCTCTTGTTTTTTTTCACTTTCGGCCAGACAAATTCTCTCTCTCTTTCTTTTCAATTCAGCCAAGAACACTTTTTTTTTTTTTAATTCGGCTAAGAAAATATTTTTTTTATATAGTAGAAACAACAAAAAGAACAACGAAGAACAATAACAAAGAAGCAACAATATGGAGTTTTTGCTAGAATTCTTTTATATATATATATCAATAAGAACACGAAAGCAACAAACAACCAATATTGAATAATAATCAAGAATCAAGGTACGACACAAGAACAATAAGGCACATAGATCCAGAACAAGACAAGAATCAAAAAGGAAATTTTTTTTTCAAATGAACAGTAACTATGAACATCAGTGATGAACAGTACAAGAATAGTAATGATGAACAGTAAAAATGAGCAGTAACAATTTTTTTTTTTTTTTTGGCAGAAACTAAGATGAGATTTTCTTTCAAAGAAAATCTGAAAAATTTAAAGAAGAAAATAGACAGAACTGACGAGAATTAGACCAGCTCTGATACAAATCTGATACGAACCCTGTGCGCAATCAACTTGACGCCACAAAACCCAACAATTCAAGATGACATCAAAATCCCAAGGATTGACATTGCAAACACACACAAACAAGAACGA
The DNA here is from genome assembly GCA_025175665.1 of Cinchona pubescens. Taxonomy (NCBI): domain Eukaryota; kingdom Viridiplantae; phylum Streptophyta; class Magnoliopsida; order Gentianales; family Rubiaceae; genus Cinchona; species Cinchona pubescens. Next base: position 6,231,820 of record JANKKI010000075.1, on the reverse strand, counting down.
ACGAACAAACAAGAATCAACAAGAATTCAACCTGTTTTCTATATCGAGATACATGTAACCAAACTCTGAACAAGATTTAAAGCAAGAATTGACCCGTTGCCTATATGAATCAAGCAAAAAAAAAGAAAAATATTATTGATAAAAATAGGCTGAAATTCGTCCATATGATGATGCCTATTTATAGGCTTACAAAAATCCTAAAAACTAGCTAAAAAATTCCTAAATAGGTAGTGCTAGAATTTAGCCATAAGTAGCCCGAAAATTTGGGCTAAATAAGCCTTATTAAGGCCAATTAATGAGCCTAAAAACAAAGAATTAAATCAACACCTAAACCTGACTTAAACCAACCAAATTTAAACAAACTTAAACTGCTATTGGACTTTACATAATAAAGACCTAACTAATATAAAATTGAAAGTAAGTCTGACTTTCTTCCACATAATGGATCTCCACTTATTCTTCACTTTGAAGAATTGGACTTCGTGCATTAATTAATTGAGGATAGTCCAATCCAACAAAATACCACGAATGTGCTCCAATCTTGGAAAGCTCGAGTCCACTGCTTGGTCTAGTTTTCATCTCCTCATGTTGACACATTTTTAGGCTATTCAGATCCAAATCATTACCTCTCTCGAAAGGATTCGTTCTCGAATCCTTACCTGGATAAGAAAAGCATAGATTAGTCAAATAGGACGCAAGACCGGTGGAAGATACCCTTGAAGACGTACACTGTTGTGAACATAACAAAGTTCTGTGAAGTAATTTTCCAAACAGTTAAACAAATGTGCACAGCAAGTAGAAAATCATTCAGTTTTGAAAATTTAAGCACAATTTTTGCAATTGCCGGAAAAAATGATTTTGATACAAATTGGAAGTTAGTTGATAGTAAACAAAAAATTTTGTCAAAGTGTTTTGCGGCAAAATTGATACAATTTCATTCTTACAAAGTATTTGACCTAAATCCCACAACTTAGGTTGCTCAAAAAGTAAGTAACAAAAATTTCGGCGGCATGTCAATGTAAAATAAAATCAAACAAGTTATCGCACCATAACAAAAAATTAACTCATTCGACATATGGACAAAATTTGAAAATTTTAAAGTTAACTTTCATCAAAATTCAAAATTCATAAAAGAAGTTAACCAAAATAACAAAGTCATCCAAGTTATTTTGAGCAAAAGTGAAATACTGAAAATTATGTAGCATGCTAACAGAACAATTCAAATTAGATTTGATGGCACGTAAATGATTATCAACTAAGACTTGGACGGGCTTATCCAAACAACGATCCACAAATTGGAAATGAAGCCCAAGAATTTGGATGCCTTTTCTGATCGATACAAAAACCAAGTCAATAACCAAGTCGAAGAAATAAATTTTAAACAAGAAATAAACAAAATGTAAACTAAAAATAATTCAAAATTCAAAATTAAATTTATACAGTTTCTTAAGATGTTCAAATCTAAGAATTTCAGCACAAAATGCAGAAAGAAATTCATACATTTTAGATAGGGTACCAACTACCATATCTTTCTTGGCTCGCTTTGGATGGAATAATGAGCTTCTGAAATGGGAGGTGGCTAGTGCATCATGACTTACACCTTTGAAAGACTACACATAAGAAAGAAACCAGAAAAAGATTAATCTAGGTTTGGCAAGACAAAATGAATTTTCTTGATCTCTTCCTCTTTTCTTTCTTTTTCTCAGCCAATGGTCGAAGCCTTTATAATCATTTTATCTTGAAGTTCGGCCGCGATTTGGCTTTTCCCACTTTGTTTTTTACTTTTATTCCATTCAAGAAATTTTCTTTGAATTTCTAATCTTTTTTCATTTCTTTCAAATAATTCCCATAACTCACCAAGTTGTAAATGACATGTGAGCAAATGTGCTACATCACAAACTACCTTATCAGAATACTTACCAATAGTGAATGATACAATAACTTGCTCAGTTACCTCAAATGCTTCATTTTCAGTTGACAATTGGAACTTATAAGGTTTTGGATGTGGCAAAGTAGAAAAATTCAACTTTTCAGCAAGATATGTGCTTGCCATATTAATCCATATTCTGCTATCAAATAGAGTAGCTTACCAAATCTCACAAACCCTTTCATTCACGAGAATTTTAGTAAAGAAAGTCTCTTCCCACCGATAAGACATCAGAAATAAAACTCAAAAAACAAAGTGGTTAGTGTTAGAATAAAAAATAATTAGAAATTTTCCTCGCCACTCGGTTATACTCTTTGGAAAGCTATTCACTCAAATTGTATCACTGAATCCCTCGTGTATCACTCAAATGATCTCACCACACTCTTCCTTTTTCTCTCTATTGTTCACTAAAGTCTTCGATAGACTACAAGGACCAAGGTGAGCTCCAGTTATATCTTAACCACTTAATTAGTTGGAAGTCAAAGAAAACAAATAATCACGGGCCAATGACAAATAACAGACACGAAACTTTTGGATTAAAGCTAAAAGAACAAGAGACAACAAAATATTCGAGACTACTTGAAGCAACAAAAGGTATAGAAAGTGAATAAGAATTTGGTAAGCAAATTTACCAAATAAAAAAGAAAACTACGCACACAAGAAAAAACAAGTCCGAGCACTTAAGACTAACAAAGATTATAAAAAAACCAACAAAATTAAGTGCTTTGAACAGAATTACAATTTCGAAAGTAAACCTTGAAGTAGAAAGTTTCCAAAAATATAAACTTTCCAAATCTAAAAAATTGGAAAGTTTCCAAAAATGAATTTAGTAAGTTTCTAAAATTGGAATTGGGAAAGTTTCCAAAAATGAATTTGATAAGTTTCTAAATTTAGAATTTGGAAAGTTTCTTGTGAACGAATTTGGGTAAGATTCCAAAAAAATCAACTTGGACTTGGAGAAAATTTCCAAACTCAACTAGGAAATCAAAACCTTATTCGATTTGGAAAAAAATCAAATAATTGCCAACATAAACAACTTAATAGGAAAACACTAAAAAAATATTTCCTCCTTTTCAATAGCCAACTCTTTTCCTTCAACTTTTTTCACATTTTTTTTAACACTCTTTCTCGATTTTTTTTCACTTTCGGCCAAACAAATTTTCTCTCTCTCTCTCTCTCTCAATTCGCGTTGTCCGAGAACACTTTTTTTTTTTTTGGTTGAATTCGGCTAAGAAAAGATTTTTTTTATATACCAGCAACAACATAAAGAACAACTATGAACAATAACAAAGAAGCAACAGTATGGTTCGAATTCTTTTATATATATATATATATATATAAGAATACGGAAGCAACAAACAACCAAGATTGACTAATAATCAAGAATCAAGGTATGACACTAGAAGAATAAGGCACAAAGATCAAGACAAGATCAAGGTATGACACAAGAAGAATAAGGCACAAAGATCAAGAACAAGACAAGAATCAAAAGGGAATTTTTTTTTTTCAAATGACATTAACTAAGAACAATGCGGGAACAGCAAGGATGAACAGTAACAATTTCTTTTTTTTTTGGTTGCAAAAACTAAGATATTATTTTGTTTCAAAGAAAATTTAGAAAAATTAACGAGGAAAATAAACATAACTGACCAGAATTAGACCAGCTCTGATACCAATCTGATGCGAACCCCGTGCGCAATCAAAACTTGATGCCACAAAACCCAGCAATTCAAGATTGCACCAAAACTCCAAGGATCGACTCCAAAGTTGGTCACTAGAATTTGGACAGCAAACACACAGAAACAAGAACGAAAGAACACACAAGAATCAAGCAATAATTCAACCAGTTTTCTATAGTGAGACAAAAACCAAACTCTTAACAGATTTTAAGCAAGAATTGAGTCGTTGCCTGTATGAATCAGGCAAGAACCAAATCAATAAGTTGGTTAAGACAATCATCATTGCTCAAGCGATGATCCCAACAAATTCTTAATCTAAAGACTGAAAGAAAGAAATTTTCCCTAACAAAAAGACAAATATTATTGATTAAAATAGGCTGAAATTCGTCCATATGTTGATGCTTATTTATGGGCTTAGGAAAATCCTAAAAACTAGCTAAAAAACACCTAAAAGGATAGTGCTCGGGTTCAGCCATATGTATCCCCAAAATTTGGGCTAAATGGCCATTAATAAGGTAAATTAATCAACATGCTTAAAACTAAGAATTAAATCAACACATTAACCCGACATCAATGAACCCAATTTACACAAACATAAACCACTATTGGACTTTACATTATAAAGACCAAACTAAAATAAAATTGAAAGTATGTCCGACTTTCTTGCACTTAAAGGATCTTCACTTATGCTCCACTTTGAAGAATTGGATTTCATGCATTAATTAATTGAGGATAGTCCAATCCAACTCGATCAAAATACCACAAATGTGCTCCAATCTTGGAAAGATCGAGTCCATGCTTGGCCTAGCATTCATCTCATCATCTTGACACATTTTTAGGCTATTCCGATCCATATCATTCCCTCCCTCCTCGAAAGGATACGTCATAGAATCGGAACCCAGATCAGAAAAACACAAATTGGTCAAATAGGACACAAGATTGGCAAATGATAGGCAATGAAGTCATACACTATTGCGGACCCAACAAAGTTTTGCAAAGTAATTGTCCAAATAGTTAAACAAAAATGTGCACGTCCAAAGTCGAAAATCATTCAGTTTTGACAAGTTAAGCAAAATTTTGGCAATTTTTGGAAAACACTGATTTTGATACAAATTGGATCTTAATTGATAGTAAACAAAAATTTTAGTCAAAGTGTTTTGAGGAAAAATTGATACGATTTCATTCTTACAAAGTATTTGACCTAAATCACGCAACTTAGGTTGCTCAAAAACTAAGGAACAAGAATTTCGGTGGCATGCCAAAGTAAAATTTGTGTGCAAATAATATGCTGTCGAGTTGCAATGCCGTCGTAAGCACCCAAAATTAACAACTCTAATGTAGTAGTAGTGAGTCGAGTTCGTCCCACAGAGAACGGGGGTTATTTTCATGCTAATGGAACAAGGGGGGTTTGGAATGCTTTTTAACCAAAACTAAAACCAGAAAATAACTAAAGAAAATTCAATTAAGAAAGATCTTGGTTTTGGTCATATCCACCATGACAATTTCACTAGTTGATCATTGACACACAAGATAATCACCGTCAATTTATGTCAAGCACTAATTGAAGAATTAACCCGAACGGATACCAATTCAGAGTTGATTCTTATTTCTTTCTAAAGTTGGTTAATTTTCAACACGCGATCCAATTTACCCTAACTATTAATTCAACCCAGACACGCGCCAAAGATCAATTAATAGAAGCCTTAAGATTAAAAAGAACAATTAGGCTAATTAAACATAAACACACGCGGTTATGCAAATTAGACGATTAATTTCCCTAAATTCAACAACACAAATCCAGTAATTATCAAATTTAGTTGGTTCATAGATTGATTTGAGCACACGCGGTTAAAACAATTTAGTGGCAGATTAATTCTAATAACTTAGTATTCTGCAGCAATAATAAGCTAAAAAGAACAATCATAAATTTAATCCCAGAAAAATAATCAATACTTGAGATAAAAGTGAATAATTTAAGCACAAAGAAGTCTCACAACTCTGTAGAATTGACCATGGCTTCAATTCCCTCGACTAAGAAAAGATCACAGTTTAGGCACAAAGTGCCATGAAAGAATAAAGAGGAATTTTCTACTGCTAAAACCCTAGCCAACAAGAAAATAAAATTGTCCATCCCCCTTTTCTCACCCAACTTGGGGTATTTATAATGAGTATTTAGGGTTACAAATAATGCCTACAGATAAGAACGTGAAATCGGGTGAAAAAGAGTCCAATCGGCCAAAGAAATCCCTCAAAGACTCAAATTCACGTTTCTGCTACTGGCCTCCGCGCACATGCTCAAGCTACTTTGCGCACATGTGCGCACGAGGTAGTAAGTTCATGCCGGTTCTGTCCTCCGTGCACATGCGCAGAGATCCTAGCACGCAAGTGTGAGCGAGTTGCTTCTGGAATTTAAGTTTTTGGACTCAGCGCACATGCGCAGCCCAGCTCCAGCGCATGTGGGCTGACTTTCTCAATTGTGCTCCACCTTCAACTTCAATTTTCACCTTGATTATTGCATTATTTGTGAAAGCTCAAAACATCAAAGTTGTAGATCTGTTGTGATATGTCTTATCTTACCAATTCTTCTTAAATCACCTCAGTTGGAGCTTGGGATCAAAAGTTATGCTTGAAATACAAAATAGTGTCTGGAATAACTTCGTATTCATTCATTTTCCATTCTTAGCATTTCCTTTCATCGTTTTGCATCCTTTTCAACTCTTTTTCACTGTATCCCTATAAAAACTGAGAATAACCAAATTAAGCTCCATAATAACTCAAATCTTGCTTACAACACATAAAAACCATGGTAATTGACACATAAAATATAGTACAATTATGAACTTATCAAATTACCCCGCACTTAGCCTTTGATTGTCCTCGATCAAATATAAAATTAATACATTTAAGTTCAACAAAATTCTACTCAACATATTCCTTCAAATATCCACATAAATAATCAATAACCAATCCAGCAATCAGAGTAGTCCATGAACCCAAGAGCTCCAATGCTAATAAAAACCAAAACATGAAATTCGTGTGTATGTGTGTATAGCCATTCAAAAACATTAGATTTGAAAATATCTAGATTAAATCATGAAGACCCTCAATATTTTTCTAAACACCCCATAGCTCACTCTTCTTACACCCCTCCACTAATCTAGACAACCGATTCAATCTAAATTTAGATAGGACTTTTAGATCGAAATATAGGTTAGGGTATTTGTTAGCCAAAGAAGGGAAAGGATTTTGCAAATAAGAACAAGAGCTTTATAGTAATGACGGCCGTACGTTAAAATAAAACTTATCCACAACCCCACACTTGAGTAACAAGCACCCCAAAAAAATTCCTAAACAACCACACATGCCAACCTCCCTCGGACATATATACATCACATCATCATTTTTTGTATGTCCGCTCACAGTACGGGTACCAGTGGTAGGCACTACCCACAACATATAAACACGCAGGTACTAGTGATGGCCACTACCTGCAAATACAGGTACCAGTGATAGGCACTACCTGTAAATATCAAAACATGCAGGTACCAGTGATGGGCACTACCTGCATATTTATTTGCTCAAAAACTCCCATATTCATTTTTTTTTTCAACAATTTTTTTTTCCAATACACCATTTCGCAACAAAAATGTACATCACTCACTTCTCACAAACTTCCACCTTTATATCCCCTTAACAAATAATGTGCACCATAAAGCTCTTAAAGGGTATAATTTAGGATAAAACAATGAAAAGAACATTAAACTCAATAAGGGTAGGTAAATTGAGTTTATGTGCAAGAAGGTGAATATGTTTCTCTTCACAAGAATAAGGCTCAAATAAGGTACTTAGAAATAAATTGTCAAAATGGTTGGCTAGAAAGGCTTATCAAACAAAAAAGCACTACCCTAATTTTAAAACTAAATCGAGTCGTCTAAGAATTAGCTTTGAAACTGTAATAAAGCAAGTTTTTGGGATGCAATATAATTGATTCTGCATAAATTTCTCTAAATATCCCAAATCAAATATTAAAATATGGCTTAGTGCTCAAAAATCTTGAACATCATGGATGGAAAATATTAACACTGACATACTCATTCATGCATGGTTCAACTAATGATTAGTATGCAGACGAATGGGAAAAATACGTTAAGCAAAACCTTTTGAAAATTTCTAAAAATGGTCAATTTATCCACAAAATTTTCAAAATTTCAACAAGCTCTCAGATCAAAAGAAAAGTTAAAGTATTGCAGCAAAATTGAACAAAATACACCAAACAACTAAAACAATCCAAATAACTCCCACCCCACACATAAAAATAAGCATTGTCCTCAATGCAAAAATAAAAGCATAAAATGGGAATAAGAAAAGCTTCTCTGGATTTAATTCGTGTTTGGAGCAGTATCCGCTATAAATAACCCCTTGTCGCGAAAGAAAGCTTGATAACACTAAACAAAACATAACAAAACAAATAAATAATTCCCTTGAGATAATAAGAAAAACAAGAATATGGTAGAAAATAATCCTACAATAATCAAGAGACTTACTCCCTTAAGGGAATACAGAACCAGAATAACGAAAAGAAACCTTATGAGAAAGTAAGTTAACTGACTAAAATAAAACCTGACCAACAAAACTAAATGCCGAATAAAATAACTAAGCAAATTGTCTAGGAAATCAATTCAATAACTAGCAACGAAAACGGCCCAACAGATAGGGCATAAGAACTCAAGAAGCATGGGGCCCCAAATCCTGTGGAAGAGGTGGAAAGGGTTGAAATGTTGAAGGGCCCTCACCCCGCTCTCTGGCCGTCTAACGAGCCTCTATTGTCTATTGCCACGTAAACTGATGTGCATAAATGAATCAAAACGGTGGCTCATCCGCAGTTGTTCAGCCAAGATCTGATGTAGAAGGTCCTTCTGAGACTATGGAGGAGCAGGTACTGGCTCGTCATCCGAATCATCGGTTTCCTCCACTTGTGATGTAGAAGCTTGGGCTCTAGTACGTTAAACCGGAGCCCGTAGACCTTCCATTGCAATCATCTGGCCTAGCCTCAATTTTTCTTCAGAAGGCTCAATCGGCACCCCACTTTTCAAGCATAGTATCGTGAATCAGATGAGGAAATCACAATCCCGATTGCCGAATGGTAGCGGAGTAGCCAATTTGTTGATATATGAGCTGACCCACATCAATGGCTTTCCCAGTAGCAATGCAATATAGCAATTTAGCCCGTTCTATAGTTGCATGGGTAAGATGGTTTACCGGTAGAAGGCGGCCACAAATGAATTTAAACCAAACAAACCATGCTGGCTTAAGTTTATTTGCGTGGAAATGCCGAGCCATCCTGCCATCCGCCGTAAAGGTCCAATCCACATCCCAGTCACAAAGAACATTGGCAATCTGCTGAAGCTCTACATTGGCATTATGGGTTTTAGGCCATTCATCATTGCGAACACGATTGACCTTCAAAATTCTATTGATTTTGGTGGCAGAGATATCCACTTCCTTCCCCTGTACATAGACCCCGGTGGAGCTATAATGAGCAAAGTTAGAATAGAACTCTCGCATCACCGGAAGGACGGCATCGATGGGAGTTGAAGTGAGAAGCTTTCAGCAGGGATCCATGATTGCGAATAGTTATCTTTATTTCCGGCACTCCTGCCAATAGAACTTGAATGCCCCTTTCCTTTATTACAGCCCGCTTAGAGATGTCATCATCATACTTTTGTTTGGCAGCCGCTGTTAAGAAACATAAACCGCCACCAACTCTTGATTGTGTTGCCCCGGATGATGAAGATTCTCCAGTACCCTTGCCTGTGGCTGACAGGGCTTTGCTGCTCTTCCCATTCCTATAAAACATAAACAAGCATCATAACTCCCAAACAAACAAACAACACCCCACACTTACATAAAGGCCATTCCCCCAAATCATAAGTCTTAGATTACACATGAAAATTCAAACAAAATATTGCCTAAAACTAAGACTTATATATAATGCATGAACATTCCTATGCATGAAAACCAATTAGACAGAATTCACATGGCATAATCAGTGCCTAGGGATTAAATTCATGCATCACTGCCTTGTGTTTGAACATTTTTATTCATTGGGGCATATTGTCGAACAAGAATACATGGCATGCATAAAGAAAGAGGAAATTTATGGGTATATTATGAACATGCAATCCATCCCCAATCAAAATCCCAACAAAAATCACACCAAATTTATGTTTTAAAATCAATCCCTACAAAATTTCATCAATTCAAAGCATAAAAATACTCTAGATATTCTATAAAATTAATTGAAACCCATAAAAAAATTTGTAGAAAGAAAGAAAAATTCATACCTTGATTTGATTGTTCTTGAAAAAAGAAGAAATTTGGGTGTAAAATTGATGGAATTGAGGTGGTTTTTAAAGATCTAAAAGTGGGGGATTTTGGGGTTTTGAGAGGAAGTTGAATTAAAAAAGGAATGTGAAGAATGAGGGAATAAGGAACGGTTCTTCTCTTTCATCTCCTCACACGCACGTGCGCAGCTTCCACAGTGCGCATGTGAGCGGGAGGCAGAGACTCTGATGGTTTATCGACTCCGCGCACATGCGCAGAGCTTGGAGCTTATTAAGGTGACATTTTTCAGAATTGTGCATTAGAACAAGGTTAGTTTCAATGCACCTTTGTAATATTAAGGTGAGATTATGCAAACATTGGTCAAAAGAGTCTTCATAAACGGTGAAATCATCCATAAATACCTCAATAAAATGTTCTAAAAAATCAAAAAATATGCTAAACATACACCTCTGAGAAGTAGCAGGAGCATTACACAACCCAAATGGCATACGACGATAGGCAAATGTTCCAAATGGGCATGTAAATGTTGTCTTCTCCTGATCTTCGGGGGCAATAGCGATTTGTAAATAACCTGAGTAGCCATCAAGAAAACAATAATAAGAATGACCAGCTAACCTTTCAAGCGTTTGATCAATAAAAGGCAAAGGAAAGTGATCTTTGCGAGTAAGGGAATTACGCTTTCGGTAGTTTATACAAACCCGCCACCCATTTTGTATATGGGTAGGAACCAATTCGTTTTCTTGATTCTTCATTACAGTAATCCCCATCTTCTTAGGGACTAATTGCACTGGACTAACCCATTCAGCTATCTGAAATTGGGTAAATTACACCTAATTGAAGAAGTTTGAGTATTTCCGTTTTAACCACTTCCGTTAGCGTCGGGTTTAGCCTCCTTTGTGGTTGACGGGCAGGCTTAGCTCCATCTTCAAGTAGTATACGATGCATGCATGTTGATGGGCTAATTCCCTTTATATCTGCAATGGTCCAGCCAATCGCTGTTTTATGCTCCCTTAGGACTTTTAGCAGCCGTTCTTCTTGGTCAATGGTTAAGTCATTAGCAATTATAACCGGATGAGTTTTCCCATCACCTAAAAACATATATTTGAGGTGACTCGGGAGAGGTTTCAATTCCGATTCAACCGCTTGTAAAACCGAAAATAATGGTGTGTCATTAAAATTCATTGAAGTGTCATAAGATAACTTACCAAATTGCGGCTATTCAGCCTCTTTTCCTGCTTGCTCATCCCCAATTCCATCATACTTATCTTCAAAAACATCCTGTAATATTGAATCAATAACATCAACAGAGTACGCAACTAAATTGAACTGTCCTCAGCTGGATACTTCATGGCTGCATAAATATTATGTTGAAATATTTTGCCATCAAATTCCATCGTCAAAATTCTTGTATCCACATCTATTTTAGTTTTGGATGTTTTCAAAAATGGTCTACCAAACAAAATGGGTGCAGACTCATCATTGTTCTCCATGTCAAGTACATAAAAATCAGCTAGAAAAATTAATTCATTGACTTGGACTAAAACATCCTCAACTATACCCTTAGGATAAGCCACTGATCTATCTGCTAACTGGATAACAACACGAGTTTCAAGTAAAGGCCCTAGGTGCAAGGATTTATAAACTGAATAAGGCATAACATTTATAGAAGCTCCTAAATCCAACATGGCCTCCTTAATTCTATTATTGTTTATTGTACACGGAATGGTACACATACCTGGATCTTTGCATTTCATTGGAAGATTCTACTATGTAAGCATGGCTAATTCATTTTTACCCAACATGATCTTCTCAGCCTTCTAGATTTGTTTTTGCTTCTTTTTGTATGTACATAATTCTTTCAAAAATTTAGCATAGCGAGGAATTTGTTTAATGGCATCTAACAATGGAATATTTACCTCACATTTGCGAAAAGTTTCATACAAGTCTCTATTGGGGTCCTCCTTCACAAATTCCTTAAATGCATCAGGAAATGGTGGTTCAGGAGTGCATTCTGGCCACTGATTTGACTTACCAATTTTTTCTTCTTCTTTTTGAACCGGATAACTTTCTTTCTCCACTTCAATTTCCCTCTCCTTAGCCTTGTTCTGTTCAGGAACTAATTTGGATGGCACTTCAACCTCGCTTCTCAACGTAATTGAACTTGTATTCTCTTTAGGGTTAATGACTGTTTGAGAAGGAAGCTTTCCATAGCTCTGCACTTCCAACCAGCTAATTGTTGTAGCCATTTGTCCCATTTGCTGCTGCAACTGCTGAATACTGGCTTTGGTGTCCTGCTGAAATTGAATAGTATTATCGGTTAAAATACTCACGCAGCCGTTCCTCTATAGACTTACCAGATTGATTATTCAAGTCTGCTTGTTGTCTCTGAGCGAATGGCGGCCTGTATGGTTGGAAGTTCTGCCGATTCTATTGAGGCTGATTTTGGGCTTGGTTCCCGCATCTCAAGTTAGGATGATCCCTCCATCCAGAATTGTAAGTGTTTGAGTAGGGATCATAACTTTGTCGTGGCAGCCCTGGGAATCCTCCAACTGCGTTTACTTGCTCTTGACCTTCATCTTGTAATGTGGGACACGTATCTGTTGAGTGTCTCTCATTTGAGCAAATGCCACATGATTATGCAGTCGATGCGATACCTGAAGCCTCTAACAAAAGAAGTTAAACTAGCCATTTGTTGGTCTAGTAAAGAAACATATACCTCATTTACACACTTGATAGGTTGATCGCGTCGTGTCCCAAAATTCTGAGAGCGAGCAGCCATATTCGATATAAGCTCACGCGCAGCGTCTATGGTCAAATTGTATAATGCCCCACCATCGCTTGCAGCGTTGACCATGTTCCTTTCATTAGGCAACAACCCTACATAAAAATATTGGATTTGTAAGGAGTCACTTATCTGATGGTGCGGATAGCTTGCACACAATTTCTTGAAGTGTTCCCAATACTCATACAAGGATTCTTCATTAAATTGCCTTATTCCACAAATTTCCTTCCGAATATTTGCAGTCTGAGAAGCTGAAGTACTTAGCCAAGAATAGTCTATTATTTGCTCCAAAGTTTTGATACTACCCGAAGGCAAATCGAATAGCCAATCCTTCGCCTCATCCTTGAGTGAGAACGGAAATGCTTGTAACTTGATGTGCTCCTCTGACACCCCGGTGGGTCTCATACTGGTGCAAACCACATGGAACTCCTTAAGGTGCTAATTTGGATCTTCACCTGGTAATCCATGAAAATAAGGTAATAAATGGATTAGTCCAGATTTCAATTCAAATGTAACATTAGCATCTAAATCTGGATAAGTAATGATAAGGGTTGGGTGGTTGGTTCATTAGATTGGTAATCCAAGTGGGCGCGGCTAATTCTCTCAAAGTGCGTTGCACCAGGTTTGGCTCTTCCTGTTGTTCTTCCTGTTCCTGTTCACCTACAAAGATATAATTAAACAAACTTTCTTCCCCTAATTGTCATTCTTGTATATCTTTTCCCAATCTGTGTAAAGTTCACTTTATTTTCGTATCAAATTGGAATTCAACTTGTCCAGCAGACTGGGTCATAGGCATACACAATTAGTGGTAGAATAATAAAAAAAAAGAAAAAGAAAAACTAAAATAAATAGCACAAAAATAATTTGAACCGTTTCCCGGCAACGGCGCCAAAATTTTGGTGTGCAAATAATACGCTGTCGAGTTGCAATGCCATCGTAAGCACCCTAAATTAACAACTCTAATAGAGTAGTAGTAAGTCGAGTTCGTCCCACAGAGAGCGGAGGTTATTTTGTGCTAATGAACAAGGGTGGTTTGGAACACTTTTTAACTAAAACTAAAACAAGAAAATAACTAAAGAAAATTCAATTAAGAAGACAGATCTTGGTTTTGGTCATATCCACTATTTATATCAAGCACTAATTGAAAAATTAACCCGAACGGATACCAATTCAGAGTTGATTCTTATTTCTTTCTAAAGTTGGTTAATTTTCAACACGCGATCCAATTAACCATAACTATTAATTTAACCTAGACACGCGCCAAAGATCAATTAATAGAAGCCTTAAGATCAACAAGAACAATTAGCCTAATTAAACACAAACAAACGCGGTTATGCAAATTATACGATTAATTTCCCTAAATTCCACAACACAAATCTAGTAATTATCAAATTTAGTTGGTTCATAGATTGATTTAAGCACACGCAGTTAAAACAATCTAGCGGTTGATTAATTCTAATAACTTAGTATTCTGCAGCAATAATAAGCTAAAAAGAACAATCATAAATTTAATCGCAGAAAAATAATCAATACTTGAGATAAAAGTGAATAATTTAAGCACAAAGAAGTCTCAAAACTTTGTACAATTGACAATGTCTGCCAGTCAATTCCCTCTACCAAGAAAAGAGTTTAGGCACAAAGTGCCATGAAAGAATAAAGAGGAATTTTCTACTGCTAAAAACCCTAGCCAACAAGAAAATAAAAGTTTCCATCCCCCTTTTCTCACCCAACTAGGGGTATTTATAATGAGTATTTAGGGTTACAAATAATGCCTACAGATAAGAACGTGAAATCAGGTGAAAAAGAGTCCAACCGGCCGAAGAAATCTCTCAAAGACTCAGAAAACACGTTTCTGCTACTGGCCTCCTCGCACACGCGCAGGCTCCTTTGCGCGCGAAGCATTAAGTTCCAGCCGGTTCTGTCCTCCGCGCACATGCGTAAAGATCCTAGCGCGCATGTTCGCACGAGCTGCTTCTAGAATTTAAGTTTTTGGGCTTAGCGCACATGCGCAGCCCAGCTCCAGGGCATGTGCGTTGACTTCCTCAATTGTGCTCGATTTTCACCTTGATTCTTCCATTATTTTGGAAAACTCAAAACATGAAAGTCGTAGCTCTTGAGGTCATGTCTTAGCTTTCCAATGCTTATTAAATCACCTCAATTGAAGCTTGGGATCAAAAGTTAAGCTTGAAATACAAAACAGTGTCTGGAATGACTTCGTATTCGTGCATGTTCCATTCTTAGCATTTCCTTTCATCGTTTTGCATCCTTTTCAACTCTTTTTCACTATAACCCTACGAAAACTGAGAATAACCAAATTAAGCTCCATAATAACTCAAATCTTGCTTACAACACATAAAAACCGTGGTAATTGACACATAAAATATAGTACAATTATGAACTTATCAAAAATAAAATCAAACAAGTTATCATGCCATAACAAAAACTTAACTTGAATTGGACAAAATTTTAAAATTTTGAAGTTGACATTGCCTGAAATTCAAAATTCAGGAAAGAAGTTAACTGAAATAACAAAGTTATACAGTTATTTTGAGCAAAACTGAAATATTGAAAATCATGTAGCATGTTAAAAAAACAATTAAAATTAGATTTGATGGCTTGTAATATGATTATCAACAAAGGCTTGGACGAATTTATCCAAACAAAGATCCACAAATAGGAATTGAAATCCAAGAATTTGGATGCCTTTTCTGTTCAAAACAAAAACCAAGTCAAAAACCTAATTAATTTTAAACAAGAAGTAAACAAAATGTACACTAAAAATAATTCTAAATTGAAAATTAAATTTATACAATTTCTTAAGATGTTTAAATCTAAGAATTTCAGCACAAACAATAGAAAGAAATTCATACCTTTGTGATAGGGTACCGACTACCATATCATTCTTACCTCGCTTTGGTTGGAATAATAACCTACTCAAATGGGAGGTTAGTGCTTCATTACTTTCACCTTTGAAAGACGGCATATAAGAAAGAAACTAGACAAAGATAAATCAAGGTTAGGCATGACAACATAATTCTCTTGATCTCTTCCTCTTTTCTTTCTTTTTCTTGGCCTATGGTCGAAGCCTTTATAATCTTTTTATCTTGAAGTTTGGCCGCGATTTAGAGAGGCTTTTTCCACTTTTCTTTTTACTTTTATTCCATTCAAGAAATTTTCTTTGAATTTCTAATATTTTTTCATTAATTTGATGTTGTGGCCAAGAAATAAATTTGAACTTTTTACCTTTTTTACACAAGTGATACGCCTTAGTACAGCTATCACAAAAACCATTTGCAGATAATTCTCGTAACTTACCATGTTGTGAATGACATGTGAGCAAAGGTGCTATATCACAAACTACCATATTAGAATACTTACCAATAGTGAAGGATACAATAACTTGCTCAATTATCTCAAACGCTTCATTTTCAGCTGAGCATCGGAACTTATAAGGTTTCCGATGTGGCAAAGTTGGAAAATTAAACATTTCAACAAGATATCTAATTGCCGTATTAATCCATATTCTACTATCAATTACATTATCACAAACCCTTTCATTCACGAGAACCTTCATGAAAAAAGTCTTTCCCGCCTACAAGGCATCACAAATAAAACTCACAAAACAAAGTGCACGTTAGTGTTAAAAAAAAATAATCAGAAATTTTCCACGCCACTTGGTTTACTCTTTGGAGAGCAATTCAATCAAGTTGTATCACTCAATCCCTCGTGTATACCCTCAATAGAAAGGCTTGAATCACTCAAATGATCTCACCACACACTGCCCTTTTCGTCTATTTATTTCACTCTAAATGTTTTTGAGAGACTGCGAGGACCAAGGTGAGCTCCAGTTATGTATTAACCACTTAATTGGTTGAAGTCAAAGAAAACAAATAATCACCGGCCAACGTCAAATAAGAGACACGAAACTTTTGAATTTAAGCTCAAAGAACTAGAGACAACAAAATATCTGACACTACTTGAAGCAACAAAAGGTATAGAAAGCAAATAAGAATTTGGTAAGCAAATTTTTGAAATATTAAAAAAAAAAAAAAAACTAAGCACACAAGAACAAACAAGTAGGCACTTAAGAATAACAAATAAATTAAAAGAACCAACAAAATTAAGTGCTTTGAAAAGAATTGACAAATTTCAAAAGTAAACCTTGATGTATATTGTTTCCAAAAATAGAAAATTTCCAAATCTGGAAATTGGAAAGTTTCCAAAAATGAATTTAGTAAGTTTCCAAAATTGGAATACATAAAGTTTTCAAAAATGAATTTGGTAAGTTTCCAAATTTAGAATTTCGAAAGTTTCTAGAAGAACGAATTTGGTAAGTTTCACAAAAAATCCACTTGGACTCGGAGAAAGTTTCCAAAGTGTCTTTAGAAACAAAACCTTATTGTTTAGGAAAACAATCAAATAACCAACTTAATAGGCAAACACAAAAAAAAAAAAATTTCACCTTTTCAATAGACGATTTTTCTTCTTCCTCTTTTTTCACCTTTTTTTTCAACGCTTTTTCACTTTTTTTTTTCACTTTTGGCCAAACAAATTTCTCTCTCTCTTTTCAATTCGGCCAAGAACGCTTTCTTTTTTTTTTGAATTCAGCTCTGAAAAGATTTTTTTACATAGAAGCAACAACAAAAAGAACAACTCTATATTGAAGAAATATAAAAAAGAAGCAACAATATGGATGAATAATTATTTTTTTTATATATATAAGCAACAAACAACCAAGATTGAATAATAATCAAGAACCAAGGTGTGACACAAGTAGAATAAGGCACAAAGATCAAGAACAAGACAAGAATCAAAAGGGAAAAATCTTTTTTCAGATGAACAGTTCTTCAAGTTGAACAGCAACCATGAACTGTCCGAGAACAATAATGATGAACAGTAAGGATGAATAGTAAAATAATTTTTTTTTTTTTTTTTTTTTTTTGCAGAAACTAAGATTTGGTTTTCTTTGAAATAAAATCTGGAAAAATTAAAGAGGAAAATAAATAGAACTAACTAGAATTAGACCAGCTCTAATACCAATCTGATGCGAACCCCGTGCGCAATCGACTTGATGCCATGAAACCCAACAATTAAAGATGACACCAATATCCCAAGGATCGACTCAAAAGTTGGTCTCAAAAATTTGGACAGCAAACACACAGAAACAAGAACAAAAGAAAGATACACAAAAGAATAAAGAAAGAATTCAACCCATTGTCTATAGTGAGACAAGAACTTCACTCTTAACAAGATTTAAAGTCAGAATTGACAGGCAGATGCCTATATGAATTAGGCAACAATCAAATCAATAAGTTGGTTAAAACAATCATTGTTGCTCAAGCGATGATCCGAACAAAGTCCTAATCTAAAGAATGAAAGAAAGAACTTTTGCCTAACAAAAAAAACAAATATTATTGATAAAAATAGGCTGAAATTCATCCATATGTTGATGCCTATTTATTGGCTTACGAAAATCCTAAAAACAAGCTTAAAAACTCCCAAAAAGATAGTGCTAGGGCTTAGCCAAAAGTAGCCCTAAAATTTGGGTTAAATGGGCTTTATTAAGGCTAATTAATGAGCATAAAAACTAAGAACTAAATCAACACCTAAACCCGACTTAAACCAGCCCAATTTACACAAACTTAAACTACTACGGGACTTTGCTTAATAAAGACCAAACTAAAATAAAAATTGAAAGTAAGTCCGACTTTCTTGCACTGAAAGAATCTTCACTTAAGTTTCACTTTGAATAAATGGGACTTCATGCATTAAGAAATTGAGGATAGTCCAATCCAACTCGATCAAAATACCACGAATGTGCTCCAATATTGGCAAGCTCAAGTCCACGCTTGGTCTAGCTTTCATCTCCTCATCTTGACACATTTTTAGGCTATTCGGATGCATATCATTCCGTCACTCCTCGAAAGGATTCGTGCTCGAATCCGAACCTTGATAAGAAAAACACAGATTAGTGAAATCGGACGCAAGACTGTCAGATGTTAGGCCTTGAAGTCGTACATTATTGCAAACATAACAAAGTTTTGTGAAGTAATTGTCCAAATAGTTAAACAAATATGCACCCCAAAGCAGAAAATAATTTAGTTTTGACAAGTTAAGCACAATTTTTGCAATTGCCGGAAAAATAGATTTTGATACAAATTGGAAGTTAATTGATAGCAAACAAAAATTTCTCGTAGTCAAATTGTTTTGAGACAAAAATTGATATGATTTCAAACATAAATCACACAATTTAGGTTGCTCAAAAACTAAGGAACAAAAATTTTGGTTGCAAGTCTAAGTAAAAAAAAAAACAAACAAGTTATCACGCCATAACAAAAACTTAACTTGACTTGGACAAAATTTGAAAATTTTGAAGTTAACTTTACATGAAATTTGAAATTAATGAAAGAAGTTAACCAAAACAACAAAATTATCCAAGTTATATTGAGCAAAAGTGAAATATTGAAAATCATGTAGCATGCTAACAGAACAATTCAAATTAGATTTCATGGCATGTAAATGATTATCAGCTAACGGTTGTACGGGTTTATCTGAACAATGATCCACAAATTAGAATTGAAGTCCAAGAATTTGGATGTCTTTTCTATTTGACACAAAAACCAACTCAAAGGAATTAATTTTAAACAAGAAATAAAGAAAATGTGCACTAAAAATAATTCTAAATTCAAAATTTAAATTTTATATGATTTCTTAAGATGTTCAAATCTAAGAATTTCAGCACAAAAAGCAGAAAGAAATTTATACATTTGAGATAGGGTACCGACTACCATATCTTTCCTAGCTCGCATTCGTTGGAATAATGAGCTACTCAAATGGGAGGTTAGGGCATCATAACTTACACCTTTGAAAGACTGCACATAAGAAAGAAAACTAGACAAAGAATAATGTAGGTTAGACATGATATCTTCCTCTTTTCTTTCTTTTTCTTGGCCTATGGTCGAAGCCTTTATAATCTTTCTATCTTGAAGTTCGCCACGATTTGGCTTTTCCCACTTTGCTTTTTACACTTATTCCATTCAAGAAATTTTCTTTGAACTTCTAATCTTTCTTCATTTATTTGATGTTGTGGCAAAAAAATAAATTTGAACTTTTTACCCTTTTAACACAAGTGATACGCCTTAGTATAGCTATCATAAAAACTATTTTCAGATAATTCCCAAAACTCACCAAGTTGTAAATGACACAAGTGAGGAAAGGTGCTACATCACAAACTATCTTATCAGAATACTTACCAATAGAGAAGGATACAATAACTTGCTCAGTTTCCTCAAACGCTACATTTTTAGTTGGGATATGGAAAAGTAGGAATGTACAACTTTTGAACAAGATAAATACTTGCCATATTAATCCATATTATGCTATCAATTACAGTTCACAAACCCTTTCATTCACGAGAACCTTAGTAAAGAAAGTCTCCTCTTGCCTGTAAGACATCACAAATAAAACTCACAAAACAAAGTGGTTAGTGTTAAAAAAAAATAATCCAAAATTTTCCTCGCCACTCGGTTTTACTCTTTGTAGAGCTATTCACTCAAGTTGTTTCACTCAATCCCTCATGTATACCCTCAATTGAATGACTTTTATCACTCAAATGATCTCACCACACACTGCCTTTTTTCTCTATTTAGTTCACTCTAAAAATCTTTGATAAACTGCGAAGACCAAGGTAAACTCCTATTATATCTTAACCACTTAATTGGTTAGAAGTCAAAGAAAATAAATAATCATGGGCAAACGACAAATAAGAGACACAAAACATTCGGATTTAAGCTCAATGAACAAGAGACATCAAAATATCCATGGCTACTTGAAGCAACAAAAGATATAGAAAGCAAATAAAAATTTGGTAAGCAAATTTACCAAATAATAAAAACTAAAAATAAAAATAAAAAACTAAGCACACAAGAGCAAACAAGTAGCACTTAAGACTAACAAAGAAATTAAAAGAACCAACAAAATTAAGTACTTTGAACAGAATTACAAATTTTGAAAGTAAACCTTGAAGTTGAAAGTTTCCAAAAATAGAAAATTTCCAACTCTGGAAATAGGAAAGTTTCCAAAAATGAATTTAGTTAGTTTCCAAAATTGGAATTTGGAAGGTTTCCAAAAATGAATTCGGTAAGATTCTAAATTTAGAATTTGGAAAGTTTCAAAAAGAATGAATTTGGATAAGTTTCCCAAAAATCAACTTGGAGTTGGAGAAAGTTTCCAAACTCAACTAGGAAATCAAAACCTTATTGGATTAGGAAAACAATCAAATTATTGCCAACATGAACAACTTAACGAGCAAAGACTAAAATTTGTTTTTTCAACTTTTCAGTATCCGTTTCTTCTTCTTCCCTTTTTTTCACATTTTTTTTCAACGGTTTTTCTCTCTTTTTTTTCACTTTCGGCCTAACAAATTCTCTCTCTCTCTCTCTATCTCTTTCTCTCTCTCTCTCTCTTTTATTTTCAATTTGGCCAACAACACTTTTTTTGTTTTGAATTTGGCTAAGAAAATATTTTTTTTATATAGCAGCAACTACAAAAAGTACAACGAAGAACAATAAAAAATAAGCAACAGTATGGCTGGAATTCTTTTTGTTTTGTATATGTATATATATATCAACAAGAACACGGAAGCAAAGAACAACCAAGACTGAATAATATTCCAGAATCAAGATACGACACAAGAAGATTAAGGCACAAAGATCAAGCACAAGACAGTGAATCAAAAGGGAAATTTTTTTTTTGGATGAACAGTAACTATGAACAGCAACGATGAACAGTCCGGGAACGGTAATGGTGAACAGAACGTCAACAATAAGGATGAACAGTAACAATATTTTTTATTTTTATTTTGGTAAAAACAAAGATATGATTTTCTTTGAAAGAAAATCTGGAAAACTTAAAGAGGAAAATAAATAGAACAAACCATAATTAGGCCAGCTCTGATACTAATCTGATGCAAAACCCATGCACAATCGACTTGACGCCACGAAACCCAACAATTCAAGATGGCACCAATACCCCAAGGATTGACTCCAACGTTGGTCACAAAAATTTGAACAGCAAACACACACAAACAAGAACGAATGATAACACAAGAATCAAGCAAGAATTCAACCCGTTGTCTATAGCGAGACAAAAACCAAACTCTAACAAGATTTAAAGCAAGAATTGACACATTGCCTATATGAATCAGGCAAGAACCAAATCAATAAGTTGGTAAAAACAATCATCATTGGTCAAGCGATGATCCCAACAAAGTCTTAATCTAAAGACTGAAAGAAAGAACTTTTTCCTAACAAAAAAAAACATATATTATTGATAAAAATAGGCTGAAATTCGTCCATTTGTTGAAGCCTATTTACAAGCTTATGAAAATCCTAAAAACTAGCTAAAAAACTCCTTAAAAATAGTGCTAAGGTTCAGCCATAAGTAGTCCCAAAATTTGGGCTAAATGGGCTTTATTAAGGATAATTAATAAGCCTAAAAACTAAGAATTAAATCAACACCTAAACCCGACTTAAACCAGCTCAATTTACATAAACTTAAAGTACTATTGGACTTTGCATAATAAAGACCAAACTGAAATAAAATTGAAACTATGTCTGACTTTCTTGCGCTTAAAGGATCTTCACTTATGCTTCACTTTGAAGAATTGGACTTCATGCATTAATGAATTAAGGATACTCCAATCCAGCTTGATCAAAATACCATGAATGTGCTTCAATCCGTTGGCAAGCTCAAGTCCATGCTTGGTCTACCTTTCATTTCCTCATCTTGACACATTTTTAGGCTATTCTGATCCATATCATTCCTGCCCTCCTCGAAAGGATTCATCCTCGTATCTGAACCTGGATAAGAAAAACACAGATTAGTCAAATAGAACGCAAGACTGGCAGATGATAGGCCTTCAAGTCGCACACTATTGTGAACACAACAAAGTTTTGCAAAGTAATTGTCCAAAAAGTTAAACAAATGTGCACGCCAAAGTAGAAAATCATTCTGATTTGACAAGTTAAGCACAATTTTTTCAATTGCCAGAAAACACCGATTTTGATACTAATTCGAAGTTAATTGACACTAAACAAAAATTTTAGTCAAAGTTCTTTGTGGGAAAATTGATACGATTCTTACAAAGTATTTGACCTAAATCACACAACTTAGGTTGCTCAAAAACTAAGGAACAAAAATTTTGGTGGCATGTCTAAGTAAAACAAAATCAAACAACTTATCATGCCATAACAAAAACTTAACTTGACTTGGACAAAATTTAAAAATTTTGAAGTTAAGTTTACTTGAAATTTGAAATTAATAAAAGAACTTAACCAAAATAAAAAAGTAATCCAAGTTATTTTGAGCGAAAGTGAAATATTGAAAATCATTTAGCATGCTAATAGAACAATTCAAATTAGATTTCATGGCATGTAAATGATTATCAACTAAGGGTTGGATGGGTTTATCCAAACAGTTATCCACAAATTGAAATTGAAGGCCAAGAATTTGGATGCCTTTTCTCTTGAAAACAAAAACCAAGTCAAAGGAATTAATTTTAAACAAGACATAAACAAAATGTATACTAAAAATAATTCAAAATTCGAAATTTAATTGATACAATTTCTTAAGATGTTCAAATCTAAGAAATTCAGCACAAAAAGCAGAAAGAAATTTGTATCTTTGAGATAGGGTACCGACTACTATATCTTTCTTTGCTTGCTTTGGTTGGAATAATGAGCTACTCGAAATGGGAGGTTAGAACATCCTGACTTACACCATTGAAAGATTGCACATAAGAAAGAAAACTAGACAAATATTAATCAAGGTTTGTCATGACAAAATAAATTCTCTTTATCTCTTCCTCTTTTCTTTCTTTTTCTTGGCCTATGGTAGAAGCCTTTATAATCTTTTTATCTTGAAGTTCGGCCATGATTTGGCTTTTCCTACTTTTCTTTTTACTTTTATTCCATTCAAGAAATTTTCTTTGAATTTCTAATCTTCCTTCATTAATTTGATGTTGTGGCAAAGAAATAAATTTGAACTTTTTATCCTTTTTACACAAGTGATACGTCTTAGTATAGCTATCACAAAATTGATTTTCAGATAATTCCCATAACACACCAAGTTGTAAATGACATGTGAGCAAAGGTGCTACATACAAACTACCTTATCAAAATACTTAAAAATAATGAAGGATACAAAAACTTGCTCAGTTACCTCATATGCTTCATTTTCAGTTGACCCTCGGAACGATTATAAGATTTCGGATGTGGCGAAGTAGGAAAATTCAACTTTTCAACAAGATATGTACTTGCCATATTAATCCATATTTTGCTATCAATTACAGTTTCACAAACCCTTTCATTCACGAGAACCTTAGTGATGAAATCCTCTTCCCGCCTGCAAGAAATTAAAAAATAAAACACACAAAACAAAGTGGTTAGTGTTAGAAAAAAATGTAATCACAAATTTTCCTCGCCACTCAGTTTTACTCTTGGGAGAGCAATTCACCCAAGTTGTATCACTCAATCCCTCGTGTATACCCTCAATTGAATAGCTTTTATCTCTCAAATGATCTCACCACACACTGCCTTTTTCCTCTCTTCGGTTCACTCTAAAAGTCTTTGACACACTGCGAGGACCAAGGTGAGCTTGAGTTATGTCTTAACCACTTAATTGGTTGGAAGTCAAAGAAAACAAATAATCATTGGCCAACGTCAAGTAAGGGACCTGAAACTTTTGGATTTAAGGTCAAACTACAGAACAAGGGACAACAAAATATCTGAGACTACTTGAAGCAACAAAAGGTATAGAAAGCAAATAAGAATTTAGTAAGCAAATTTATGAAAAAAAAAAAAAGAAGACAACTATGCACACAAGAACAAACAAGTAGCACTTAAGACTAACAAAGAAATTAAAGGAATGAAAAATTAAGTGCTTTGATTAGAATTACAAATTTCGAAAGTAAACCTTGATGTAGAAAGTTTCCAAAAATAGAAAATTTTCCAATCTAGAAATTGGAAAGTTTCCAAAAATGAATTTTGTAAGTTTCCAAAATTGGAATTCGGAAAGTTGCCAAAAATAAATTTGGTAAGTTTCTAAATTTAGAGTTTGGAAAGTTTCCAAAAGAACGAATTTGGCTAAGTTTCCCAAAAAATCAACTTGGACTTCGAGAAAGTTCCCGAACTCAACTAGGAAATCAAAACCTTATTAGATTAGGAAAACAATCAAATAATTGCCAGCATAAACAACTTCATAGTCAAACATGAAAAAAATAAATTCACCTTTTCAATTGCTGATTCTTCTTCTTCCTCTTTTTTCACGTTTTTTTTTAGAACTTTTTCTCTCTTTTTTCTTTTCACTTTTGGCCAAAACAAATTCTCTCTCTCTATTTTTTTTTCTATTCGGCCAAGAACTCTTTTTTTTTTTTTGAATTCTGCTAAGAAAATATTTTTTTTTATATAGAATCAACAACAAAAAGATGAATGGAGAACAATAAAAATGAAACAACAATTTGGCTGGAATTATTATTTTTTAATATATATATATCAATAAGAACACGGAAGCAACAAACAACCAAGATTGTATAATAATCAAGAATCAAGGTATGTCACAAGAAGAATAAGCCACAAAGATCAAGAATTAAAAGGGAATTTTTTTTTTGGATCAACAATAACTATGAACCGCAACGATGAATAGTATGCGAATAGTAATGAACAATAAGGATGAACAGTATATATATATATATATATTGTAGAAACTATGATATGATTTTCTTTGAAAGAAAATCTAGAAAATTTGAAGAGAAAAATAAACAGAACTGACCAGAATTAGAGTGGCTCTAATACAAATCTGATGCAAACCCCGTGCGCAATTGACTTGATGCCACGAAACCCAACAATTCAAGATGGTACCAATGCCCCAAGGAATGACGTGAAAGTTGGTCACAAGAATTCGGACAGTAAACACACACAAACAAGAACGAAAGAACACACAAGAATCAAACAAGAATTTAACCCGTTGTCTATAGTGAGACAAGAGCCAAGCTCTTAACAAGATTTAAAGGAAGAATTGACCCGTTACCTATATGAATTAGGCAAAAACCAAATCTATTAGTCAGTTAGAACAATCATCGTTGCTCAAACGATGATGCCCACAAAGTCTTAATCTAAGGATTGAAAGAAAGAACTTTTTCCTAACAAAAAGGAAAAATATTACTGATAAAAATAGTCTAAAATTCGTTCATATGATGATGCCTATTTATAGGCTTTTGAAAATCCTAAAACTAGCTATACTAAAACTCCTAAAAAGGTAGTGCTAGGGTTCAGCTAGAAGTAGCCCCAAAATTTGGGCTAAATGGGCTTTATTAAGGCTAATTAATGAGTCTAAAAACGAAGAATTAAATCAACACCTAAACCCGACTTAAACATGCCCAATTTACACAAACTTAAACTACTATTGGACTTTTCATAATAAAGACCAAACTAAAATAAAATTGAAAGTAAGTCTGACTTTCTTGCACTTAAAGGATCTCCACTTATACTTCACATTGAAGAATTGGACTTCATGCATTAATGAATTGAGGATTGTCCAATCCAAATCAATCAAAATACCACGAATGTTCTCCAATCTTAACAAGCTCAAATCCACGCTTGGTCTAGCTTTCATATGCTCATCTTGACACATTTTGAGCTATTCGGATCCATATCAAGTAGGATGGGTTTGTAACTCATCATTGCAATGAAGCATGTGAAAGGAGGTGTGTTTTTTAGTCTTGTATGTTTTTGGGAGTGGTTAACAATCCCTGATTTTGTGAGTAAATGTTTTGGTAATTGGACAGAAAAGTGATCAATTTGGTGCTTAATGATGATATTTTAACCTAAAAATGGCATCTAACTGGTATTTACTTGGTCATTCAATTTTGATTAGTAAAATGGATAGTTCTTGAATTGTTTCTAAAACAGCAATTACTAATTTCAAAAATAGAGTAGTGTGGTAATTAGTTTAAAATGGTTTGTTAGGAATACCTTTGCTCAATGCTCAAAAGTACTAATTGCCGTCGAGTTATTCTTTTGGAAAAGAGTTCTAAATAGTTGGAGATGAGTTAGGCCATTTGTGTGTTTTTGCATTTTTTAAGTATTAAATCTATTTTATGGGTGATTAATTCTAGATATGATCTTGGATGTGCTTCATTCCTCTTCATTGGTTTAGGTTGCATGCAATTCAAAAGAAAAGAAAACACACACATATGTATTTTCCTATTAGGAATATGGCTAGTAAAGGAATCGGCTGCACAATGTCGTGCCTAGTGCCTGTTCAAAGTGGCCATGAGAGTAGTAAAATAAGGCAAGTAGAAGCAAAGGCTTTGAAATAACCCTTTTATGTGATAGAATGCCAACAAGTTTGGGGTGTTATGTAGTGCCGATAATTGCTTCTAAATATATTAATGCTTTCATTGCATATTAGATAGAGTCCTAATGATCCTTCAACATCCAAGTGATTTATTTGGGAATATTACTTTTGTGAAAACCTTTCTGATTGGAGAAAATTGCTAGTAGCTTGAACCTTTTATTGGTAATTGAACTAGTTTGATATGAAAAGAATCATTAGAATGACCACCTGAATGCTTTGAACTTATATGCTATTTCTAGCTTTGAGATGCTGCCAAATGATATAAAATATATCTGATTGTCATTTCTTGCAGTTTGTAAACTTGATGGTGTCAAATGTTCAAGTGTCTTTTGTTTATTTACATGGTAGTTGTTCTTGTTGTTCCTTTTATTTTCTTATCATTATTTTGCTCAGGATGAGCAAAACAAACTTAAGTTTGGGATGTGATAAATTCAAAAAGATTAGAGTTATGTGTACCCTAAATTTATTGGTTTTGGTACTAGTTTTGAGCATTTTTAGTGTTTAACTATGTGTTTTGTCTATTTCTACTTTTATTTGTAAGTTTATGTTAGTATTTGTTTATTTCGTAATTGAGCACTTATTCAGATGTTAATTATCTTATTTTACTCTACAATTTTGTTTATAGTTTGTGACAAGTCCTTGACCTAACTCCATCGAGAGTTAGGGTTTTCATTCATATTTGTTCATCTTTGGTTTTCAGATTTTGTGTATGTTATATTTAAGAGTTTAGGTTTTATTATAGAAATTATAGTGTTTGGTTAGAGAAAATAGTGCAACAATCGTAGGAGAAACGGACAAAATCGGGCGCCACGATGATTTTGATCCATAGACCTACCTTCAATCAAGAATTTCTAGGCATAAAATCCTTGACCGCAGTTAGGAAGTGTGCAAAAGTTTCTCATCGAAGTCCACTCATTCATATAAGAATCATGCCTAATTATTCCTAACCGTAGTCTGTGTTTTCTGAGTGACAATTTCATCCAAATTTGGGCAAATATTGGCCGTCGAATCTTTCCATAACACTAGTACTATATATAGGACCTTTAAGAATCTTTTTCGGGTGTTAGGAAGTAGCGGTAGATTAGAATTTGAGTAGAGAGCAAATAGTAGGAAAAAATTTTCTCCTTCCCGTTGGGGGTGGGCTTTCTTGATTTAAGTCTTTCTTTCTTTGAAATTTTTAGTTTCTTGTTGAAGATTCAAGCTTTTCACCAATGAATCCTTTATTTATGTGAAAACTACTTTAGTTAATCTTCAATTTCATGCATATTTAGTTTAATTAGTTTAATTGCTTTCATTACTTCATTTCTTATTTTAGTTTTTAGTTAAGTTGATGGGCTTTCTTTAATTGTGCTTCCTTAGTGGTAATTTATAGTTTAGTTTAGTTGATTGCTTTCTTAATATGCTTTTCTTTTACATGCTTTCCTTATAATTGCTTAAATATGCATTCCTTTGGTTTCTTACTTTTAATTATGCATTAGTTAGCCTTAGGTTAAGGTTTGGTAATGCCAATTTCCAGTGGATATTCATTGATTTGTGGATTTAATGGTGAAAATGGTGTAAAATTGGGTAATTATGGAGAAATTGTTGTTGGGGGTTGAGAAGGAGAGCTCACTTCTTGAATACACTCGTGACTTATGGTAAAATTACGGAAGTTTAGTCTTAAATTTTAGACCATTCAAACCCTATCTATATAAGTCCAACAATGTGCTTAAATAATTACAACTATTCCTATCAAAAGTTGATTGTGCTATAATCACACCACCACACTAGACACTTTCTCTCTAAAAAATTTTCGCTAATTTCTCTCTAAAACTTCTCCTTCTTTTCAATCGTGGCTGCCCTTTAGCAATTGGTTGAAGTATAGCATTTCTTTTAAAATTTTCACAATTCACAAGAATTAGAAGCTTCGCTCAGGAATGTTAGTTCATAAGAGCTTTCAAGGGGGAGCTAGCAATTTTTTTCGCTCAAGAGGAGGTGACGACTTGTCCAAGCCATTTAAATTTGCTCTTGTAAGGAAATTCTTGTGTGGGAGGCCAAGCATGGAAATGATTCATAAGAATATCAAGACAATTTAATTCAAAGAGGATTATTCATTAGGTCTCCTTGATTTGGAAAATGTTTTTTTGCACTTCACTACCAAAGAAGATTATTTATGTTGCTAGTTAAAAAGGGAATTGATTCATTGCTTAATATTTTATAATGATGTAGAAATGGACTCAAGATTTCCATTTGAAGGTTGATTCTCCTATAGTTCCATTTGGATTAAACTAGAGGGACTTCCTGTTATTTATTTTAAGAAGCCAGCTTTGGTCTCCAATGTTCAGGGAAGGGGAGTTCCATTGAAAATAGAGGTAGCCAGAACAACCAAATCACGACTCGGAAAGGCAAAGGTCTATAGAAAGATAGATCATCTTGCTAAATTGCCGCAAAGATTATAGCTAGATTGGTGGATAACGGTCTCTGGAGAAGATCACCTATGAAGACATGCCCGAGTATTGTACGAAATGCAAGAAGATTGGGTACAATATCCGTTCTACATTGTCTATGAAGTTCAAGAGAAAAACTAAGGTATAGCCACCACCTTAACCATCTTTTAGCTCAACTCCTACGGTAGCTGGAGCTTCCTCATATGTTGGAGAGAAGCATGTTTTGGTCCAAGTTCAAAAATTCAAAAAAAAAAATTCAAAAAAGAAAGTTAAAAGATCAAAATTCAAAGAAAGTCCAGTATTGAAACTAATGTTGCTGCCCTACAATTTAGGTAACAGAAGCGAATTCTTCTTGCTTGAATAATCTGAATTCAAACTTGTTTGCGATCTTGGATAATGAACATAAGGAACAAGAAATTTTGTATAATGATGAAGATCTAATTCAAATTTCTTTCCCTAACATCATAAACCCTAATCCGAATACTGGACTAGAAATCATAAAAAGGATGATCATGTTGCACGTCGTGATCTTGAGTTCTGGACTTGGCCTTGACTCGTGGCTATTGTTGACCTTATTACAACTTTGGTTAGAAGATTGATTGAAAAAGGTTCGAATTTCAATTGTGATACTAAGGACCTATGGTTTTGGAGCTGGAGAGGAGTTCTCAACTAAATGTTTGGAAGGAATTTTCAAGCAACTTGTCCATAAAGAAAGTACAGAAAAAGGAAAACATACTACAAAACTCATGCTTTGATAAATAGGACTATTTCAAGAGCCATCATCTAGCCTTCCTCTTCTTCGAATTAATATTGAATATCTTGATTTTGAATATAAGAGGTATAGGAAATAAAGTTTTCATTTGTCAATTAAAATTCGTCTTCATTCAATTTAATTTGTTAACTCTGCCTGTGATGAGTTTTCCTTAGTATAGTCGGTCCAAGCCCGTGTAAAGGAATAGGGTTGCGTTAGGTCGACAACCAACGTAAAAATTTTCCAATCTTATAAGATGAATCCACTACGATATTGATCTTGAAAAGAAATACACGATAAGATAGAGTCTCTAGAGAAGTTATGTGGAGAGTTTTAGAAAAAAAAGGAGTTAGAGTAGCATATATAGAATCAATAAAATGAGATGTTTAGGGATGTGGTTACAAGTGTGAGAATATCGGGAGGGTTGACATGAGAGTTCCCTATACAGAGAATTCCCTATAAACATAGGTTTACACCAAGGTTCAGTTCTAAGTTCTTATCTATTTGCATTGGTCATAGATTAACTTACAAGGCATATACAGGAGGAAATACCATGGTATATATTATTTGCAGATGACAATGTTTTAGAAGATGAAACAAAATACGGGGTTAATGCTAAATCGAGGTTTAGATAGAGACACTTGAGGCAAAAGAGTTTAGAATTAGTAGATAAAAAATAGAATACATGGACTTTAAGTTTAGCAAAAGAGTGCACATTGAAATAGAATAGGGTTAATATCGGAGATTAAGAGATACCCATAAGTGACAATGTTAAGTATTTAGGATCAGTTTTTCAGAGTGTCAGATGGTGGTGTAGATCAAGATGTTACACATCAGACACAAGCAGGGTGGACTAAATGGAGAATGGCATCGGGAATATTATGTGACTGCGAAATTCCTTTAAGACTTAAGAGAAAATTTTACAGAACGGCAATTACGCTAGCGATGCTTTATGGGTCTAAATGTTGGATACTGAATTACACACATAAGCAAAAGGTAAGAATACAAGAAATGCGAATGTTAAGATGGCTGTGTGAGTACACTAAGATGGACAATATACGCAATGAGCATATTCGTGAGAAGATCAGAGTAGCACCTAGTGATGAGAAGATGAGGGAAACACGCTTAAGGTGGTTAGGTCACGTGTTAAGACGTCCAATAGAAGCGCTTGTTAGGCGAGTAGATTTTAGAGAGAGTAGTCAATATAAGAAGGGTAGGGAAGACTAAAAAAGACTTGGCGGGTAACTTGTAAGAAAGATATAGCCCATCTAGAAATTGAAGAGGATTGGTCCACGACAAAGCTTAATTAGACTTGTTGGCATAGCAAAATTCATGCCGCCAACCCTACTTAATGGAAATAAGACTTGGTTTCTTTGATTGTTTGTATTCAATTTAATTTGTTGTTCTGATGGAACCTATGATAAATTTCAATTGGGTAGAGGTGATACAAAATAAATTAGAGTTTGAGAAATGTTTTTCTAATCCTAGTAGCTGCATTTATCTTTTCTAGAATATCAATCTTTACTTGGTGTCACTTTTCAACATAATCAATTAGCATTGCCAAATTTTGCCTCTTTGGTATATGCTAAATGCAACAAGGTTGATAGAAGGAAAATGTGGTCTTCTTTGGAGGGTTTCCATCAACAAAATTGCAACTGGTTTGTAAGAGGTTACTTCAATATCTCTTCTTTATCAGACCGTGTAGGCAATTCTAAATCCTAATTCTGGTGCTATAGATGAATTCAATAGGGCTATTCAAGATTGCTCTCTGATCGAAGTTCATTTTTTGGGTCTAAATTCACTTTGTGTGGCTGAAAGAATGAAGGGTTTTGGATTGGAAAATGTTGGATCAAGTCATGGCTTCTTCTCAATTACTAACTACATTTAGTGATGTTACTGTGACTAATCTTAGTAAGATGTGCTCTGGTCACAACCCTCTTTTATTTTCTATGGTGGATACTGGATTTGATGGTCTTGAGCACTTTAGATTCCAAAATATGTGGGTTAGACATAAGGATTTTTTCTACTTTGTGTAGGCTAGATGGAACACTTTGGCTATGGGCTCTCCTTTGTAAAAGTTTGCATGTGAGCTAAAAAAATTGATGGTGGACTTGATAGGATGGAACAAAT
The DNA here is from genome assembly GCA_025175665.1 of Cinchona pubescens. Lineage (NCBI taxonomy): Eukaryota > Viridiplantae > Streptophyta > Magnoliopsida > Gentianales > Rubiaceae > Cinchona > Cinchona pubescens. Next base: position 6,199,365 of record JANKKI010000075.1, on the reverse strand, counting down.
CACATTTTGGGAACGTTTTCTAGAACTTGAAAGTTGCTAAAGAAGCTGTGAACCAGAAAGAATTGTTTTTTGAAGAAAACAACATTACAGCAGCTCAATTAGATCTTTCCTTTTTGTTTTTGGGCCAAAGTAACAAATTTTATTTGATAAGCTAATGGTTTATGAATGAGACCTAGTACGCATACAAAGGTAAGGAAAAGCTAGCTATTGTGTCTAAAGTAACTAGCCCTCTTATTTGAGGGGTAAGAGAATTGCAAACTAAAGTGGTTGGAACAACACTAATAGTAGCCATTTTTGCAAATGCATCTACAACGGAGTTTGCCTGCCGATATTGAAGATGAATTGCAATCAGAAGTTGATTAGCTAATGTATTATATTTTTTATGTAGACCACCCAGCCACCATGGAGAAGTGCACGTGTGGTTTCGAGTGATGTCAACCAAAACTTTCAAGTTTGCGTCAATTATTAGGGCAGGAAAGTCCTTTTCAAGATACCAGCTGATCCTTGCAACAAATGAATAGAATTCTACTTCAAGCAAAGTGCAATGTCAAAAAAATCAAAAATCCAAAGTAGACCTTGCCATTATGATCACGAAAAACTCCACCTCTTCCGCAAGATCCTGGGTTACCGAGAGAAGATCCGTCTACATTAAGTTCATAGCAACATGAAGGAGGGAGACCTTGCCACTAATATTACAATTCTCGGACTTACAATAAGAGCATCCAAATTTAACCCTAAGTCGAGAATGAAATGACTGGATGCACGGTAGACATATCCTGCAAACATTGTGTGATTTGAAATATAATCAGATGAGCCGAAGAAATCGTACATTGGAAAATAGCCGAATTGCGCACCTTTCATATTTCCTAACAAATGAAATAGGGTATAAGCTTCACTATGTCAGACAGGGTCGGATAATGGACAGAGCCAATCCGCCGAGTCTGAAAGAATGTAAGATAGAAAAACCCTGAATTCTTGGCAAGCCAAATATAGAAGCAAAATGATCCCGAACTACTAACCCAAAAAGACAAGCAATAAAAAACATAGTCCAACATCTCTGTTGCCACATGAAACCCCAAATTCATCAGCACTTCAGGAAAGGGGAGTATTCCATTTAGAAACTGCCACATAAATATTGAAAATTTGGAATGCACTTGCTCCATATGTATCTCCTTAAAGCTAGAGTAGCTTGTGAATTCCTGACACAATGATTCCTCGAAGAGAGAGCAACTGCAAACCACTCAAAGCAGGCTACCACATATACACACAATGATAGATCGAGAAGATGTCATCAAGCTGCCACTCTTACTCATTTGAGAAAAGTTGGTTGACTTTAACAGCAGGTTGGTTCAAAACCTCATTTCCTTTCAAGAGTTTACCATTACTGATCCAATTCACACTTCAAAATATGAATTGGACTAGGGTTTTGAACAGTATCACATGAAAGATATCTCTGTCACATGAAGGCTGCCCATAATGACGTAGAAGTGAAAATTTTCCACCAAAGCTTGATGGAAAAGGCAGCAATAACGTCCTCAAGCCTCCTTAGTCCAAGCCCACTCTCCTCGGTTAGGCCACACAATACATGCCATCTCTTCCAGTCCCGCTTGGGAGAACCCTCTTTCATATCCCAAAAGAAATCTATCCTTGATTTTTCCAGTGAATTCAAGACCTGTTTTCATGGATCGGTGACTGAAAAAAATATGGCAGGAATCGAGGAAAGAACATGCTCGATTAACATCTTCAACAAGTCGATCACCCAGGGTCAAAATCTTGGATTTCCATCCTTCAAGTTTTGCTAAGAAGGAATCTTGAATCCTTGAAAGCAAATTGATTTGCACCTCCCTTTAAATAACGGGCAACCAAGATAGTTGAAAGGAAAACTTTTAGCTGATACAAAAAATTTGAGTTAGCCAGTGTGTAATATGGTCTAAAAACAAAAGTTGAACACTGTGCATAGTATTACTGTCCAGACGACCTGAAAATAAAAAGGACGGAGCTTTGTACCTGGGTAAGATTCGATACTCAAGTTAGTACTTAGATCATAAAGTAAAATTCAATAAGAATTTAGAGTTTATGAAATTATGAAAGTAATTATGAAATAGACCTATCATTTCAACATTTATATCTGCCGTTATTGGGTCAGATCAATCGCAATGGTAAAATTACTCAAATACCCCAAATGGACCAAAGCTTAGAACCACGTGTAATATGACATTAAGTGTATTATTTTGACATCATCATTTGCCGCTAATCTCAAGTCAAATTTTTTGGATTGAGATTATCGAGTACCTGATGTCATATTCGTACTCTGACCAGAGTCATAGTATTGATCGTAGCAAATTTCATAACTTCGAAAATTATCTTCCCAAGGAAAAATATTTTTTGAACTTTAGAAACACCTGTGCCAAGGCTTGAATTATTGTTTAGAATTTATTTTGTTCTTAACAAGGCATATGCCAAGCTTGACCAAGGAATTGTAGTGACATCGCTCCACTTGAATTGCTTTTGCACGGGATTACTCCAAGCCTTTCCACGGAATTCTAGTGCCATCGCCCACTTGAATTGCTTTAGTACTTAGAGATATTTGAGATTAGGTGTGTTTGTTTGACGCAAAATATTTTTTCGGGGAAAATATTTTTCTTGAAAAACATTTTACATGCAAAAGTCAATTTTTTATATAATTTTTCAGTGTTCAGTTGATAAAATAAAAAATTTTGAAATAAAATTTTTAACAGTTTCATCTTTTATTTTATGAATCACAAGTTAAAAAAACTTATAACAATGGTAATAAATACCTGACAAGTAATTGTGATTAATAAAAGATTAATTTTATTAAAAATTAAATGATAGTAGAATATAGTAGAAAAATATGTATAATACTAATTATATTAGTGTGAGACCCATGATTAAAAGAAAATCGAATGGAAAAAAATTGAAATCCAAAATAAGTTTGACAAAATAAATTATAAAAGTAAGTATTTGAGTTTTACTGTGTCAGTCTTGAATTATTTGGAAAATAACTTACGTTTAAAAATTCCGTAAGTTATTTTCAGTTAGAGGAAGGAAAATTGAAAAATATTTTACACCAGAAAATATTTTCTGATGTTTGACACTAAAAAAATTTCTAAAAAATATTTTTTTAAAAATATTTTCAATCAAAAGGAAGATATCCTAAATTCAACAGTTGTGCTACTATCCCACTATACTGCAACCAATTCCACGTAATCCCAGTAGTACTCTGAGTTACTAATCCACGTAATCACAAGTAGTGCTGCATTCTTCACATACAGCAACTTCGCGTGCTCCAGTTCTGCTCTGACTTATTCTATTATTGGCTTTGCATCAGCACAAGCACGCTCCATACCCTTACCCAGTAAGTTCCTCATAAACCTTAGTCTACTAGTTATTCTCTTTGCGCCAATTCTTTTCCTAATTGAAAACTCCAGGTTACGCATGATACTCGATTATAGTTGACTTCAATAGTTTTTCCTTTTTTTTTCACAAGCCAAATAAGTAGCCGTAGGTATTTGTTTTGTAAATTACGTAAATAAATCTTCCATGACTTCATCATCAGCCACGACCAAGAAAAATCTACTCCAGCAATTAATCCTTAAGCTTAAAGACCACCATATAGAAGAACAAAGTCATGAAAAATTTTATAACCACAAACTCCGACTCCACAACGTCTAAAGTAGACCATGATTTTTGTTGTCACAATGATCGACCCTCCTCCTTAGTCGACCATGATTCTTTCTTAAACATGGATACCTCAACTTCAAAGACGCAGTCAACCTTGACTCCGATAATGAGGTCATGAATGACCATGCAAAAATTTATGACACCAAGACTTTGTTGATGACTGGGATGTGAACAATAGCCTTACACCTGAAACCATCGATGCCTTAGATTTTTTTTACTACAACGATAAAACCGGTTGAGATAGTGAGAAAACCATAATTGATATAGGGGATGTCCTAGAGCAGATGGAACTCAGGAACCTATGCTCAGGGATGCCCAAGATCTTCTACCGTATAGACGCAAAGGGCATGGCTTTCCACTATATATGCCTAGGGGGTTTGGTTTTCCATCACGTAGGACAAAAGTGAACTTGGTTGGACCCAAAGCAACCTAAGAGGGGGTGAATTAGGTTTCAAAAATTAAATTAACAAATAATGCTCAAATTAAATTTCTTGCACTTGGTAAATAAGATGATGAAAGGATAAGCAATTAAGAACAAGATGAATGTATCAAATTGAGAAATAGATCAAACACTGCATCCAAGCTAGACTTGTCGAGCTTGGAATAATAATCCACTAAGATGCTCCTTCAATCTTGGTGAGCCAATAATCTCTAGTGTACAAAGTAGGATCACCCTTACTCACACTACTTCTTTTCAGTTGAACCAAAGATTTTACACCAAATCTCACTTTTGTACAAGATTATCACTTCACTAAATATTTTAGATAGAATTCTTAAGTACACACTAATACAACTAACGAGCTAATTTGCACTCAACCTTTTTTTTTTTGCTTATATTCAATGTGTAAGAAATTTTTCATTATACAAAGGAGTTGGTATTTATAGGTACAATAAATTGGTACTAATGGCTCAATAATAAATACTCAAAAACTAGCCGTTATAGGTTTCGGACGTCCGATGTTATTATTGTGCGTCCGATCCATCGTCCGATCTTAAATATCAGAGAGTAAAGGATACCGATCGGACGACCGAACTTGCGTCCGTTCCTTTGTCTGAACCAGGTATGTTTGTAAGGTTCACACATCATACGGTGTATTGTAACCATGTCCGAAAGGTTTAATGCTTAACTATGAATGTTTTTCTTTCGGACAGTTAGTTTCATCCGATGTAACCTTCTCTCGGACGATTAGATGCGTCCGTTGCAGGTGCCTTAAAACTCTAGACTCTGCCTTACTCTTTCGGACGGTGAAATACGTCTGAGGCAAATTCCTTCGGACGAGCTTGTGCATCCGTTGTAGATGCTCCAAAATCTTGCTCTTAATGATCCACAAACCTTATTTCGATGATGAAAAATGCATTTTAACCTCTTAACCTAAGTTGTTCAGGTCTGCTATTATATTTGTCAGAAACAGAGCTTTCGCACAAAGTACACCATCCGAACAACACCATATTTCTCGGACGCACAAGCTCGTCTGAACAAGATTACCACAGACGCAATTCACTGTCCGAACGATCAGACAGAGAGAAAAATTTTGGAGCATCTACAACGGACGCGCAAGCCCATCCGAAGGAATTTTTCTCTGACGTATTTCTCTGTCTGAAAGAGTAAGGAAGATTCAAACTTAGTTTTAAAGCAATTGCAACGGACGCAACCAAAGGTCCGAAGGAATCTTACATTGGACGAAACTGACTGTCCAAAAGAAAACATTCCCTGTTAAGTATTAAATCTTACGGACACAATGATGTTTTGCAAACCTTATTTTGATGATGACATAAGCACTAAACTTTGTAAACAAGCGTTGCAAGTCTGTTACTTGTTCTACTGGAGACAGGGTGTTCGGACGCAGTACAACGTCCGAATTATGTCAAGCTCCTCGGACGCAGTTTACTGTCCGAACCAACAGGCAGAAAGTAATTTTCTTAATGCTTCTCTACGGACGCACACAAATGTTCGAACAAAGTCTCTTTCGGACGAACATGACCGTCCAAAGCTCCATTCAGACGATGGAACAGACGGATGCACGGCAGTCCGAACGATGTTCTTCACCAACTGCATGGAGATTGGATGTTGTGTCGGACGCATCCTACTTATCTCGGACGTCTCAAACCTCAATGGCTACTTTTTGTATATTTATTACAAGTTTAGCCGTTAGGAAGTAGTTGCAACCACCATTTATTGCTCCTAGAAATAACTGCTCTACTATTCTATAAAAATCATCTAATACATTGAATACAAGCCTTAGAAAAGAGCAATTTTAGTACAAATTGGCTATAGTACTATATTGTATTAGTGTGCAATTCATTTTTTAGTGGAGGGATAATCTTGTACGAAAGTGAGGTTGTGAGTAAAATTCTTGGCTCAACTAAAAGAGTTTTAGTGTGAGCCAGAATCTTCCTACTTTGTAAAGATTATTGGCTCACCAAGTGTGTGAAGCACTCTAGTGAATTAATACTTCAAGCTTGTTAGCTTGGAAGTATTTGTTGTTTAATTTTCTCTCTTTCTTACTTCACAGTTTCATTGATTCTATTATATAATTATTAGTTGAAAAATCTCAATAAGTTTAATATTTCTAAAAGTATTTTTAGAAACCTAATTCACCCCCCTCTTAGGTTACTTTGGGACCAACAATTGGTATCAGAGCTTGTATTGCATGTCTCATTTTATTGCTTAAATTGCTTTTGAGAAAAGAACTATTATGGCAACCAACAATGCTCTATTTTTTGAGGGTCAATCTGTTACTAGGCCCCCTATGTTCAATGGGGCAAAATTTATTAGTTGGAGAGATAGAATGGAAATATTTTTGCAATCTATTGATATTGACTTGTGGTATGTTGTTAATGAAGGTCCCCTTGAAGCTACTATCATTGATGATCACACAAATAGAAGAAGAGAAAAGACAAGGGATGAGCTCACCCACAAGACAAGGCAAACTTGACGTTAAATGCAAAAGCCATGAATGTGCTATATAATGCCTTAAATGCTAATGAATCAACTCACGTAAAGGGATGCATTTCCGCTGAAGAAATTTGGGATAAATTTAAGGAAATCCATGAAGGGAGCGACGACGTTCGTGAGCAAAAGAAATCCTTACTTGTTGCCAAGTATGAGTCCTTCAAGAAGGAACCACATGAAAATATTGACAAAATGTGTTGTAGTTGTTCAATGACATCATTAAGGATCTTGAAGCCTTGGGTAAGGAGTATTCTTTGGGTGAAAAGAGTAGAAAAATCTTAAATGCTCTATCCAAAGACTGGGATGCCAAAACAATTGCTATAGAAGAAGCCAAGAATTTAAATTCAATGCCTATTGAATCGCTAATCAACTCTCTTACATCTTATGATTTGAAGTTGAAGGCCAAAGTGGTGGATGATGAAGAAGCAAGACCAAGAAGGAGCATTGCTCTAAAGACCTCTCAAGAAGAGGATGAAATGGCTCCATCAATCTAGAAGATGAAGATCTTGATGAAGGAGATCTTGCACTCATCCCAAAGGATTTCTTAAACATTACATCAACAAACGGAGAATGAGAAGAGGTGGAACTACAAATTCAAATAATTTCAAAGGAAAGACTAAGCTAGAAATGAAGAAGCAAAATGAAAAGTTCTTTGAATGCGGTCAACTCGGACACTTTGCAAATGAGTGTCCTTCCAAAAAAGAGAAGGAAGGAAGAAAGCCTAGGTTCAATAACTTTCAAATCACATGGGATGATTGCAACTCCGAAGGAGAAGTCGAAGAAGAAATGGAGTCGGCACAAATGGCCTTTATGGCCATTGGAGATGATGAGGTAAATTCTAACTATGAGTCCAATGATGAAAATGATCTTGAAGCTTTCATTTTGAAATTGTATGATAGCTTAAAGGAATCATATGCTAGAAATAAGGAGTTAGTGAAGAAATCAAATGCTTTATTGAATGCTAACTCTAAACTTGTGAATGAAAATAATAGGCTATCACAAGAAAATTGTGACTTGAAGAAAAGAAGGCATGTGAGATCAAAGGTCAAGGAAGAACAAGCCTCCTTGAAGAAAAGATTGGATGATTTGAATGCCCTCTTGACTAGAAAGAAAGAAAATGTTGTTGATTTGAAAAGAAATAGAAATGTATTTATCAACAAAAATTTTGTCATGTTTAGAAGGGATGACTTATGTTTTGTAAAATCCGAAAATCCTCTTTATATGGAAATAAAAATATTATTTGTAGATATTTCCAACAACATGGACATGTCAAGAATATGTGTTATGTCAAGAAAAATGAGAAACTTGGAATGAAAGCCGCATGGATTGATAGCAATTTCACTAACTCAAGTGGACCCAAGAAAATGTGGGTACCAAAAGTTATCAATTGATCTATTGTGTAGGTACTTAACATCACCAACAATGCTAAGTGGTTCATAGATAGTGGATGCTCAAGGCACATGACGGGTGATGCTTCTCTCTTCACAAATCTCAAATCCAAAAACAGTGAAAAAGTAACTTTTGGAGATAACAATAAAGCAAAATCAATCGGCATTGGTGATGTAGGTAAAAATGCTGAAACCTTGATAAAGAATGTGCTTCTTGCTGATAATTTGAACTATAATTTATTAAGTGTAAGTCAACTTTGTGATAAAAATTTATATGTGTTTTTTACCAAGCATGAATGTCTTATCCTTGATAAAAATCACCTGTTGTTTTATTTAAGGGCACTAGGCACAATGATGTTTATGTGATTTATCTTGATAAAATTAGCAATAGCAATGTAAAATGTCTTACCGCTTCCATAGATGATCCTTGCCTTTGGCATAGAAGACTTTGTCATTTTAGTATGGATTTAATTGAAAAACTTGCTAAGAAGGAATTGGTAAGAGGTTTGCCAAAACTAAAGCTTTTGAAAAATAAAATTTGTGATGCATGCCAATTTGGTAAACAAGTCAAAGTTTCTTTTAAACCAAAGAATTTTGTGTCCACTCATAAACCTTTATAATTGTTGCATTAAGACTTGTTTGGACCTACTCAACATGCTAGTCTTGGTGGTTGCAAATATGCCTTTGTTATTGTAGATGACTATTCTAGGTACACTTGGATATTATTTCTTGTTCACAAAATGAAGCTTTTGAAAGATTTGTAAAATTGTTTTCCAAAATTCAAAATTTATTGAATTTAAAGATCATTCGTTTAAGAAGTGACAATCAATGGTGCCGAATTTAAATTTGGAGGTTTTCCCGAATTTTTTCATCACAACGGTATTTTTCATGAATTTTTGGTTGTTAGAGTCCCTCAACAAAATGGTGTTGTTAAAAGGAAAAATAGGACTCTTCAAGAAACCGCTAGAACTATGATTAGTGAATGCGACTTACCCCAATATTTTTGGGCCGAAGCCGTTAACACGGCTTGTTATGTCATGAATCGAGTTTTATTAAGATCCTTTTTAAACAAAACTCCTTATGAACTCCTTTTTTGTAAAAAACCCGTTGTGAGCTATTTTAATGTTTTTGGTTGCAAATGTTTTGTTTTAAAAATCAAAGAAAATCTTGATAAATTTGAAAAAAAATCGGATGAAGGGATCTTTCTAGGATATTCTAGTGACAAGAAAGCATACCGAGTATACAATAGAAGAACGCTTTAGATTGAAGAAGTTGTACATGTTACCTTTGATGAAGCTAATGATGTTATCTCAAAGAATTTATGTGAAGATGAATGTGAAGATATAGTTATTCAAAAGGAGCTCGAGAAGCTCACTATCCATGAAGATCATCAAAAGATCACATCAAGCAATGATGTCAACAACCATCAAGTAGATGATGAAGAAGAAAAGAACGAGGATACTCCAAAAGAGCTTCCAAAAGCTTGGACATTCGTCTCTAGTCACCCTCAAGATTTAATCATAGGTGATCTATCCGATGGGGAAACTACTCGTTCTCATAAACCTTTGAATAGTAATTGTGCATTACTTTCTCTCATTGAACCTAAACATGTGGATGTTGCTTTGAATGATGAATCTTGGGTCTTTGCCATGCAAGATGAACTTAGTCAATTTGAGAAAAATAACGTATGGACCTTAGTTGAAAGACCATCTTCTCATTCCGTAATTGGAACAAAATGGGTTTTTAGAAACAAATTAAATGATAAAGGTGAAATCATAAGGAACAAAGCTAGACTTGTTGCTAAAGGGTATGCTCAAGAAAAAGGTATTGACTTTGATGATCAACCTTTGCACCCGTGGCTAGATTAGAATCCATTCGCATGTTTCTCGCATTTGCATGTTTCAATGATTTCAAATTATTTCAAATGGATGTCAAAAGCGCATTTTTAAATGGTTTTATTGATCAAGAAGTTTTCGTTGAACAACCTCTGGGCTTTGAAAATAAAAATTTTCCAAATCATGTTTTCAAACTCTCTAAAGCTTTGGTATGAAAGATTAAGTGGTTTCTTGATTGAAAATGGATTTAAAAGAGGTGTAGTTGACACCACTCTTTTTACAAAAATAGATTTCAATGGTTTGTTAATTGTTCAAATTTATGTTGGTGATATTATTTTTGGAGCAACAAATGAAAGCTTGTGCAAGGATTTTTCACATTTAATGCAAAAAGAGTTTGAGATGAGTATGATGGGCAAGTTGCAATTTTTCCTTGGACTACAAGTTCACCAAACAAAGGAAGGAACGTTAATTACACAAATCAAGTATACAAAGGAGCTACTCAAACGATTAGTCGGAATGGAAGATTGCAAACAAGTTGGTATGCCTATGTGCACTTCAACCAAACTTGATAAAGATGAAAAATAATACAGAGGTATGATCGGAAGCCTAATTTACTTAACAGCTAGTAGACCGGATATTATGTTTGCTGTTTGTTTATATGCTAGATTTCAATCTTGCCCCAAAGAATCGCACTTGATAGCTGTAAAAAGGATTTTTAGATATTTGAAGGGTACAATGAATTTTGGTTTGTGGTATCCAAAGTCCTCTACATTGGATTTAATTAGTTATTCTGACGCTGACTGTGCTGGGTGTAAAATTGATAGAAAAAGTACAAGTGGTATGTGTCATTTCCTGGGTAATTGTCTTGTGTCTTGGTTTAGCAAAAAACAAAATTATATTTCTCTTTCTACGGCTGAAGCCGAATACATTGCTGCTGGAAATCGTTGCCCTCAACTTCTGTGGATGAAACATACTCTAAAAGATTTTGGTGTTGTTTGCCTATAAGGTGTGACAACACTAGTGTCCAATTAATCTCACAAAAAATCCTGTTATGCACTCTAGGACAAAACACATTGATGTTAAGTACCATTTTATCAGAGATCTTGTTTGTAAAAAGGAAATACGTGTTGATTTCGTGCCTACTTTAGATCAACTAGCTGAAATTTTTACAAAACCCTTGGCTCTAGATCATTTTGAATCTCTCAGAAAATGTTTGGGGATTTTACAGTTCATTTTGGCATAATCTCCTCGTTCGGACGCACCCAATCGTCCGAACAACACCCTTTCTCGGATGCACTCACTCGTCCGAAAACCTTCTCTCTCCCTCGGACGCTTATGATCTTCCGAACGTTACTCAAATTCTTCACTTACTCACTGAAATTCTACCGGACGCTTCCCATCGTCTGAAAGAATATCGGACGCACTAGCTCTTTGATCGGTCATCAGTTCATCAGCTTTCGGACACTTAATCGGACGCACACCAATCGTTCGAACGTCCACTTTCCCCCTTTGCAGACTCACCCTACCAACATCTTTGCGAAACCCTCACTGGCGAATTTTTCCCCTTAAAAATTCCTCCAACTTCTTCCTTCTCTCTACAAATTGTTTGGAAAATTGTCATTCCCAATTTATTCATCACCACTATTGCACCAAATTTCACCCATCTACCATCTCATTTCATCAAATTCCCACCAACCTTACAAAAAAAATTAAAATTTTTTTCTCTTTTCTTTCCTTTCATTCACAATGGTCAAATCCCGTAGAGGTTCTTCAATGGCAACTAGTGGACGAAAATCAAAAGGGAAAGCTCCGGTACGTGGGGAATCGTCTGCTAATCCTCAAGCCTCATCAAATCCAACCTTACCAAAATTCATCGATTCCAAGGTATCCGAACGATATACATCTCTTCTTAGCAAATCTATAATCGTTCAACACCCTGCTTCTTAAAGTCTTCTCGATGAATTTAATCTTTCCATTGTCAAATCGTGTTTTGAAAAACAAAATTGGGGTCACTTAGTTCATACTGACTTACCCGTTTCTCATTGTGACATAGTGCTTCAATTCATAGCCAATCTTAGGAAAGGCCCCACTGTTCGCACATTAGTTTCTCGTGTAAACAACATAAATCTTGAAATTTTCTCCAACATCATCAACACTATTTTTGAATGTGAAGTATCAAATCCGAATGATTTTTCTTATTTCTTTTCTTTAGATAAATGGCCCGCTATTAATACTCGATTTGACATTGATGAGGTCAGAGCTATTTTTAACATCAATTTCAAACAGGTCTCGGAAGCCAAAACCACATTGCTCACTCCTGATGCTGAACATTCTATACACTCTTGTCACGAATTTGCTGTTACCAACAGATGGGCATCGCACTGAGCCCGAAAAAATGCAGCTTTACTTATTTTTTTGTGTTTTCAAGGGAATTCCTCTTGACTTTGGGTATCTCTTCTGCTCCCTTTGGGAACTCTTTCTTACTGATACCCGACGAAACATTCCTTTTGGAAAATTTCTTACCAATGTATTTGATTTCCTTGATGTACCTTTCATGTTATCAGCGAAAACAAATAATTTCCCCCATATTTCAACAAATCTTATATTGAACGAAAAGGCCTCCATTTTTTTAACGATCGATGGTTAACTAAGGCAGCTTTTGGTATTGAACGCTTAAAATCCTAGGCCTCTACCTCTGGTTTGGCACTTTCCCATTCTTCTCCTCCTCCTCAAACACCTCCACCAATCCATGATCCTCGTCCATCTTCCTTTGAACCTTCACTTTCTCAAATATGTGGCCTTCTCACTTCTTTGAGCACTCAAGTAAGTTCCTTTCAACGTCGCACTAATTGTAAGTTAAAGTGACTTGAAACTCGTCAATTCATTCTCCAAGAGGCACTTAGCTTGGGCATGTCTGCTTCAGCTCAGGTTCAATTTGCCAATATTCAATCACAATATCCACTCGACTTCTCTACCGAAGTGATGACAATGCCGAAGAAGGAGATGTTTGTTAGGATGACGAAGAGGACACAAATAATCAAGGTGTTGCCAATGAAGATGAAGGCCAAGACGATGAGGACATTGACGACACATTCAATTTCATCATGCAACGTCGTAATGAAGAAGATAAAGATAGTGAGGCTACTGATGATGATGCCCCTTCCAAAAGCCGCAAGATCAAAAAACACTCTAAGAAGAAAAATGACTCGACTTAGATTCTTTAATAATATGTATTTCAATTTTGACATTTCTCTGAATTTGTCCTTTGACTATTTGGATTCCCTCTCGGTTTTATTCTTTTATGAATTACTTTATCTTTTTGTACTATTCCCGTTGAATATTTGCACTTTCTCAGGGAGCTTTGTTTGATGATGTCAAAAGGTGGAGTAGTAATTTATATTGCCAAATGATTGGTTATCACTCATATCTGTTGATTTTACATAATTATTCCATGATTGTTTGTCATCATCAAAAAGGAGGAGATTGATGTTTTCCAGACCTTATGTTGATGATGACATAAGCACTAAACTCTGTAAACAAGCGTTGCAGGTCTGTTACTTGTTTTGCTGGAGACAGAAGGTGTTCGGACGCAGTATACCATCCGAACTATGTCAAGCTCCTCGGACTCATTTCACAGTCCAAACCAACAGTCAGAAAGCAAGGTTCTTAATGCTTCTCTACGGACGCACACAACTGTCCGAACAAAGTCTCTTCCGGACGAACACGACCGTCCGAAGTTCCGTTCGGACGATGGAACGGACTCATGCAAGGCCGTCCGAACGATGTTCTTCACCAACTGCATAGAGATCGGACCCTGTGTTGGACGCATCCTACTTATCTCGGACGTCCGAAACCTCGACGGCTACTTTTTGTGTATTTATTATTTAGCCGTTAGGAAGTAGTTGCAACCACCATTTATTGCTCCTATAAATAACTGCTCTACTATTCTGTAAAAATCATCTTATACATTGAATACAAGCCTTAGAAAAGAGCAATTTTAGTACAAATTGGCTATAGTGCTATATTGTATTAGTGTGCAGCTTAGTGTGCAATTCATTTTTGAGTGGAGTGATAATCTTGTACTACTGAAAGTGAGGTTGTGAGTAAAATTCTTGGCTCAACTAAAAGAGTTTTAGTGTGAGCAAGAATCTTCCTACTTTGTAAAGATTATTGGCTCACCAAGTGTGTGAAGCATTCCAGTGAATTAATACTTCAAGCTTGTTAGCTTGGAAGTATTGGTTGTATAATTTTCTCTCTTTATTACTTCACAGTTTTTAATTGATTCTATTATATCAATTATTAGTTGAAAAATCTCAATAAGTTTAATATTTCTAAAAGTATTTTTAGAAACCTAATTCACTCCCCTCTTAGGTTGCTTTGGGACCAAACACAATACACCATCCGATGTGTGAACCTTTCAAACACACCTGGTTCGGACGATGGAACGGATGCAAGCTTGGCCGTCCGAACGACATCCTCTACTCACTTATATTTAAGATCGGACGATGGGTCGGACGCACAACAATAAAATCAGACATTCGAAACCTATAACGGCTAGTTTTTTAACATTTATTATTGAGCCGTTAGGAGGTATTAGGTTTCAACACAATTTATTGCATCTTTAAATAGCAACTCTAAGTGTAATGTAAAAAAAATCTTGGACATTAAATATAATCAAGAAGAAAAGCAATTTGAGTGCAAATTAATTTTTAAGAAACCTAATTCACCATCCCTCTTAGATTTTTTTGGGGCCAACAGTTCTCTGCCTGATCATTCAGACAGTGTATTGCATCCGTGGTAATCTTGTTCGGACAACCTTGTGCATCTGGGAAATATAGTACTATTCGGACGGTGTTCTTCTTCCGGAAACCCTGCTAATGAGCAACTGTACCAACATTCTTGCATAGCTTCAGTTAAGATAGTTAAGTTTCATTTGTCATATCAAAACCAAGATTGTAGGTTATCAATCTCCCCCTTTGATGATGACAAATTTTAAGGCCAAATAACTTACAATAATCATGATCACACAATTGCCAAATAACTTACAATAATCATGATCACACAATTAGTGCATCAAACAATTAATGGCCATCTTACGCCCTTTTGACATCATCAAAGCAAATAAACTCCCCCTAAGAGGGTATTCCCCCTTACACAGGCAATATAATAGAATCACACCAGATTAGTCATAACCAAGGCGAGGTAGAAAAGTCAATAAGTTTAACTAGAGAAGTCAATTGCAACTAAAGCCTACCAATCATAACAAAAGAATAAGAACATTAAATTGCAAGGAAATAAAGAGCAAGTCTAAGTGGAGTCAGTCTTATTCTTGGAGTGTTCCTCAAGTTTGCGCTTCTTGGTCGGTGCATCATCCTCAGTATTCTTGCTGTCGTGACCACTTAATTCGTCAGGATTTCGGTATTGCATGATGTAGTTAAATGTGTCATCAACATCCTTGTCATCATTTTCATCAGCTCCAGGACTAGTAGATTTGTCAAGATTGGTGGTGCCAATTGGATCCTCATGATCTTTAGCCTCAGGAATGGAATGATCACCATCATCGATGTCGTCGCTATCGGAAGATGACTCGAGAATGTATTGGGATTAGATTAATGTTAGCAAACTGAACTTGTGCTAAGGCAGACATACCAAGACTGAGTGCATCTTGAAGAATAGTTTGTCTGGTCTCAAGCCTTTTTAGCTTCTGAAAGGTGCGGCGTTGGAAGGAACTCATTTGGTTACTTAGGGAGGTAACAAGGGTGCATAGATGAGATAGTGAGGGTGCTAAGGAAGAAATACAGGGTTCATGGGAAAGTGGATGTGTGGAAGAGGAGGGTTGAGGAAGAGGAAGAGGAGAGTGAGGAGATGCAAGGTTGGAGGTAGAGGCATGAGATTCAGATTGTTCAAGTTCATATGCAGCTTTCGTAAACCATTGATCATTAAAAAACCTTAGACCTTTACGCTTAATGTAAGCTTTGTTAAAGTAAGGAGGATATTATTTTTTGCCAGTGAAGGGGATGTCAAAATGATCGAAAACTTTAGAGAGGAATTTGCCAAAATGAATGTTTCTGCGTTTATCAGTTAAAAAGAGCTCCCACAGAGAGCAAAAGAGATACTCTTAGCCAAAGTTAATTGGGATACCTTTAAAAACACAGTAAAATAAGTACAACTGTATTTTTTTTTGCTCAGTGCGATGGCCATCAGTCGGTAGCAGTAAATTAGTGACTAAAGTGTATAAAATGTTGAGTTCAGGTGTAAGCAGTGTGGTTTGGGCTTCCGAAACCTGTTTAAAAGTGATGTTAAAAATCTATCAAACCTCTTCAATGTCGAAACGAGTATATATATCAAGCCATTTATCCAAAAACAAAAAATAGAAAATATCATTAGGAGAGGTAACTACACATTCAAAAACAGAATTAATGACGGCGGAGGAATTCAAGATTTTTGTTATTGACACGAGAAATCAACGTACGAATAGTAGGACCCTTTCTAAGATTGGCAGTAAATTGTAGCACCATATCATGATAGACAAGAAAATTCAAATGAACTAAATGACCCCAATTTTGGTTCGCAAAGCATGATTTAATAAGAGGTAAGATGAACTCATCAAAAAGACTCTGTGAAACAGGCACAGAGTCTAAGGCTTTGAACAATAATAGATTTGCTATGAAGAGAAGTGTACCGATTAGACACATCCATAAATTTTGGTAGAGAGTGATCGGGAGTGCATTGAGGATTTGAGGATGTTTGACCCTGCACTGGACCCTTGCCTTTCGATTTTCTGCCTCTAGTAGCCATTGAAGATCTGCCACAAGATCGTACCATAAGATGAAGACAAAAAATGAGTTTGGGTGAATTTGTGGGAAATTTCAAGGAATGAGATGTTATATGGGTGAAATAAGGTTCAATTGAGATGGGTGAGGAATTGGGAAGGGGAATTCCTTAAGTAATTTCAGAGAAAGAGGGAGAGAGTGAAATTTTTTTGAGAAAGTTCTTGGGTGCTAGAGATAGGGTTCGGTGTGTCCGAAAAGAGGAAACTAAAGGGATTTAAGCCAGTAGAACAATCATTCGGATGTTCGAACAATTCGTATGCATTCAATCGTGCATCTGAATGCAGATGAACGGACGGCCGAAAGTCTATGCATTAACATGAGCGTCTGAGGGAGTGTCGGACGGTGACAAGTGTTTGTAAGAATTTCCATTGAGTTTGAGAAATGAGAAGGAAAGTTCGGACGCTTATAGGTGTCAGAGAATAAAGAGGGTAGTTCGGACGTTCTTGTACGTCCGATAGAGTAAGTAGTTCGGACATTCATATTCGTCCGAAGGATCAGATGCCAAATTTTGTTCGAAGGCAAAATTCATACAATTTTGAAATCAATGATGCCCAAAGAAGTTCTTAGAGATTCAAAGCGATCTAAAGGCAAAGGCTTGGTAAAAATATCAGCTAGTTGATCCTTAGTACACACAAATTCAATACAAATTTCCTTTTTGAACACAATATCTCTAATAAAGTGATGCTTGACATCAATGTGTTTGGTTCTAGGATGCAAGACAGGATTTTTAGTGAGATTAATTGCATTGGTGTTATCGCATCTTATAGGCACACAATAAAAAATATAACACCAAAGTCTTTTAATGTATGTTTCATCCATATGGGCAAAGTTGAGCACAACAGTTTCCAGCAGCAATATATTCGGCCTCAACCGTAGAAAGGGAAATAGAATTTTGTTTCTTGCTAAACCAAGACACTAGACAATTACCCAAGAAGTGACATGTACCACTAGTGCTTTTTCTATCAATTCTGTAACCTGCAAAGTCAACATTTCAGTAACTAATCAAATTAAAACTAGTGGATTTAGGATACTAAAGGCCAAAGTTTAACATTCCTTTCAAGTATCTAAAAATTCTTTTTACTTCAATTAATTGTGATTCCTTAGGATATGATTGAAATCTAGCATAGAGACAAATGGCAAACATAATATCTGATCTACTAGTTGTTAAATAAAGTAGGCTTCCGATCATACCTCTATAGTGTTTTTTTCATCAACACTATTACCTTCTTCATCTTTGTCAAGCTTGGTTGAGGTACACATTGGCGTCCCAGCTTGTTTACAATCCTCTATTCCAAAGCGCTTGAGTAGCTCCTTTGTGTATTTGATTTGGGTGACAAAAGAAAGTTCCTTCTTTTGTTTGGTGAACTTGAAATCCAAGGAAGAATTGTAATTCTCCCATCATACTCATCTCAAACTCCTTTTGCATTAGACAAGAGCAATCCTTACACAAATTTTCATTAGTTGCTCCAAACATGATATCGTCGACGTAAATTTGGACAACTAACAAATCATTAGAATTAATTTTGGTGAAGAGAGTAGTGTCAACAACACCCCTTTTAAAACCATTTTCAATTAAAAAATCACTTAACCTTTAATACCAAGCTCTAGGAGCTTGTTTTAAACCATATAAAGCTTTTGAGAGTTTGAAGACATGATTTGGAAAATATTTGTTTTCAAAACCATGGGGTTGTTCAACAAAAACTTCTTGATCAATAAAGCCATTTAAAAATGCACTTTTAACATCCATTTGAAATAATTTGAATTTATTAAAACATGCAACTGCAAGAAACATGAGAATAGATTCTAAACGAGCAATGGGTGCAAAAGTTTCATCAAAGTCTTATAAACTTAAATTTGTACCTTCTTCTTAAGCATGTCCCTTTGCTACAAGTCTAGCTTTATTTCTAATGATCTCACCTTTATCATTTAATTTTTTTCTAAAAACCCATTTTGTTCCTATCACGGGATGAATTGAGGGTCTTTCAACCAAAGTCCATACATTGTGTTTCTCAAATCGGTTAAGTTTCTCTTTCATGTAGAAAACCAAGATTCATCATGCAATGCATCATCCACACGTATAGGTTCAATATGAGAGAGTAAGGCACAATGACTATTCAAAGGTTTATGGGAACGAGTTTTTATCCCGTCAGACGAATCTCCATGCTCTTGGAAGATCTTTTGGAGTATCTTCGTTCTTTTCTTCTTCTTCATCCAGGTGATGAACGTTGTCCTCATTGGTTGTGGTCTCTTGATGTTCTTCATGTATGGTGAGTTTCTCAAGTTCCTTTTTACACCTGCATCTTCATCTTCACAAACATTCTTTGAAATCATATCATTAGCCACATCAAACGTAACATGCTGGCTACAACTTCTTTAATTAAAAGAGTTCTTCTATTGTATACTTGGTATGCTTTCTTGTCACTGGAATATCCTCAAACAATTCCTTCATCCGATTTCTGGTCAAATTTGCCAAGATTTTCCTTGATTTTTAAAATAAAGCATTTACAACCAAAAACTTTGAAATAACTCACAATAGGTTTTTTGCAAAACAAGAGTTCATAAGGAGTTTTATTTAAAATAGGTCTCAAAAGAACTCGATTCATAACATAAAAAGCTGTGTTAATGACTTCTGACCAAAAATATTTTGGTAAATCACGTTAACTAATCATGCTTCCAACTGCCTCTTGGAGTGTTCTATTTTTTCTCTCAACAACACCATTTTCTTGAGGCACTCGAACAACTAAAAATTCATGCGAAATACCATTGTGATCACAAAATTCGGGAAAATCTCCAAATTTAAATTTAGTTCCATTATCACTTCTCAAACGAATGATTTTCAAATTCAACAAATTTTGTATTTTAGAAAAAAAAGGTAGTTTTACAAAATTTTCAAAGGCTTCATTTTTGTGAACAAGAAATAATACCCAAGTATACCTAAAATAGTCATCAACAATCACAAACACATATTTACTACCACCAAGACTAGCATGTTGAGTTGGGCCCAACAAGCCCAAATGCAATAATTCCAAGGGTTTAGACGTAGACACACAATTCTTTGATTTAAAAGACACTTTAACTTGTTTACCAAATTGGCATGCATCACATATTTTGTTTTTCAAAAGCTTCAATTTTGGCAAGCCTCTCACCAATTCTTTCTTAGCAAGACTTTCGATTAAATCCATGTTGAAGTGACAAAACCATCTATGCCAAAGCCAATGATCATCTATAGAAGCGGTTAAACATTTTACATTGCTACTACCAATATTATCGAGACAAATCACATAAACATCATTGTGCCTAGTACCTTTAAATAAAATGACACAATTTTTTTCCTTCCATTTTCTTCTTAGAAGGACACTCATTTGCGAAGTGTCATCGCTGGGTTGACCACATTCAAAGCACTTTTCATTTCTAGCTTGGTCTTCCCTTTGAAATTATTTGGGTTGATAGCTCCACCTCTTCTCATTTTCCATTTATTGTTGTAGTGTTTGAGAAATCTTTTGGTGATGAGTGCAAGATCTCCTTCATCAAGATCTTCATCTTCTAGATTGATGGAACCATTTTCATCTTCTTCTTAAGAAGTCTTTAATGCAATGCTTCTTTTTGGTCTTCCTTGAGAAATCTTCTTTTTGGTCTTCTTGAGAAGTCTTTAATGCAATGCTTCTTGAGAAATCTTCTTCTTCATCATCGACCACTTCGGCCTTCAGCTTCAATTCATAATACGTAAGAGAGTTAATCAAGGACTCATTAGGCATGGAGTTTAGATTCTTTGCTTCCTCTATAGCGACAGTTTTGGCTTCCCATTCTTTGTATAGAGCATTCAGGATTTTCTATTCTTTTTGCCTAAAGAATACTCCTCACCCAAGGCTTCAAGATCCTTAATTCAGATATCATTGAACCTACAATACATTTTATCAATATTTTCATGTGGTTCCATCTTGAAGAACTCATACTTAGAAACAAGTAAGGATTTTTTTATGGGTCTAGGGATAGATTGACCCATAAAAAAAAAGCATTATTGGTTGCCATAAGGGATCTTTGCTCAAATGCTCTGATACCAATTGTTGGACCCAAAGCAACCTAAGAGGGGGGTGAATTAGGTTTCAAAAATTAATTTAACAAATAATGCTCAAATTAAATTCTTGCACTTGGCAAATAAGATGATGAAGGGATAAGGAATTAAGATCGAGATGAATGTATTAAATTGGGAAAGAGATCAAACACCACATCCAAGCTAGATAGGTTGGAATAATAATCCACTAAGATACTCCTTCAATCTTAGTAAGCCAATAATCTCTAGTGTTCAAAGTAGGATCACCCTTGCTCACACTACTTCTTTTTAGTTGAGCCAACGATTTTACACCAAACCTCACTTTTGTACAAGATTATCACCTCCACTCAATATTTTGAATAGCACTCTTAAGTATACACTAATACAATATCACTAAATAGCTAATTTGCACTCAAATTGACTTTCTTTTTTCTTGTATTCAACGCATAAGATATTTTTCATTATACAAAGGAGTTGGTATTTATAGGTGCAATAAATTGGGTTCTAACCACCTTCTAATGGGTCAATAATAATTGCTCAAAAACTAGCCGTTATAGGTTTCGGACATCCGATGTTATTGTCATGCATCTAATCCATCGTTCGATCTTAAATATTAGAGAGTAGAGGATACCGATTGGATAGCCGAGCTTGCATCCGTTCTTTCATCCGAACCATGTATGTTTGAAAGGTTCACACATCGAATAGTGTATTGTGTCGAAAATGTTTAATGCTTAACTGAAAATATTTTTCTTTCGGACAATTAGCGTCGTCTGATGTAAGCTTCTTTTGGACAATTAGATTCGCCCGTTGCAGGTGGCTTAAAACTCTTGACTCTGTCTTACTCTTATTGGACGGCGAAAAATGTCCAAGGAAAATTCCTTTGGATGAGCTTGTGCATCCGTTGTAGATGCTCCAAAATCTTTCTCTCTGCCTGATCGTTCGAATAGTGCATTAAGTTCGTGGTAATCTTGTTTGGACGAGCTTGTGCGTCCGAGAAATATAGTACTGTTCGGACAGTGTTCTTCGTTCGAAAACCCTGCTAATGAGCACATGTTGCATTCGGACATAGCTTCAGTTAAGATAGTTAAGTTTCGTTTGTCATCAACAAAACCAAGGTTGTAGGTTATCAAACTTGTCCAGTACAGCTACCTCATGTGCTGGCATGCCTCCTTTGTCCCCATACCCTGGCTAAGGTAGGGAATATTCACATCATAATTCCAATGTATTAGTTGAGACCAAAACATCAAGTGGAGATGATGCTTCTCCCACTTATTAGGGAAAAATTACCAAGGCTCAAGGTCAAACCAAGGACCCTAATAACATCTATATCCAATTACCTACGGCTAACGTCGATACATGTGGATTCGATTGAAAAACTGCTTGAACAATATTATTTCCCTAAGGACATGAAGGTCAAGGCATCAGCTAAGGTTTCCACTGCATCACTTCTATTTAGAGTCTTAAATCACTACCAAGTCAATTTTGGGAAGATCTTTGCCAAATCTTTTGGATGTATTAATGCATTCCTCATAACCTGCTGGCAATATGGAGTGATCCCTTCCTTAGCCTTATTTAGTCATTACTTTTAGATTTCATCTACTTGACTTCATATTACCTTCTGCTTCAAATCCAAAATGGATTCACTTGAGGGTTAACAACCCCAAAAGAAGACAAAGAGGAAAAAATACTTCCTATTAAGGAGTCCTAATTGAAAATTTCCATATTGGAATTTTGAAGTAATTGTCTCAGTGTTAAACAAGCTAGTTAACCTCAGCGACTATGATCAGGAAGCCGTTGAGACCCTTAGGGATGTAGAAAAATTATATTGGCAAGTAATGAGTAATGACCAAGTGTAGGCTTTGAAGATTGTGGGGTTGAGCCTTGCTCTTCTTGACCATGTTAGTCCCATAGGTTATCCTTGGAAAAACTTTCTTTCTCCATGTTGCATTTTTTTTTCTTGTGCACTATTGTTTATCTTGTATTGATTTATTGCTTATTCTGAAGAATAACTTATATTTTATTTATTGTATGTAGCTGCTGCCCGATCTAATATTGTCTAAGAATGAGCACTAAGCCGAAGAAAGGACATGGATCTTGATATCCTTGATCTTGTGGATAAACCTCACGATGTAGGAAAGAAAAAGAAGAGATCTTTCCCACTACCTCCACCAGTACCTGCTGGAGGAAAGAAAATCAGCCAGCATCCAGCCTTTAATCTACTTCCTAGGTCTCCTACTAAGGAACCTACTAACTTGACCCTTGCCACGAAACCACCTACTCAAATGTCCAGTGATTTGGTGCTAACTGTCTAGGAAGTAGTTCATGACCATGCTCTTCCTTTGATTGTTTCTTTTTACTACTACCCGAAATAGGCGCGAAGGACTTGTATTTCACCTTTATTTTTAAACTTGAGAACAAACTCAACTGGACAACCAAGTTGTATGAGGAAGAGACCAAAAAGCATAATGAGGCAAATAGGAAATGCAAAGAAGTAACTAAGAAGATTGACGAGATGATGAAGATCAAAGATTAAGCGATCGAGTCCTTGAAAGAAGTTACTGCTCATGTTGCTCTCGTATTACGGAATTATCCCAACTGAGGGGTAATGAAAAGAACATGGTAGATGCCTATAAGGAAGAGCTTACAACCATGGAGAAGAAGAGCAAACAATAGGCAATACTTAGTTCCCAAGACTACCATGTTTGCCTGCAGAAACACTTGGAAGACTATCGTGCTAGTAAGAGATTCAACGAACTAGTGGTTGACCAAAACTCTAACTACTACAATGAGGGTACATTATTGCATTGCAGTTGTGAATAAAGCTTATCCCTACCTAGATCTTAAACATTTGATCCAAGGTAATGCTTTAACTACCTTTATATACTCACCTAGTACATCTGATAACGCTAGTAAACTAGCGTTACTTTGCCTCTAAATCAAATAATTTTGTTTGTTGAAATCCCAAATTTTGGTGTCTATGTGAGTGCTTTAGTTAATTCATGTGGTTGCATTTTATTTCTAGAGAATATTATAAGTTTTTATTGAATTTTAGTCACTTTAGTTACTTATTTAGTTTAATATTATACAGGTTAATAGTTTGAAGATAGAAGTCAAAATTAGCATAGTTCGAGGACCAAAAAGAGATTAGAGAAGAATTGAAAACTTTTGATGAAACAATATTGATGTCGTGACATGGAAATTAATGTCACGACATTGAGGCAGAATTTGCTTATGTAATTTTAGTTCGATGTCGCGAATTCGAGACTCGTCCAGCAAAATGCACTAATGGCATTTTTTTAAATTTTAAGACATATTCTAATTCTTAGCTTGTTTAATATTCTAACTATATATAGGCTTTTAGTATGTGTTAATACACACACTAATATTTAGTAGAGTAGTTAGTAGATTTTTCACATAGTTAGTAGTATAGTTAGTGTAGTTTAAACATCAAGCTTTTTAGTTTAATACAAGTTCTCTTTCAATTTTCTGTAGATCTTGCCTTTAATTTCTTGCAAGTTTTAATTTGATTAGATAATTTTAATGGGTTAATAATTACCTTTCATTAGATATAATTTTTACTTTCTTTCTAGTTAAATTTTCTTAAATAATAGATACCTAAGCTTCTTAGGGTTTTTGATAATTTAATGATTTTTAGTTAAAAACTTTCATTTCCTCATTTTAATTGCTAGTAATTTTTATTGGAACTTAATACACCATTAATCAAAAAATCCAAAAATATCTAGTTCTTAATCTTGTTTCCTTTGCGAATTTGAATATTTTAATTAGTAAAAAAATGGAATTCACTTTGGTTTTATACTTTCTTATTTCTTACTTCGGTTTATTTTAGATTAATTGTGTTTCAGTTCTAATCTTGTTCTTTAATCTAGTTTATTTAATACCTTGGTAGTAGGAAATAATTCTACTTGCTTTCATCTATTTGTCCTTTAGACTATATTAGTTAATCCTTTAATTAGTAGTTTAGTTGCTTCCTTTATTTTTTTAGTAGATAAATTGGATTTAATCTTGAATTACTTGCTTGTTCAACTCATGGCTTTGATTTGCTTTAGTATTTGCTGTCTTTTTGGGTTGCCTAACTATACAATGGCCAATAAATCCTAGTAATTGCCGCCAACCAAAATATTCTCGTGGGAATGATACTCGCTTAATGCTATCTACTACCTTCCTCATATACTTGCGAGAGTGCTGGTAGAATTTAGTGTAAAGGTGAGGTTTTAATATCTGTTTGAGAGTTTAATTGATTTTACACTACACAAGTGAACAACATCCGATGCTCCGACTGATGGAGGTGTAGCAGTGACAGTGCAAAAGAAACGGTTTCGAGAACCACTAAGGAATAAGAGTAGATTATGCAGTCACTTCAGTAGCCTTATCAGTTTAGACTAGCACATAGTTTCTTTGGATTTTTTGTTTTCGTGGCCTTAGAGCTTAGGGTTTTTCTTTTGTATGAGGTACCAAACTTTTTTATGTATTTTTTACATGTTATCTTTTTCCAATAATTGCAATTTCTATGCTTGGCTAGGTTGGGGCCTCTCCATGCACCAACTTCTTTGATATCGTATTTTTTATCTTGCTATGGTAGTATGCATTTCTTTTTATTACTTGTTCGCAATATATTGGGTTTAAAGCTGCATAATCTTCCTGTCCCTCTTAGTCATTTATCTTCAGTTGAAGTGACTAAGTGCTATTATTGTCCCTAGCAGACTTAGACTTTATTTTTCCTTGTTGGTAGTAATTTTGGAGCTTTACCTCGGAAGGTTTGCACTTATGAAAGTATTCATCTTTCTCTTGTTGGGAAAGTGCTATTTTGAAGAGTAGGTATGACACAGCTATTTTTCTTTGGAAGACGTAGGAATTGCCCTCGAAAGGATAAGTCCTACTCTAGAGAGTAGGTACGACATAGGTGCTTCAGTTCTCTAACTTGGGTAGAATAAAAATTTCAATTCAACAAGTAATAAAACCGCACTAACTGCTAACTTCTACCCTCACGCCCACAAAGTATATGGTGCTAGATAATAGTGTAGGGAGGGCGAGATCGTTCCTATGAAGATTGCCAGATTAGCAAGTACTAGGATTTAAGGGGCTTTCCTTAGATAGGCAATTCAATAACAAAGGGAAAGATAACCCTAATCAAATTCACCATTTTAAACATGTAATTAAAGAAAACTATCTACTAAAACAAGTAAATTGAACAAGTTAACAACTAGCTAGAAGATCAACAACTTTAATCAACTAAAGACAAATAAAGGAAAGCACTTAAAATTACTCTAGTTTCACTAAATTGAAACTAAAATTAGAAAGCAATTAACGTAAACTAACTAAAGCAAGCAATAAGAAAGCATGCAAAGGATGAAATTGCCATTTCTGAACTAGAATTTGCAAAGAAAAATGCTTGAAACTAAATATTTTTGAATTATTTTATGAGAATTAAGAAAGCCCACTAAAATTTACTAGAATTTAAAGTAAGGAAATTGAGATTTTTTTAACTAAAAATCACTAAATTACCACGAACCCTAAAAACTTATAAAAAGCTTGAAATAGAAGCAACTAATTTTGCATGAAAAAATAAATTAAAGCAAGTAAAAATTATATTTGCTTCAAGCAAAAGATTAACCCACTAAGAAAAAAAATTCAAAGTTAAAACTTGCAAGAAATTGAAAGCAAGATCTAAAGAAAATTGAAAGAGAACTTTTATTAAACTAGAAACTTGGAGTTTAAGCTAACACTAATCTATCTACTACTCTAACTAACTAACTACACTACCATTATGTATACTAACATTAATTATTTCCTATTATATATATTGGAGTGTTTTACAAGTCGAGAATAAAAATCTGTTGGCCAAAAATTACAAAAATACAATAATTACTTAAACTACTTAGTCTCGATGTCATGACATGAACTTTCGATGTCACGACATCTAGAGGTGAAAATTACATAACCAATCCTCATGATACCACGACATCAAAATCCCAAGTCGTGACATCAAGCCCGTTTCAGCTCAAGTCTTCAATTCTTCGTTAATTTCACTTTGGCTCTCAAACTTTTGTAATATTGACTTCCATCTTTCGATTCCTAACCTGCAAACACATTTAATTAAATAAGTAACCAAATTAACTAAAGTTGATTAAAATTTCTTGATATTTGCAAGAAATGTAAATACAACTACGAAATGCAACTAATTAGATTAAAACACATAATTTGATGCCAAAAATTGTGATTAAACTAACAAAATCCCATAATTTAGAAGCAAAATAACCCTAGTTTACTAGAACTCAAATTTAGCATTTTGCTAGTGCCAAGCAAAACAAGAAATATAAAGTACTTTTTACTAAACACTAAAACACTCACACCACCATATTGACAACACAAAAGACGAACAATGGATGTACTTATGAATAATAAGGAATTCTCTCAAGGGACATACTCAAATACCAAATTACAATTTAACTATTTCAATTAGTGATTTCAAGTTTTCTAATTTTCCAAAAGATCATAAGTTCAATTACTACACAACTTTAAATTACTAAGCATTAATCATTCTCAAAAAGGTATGTAAAAAAGCAAGTTTTATTCATTCAAAACATCATTTTTTTTCTCTAATCACAAAATTACAAAGTTGTTCAACCATCCCAACAAGGTCGCATGGAAATAGAAGTCCATTAGGAATCTACCTATATGCACATGTCACACAAGTTGGGAACATTAATCTATCAAGGAACGAGTAGTGTGATATCAATTATAAGTATTACAAACATTCCCCCTCAACTTGTTGGTATTCTAAAATATAATTCCTAATGGCTTAATTCGAAGAAACAACATAAGTACATATCAGAATACCGTACTTGCGTTATTACTACTGTAATTGTTTAATTCGGAGAAACAACATGGATGAATATCAGTTTCCCATACTCGCCTTATTACTAAATACTAAAAAAAAATAAAAAATTCATTGGCCTAAACCAAGGAAGAGGAGCAAAACGTACCTAAGACTAATATCTAATACCTATCATTCATAAATTATAATAACATTCGCTATGCAAATACACAAAATGTCCTAAATTCCTTCTGTTCTATTTAAAACAATATTTTTAAAAGATAAATCGAACAACAAAGAAATATTTATGATTTGATCAAAAATAATATTTCAAATGAATTTTCTCCAAAATATTAGACCCTCTTTTGGAAAATTGTAGTACCAAGTTTTTTAAATTCTTGCATTGCAAAACAACGACTCACGCACTCTTAAGTTCATGGAATACAAATTCAAATAGTTCAATCATATAGTATTGCAAATCAAAAATCATTATCGAGTACCGAATTGATCAATTTTCCATCCAAATGCCATCAAACACACACATAAAAACATAAAAGGACCATCCCCGACACAAAAACGAATCCCCCAAAATCGACACTTTAATTAATTTGATGAGTAAAATCCTCTCATCTATCTGCTCTCCCAAAATTCAAACATCATAACACATAAAAATAACTTCTAAAAGCAAGAACAAAATAAACATAACAATATTCTAACAAGAAAAACACCATTAAGTGATTCACTAATAGCAACATTAAACCATGCCATGTAATGAATCAAATAGCTCACAATGGTCAATTCCAATGTTAAAACATCAACAAAATCTACGTGACACTATCTTAAGGCCTTTAGCCACTATTGTAGTAAAACAAGTAAATCAATTATGAAGACAATAAATTCAAACCAAGCATTTATCCAAAAAATTAAAAATGATCAATTCAAGTCGAGCATAAATAAAAAGTTAATTGCTGTCAGCATAGCCCTTAGCCAATGTACTCCAAAGTAAAATATCCAAACCAAAATATGTAAAAGTAAAAAATAAACACGATAAAGTACTAAAGTACTGAGGAAATGAAAATAAAAACAATTTTCAAATGTCTTTAAATCCCTCAAGTGAATAAATAAAAGAAGCATTGTTGTAGAATAGTTTCTTCTCCAGATGTCCCCAAAATCTGTCACACATTGTTGTAGAATAGTTTCTTCTCCAGATGTCCCTAAAATTTGTCATTCTTCATCATTTTTGTGCTGCTCCATCTCCTATGATCATCCTCTGCTCTGCTCTGTTGGCTTTCCTCGATCTCCTCATCGTGCGCTATGACGATACTATTAGCTTGCTTGGATCGCCTCGGTGAACAGGTATCTTCGGTGTTATGCAGTAGGACTATCCATGAGGTTGGCCATAATGCCATAGTAGAGGTTGTGGTGGTTGTACCCAAGTATTGCGTGATGTGGTCTTCAGAGCTTCTCCTATCACAACCAAATTATTACGCATCACTAATTGGTTGTATGTCTAATATTTGTGCAATTCATAACGCTCCTCTTTTGTAACTGGTGTATTGCAGCATAGCCTGGTGGTAAAGGGATGGATGATGTTTTTGGGAGAGCTGGTGGAGGCATGTTAGCTTCTTCGGGATGATGCTTTTCATACTCCCAAAGCATCTTGTAGACATATTCCCAATTGATTCTGCCTCTCTGATGTGTCACAGGTTCGTCGGGAGCAATGGGGCATCAAGCAGTAATACATAATTGCATGATTAGACTAGGTGCATAAAAATTAGTCTCTCAAACCTCCCACTAGTGAAGAATCCCAATCTAATCAAACTACCCACATCCAATTGCATCCCCATCAATATAGCATCGACCAATCAACATCTACATCACACAAATTTTTTTTAATTTCGTTCATATCTTTGTCCTTACTATGAACAAGAGCTTGGTATTCAATAGACTGAACAGAAGGTACATTAGAATAGGCTTTTAATCACATCAGCACTGAAATCAATCAATACACCCGTGACTCTCACTTTACCATCCTCTAGATCACATAGATTGCAATGAAACTCCTAGACTAACTTGGTATAGCCTGGCTTGACTCTACTATCTAACCTCATCCAATGCTTTGACTTGATTTCTAGATGTCCACTATTTCCTTTCTTGCATCATTATAATTCCCAAATCCATAGATAAATCAAAAACCCTTTCTCTAATGACCTCATATTTTTCATTGACCTTAAACAGAGCATGACCATGCTTACTCAAAAATTGAGCTCCCATGTCCAGTTCATTTGCCCTACTCGGCCCACCAACCTCACCTACACTTATTGTACCTTTCCTTGTCTTTCTTTTTCTCAAATTTTCTCCCCTACCCCTACTTCTTGCTCTCGTACCACAACTACCATAACTCTCCTTGTCATTTTCCAAATAAATTCAATACAAACAATTAAAATGCTCCTCACATGGTATTTTAAAACAATAATTAAAGACACTCAATTCACAAACAATTCTAGCACAATTGACTATAACAACAGTCCACTAAAATTCTAGAAATTAAGAAAATTTTCCAAAGCAATTAACAACAATCTACACAAAATTATGCCCAAGTAATTCACAACCAAATTGGTAGAAAGTATCCACAAAAATTCATAAAGGCACCAATAGAATACCCAAAATTCACCAACAATTCTTGACAATTCCAAACATTCAACAGTTATAAAATTACCACAATCCAACCAATTGATTCCAAAATGATGATCTTACAGGCTTATGCACGTGAGAATTAGAGGATATTACCCGTTTCAATAAGAAATACCCATTTTGATTGGTTGAAGATCACTCCCTTGAAGCTTGAAATTTTTCTTTGAAAAGCCCCAAATTGTGGATGACTGATGATGAAGATGAATTGTGTGGGTATATTATGCATGTTTGTAAAGGAATTAGTGGAAAAAAATTGAAGAATTGAAGAATTGAAAGTGACGATGTACAAAAAGGTTTAGGAATTGGCTGAAAAAATTGAAGAAGAAGAAGAAAGAAATCATTTATAATTTTGATTCTAATAGTTTTGATGTCGCAACATCAAAATTTGATATCACAACATGGAATTAAAATGGGATTTTCAAAAGCACTTTGATGTTTTGATATTGTGACATGGGCTTTGATACATGTGCCCTTCACGTGCTTCGACATCGCGACATCGAATCCCATGTAGTGATGTCGAGCATAGCTAAAATTTTCCTAAGTCCCTGAAGTTTGCTTTTGATGTTGCGACACGGAATTTGATGTCGTGACATTAACCAAAAGATGAAATGCCCTCAAGAAGATTGCATTTGATATCGCGACATGGACACTGTTTTAGCAACATTTGATTTTCAACACCCAGAAAATTTTTCCTTCTTTTTCACCACTTCTCTTCAAGTCCAAGAACCACCTACAAACATAAAAAATGCAAGTTTGGAAGACCATTCTCAATCATTCTTTAGCACCATTTATTCAAATCAAAATCAACCTTTTCAAAATAAAATTTAGCTAAAAATAACTAAATCAAAATTAACAAGCAAGAACACTAAAATTAAGCAAATTAAATTAATTAATAGGCTTTGGTTGCCACCTAAGAAGCATTCTTTTATAGTCACTATCTTGACTATGTCATTATTTAATCATTTTCAAGCCTTTAAAGGTGATCAGCCACCCTTTGCCTTTTGGTTTCTACTGGAAAAGTTTGACCGCATTTTCCCAAACAATTAATACTTGATTCCCGTCTCTTTCTTGAACATGTCCTTTTTCCATGCTTTTAGGATCCTTGAGTGTAGGAGGTAGTCTCCGTTGAACAATGGCACTACATTTGGCATCAAGGCATACTTTCTTATCATCATATTTCTACTTTCTGGCCAAAAGCTCCTTCATAAAATGAGCACAATTGGGCAACTGGGTAAGAACATCAACCAAAGGAATGTTAATAGTAAGCTTTTTGAACATATCGAGGAATTGGTTAAATTATCTCTTTTTCCTCCTTTCTTAGATCAATAAGCCTTTGAGGAAAAGACACTTTAACTGAAGAATGTGGATTCCATGATTCTTCACTCTGCCTATCCTCGCATTCTTTCATCTTTTGAACTTTACTTTCATACTTTTTTTCCCTATTTTCATCACCATAATCCACTTCACTTCTCCTCAACCACCTAAGATTTTTTTTTCTCATCTTCTCTGTTAACCTCATGCTTTTCATTTTTCTCAATCAACACTTTCCCATTCCTTCAAGATTTTTTTTAACTTGCCTAACCACGGGTACACTATTGGGGGGCGCGACTTCCCAATTTTATTAAAAAAATGAATTAAAGTGATTACAAGGAAAGGGACATAGAGCCTAAATCTCCAACAATATGTAAGGATTTCAAAACATAAAAACCCTTTGAAATCATGTAAGAAGAACTTACAAATTGCATAATCTAAGGTAGCTAGGGCCAATACTATCCACTCTAGCTATTCCTCGTACTGGACTAGGAATTGGGCTTGCATCATAGACTTTGAGCAAAGAGTGAGTATGAGCTAGGCTTGCAAGGAAATCCATTGCTGCAATAACCTCTCGATATTTGTGCGTAATACTATAATTATGCAAGCTAAGAAGGCCTTTAATCCTTTGGACAATCATATCAATATGCTATGGATCAGTTATAACAACCTCGAATGCTTTTATATAATGTGAGGAAGTCTACTTCAATCTCAATGAAGTCTAGATCCTTTTCCAAGTAAAGTTGAATTCGGTCCAATAGGACACAAGCCTCAGCTACCAAGACACTACAAGAGCCATAATAGTTTGAAAACCCAAAGATGATATGTCCCTCATGGTCTTGAAGAATACCAGGCCCTGAAGAGGAAGACTGATTTAGTACAGAAGAGCCATCTGTAGTAAGTTTAACCCATCCTTGGTTGGGATGTATCCAATTTATCCTTTGGAACCGTTTAGGCTTGGTTGTTATTGCGGTAGAGAGAAAAGATGAAGATAACCAGCACACATCACACAAACAAGTCACATTCAATAGAAAGGCTTGGAAGATCAATCTCAACTCAGGAAGTAAGTTGGCAATTATTAGTTTTTGAGTAAGAAAAATGCCTTCATAGTTCACCAAATTTCTGGTTTTCCAAAGGTTCCAGCAAACAATAGAGGGGATTATCTTGTGAAGAATGCCAACAAGAATAGAAGGGCTGTAATTGAGCCACCAAGAGTGAAGATAGATACCAAGATTCACCATAATGGTAGCGAACTTCAAAAAGCTTCTCTTAAAAGATCCAAACTTCCCTAGTCAAATTGCAGCCTATGAAGATATGATCAAGGGTATTTTGATTGTTGCACATACTACATTTAGAGGGCATTCAAAAACCAATTTTGCTTAGTATGTCATACGTGGGCAGCTATGAATTGAGAAGTCTCGACATAAATAAAGAAATCTTTAGTGGAACCTTAGCATCCCAAATCATTTTTCTGGACCATAAGGAACTACTCGAGATCAGCCTAATGCAAGAGGAAATAGAAAATTTTCCATTAGAGTTGGGAGTACAGATCAGCTCATCCTCTTCTTGATTGGGAACCAAGAAAACACCCTCCATATTTAGCCTGATTTCTTCCAAATCCTCGCGCGAAACACCTTCCAGAATTGAGATATTTTATTTATGCCCATCCCAAAGGTGCTTTTCCACCATCTTCAATGTGGGCTCATGAATATCCGTCATCTTTTGGTATAGAGGGGCTTTACTTGTGCACTTATCATACCAAAGAGACATGTAGTCTTGGCGTATTCTAAACTGAATGAGTTCCTCAGCTTCATCTCTAATGAAAGCATTCTCCTCCAAGTAGCTCAGAGCTTTCCTCCACACTGCACCATAAATGAGTTATCATCATTCTTCAGATACCTGGCTGCAATGAACATGGACCAAAGGGACTTTCCTCTTCGAAAGTTCCACCACAATTTTAAACCAAAACCCTTAGAAAAATCCTCACCCAAAATAATATCCAAACCATTGCATTTTGATGGCTGGCAAATGATCTTCCAAGAAATCCAATGCCTCTTTACACCCTCCTCAGTAGAACCCCAAAAGAACTTCAAAAACATTTTATAAATTTCCTTCATTACCACTTTTGGAGGTTGCATTACTGACAAAAGATCTATGGGAATGCTACTTAAGACGTGTTTCAACAAGATTCTACCGACCCCCTGGGGAGAGGAATTTATTTTGCCAACCTCTAATTTTTGCTTCAATTTCTCCAACATAGGCTGGAATAGAATGCGTCTCTTCATGGCTTTCTGAATTGGGCACCCAAGGTAGTTCAAACAAAAAGTCTTCCCTATGAATCCCATTACATAGCTAATTCTTCTTATTCTACTTAGGGTACAACTTTTGGAGAAATAAAAGGAGCTCTTAGAAACACTCACCAGTTGACCTGAGGCCTCTTCAAATTTGGATAGGAAGGACATGAAGTTTCTCAGAGATGAAGCATTCCCTTTGGTAAAGATGAGGACATTATCTGCAAAGGTTAAATGAGTTATTGGCAAGCAAATTTTGGGTAGAGCATAGAAGGCCATCCTTTGTTGAGCAAATTGCTTCTTCAAGCTACGAGTGAAAGCTTCCATCATGATTATGAAGAGAAGAGGGATAAAGGATTCCTTGCCAAACACCTCTCGTATATTTAAAAAACCCTTTTGATGCTCTTTCACTGATCAAAACCCAAAAGCAGCAATTTTAAACAACTCCATTTACAAGAGAAATTAAATGACAAGAGAATCCAAATGTTGCAAGAAATTTTATTGAGGAAACCCCATTCCACTCTGTCAAAGGCTTTCGTGAGATCAAGCTTTAAGATAGAATTCCCTCCTCGAGCTTTAGTATCAATGAAGTCCACATTTCTTGGGATAGCAAGATATGTTTTGTGATGCTCCGTCTTTTTACAAATGTAGCTTGCTCCGAAGAAATGATTTTGTGAAGAATCAAAGAAAGTCTATTAGCCATCACCTTAGTGCATATTTTATGTACAAATGCGCATAGGCTTATTGGCCTAAAGTACGCAAAGGAGGACAGATTCTCCTACTTAGGAATTAGAGTAATAAGTGAACTTGTAAAATTCCTAAGCAAGGGATAACCAGTCATGAAGGCTTTAACTCCCTCCCAAAGGTCCATCTTGACAATATACCAAGAATAGTGAAGATACTCTATTAAGAGAATACATCCGTCAATACCCGCAGCACTTGAGGCATTGAGACCAAAAACTCCTGATTTCAATTCATCCAAGGAGAGAGGCTTATCTAGCATGTTGTTGTCTTCCTCTGAAACCAACAATGGGATATTTTGCACCAAAAAGTCCGCATACGTGGCCTCCTTAGATGAAAATAAGTGGCTAAGTAGTTGATAGCTTCCTCTTTAATGCTTGCAAGATCCTCTGTCCATATACCATAATTTTTGTTCTGGAAATTGCCAATCTTTGCCTTTTAGATTGAAGCTTTGAGTGAAAAAAATTTATATTGTGGTCGCCCTTCTTTAACCATTTTATACTGGATTTCTGTCTCTAATAAGCTTTCTCATTACCCAAAGTTTTGAGCTACTTAGCTTTAGTTTGAAAAAGCTCTATTTGAGCATCCACTGCAGCATTGTGTGGAAGAGCAGCTTCCATATCTTGCACTTCCAATTCCAATGTTTTCACCATTTTAAAAACATCACCAAACACCACCTATCTGCTCCAAACTTCCAATTAAGCCTTTAAATATTTTAATTTTGTAGACAACATGGATAATGGTGAACCGTCACAACATAATTCCCAATTCAGCCTCACTACTTGCAAGAACAATGGATGAGAGGTTCACATATCCAAGAGCTGAAATTTAAGAGGCCTAGAAAAAATAGAAAAACCAAAAGAAAGAATTAGAGGGAAGTGGTCTGAGCATGTTTTCACAAGTTGCTCCATCGAGATTCGATCATAGTCTTCGTGAAATGAGCTATTGCACACAATTCTATCGAGACGCTTCCTGATCGACGCACTTTTCCTCGTACCAAGCCAAGTAAATCTATTCCTAGTAAACGAAATATTGAATAACCCAAAATTCTCCAGACAGTCATCGAAATCCCTCATTGCATTAATATTGGGAGTTGAAGATCCAGAGTAGTCCTTCAAAGAACATATTACATTGAAGTCACACCCAACATTCCAAGGAAGAAGAGAAACCGAGGCATGCATATTCCCTCATAGAGTCCCACGCCATCTGTCTTTCTTGCCTTGTGGATTTACCATACATAAAAGAAACCCTACAATCTCTGCTGAATAAGACGACGCTACTTTAGCATGAACAATTGATCTGAGGAGAGAATATTCGAAATAGAGTGGTTTGAAGACCAAAACAACCAAATTTTTCCAGTAGGGTTAGCCAAATGATTCGGAAACCCTAACTTAAAGGTATAAGAGGAAATTTTGCTATTATCAAGCATTGGTTAATAAGAGAAACCAACTAAGGCTTATTTTGACGTACTAATTGTTTGATTCGCCTAAGAGAGAGCTTTATTACCAATACCACTAATATTCCATATGATAATCTTGATCATTGGGGTGAAGGGGTGGAAGTCTTATCGGCAGACTGAGAAACCAGCCTAGTCTGCATTGCATGCGACCTTGAAACTTAAACTTTCTTTCGCCGTGGCTTTTTGATTTTGAAATCATGTTTAGGTGGCAATCCTTCCACTTGTTGAAGATACTTCTTAGCCAGTAGCCTACTAACCATCTTCCATTCTTGTAAAGAGAGTGGTTCCTTGCTATCTGTGTCCGGGCAATCAAGTTTCGAGAAATAAGATTGTAGCTCCTCCGTAAATTTTTTCGTTACACTATCAAGATTATCCTTGGATTTTACTTCTTGTCCTTCTGAAGTATCCAGAGAATCCATGTGCATGGAGACAATATCCTAATTTAGTTTTGTCCCCTTGGTATGATCATCAACTAAAACAGCCTTATCCTTGTGCAAATTCAAATTCGTAACCTCCTCCTCAAATGTAGCTGTTTGACCTTTTGAATTAGGTGACTTATCTGGTTTTGAATTAGTCTCTACTATGTCTTGCAATATCTCAACCGCTTGATCATGCAAGGGGGAATTTGAATTTGAAGTTCCTAGATTTGCTGGTTGATCCCGTGAGGTTGTTGTGGTACCATTCTGGTTAGCCACTAGTAGATTCGGCCTTGTTCAGTAATACCAATAGCATTCTTACAGGTATGAACGGGAGCACCGTCCCCTCTAACTTGCTCTTCCGCATTAATAGCAATGTTGCTTGTATTGTTGCCGGTCTAACCTTTATCTAGTGGAGGATGCTCCAACTTCTTCTCATACACTTGCTTGACTTTCTTATCTTTGTTAGCATCCTCCTTCGCGCATTTCTCCATCTCCACGTTGGATTGTTGCTTGGGTCTTGCTGCTGGAGTTTTACCCATCACGCAATTGTCCTGACTGTGTTCTTGCATTTTACATTTTTGGCAATAAGCTGGAACATTTTCGTAGGTTATGTGCTGCTATTGTCCTTCTTCATCAAGGCCAAGCCAAACCCTATTAAGGTGAGTAGCCAAAGGTCCATTTGAACACAAACCTTCACATGACTCGGTCTGGTTAATGATGTCGTCACCACATCCATTTTTAGAGGTTTCCCAACAGCTTGGGCTAGCAAGTATAATGATTCCTTGTTATAAAAAAACATAATAGAAGATTTTCCCAAACTGGACCAAGAAGATCATTCTGTATCTGGCCGAAACATGGGACTTCATTTGAAGATTCTCATAGGAAAGTTCACAACATACCAAAACCCTTTCATCCAGCACCTAAGATAGACCTCTTCTAATGGAAACTTGATAAGAACATGCCTAGCATCAATTAGGCCAATAAAGAAAGTACCCATGAAATATATTGATGAGAAAGCCGTTCCAAGCATAGCCATATTAGGCCATCCATGAGAGAACTTTCCAATAAGAGCTAGCTAAAATGGCTTAGATATTTGTTCCACTTCTTCTTTTGAAAAATGTATGGCTGGTTCTCTTTTCATGTTGCACTATGGTTTGAGAAAGCCGTGAGCAGCTCCAGATTGTGTGCCTTGAAGAACATCCACAAAAGAATGCGTTTTGTGCCCTACAGGTTGCGGCTAAAGGCCAGCTGGGGCAGCCATGGAAAGGCAGTCCAAGCACAGCAATTTAGGAGAAAGATGGTAAAGAGAAGGACGAGAGATTTTTTCAGTCGTATGGTGTAGATTACATTCCTCAAAGATAGGGCATTACTTTGTTCCCTTTCATTTTGATGTCCTGGATTGGGAATTGTATAACTTGGCAAGATATCAAAAGTTCTTTCATTTTGTTGCCTTGCTAATTGTAACAATTGAACTTCCAAATTCTTTGTCATAGCTCTCAAATTTTCATACTCCTTATTTTGGTTTTCAATCTCCCTCCTTTGGTTATCATTTTCTCTTCTCAAGTTCTCAAATTGCGCTTGGAGAACATCACTCTCTCTATGGAAATTTTGATTGTAATTCATGGTAGTGGAGTGTTGTATTGTTGAAATTGAGGCCTTGGTTTTTTGTTACGATAGGGAGGATTTGCTTGAGGTGCATAGGAAGTAGTTTGAAAATTTTTTTAATGAGGTCGTTGATAAGGTCTAGAAGAGGAAGAAGTTGAATTTTAAAATTTTGTGGTGGAGGATTATATTGGCATGGAGGATTTTGTTGGTTGTTGGAATTGCTCCATGAAAAGTTTGCGATGGTTTCTCCATGAAGGTTTGTAAGTATTTCTAGAAGGTCTTTGAGGATTCCTTGAGGATGAAGGTTGATTAGATACATAGTTGATTTGCTCACTTTTACCAAAAAGAACCTCACATTGACCACTTGATTGCCCACTACCATAAAAGTCACACAAAAGGTTTGATTGAAATGAAGAGCCAACGGCATTCACGGTATTTGGTCTCCCAAAATTCTCCAAAGCGCTTGTGAAGTTATTCACGACATTCATAAACATGCCTTGTTGTGCAAGAACTCTTAACTCAATTGATTCCACATCGTAAAAATGTCTCTTGAGCATGTGATTGAAGCCACGCCTTTTCTCTAACTCTCAATGAGAAAGGGAAAATTCTTATATGCACACAATCCAGATGGACTCCATTGAATTTAAATTTTCCCAACACTTCTTCAAAGTTTATTAAATCCGTGTATGGATCTTCATTAGGACTTCCCCCAAACATGGCATGTGTTTGCAAAATTTGTGCACTAAGGCGGCTTGATTTCAAAATTGTTCGCTTGAACGAGCATCCTTGTAATACTAGAATCGCTCCATTAAAACATTGCATTGTTTATTCTCTAAGAGGTCAACTATATTCATGCATTCCATTACCATTATTCCCTAGTCCTCCATTAAAATTGGCTCCTATTCAATGATTTCTATTCTTCTCAACTTGTTTATCATCACTATTATTACCCAAATTCTCATTCCCAATCTTGGATTTTGTTGATTATTAGACATTTCAAGTCTCTCCAACTCTTGTTGCACTCTTTTTGCTTTTCGAATTTACCTTAACTCTTTATCTTTCTCATAGTCCAAGCAAATCAAAATCGCCTTATCTTTTCTTACCGTGCACTATAAGAGCAAATTTAATCAATTAGTTACAAGTTCCATTTCAATTCATAAGCCAATATGACTAACATAAACAAGTAAAACTACTAAGTAAAATTAAGACTAACTACTAAAAACAAATAAAAATGACTAAACAATACACAACCTGTAAAATGCCAAATATTGCCTATATACCAAGGACAATCCCCAACAACAGTACCAAAAACTTATTCTCTAGCTTAGGTAGAATAAAAATTTCAATTCAACAAGTAATAAAAACAGCACTAACTTCTAACTTCTACATTTACACCCGCAAGTATACGATGCTAAATAGTAGTGTAGGGTGAGCAAGATCGTTCCCACGAAGATTGCCGGATTAGCAAGTACTATGAGTTAGGGTTCTTTGCATAGTTAGACAATTCAATAATAAAGGGAAAGCTAGCTCTAATGAAATTCACCATTTTAAACATGTAATTAAAGAAAACTATAAGGCAAACTATCTACTAAAACAAGTAAATTGAACTAGTTAACAACTAGCTAGAAGACTCTACTACTTTAATCTACAAAAGACAAGGAAAGAACTTAAAATTACTCGAATTTAATTAAATTGAAACTAGAGTTAGAAAGCAATTAATCCAAACTAGCTAAAGAAAGTAATCTATCTAAGCAAGCATGTAAAGGAAGAAATTGCCATTTTTAAACTATAATTTGCAAAGAAAAATACCTGAAACTAAGTATTTTGTATTTTTGATGAGAATAAAGAAAGCCCACTAAAATTTAAAGTAATGAAACTGAGATTTTTTGCAATAGAAAATCACTAAATTACTAAGAACCCTAAAAACTTATAAAAAGATTGAAATAGAAATAATTCATTTTGCATGAAAATGCAAATTAAAGCAAGTAAAAATTATATCTACTTGAAGTTAAAGATTAACCTAGTAAGATTAACTATTAAAAATTAAAACTTACAAAGAATTGAAAACAAGATCTAAAGAAAATTGAAAGAGCTTTTTGCAGTAAACTAGAAACTTAGAGTTTAAGCTAACACTAATCTATCTACTACTCTAATTAACTAACTAAACTACCATATGTGTACTATCACTAACTATTTCCTATTACATATATTGGAGTATTTTACAAGTCAAGAATAAAAATTTGTTGGCCAAAATAGTTGACGTATTACAAAAATGCCACAATTACTTAAGCTGCTTGTGCTTCGATGTCGCGACATTGAGCTAAAAATTGCATAACCATTCTCTACCTCGATATGGAGACTTCAAAATCCCATGTGGTGATATCGAGCATGTTTTAGCTCAAATCTTCCATTCTTCAATAATTTCACTTCGGCCCTCGAACTTTTGAAATCTTGACTTCCATTTTTCAATTCTAACCTCTAAACACATTTAAGTAATTAATTATCCAAATTAATTAAAATTGATTAAAAATTCAAGATATTTACAAGAAATGCAAATGCAACTAGGAAATGCAACTAATTAATTAAAACATTTAATTTGACAAAAAAATCTGTACTAATCAAACAAAATGCCATATTATAGAAGAAAAATATCTCTAGTTTACTAGAGTTATTAGTACTTCTCTTTGGAATACCTTGGAGTTGTCCCCGAAGAGGTAAGTCTTACTTCGGGGAGGAGGTAGTGCCTAGGTACTTTACATTCGGAAGATATTTAGCATTGCCCCCAGAAGGATAAATTCTACTCTGCAGAGTAGGCATGGCCTAGGTGCTTCACATTGGAAAGACTTTGGCATTGCCCCCGGAGGGGTAAATTGTACATCGGGGAGCAGATATGGCACATGTACTTCACTTTTGGAAGACCTTGGAATTTTTCTTGGAGATGTGAGTCCTACTTCGAGGAGTAGGCATGGCATAGGTACTTCACTTTTAGAAAACCTTGGGATTGCCCTTGCTGGTGAGTCCTACTTTGGTTAGCAGGTATGTCATAGGTACTTCACATTTAGAAGACCTTGGAATTGCACCCGGAGGGATGAGTCCTACTCTGGGGAATTGGTATGGCATAGGTACTTCAGTTACCTTGGAATTACCTCCTGATGGGAAAATATTTCGCCTTAGGCAAGCAAGCTTGGTATTAGGAAGACTTAGTTTTTTTTTTATTTAGGGTTATCCCTACTCTGGAGAGTAGGCACTGGTGTTTTCCCCCTGAGGATATAGTTGACCCCAGAGGTTCTGGTAGTAGAATCCCAAAGGTCTATGTTGTGGTCCAAGCTTAGCTAGGAATTAATTACTTGACTGTACGTTCCCAATACCTATGAAATTTTATTCAGTAAAACTGAAAAATTACAAACTGTACAAGTTTTATTCTACCCCGAAAGATGATACCTGGTTTAGGAATTGCAACTGAAGAAATTCCAACAAAGTACATTGAAGTTAAAGATAAAATTTTTTAAGGATATGTGCATTCTATGTATGAGGTCAGACTTTCCCTTCTTTTGTTTTTAGTTTGTAAATTCCATGAGTAGATGGTTCAATGACTTCATAGGGTCCTTCCCATTTTGGCAAACTGAGATTGGCCTTGACTTACCTCTGCCTTCCTGCTAACCTAATCACCTACTTTGAACCTTATGCCCCAAACATGTCAGTTTTAGCAAAGGTGAAGCTTTCTAAATTCTTTAATTTAATTAATACTTTCTTAGTTAAAATTAGCTTTAATTAGTTTTCAGCTTTGAACACGTTTTCGTAAATTTAGTTAATTTAGTGGTAACTTTAGTTGTTTAATTAGAGTAATTTAGAAAGTTCTTAATGTGAATTGTTTACTAGCCTTCTTAGATAGCTTTTACTTAATGATGAAGTGCAGCTTATGTGGTAAGACGCTTCCCCTATGACCTACTAGTCATGGGTTCGAGTAGCTAGAGGGTAGGAAGGACAAGCGATTTTTTTTAAAAGAAAAATACTAGGTTTTACTTTCTTTCTATGGGTTTAGTCATGCTTTCTACAGTAGAAATTAATGCTATTATTACTTGTTTTCTTAGAGTAATCCGTTTACTTTCTTTATTCGTTTTAGTTTGGTAATTTAGTGGTTTTTAATAGCTTTCTACTTTTCAATCTTGATTGTTAGTGACAAACTCCATTATTTTGTCTAAACAGCACAACGGTCATTTAAGTCTAGAAATTTACAATTGTCAAAGAAAATTTATAAACCTATTCATCTAGACTATATTTTGTTCATCTCCAAAAGTATTTTTGGTTAGTTAGCTTATCTTTTGGAAAAATATGTTCAAGTGGGTTGGAAATGAATTATGCCATTTGTATGTTCGCTTAAGGATGTTTTATCCTTACTTGTGAGTGATTACTTTAGATATGATCATGGATACATTTTACCTCTCTTCCCTGGTTTACGACCGTCAAAAACAAAAATATTGTTCTCTTAAGAATAAGGCAACTAAGGGACTTTCTCTGTGTTGGACCGCAAATTTGATAATCATGTTT
This sequence comes from Cinchona pubescens, assembly GCA_025175665.1. NCBI lineage: Eukaryota > Viridiplantae > Streptophyta > Magnoliopsida > Gentianales > Rubiaceae > Cinchona > Cinchona pubescens. The sequence goes on along the minus strand of JANKKI010000075.1, from coordinate 6,156,700 downwards.
TGATAATGACCCAATCGTACTAACGGCTTGAAAACAAGTGTGCAGAAAAATAGGGAGGTTCGGACGAAAATGATTATCCTAACACAATCAAGAAAAACAACCAAAAGTTGAACAACACCTTAAGGACGATGAAGAGCGTCCGAAAGAAAGGAGCTCGGATGCAAAGGAGCATCCGAAACATGATCAGACAACACCGAGAAAGAACACATCTTTTGAACGTAGATAACTGTCCGAAAGATAGTGCTTCGAATGTAAAAGACCATCCGAGACAAGGAATTCGAAAGTATGATGATCGGACGTTGAAAACCGTCCGAAGCCTAAAAAGATCGGACGTTGAAGACCGTCCGAAGAAAGCAGCTCGAAATGAAGTAATTTTCCGTCAGAGCTATAGGACGTATATGACCGTCCGAGACACTATTCATCAAGCTGTAGGACTCATGAACGGATGTTCGAACCACCGTCCGAACCCTTAACGGCTAGTTTTTAACATCTAGTATTTTTATCGTTGGAGCTCAAATTTCAGCACATCTTTTATCTATAAATAGCCCAAGGATATCCAAATGATGTAAGGAACTACTACATTCAAAACAAACACTTGTAAGAGCTAATTTGGGAGAAATAGGCTAAAATATTGTGGGTTGTATTGGTTTAGGTAGTATAGTTCTCTTGGCTCAACTAGAGGAAATTAGTGTGAACAAGAGTAGACTAGTGAGTGATCTTCAAGTGTAAGAGTGGAGGGATAACAAGTGTACAAAAGTGAGGTTGTAGTATCATGCTAAAACCCTTTGGCTCAACTAGAAAAACTTAGTCGGTGCAAGGGTGAGCCTACTTTGTGTACAAGAAGGTAATTGCCTCACCTTCTTTGAATAGGCACTACTAGTGGATGTACTCCATGCTTGAGAAACTTGGGAGTTTGGTTTGATATTCTTTATCTCAATCTTTTATTTCTTCTTTAAGCTTTGATTGTTAAATATTTATCTTAGATCATTTGTGCTTAAGTATTCATTTGTTGCACAAAGTTTGAATTTCTATTAAGCACATTAAAAGGTTTATTTTTTGAGACAACCTAATTCACCCCCCCTCTTAGGTTGCTTTTGGACTAACAATTGGTATCAGAGCTTGGTCTCATATATTGAGCTTAATTGCTTTGAGTAAAGATCATTATGGCAACCAATAATGCTTTATTTTTAGAGGGGCATTCTATCACTAGACCTCCCATGTTTAATGGCATTAATTTCATTTTTTGGAGGGATAGAATGAAAATTTTTGTTCAATCAATTGATCACCATTGATTTATGGTATATTATTTGTGAAGGTCCTTTAGAAGCTAATATTCTTGATGAAAATACTCATAGATTAAGGCCTAAGACTAGATATGAGTTAAATGCACAAGATAGAATTAATTTATCTTTAAATGCAAAAGCCATTAATATTTTGTATAATGCCTTGGATGCAGATGAGTTTTCTAAAGTAAAAGGTTGCAAATCGGCCAAGGAGATATGGGACAAATTGAAAGAAATCCATGAAGGAAGTGAAGATGTAAGAGAGCAAAAGAAGTCACTTCTTGTGGCTAAATATGAATCCTTCAAAATGGAACCTCATGAGAACATTGACAAGATGTATTGTCGGTTCAATGATATGGTAAAGTATTTGGAAGGTTTGGCTAAAGAATATTCCTTGGGTGAAAAGAATAGAAAAATTTGAATGCTTTACCTAAGGAATGGGAACCTAAATCCATTGCCATAGAAGAGTCTGAAAATTTAAATTCTATGCCTATTGATTCATTGGTATCAATTCTCTAACCTCCTTTGAATTGAATTTGAAATACAAGGTACAAGATGAGGAGGCAAAGGAAAAAAGAAGCATAGCATTTAAAGCTTCATCAAAAAGGATAAAAGACTCAAGGAAGCCTCACTTCAACAACTTCCAAATCACTTGGGATGATTGTAATTCGGATGGAGAGGTTGAAGAAGAATATGAGGAGGCTCAAATGGCTTTTATGGCACTTGGCAATAATGAGATATCCTCTAGTTGTGACTCTTGTGATGATTCATGTGATAATGATGATGATGATGTTGAAACATTTATTTTTAAAATGCATGAATGCTTGAAAGAATCATATGCTAAGAACAAAGAGTTAAAAATTAAAGTTAATGCTTTATTGTGTGCCAACTCAAAACTAAGCATGCATGAAAATAATTCTTTGACAAAAGAAAATGATGTTTCGAAGAAAAAATTTGTTGAAAAAACCAAGATCATAGAAGAACAAGCTTCATTGAAGAAGAGATTAGATGAATCTTGATGATATTTTGAAAAAGAAGAAAGAAAATGTTTTTGAAAAGAAAAGAACTAGAAATATGTTTTTGAACAAAAATTTTATCACCTTTAAAAAGGATGATTTATGCTTTGTAAAATCTAAATCTTCTTTTTATGGCAATAAAAATATTATTTGTAATTATTGTCATCAACATGGCCATATAAAGAAAAATTGTTATGTTAAAAGAAATGAAATATTAGAAAAAATTCTATTTGGGTGATTAAGCATGTTACTAACCCAATTGGACCCAAGAAAGTTTGGGTACCAAAACTTGTTGCTTAACTTTGCATGTAGGTATGCTTGGAAGAGCACCAAGGAATTCAAGATAGATTATCAATGGAGGGTGCTCAAGGCATATGGGCTAAGATGACATTGAAATGAAGTAATTTTCTGTCAGAGCTATAGGATGCCTATGACCATCCGAGACATTGTTCATGAAGCTGTAGGACGCATGAACGGACATCCGAACCACCGTTCGAACCTCGAATGGCCTAACGGCTAGTTTTTAACAGCTAGTTTTTTTACCGTTGGAGCTCAAATTTTAGCCCATCTTTTATCTATAAATAGCCCAAGGATATCCAAATGATGTAAGGAACTACTGCATTCAATACAAACACTTGTAAGAGCTATTTTGGGAGAAATAGGCTAAAATATTATGGGTTGTATTGGTTTGGGTAGTATAGTTCTCTTGGCTCAACTAGAGGAAATTAGTGTGAGCAAGAGTAGATTAGTGAGTGATCTTCAAGTGTAAGAGTGGAGGGATAATAAGTGTACAAAAGTGAGGTTGTAGTGTAAAACCCTTTGGCTCAACTAGAGGAACTTAGTTAGTGCAAGGGTGAGCCTACTTTGTGTACAGGATGGTTATTGCCTCACCTTTTTTGAAGAGGCACTTCTAGTGGATGTACTCCAAGCTTGAGAAGCTTGGGAGTTTGGTTTGATATTCTTTATCTCAATCTTTTATTTCTTCTTTAAGCTTTGATTGTTAAATATTTATCTCTTAGATCATTTGTGCTTAAGTATTCATTTGTTGCACAAAGTTTGAATTTCCATTAAGCACATTAAAAGGTTTGTTTTTTGAGACAACCTAATTCACCCCCCCTCTTAGGTTGCTTTTGGACCAACACTCTGGCATTACAAACATTGTTTTTTTGAAATATGCCATGAGAATCGATCATAAGATTAGTACGGGATTCTGGCATCACAAATGTTTTTTCTCTAAAATGCCCATTAGGGTTGCTTTTAAAAATTAAAGAAGTAGTAACCAAGTGTTCAAAATTAGCCTTAACGTTTTTATATACCAACAAATTCAGGAGGAAATATTTGCAATGGCCATCATTGATATCAGTCTACTTACTCCTAACTAGATGAATACTCCCATCATGGGATGTGTATTATTCGTAAAGTCCTAATGATCCTTATACTTCCAAGTGGTTTATCAAGATAGTTTAAGTAACTTTAAATACTTTTGAATTGAACAAAATATGTTTTGCATGAATTGATGACATCCTTTTGAAAAACCTTTTTGGTTATGAAGAATGCTTGGTAATTTGAAAGTTTTTGTTGTTCATTGAACTATTTTCTTTGAGAAATTGAAAACTTGGAATGACTTAGTTTGAATGTCAGAAATTATCATAGGTTATTTGAGGTCCTTTGAGAAATCACCATGTCATTGTAAGTATGTTCATTTGTCACCTTTCGTGTTGTCTTATGTTGGTGTTTGGCTTGTGTACATGTTAGTGTGTCTTTTTCTTTCTTATTATGCTCGGAACTAGCAAAATAGTAGGTTTTGGAGTGTGATAACTCTAGGAAACTAGAGTTATTTTTCTTCTTTACTCAAGTATTTAGTTGGTATCATCCAGATTTTAGACTCCAAATATATGTTTTTGTCTTATCTCAGTGCATTTAGGTTTTACATTTACATTTTGTAAATTATATGATATTAGTATATTAATTATAGTATAATTTTGTTACTTAACTTTATTGTAATTTGAAGGTTTAGATTAGAAGGAATTGAGCTTAAAGGACGAAGAATTCACGAAGCAAGGAGCTAAAGTAGAGATCTATTCCTAGCTAGAAATAGGCTCCATACCATGGTATCGAATATTTTATAAGACTCAATACTTTAGTATCATTACTGTTATAGAAGGATATTTCAGTGCTCAACACCACGATATTGATCCCAGTGCAAATATCTATACCTCAGTATATATGAGCTGGCAGGCACTTATATTGTTGCCACTTGTAACCTTTTAAATCAAGCCACCTTTTAAACGTAATCGCGTGTACTACCATAAAACACATAGTGTAGGTGTAGTAGAGTAGTTTAGGTTACTTACTCTCCAAGCTTTTGTTTACTACAAAGTTCTATTTTAATTTTAATTTGATCTTCTCTTTAATTTCTAGCAAGTTTAAATCTTTTTAATCTTTGTTCAGTGGACTTACCATTAGCTTTAGTAGACGTTAAACTTACTTATTTTCAATTATCATTTCCTGCAATCCAAGTAGAGTAAGAAATCTACTGTTCTTCGAAAGCTCTTCAGTTCTAGCTATATTTTCTTTTTCTTAGTTTAATCTTTATTTTCTTTTCTTCAATCTTATTAGAATCTTACGGGCCTTTTTTAAAAGATTTTATTTTAATCCAAAAAAGTTTTAGTCAAATTATCTTGTCATTTCTTAAAATTCCTAGTTTAGTAAAAATGAAGCTTTCTAAATTCTTTAGTTTAACTATGCTTTCTTAGTTAAAGCTTTAATTAATTTTATGATTTAATCATGCATTCCTGGAATTACATAATTTAGTGATAATTTTGGTTGTTTAATTTGAGTAATTTAGTGAGTCCTTAATGTTAATTGTTTACTTGATTTCTTAGACTAGTTTTTACTTGCTTACCATGGGTTTAATCAGGCTTGCTAGTGAAGAAATTTGTGCTAATTGTTACTTGTTTTCTTATAGTAATCCATTTACTTGATTATTAGTGGTTTTTAATTGCTTTCTTAGTTATTAATCTTGGTAGTTAGTCACCACGAAAAACTACTTGATTATTTTTTCTAAATAGCACGGTTCTCTAAGTCTAGTAATTGTTGGGCACAATCCTTGTGTGAACGATACTCACTCATCATTTACTACTGTTAAACCCCAGTTATGATAATCATGTTTTGATGATGACCAAATCGCACTAATGGTTTGAGAAGTGTGCAGAAAAATAGGTAGGTTCGGATGCAAATGATCATCCGAACTAAACAACCAGAAGACTCCACGGACGCAAATGACTGTATGAAAGACAGAGCTTCGGACGATGGTAATCGTCCGACACAAAGAATTTGAAGCAAGTCTCGGACGAAGAACAGCGTCCGATCATATTTCCAGAAGAATTTGAGCATCGATAAGCCCAACGGCTAGTTCTCCAGTAAACAGAATATAGCCTTTGGAAAGTTGTTGGAAGCAGAGTTTGGGCAACTATAAATACCCCTAAGCCTGAATTAAATAAAAAAAAGGACATCTACATTGATTACAAATAATACTTGAGCTATTTGGGAGAAATAGTGGGTACAAGTGTTGTAATAGTGTAGGTAGTTTTGTGAAAAGAGCTTAGAAGTGTAAGAGTTCTTCAAGTGTAAGAGTGGAGAGATAACAATTGTAACAAAGGGAGGTTGTGAGTGTAAAACTCTTGGCTCAACTAAAGGAAATTAGTGTGAGCAAGAGTGATCCTCATTTGTGTACAAGAGGTTATTGTCTCACCTACTTTGAAGAGACTTTTAGTGGCTAAACTTCAAGTTGTGAACTTGGTAGTTGCCTTGTAAGAAGCTCTTTGCAGTTGTAAGCTCCAAGCTTGAGAAGCTTGGAATTTTGGTTTGATTCTCTTAATCTCAATATTCTTATTTGTTCTTTAAGAACTTAAATAGTTGAATATCTATTGTATTCATTTGTGCTCAAGTTTTTATTTGGTTCATAAAGTTTGAATTTCTATTAAGCACATAAAATGGTTTGTTTTAGATACAACCTAATTCACCCCCCCTCTTAGGTTGCTCTTTGGGGCCAACAACTACAATCATACCAACTATACATGCAAGTGTGCGGGCATTGGTTAAGTGTTGTTGGAGGTTTTATTAATTGTTTGTTTTCAGTTCTTCACTTACCACATCCGAGCTAGCAACATATCCCTAATGCCATTACTTCAAAAGATAATTTGATGTTGTTACAGTCAGCTGGGGTCAATCGATAATTGTCTCTTTTTCAGCAATTTTGGGGAATCGTTGGAGAAGATCTACTTGATGTTGTAAAGGGTTTCTGGTTGGTTCTTAATTGCCAAAAGCTATTACCAATATGGTAGTGGCATGATTCCCTAAGATAGACAATCCACCTTCTTTTAGGGAGTTTAGATTCAATAGCCTTTGCATATTTCACTGATAAAGTGTTGATACATAAAATATCTAGTTATAAAATTTATAAAACCTATCACCGGGAGGCAAGTTAATTCTCATTAAGCATGTCCTCAACAGCATCCCAATGTACCTCAAGACTGTTCTTGATTCGCCCAAAGCAATCATTAAGGAATTAGAGAAACTATTTGCCCTTTTTTTTTGGGGCAAGGTGGCAAATCAACACAAGCATCACTGAATATCTTGGAGCACCATTTTCCAGCCTACAACCTCCAATGGCCTTGGCATCAATTCTATCTCAGACATGGTAAATGGATTTAGCACAAGCTGTGGTGGAAATTCAGCAAAGGAGATTCTTTATGGAGTAATTTTATCAAGGAAAGGTACCTAAGGAATAGCATTCATCCTAATTTAATTACCCCTAATCCGGGCGACTTATCCACGTGGAAAAGAATGCTAACAGTTTTAGAATATTGTGAAAACCACATGCTTTTCTTGATAAGGGATGCAAGTTGCTCCTTAATGTTTACTGGTATGATACGTGGATGGAAAAAGGGACACTTTCTCAACTTGTAGAACAAGTATATGATGCACAAATCTGGCTTTCACAAGTTTGGAGAGAAAATACATGGGACCTATCATTGCTAGACACAAGATATTCCAAATTGGAGCTGCTTAACATTAGTAAATTTAAACTTGAAGACAAAGCTCTTGTATTGAATGGAGAAATGGTCTAATTAGTATGGAAGTTGACCCCAAAAGGCACTTTCTCCATCTCCACAACATTCTTTCCACTGGCAGTCTCATTCACAAGGAAAATGATATGGGATGAAAGAATCCAACTAAAAATTTCTATCTTCATGTGGTGTTTATTGAATAATTGTCTCCCCCTAGATGATGCCTTTACAAAAATCAGCTTTTCTATGGTATCAAAGTGTTGTTTTTGTAATAACATTGAAATAGCCAGTCACTTATTTGTGGATTGCAAAATGGCATGGCCAATCTAGAGTTTCTTTGAAAATTGTATGGAGCTTACTTTTTCCACCAACAAATTGCATTTTGGACAAATTAAGCTCATGGTGGTGGCACTCATCAAGTTCGGATTCAGTTGGTATTCTCCTTAAAATCATACCTTGTTTCATATGTTGTTTGTATGGAAAGCAAGGAACAAGGTTATCCATGATGCACAAAGTGTTTCCCCCTAAGAGTTCTTACGGAGGACTGTTCTCATTTGAAGGATGTATCATTTATCAAGCCTTTCAAAAGGATGGGGGTGGCTGATGACATGCTATTATTTCAAGGAGAAATCCACCAATTCATACAAACCGAACCAAGAAGAGCAATATCAGTTTCCTAGTCTTGTCCTCCTTGTGGAACCCATAAATTGAATGTGGATGGAGCTTTAAAAGAAAACCCGGATATGGCAACAGGAAATGGCATCTTTTATACTAAGAAGGAATTTTGTAATTCGTATTTTTGTGTAAAATGAAATATTCGGTTTTATAGTTAAGAAATGGTTTGATGGTTCTATTACATTGCGGCGTTAAATTTGTTGCTCTGTTCATTTGTGCCTTGCGCTTTGGACCGGTGTGCCATTAGCGCGGCGTGTTACGGTCCCGTTTTTGGGGCGTGACAAGGTATGTCCAAAACATAGCCAAAAAAGATCCAATCATTTCAAAACATAGTATGCTAAAGCATAGCGAACAAATCCAAGTACAGTTTCAAATCCAGAATATAATAAAATAGCATGAGTATCTTTTAGGCTCAAAGGTATGACCTACAGTACTAGTCAGATCTAGTAATCTACTACACCTACTAGTCTGACCGGGAGGTCAAGTTATCCCATCACAAGACCCCGCTTTGTAAAATAGCTTGGTCCCGATTTCATATGTAATAGTTCCAAAACTTGGTAAAAGTGCAGTTCCAAACATCATACACATTTTAAAATCCATCCAAACATATTTCGAAAGTCGTTAAACAAAATACAAGTGGAAGAGGGTCTATGTTACCCACCTAGAAAGCAAAAACTGCACAATGATCACTGAACGCGATCGCCGGCGGTAGGTGGCGTAGATACCTAAAACTGATAGTACATCTAGACTCTTAGAAGAGATGTTTTGACAGTTAAAGAATGACTAGGGAAGCGAAAACGACGCGAAAAGATAGAAAACGACACCAATAGCTCTTTGGTCAAAAATGACCTTTTCACAATTTCTGACCAACTTCGACAAGCCAAAACCCCAATCAAAACACTTAGTTAACCCCTCAAATTCGTATCTACAGCTAGATTAGAGATAATAAGCTCGATTTTCCAGAAAAACCGAAAGACTTCGCCTCTTCCTAGGCTATAATTAGGCTATCCTCCCTGCCAATAAAATATCCAATTCCAAGGTATTCAAGGGACCTTGGTTACAACCCAACTCAAAACAACATATTCAACCAACCAACAAAATCCATTTCCAAGGTATTCAAGGGACCTTGGTTACAACCCAACTCAAAACAACATATTCAACCAACCAACACAATCTGAGCCATCCATCTTGTTTCAGCTAACCTTAAAACACTCTTAAAACATCATTATGTGCATAGACATAAGCATTCATAGCATAACATTCTAGGGCACATATGGAAGACAAAACCCTAACTCATAATCTTAAAATTTGTAATCTAACCATAGAAAGTTGTTAAAAATCAACCCCAATCACTTCCCAACCTCCAAAACACTAAAAACAACCCATAACATACATAAATCAACACATATAAGGCTGCAAAGAGGGTTTATTTCAGCCATAAAGAATCCTACAAAACTTGAAATTAAAGCTTGAATCATAAAGCCCATAAGCCATAAATGCTAAAATACATAAAATCTTACCTTCCAAGTGATTTCTACTTGAAATCCAAGAAAACTTTTTGGGGAAAAAGGAGAAGAGAATTTCGGCCAGCAGCTGGAGAAAATGAGGAAGAAACAAGCAAGAAGAAGACTTAAAAAAACTTCCAAAGTTGACCCAAATAGTACCCAATTGACCAAATAGTCTCCAAGTTGACTATTTAACATGCNTGTCCAAAAACTAATTTTTGCTACTAAATTAACATTATAAATCAGCCATCAAACAACACTCACACACCACAATGCACTAATTACACTTAGTCCAACTTTTGACCCGTTTACGAAATCGCGTAAACCGAAAAATTTGCCGAATTGAAAAACGAATAAGTTGAAGTACTTTATGACTAAAAATAATATGAAAAACATTTTAAACCAGTTAAAATCAAAGAACAAGGCTATTAAAATACTGGGTTTCACACAGCTTCTCAAAGCTTTTTGCAACTTTTACAGCCATCAAACCAATTTGCAAGCAGAAGCATTGGCACTGAATGATAGGCTCAAGCTACTTGAAAAATTAAGCTTCAGCAACTTGAGGTGGAAATTGATTCGCAAGTCCTAGTAAACATCCTGGTTGGCAAAGCACAAGCACCATGGAGTATTGACCCCCAAATTTAGTTCATTACTGATTTTGTAAAAGGCAAAAGTTTTACGTTCACTCATGTATTTATAGAGATTAACCGAATAGCAATTAGATTGGTTAGCAAATGAGGGCAATAGAATACGGCCATTTGTTGAATATTCTAGAGACTCAATCCCAAGCTTTGTAAAAGGATTGCTGTCTTTGGAAGCTAGAAGCTACCCATACATCCGTCATTGTAAAGCTTGATTATCTTTTCAATAAAACTCACCTTCACGGGTATTTGCCAAAAAAAAAAAAAACTAGATAACACACTGTAATTGTACGGAGTGAAATAGCATATAGCAGAAATAGGGGTCGGACCTACAAGGATTCATTTAACAAGTACTAGTTCTTTGGATTGAATGCTATTTGAAGAATTGACACTGGGAAAGAGAGTTGGATAAACTAAAATTAAAGACTTTTAAGTAATGAAAACAATGGATTATGGTTACACTAGCCAATTCCCGGTTTTGGTTCATTCATTAATTCAATTAATCGGTCCAATTACAATGCATGGAAGTTCAATTCCCAATTATCAACCTAACCCCAATTCCTCGAGTAATCAAATCCTATCAACGACTAATTAATTTGGCAAATTCCTCTATGTCCTAGATTAATCAAACTCTTGTCTATATGGAAGTATCATATACCAACTAATTAATCCGGCCACTTTGATCATGAATGAAATTATTCTAACAATTAACACGGGTGTATGACGAGGGGTCAACTTCTATATCACCTCAGCCAACCTAAACAAATCTAGAGTTAATTACCCTCCAAAATTGTCAATTCTTGAGCCAATTATTACCAAACTATTATGACTATTCAAATTGATGATCAAGGTAATTATTACGTAAAGGAATCGGCATCATCCAGTCTCAATCCATACTATTTAGAACATGAATGGAAGGAATAACACAAAATAAAGCATTGAAAGCAATTAAACTATTCTAAACATTAATCAAAGAAAGCAAATAATGAATGCATTGATTGAAAGAAAATGACAAAGAGCAATAAAATAGAAAATAACTAGCATAACAATGATCTAAAATGGTTTAAGAAAGCTTCTCTAATGAATAATTTCGATCGCAAGTTCTTGTCAAAGATTGTCAATCTTGAAATTTCTCTACAACTCTTCCTGAAAAAGAGAAAAAACCGTAGTATAATCTTGCAACCTCCGAAGGAAAGTTGAAAGATAACTAGTTTTTGAGATTGTAAAGACCGTTTCTAAGAGTTACAAAGTTTAAGGCTCTAAATAATCTTCAAAATGCACCAAAACGGGCCCAAAATGGTCACCCAAAATTGCAAAAATCATTAAAATCACGTAACCGCCTGCGGTCCAGTCGACCCAATCGCCAAGGGCGATTGAAGAGCTGAGGATGCTTTTCCATCTAACAAGATTGCTGATAGTGATTGAATTGCCTTGTCCAATCACTGAGGGTAACAGTTTTGTGCAGTTCTTCCATTTTGCCTCTAAAATCTACGCCCAATGTCTGATTGACGCATTGTTTGTTCCTACACGACCATAGAACAGAAGCACATATTAATACCTACTGTGATACAACTCTAAAACGAAAATTACATACTTACTAAAACTATAAATCAAATGACAAACAAGAACACATAAAAAACTCTAATTCCAAGAAGAATTAAGTAAACAACCTAAACACCACCCTAAACACACATAGACGTAAAGATACGGTAAATAACATCAAATAAAAACTAAAAGATGCAAACCCCATGCGCAATCGACTTGATGATATGAAACCCAACAATTCAAGATGACACCAAAAATCCCAAGGATCGACTCCAAAGTTGGTCAAAAAGAGTTTGGATAGCAAACACACACAAACAAGAACGAAAGAACACACAAAAATCAAGCAAAAATTCAACCCGTTGTCTATAGCAAGACAAGAACCAAACTCTTAACAAGATTTAAAGCGAGAATTGACCTATTGCCTATATGAATTAGGCAAGAACAAAAGCTATAAGTCGGTTAGAACAATCAGCGTTGCTCAAGGGACAGTCCCAGCAAAATCTTAATCAATGACTAAAAGAAAGAACTTTTTCTTCACGAAAAAGACGAATATTATCGATAAAAAATATGCTGAGAAATTCGTCCATACGATGATGCCTATTTATATGCTTATAGAAGTCCTAAAATCTAGCTAAAAACTCCTAAAATGGTAGTGCTAGGGTTCAGTAATAAGTAGCCCCAAGATTTGGGCTAAATGGGCATTATTAAGGGTAATTAATGAGCCTAAAAACTAAGAATTAAATCAACAACTAAACCTGACTTAAACCAGACTTAAAACTAGCCCAATTTACACAACACTTTAAATTATTATTGGGCTTCACGTAATAAAGACCAAACTAAAGTAAACTTGAAAGGAAATCTGGCCTTCTTACACTTAAAGGATCTCTACTTGTGCTTCACTTTGAAGAATTGGACATCATATATTATTGAATTGAGAATAGTCCAATCCAACTTGATCAAAATACCACATATGTGTTCCAATCTTGACAAGCACGAGTCCACGCTTGGTCTTGCTTTCATCTCCTCATCTTGACACATTTTTAGGCTCTTCGGATACATATCAATCAGATTGCAGAGTCTAATACCAATCTGATGCGAATCCCGTGCGCAATCAACTTAATGCCACGATACCCGACAATTCAAGATGGCACCAAAATCCCAATGATCCACAACAAAGTTGGTCACAAGAGTTTGGAGAGAAATACACACAAACAAGAACAAAAGAACACACAAGAATCAAGTAAGAATTGAAGCCGTTGTCTCTAGCGAGACAAGAACCAAACTCTTAATAAGATTTAAAGCGAGAATTGACCCGTTGCCTATATGAATCAAGAAAGAACCAAATCTACAAGTCGGTTAGAATAATAACCGTTACTCAAGTGATGATCCCAACAAAGTTTTAATCTAAAGACTAAAAGAAAGAATTTTTTCATCATGAAAAAGACGAATATTATTGATAAAAAAATATGCTGAAATTCGTCCACATGATGATGCCTATTTATAGGCTTATAGAAATCCTAAAAACTAGCTAAAAATAACTCCTAAAAAGGTGGTGCTATGGTTCAACCATAAGTAGCCTGAGTGAGATTTGGGCTAAATGGGCCTTATTAAGGCTAATTAATGAGCCAAAAAACTAAGACGTAAATCAACAACTAAACCCGACTTAAAACTAGCCCAATTTACACAACACTTTAAATTATTATTGGCCTTTACATAATAAAGACCAAACTAAAATATAATTCAAAGGAAATCCGGCCTTCTTGCACTTAAAGGATCTCCACTTGTGCTTCACTGTGAAGAATGGGCCTTCTTGTGTTATTGATTTGAAAATAGTCCAATCCAACTTGATCAAAATACCACGAATGTGCTCTTATCTTGGCAAGCTCGAGTGCACGCTTGGTCTAGCTTTCATCTCCTCATCTTGACACGTTTTTAGGCTATTCGGATCCATATCATTCCCACCCTCCTCGAAAGGATTCATCCTTGAATCCGAGCATGGATAAGGAAAACACGGATAAGAGTGGCAGAAGATAGGCCTTGAAGCCGTGGACTATTGTGAACACAACAAAGTTTTGCGAAGTAATTGATCTAAATAGTTAAACAAATGTGAACGCCAAAGTGGAAAATCATTCATTTTTGACAAGTCAAGCACAATTTTAGAAATTGTCGGAAAACACTGATTTTGATACAAATTGGAGGTTAATTGACTGTAAACAAAAATTTTAGGCAAAATGTTTTAAGACAAAATTGATACGATTTCATACTTACAACGTATTTGACCTAAATCATACAACCTAGGTTGCTCAAAACATAAGAAACAAAAAATTCAGAGGCGTGTCTAAGTAAAACAAAATCAAACAAGTTATCCTGTCATAACAAAAACTTAACTTGGCTTGCACAAAATATGAACATTTTGAAGTTAACTTTACGTGAGATTCAAAATTCATAAAACAAGTTAACCAAGATAACAAAGTTATCCAGGTTATTTTGAACAAAAGTGAATTGTCGAAAATCATGTAGCATATAACACAACAATTCAAAGTAGATTTGATGGCATGTAAATAATTATCAATTGAGGTTTGGATGGATAAGAGTTATCCAAATAATGCTCCACAAATTGGAACTGAAGTCCAAGAATTTGGATGCCTTTTCTGTTCAAAACAACAACCAAGTCAAAAACCAAATCGAAAGAATTAATTTTAAACAAGAAATAAACAAAATGTACACTAAAAATAATTCTAAATTCAGAATCAAATTGGTACAATTTCTTAGATGCTCAAATCTAAGAATTTTAGCACAAAAAACAAAAACAATTTCATATCTGTGAGATAGGGTATTGACTACTATATCTTTATTATCTCGCTTTGGTTGGAATGATGAGCTACTCAAATGGGAGATTAGTGCATCATGACTTGTACCTTTGAAGGGTAGCACGTAAGAAAGAAAACTAGACAAAGGTAAATCAAGGTTAGGCATGACAAAATAAATTCTCTTGATATCTCTCTCTTTTCCCTCTTTTTCTTGGCCTATGGTCGAAGCCTTTCCAATCTTTTTATCTTGACTTTTGGTCGCTATTTGGCTTTCCCCACTTTGCTTTTTTGTCACTTGTATTCCTTTCAAGAAATTTTCTTTGAATTTCTAATCTTTCTTCTTCTATTTGATGTTGTGGCAAAGGAATAAATTTAAAATTTTTACCCTTTTTACACAAATGATACACCTTAGTATAGCTATCATAAAATCCATTTTCAGATAATTTCCATAGCTGACCAAGTTGTAAATGACATGTGAGCAAAAGTGTTATATCACAAACTACCTTATCAGAATACTTACCAATAGTAAAGGATACAATAACTTGCTCAGTTACCTCAAACGCTTCACTTTCAGTTGAGCATCGGAACTTATAAGGTTTTGGATGTGGCAAAGTAGGCAAATTCATCTTTTCAACAAGATATATACTTGCCATATTAATCCGTATGCTACTATCAATTATAGTACCACAAACCCTTTCATTCACAAGAAACTTAGTGAAGAAAGTCTCTTCCCACTTGTGAGAAATCGCAAATAAAACTCACAAAATAAAATGGTTAGTGTTAGAAAAAATAATCTGGAGGAAAATTTTCACTCACTACTCAGCCTTACTCTTTGGAGAGCAATTCACTCAAGTTGTATCACTTCAATCTCTCGTGTATACCCTCAATCAAATGGCTTTTATCAATCAAATGATCTTACCACACTGCATTTTTCCACTCTTTAGTTCACTCTCCAAGTCATTGGAGGACTACGAGGACCAAAGTGAGCTTTAACTAGTCTTGATCACTTAATTGATTGGAAGTCAAAGAAAACAAATAATCACAAGCTAATGACAAATAAGAGACACCAAACTTTCGGATTTAAGCTTCAAAAAATGAGAGACAATAAAATATCCGAGACTATTTGAAGCAACAAAAGGTATAGAAAGCAAATTTAGCAAATAAGAGAGGAAAATAAGCACACGAACAAACAAGTAGCACGTAAGACTAACAAACAAATTAAAAGAACCAAAAGAACTTAATTGTTTTTTAACAGAATAACAAATTTGGAATGTAGACCTTGATTTAGAAACTTTCAAAAAATAGAAGCCTGTTTCCAAATCTGGAAATTGGAAAATTTCCAAAATTGAATTTAGTAAGTTTCCAAAATTGGGATTCAGAAAGTTTCCAAAATTGAATTTGGTAAGTTTCCAAATTTAGACTTTGGAAAGTTTCCAAAGATGAATTTGGTAAGTTTCCAAATTCGGAAGTTGGAAAGTTTCCAAAAAAATCAACTTGGACTTGGGGAAAGTTTCCACACTCAACTAGGAAAAAGTTTCCAAACTCAACTAGGAAATCAAAACCTTCTTGAATTAGAACAACAATCAAATAATTGCCAACATAAATAATTTAATGGGCAAACCCTACAAATTTTTTTCTCCTTCTCAATAGCCGATTCTTCTTCTTCTTCATTTTTTTTCAAGTTTCTTTTTCTTTCCACAATTTCTTTTTTTTTTCCACTTTTCAGCCAAACAATTTTTTTTCTTTTTTTCTTCTTTTTTTTTTTCAATTTGGCCAAGAACACTTCTTCTTCTTTTTTTTTTTTGAGTTCGGCTAAGAAAAGGTCTTATTTTTTTTTGTTGCAGGAACAACAAAGAGATTAATGAAAAACAATAACAAAGAAGCAACAATATGGCTGGATTTTTTTTTTCTTTTTATCAATAAGAACATGGAATCAACAATCAACAAAGATTGATACATAACAAAGAATTAAGGTATGACACAAGAAGAACAAGGCACAAGATCAAGAACAAATCAAGAATCAAAAAGATTTTTTTCGTATGAACAGTAACGGTGAACAATGACAATTTTTTTGTTTTGGTAGAAAATAAGATATGATTTTCTTTGAAAGAAAATATGAACACAATTAAAAATGAAATAAACAGAACTGGCCAAAATTGGACCAGCTCTGATACCAATGTGATGCGAACCCCGTGTGCAATCGACTTGATGTCATGAAACCCAACAAGTCGAGATGGCACCACCAAAAACCCCAACGATCGACTCTGAAGTTGGTCACAAGAGTTTGCACAGCAAAGACACACAAACAAGAGCAAAAGAACACACAAGAATCAAGCGAGAATTCAACCCGTTGTCTATAGCAAGACAAGAACCAAACTCTTAACAAGATTTCAAGCGAGAATTGACCTGTTGCCTATATGAAATAGACAAGAACCAAATCTACAAGTCGGTTAGAACAATCATCGTTGCTCAAGCAATGATCCCAACAAAGTCTTAATCCAAAGACTAAAAGAAAGAACTTTTTCCTCATGAAAAGATGAATATTATTGAAAAAAATATGTTGAAATTCATCCATATGATGATGCCTATTATAGGCTTATAAAAATCCTAAAAAACTCCTGAAAAGGTAGTGCTAGGGTTTAGCCATAAGTAGCCCCAAAATTTGGGCTAAATGTGCCTTATTAAGGCTAATTAATGAACCTAAAAACTAAGAATTAAATAAACAACTAAACCAGACTTAAACCAGCTGAATTTACACAACATTTCAAATTGTTATTGAGCTTTACATAATAAAGACAAACTAAAATAAACTTGAAAGGAGATCCGGCCTTCTTGCACCATTCATGGATCTCTACTTGTGCTGCACTTTGAAGAATTGGACTTCATGTATTATTGAATTGAGAATAGTCCAATCCAACTTGATCAAAATACCGTGAATGTGCTCCAATCTTGGCAAGCTCTAATCCATACTTGGTCTAGCTTTCATCTCCTCATCTTGACACATTTTTAGGCTATTCGGATCCATATCACTGAAGCACTATACTAAACATTATTAACAAATAACAATGGCAATGCATGAACAGACAAACATAAAAGCTAAAAGTAGTAAAACTAGTGCCAAAACCATACAAAAAGGAATAGAAATAACCCTAATTTCTTAGGGTTATCAACACCATCTAACTGAACGTTTTGCTAGTACCTAGCAAAACTAAATAAAAAAAGATACAAAACATATTAACTTTTGACTAAAACAAAACACATCTACCAAGGAATGGCAAACAAAAATTTGATTTAAGTAATTGGCTCATAAACCTAGTCCAAAATCTAACCAACAACACAAAACAGGGTATGTTACACAAACACCAAAAACCACCACAAGGAATTATCTCAAGCAATCATTCTTAGAAAGCAAATTCAAGTAGTCAAATCAACCATTGTGTGCCAGATCATGCAAAACATCCTGATTTCTCACAACCAACTTGAAAATTCCTAAGATTACAACCCTGTAAGAAAACAGAAAAAGATCGGTAGAACCTTAAAATGTTGATCATGCAAATGATACACAATATCAAAGCATTAAGAACTATTGAAATCATTTAACTCAAAACCAGCAAACACAGCTTCACATCAATCCTTTATGACAACATTTTATTCGTCTCTTACTGTCTATGGCAAACATAACATGCATTTTCACGCAAGCTACCTTTTCATTTACTTTTTTTACCATGCTTATGCACTTTTTGGAGAGCAAGCCATTTTCTTTCTCTTTTCAAATATTTTGGAGCACACAAGAAACTAGCCATGAATTAATGTGTTAAGCATGTGGTTAAGACCTAAATAACTCTAATGAAATAGAACCCAATACCATGCCATGCACTAACACACAAATAAGCAAGCAAAAAATAACCTCAACAACTTGCAAATAGGAATTGTCAATCAGAATGTTTAACACAACTCCTCTCTAATATTAATGACTCCAAAAATTTGCATAAAAGGAAGCACAACTTCATATAAATCCTGGCTCTACTGATTTAAGAAAAAATAGTACAACATGTGGTCATATCGTCAAAAAACACTACGTTATAATATCACTGACAATTAATATCAAGCCAAACAGTAATATGCAATTCCATCATCGTCACAAAAATAGTTATCATAGTCGACAAAATATGAAACCTAACAAAAATAACTAAAAATATTGTTTAACCCTCTACCATACTTTAGGCAAAGAGGGTATAGAAATCCTAAAGGCTATTGTCCAATAGCTATGCAGTCTTTTAAATAGTCATATCCTCAAGACTGAAAACTCTACTAATAAGAAAAAATATAAAAAATCTTTTTGGATTTTTAGAAAAATTACAAATAATTCTCAATTTTGCTTCCTTTTTGTTTTCAAGAACATAAACAAACTCTAAAATGCAAAACATTACATAAACACATAATCATAGCTAAACATAATGCTAGTGAACCATTTCTAACATACTTGGACAATCAAAACTCTATGTGATAAAGAACAATATTCATGAAAGACGAATGTGTAAGCAATCAAATAATAAAAATTCAACTTAAAGCTTGGGTATATTTTCAATCATGGAATTTATTTCCCTTTTTTTCCATCTAACTCAATAAACATAATTGGGACTCATTAGGACTTCATAAAGTTCAACAATTCAAAATAAAAGGCCATTAACTAAGGGTAACGGAGTTCATCACAAAGCAAAGGTCACACATATCCAATTCATACCCTTAACTTAGTTTTTGTTTTTGTTTTTGGTCAAGAACCAATGAAGGTGAATTTATACCCCCAACTTAGATTTTGTGCACATTAATTTTCAAAAAGGATTCAAATAACCAAGAAAATTGAAAAGAGTCAAACCAAAGATCCATACAACTCTCGTAGAACAACTCAAATATCCAACAAAGAGAATGCATTAAAAACTAGTAATTCCACAATCAAAGAACATAACTCAAGGCAAAGCTCAATTAAAACTTCCATGACAACACAATACAACAAGTAAGCATGTAATCCATCATCATTACCTAAATTAGAATAATTTGGCATCAACTAAAAACACATTATCAAAAGCATAACCAAAAATAGTCCACTACATAAAACACATAAATCTTGGTCACGAGGCTTCAACCCTTTATTACCCCTACCCAGTTCTTAAACTAAAGTATATAAAGCATAAATAAAAGATAAAATTAAAAGAAGCACTCCCCTTGTAAATCCAAAGAGGCTTGCCAGAAATGTTGTAGTCCGTCTCAACTATCTATATCGCATAGCACATCCGAAGTTCTTAAGGATTGGTGAAATTCCAGTATATGTATTCATCATATCCCTAACTCCTTCTAGTAGATACCCTGCATCTATCGACTACTCGAGCCAACAATATCAACACACCGGATGACACCTCTATGAAATGTGTGATAGGGGAATGAAAGCAATATTTTGGATCATCTTCTTTGCTCATGCTCTATGACCCAGTCATCTCAAGTTACCCTTGCTCATGCTCTATGACCTAGTCATCTCAAATTACCCATAAAGTGGCCACTTGCCTCCTTAGCCAGAAGCGTTGTAGGAGTCTCTTGAAATTTACCCACCAACTTGCGAGTTTACAAATTTGGTCTGCTAATCCCTTTATGGATTTGTCTTTGCACTTTAAAGATTTTTTTAGACACTCAAAGGTTCTCATTAACTCCTCTATATAGGAAATCATCTTCCTTTCTAATCTTGCATCAGCATCTTCTTTATGAGTTAGTGTAGCTTCCCAATAAGTATAAGATGGCCTAGTTTGAACACATCTATAACCCATTAATTGATTCATTGAAACAGCATGAGTTTGACCACTCAATATATGTGATATTCCATCAATCTAAGAGTTAATGAAATTGAATGCATTGTAGGAATGCTTCTTGATTCTTGACCATTTGTGTTGTTTCTTGCTTATAAACTCCAAACTGTTTTGCCAAAATCATCAAGGCACCTTCTACCCTTGCACTTGCCTTCGTGATTGATTGGTGATGACTGAAATATATATTAATCTATCATGTTGGTTACACTAGATTCATTTGCAAACTCTTCCATTTCTTTATTAGCTTTCATTAATGTGTTAGGGTTGTGCTCTAAAACCAATCAGGTCATAATGAGTATAATAGAGTATCTTTATGTTTAAAACTATCTCGTATTTTAGTCAATGGCAAATTTATTTTTCATTCATGTACTTCTAGAAATATACTTATTTTGAATAAGCCCATTGCATGATATTAAACATTTATTCACAAAGGTTATGATATGAGGCACTGAATCTTTAATTACATCACTCATAAATATTTATGGTTCCTAGTAGAGGAAGATCGAGTCCAATATCATTTCACATGACTTCTGAGGATTGACACGATATACGATTGCCGAAGCAATGTGTTGAACTAGGCCATAACCTATATTGGATCAAAAGGGGTTTTTACTTGTCAATGATCCCATAATGTCATGATTATGTGGATTTGTCCTTCGACTTATAGTGTTATGAACACCTCATCCTTGAATATATAATTCTCACGGTGAATAATATTGTACTAAATTAGGGTAAGAGTAAAACACTTATTGGCATCATATAGTTCAAACATGGGAGGTTGCATACCACATAACAATCCATTACTCGTAAGTGAAAAATAAAGAGGGTGTCTATGATATGATAATGGGGAATCCTAGCAAAATAAATTCTTGGCCAAGGTAGTTAACATATAAAGGAAAGAGTTTTACAATTAAATATACATGCTAAGATACATACAAGTCACATAAAAGATAGAAGATTGCCTTGAGAAGGAAACCATGGCCATAATCAGATTGGATACCAAAATGGTTGGATTTTACCACATGGTAATCATGAGTTATCATATAAATATTTATGATGAATTCCTCTCATTCATATCCTATTTATAGCCATGATATGTTGCTAGACATCACTTGTGGGTTTTAGGGGTAATTTGGGAGTTAAGACTTAATATCTCCAAAAGATGCTTTTAGGATTTTGAGGTCAGTTATGAGATAATGTATAAAAATGCTTCACTTAGTTGACACTATCAATTTATTTGATAATCTCGATGTCATTAGGATCATGAGCCATGTTGGTTGGACAGACAAGGTCATGATGATCAATTAACTTCAAACTAGCAGACGAAAGTGCAAGAGTTGTAAAAAGTGTGTCGTATTGTATGGTGATGCATGGGATAAACTAATTAAGCCTTAAAAGGGGCTTAGGCCAGTTTTAAAAATGGAATAATATGAGGGATGATTTAAATAAATAATTTGAAGTTTAATACTACAAGCAAAATTGTTTTGTATATGAATTATTAAACTTGCGTCTTTAGTTATCATATTTAAGCTGGGTAGGGATTTCAGACTTGGGATTAAAATATGATTACATGGGAAATAAATAACATATCTGGGCTCATTTAATTAATTTTAGAATTCCATGGTTATTTATTGATTACCCAAAGATATAGAATTAATCCGGGGAAAAAAATTAAGGTTTTCAGTTCAACCGTATTAAATTGGGTTCTACTAAATCCTAATTTGCCTTAAGTGGTCTATAAATACTCACTTAAACTCCATAGGTTAGAAGGATAGAAGCTTTAACCTAGAAGAATAGGGAGAAAATTCGTTCTCCTCTTAGCCATAGGTTCTCCTTCCCTTCTCTCGCTTTTTCTAGTGCTTCTGCGATTAGGGTTTTTGACCAAAATGTGAATTCCTTTACTTGTTAGTTTATTTGTTTGGGATCATCACTAGCATGGGGTATTTAACAACTATCCAAGAGGAGGAGTTGGTAGATCAAGTGCTCGTGTGGATTGCTAGAGACGTCATAAGTTTGGTGTTCTCCTTCTTCAGCCCGGGACTTCGTTTGTTTCCTAGCTCCCACACTGTAAAAATTCAATTTTTGGGATAAAGATCTCTGCTTGACCCTTTTTGGTCACTTCCTTAAAATTAAGTTTCATAAATACATCCATGGATGAGATTTTGATATTATTTCTTTAATTTTTTCCGTTCTGTTTAAATTTTAAATATTTGTTCACCGTAGTAACCTCATCCTTCAACTAGTATCAAATTCATGATTACGAAAATAAATGTTAGATTATTTTAATGCATTTTTAGTTGGATTAAATTTTTTTTGGTACATATAATCTATTCATAACTTTCTTGATATGATCGAGATGTTGTGATTAATTATAATTTTTTTAAAAATAAAAAAAAAGAATAATCGTACCTAGGGTTTTGGCCAAACTAGGATTTCATCAAAACCCTAGATTACGGCCAACTTAATCCATGGTGGTAGATGCAGATACTTAAAAATAGAAAAAAAAAATTGAAACCATAAAATTGAAATAAATCGGTAAAATATGATTTCAACCATAAGGCTTCAAAGCAGCGCTATTAGAACCCTTATAGGGTTTTTATAGTTGCTAGAAAAAGCCTAAATAAACTGCTAGGCAGCCTTTATGTGTTTCGGGTTTTAACAGAAAATTGTTTCTTTTTTCATTTTGCTATGATTTTTTCATTACATGATTAAAAAGGTATTTTTAGCATGTTAATGGGACCTGAGAAATTTATTTTATTAATTAAATCAGATATAATCCAAAATTTTGATTTTGGGCCTAAAGTAGGCTTCCAACCGAATCATTGTATCTTTACATAATTGTTATGTTTTAATTCTTCTCAATGATGCTTAATGGGCCTTAATAGACCATTTAATGTTATTTTATGGTTCAATTTAATTTCTTATGGGTTGTAAAAAATTTAGTAATGGGCCTGCGTGCCTTTTATCCCATTAGGTGTTGTAATTCATCTAGTATGAGAATATTTTCTTGTAAATTTTGGGAAGCATCACAAGATCATGGAGTGGGAGTAAACCATGGTGAATCCAAGGCATTGGAGTGTAACCTCAAGCCCAATGTGAAGCCTAAAGAGTTCAATACTCCAATGGGAGTAACAGCCAAAATTTTGTCGCCATTATAATAGGTTACCACCCCTGAGACTCAATGGCTCTAGTAGGTTCCCTTAGTGGCCCATTTGCATCATTTTTTATACGCATATGTGATATGTGCATGATTTTAATTATGATATAATTAAAATGGTTGTATATCCAAAGAGAAACCTAATTAATAATCTAAATCTTCCAAACATTAAAATATTGGGTTGTAACATTAGAAAGATTCTTATGTAGCTCTCCATATCAATGGGCTCATAATGCTCACAAGGCATGAGATGTCAATGTGTTGAGGATATATAACTATCTAGGAAACTATTATGTGAGGGTAATTATATTTAGATCCAATCACATTTACGATGATGGCTTTAGACTAACTAATGAAATTAACCAGGAAACTATTATGTGAGGTTTCAAATCGTTAGGAGCTAAATTAATTGATACATGTATGACATTAGATACATTGAGTAAGAGTTACACTCTCATTAAACTTAATAAACTAAGAAACTATTATTTGAGGTTTTAGTGGGCCATCAATTTATTCACTAGAAATGCTTCCCACAAGCATTTTCATTTTTCATCTAGAAGTATGAAATTCAAAAAAGTTAGTGAATGGAACTATTTGACTTAAAGACCAAAATCAAATAGAGGGATAAGTTAAACAAACTAATAATTTCAATTACATTTTTTTGGATATCTTACCGCACATTAAGCCTAATTTTTTGCGTCCATGATACCTACTGCTTGTAGGTAATAAGTACAATAATTGGCTCCGTAATTTGATAATTTTTCTCAACTTGGAAAAAGTTTCTTATATCTTGGATCAATCCTTTCAGGTAGCCCTTCCCAAGGGTGCGACCTATGAGGAAGTGGACCCTTTAGGAAATGGCAAGAGGCTGACAAGAGAAAGGCTCATGATACTAAGCCTAGTGAGAGTGACTCCAAGAATGTTAAGAAAAACAATCTCAGACAGCGGGAGCTAGAGTAGACAAGGGAAAGTGTTTCTACTAAATGAGGAAGGCCAGTGGAAGAGAAATTGTGTGGAATAACTAAAGAACTGGAATGGCTAGCCAACTGATAGTATGCACAATTCATCAATTATTGAAACTAGTCTTGCAATTCGTTCCAATACTACTTCTTGTGTTTTACATTCTCGAGCCAGGTTACATGTTTGTTCTTCTTTTCAGGTTCTAATTAGAAGTAGGAGACTTGCCAAAGGGAGAAAAATCTTCGAGTTGGTAATGGGGAAAATGTTGCAACTATAACCAACGGAACTACGAGGATCATTCTTATTCATCTCACATTTTGATTTTAAAGAACATTATTTTCGTACCATCAGTTTATAGAAACATTATTTCTGTATCATGTTCGGTGAAAGAAAATTATGAAATTTCTTTCAAGAATAATATTTGCTACATTTATTTTAGAAATAAATTCAGTGGTACTGGTTCATTATTTCATGATCTTTGTTATCATCTAGATTCGAAAGTTGAAAAGCTTAACCAAAGTGTCATTACGAATGACAACTCTAAGAAAAGAACTAGAGAAATTGTAAACTCTAAGAATCTATGGCACTTAAGATTAGGTCATATTGGAGAATCTATTCTCGACAAGATGGTGCAACGAGGGCTATAAAGCTTTTCTAGTTTTGAACCATTATCTCCTTGTGAGTCTTGCATCCTCGGCAAAATGACAAAATCAGCTTTCATTATACACACATATGTATGTGGACCACACTGTATAACTGTGGGTGGTGGTTACCATTACTTCATAACTTTCACGGATGATTACTCTAGGTATGGTTACGTGTACTTAATGAAGTAAAAGTCTAAAACTTCTAAAAAGTTCAAAGAATTAAGGCTGAATTAGAGAATCAACTCAAAAAAAGTATTAAAACCTTAGGATCAGATCGAGGAGGCGAATACTTAAGTGACGAGTTTGATGAGTTTCTCAAGTCTAGTAGAATAGTTTCACAATTAATCCGACTCCACCAGCAACACCACAACTCAATGTTGTTTTTGAGAAGAGAAATAGAACTTTGACGGACATGGTCCAGTCCATGGTGAGTAATACAGGCTTACCAGAATCCTTTTGGGGTTATACACTTCTTGCTACTGCCTATGTATTAAACAGGGTACCTTATAAATCTGTCCCTACAACTCCATATGAAATGTGAAAAGGGAAACCACCAAGCCTTAATCATATTAAAATTTGGGTTTGTACGCTCTCATTAGAAAGTTTAAGGCAAAAAAAAAATTAGAAACTAGGTCCGTTAGGGGATGGTTTGTAGGATATCCTAAAAATAGTTTAAGATATCAAATTTATGTTCTTGATGAAAAAAAAGGTTGCCATCAGCTGGAATGTCCACTTTGTTGAAGAAGTGTTCATTAGAGAAGGAGGCTCCAAAAGGACTCTAAAACTAGAGGAAACTTTTTCTCAACAAATCAGCACAGACACGGTGAAAGAAAATTTAGAAGAAGTAACAACTCACAGTTGTAGCACAAACTCGATCTAGTAGGATATCTTATCCGCCAAAGAGATATGCTTATTTCTAGAAAGTACACATAATTGTTTGCACTAGTAAATAGTAATCATAAAGATGATCCTCCTATATACGAAGAGGCGATGTCTGACATCGATTTTTGAAAGTGACTAGAAGTAATAAAGTCTGAAATGGATTCAATGAATACCAACTAAATTTGGGATCTAGTAGACCTACACGAAGGAATATATCCAACAAGGAACAAACTTACCTTCAAGAGAAAGATTGGTGCGGATGCTAAGGTAGAGGCCTATAAAGCCAGACCGGTAGCAAAAGGGTATCGTCAAGTCCATGATAAGACTATGAGTAAACCTTTTCGCCTACAGCCATATTCTAATCCATCAGTATTTTATTAGCTATAGCTGCATACCATGATTATGAGGTCTGGCAAATGGATGTCAAGACTACATTTCAAAATGGATATATTTAAGATGATATACACACGGAATTGCTTCACCTAAAGGTTTTGAATCTGTTGATGAAACCAATAAGGTCTCCAAACTTAAGAGATCTATTTATGGTCTTAAGCAATTTTCTAGAAGTTCTTGATGAAATAGTCAAAGGATATGAAGTCATCAAAACTGAGGATAAACCATGTGTCTACAATATGACTAGTGGGAGCGCAATCACCTTCCTAGTTCTGTATATTGATGACATACAATTGAATGCTAATGATATTGGGATGTTAACATAGGTCAAAGTATGGTCGTTAAAGACTTTTTCCATGAAAGATTTGAGACAAGCAACCTATATCCTCGAATTCAAATCTATAGCGATCGAGTTAAAAGGATAATAGGTCTTTTACACATGGAATTCACCTTTCAAAAGAGATGAGCCCAACCTAAAGAAAGGTATCGAATGACAAAAATACCTTATGCATTTGCTATAGGCAGTTTTATGTATGCCATGCTATGTAAAAAACCTAATATTAGTCATGTTGTAAGTGTTACTAGTAGATATCAGTCTAATACAAAAGAAGAGCACTAGATTTCTATTAAGAACATCATTAAGTACTTGACAAGGACTAAGGAACTTTTCTTGGTTTATGTAAATAGAGAACTAAAAGTAGATGAGTATACGAATTCAGATTTTTAGTCAGACATGGATGATAGAAAATCAACATCGGGCTTTATGATTACTCTAAATGGTGGAGCTCAGTTGGAAGAGTTCCAAACAAAATATGACTACAAATCAGCCATCGAGGATAAATAAATTTCTGCATCTGATGCTGCAAAGTAGATGGTTTCGATTAAGAAGTTTATCACTGAACTTGGGGTCATTACTACCATTAGTGATCCAATACCTTTGTATTTTGACAATAATGGAGCCATTGCACACGCTAAGGAACCAAGATCTCACAAGAAATCAAAGCGTATTGAGAGACGGTATCACCTCATTAGAGAAATCTTTAGAAGAGAAGATATCGTGGTACAAAAATTTGAGAAGTTTGACAATGTGGTAGATTGCCATTTACCAAGGCACTGACATACAATAGCTTGATCAACATCTTGAGAATATGGGTTTGAGATACTAAGGCAATTGGCTTCAGTACAAGTAGGATATTTTTAAGGTAGAGCTCTAAACCAAATCAGGTCATAATGAGTGTAATAAAACATCTTTATGTTTTAACATATCTTCTATTTTAATTAATGGCAAATTTATGCTTCATTCATGTATTTCTAGTAACAGACTTAATTTGAATGATTCCATTGGGTGATGTTAAACATTAATTCACAAATTTTGTGGATATGAATCTTTAATTACATCATTCATAAATATTTGTAGTTCCAAGTAAATGGAACTCAATTGGGCATGACTATCCTTAGAAGCTAGTATCATGACTCTCTCAACGTGATAAAAGTACAAGTGAGGATGATCGAGTCTCATGTCATTTGACACGACAAACGATTGCTAAAGCAATACATTTAACTAGACCATAACTCATATTGGATCACATGGGGTTTTCACTTTCTTGACATTTCAATGATCCAATAATCTCATGATTGTGTGATGTGAACCCCATGCACAATCTAGACTTGATGCCACGAAACCCGACGATCAACTATGGCACCAAAATCCCAAGGATTAAAATCCAAAGTTGATCACGCAAATTGGATTCCAAAGAACACACAAAGAAGACATAAACATAACAAATAATTTTGTGCCAAAGATTTGTTCCATCTCACTATTACAAGGATTGTATCAAAAGCTACAAAGTCTAAGGAAAGGTACTAAGTATGTGGAAGAGCACCATAAGGAGATGGAGATTCCCATGATTATAGTTGACAATGATAAAGACAGGGAGGCTACAATGGCGCTGTTATTGAGTGGACTTAACAAGGAGATTGCGATGCAGTCGAGTTACACCATTGTTTAGACCTCTACGAAATGGTTCATATGGCTACCAAGGTAGAGAAACAACTCAAACAAGGTAAACAAAAGGTAACATCTAGTTCAAGCTCTAATTGGAAGCTTGATGTAATGAATTGGCCTAGTGCATCCAAGAAAGGTAAGAAGTCTAACTTTAAACTGAGAAAAGTTGAAAGGCTATTTGTTCACAAAAAATGTAGCAATGACGAAGGTAATTCTAATTTTAGTAATAATCAAAGGACTAGAGATTGTAAATGCTTTCGTTGTCATGGGATAGGTCACATCGCTTCCCAATCTCAAAAGAAGAAGGCTTTGAATATGATCTTAAATGCTTTCATTGTCATGGTGTAGGTAACGTCACTTTCAATGTCTAAACAAGAAGGCTTTGAATATCATCGTGGAGAATTGGTGAGTAAAAATGATGAGGAAGATGAGACCATGACATCACTAGAAGGTTCAAGTGATGATGAGTTCGAAGAAGAAGAGTCTATCCAATGTCAAATTTGGTGGTTCTTAGAGCTGTTCATGCACAAACTAAGTATAAACAAAATGAGGTACAAAGGGAAAATATTTTCTATACTGGTTGTTTTGTTCAAGAAAATCCTAAGACAAACATTCTCATGCATAACAGAAAGGGAGAATTTTTTCCTCACGAAAAAGATGAAAATATATTGGTAAAATATGCTTCAATCTAGGCATGCTTGAGTCAACACTTGCTCTTGCTTCAATTTCCTTAACTTGACACATCATTAGCCTATCTAGATTCGTATCATTCTGTGGATTGGTCCTTCGACTTATAGTTTTATGAGCACCTCATGCTTGAATATATGATTTTCTAAGTGTATAATATTGTACTCTTTTAGGGTATAATATAACACTTATTGGCATCATATAGTTCAAGCATAGAGAGGTTGCATATCATGTAAGAATCCATTACTCTTAAGTGAAAAATAAAGAAGGTGCCAATGATAAGGTAATGAGGAATCTTAATAAGAAAATTCTTAGCCAAGGTAGTTGAAGTATAAAGGAAACATTTTCCTAATTAACTACGCGTACTTACCTACATACAAGTCATATAAAAAATCACAGATCAACTTGGCAAGAAAACCATGGCCATGATTTAGACTTGATATCAAGAGTGGAAAGATTTTACCACATGGTATTCATGATATAAAGGTTTATGATGAATTCCTCTCATTCATGTCCTAGTGATAGCCATGATAACAGCTAGATGTCACTCGTGGACTTCAGGGGCAATTTGCGAGTTAATTGTTAATATCTCCAGAAGATAAATTTAGGGTTTTGATGTCGGTTATGAGGCAATGGACAAAAACCCATGACCTAGTTGGTCATTATCAATTCATTTGATAATCCTGATTTCATTAGCATCATGAACCTAGTTAGTCGTACACAAAAAAGCATGATGATCAATTTACTTCAAACTAGCAGACAAAAGTGCCAAAGAGTCACAAAGTATGTCGTGTTCTATGGTAATGCATGGGATATACTAATGAAGACTTAAAAGGGGCTTTGACCAATTTTAAAGATACGACAATATGAGGGTTGATTAAAAAAATTAATCTGAAGTTTAATAATATATGAAAAAATGTTTTGCATACGAATATTATCAAACTTGCATCTTTAGTTATCATATTTAAGCCGAGTAGGGACTTGGGCTTAAAATATCATTACGTGAAATCAATAATATAAGGGCTAGCTTAATTAATTTCAGAATTCCATTGTTATTTATTAATAACCCAAAGACATAGAATTAAAACTCGAGGAGAAAAATCATAATTTTCGGTTCAACTATATTCAACCGGGCTCTACTAAAACCCTAATTTTCCTTAAGTGGACCATAAACACTCACTTAAACTCCCTAGGTTAGAAGGGTAGCAGCTTTAACCTAAAAAATGGGGAGAAAATTTGTCTCCCCTTTTCCTTAGTTGTTCCTATCCTTCCTCCCCTTTCCTAGTGCTTATGGGATTTGGGTTTTTGGCCAAAATGTGAATTACGTCACTTGTTAGTATATTTGTTTGGTATCTTTGCTATCACTTGGTATTAACCATTATTTGAGATGAGGAGTTGGTTGATCAAGAGCTCGTGTGGACTGCTAGAGACGTAATATGTTTGGTGTTCTTCTTCTTGGGCTAGCCGAGGACTTTGACAGTTTATCACAAGAATTCAATTTTTGAGATAAAGATATATTCTTTACCTTTTTGGGTCACTTCCTTACAATTAAGTTTCATAAATCGATCCAAAAATGAGGGGTTTAGATTATTTATTTGATTGTTTCCACTACACTAAACTCTGTTTACCGTGGTAACCTCATCCTTTAACCAGTATTAGAGCTAAGATTATGAAACTAATTGTTAGATTATTGTAATACATTTTTGGTTGGATTACAATTTAATTTTTGGTACATATAATCTGTTCATAACTTTCTTGATGTGATTGAGATGTTGTGATTAACTAGAAAAACTAAAAAAAAAAAAGGAAAACCGTACCTAAGGTTTTGGCCAAACTAGGGTTTCATCAAAACCCTATATTACGGGCAACCAAGGGCTGCGACCAACCCTTGGGCTTCAACCTTGGTTGTGTGAAGCCATGGTTATGGTTGCACATTCTTAAAAATATAAAATAAAAAAATAGAAACTATAAAGTTGGAATAAATCGGTAAAAATATGGCTTCAATCCTCGGTTGCAGTATGACCTCTTCCTCATTGGGGCTTCTTTGGCAGCTGATTATGATCCTTCTGGGGTTTGTGTGATTGCTAGAATGAGCCTCAATGAACTGTCATGAAGCCTGAATTTTACCTGTAAAAATTATTTTTTTATTTTTCAGTGATTTTCGAATTACATGATCAAAAAGGTGTTTTTAGAATGTTAGTGGACCATAGAAATTTATTCAATTAAATTAGATGCAATCCAAAATTTTAATTTTGGGCCTAAATTAGACTTCTAACCGAATCATTGCATCTTTACATAATTGCTTTATTTTAATTCATGTCAATGATTCTTAATGGGCCTTGGGAGACCATTTAATGTTGTTTTATGGTTTGATTTAATTTCTTTTGGGTTATAAACAATTTAATAATGGACCTGCATGCCTTTTATCGCATTAGGTGTTGTAATTCCCTTAGTATGACAAAATATTTGTTGGTATCCCTTAGAATATTTTCTTATAAATTTTGGGACGCAACACAAGATCAAGGAATGGTAGTAAACCATGGTGATTCCAAGGAATTGGAGTGAACCTCAAGCCTAATGGGGAGCCTGGTAGAGTTCAAAACTCCAGTAGGAGTAATAGCCCAAAATTTTTTTGGGCCATTATAATTGGCTAATACCTTAAAACTCGATCCAACTTAATGGCTCAAGTAGGATCCCTTAGTGGCTCATTATTATCATTATTTTACATGCATATGTGATATATGCATGGTTTCAATTATGAGATCATTAAAATTGTTGCATGTGCAAAGAGAAACCTAACTAATAATCCAAATCTTCCAAACAATAAACTATTGGGTTGTAACATTAGAAAAGTTCTTACATAGCTCTCCATATTGGTGGGCCCATAAGGCTCGAAAAGCATGAGATGTCAATGTGTTGAGGATATATAATTATCTAAGAAACTGTTATGTGAGGGTAATTATATTCGGATCCAATCATCCAATTCGACATTTACAATTGTGGGTTTAAACCTAACTAATGAAATGAACCAAGCAACTATTATGTGAGGTTTCAAATCATTAGGAGTTAAACTAATCGATACATATATGAGATACATTGAGTAGGAGTTAATCTCTCATTGAACTTCACAAATGAAGAAACTAATTATCCAAGACCTGATCAAACTAGCTTCCTTTTTTCTCCCCCTTCTCTCTATTTTCTCTCTCTAAAGGCATTGGCTTCTCAGCCATGGCTGAAAAGGAAGCCCTTCAGCCTTTGGCTGAAGGACAAAGCTTGTCATTTGCAGATGTCCTCATTGGAAAACTGTAATTGAGCAAACAAAACCCCTATCAGTTTGATCAGCCTCAAAAGAAACTTCAGACTTATAAGGGAGAACTAGTCATATTTTTCACTGAAGAAGAGGTACAAACACAAGCTTCTTCCTTTCGTTTCACTTTCGTGGGAAATTTCCCAAATAGAAAGCCAAATACAAAGGCTGTGTGTAAAAGATTTCGGATGAAGGATGGATTTATGGGAGACTTCACAGTTGGTTTTCGCATCGTGTTTTCTTTGGAGAAGGATTATCTGTGATGTTGGCTTAAGAATACATGATTTATTAATAGGTTTTGTATGCATATTCTAAAGTGGCATCCATTATTCACACCTGAAGTTGAACCCTCCATTGTACCAATTTGGATTATCTTGGATGGTTTACCAACTTGTTTCTTCAATAAGCATTCGATGTTCAGCCTTCCACAAGCAGTTGGAACCTCCCCTCCCCGCTCAAACTAGATATGGCAATAGAAAATTGTACGAGACCAAATACAACAAAGGTATGTGTAGTGATAAATCTAGTAAAGTAGAGTTATTTGAATTCTAAATTATAGCATTTTGTTAGCTTAAATTTAGAATTCTAGTATTTGTTGAGTGTTTTAGTTAATTTTAACATTATGTATATGCATTTTTAGTTTTAGTGGTTATTACGAGTTTTATTTGAATTTTAATAAATTTAGTTACTTATTTAAGAAAGTTTAATGTTTTTGCATGTAAATAATTGGAAAATGAAAGTCAAAGTTAACAAGTATTGAGGGACAAAAAGCAATTAAAGAAAAATTGAAGACTATTGCTGAAATAGAGTCATTGTCACGACATCGAGTGGGGATTTGAATTTTTATATTTTAACTCGATGTCGTGACACAGAATTCCATGTCGAGACATCGAGACTCATTTAGCAATTGTTTTAATGGCTTACTTGTAATTGTTAGCTGGTAGATTTTCAAATTGTTAACTTCTAAAGCATTCTATATATATAGATATTGTAGATGTGTAGGACACACATTAGGTAGTGTAGATTATATTAGAGTAATTAGTAGATTTTCATAGTTAACTTAAACTTCAAGTCTTTAGTTTAAAACAAATTCTCTTCTATTTTCCTTAGATCTTGTTTTTAATTTCTTGCAAGTTTTAATTTTGATTAGATAATCTTAATGGGTTAATCCTTAGCTACAAGTAGATATAATTTTTACTTTCTTTCTAGTTAAATTTCATTAAAATCTAGTTTCTTCTATTTTAAGTTTTTTAAAGTTTCTTGGTAAATTAGTAATTTGTAGTTTGAATTTCCATGTATTTGTCTTAATTTCTAGTTAATTTCTTTTTGGCTTTCTTTTATTAAATCACAAATGCAAAATATCTAGTTTTAATTTAAGTTTTCCTTAAAAAATTACTTAGTTTAAATTAGTAGAAAATGGACTTTATGCATTTTTCATGCTTTCTTATTGTTCTCTTTAGTCAAATATTAGTTGCTCTTTAATTCATGTGTTAATTTAGTAATTTCGTGAAGTTAGAAGTATCTATTGCTTTCATTACTTGTTTTAATCGATCGGTTATTAGTTTTAGATTTTAGTTGAATATTCAGAATTTGATTATTAGTGGAGTAAATTTCTCCATTCTTATTTGAATCGTCTAACAATTCAAGGACTTGTGAATCTCGGTAATTGCTAAACAATAATCCCTGTGGGAACAATAACTACTTGACCTATTATTTACAAACCTATCTCATATACTTGCGAGTGTGTGGGTATTGGATAAACGAAGTAGGATTAATTTTATCACTTGTTTGCACATTAAATTGAGTAACCAATATTCAACAAACGTGTAGAAGTTGATTTGTTATCCACATTGCCAAATAGGCTGTGGTTGGAGTGGGAAAGTTTAGAAAATGGCAAAAATCTATTACGAAGATCTTTCCTCCCATTGTACCAAGTGCAGTAAGATTGGCCACAACTTGGCGAATTGGATGGCTGGAAGTGCAAAGACAAATCTCACCAAAAACCTAATGATAAGCAAGAATAGGTAGCGAGTGATACGAATCAAAACAAGTTCAAGGCAACCACAAACTTGATTCCACAAACACAACCAAAATCCAAATGGATTCCAATAGCCAGTCCAAAAGCAGGCCCTTCAGGTGTTGCACAAGAAAAAATATAAGAAGAAGAGCATCCTAAAGTTCAACCACCAGGTTTAGAAGTTTATTTGCTCGACCCCAAATAGTGGAGCTGCAACCACCAGAATCGACAACAATAGTGGTGGCTCCGCCAGTGGAAAGAATCCCTACAGTGGAAGAAATTGTTACAAACATCCCCAAATCTCAAGAAGTTCAAATTTTGAATTCTCAAGATGAAGGAAATGGTTTGATAAAGTCAGCTGATGAGCACCTAGAAATTGAAGTCCCCAATCTGCAGGAGAAGGTATTAACAAAATCTCCCAAGATTTTTGGGCATCTAGATCCCTCACAAAATCAAAAGTTAAACAGTAGTATCTTGGATGATGGGAAAATCTCTCACAACAAAATAATGGAAGAGCTTTCTTGCTATTTTTCAAACAGTGATAACCCCTATTCTAAGGAAGATGCTCCGTGAATCCAGCACTTGAAGGATGCTTTCAGGTAGTAAGTTCTCACCAAAAAGAAGAGGTCGACACAAGAGGACATATAACATGGCTTGTCCACATGCAATGAAAACAAGGCCTGCTTCCAAGCCAATTTTCATCTCGAACCTTAACCCTAATAATTAAATGGAGCAAATCCCAGCTTGGAATGTTAGGGAATAGGTAATAAACCTACTGTTCATAGACTAAAGTTGTTGATTAAACAAAATGGCATAAAATTCTCTCTTTAATGGAACCAGTGGTGGATAAAGAGAGGATCAAGTCGTTTGCCCAGAAACTAGGGTTTGATCACTACAAGTCAAACCCTAATTGTAAAATCTAGTTATTTTGGAATAAAGATTTTCTAATAACTAAAATTCTTAGAAACTATAAATAAGGGTCTAGAGGATCTCAAAACATGTTTTCTTTCAGCTTCCCTTCAGAACTACTAGATTAGACTAGGGTTTTCCTTGTTTTCTAAGAAGAGTTAATAAAGAAAAGGTTTAAAGTTGACAACTTTTGGACTGAGATTGCGATTCCTCATTAGAGAAGCATTCTTGAACCTTATTTTATCTTTATTATTCTATTTAATGTGAATTATGTTCATTTACTTGTTTTGATGGTATTAATTAAATGCTGTGTAGGGTTTACGTCTTCCTCTTTGCTTTCAAATCCATGCTTTCATTTAATTGCTTCCATAGATTAATAAGTAGAGTAATTTACTTGCTTTCGTAGATTAATCCTAGTTTTAGTCCTTAGTTTAGTTATAGTAAATCTCTTTCATAACAGTTTCTTCAAATAGCATTTGAGTCAAATAACCGATACTCATTAAACCAATCTTTGTGGATTCGACCCCACTTCATATATACCATTTAGTCTAATACACTTGTGGTGCGTTGTTTAGTTATTAGTTGGATTAGGAGATTATAGATTTTATAACTATATATTTTACGCGTCAAGTTTTTGACCCCGTCGTCGGGGATCAGGTATTTGGTAATATCTGTATAATTTGGCAAGAATACTACTTTGAAGTGTAAATTGCATTTTATTTGTCTTACTTTCATTATGTGTTTTCAAAATTTTGAAAAACTAAAAAGATTTTCTTTTTTCGAGGTTTTTGTGCCTTTTATTGAAAAAAAACCAAAAAAGATCTTTTTCTAGTGGATAGTTTACGCTATCTACTGGTATGAACTTTTCCATTTGTCCTCTTCATGTGCTTTTGTGTTAGTATTCATTTTTGTATTTGTTTTTGTGTCAGTTCTATAAGAACATGTAAGGAATGAATTAGACTGACTCATGGCAAGGATATTATCATCTTTAAAATAATGGAGGCATGACCTATAAGAATGTTTCTTGTAATTATTCTTTCTATCCATTGAACTATCAAACGGGATGGTATACCAATCCAAATTCATACTTGAGCTATCAGAAAAATCCCTATTCTTTTTCTACACCTCAAGAGGCTACTTATGCACAATTGAATCCCCAAACACAAGGAAAGTATCATGGATATTCTTATGGGTACTATGATTATGACTATACTCAACCACCATTAACTAAAGAAGAGGAGAAAGCAAGTTTGGAACAATGATGATCACCCTCGTAGAACAATCAAATAGTCACCTACAGAGACTCCATTCAAACTCAACTTGCTGAAATAGCACAAAAGGTGGTGGGTACATCATTTGAGTTTGTCAACGGTGAATATGCTCAATCCAACAACGAGAAGCATCTTGGAGCAAGTTTCACATCAACCGGTTCGCAATATACTTTTTGGGAGAGCTCAACAACCCATGAAGACTAGCATTGCCGTCGCAGGCACCCCAAAATTGATCAAACTCTCAAAACTAATGTAGCAGTGGAGAGTTCGAGTCGATCCTTAGAGAATAAATTCTATTATTCGTTCTCCAACCAAAAAAGGGGTTCTGAACAATTTTTTAATACTAAAAACTATGTAAGAATTTGGACTGTAGAAATTCAATAAAAGAAATATCTTGGTTTCGGTCATATCTACCATGACAATTTTATTAGTCGATCATTGACACTAAAAATAACTCAATCTTTATATCAAGCACTAATTGAAGAATTAACTCGAATTCCAATTCAAAGTTGATGCTTATATCTTTTCCCTAAGTGGGTTAATTGGACTTCAACACGTGATCCAATTAACTCTAACTATCAAATATACCCAGACACACATCAAAGATTTATTAATAGAAGTATTAAAAACTAGCAAGATCAATTAGGCTAATATAACATAAGTACACACAGTTATGTTAATTAGTTGATTTTTTCCTAGATTCAATAAAACTAATCAAGAAATTATAAAACCTTGCTGTCTCACATATTAAATCGAACAAAGCTGCCAATATTAATCTAACTATGTATTTATTTAAATAATTTACTTTTCTGCAACCATAGCAATTCAAAAGAAACAATCATAAAATTAAAACAAAAAATAATCAATACTTGAAATAAAAAGTGAATAAATCAAAACACAAACATCTTACAACACTGTAGAATCAACCATGGCTTCAATTCCCTCAACCAAGAAGAAGGGTTTTGGCAATAAAGGCCATGGAAAGACACAAGAATTTTTGCTATAAAACTAACGATGAAAAAGAGTCTCTATTCACTTTACAAGGGATATTTATTTGCTAGGGAATACTAGGATTATAATCCCTGCCGAATGATAAGAACCTGAAAATGCTTGAAAAAGGTTCAATCAGATGAAGAAATCTGCTGAAAAATAAAAATTTCGTAACCCTACTAATACATGCACATTTGCACGCCTTCAGTCCCGCACATGTGTGTGAGAAACCCTAACTCAGAATGTCCTCTGTGGAAGTTGCACACATGTGCAACTCTTGGGTCACGCATGTGCGCAACTCCTGGAAGCTATGCTTCAATTTCAACTTTGATTTTGACATTGAAACTAATAGAATTTAGGAAAACTCAAAATATGAAAGTTATAGATCCTTCTCTTTGCTTTCCAATTCATCTTGAATCAACTCAATTGGAGTTCAGGCAAGAAAGTTGTGTTGAAAATAACAAATAGTGCCTAGATTTGGTCCCATGCTCGTGCACTCTTCAGAAAGTGCAATTTTTCTTCATCCTTTTCATCCTTTTCAATCCTTTTTCACTTCAACCCAACAAAAACTAACGTAGAATACACCAATTATGCTCATTATTAACTCAAATCTTGCTTACAATAAGTAAAATTTTTATAAATGATATATAAAACATAGGACATTTATTAGTTTATCAAATTACCCCACACTTAGCTTTTGAACGTCGTCGAGCAAACAAAGAATTAAAGCAATTAAACACATCAAAATTTCATTCAACACATCTCAGCAATTATTCACATAAATAATCGAGAGTCAGTCCACCATTTGGAGTAGTCTAAGAACTCAAAGCTCAAATGCTAATAAAAACCAAGATGTGAGATTCGTGTGTATGTGCACAGCCATTCAAGAAAATCTCAAGTTTGAAGAAACTTGTATTAAATTATGCGAACTCTTAAAATTTTTCTAAACATAGCTCACTCTTCTTACACCTCTCCACTAATCTATACGACAGAGTCAATTTAAATTAGGTAGGACTTTTTAGTTGTAACGTTAGGCTAGGGTATTGGCTAATCAAAGAAGAGAAAGGATATCACAGATAAGAAAAAGAGATTTAAAGTAATGCTGGCCACACATTAAAATAAAACTTCTCTTCATACATGAAACATCATACATCCACAACTCCACACTTGAATAACAAATACCCATGAAAATTCTAAGCAAATAATAAGCAAGAAAGTCCTCATTCTTCGACTTGGCCAAACATGCCAACATTTTTCTAACAATATATTCCTTTTTTCACTTTTTTTTTCATTTTATCAGACCCATTCTATGTATTTATTTCATGTCCCGATTCCAAATATAGGTACCAGTGACAGGCACTACCCACAAATACATTAACGCAGGTACCAGTGACAGGCAGTACATGCAATATACAAACATTTTCAATACCCTCTTCATGCCCTCATAAATGCGTAGTCATTCACTCAACCAAATTACCACCCTCATTCTACTACCTTTCACCCTTATGTTCCCTTAACAAATAATGTGTGCAATAAAGCTCTTTAAGGGCAATTTAGACAAAAAATTAAAAGAAATTATAAAGCTCGTTTTGAATAAATGTAGGTAAAATGAGTTTAAATGAAAGAAGGCAAAAGGTGTTTCTTTCCATTCATAACAAATTAAGGGTCAAACAGGGTATTAATGATAAAAAATTAAGGGTTGGCTAGAAGGTTCGAACGACAAACGAAGGCTCTAACCTTCTCCCTTCTATTGCAATGAGCTTTCCAGGCTTTAATTTCTTCTCAACTAGATAAATTGCTATTCTGCACTCAATATATAAAGCCTTGATCATGTGAGGAAAACAAAAACCAGATTACTTGTTAATGGCAAAATAATAAATCTTCTGACAGATGAGGTTGCCCAATCTACAGTTTTGCCAGAAGTAATGCAATACAAGAGTTTTGCCCGCTCCAGAGTAATATATGTGAGATCACTGACTAGAAGGAGGCAATCCCATAGGAACTTAAACCATATGAACCAAGACGGCTTAAGCGTATTGGCATTAAAGAATCGTGCTATACCCCCAATGCCAAATGTCTATTCAACTTCACTAGTGCAAAGATAGCCATACTCAAAATTTCATTGAATTCCTTATTAGTGCCACGAATGGTTGGCCACTCATCATTAAGGACTCGGTTGAACCTCAAAAGGCAGTTAATTTCATTGGCAGGAATATTCACTTCCTTTCCCAAGACATACACTATAGTGTCACTGTAATGAGTCCGATTAGCATAAAGTTCACGCACAACTAGTAGTATGGCGTCCTTAAGAGTAGAGGTGAATTGATTCCAACCACGAGTTCGTATAGCAGTTCGGATCTCTGGGATGCTGGCCAATGGTACTTGAATACCCTTCTCTTTGATTGCGGCTCTCTGCGAAATCCTTCTCATATTTATTTTGGCCTGCAACATTAACGAGTTGTGCAAACACATTCTCTTCATGCATGTTCTCACGTTATTGTTCAGGTTCAGAGGATGAAGAAGCCTTTGCAATTTTCCCCGTAGCTGATTTCTTCCCTGTTCG
This sequence comes from Cinchona pubescens, assembly GCA_025175665.1. Lineage (NCBI taxonomy): Eukaryota > Viridiplantae > Streptophyta > Magnoliopsida > Gentianales > Rubiaceae > Cinchona > Cinchona pubescens. Next base: position 6,116,510 of record JANKKI010000075.1, on the reverse strand, counting down.
TGGCATTCCTACAAAAATTAGACGTGAAAACGATAGCAACCAAACAAAGGCAAATCTAATATCACACACTCGTACAAATTCACAACCCCAACTAACAATTAACCCTAGTATGCCCAAGATGAATTTCAATAAGTTAGTGTCAAAACTAAGGTATGTGCACAAATTTGTGGCATCCCTAGAACATTCTTAGTCACTAAAAATGAATAAGAAAGAATCATAGGACATAATTGACGTTCTAGGAATTAAATTCATGCAATGCCTTATGTTTTAAGATTTTTATTCTTCGAGATAATTCATCAAACACTTGGCATGCATTAAAGAACGAATTTTGCTCTATATAAAGAATTTACAATTACTTTCAAATCAACAATTAATTCACAAATTACTCAAACCACACATTTAAAATTCAATCCATAACAAATTAGGACAATTATATCATTAAAAATCAAAACTTTCTTACAATTCAATTATAAACCCAAAAAGGAAAAGTATAAGAAAAGTCAATAAAATTCGTACCTTGATGGAGGTTACTCTTCAAAAAGAAAGAATTTGATTATCAAGTTAATGGAAGGAATTAAGAAGTTCTTTGATGGTAGAGATCATTAGTTGGTTGAAGGGGGTTGAGAGGAGAAGGTTGAAGAGAATGGGAATTTCTATTTGAATGATAGGCAAATAAGCGTTTTACCCTTTTAAAGTGTCACACGCACATGCACAGCCTGCCAGGAGCGCATGTGCATGAGAAGCAGTAGCTTTGTTTGTCTTGAGTCCTCTCGTGCACATGCGCAAGGCTTCAAGCGTGCTTGTGCGTGCGATGCCAATTGTGAATTCCAGCTACTGGATTTTACGCGCATGCACACCAAATCACCCTTTCAAACACAAAATTTTTATACTCCTATACCACCCAAACAATAAATATGACCTTCAAATCTCAATGTAGTCCGTCTAACTTGTAAATTAGATGATTTTCAACTCAAAAACACAATAACATAATAAACCCTAAAACAAATAAATTGAGTCGAATATAAAAGAACATAGGTTGCCTACCATGCAGAGCTTTTGTTTATTGAGAAATGACTCGTTCACTCAACTTGATCCTCTTTCTTCTCAGTTATAATACAGATCTTTCAAATCCATTTCCATCATATTTTTCAATATAACCCCCTCATAATAAGGCTTAATTTGATGATTATTAACCTTGAACACCTTGGATGTTTGTAAGTTTTGAATTTCAATTGTACCACGAGGAACAACATTAGTAATAACAAATGGTCCAGTCCAAGAAAATAGCAACATACCAAGAAATAGCCAAAGACGCGTTTGGTAAAGGACTTTTTGACCGACTTTAATCTACTTCCTTGAGATCATTTTATCATGAAAAACTTTTTCCTTTGCCTTATGGATGCGAGCATTCTCGTTTGCCTCACTTCGAATTTCCTCCAATTCTTGCAGTTGCAACTTTCTTCGTTTACCATTTACATTCAATCCCATGTTAAGGCTCTTAATAGGTGTCAATATGCCTTATGTTCCAACTCTATTGGGAGGTGACAAGGTTTCCTGAATACCAACCAATATGGTGACATGAACTCCAGACTGACTAATAGGTGTCTTGCAAGTAATGCGATAAGCCACAATGTATCATTTGACCGTAAACTCCAATATTTAAGACTAGAGTTCACCGTTTTCTATAGAATAGACTTGATCTCCCTATTAGACACCTTGGCTTGCCTGCTAGTCTAGGTATGATATGCAATTGATATCCTCTGTGCTACATAGTATTTCTTTAGCAGGGCTTCAACTGTTTTGTTGCAAAAGTGGGCGCCTCAATCACTTATCAGAGTCCTTGGAATCCCAAATCTAGAAAAGATGTTATTTCTAAGAAAATCTACAACAACTTTCGAATCATTAATACGAGTGGCTTTTGCTTCCACCAATTTCGAAACATAATCTATAGCCAGTAATATACAAGAATAGTCGATAGAAACAGGAAAATGCCCCATGAAATCAATGCCCCAAACATAAAATAATTTACAAAATTGGATTGGGTTTTGAGTCATTTCATTCTTTTGGGGGATATTACCTGCCATTTGACAATTATCGCATGGAAACTTGCATAACATATAAGAATCTAAAAATATATTGGACCAATAAAAACCATACTCTAATACCTTTCTTGATATTCTCTTGGTTCCAAAATGTTCTCCACAAGCATAAGAATGTCTAAAAGCAATGATAGAATTGATCTCACTATCATTACACTCCTTCTTATCAGTTGATCAGAATAATGCTTCCATAAATAGGGCTCATCCCATATATAAAATTTGCAACACTTTTGATCTGCTCTCTTTTAGCCCTGGAGAAACCATGGGGTAATTTGTAAGTAACTAAGAAACTCACAATATTTGCATATCATGGTAATGTCACCCTTACTGAAAATAATTGTTCATCGAGAATCTCTTTTGTATATCCAACTCATTCTCCACATGTGGCACTCAACTCCAGTGGTCTGCTACCTTGTTCTCCATTCCACTTTTATCCTTGATCTCCAAGTCAAATTCACTTAATAGAAGTATCCATCTTATGACCATTGGTTTTGACTTCTTTGACATTATACTTGGTAACGCAAAGCTGGATGATTAGAATAAACAATTACCTTAATGCCAAGTAGATAAGGACAAAACTTTTCTAAAGCAAAGATAACAGCCAAAAGTTCTTTATCCGTGGTGGAGTAATTCCTCTATGTGTAATTCAAAGTCATGAAAGCTTAGTAAATTGCATAAAAGGCTCTTCCAACTCTTTGATCCAAGACTGTGACTACTGCAAAATCACATGCATCGCACATGATCTCAAATGGTAAGCTCCAATTAGGTGGTTGAATGATTGGAGTTGAGATGAAATGATTCTTTAACTTATTTAATGCCAATTTGCAATCATCAGTAAACTCAAATTCCACATCCTTTTGCAATAATTTGCATAGAGGTGATGATATCTTGGAGAAGTCCTTAATGAATTTTCGATAAAAACCTGCATGACCGAGGAAAGCACGAACTTATCACACCTTGGTGAGGTAAGGTAATGATTGAATTATATCAATTTTAACTTTATCTACCTCAATCCAAGGCCTTAGATGATACCACATGACCAAGAACTATACCTTATTGAACCATGAATTGACACTTTTTGGAACTTAAAACAAGGTTAGTTTCTATGCACCTTTGTATTACTAATATAAGGTTGTGCAAACACTGATGACGGAATCACCGTAAACAGTAAAATCATCCATAAATACCTCAATGTGCTGGACACAATCAAAAAATATGGTAACGATATATCTTCAGAATGTGGCTGGAACGTTACATAACCCAAATGGCATGCAATGATAAGCGAGCGATAAAAAAGGACACGTAAATGTTGTCTTCTCTTGATCCTCGGGAGTAATGGCAATCTAAAAATATCCTGAATAACCATCAAGAAAATAATAATAAGCATGACCAGCTAACCTTTCAAGTATTTGATCAATAGAAGTTAAAGGAAAGTGATCTTTGTGAGTTAGAGAATTAAGTTTCTCATAATCTTTACAAACTCTCCAGCCATTTGGTACCATTTCATCTTCTTGATTTTTCACCAGTGTCTGTAATTCCTATCTTTTTGGGGACCACTTGGACGGGGCTAACCCATTCACCATCCAAAATAGAGTAAATTATCCCCACTTTGAGAAGTTTAAGAATCTCTTGCTTGACCACTTCCATCAGCAACGAGTTCAACCTCATTCGTAGTTGATGAGTAGGCTTAGCTCCTCCTTCAAACAATATGCGATCCATGCATGTGGATGGGCTAATTCCTTTTATGTCTCAATGGTCCGTCCAATTGCTGTCTTTTGCTCTCTTAGAACTTTAGATAACTTTTCTTCTTGCTCTCCAGTTAAGGCTGCTAAAAATTATCACCGAAAATGTTTTTCATTCTCCTTAAAACAAATACTTGAGATGACTTGGAAGTGGTTTCAATTCTAGATTAGCTACCTGCACAACAGAGGGTAAGGATTTCTTGTTAGAAATCTGCAATGTAACGTAAGATACCTTACCAATTTACAGTGGCTCCTCAATATAACTTTCAAATTGATCACCCAATTCGACTCACAACTTATTCTTCAAAAACCTCCTGTCCTAAAGAATCAACAATATCAATGGAATAGATGGAATTATTTTCAGTAGGATACATCATGGCCTTGTAAATATTATACTCAAAATTTTTTCCATTAAATTCTATTGTCAAAGTTCTAGTGTCTACATCTATTTTAGTTTTAGATGTTTTCAAAAAGGATCTACCTGGAGCAGACTCATCATTGTTTTCCATATCAAAAACATAAAAGTCTACAAGAAAGATTAATTTATTGACTTGAACCAACACATCTTCAACTATACCTTTTGGATAGGCTACCGACCTATCAACCTATTGAATAACAGTACTAGTTTCAAGTAACGGACCAATATGTAAGGAGGTATAAACTGAGTAAGGCATAACATTTATGGATGTTCCTAAGTCTAACATTTGAGGAGATTGCTAAGGAGAGTGGCAGAGAATTTAATGAGGCGAAGTCTTTCACAGCAAAGGATAAAGGGAAACGACCACTGAAATGGCATATGATTTTTCTATGATGGTCCACATATGGCTTGGGAATGTCCTGCAAAAGCAAAGTTAGTAGCCAGGGCTATGGAGGAGGAGAAAGCGAAGGAAAAGTGATTGGGTTCGTTGCGGATCACGAATACTATCAAAGTGAAGAAATCGTGAAGAAAAAGGGCTTAATGTTCACAGATGTGGAGATAGCGGGCTACAAGTTAAGTGCTCTAGTTGACACTGGAGCTACCAACTTCTTTATTTCTATTGGCAGCAAAGATGATCAATCTTCAAGTGGGAAAAGGTGTTGGCACATTGAAGATAGTCAACACCAAGAAGGTTCAAGTCCATGGAGTGGCAAGCGATATGGACATAGCCATTGGGCATTGGAAGGGCCAGACTCCACTTGAGGAAATTCCTCTTCATGATTATGATGTTATGATAGGACTCGACTTCCTTGACTCTATTGATGCCATGCTTCTTCCCTTTTCTGAATGCATATGCATTTTGGATCTTCCATGCCAATGTATGGTTGAAAATTGACTTTTGAGGAGGGAGTCTGAAATGGATCACAAGACCCTATTTTCCATACAACTACATAAAGGATTGAAAAGATGAGGGTTAACCTTCCTTGTGACACTCAAAGCGGATGATGGGGACACCCAAGGGGAGGGGCCTAAGGTGTTTGATGTGGTACTAGAAGAGATCAAGAGTGTGATGCCTATTGAGCTGCCGAAGGAACGGCCTCTTAAGAGAGAAGTGGACCACGAGATTGAGTTGGTCCCAGGTGCCAAGCCGCCTGCTATGGTCCTTTATCGCATGTCCAAGGAAATAGTTCAAGGATTTGCTTGATGCTAGTTACATCAGACCCTCTAAGTCACCGTTTGGTGCGCCAGTACTATTCCAAAAGAAACGTGAGGGACCCTAAGGATGTGTGTGGACTATAGGGCCTTGAATAAATTGACGGTGAAGAACAAATACCCCATACCACTGATTGCCGACTTGTTCGATCAGCTTGGAAGTGCACGATAGTTTTCCAAGTTGGATCTCTTTTGCAGGTCGGGGTAGCTGGTACACATTGCAAAAGGTGATGAGCACAAGACGACGTGCGTGACTTAGTACGGTGCATATGAGTTCCTCGTCATGCCTTTCGGCTTGACTAATGCCCCGACAACCTTCTACACGTTGATGAACAAGGTACTCCGAGAGTTCCTCAACAAATTTGTTGTAGTATACCTTCACGATATTGTGGTTTACAGTCCCACATTAGAAGAGCACATCCAACACTTGAGGGAGGTGTTCAGGGTGCTTAAGGATAACCAACTCTTCATGGAGAAATAGAAGTGTGTGTTTGCTCAGCAGGAGGTGCCCTTCCTTGGTCATATTGTGGGGGGAGGCCAGATTCATATGGATGAGTCGAAGATCCAAACCATTGTGGAGTGGGAATCTCCTACCAAGGTGACAGAACTACAATCGTTTCTTGGGTTGACAAACTATTACCGAAAGTTCGTGCAAGGCTACTCCAATATAACCACGTCCCTCACGGAGCTATTAAACAAAGGGAGGCGATGCAAGGGACTGGGATAAGGAGTGCCAAGAAGCTTTCAAAAAATTGAAAGAAGCCATGACCCAAGAACTGATACTCTCTTTGCCAAATTACTCAAAGGCTTACAAGGTAGAGATAAACGCATCTAACTTTGTTACTGGCAGGGTAATGGTGGAAGAAGCACATCTAGTAGCCTATGAGTCGAGAAAACTTAAGAAAACTGAGTGCTAATATACGATACAGAAAAAGGAGATGATGGCAGTGGTCCATTCCTAAAGACGTGGAAGAACTACTTATTGGGGTCTCGTTTTACGATACGAACGGATAATGTTGCCACAAGTTACTTCTTGTCCCAAAAGAAACTCTCCCCCAAGAAGGCTAGGTGGTAGGATTTCTTGGTAGAGTTTGACAATATACATGAGTACAAGTATGGAAGAGTCAACTCAACTGCTGATGCCCTGAGCAAGAAGGCGATGCTTGCTGCTATTAACCAACATGAGAATCCGTTACTCGACATGATCAAGGAAGGATACTGAAGCACGTTATAACTACTATAAACCTCCTTCGGTATGCCAAAGAGGGGAAGACGCGAAGATTTTGGACTGAGGAAGAGTTACTCTACACAAAATGGTGATGTATCCACGAACCATATCACAGGAACTTGAAGCGGGAATTGATGAATGAGTGACATGATTCGAAGTGGGCTGGGCACCCAGGGATGCACCCAACCTTGGCACTAATGCAGGAAAGATACTATTGGCCTCAGATGAGAGACGATGTGGAGACTTATGTTCAATGCTACTTAGTGTGTCAACAAGACAAGGATCAAGCAGTCAAAAGCGGCGGGTTAATTGGAGCCTTTGCCCATTCCAGGGAGACCATAGGAAAGCTTCCCAATGAACTTTATAGTTGGCCTGCCAAAATCTGAGGGTTGCCAAACTATCATGGTACTATAGACAGATTCTCGAAATATTGAACCTTCATAGCCGCTTCCAAAGACTATCCAGCTGAGGAAGCTGCCTGGTTATTCATGAACCACATTACATCTGTGAAGTATTGGGGAGTGCCACGAACAATTGTGAGCGATTGAGATCCTCAATTCACTGGGAAGTTCTAGACATGGTTGTTTGAGTTGTTAGGTTAAAAAATTAACATGTCGACAAGCTCGTATCCTCAAACCGATGGAAAACAGAGCGGACGAATGTGCTACTGATGCTATACTTGAAGCACTATGTGAGCTCAACCCAAGAAAATTGGGCAAGGTTGCTCAATGTTGCCCAATTCTCTTTTAACTTACAGGTAAACGAGTCAACAGGAAAGAGTCCCTTCGAGATAGTGATGGGACAACAACCACTTACTCCTAGCAGACATAGAGGTGGTAGCCCTGCAGCATATGAACTTGCTAAGACATGGCAAGAGGAGTAGATTTGGCAAGGACATCCCTACACAAGGCAGCTAAGAATATGAAGAAATCGGCCGATGAGAAGAGACGGTTTCTTGAGTTTGAGGAAGGTGACCTTGTGCTAGTCAAGATGCACTCCATACTTAGATAGACCGAAAAGTGCACAAGAGACTACTTTGAAGTACTAAGGACCCTTCAAGATACTAAGACGGGTAAGAAAGGTGGCATACAAGGTGGAACTCTCTCGGAAGTTAAAGCTTCATCCGGTGTTCCATGTGAGTTTGCTGAAGCCCTACCATAAGAACGAGGAAGATCCTAGTCGTGGACTATCACAAAGAGCACCTATGGGAGCAAACACCTCTTATAATCACAAGGTGGACTACATACAAAGGTATGAGAGGTACGGAAATGTATTGCAAGCCTAGGATCTAGCACAAAGTACGATGGAAAGGTTTGCCAAAGAGCAAGGACAATTGGGATCCGGCCCAGGCACTTTGGCAGTTCAAGAAACAAATTGATGCATTCCATACAACCAAAGCCAACGAGGACGTTCCCAGAATAAGTGAGGGAGAATGGCACAGTCCGCTCATTCAGACGAAGTGATTGGCCCAAAGGAGTGGCCAGACTCTTCTCCAAAAGATTACGAAACATTCTCGAGTAATCCTATAGAATTTCCTAGAATGGCATTGGATTCCTTAGAATATTCTAGGCTGCGTAGAATATTCTCTAAAAGATAGAATTCTCTAGAAGATTGTAGAATTGTAATTAATGTGGTAGGTTCTAAAATACACTCTTGTAACTATATAAAGGGGCCAACCCCCTCAATTGTAACATACCTTACAAGCTTGAGAAATTCAATATATAGAGTTCTAATTCTCTCTTCTCTTGTAGTGAGTGTAAAGAAATGTTGACTTAGGAGAAAAACCTATATGCCGCACGGGTTGGCAATACAAGAAAGAGTAAGCCCGTGACATTTGCATGATACTTGAAGACCAAGAAAGATCACGAGCCAAACTTTGAAGGCTAAAATTGCTTTTTACCCTTGCGTTGTGGAAACATTGAGGGTAATGCTCCAGTTAAGTTTAGGGAGTATCGCAGTTTATGACATAATGTAAAACTGAATTCACTAAATTGATCCACTGAGCTTCCAGTGAGGAATAAACATCTCGACAAGACGTTGCATTTAATGCAAGGTTTTTAAATTACTTAGTATAAGTATCATGTAAACCTTCATAACTAGATCATACTTACCTTTTCGCAACACATTTCACAACTGCACATTAAACTATATAATATACAACCAATAACAAGGTTCAAGTACTACATTTCTCGAAGATTCACTTCTTTGTACCCTATCTCCGATTGGTCGAAACCCTATGTTGTTGACCTATAATCAAGGGAGAGTAACACTGTTTAGAAGTATAGACCTTAAGGTACAATATAAGATAAATATGTAAGCAAAACATGAACTAGCTAGCTAGTTCACATGAACAAGCAAACTGGTCACTTGAATAAACAAGCTGGTCACTCTAACAAAAGCCTGAAAAGTTCAATTTGATGATCAAAAATCACTCCAAATGCTTAGAAACAAATGTTAAAAACATGTGGAAACAAGTCGTGGAAGTTCTAAGCAACTAAAAGTGTGATCAAACACCAAAACTCCAGGCTTAAGTCCTTAAGCACAAAGAATATGTAATTTCGTCCTATCAGCAAGCCCTAATCAAAGAACCCTCAAATATGATGTTTATAAAGTGTTTGCAACCACAAATAAAGGTTGGACAAGGTAGGGAACAACTTGGCAACAAGAATCAATGATTAACAATAAGATTTAACAACATTCAATTCATAGGAGAGCCTTGAACCCCTTAATCAAATACTTCATTTTAGATGTATTTAATTTAGTTTGAACCATTAACCAAGGCCATATAACACAAGGATATATTCGATAACAAGAAAAATTCATAAAAAAATAAGTAAGCAAAATCATGCAGTAATTCATGTAAATCTTACGTAATATGCTGGAAAATCAGTTCTAAAACAATTTTACACCTTTAATTTCGTTGGTTTAATCCAACATTTTATCTGGGAATTAATTGAAATATTAAAAAGTTTAAATATGTCTAAAAAGGACAAATATAAAAATATAATATATAGAACTCTCACTCATCCTTCCCTCGTCCTTGCAAGCATTATCATCATCACCACCACCACCACTTTCATCAGACAATGATGCATCACTTCTATCTTTGATTCTGATATTGTGTACCAAATCCTAGTGGAGGACAAAATGATGACAAACGTGAGCTAGAAATTGAGTTGAAATTCTAGGTAGGATTGAATTGCACCAATTACAGATATCTTTTTCCCAACATATTATAACATTCGGTCAGAAAATTCTTATTAACTACTATACTACTACATAATTATTCATTCTTATTAACTACTATACTACAGTAAAATTATTCATTCTTAATAAATATTTTTTTGAAAAATTTTTGTGAGTATTTCCTCTACATTTAGACATTCCCTTTTAATGTCAACCAATCAAAATAATCAATCATAACCCCGCAAGGGTTGATCCAAAGGTTCACAATAATTTTTGTGATACAATAGATGCACAAAAATTTATGTGATATAATAGATGCACAAAATATCATAAAGTTTATGTGAATTTTATAAATTGTATGCCAAACCATAATTCCACATACACCAATCAACTTTTTTTCTTTTCTTTTTTTAATACCCAATAGTGCAAAAATTTTAGTAAAATAACATCAAGTTTTACAAAGACGCATGTAGGGGCATCTTTGAGCATCCAACGACAACAATCCTTTCACATGATGAGGAATTGTGCACTGGTTATATTCAAGATATGTCTCATTTCTTATGCCCTCATTTGCAAGATAATCCGTAATTTGATTTGCCTCCCTATAGATATGAGAAAAAGAAAAATTTTTTCTTATCACAAAGTTATGAATAAACAAAAAAGAGGAAGTCGACGTTCCATGGTGATGTTACTTTGCCATTCAAGATGTTGACAATTGGCAATGAGTCCAACTCCACTTGGGCTGATAAGAGCTGAAATTTGGCACAAAGATGAAGACCATCGACTAGAGCCATAAGTTCTGCTTGAAGATTGGATTGGCTTTGGTAAAAGTTAGAAAATGCACAAATAAGTTGGCCATTGTGATCTCGGATAGCTCTCTCTCCTCCTACTATCTTGCATGGGTTCCCCTTCGATGCAACATCCACATCAAGCGTGACCATACCACAAGGCGGTTGAGACCAACTCACCACCATTACTTTTCTCGGATTTCTATGAATGAAAATTGACCAAGAGATCGAGACAATAATAAATCGTTAGCTGCACGGTATCTTGTAAAAGGATGAGTTAAAGAAATGTTTTTAAGGTAAGAGCATATTTCAGCAATAATGTGATTTGGTTGAGTCTTCTGTCCTTCGTAAAGAACCTTATTTCGAGCTTTCCATAATGACCAACAAACTAGACTTGGGATAATCTTATGGACTGCCTCCATTGTGTGTGAAGGGTTAGCATACCCCCACCACGAATTGAGCTTTTCCACGTGATTAGAGGAAGGAGGGAAAACCAACTCTAGCCAAGATTCGAAGAAAATCCACACTTGACATGATAATTGACATGTAGTGAAGAAATGATCCAAAGTCTCCTGTGCCGCTTCACAAAAGCCACATTTAGCTGAAGTTATTGCAAAGTCATACTTGAATAGGATATCATCTATTGGGAGGCTTCTATTCAGTAGCCTCCACATAAAAATAGAGATTTTGGGTTGAAGTTTTCCATCCCAAATCATTTTCCTTGAGAAGCTTGAGGGGAAAGTAGGTAATGTGGAAGAGATTGAGAAATTTCCTTTGTCCGTGAGCTTTCATATTATAATGTCCTCTTCATTTGAATATATTAGAGACTTTCCTTTGAGGATTTCCCTTATTCTGTCCAGTTCATCTAGAGAGTATCTATTATCAAGCAAGCTAAGATCCCATCCTTTACAGCTCCAAATTTGTGCAATTATTATGTCCTTAGCATAAACATAATCTACTTCCCGAGCAAGGATACCCCTTTCAGTCCATGGATCAAACCAGAAGAAGGAATTTCCATTTCGTAACAAAAACATTAGATCATTTTCAACCTCCTATTGCACTCTTAGCATTCTTTTCCATGTGGAAGAGTCGTTCAAAGCTTCAGGCATGCACTACGCAAGGATGAATATTTCCATGTGTGTATCTTGCGTGAAGAAAGTTACTCCAAAATGAATTTCCTCTTCTAAATTTCCACCAAAGCTTAATGCTAAGGCTAGTTGCTAAGCTTGCAAGTGAGGAGATTCCTAGACCATTGGCAGATGTCTTTCCAAGCAAACTAATGTCATTTATGTCCAAGGTCATATGCCCTCCCGAAAGAAGTTCGCAAATTGTCTATTAACCTTATTTAACACAGATTTGGGTGGCAAAGGACTGCCAATAGGTAAATAAGGATACTAGTAAGAATGTGTTTTACGAGAATCAATTTCCTCCTCGGAGAGAGAAGCTTGGACTACCAACCATTGATTCGTACCACTATTTTGTCTACTATTGGTTGAAAAATTGTTCTTTTCTTCTTTGGCTTTTGTATGGGGCAACCTAAGTAAGTGAATGGAAAGCCTTCTTGACAAAACCAATTTTGTGTTAAATCATTCGTATTCGAGATAATGGAGCAATATTCCACCCATGCCTTAGGGAGGCAGAAAGAGCTCTTGGATTTAGTAACAAGCTGGTCGGTTGAAGCTGCAAACTTGGCAAGAAACACCATGAGATTCGTGACTGATCTCGCATCTCCTCTTGCAAAAATGACTATGTCATCGACAAAAGCAAGGTGCGAAATTGAAAGGCAATGACTAGGAAGGCCAAAGTCCATTATTTTCCTTTTCGGGCCAGGCTCTTGATACCCTTTGAGAATGTTTCCATCATGATGATAAAAAGTATAGGTGATAAAGGATATCCTTGACGAACTCCCCAAGAGGATTTGAAAAATCCTTTTGGAACACCATTAATGAGAACTGAGAACCAGCAATTTTGCAGGTCATTTTGTAATAGAGAAATCGAGTAGTCATGAAACCCCAACTTCCTCATGGAGTATAGGAACTACCAAGAGACTCCACCAAATGCTTTTGTTAGGTCTAATTTGACAATCAGATTTCCTCCTCTCATTTTCCTATCCATAAAATCAACCATTTCTTTATGAGCAAGAATGTTGTCAGTGATCTCTCGCCCTTTCAGCTCCCTGGAAATAATTTTAGGCAACATAGAGGCTAGCCAATTGGCCAGCACTTTTGTTGTTGAAAAAAGTGCAGAGATTAATTGCCCTAAACCCATTAAAAGAAAACGAGTTAACTGCCTTAGGGATTAATGCGATAAGTGTACTGGTGAATGCTCTCGGGAGTCGTTTTCCTTTCAAGAAGTCCTTTACTACATTGTGTAGGTCGTGTTGAATTATGCACGAACAAACTATGAAGAAGACTCCATTATATCCATCTATTCCTGTTGCTCTTTCAGGGTTCAAAGCAAATGTGGCTTGCTTTACTTCATCTAAGGAGGGCTCGTCTTACAGGAATTGATTGTCCTCCCTCGAAATCACTTGTGAAATATTGTTGAGAAGTGAACGATCGATCAAACTAGCATTTGCTTCCATTAAAAGATTTTGAAAGAATTTGATCCCTTCCTCTTCAATTTTTGAAATGTTCTCAGTCCATACTAAATGCCTGATGTCCCATTTACTTTGATTTTGAAAATATGCATGTTTTTCCTTTTAGCTTTAAAAGAGGAGTGAAAAAATTGCATGTTCTGGTTTCCATCTTTTAACCACTTCAGCCTCGCTTTTTGCCTCCAATATGCTTCTTCTTCTGCAAGGCATTTAGTGTAGTAGGCTTGTGCATGAGCTAAAGCAATTCGATTGCTTTGGCTCGACTAGTTCAAGAAAAGCCCCTAAATGAGAATTTCACATGTTAAAAATGTTCAAAAGAAAATGATGACAAACTTACCAAAAAGGATACATACTTGGCCTACTAAAAGTGCTAGGATGCCACTATTAGATATCAAGCCTAGAAGTGAAGGTAAAACATAAAAAATAAAAATAAAAAAAGGCAAGATGAGAATAATAATATGTATATAAGAAATAAACAAAATCTAAATCAATCAAGTGTATTGCGATGAGAATAATTTAATGGCCGACAACTAGATGGTCATTAACCGTTGCAATGTCAATCACCACCATCATAGATATCATTAAGTCATAAACACCCCAAATGTAGGCCATTATGATCATCCTTATTATGTAAAGCTCTTTTTAGTTAATGTTAAAGTTTTAGTTAAACGTTTGGGTCATGGTCCATCTTGGATCCCAAACTTTTAGGCAAAGCACATTTAATTTTCAAACTTTTCAATTTCAACCAATTTAGAATTGATTTGAAAATTTCGTCTATTGTAATCAAACAAAGTCATGTGCAAAGCATGTGACTATTAGATCTAAATTTCCAAACATGAAAAATGAAATTTTAACCCTCAAAGTTTAGTCGTGGTCTATTTTTATCTTCAAAATTCCAAACAAAATACATTTAATTCTCAAAATTTTTAATGTCTATCAATTTAGGACAAATTTAAAATTTCTATCAATTAGAGACAGAAAAATTCATGCATGTAACTTTTAAATCTATCATGTAATATAGTACTTTCTAACCGATTTCAACCCATTTAATCTGATGTTGAAAATGTTACGTCCAAAGTGAAAGGATAATAATAATGCAATAATAATTGACTAATAAATTAAAAAAATAATTAAATTCAATATTAATCTTTGGGATATAATAAAATAATAATAATTCACTTTTTACAGTATAGTGAAACTCATTTATTGATGTTAATCTTCGGAATGTTTGTTAAATTTGGTATAGTAAATGAAACCTCAATATTTAGTTGTGAATGTTCAACAAAATTAAATAATTAATATATTAGTTCAAATTTGTATTTTATGGGCTCATAAGCAATCTCTTTCATAAAATTTTTAATTAGCGACAGATTTTTCAGCTGCTAATATTTTTTAAATATTTTAAAATATTGATAGATTTTTTCGTCACACCTGTTATTCTTAGCAACAGAATTTTCGACATCTAAATTTAGCAAAAAAATTTGTTGCTAATTGAAGGTTACTACAATGTCTCAGAACCGAATTTAGTAACCGATTACTGACGAAAAAATCCGTCGTTAAATTTATATTAGTAAAACCGTTGCTATACTATATATATGATATGGCATTTCTTACAAATGGATGACGTCGGAAAATCCATCGTTAAATCTTTTAATGATGGATTTTTGCCAAAAATTTATTGCTAAATCCTTCGTTAAATGGGTTGAAATAGAAATATGGTTAAATGGTCCAAAATCAATTGAGAAGTGTTATATCACAGGATGGATTTAATAATCACACACAATCCACATGACTTTTTTCATCTGTAATTGACAAAATTTTTAAATTTGTCCTAAATTGGTAGAAATTTAAAAGTTTAAGAATTAAATGCGTTTTTTTGAAAATTTAGGAACCAAAATAGACAATGACCTAGACTTGAGGGCTAAAATTGTATTTTTCTACATTTTGAACTTCAGATTTAATAGTCACTTGCTTTGTATGTGACTTTTTTCATTTGTAGTTGACCAAATTTTTAAATTTATCCTAAATTGGTAGAAAATTAAATGTGTTTGGCATGAAACTTTAGGCACCAAGATGGACCACGACCTAAAATTTGAGGGCTAGACAAGAAATTGTAATTTTTTTCCTTGTGGGTTGTGGAAACATTGAGGGCAATACTCCATTTAAATTTGGGAAAGGGGTGTAATTGTGTTTTGGAAAAAACAAAAAACAAAATTTTTTTTCAAAAAATCCAAAATTTTTCAAGCGTTCTTAGTAGTTTGTGTTGTATCAATAATTAAAAAAAGTTTCAAGAGGACTATAGATTTTTCAAATTAAAAATGTATATAAACTTTCTTTGCTTTTTGAGCCTTTTGAGTGTTGAAAGTGTTATCACTGTACACATATATGCTCCCTTAAGTGAGGAAGAGTGAGAGTTTTGATTGTTTTCCATGCACATTAATCATGATTATGTCTTGTAGCAATTGTTTAGCCTGTGACATTCATGGAAATTATGTGTAGTTTTGTACTTGTTCTTGAATTAAGGAAATAATTTAGAATTGTTTTTTCGGACCGATTGAACCAAAATACCTATCTAATTGAAATATTGTCCCTAGTTTCCCTTTTTGAGCATATGAAGAGACTTATTGTCTTGATAGCCATGTTATTTTAGCCAATTTACCTTTTTGTTTTAACTTTCTTTCTACCATCACCTTAGTTAGTGTTAATGGTTTACAACATTGGATCTAAAATTTCCATTGATGCATAAAATAAGCCCTTTATCTGGCTCAGTAGAAGTCCTAAGGCCGAAGGATAGAAACTTTCTAATAAGATGCACAATATAATTGCTAGCTTTATCTTGTATTGCAGAAGAACTTAACTCACGTTATTCCTGCCTTACACGCGTATGACAAGGGATAGAAAGAACTGGCCAGACTGACATTCAGGAAGTTCTCGGTCATTGATGCTCTTCCTTTAATTAATTGCTAATCGAAAGAGTGTGAGTGGGCCTAACATCCCTATAGTCATAACAAAGGGATGTTAGGAAGGGAAGTGTTTTGTAGGAAGAGAGTCAAATGTGACTTTATTATGTAATTTATTATGTAATAGTTCCCTATGTCATGTTATGTTCGTGAAAAGAGATTAAAGACAAGAATATATGTGGTTAAAAAAAAAAAATGCCAAAAAATTGTTGAAAAAATTTATGTTCAAGTGTTTGTGAAGGAATAAGGAAAATTCCTTCTTGTTGTACTAAAGAAGGTATATCTTTGCCTTCAATAGGTACTTGGTTAAATTTTATGGTGAAGTTGAGGGATGTTCTAGTAGGGTATGATTCAAGGTATTTACTAACGCATATAACATGTTATGAGCTAATTATATCCAAATTTATCCCAACTTTTTTCCCTTGGCCTCCGTTACAAGTTTTAAATACCGACTTGATCCTTGATTTGAATTAATTTGTAGTGAGTATTTTGTGTGATAATTGCTTCCAATTAGGGGTGTAAACGAGCCGAATCAAGCACGAATAGTGCCCTACTCGAACTCGAATTCGAAATTTTTTTCTGATACTCGAACTCAAACGAGCTTCAAAATTTGAGCTCAAGCTCGAACGACCTTCAAAATTTGAGCTCGAGTTCGAGCTCGAAAAATTTGATCATTGTTCGAGCTCGATTCGAGCTTGCTCGAAAATAAGTAAAACGAGCTCGAACTCGAGTAGTTCGACTTTTTCGTAGGTAAAAGATGTAATTTTTAAAAAAGTATGGACATTTTAGTAATTTTACATATAATAAAAAAAATTTTAAAAAAATTATATAATGCTCGAAAAGCTCGACGAGCACTCGAGCATATTATACATATGCTCGAGATCGGCTCGTCAAGAGTTTCGAACTCGAGCTCTAGTCGAGTTTTCGACCGAACTGCTCGTGAGCTGCTCGTTTACAGCCCTACTTCCAACTTGTCTCTCTTATCTTCTTTTAAACTTTTGAACAACAGGTTTTTCATTGATTAGTGAGTTTCGTGATGTAAAAGAGATCCACAATTTCATGACAATTTGGGACTGATTATCAAAGTTGTTTTACATACACGTTTAGTTTAATTCTATGCTTGTTTAATTTTCTTTGTTACGACTTGAATATATTGAAGGAAGTTGATGTATCTTGTGTCTAAGAAATGCTTTGGGTTTTTTTTTTTTTTTTTTTTTTTTTTCCAGACTAGTGATACCCCTAAAAAATTAAGGTTGTTCCGCATCTTTTTCATACGATTCTTGCATTTTTGGTGTTTAAGTGTGTACTTTTGTTCAATTTTAATTTTATGTGTTAATATTTATTTAATGTAATGTTTTAGTTTTCATCCAAAGTTATTTAACTTGTATTTATGTGTGTTTATGTTTCAGATTGTTGTTAGATTTTATTTTTTGTTTCTAGTCTTTATAAGTTTTTATGTGTTATTTTATTGCTACATTTTATGTATTAACAACGACTTTGTTCTAGGGTCGCATGAAAAAAATGGTGCATTTATCATATGTCAAATGAAGATTTTAGAAGAAAAATGAGGAGACTATGCAATGCTGGTAGAATGTTACTTTTCGAGGCAAACCAACGCATAATTACATAATTTTGGATGTTTTTCAGGTTACGAGTATCCGTTTTGGACCTGTAACCCGAAACTTGGCCTAATAACAGTGCTGTGATGCCACTGTGGGAAATCAAGCCTAGAAGTGAAGGAAAAAAAAAAAATTTTGAATATGAGAATAATGGTATGCATATAAGAAATAAACAAAATCTAAATCAATCAAGTGTATTGCGATGAGAATAATTTAGTGGCTGACAACAAGATGGTCATTAACCGTTGCAATGTCAGTCACCACCATCAAGTCATAAACACCCCAAATGTAGGCTATTATGATCGTCACTATTATGTAAAGCTCTTTTTAGTTAATTTTAAAGTTTCAGTTAAACGTTTATTTGCTCTACTATACAACTCAAGCTCTTAATTTGATACCTACACCAACATAACAAGCAAGCAAAAGAAGAAAACACCCCCTCTCTCATATTCAAAAGGACAAAATTTCTTTCAACCCCTCGACTGACACCTGTAGCAGCGAAGCAACTTCAATTTTAAGTACGCATTATAGTCATCATCAACAGTAATGGACATGAAATAGAAAACTAATAACCTAGTATAATAAAAAGAAAAAATGACAAGTAATTCTGAGAGCAATGATGCCAACAAAAAGAGCAGAAATGAACTTTGTTTGGGTCTAGAATTGTCATGCTACTTGAGCTCTTCTATGAAATGTCAACTATACCTGACGTGTATTAATTCCGTGAATGGCGATGAATCAAAATTTTTCTGCATACCCTGTTGCAGTTGAGTTCTAGTTTGCCTTTTTAACTTAAGAATGGGCCTAGTTCCACTGCTGCACCATATCCAACCGATGAACACCAGGATCTAAGAATTTCAAATCATTGGCACTTTATATTAGTATCATGGAATATATATATATATATATATAGAAACATTTAAAGGAATAACTTATCAATAAAGTTCAATCAAACCTGAAAATTAGATAGGTACAATAATTTTATTTCAGAATATCAAGAATTTCAACTCAAACAATTCAAATAGCAAATTCCTTTGTGATTCAACCGGTTGATATTCTTTTCCTTTTGATTTAAGGTTCTATCCTTTGGTTAACAAGAATAACAACTCAAACACAAGGATAAAATCCAACAAAGAGACATTCGAGACACTAGATATTGATTGCATAACAAACCAAAACAATAACCTCAAAATTCCAAAAAGAAAAACCTAATTGCAGAGAAGATCTAAACTTTAAGGAGACGCGGCAAATTCCTTGCTCCTTCAAGAACAAAGTCGAAGTACATAATTGCCTTTCCTTAGAAAGCTTCATAACTTAGATAACTATCTATAGGCAGAGGCACTAGTATTAGCCATAGCAAACTTAAATATAAACAAATAGAACAAGAGAAAGTAGGAAAAAACTTTAATATACTATTTTCAATTAAGTAAATGTCCATTTTTGTCCTAGAATTCAACAAGCTATCATTATACTACTTCCAAAACTGGCCATTTTCGTATGTACATTCTATGTTGGTCCACTGGATTGCTTTTTTTGGTCAAAACTCAATTCGGCCCTTCTTTAATGGATGAAAAGACAGCGTGCATATCCATATATCCTCCAAATATATGCTCTAAAACAACAGAAATTGAGATTCATCAATATTAAACAAAATCTTTTCTCAAGTTAAACAAATAAACAGAAGCAATAAGGGATCCAAACTTTTTTGTTCAAACTGTAAATAAACATGGACCTTATTTTTTCCCAAACCAAAATATAATACAATATTAAACTACTAATCAGACACAAGAGGGAACTATAGGGATAGGGAGTTGAGGAGGGAGAGGAGGATTTGATGGAAAACAGTGAGAAGGGGGCCGTAAAGGACAATGGGGGGATTCGATGCAGCCGAGAGCAAATACCTTGAAGTTTGTGGTGTGAATTACCAATTGCTAATCAATAATGCCAACAAATTTTTTTAAAAGTAGCAACCGAAATTACTGTTGCAACCCGTTGCATCCTAATTCGAAAAAAAATCAAGAATAAATCTTATGTGTTACCGAATTATCTATTGAAAACTTTTTTTTTTTTTAATTTTTAGGTTTTCCAAATTATTTTTTTTTTAATTTCCAAATTTAACCCAAACTAGAAATGAAATATATATATATTTTTTGGTGCATATAGGATTAACTATGAAGCTGAATTGATCCAAATTTTTTGCGAAAAACTGAAGATAAACACCAATCTTATTTTTCCGACCCAAAATATAATACAAAATTAAAGCAAAAATCTGCATATACAATTTTTTTGGAGATACAATCACCAAGATATTAATTCCAAACAGGGGGAAACTGTGAAGGTGGAAGGGTTGAGGGGGAAGTGAAGGATTTGACGGAAAACAGTTAAAGAACATAAACAAGCCAACCTAAATTAGAAACATAAGATTGAATATCATCACTTGACAAGAAATTAGAGTCAAGATTATGAGAAATTATCCACTTAAATTCCTATATCGTGTTGACATATTAACATGCAGTTTAAGTTCTCTAAGTATTTCGAAAAGCTTTTTTCTTGACATGTAATATGGATTTACCCCATCCAAATATTTCAAAGTCCCTCCCACACAAGGTCTAATCAATAATGGATTTTCAACAAATGTCCATTATACTGGACTTCAAAAGCTAGCATTTTTTTATAATTTTACCAATATCACTGTCTAGTAATACCCAAAAGTTAAAAAAAAAAAAATCAGAATCTATTAAATTATAATAAGCATTAATTGGTAAAAATCAACTTCTTTTTCATATGGATGTTTGAGAGTTCATAAGATACCACAAGTCTTTACTGCAAACAAAATTACATAGTTTACTGGGTATGTGGTGACCTCTACAAGTATATTGACAAAAAAGTAATGGAATTAGGTCTTTAAAGTTTTACTGGATGTATTAAAAAAAGAATGCAAAGACATAAAGTAAATTGAATAAGGTTTACTAAAGCCTTTTTCAAAAGAAACAGAAAGTATGCTACACTTTAAACAATTCATAAATACGGCCAGTTAAGTGTATATTTATATTCATAAAACAATATACTACTATGTTATAAAGAATAAAAGTTTACATGCAAAAAGATATTCCCAAATCCAGGCATTTATTTATGTCACAAAGAATTTCAGAGCACATGCAAACCCAATCTATATATTTAGCATCCCGGTCCACAAACTTGGTTTTGCAAACTAACCACCCAAAAAATCTCAGTTTGTGACTACTGTTTTGAGGGGCTGTTGTGCGAAACGGAATTAGAGGAGAATATATAGCAATAACTCCGTAAAACTGAGTTAAGCAATCTATGTGTGGCGAAGTAAATTAAAATCGAACAAGATTAAGAACTCCAAAATCTCCAAGTAAAAGTATTTCCTTTTCTGCCATTAAAATGCCCCCAAAGGATAACAGTGAAATAAAAGGAAAAAGTTAAATTAGACCTCCATACCAGTTTAGTTCTTGCACAAATTTGTAGATGTGACGCTGTGGCGGCTTAATGGGGTGTTGTGCAAAACGGTGGTGGAGGCTGGTGGTTAAGGCTAGAGGGAGAAGAAGGGAATCCGGAAATAAAGGGGGTGAGGAAGAGGGAAGTAGAAAGCCTAGGTAAGTGCGGGGAGGGTTGAATGCGAGGATGGCGATGCGAGGAATTTACTTTGTATTTAAGAGTTTAGGGAGCTGAGAAAAGAAGGGAAAGTTTGAAAAACAGAAAAAAATGGAAGAAAAGAAATAGAAGTTTTTTTTAAAAATTGTTTAGGAGTTTTGGAAGAAAAATTTTATTAATTTTAGTTTTTTAATAAAATGTCATTTCTTTTAATATTTTTATATTATATTTAGAATGTCCTTCCTTTAGATATTTTTGTATTATATTTAAAAGACAAATATGATATTCATAATTAATTGTAAAGAAGTTTAATTTTTTCTTCTATTTCTTTCCACTTATGGAAGAAATTTTTTTTAAAATTTTTATCCCCTCATCTCCCTCCCTTTCCCTTCTTTTCCCTCCACTTAAAATTACCAAACAAAGGAAATATTTTAACTTTCCCCCTCCATTTTCTCTTCTTTTCTTTTCGTTTTCTTTCATCCAAACTCGCCCTTAAGATGATCGGCAATGGGTGGAGTCGGGAGAGGGAATTTTATTTTGATGGTGGAATAAGGGATCTGATGTATCTATGGTTACCCAGTCCAATATCAACGAAAATATTAGCTGATAATTAATTTTTCAAAACGGTAGCAATAGGAATATCCATTGCTTTCTTAGTCCGCTAGAAAAGTTAAGATATTACATTTTTTTCAAATTTTGCAATTGAAATTTCCGTTGCAATGGTTTTAAAAATGATTTTTGATTTTTTTTTTAAATTCATTGATTTTTCCATTACAAGTTGCAACTAATTTTGTTCCGTTGCAAAATTTCATTAATAATAGGTATTTTCTAGTAGTGTGTGATCTGAATCACTTTTGGCTCCGTTAATCTTCTTTCTCGAACTTCATCCCAATGCCATGATTATCTGCATTTTCTGCCATATAAATCTTCATAAGGGGTGATACCAATGTTGCTATGATAACTATTATTGTAGGAGAACTACATTAGCATCAAATGCTCATCCCAACAACATTTGAAATCAATAGCACGTGGCCCTTAACATATCTTCTAAGGTCTGAATGGTCCTCTATGACTGTCTGACTGTTTGAGGGTGAAATACAAAATCCAAAACAACCTTTGTGCCCATAACTTGCTGATGAGCTGTCCAAAATCTCAGAGAGAATCTTGCATCCCAATCTAAGATAGTGTTGACTTGTATTACATGCAACTCACAATATTATCCGTGTAAATCCTTACCAATTTACCATGGGATTAAGAGTCCTCAGAGGTAAGAAATGAGCAAATTTTGTCAACCTGTCAACCACAACCCAAAACAGTCATTCCCCAGTCTGGTCTTAGGCAACCCACTAACAAAATCCCTAGTGTTGTGCTCCCATTTCCATTCCAAATACGTAAGGGGTTGAACAGTCCACTTGGTTTTGATGTTTAGTTTTCACTTAATGGCATACTGAACACTTGAACAGGAATTCGGCAATTTCTCTTCTCATATTGTTCTACCAAAACATGTTATTTCAAGTGTCTGTACATCTTGGTACTGCCTTAAGGGGTGAATTGAAAACTTAGAACTATGAGCTTTACTCATTACCTTTTTTTGCAATACTTATCCGTAGGTACACATAACCTTCCTTGCATTCAAATTGAGCCATCATCATGAATCTAAAAATCCCAAGGTTCTCTACCTTCTTCCTTGCCTTTAATCTTCATCAACGCTACATTGGTGGTTGGAGCTAGCTTAATCCTGTCAATGTGCGTAAGTTGAACCACTAGAGTTGTTGCTAGAACATTTATTGTAGATTCTACCAATTTTAGATTAGGTTCTTCCATTTACTGCACCAGTATGTTGGCCATAGGTTCAAAAGATTTCATATTCAATACATCTGCTACCCTGTTGGGTCATAACTAATCTACAAATCATAATTCTTGAGTAGTTCCAACCATCTACGCTGCCTCATGTCGAGCACTTTTTGGGTGAATAAATATTTCAGGCTGTAGGGATGAGTAAACACCCATATTATTCCCCATAGAGTTAATGTATCTAGATCTTTAAGGCCTATACAAATATAATGGCTACCAACTCTAGGTCATGTATAGGATAGTTCTGGTCATAGGGCTTCAACTGTCTCGAGGCATAAGCAATGATGTTGCCATTCTACATCAGCACACAATCCAAACCATTCTTAGAGGCATCATATAAATTACAAATCCCCAAATCCCAGATTGTAATGTCAACACTGGTGCAGATACTATTCCATTCTTCAATTCCTAGAAGCTAGCCTCTCAATTAGCATCCTATTGAAATTTGGTCTTCTTTTGAGTCAGCATAGTCATTGGCACTACTATCAAAGAGAACCATTCAGCAAATTTTCTATAGTAACTTGCCAAACTCAAGAAATTGCGAACTTTCATCACATTTGTTGATTTAGGCCAATCAATATATTTTTAGGACTCACTAACATTGTAGTTTCTAAATAATGTGCCCTAAAAAAGCTACACTTTTTGGCCATAATTCACATTTATTGAACTTAGCATACAATTTCTTCTCCCTAAGGGCTTGTAGCATCAGCCTACCTTGAGGTGTTCTTCATTCTCTTCTTTATTTTGTGAGTACATCAGAATATCATCAGTGAAAACGATCAGAAGCTGTCTAAATAGGGTTTGAATACCCCATTGATCAGAAAGCTGCAGGGGCATTAGTCAACCCAAATGGCATCACTAAGAACTCATAGTGGCCATTCCAGTCTAGAAAGCACTCTTTGGCATATCTTCTGCCTTGATAATTAATTGATGGGACCCAGATCTCAAGTCTATCTCAGACAATACACTAGAACCCTTCAACTATTCAAATAAATCATCAATTCTTGGCAAGGAATATTTGTTCTTCATGGTGATTTTATTCAACTCCTTGTAATGAATGCTAACCTGAGACTACCATAATTTTCCTTCACAAATAGCACTCAGGCACCCCCCCCAACTAGATACACTAGACCATAAATTTCTTGTAGTGACAGACTAGACCTAATAAATTCTTGTCTAATAACTCTTGGAATTGAATCTTCAACTCCTTAAGCTCTAGAGCTAGAGCCACTCTGTAAAGGGCTTTTGATATTGGTGCTGTCTCTGGTGGTAAGTTGATCTCAAACTCTCTCCCTTTCTAGTGGTAGCCCTAGCAAGTCCTCTGGAAGTACGTCTAGGAACTCTCATACGACTAGAATATCTTCTACTTTAGGGCCTTCCTTCTTTGTACTAATCATATAAATAAGAAATGCTTTGCAGCCCTTTCTTAGTGCCCTGTGTGCCTATAAAGCTAATAATATTGGCATAGATTATCTTTCTAGATTCTTGATGCCACACTGATATATATATTCTTTATTTTTTGGACAAAAGAATTTGACTTTCTTTTCCTTGCAATCTATGTGAGTATAATTGCGAGAAAACTAGTCCCTACCCAATATCACATCAAAATCAAACATATTAAGCTGCACTAGATTAACATCAAATTCACTATCACTCAATGATACCCTAAAATCGGATACATCTAGATTCAAGAATCCTATCACATAGAATACTGATGATGAGAGACAAAGATATCATCCAATGGTTCGCAGACACGTGGTGATTCAGTCAAAGCTGTCAAACTTACGTCAGAATATTTTGGTGATTTTTATTTAAAATTAAGCCATGAAGATATTCAATACATTTAAGGGCCTCATAGGCCCAATAATTATTCCTAAGCCCATGAACTATCCAAACCCATCCTGGAAGAGTATAAATAGTAAGTTGGAAGGTAAACAAAGGGATTGGAATTTTTCGTTCTCTCAACTCCATACTTTGCCAATTTAATCTCTCATTTTACTCTCAATTTTTTTTTCTATCACCAATTATGACTTGAGCGTCGGAGCTTCCCCCGAGGGACATAGTCTTCCCGCTCTTATTTTGGTTGCACGTTTCCTAGAACGTGGGTACACACGCATGATTTGCCATAGCTTTGGAGTATTGAGACGACTAAGGACCTAGACTAGAATACTGTATTGTGGTGCTATACTTTTTCACGCATCCACATTTGGCATTGTTTGAGGGAATCCAACAAGAAGCCATCTTGAGTCTTTACGTATGGCTCCTAGTATGCGTAACACCCACCGCAACAATCCAAATAGAAGGAAAGAAGTTATACCCCAATACTAGTTTAATCAATCAATTGGATTATTTGATCGATTGAAGGGTCAAGATAAGGATCCCGATTCCCAAGCTAATGAGAAAGATACATAGATAAAATTGCTAAGGCAACAAAATGTCATGTTGAAGGAGTTACTCATGAAACATCAACATCAACATCAACAACAAGGTGGTGAAGGTGGAAGAGAATATTCGCATAACTTTGGTGACAACCCCCAGGTAGTCCACTCTACATATCATATCCCCTCGGATGAGAAACACTCTCGTGCAATCTATAGGGATAATCAAGGAAGAAGAAAAATAACTCCAATCGGGTCGACCCGAAAAGAACGTGAAGGCCGGTCCGTCCGGCATAAGTCTAGAAGAGAAGCCTCTTCCAAGTCAAATGAAGCCAAACCAAGAAGCCCAATCGAGGTTATGATGGCCTCAGTAGCAAGGAAGAGGGAAAGACCTCGTGAAAGGGAGCAAATTTTGGAGTGCATACCCGAGCGAGAACAAGAGTTAAGAAGAAAGTTGGAGGAGCTCCAACCTCGGGTTGACAAAATGGATGACAAAGAGGGAATGGTTGTAAGATACAAGTACTCCTTGCCATTTCACCGATGAGATAATGCATGAACCTCTTCCAAGGCGTTGGCAAACACCTCATTTTGACTATTATGATAGAGGTTCGGATCCGTTGAGCACCCTGATGTTTATCAAGCCAAGATATGTCTACAAGGTGCTTCAGATGCTATTCTATGCAGAGGGTTCCCTGGAACCCTCAAAAGCATAGCTTCAGATTGGTTCAGAGGATATAAGAAAAGTGACATAAGAAGTTTTGAACAACTTGTAGATCTTTTCTTGAACAAATTTGGAAATCAAAAGAGGATTCCAAAGACAAGGACACACTTGCTTACTCTTAAGCAATGACCAAAAGAATCCCTTCTGTCAGAAGTCGACTACGTGGATCGATTCAAGAAGGAGACCATTGGGATTCAAGGAGCCATGGAAGATATACAAATCATGGCATTCCAAAGTGGGGTTAAGTTTGGAAAGTTCTCGTTTGATCTTAATTTGAGGTCACCCGCCACTCTCAATGAACTTTTCAGTAAGGCCAAAGAGTTTGCTCAAGTAGATGAAGCAGAAAGGAGAAAAAGAGAGTCCGGGAATGAAAGTGAGAAGAACAGGGAAGCAAATGGAGGAGTTAGTAGAGAGGAACCCCGAAGAAGGTTAATTTGTGGGATAGGTTATCCGTAACTGTTCCTTATAAGAGAAGTCTCAACTCTCCTAGAGTTTGTACCCCACTCAATACACAACCTTCACGGATTTCAGCTATTATAGAGGAAGAACTTATTCAAGTGGCCTAGGCCTATGAGAAGTGACCCAGAGCGATGCAACAAGAACAAATAGTGCTGTTTTCACAAAGATCATGGACATGTGACCAATGATTGTATTTCCCCTCAAAAATTTGATTGAAGACTTCATAAGAAGGGGTTACCTTAAGCAATTCATCCAAGGGATGGATAGAGGAAGATCACCCTAATGCCAAGCACAAAAATCGGACAAAGAAGAACGAGATCCGCTTCGAGGAGAAATAGTGTAGGGGTGGAAAACCAAGGAAAAATAATCATTCATACTATCTCTGGGGGGGCAACAAATGGTGACTCCGCGTCACCCCACAAGGCATATGCTTGACAGATAAACTTGGTCCAGTCCAGCATGAAGAAGCCTAGGTTGTGTCAAGACATAATATTCACCTCAGAAGAAATGGCACAAGTAATTCAGCCTTATAGCGATCCCTTAGTAATGACCTTACCCAGTGCAAACTATGATATGAAGAAAACCTGGATTGATAATGGAAGTTCCACGGACATTCTTTTTTATGAAACCTTCAAACAAATGAAATTGGAAGAGAAACATTTCAAACCAGTGACTTCGCCATTGGTTGGGTTTGCCGAAAAACTGGTTGCCAATCTTCCAAGACAAACCTCTTCGATACATTACTCTTTCTGTCATGTTTAGTACACCCCCTCAAGATGTTGAACTCATGATTGATTTTGTAGTCGCCAAAGCCTTTGTGCCTTATAACATCATTATTGTCCGACCTACTATTGGAGCACTTGGTGCTATCCCTTTCTCACATCACATGAACATGAAATTCCCAATAGAGAATGGAGTAGGTGAGATAAAAGGAGATCAAATCACAGCGAGGCAATCTATATAGCTTCATTGAAGTTGATAGGCAAGGAGGTTGTTCCTAGTTGCAATGTTCAACTCTTTGAAGAAAAAGAAGAGCTTAACCCAAAGAGAGAACCCGCCGAAGAACTTGAGAATGTGGTCTTCGATGAAAATGATCCTTGAAAAGTTGTGAAAGTAGAAAAGTCCCTCCCGGGAAACATCAAAGAAGACCTCATTTCTTTGCTTAGGGATTTCAAAGATCTCTTTGCTTGGGATCCCTCAAACATTCAACAAATTGACCCCAACATCGCCTATGCATTGCCTCGATTTACATCTGAGTTTTAAACCCTTTATCCAAAAGAAAAGAAATTTTGTAAGGGAAAGAAGCCAAGCGGTAGAGGTGGAAGTAAACAAGTTCTTGGATGCCAAGATCATAGAAGAAATCCAATACACCAAATGGCTAAGCAATGTAGTCATGGTGCCGAAACCAGGGGCTAAGTGAAGGATGTGTGTGAACTTCACAAGCTTGAACAAGGCTTGCCCCAAAGATTGCTATCTACACCTCGCATAGACACTGTGATAGACTCTACCTTTGGGTGTGATGTTATGTCTTTTTTGGACGCATACAAAGGGTATTACCAAATCCTTTTGAATCTCAAGGATAGGGCAAAGACCGGATTCATCACCGACTCCGGCACTTATTGTTTCCACGTAATGCCTTTTCGCTTAAAAAATGTCGGAGCCACTTGTCAAATGATGGTGGATAGAATGTTTGCCAATCAATTGGGCAGGAATATGGAAGCTTACATAGATGACACATGGTGCTTGTCAAAAGTAAGTTGATAGAAGATCATGTGAAGGACCTCTAGGAAACCTTCACTACTATAAGAAAGTTCAAGATGAGGCTAAATCTACAAAAATGTGCTTTAAGAGTTTCTAGGGAAATTTTTTTGGGGTCCATGGTAACTCAAAGAGGTATTGAAGTTAACCTTGAAAAGATCAAGGCCATTCAAGACATGGAACCCCCTAAAGGGATCAAGAAAATGTAAAGGCTTACGGGGCGACTTGCCGCCTTAAATCGTTTCTTATCCAAATCCGGAGATAGAAATTTTCCTTTCTTCAAAACTTTAAGAAATTCCAAGAATTTTCAATGGACTAAGAAGTGCCAAAAATCATTTGAAGAGTTGAAGGAATACTTAGCTTCTTCCCCACTCCTAACTAAGCCCGAACCCAAAGAGACTCTTTACTTATACTTGGCTTGTTCATCCGCGGAGGTGAGCGCCATTCTCATCAAAGAAGTAGATAAGGTTTAAAAGCCGGTATACTGATATGTGAGTAAAGTGTTAAGAGATTCAAAAATGTGGTATCCTACCATGGAAAGATTGCTTTTTGCCCTGGTGGCGATGACGAGAAAGCTCAGGCCCTGTTTCTTGAGTCATCCCATTGTAGTTCTAGTGAATCACTAACTCAAGTCCGTCCTCTTAAAGCCCGAAGTCTCGGGGAGGTTGGTAAAGTGGGCAACTGAGCTAAGTGAGTATGACATTCGTTTCCAACCAAGGGCTGCAATCAAAGCACAAGCTTTAGCCGATTTCATTTTGGAAGGGGTGGAAAAGGAGAACTTAGATGATCCAAGTAAGGAGAAAATTCAAGAGGTGGCTACCCCCTGTGAGGGCCAAATCATAAACTCATCCCTATGAAAAATGCATGTAGATGGAGCGAGCAACACTGAAGGGTATGGCACGGGTATTGTTCTTACATCTCCGGAGGGATTCAAGACAAGCTACGGCTTAAGGTTTGAATTTCAAACGCGTAACAATGAAGTTGAGTATGAACCTTAAACCTTAGTCTCCAGACTTAGGCTAGCTAAAGAATTGAATGTTAAAAACTTGTTGGTAAATATGGACTCAAATCTTGTAGTTCAAAAAGTTAAAGGAGAGTATGAAGCAAGGGTGGCATCCCTACAATTTTACTTAAGCAAGGTGAAAGACTTGATCTCACAATTTGAATTTTGACATAGTCCATGTAAGTCGAGATGAAAACAAGGAAGCGAATGCCCTTTCAAAAATTGCAAGCTCAGTACATTCCAATGTGTTGAAAGAATGTTCCTGGAGGTTCTAAAGGAAAGAATTATAGACCACGAGAAGCTCATGGATATAGACTCCACTCCAAATTGGATGACCCCAATCATTCAATACTTGAAAGAAGGAAAATTGACTAACGATAAGATCGAAGCTCAAAGGGTAGAAAGAAGGTCGGCCAAGTACTTGCTCATTAATGGAACTTTGTATCGAAGATCTTATTCAATGCCTTATCTTCAGTGTCTAAATCCTAGTAAAGCTATATGAGACAATATGCTTTAGCCAAATACATGAGGGTATTTGCAGACAACATATTGAAGGAAAAGCTCTAGTTCAAAAGGTGCAAAGGCAACGTTATAATTTGCCAAGAATGTTAGAGGATGCCATGAACTATGTGCAAAAATGTAACAAGTGCCAATTCTACTCGAATGACCCTCGCTATTTGGCTAAACAACTTACTCCATTTCTTACTCCTTGGCCTTTTGCTTAGTGGGGCATAGATATTTTGGGTCTTTTTCCAATAGCTCCGGCGAAAAAAATTGTGGTGGTAACCATCGACTATTTTACTAAGTGGGTGGAGGCCGAAGCCTTGGCGAGAATTACTCATCAACAAATCATACAATTCTTTTGGAAGAATGTCATATGTCGCTTCGGAATACCGAAGACATTTACCTCAGACAATGGCTTGCAATTTCAAGGAGAACCCTTCAAAAAGTTTTGCCAAGACTTGCGCATAGAACAATGTTTCTCCTCAGTGAGCCATCCTCAAAGCAATGGCTTGGTTGAAGCAACTAATCGCACCACTCTTGAAGGCATTAAGAAGAGACTTGATGATGCTAAGGGTAAATGGGTAGAAGAGCTCCCAAGTGTTTTGTGGTCCTACCGCACCACCTACAAGAATGCTACGGACATACTCATTTCAACCTCACTTATGGAACCGAAACACTTATACCTGTGGAAATTGGTATGCCGGGTTTTCGTGTTTACAACTTCAAGTTGGAGAAAAATGAAGAAGGGTTGAGGTCTAACCTCGACTTACTTGAAGAAGAAAGGGATAAAGCGTACTTCAAAATGCAAGAAGACAAGCAAAAGGTTGCTCGATACTACAACTAGTAAGTTCGAGGTAGGAGATTCCGAGTAGGAGATTGGGTAACAAGAAAGGTGGAGGTGAGCCAACTCCAAGCTTGTGGAAAGTTCTCGCCAAATTGGGAAGGTCCTTATGAGGTAGTTGAAGTATATTCCAACGGTGCCTACGAGTTGAAGGCCAAGGATGAGATATAACTCGTGCCTCGCACTTGGAATGCCCAAAACTTGAAAAAAGTTATATTTTTAAATTTTCTTTACTTTGTTTCTATTTTTTCAAATTCCCTAACCCAAGCAATAACTTCTGAGGTGACACAAGCTTGTGCAACTTGTAAATATTCGCTTTTGATATTAATGAAAGTTTCTAAATCTTTCGCATATGTAATGGCTCAATATTTTGCATAGAATAGCGATCCTTTCCTCCACCCAACCTCCAAGTGCAAAACCATGACTCTCTGGAGTCATTTATTCCCCCTAAGGAGCATCCTCTAGGATACCACCACTTTCTTGGGTCACATATTCCCTCCGGGGAACAAAATTAAAGACCACTCTCCGGAGTCAGCATAACCCTTCTAGGAGCAAAAATAAGCTTATCCTTGGAGATGTAGTTCCTTGGTTAAGTAGGCTCAAAAGAGCGACCATAGCCCTTCCGAGAGTGAGAAGAAAAATTTCCTACGAGATTTGCACTTAAGGTTACCTTAGTATGCCAACTCTAAGTTTTTACTTAGGAGATTTGTGCCTAGGATTACCCCTTTGGGGGCGAAAATAAACTTATCCTTGGTTAAGTAGGCTCAAAAAAGTGACCATAGCCTTTCCGAGGGGCGCGAAGAGTAAAATTTTTCTAGGAGATTTGTGCCTAAGGTAATCTCAGTACCAACAGTAAGGTATTACTTAGGATATTTGTGCCCAGGACGACCCCTATGTGGGCAAAAATAAGCTTATCCTTGGAAAAGTAGTTTCTCGGTTATGTATATTATTCAAGTCTTTCTGAGGGCTAGAGTAAAATTATTCCTAGGAGATGTGTGCCTAAGAAAACCTTACTAACAACACAATCAATGATACCCTAAAATCGGATATATCTAGATTCAAGAATCCTATCACATAGAGTACTGATGATGCCAAAAGATATCATCCAATGGTTCACGAACACGTGGTCGGTCATTCAAAGCTGTCAAACATACGTCAGGATATTTTTGTGATTTTTATTTATCCAAATTAAGCCATGATGATATTCAATACATCTAAGGGCCTTATAAGCCTAATAATTATTCATAAACCCATGAAGTATTCAAACCCATCCTGGAAGAGAGTATATTTAGTAAGTTGGAAGTTAAACAAAGAGATTGGAATTTTTCGTTCTCTCAACTCCACTCTTTGCCAATTTAAGCTCTCATTTTACTCTCAGTTTTTTCCTATCACCAATCTAACTTGAGCATCGGAGCTTCCCCTGAGGGACATAGCCCCGCCACTCTTGTTATGGTTATAGGTTTCCTAGAACATGGGTACACGCACGTAATTTACCATAATTTTGGAGTATCGAGACGACTAAGGACTTAGACTAGAATAATGTATCATGGTGCTATACTTTTCATGCATCAACAAGTACCAACTTTATAATGTGTATCAAGCCAACCTGGTTTCATATTCAATTTTCTACCAAGTTTTATCGGTATAAAAGAATGCATAGCACAATGATCAAATAAAGCTATTGCTGCCTAGACACATTATTTATGAATATCATATCTATCAAAACCTGGTCTGATTCGTCTGCCTCCTATTGTGTCAAGGAATAAACTCGATTTTGGGGCAAAATCGGTACTACGGTCACTACTCCTTGCTGGGTGCACTGCTGTTGTACACCTATTCTAGATGTGGGTCAATCCCTAATCCTATGCCCAAAGCTACCATTTCTAGGCATGCTCATGACCTCCATTTGCACTCTTTTCCATGTTGAGGTCAACAATAATCACAAATTAGAACATTAGAACAAACTTATTCTAGGATAGGTATAGGTGTAAGTACTATTTTCTTGGAAATGACTCTAGAATGACCAATAATAGCTAGGAGTGGTCGTGACCTCATATGTGATGGCTACGGTCTCAACTTTGGAATTGAGATACTAGAAGCATTGGTGGTCGAACGAAGTGAGCTGGAAGTGTTGCAGTCTACATACTGGACTCGGTGGTACAACATAAGCAGCTCCACCAACTCCCTTCCCTAAGGTCACCTGTTCATAATCGTCGTCTTAGATGTTTATCTACCAGTGCACTAACCTCATACATGCAACTAAATATGTTTGTTTCAATTGCAACTATTTCATCTCTGATATCTTTTAATAACCCTTTCCTGAAGCGTAGAAATTTTTTGATACGAGCCAAAGCGCATCTTCAAACTTGACTAAGGTTCGTGAAGAGTCATTGCAAGTGCCAACTGGACCAATTACAAGGGCACGTGCAAAGAGAATCCAACAAGCCATGCAAAGTTTGGTTCGAGGTGTTCTTGACGAGGAAGCCGTCCCAAACAAACTAGAAGTGGAACGGGCTTGTACATATGATTGGAACATTCTTCAAGTCCAAAGCCATAATGGAGAAGTCCAGTAGTTTGTGTTCACTCTATTATTTTATAAAGCCCAATAGTTGTTTAAGTTTGTGTAAATTGGGCTGGTTTAAGTCAAGTTTAGTTGTGATTTAGTTATTAGTTTTTAGGCTCATTAATTAGCCTAAATAAGGCCCATTTAGCCCAAATCTTGGGGCCACTTATGGCTGAACCCTACCACTATTTTTTTTTTTTTAAACTTTTCGGCCAAACAAATTTTTTTCTTTTTTTTTTCTTTTTTTTTTTTGTTTTTTTCAAAATTAGGCCAAGAACACTTCTTCTTTTTTTTTTCTTTTGAATTCGGCTAAGAAAGATTTTTTTTTTTGTAGCATCAACAACAAAGAAAACAATGAAAAACAATAACAAAGAAGCAACAATATGGCTGGAAAATTTTTTGGGGATGAACAGTAGCGCTGAATAGTAGCGATGAACAGTACGGTGAACAGTACGATTTTTTTTTTTTTTTCTTTGCTCTTATACAGATATAGATGTGTATAAGAGACAGGTTATATGTTCAAGGACATAGTGGACAGCAAACACACAAAGAAGAACAATAATGAACACACAAGAATCAAGCAAGAATTCAACCCGTTGTGTATAACGAGACAAGAACCAAACTCTTAACAAGATTTAAAGCAAGAATTGACCCGTTGCCTATACGAATCAAGCAAGAACCAAATCTATAAGTCGGTTAGAACAATCACCGTTGCTCAAGCGATGATCCCAACAAAGTCTTAATCCAAAGACTAAAAGAAAGAACTTTTTCCTCACGAAAAAGATGAATATTCTTGATAAAAAATCTGCTCCAATTCGTGCATATGATGAGGCCTATTTATAGGCTTAATAAAGTCCTAAAAACTAGCTTAAAAACTCCTAAAAAATAGTAATAGGGTTCAGCCATAAGTGGCCCCAATATTTGGGCTAAATGGGCCTTATTTAGGCTAATTAATGAGCCTAAAAACTAATAACTAAATCACAACTGAACTTGACTTAAACCAGCCCAATTTACACAAACTTAAACAACTATTGGAAAGGTTCCAGCTTTATAAAATAATAGAGTGAACACAAACTACTGGACTTCTCCATTATGGCTTTGGACTTGAAGAATGTTCCAATCAAATGTACAAGCCCGTTCCACTTCTAGTTTGCTTGGGACGGCTTCCTCGTCAAGAACACCTCGAACCAAACTTTGCATGGCTTGTTGGATTCTCTTTGCACGTGCCCTTGTAATTGGTCCAGTTGGCACTTGCAATGACTCTTCATGAACCTTAGTCAAGCTTGAAGATGCGTTTTGGCTCGTATCATTTTTCAACTTCATCATACATGACTCCCTGACCAAACCTTCCAAGAGCATCGAGTCGCTATGAGTACTCAACTATGTCATCCCAAGAATTGTCTGAAGGAGTCAAAGTCTTTTCTTCTCTCAACCTTGAGCAATGTACAATACTAATGATCCAAAAATGCCTCCCTAAAGTTCTCTTAGGAAATCTGTCCCAAAGGGGCAGGTATAGGTCTCAGCCCTTTACATCATGTATTTGCATCATCCAATTATGTAAGGCTTCACAATCTAGAACCTTTACTCATTTGGAACATCCAACAAATCCAGATTCTCATCAACTTGGTCCAACTATTTGTCACTCTCATCTGTATCTAATCTACCATCAAATGTAGGGATACACATCTTCCTTACAACTTATAGTAGTGATCAATACCCTTGGCTTCTGGTTGTGGTAGTGGATTAGGTACTGTTTTAGCTAGAGTAATATGAACAGGTACATGCATTGCCTGACCCACAATAGCCGTAATAGTAGCATTATGTATCACTGGTACTGGTAGCTACTGTGGCTGATGAGGCTATCTATATGCTTGACCTTGCTCCTCAACCCTGTGATCAGTTTTAATAGGCTCCCCTTTCCACTCTTGACTAGTACCAGTCTCATGTCAAGCTGCCTCTTTCTCCTGTTCTACCACTACCTGTTTCTTCTTACTTACTTTATGTACCATTGTCCTACACATTTCAAATAAAGTAGACATCACAAGTTAATTCTAAATTAAATAGGTAAACATTAGAAATACATTCATGCACTTCAACCACTCCCCACCTAAGCATTAAAGACAAGGAATTACAGCAACTCTAAGTCTGAGGTGGCCATTCTCAAACCTTAAGTTACTTGTAAGTCCAAGTCCCCAATACCATGCTCACAGCAATAACAATTCAACTTATAACTATACACAAGATTAAGTAACCTATACTCTCATAGCACTCAATGTCACGTCCCCAAAACTAGACAATAACACAGTACCTTGAGATCACCCCAATCATTCAAGGCACAATTCAAGGCAATATATAAACCATAATTATTCAGCCATTCAAAACTAGCCATAATGGATCCATAAGTAAGATCACTTACACAAACCAAGTACACTTATATACAAACTATCTGATAAGCTCATAAATGTAGTATATTTCATGTGTCATTTATCTCTATTTTCATGTAATTTGAGCAATAATTTATTTAGTTATGAGGTTAAATGTTTTATTTGTAGTTTTTGTAGGTCTTGTGTGTGAATGAAATAGGAGCCAAAAAGATCAAAAAGTTGAACAAAAATCAAAAGGATGCAAAACGTGCACCAGCAAGGAGCGAATTTTGACACTATTCGATATTTCGGTCATAACTTTATTGTCCATGCTCTAATTGAGTTGATTCAAGATTTTTTGGAAATCTAAGAGCAAGAGCTATAGCTTTCATGTTTTTTCATTTTTCACAAATTCCTTCAGAATCAAGGTCAAAATCGAGGTTGAATTTGAAGAAAAGTGCAGAATGCGCACATGCATGAGAAAAAGCTTTCACATATGCGTAAGTCGAGCAAAAAAAGACATTTCGCTACTGGAAATTGCACACATGCGCAAGAAAATGCGACGCATATGCACATGCCAAGCAACTGGTGACGTTAATTGCTTGTTTTGAAAATTTTCTTAACCTGATTGGATTCCTCATCAGTATTTAATGTATTTTTATCATCTTGGGGTCCAAAACCCTGATGTATCCCTATAAATACTCCATTATGAGGGAAGTTGATTATAACATAGCAGCCTTTGGTAAGGTTAGACATTAGAATAGAAACTCATTAGATTAGGGGCGAGGGTTTCATTCTTCTTGTTCAAGACTACAAGTTCCATCAACTTTTCACTCGGCTACATTACTGAGATTGATTTCTTGATTTAAATTTAATTTAATTTTAGTTCTTATTTCAATTCCATAGCTCCAATTTAATTTTTTTCCTATGATTTACTTTTCTATTTCATTACTTTAAATTTGTTTTAAGATAAATTTTATTGCGTTCTCTAGATTTAATTAATTTTGGTAATTTTTCTTATTTTCTTGGTAATTAAAAAAGAAAAGTAGGGTAGAACAAAACTCTTGCAATTAATTTGTCTAACCAGTTTGTAGGTTTGTGAACCCTAGTACTTGTCCGGTAGTCCTTGTGGAAACGATCCTTACTCACCCTATCCATAAACTCACCTCGTATCCTTGCGAGCGTGTGTTAGTATTGATTAGGGTTATTAAGGCTTATTTATTAACATGTTTTTGAATTGAATTGCCTAGTCAATATTACACCGAAAAAGTTTTTGGCATCGTTGCCGGGGACTACTCCTGCTGTAATATTAGGTTTAGCAAGCCCTACTAGATTTGACTTTTTATTTTCTTTTAATTATTCACAATTTCTCTTTGTTTTTAAATTTTCTTTTGGATCCTGTTTTGATATTCGAAATTTGATTTTTCTTGTAGTATATGGTTGTAGGTACTCGTTCTTCTAAACAATCGCTATATCCTTGTGATAGGGAGATTGGACGAGCTTAAACGAAAATCAGCAACGAACATCAAGAATAAAATCAACGGGAGAATATCATGGAAAAACTAGTTCATAATAATGGGGAGGAAGAAGAAGTAGTGTAGACTAGGGCTGTAAACGGGTCGGATCCGGGTCGGATCCGGCATATCCAGACTCGGATCCGTTTAATATTACTAGTCCGGACGGGTCTACAAAAAGTATATCCGGATCCGGATCCGTCGGGTCTTAGTCGGATACGGATCCGGGTCCGCGTCTTAATAATTTTTTTAAAAATTATATGTAAAACTATTACAATTTATCAAATTTTCTCTTTTTTTTTTAATTATACAAAAGTTTGAATTCACAATTAATATTTATGCATGTATTTATATTAAATATAAATTACATGGGTAATTTACACAACATATATGTATATATACATATAAAATAACACTAATATACAATAATTTTATTATATATTAAATATTTTAATCGGATCCGGGTCTTAATCGGATCGGAACACAATTATCCGATCTGACCCGTTTATTATAATAGCTAAACGGGTCCGGATCGGATCCGGGTAATCAGAATTTATCATAGATCCAAACCCAAATAAACGGGTCCGGATCGGGTCGGGTCCGGGTCTAGACCCGACCCATTGACAGGCCTAGTGTAGACATTCCTATATGTCGTGGTAAAACTCAAGGGAAATCAAGGAAATTTCAAGGTTAATGCCCACCAGGTGAAGCGCTACTATGGGACGAGATCATCAAGAAGGAACGGGAAACCATTCACCTTGTTAGTGCCTGAGCCCAAGTGCCAAAATCGAGCCTAAGATTATGAACAAGGGCGCTTCTTGGGAGGCAACCCAAGTTTTTATTCCTTTCTCATTGTTATTTACATTTAGTTACTGAAATATTTTAGGTTGTGCATGTTTTCTTTTTCTTAATGTCTTAATAGGTTTATCGTGTTGTTTATGTTTTAGTGTTAATGGGTGTTTCAACTCTTCTCATGGATATTTTTATCGAGATACACTACACCAATCATTCTACATTGCCGGAGAAGCTTTCCCTTTCCCTCTTTATTCTTTTACTTTTTAAACATTGGAGACAATGTTTAGTTCTAAGTGTGGGGTAGGGAGTTAGCTAGATTTATATTTGCTTGGTGTGGATTGCTCAATTTTTGCTTGAATATTTTAGTTTTTCTTTTGATCTGAGAGTTTTTTAAGATTTTTGAAAATTTTTGTGCTAATTAGTGGAAATTTTTAAGAATTTTTTTAAAATTTTACAATCGCTTAGCATGTGTTTTTAATTTTCTACGTGATAATTTTTTAGCTAAACCATCATAAGCAAGTAGTTGATGTTAATAATTTCCTTACATGATTTCTGAGAATTTTTGAGTAATAGCCATAGAATATTTTGTCACTTTGAGATAATTAGGTAAACTCATTTATATTGCATCCCAAACTTGCTTTATTACTTTTTTAAGCAAAATTATAGACAGTTTAAAGAGCATTTCTTTTGTTGTTTGAGCCTTTCAGGCCAACCCTTATTGAAATTTTTATCCTCGTACCCTATTTGAACCTTAATTGTAATGAATGGAAAGAAACAACATTCACGTTCTTCCATAAAAACTTATTTTACCTACTTTTATGAGCCTAATGATGTCTCTTATTTTTCTAACCTAAATGTCCCTTAAGAGCATTATTGCACATATTTATTTGGGGATCCAAGTGTGAAAGGTAGTTAAATGAAGGTGGTAAATTGTATGAGAAAATGTGTGGTGTACAATTATGAGACAAAGAGGGAGTACTGAAAAAATTTTGAATTGAGAAGAAAATGTTTAACAAGTGTAGGTAGTACCTATCACTGGTACCTACCTTCTTGTGATATAGGTAGTGCCTAACACTAGTACCTGTATTTGTAGGTAGTGCCCATCACTGGTACCTGCATTGGTGTGTTTGCGGGTAATGCTTATCACTGGTACCTGTATTGAGAGCAGACATGAAAATATGAATGAATATATGTCTAGGAAAGGTTGGCATGTTGGGTATAAATTGAAAAAGAAAGAATTTTTGTTTGTTGCATGAAATTTTTATAGGCGATTGTTGATTAAGTATGAGGTTATTTCTTTGAAGGATTGGTGTTTAATGTCTTGAAGGGAAGTTTTATTTTGATGTATGGCCAGCATTAATTTAAAGCTCTTTCTTTGTCTTGTGATATCGTTCTCCCTTTCTTGATTGGCCAATACCTTAGCGTAGCATTGCAAACTAAAAGTCTTTTAACCTGATATAAATTGAGTTGGTTGTCTATATTAGTGGAGATATGTAAGATGAGTGAGTTATGGGGTGTTTAGAAAAATTCTAAGAGTTTTCATAATTTAATCCGAGTGTCCCCAAACCTGAGTTTTTATTGAATAGAGGTTTTATTTGCATTTGAACTTTGGAGTTCTTAGATTACTTCTAATGATGACATGACTCTTGTTTATTCATGTGGACAATTATTAAGATGTGTGGGTGCATTTTCTATGAACTTATCTGTTTTCATTCTATTTTTACTCGAGGAAAATCACAATCAGAACATAACTTAAGCCAGTAACAAGGTTCTATATACATAATGAAAACGAAGTTATTGACAGCAGACCAAACAAGGACAAAACCCATCACACTAAACAAACCATCACACCCTAACTCCAATAGCTAGAGTTCGTACTGCAATCCCCTCCCTGATAAGCACTAAACTCTTGGGCAACTAACTTCTCAGTCGGGTCTATTGCAAAACAATATCAAATAACATTGGGGTAAGAAAACATTCTTAGTAAATAGCACTTTTAGTTATTGTATGTACACCTATAATCACTATAGTGTTCAATGCAAACAATATAAGCAGTAATCTAAATTTGCATGACAATTTCAATGAACTCATGGTTCACAGTAGTCTTCCGATAACAAGATCCCAAGTCTATCTATAATTTGCTTGAATAGCTAGGCATAAGCAGAGTTGAGTATTGCCAGTAATTAGTAAGCAGAGTGTGTACCCCAACATTTAACATAAAGTAAAACCGAATCCATTAAAGTGATCCACTAAGCTTTCAACTAGCAATCAACATCTTAAGACACTACATTTCAGATAAGACTCTTAAATCACTTTGCATAAGTATCATGTAAACCTTCATAACTTGTTCAAACTTACCTTCTTTTAACACATTTCATAGATGCACATTAAACTATACAACATACAACTAATAACAAGGTTTGATAACTCTGCAAAACTAGAGTTATATATACCCCAACCTTAAGTGTTTGTACCCTAGTTTCTAGCATCCCTAGTGATTTAGTGTGTATTATTGCTTAATTTTTTTATTTTGTTCTAAAATGTGGTAGTTATGTTAATTAGTGTTTTTAATGTTATCATAAAGTGTGTTTATTTGTGGGGTTCGATCAAAGAAAACGGCATGGCAATCGGATGAGAAACAAACCAATTCAAGCCATAATTGGATGATGAAACCTAGTCAAATGCTGAAAATAACTAAGTACTGGTAACCGCGGTCACCAAAACAAGTAACCACGGTGTCTGGTACTTAGAAAATTTTTTGATCTTGGCAGTCGAATGCTGATCTTGGCAGTCGAATGCTCTAGTTACTGGACTGCAGTCAAACTTCCAGAGGAACACCTTAGCCTGGTGATTTGTGGTTACCAAAATGAAGGTAGAAAAATTGATAACCACCTTGTCTCCACAGTCAATAAGCGCAATC
This sequence comes from Cinchona pubescens, assembly GCA_025175665.1. Taxonomy (NCBI): domain Eukaryota; kingdom Viridiplantae; phylum Streptophyta; class Magnoliopsida; order Gentianales; family Rubiaceae; genus Cinchona; species Cinchona pubescens. The sequence continues at coordinate 6,075,371 of JANKKI010000075.1, read as the reverse complement.
CGAGAATTTTGAGGGGCCAAATCGTCCAGATCGCTGTAGTTTTTTTCTATATCTTTCTTTCCCAACTCTAACACTATAAATACACCCTTTAACCCTCTTTGGAGGCTATGTAGAGATAGTTAGGATGTAGAAACTAGTATAGTTCTTCTTCCTTTTCTTTTTCCCCCCATTTAGGGAGGATTTTCTTTGTTAGTTGTAGCGTAGTGTAGTGCAGTGTAGTCGTAGTTTCTAATTTCTTAGTTAAAGAATTGAAAACTTCTAGTGTAAGACTTCTTTAATTGATGTCTAATTTCATTTTCTTTGTGTTAAATTTTGTAGTCTATATTAATTGCTCTATTTAAATGCCTTCTTTGTATTAGTTGCTAGATTAGTTAGTTGTCTTCTTCAATTATGCTTCCTTATTGATAACCTATAGTTTGGATATTTAAATGCTTTCTTAAAATGATCTCTCTTTACAAGCTTTCTTGAATGCTTCCCAAAAAATGCTTTTTTAGTGGTAATTTGTAGTTTAGATTAATTAATAATGTAGCTTAATTATTGGGCTTTATTTAATTCTTCTTCCTTAGTGATGATTGGTTGTTTAAATTAGTTTATTGCTTCCTTAAGATGCTTTCCACTTTACTTGCTTTCTTCAAATGCTTTCTAAAAATGATCTCTTTTTACATGCCTTCTTGAATTGCGTTCTTTTAAATGCTCTCCTTAGTGTTAATGTTTAATTTAATGCACTCGTTAGTTTTTAAGCTTTCTTAGCCTCTTAAATTCTAGTTTCAGTTAAATCACTTTAAAATCAATCACTTCAATAGATAATCCAACCAAATAATTGGTAATTACCAACCAATCCTTGTGGGTTTGATCACTACTTCCCTTTACTACTAGTTAACAACTACACTTGTGGGATGCCGCATTTTTAGGACTAGATTTTAGGTGTTTTTACAAATGATATAACTAGGTGTTTTCAAAGAGGCATCAAGTTTTTGGCGTCGTTGTTGGGCATTAGTTTTTGATGATATCGATATAATTTGGTTGGAATGCTAGATTGAAGTTCTTTGCTTTTCTTGAACTATAGTTGTCTCATCTATTTGAAAAACTAAAAAGATTTTCATTCTGTAGTTCTGTTCTTATTTTGAAAAATTTAAAAAGATTTTCTTTGTGATGGATAGTTTAGACTAGCTAGTAGTCTAAGATTTCCTAATTTTCTTACTTGTGTTGTATTAGTTCTTTTTCTTGTTTTTATTTCTGTTTTTTGTTGAGTCAAGAACATGCAAGGAAATAATTGAACTTATTCATACCAAGGAAATTATCATTCTTATGACAATGGAGGTATGGCCAACGAGTATAATTCTCGCTATGACTATTCTTCCTACCCCTTAGATTACCAATTGGGATGCTCTAGTCATCCATATCCATATGAGAACTACCAAAAAATTCCTATTCTTTCTTTCCACCTCAAGATCCTTCATATGAACCAATGGATCCATATCTCCTTCTCCAAACAAACCAAGAAGTTGAGGAGGCAAGATCAATGAACGTGTCGATGCAAATTCAAGAAATTCAAGAAGAAAATTGCCAAACTTCGAGGACGACAAGCCCAACTAAAAGAAGAACAAGATAATTCTTCAAAGACCAAAACACATCTACCAAAAGGTTACAAGAGCAACTTGCCGAAGTTCAAGGAACAATAAATGGTGAAGAACAATGGACTCCAAGACACACCCCAATGGTTGAAGAATCAATTCAAGAAGACAAAATGGAGGAATATGTCTCGGAAGAAACTGGTTGTGAGCCTCTTCAACATGAATTCTTAACAACCGGGGCACTTAATTGTAGAAATATCACCAACACAAATTGTGTATGAGTGTGAGTTTATCCCAGTTACAACAAAAAAGTTACTATTTGGGAGTGTTTATGAAAAAAAGTCGACTCAAGAAATCGGAGAGAAGAGGGATATTTTCTAGAGGGGACCGAGGAGGCACGAGATACTTATGCCAAAGTTCAAATCCTTGGAGAATTCGAAGGAGCGAAACAATGGTGCAAGTTTACCAAAGAGTACAACATCCTTGGAAAGCCTACTCTCTTGCTGTTGAGGGACTATTTATTCCCTTTTTATTTATTATGCTTTGTCTTAGTTTACATGCTTTAGTTTAGAAACCCGGTGGTAATAAAGTCTTGTAGTCTTGTGATTAGTTTAGCTTATGTTTTGTTCTTGGCAAACTGAATTTTGATATACCTGGATGAATTTGGTAGTTGATGATAACATTGATGGTAATATAGTATTTTTTGTGATAGTTTTGAAAAGTCTACTTGTTTAGATACTAGACTTGCTAAGTTTTGAGTTAATTTTTGAACAAACGATTTGAATGCTTGATGTGTATTAGTAGTAGTCTTTAGTGTTTATTTCTTTTCAGGCCAATTATTTGTGAAACTAAGTTTGGGGAAATGAGTTGCGCATATACTATTGTGTGTTTTTCTTCTTCTTTTTTATCGTTTGGATTCTATGATGTCCTAATGACGCCTCCTTAGTGTAACTATGTTGGTTCAAGAAGGATAGACAACTTATAGGACTTTGGGGCTTAAACCTTCTTAGGTAGGAAATTGCATTTATATAGTTTACTTGCAATTGCTCATTGCTTACTCTTGATTAGTGATGATGGGGTTGTGGATCAAGCTCATAGAATGGATCCAATTCAAATTCTAGTCGGCCAATCATGAGATCGAGGGCCAAGATCTTGCATTAAGCCATGCTGGGGTTTGTCAAGGAGATTTTGGACCAACAAACATTGTTGTTTGCAAATGGAGACCAAGAATTCATTCAAACTCAAACTAAGAGGCCTGTCCATGTTTTAGAAATCCAAATCCAAGAAGATTAAGGTACAAGAAGCCCACGAGTTAAAGAGCTTCAAGAAGGCTTTTTAAAACCCTAATTCGGCCATGGTCCTAAATTGGTTATTCCTATCCTAATTGTCCTAGGATTTAGTGTTAGCACTTATTTTAAGATGTTAGTTAGCTAATTTTCTTAATAATGTTTGAAAATGTAGCCTAGGGTTATTTTAGTCCTATCTAATTTTAGTCTAGTTAGCTAATCGTAATGCTAGTTGGAATTTGGCAATTTGTTTCCTACTATTGCCAGGACTATTTTTTAGGGTTTTGGCTAGCCCCTTATTACATTAAAAAGGCTCCTATAGCTGATAGTAACACTTAGTTTTTCCATAAAAAAAATTTCCGTGAGTTTATTCTCCAAATTATCTTCCAAAGAGTTGGGTGTTTTGCTAGATTGATTCTTACGATTACCTAACCTGAATACTATTGGTTCTTGTCTCATTATAACAATGGATTGATATCTCATACATTCGAGAACTAATACTTTGAATTCTTGATTTCTTAATCTCAGGATTTAAATTCGTCAAGTTCGAGTTGTTTAGGTGTTCTTGCATTCCGCATCAATTTTGGGTCTCATCCTTTAATCTAGGGGGTTCGATAACAAAGTGGTGTCAGGAGCTTTGGTTCCTAAATACATTTGTTATCTTTTTCCAGACATTTCTAAATCATTTTCTTGTTGTTCTTCTTCAGTTTATTCAAAAAAAAAAAAATATTAGCTGACTGTTCGTATTCTTGCTCATTGTTGATCTTGTTTTGCTTTGGCTCCTAAAAATTGCAACTTTATTCGTGTTTGATTGGAACTAATTATTGCTGTAATTTTATCCATAGTCAAGTGTTATTCATTGTTCTTGTTGATTAAAAAAATATCCAATACAACAAACTCCTAGCAGTATTAGGGTTTCTTTGTATGACGATTTGGTTCATGATTTTGCGATGCAATTTTTGTGCAAATGTTGCTGGGGTATAAAAAAAATCTAGAGAAAAAAGAGGCGTTCAAACCCTAGCCACTTTAGGGTTCTTTCTTAGCATTTCTTCTTGCTGTCCAATTCGATCCTATTGTGCAACTTTTTGGCAATTTTTTTCTGAGATTGGTTACTGGTCCTGCTAACAAAAAATGCCTAAACAAAAAAAAAAACACCTAAAAACCCTAGCCATTTAGGTTTTTCTGGTGTGGTCTTGTTCTTCAAATTTTTGGTTGATCTTGTGCAAGTCCTGTCTTGATTACTTAGTGACTGAATCCGTGAAAAATCTTGTTGTGTGAAAAAAAATAGCAAAAATCGGACTAAGAACAAAACCCTAGCTGATTCGATTTTGGCCTTCAAAATCATTTCTTTTGTGCAAGTTCTGGTTCTTGTGATCTCAATTTTTTTGTTACGTGTTCTAATCTTGTGGGTATTGAAATTGGACAGCAGCTACTGTTTAGAAAAAAAAATTTGAAAATTTGAAAATATCCCTAGTCATCTCAGGTTAATTCTTTCTAGCCCGAAACCCTAGTTTTGTATGACTATCTTATTGTTTGACTTTCTAAAGTGCTTTGTGTGCGTTCTTTGTTAAATTGATCCGTCATTACTTTGTTATTTCTTTGCTTCCTCAGTCTATAATTACCAATTGTGTTATAAAGTGTTGGTAATTATTTATGTCATTCATGCTTCGTACTTGTTAAGTCTGTGAAAGACTTTGAGAAGAATTTATACGAGAGGGAAAAGGCAAGACTGTTGAGTTTATGAGAGGGTAAAAGCCAAATTCGCGTTGAATTTGAGTGAAACATGAGTGAAATTGTGTGACATCTTCAAATTTGAGCATAAACACAAAGGGAGTTCCGTGAGGGCCTTCTTTATTTTTCTAACCCTTACTATCAAAAATCTATTGTTTTCCTGTTGTTTTTGCTCTTTTCTAGGTTTAAAATGTCTCAAGAAGGGCAAATTTCACGGGTTAATGCCTTGGAATGCCATGCGACCAAAATGGCAATATCTCTTGAGAGTATTCAATGCTCTCTTGAGATGTTAACTAAAGGGAGGATTGAGCCACCTCAGCAAGAGCTGAGCCTCATGCTCTTGGATTCCCACAAACTCTTCGAGGTGTGTCTCTCAATTAAGATTCTAAAGACTATGAATCTGATGATGAATTGAATGATGCAGGTGAAAGGTCAAGACTCAACGACATGTGCGGGATAGGGGTAAGGTTGACGATGATATTGGTAACATTAAATTGACTATCCCTACATTTCAAGGTAATCTCGATCCTAATGTCCAGGATTATCTTGAATGGGAAAAAGAGATAGAGGTTATTTTTTATTGTCATAACTACTCTGAATGAAAGAAAGCTCAATTAGTTATTGCTTCATTTAGTGATTATGCTTTAGAGTGCTAGGATCAATTTAAAACCAGTAGAATTAGGTGTAAAGAACCACCAATTAATTATTGGACATCCTTAAAAGCTGAGTTAAACAGAAGATTTGCACCTTCTACGTATCATTGTGATTTGCGTCAAACATTGCAAACTTTAAGGCAAGGTAATAAATTTGTAGAAGAGTATCATAAAGAGCTTCAAAGGTGTCTAATGAGAGCTAATGTGGTTGAGGATTGTGAAGCCACTATGGCTCGATTCTTATGTGAACTTAATCAAGAAATTGCCAACAATTTAGAGTTGCATCATTACATTGAATTCCAAGACATGGTTGAAAAAGCAATTAAAGTAGAAAGACAACTTAACATATAGGTAAACCTAGAGGTGAGTGTAGTTCTAATAGGTGCAAGAACCAACTTCCCTTGGTCTAACAATAATTCTTCTCGGCCTACTCAAGTTAAAAATAGATCAGTTAACCCTAAACGTAATAAATCTGAACATATACATGTCAAACATCCTATGGATTTTTTAGTTAAAAGTTCATCTTCTAATGCTTCAAATGCACTTATGATATTAAGTGTTATCGTTGTTTGGGTGCAGGTCATAAACGTACGCTTTTCATGTAGAGAAATGAAGTGGTGAGTGAAGAAAGTGAGGACAAAGATGACACTATGCAAGTATTGGAGGTTTCTAGTGATGATGATGAAGAGCAAGAGGATCTCTCTTAGATACCCACTTTGGTAGTATTGCTGTCACTTCACATTCAGACCAAGGACAACCAAAATGAGGTACAACATGAGAATATTTTCTTTACCAAATGTGTTGTTCAAGGTCATGCATGTGATATAATTATAGATCATGATAGTTGTGTTAATGTCGACAAATTGAGTTGCCTTGCCAAAAACATCCATGTCCAAATAAGTTATAATGGCTAAATGAATGTGGTTAAGTCAAGCAACTAAACAAGCTTTAATTTCATTAGCTATTGGAAAGTATAAGGATGACATTTTGTGTGATGTTATGCCAATGCAAGTGAGTCACATCTTGTTAGGTAGACCCAGGCAATTTGATAAATACACTAACAAGTACACATTCTTTGAAGATTGCCAAAAGATTTTACTTAAACCACTATCTTCTCGTCAAGTGAGTAAAGAGCAATTGTATATAAAGAAGTCATTTGATGAATACTATAAGGAAAAAGCAGAATTTAAAAGGGTAAACAAGGAGAAAACCCTAATAAAATCCTTCAATCCCAAAACCCTAAAGGTGAAATTTTTAATTCTGGAAATTCTGAGAGTAAGGAATTCAAAAAGAAAGCTAATTTCTTTATAGGGTTCAAAGTGGTTCAGCCAGATATGAGTTTAAATTTGCCTATGCTTTTGCTTATTTTTAAAGAAAATCATCTTGCACAGTCTGACCTTGATCCGGCCTTGCAGAGGTCTTTTGTCTCTCTCTTGCTAGAGTTCGAAGATGTATTCCCTAAAGAGATTTCCCTTGGCTTGTCTGCCTATCAGCAGTATTCAGCACCGAATTGATTTTGTCCAAGCACGGTCATCCCTAACAAATCCGTCTATAGAGCCAATTTAGAAGAGACAAAGGAAATTCCAAATCAAGTTGAAGAGCTAATGGCTCAATGGTGTGTGCGAGAAAGTATGAGTCCGTGTGCTGTTCCGATCATTTTGGTGCCAAAGCAAGATGGGTCATGGCATATGTGCGTAGATTTTCGTGCAATAAACCGTAATATGGTAAAGTATCGCTACCCTATTCCTAGACTTGATGACATGCTAGCCAAATTTTTTAGTTCTAAGATTTTCACTAAAATTGACTTAAAAATGGATATCATCAAATTCACATGAAAGAAGGGGATGATCGGAAAATTGCATTTAAAGCCAAATATGGACTTTATGAGTAGTTAGTCATATCTTTTGGTTTAGACACAAATGTACCAAGTACTTTCATGAAATTAACGAACCGTATCTTACATGCATTCAGAGAGAAATTTTTTTGTGGTTTATTTTGATGATATCTTGATTTACGGCAAATCCGTAGATGAACATCATGTGCATGTACGTCTAGTACTTAAAACTTTGAGAAAAGAACAACTTTATGCTAATATGAAAAAGTGCTTATTTTGTATGGAAGTTGTTTCCCTTGGTTTTGTTGTTAGTATTAATGGAATTGAGGTTGATAGAGAAAAGTTTAAGACCATTAATGATTGGCCGACTCCTACTAATGTGTCTGAAGCGCGAATTTCCATGATTTAGCAATTTTTATCGCAGGTTAGTGCAAGACTTCAGCACTATAGCTACCCCTCTCAATGAAATAATCAAGAAAGAGGTACGTATTAAGTGGGGTAATGCACGAGAATGTGCTTTTCAGATGCTCAAGGTTAAGTTGTCTACTGCTCCCATTTTACTCCTACTAGATTTTTCTAAAACTTCTTGAGATACATTCTGATTCTTTTGGTATTTGGATGGGTGTAATCCTAATGCAGGATAGACATCCAATTACACACTTCAACGAGATGGTGAGTGGAACCACGTTGAACTACTCAACAAATAATGAGGAGCTTTATTCATTGATTCGAGCCTTGCAAAATTGGCAACATTATCTATGGTCTAAAGAATTTATAATTCGAACAGACCATTAGTTATTGCAATTTTTGAATTGCCAAGGCAAGTTGAACCAACACATGCACGTTGGTTAGAATTCATTAAAATGTTTCCTTCTGTTGTACAATAAAAGTAAGGAAAGGATAATATAGTTGCCGATACTTTGTCTCATCAATATGCTTCGAGTTCAACTTTAAAAACTAAGTTTCTTAGTTTTAAACATATCAAGGATTTGTATGCTAAAGACCATGATTTCTCTCATGTGTTTGAGACATGTTAGTCGACTAGTTATGTTAAGTTTCATCAGCATGAAGGTAATCTTTTTTGTGGGAATTAGAGACATCTTACATATTGTGCATTTCTAATTTCTCTTTACATGAATTACTTGTTAGGAAAGCACATGGGAGAGGTCTAACATGTCATTTTGGATTTTGGTATGACTAAGACGTTAGATAAGCTTAAAGAACACTTTTTATGTCCTAACATGTGCAAATATGTGGAACATGTGTGTGCTAAGTGTCCAACTTGTAACAAAGCTAAGTCCAAAGTTAATCCACATGGCCTTTATATGCCTTTCCTATTTCGAGTCATCCTTGGTTTGATGTATCTATGGATTTTTTCTTACGGTTACCAAGTGCTCCAAAGGGTTGTGATTCAATTTTTGTGATAGTGGATTGGTTTTCTAAAATGGCACATTTCATACCATTAATAAAACTATTAATGTTTGTGCATGTTGCTGAATTATTCTTTAAAAAGGTTGTTCATTTACATGGGGTTGCCGTGACCATAGTTAGTGACAGAGATGTCAAGTGTTAGAGTCATTTTTAGAGTGTCTTATGGGGAAGTTGGAGCACTAAATTGTTGTTTTCTACTGCATGTCACCCTCAAACTAACGGCCAAACCGAAGTGGTTAATAGAACATTAGGAACTTTGATGCGTGCTGTCTTAAAACAATTTAAAGCATGGGAAGATTGGTTGCCATTTGTGGAATTTGCTCATAATCATGAAGTTCATTCTTCCACTAGTTTTTCTCCATTTGAAGTTGTTAATGTATTTAATCCACTAACAGCTTTAGATTTGATTCTTTTACCTGTAAAAGAGCTAACTAGTTTTGATGGACAAAAAAGAGCAGAATTGATCAAGTCCATTCATGAGAAAGCAAGGTAGCAAATGCTCAAGACAAATCAATTACTTAATGCCACAAGGGTTAATAAGGTCAAAAGGTTGTAGTCTTCCAGCCTGGAGATTGGGTTTGGGTACAATTTTGAACGGAGAGATTCCCAAACAAAAGGAAATCTAAGTTGGATTCTCGTGGGATGGACCATTCCAAGTGCTTGAGAGGATCAAAGACAATGCAATATAAGATCGACCTTCGTGATGAGTATAAGGTTAGTGCAACATTCAATGTTACTGATCTTTCTCCTTTTGATTTTGATGTTGGAAGGATTAGAGGACGAATCATCTTAAGGGAGAGGGAAATGATGCACACGTAAGCCATGGATCGAGTGATGATGTCACGGATCAAGCCCATGGAATGGATCCAATTCAAGTTTCAATTGGGCAATCAGGAGATTGAGGGCCAAGAAGTTGCATCAAGCCATGCTGGGCTTTGTCAAGAAGATTTTGGAACAACAAGCATTATTATTTCCAAATGGAGGCCAAGAATTCATTCAAGCTCAAGTTGAGAGGCCCGTCTATATTTTAGAAGTCCAAATCTAAGAAGATTCAAGTCCAAGAAGCCCACGGATTGAAGAGCTTCAAAAAGGGTTTTTAAAACCCTAATTCGAACGTAGCCCTAAATCGGCCATTACTATCATAATTGTTCTGGATTTAGTGTTAGCACTTATTTTAAGAAGTTTTTTGTAAGTCATGAGTTGGATGATTTTCTCAATGATGTTCAAAATTCTAGTCTAGGGTTATTTAAGTTCTATCCGATTTTATTCTAGTTAGCTAATATTAAGCTAGTTGGGATTTGGCAAGTTGTTTCCTAATATTGGTAGGCCTATTTTGCAGTGTTTTGGCCAGCCCCTTGTCATGTTAAAAAGGAGCTGATTGTAACTCCTAGTTTTTCCATTAAAAATATCGTGAGTTTATCTTTAAGGACTTGGGTATTTTGCAAAATTCATTCTTATGATTACCTAACCAAATACTATTGGTTCTTGTCTCGTTATAGACAAAGGATCAATATTAATAGAGAACTGATACTTGAAATTCTTGATTTCTTAATCAAAGGGTTTAAATCCAACAAATCGGAGTTGTTTAGGCATTCTTGGGTTTCGCATCAATTCTGGGTCTCATCAGTTAATCTACTAGATTTGTGTCAATTAGTGTTGTTCTTATTGAGAATTCCACAATTAAGAATGGAACTCTTGTTATCTAAACTCAACTTTTGCTTAATTGCTTTCATTCACATTCATTCGATTCATATGTTGTCCATCTTGAAGATTAGCTTTTTGATTGTCCAAGTGTAGCTCAAAGTCATTGCCAAGTTTATTGTCTAACCTAGTTAGGTGTTTTCATGTGCTTTACAGTAGTATATTTTATTATTGTGATATGGGTGAGTGGTAAGATGAGTTGTACTCATTATTGAATAATATGAAAAGTGTGATGGTGTTTTTTTTCTTGTGAATTGGGAATGATGTTGTCTTTGTTGTTTGTGAAAGTTGAAATTGGATGTTGAACATAGGTTGCACTTCATGTTAACAATAGGATTTAATCCTTGAAACTCAACCATGTTTTCTACCACTTCTAAAATGTTCTCCTTAACTAGTTTTGGCTTCAAACTTTACTTTTCTTGTAAGTGTTTTTCCAATGCCAAATTCAAGTGATTATTGATACTGTTTAAACATTTCAACATTTTTGGAAATTGATTTTGCAGTATAGAAAGAAATGAATTAAGCATCTTGGGTCATGTTGTATGAATTGCATTTTTGGATATTTTGTGAGTTTTGGGAGGTTTTGCTTGGTACAATGATTGGGGTAGTATGAATTTCCTATTTTTACCGAAATAGCCGGATTTTGGAAATGATCTAGGCATTTCTTCGACCGTTTGAGCCAAAAAGCCTCCCTTACATTAATTTGTCCCTAGTATCCCCATTGAGCCTTATAGACTAATTTATTTCTCAACCACATAACTTAGCCGCTCCACTTTGTTCATTTACCTCTCTTCATCCCATCACCTTTGTCATTGAGGAATCTATCTTGGTTCACCAATGTAATAATTAGAGTTTTTATGATGGTTAGAAAGGGATTTTTTGGTAATTCCTTTGGATATTGAAGTCAAGATATTTAATGTTAATTATTTTCCCCTTGTTGTAATTAATTGATGTATATTATTATCATGTTCTCACATTTAGAATTTTCTTCGAAAAAATAAAGATCCAAAATGGGGATTAGAGAAAATTGAAAGTGTTGTGCTCCTTTATTAAATAAAGAAGTTCAATTTACCTTCAAAACTTAATTTATTTAGAAATAATGCTTTTGTTGTTCAAGTGTTGTTTGGTTAATATTGGTTTTGGGACTTGTATGTATGGGATAGTAGTCCAAGAGTTTGTAATGAAATGATTATGGTGATTTGAGTCACTTATGTCCATAAGACATTTATCCCACCTTATTACCTTAGCCTGTGTATAAGACAAGGTTTAAAAGTCCTAAATGATCCTTAATCTAGGCTATGGGATATTATAGAGTTAGGAGTGAAATATTGCTTTGATTGATGTCCTTTGCTAAACCTTGCTATGCCAACAAATATCCTCGTATGTCAATTGCATCAATTTGTGCTTTTCAAAACAAGTCTTAATTATCTTTCTATACTTATAACAAATTTTGGAAAAATTGAGTTGTTTGTTCTATATCAACCTACATTTGAATTTCCATCCAAGTAACTCTTCATTAGTCAAATTGTAAGTTTTGTGATAGAAACAAATATATAATTTGTAAATGAAGGCGTAGATGAAAATGTTTTCACTTTTGACTAGTACACTGGAGTTTAACTTTCAATTTTGTTTGTGGTGATATATATGTTTTATGCTAGTCTTCTTTGTTGTTCTTTTCATATCTTTATTTTTCTTCGAACGAGTAAAAGCTTAAGTTTGTGGGTATGATAACTGTAAGAAACTAGATTCATATATACCCTAAACTTGAGTGTTTTGTCACTAGTTTTGAGCATTATTAGTGATTTAGTGTGTATTTGCTTAATTTTACTTTTATGTTCAAAAATGTGGTAGTTATGTTAATTTGAGTGTTTTAATGTTCTTTTACTATTTTTGTATAACTAATAGAGTATATTTATTTGTAGGGTTTGATCGGAGAAAACGACACGACAATCGGATGAGAAACGAACCAACTTAAGCCATAATTGAATGATGAATCGTAGTCAACCGCTGAAAAAAATCAAGTATTGGGGTAACTGTAGTCATCAAATTCCCTTCTTTAAATTAGTAACCACTGTATCTAGTACTTAGAAAAATTTTCTGATCTTGGCAATTGAACACCGCAGTTACTAGACTATGGTTAAACTTCCAGATGAACACCTTTGCCTGGTGACCACAGTAACCATAATGAAGAAGAAAAATTGGTGAACACGGTGAACAAGCTAAGTTGGCACCGTGGTCACGGAGTGCAGTTCAAGAATTTTGAGGCACAAAATTGTCTAGATCGATGCAAATTGTTACTGTAGCCTTCTTCCCAACCCTAGCACTATAAATACACCCTTTAAGCATCTTTGGAGTCTAAGTAGAGATAGTTAGGGTGTAGAAGTATGTTAGTGTAGTTCTTCTTCCTTTTCCTTTCTTAGTTAGATGTAGTGTAGTATAGTTTAGTTGTGGTTTATAATTTCTTGGTTGAAGAATTGAAGACCGCTAGTATAATACTTCTTTAATTTATGTTTAATTTCATTTGCTTTGTATTCCATAAATATTGTAGTTTAGATTACTTGCTTACCTTCTTAGTATTAATTGGTAGATTAGTTAGTTCCCTTCTTTAATTGTGCTTCCTTAGAGATAATCTGTCATTAGGATATTTAAATGCTTTCTTAAATTGCTCTCCTTTTACATGCTATCTAAAATGCTTCCTTCAAAATGCTTTTTAAGTGGTAATTTGTAGTCTACATTAGTTAATTAAGGTAGATTAATTAATGGGTTTCCTTTAATTATGCTTCCTTAGTAATGATTAGTAGTCTAGATTAGTTGATTGCTTCCTTAAGATACTTTCCATTTTACTTGCTTCATTTAAATGCTTTCTAAATGCTCTCTTTTTACATGCCCTCTTGAATTGCTTTCTTTTAAATGCTCTGGTTTGTGTTAATGTTTACTTTAATGCATCATTTAGTATTTAAATTGCTTTCTTAGCATCTTATATTTTAGTTTTAGTTAAATTAATTTAAGATCAATCATTTCAATGAATAGTCTAACTAGATTAATCAGTAATTCTGACCAATTCTTGTGGGTTCGATCCCTACTTTCTTTACTACTATTTGACAACTGTATACTTATAGGTTGTCGCCAAGTTAGTAGTAGGATTTAGGTAATTTTATGAGTGATATAACTAGTTAGTAGTAGGATTTAAGTACCACTTATGTTGAATACTCACTTCTCGGTACCCTAATTTTGATTAGTTGAAAACCCTACCTTCATGACCTATAACCAAGAGTGAGTAACACCATTTAAAAGTGCAAACCTTTGGTCAGTGCTATCGTAGGCATACAAAATTAAACAAAGCTGAATATTCATGTAGTAGTGGTGAGTCCAGGTCGTCCCACAGAGAACGAAGTTTATTTTTGTGCTAAAACGAAAAGGGGGGTTTTGAATGCTTTTAATCTAAAAACTAAAACAATAAAGTAAATTAAAGGGAATTCAATTTAAGAAGAATCTTGGTTTTGGTCATATCTACCATGACAATTTTACTAGTCGATCCTTGACCACTAAAGAAAATTCAATTTCTATACCAAGCACTAATTGAAGAATTAACCCAAATTCCAATTCAAAGTTGATTCTTATTTCTTTCTAAAGTTGGTTAATTTCAACACGCTATCCAATTAACCCTAACTGTTAATTTAAACAGACACGCTCCAATAATTAATTAATAGAAGCATTAAAATCAACAAGAACAATTAGGCTAATTAAACATAAACACATGCAGTTATGCCAATTAGTTGATAATTTCCCCTAAATTCGATAACACTAATCCAGCAATTATCAAACTTATGTGCTTCATAGAGTGAATTAAACACACGCAGTTAAAACAATCTAGCAGTAGATTAATTCCAATAACTTAATTATTCTACATCAATAACAAGTTAAAAAGAACAATCATAAAATTAATCGTAGAAAAATAATCAATAATTGATATAAAATTGAATGAGTTCAAGAACAAAAAGTCACACAACATAATAGAATTGACCTTGTCTTCAAATCCCTCTACCATAGAAAAAGGGATTAGGCACTAAGTGCCAGGAAAAAATAATGAAGAATTTTTTCTACTGAAAACCCCAGAGAAAAGGAGAAAATAAGTGTCAACTCCCTTCTAATCACCCTAAATGGGGAATTTATAACGAATTCTAGGGTTACAATAATTGTCTAAGAATAATAATGTGAAATCGTATGAAAAAGAGTCCAACGTGGCGAAGAAATCGACCGAGAATTAAAAAATCACGCAACATCATAGTATTGGGTGCACATGCGCATGATTGTGCACATGTGCACTCCAGCACGTTCTAAAATTTTCCCTTCTAGACTCAGTGCACATGCACTGCACAACCCCAGCGCATGTGCACTGGGCCTTCAAATTGCAACTCACTTTCGGCTTCGATTTTGACCTAGATTCTTTTGGAATTTGGAAACTGTAAAACTAAAAAATTGTAGCTCTCTCTCTTAGACTTCTAACGCATCTTGAATGACATCGATCAGAGTTTGGACTCAAAATTTACTCTTAAGAATACGAAACAGTGTCCAAAATGGCTTCAGATTTGTGCATGTTTCGCCCTTAGCATTTTCCTTCATCTTTTCCATCTTTTTCACTTTAACATTTCAAAAACTAAGAATGACCAAATTAAGCTCAATAATAACTCAAATCAATCTTACAACACATAAAAACAAGGAACATGACACATTAAATATAGCACAATTATGAACTTATCAAATTACCCCACACTTAGCCTTTGATCGTTCTCGAGCAAACATAAAATTAAGACATTTAAGCATAAAAAAATTTCATTCAACATATTCCCTCAAATATCCACATAAATAATCAATAATCAATCCACCAATCAGAGTAGTCTAAAAACCCAAGAGTTCAAATGCTAATAAAAACCAAAACATGAAATTCGTGTGTATGTGTGTAAGCCATTTAAAAACTTAGATTTAAAAATATCCAGATTAAATCATGATAACCCTAAAAACTTTTCAAAATACCCCATAACTCACTCGTCTTACATCCCTGGGCCACTAATCTAGACAACCGATTCTATTTAAATTAGGTAGGACTTTTAGCTCTAACTATAGGTTAGGATATTTGTTAGCCAAAGAAGAGAAAGGGTATATAACAATTACGAACAAGAGCTTTATAGTAATGGTGGTCACACATTAAAATAAAACTTCTCCTCTTTTGCAAAACATCATGTATCCACAACCCACACTTGAGTAACAAACACCTACGAAAAATTCCGAACAACCAATAATCATATAAGTTTCCCTTCCTCGAATTAGCCAAATTTGCCAACCTCCTTCCGGACATATATACATCACATCATTATTTTATATTTTTATGTCCGCTCACAGTACGGGTACCAGTGGTAGGCACTACCCGAAACATATAAACAAGTAGGTACCGGAGATGGGCACTACCTGCATATACAGGTACCAATGATAGGCACTACTTGTATATATCAAAAACTCCCATTATTATTTTTTTTTCTTCAACAATATTTTTCCAGTACCCCATTTTTCTGCCATAAATGTACACCACCCATTTCTCGGAAGCTTCTACCCTTATATGCACCATAAAACTCTTAAAGGGAAAATTTTGGATAAAACAATTAAAAGAAATATTAGCTCAATAAGGGTAGGTAAACAGAGTTTAAATGAAAGAATGAGAATAATGTTTCTTTTCACAAGAATAAGGCTCAAACAAGGTTGTTAGAAATAAATTATTAAAATGGTCTCAACAAACGCAAAAGGTACTACCCTCATTTTTAAACTAAATCAGTTCGTCTAACAATTCACTTTGAAAATGTAATAAAGTGAGTTTTTGGGATGCAAAATAATTGAGTCTACATAAATTTCTCTAAATATCCCAAATCAACATTTAATGTATGGCTTAGTGCTCAAAAGTCTTGAAAATCATGAATCAAAAATATTCAAAAATGTAATAAAGTAGTTTTTGGGATGCAAAATAATTGAGTCCACATAAATTTCTCTAAATATCCCAAATCAACAATTAATGTATGGCTTAGTGCTCAAAAGTCTTGAAAATCATGAATGGAAAATATTAACACCAACTACTCATCATGCATGGTTCAGCTAAAGATTTATTATGCAGAACAATGGGGAAATACGTTAAGAAAAAAATTTTGAAATTTTTTTTTAAAAAAAAAAATTGTCAAATAATTCACAAAAATTTTGAAAAATTTTGAGAAACTCTGTCAAAAGAAAAGTCAAAATATTGCAGCAAAATCGAGAAAATACACCAAACAGCTTAAAAATCCAAATAACTACCCCACCCCACACTTAAAAATAAGCATTGTCCTCAGTGCATAAATAAAAGTATAAAATGGGAAAAAGAAAAGCTTCTTTAGATTTAATTTGCGTTTGGAGCAGTATCCGCTATAAATATCCCCTTGTCTCGAATGAAAGCTGGAGTAACACTAAATAAAATAGATCAAAACAAATAATTCCCTTGAGACAACAAGAAAAGGAAGAATATTGCAGAAAAGGATCCTACAATAATCAGGAAAAAATTGGACTCCCTTAAGGGAATACATGACAGAAATAAATAAAAACACCATGACGAAAATTAAAACCTAGCTAAAAGGAAATTAACTAACTAAAATGTCTAATAAAATAAAATAGAAACTAAAATTGTCTTAGAAATCAACTGCCAAAATTAAAAGATAAAGAAAATGCCCCAAAACATAGGGTAAGAAAAGCTTTTGGTCTTGCGGGAAAGGAGGAAAATATAGAAATGTTGATGGGTCCTCTCCCCGCTCCTAGCCATCTAGTGAGCCTCCATGAACTGCTACCAGGTATGCTGGTACTAGATAAACGAATCAAAACGGTGACTCATCTGCTGTTGCTCCGCCAGGATTTGTTGTATAAGCTTTTCCTAAGTCTGCTGTGGCACAGGCACAGGCTCATTTTCAGAATCAGCAACGTCTAATTGGAGCTCTCATACCCTCCATTGCAATTAACCTTCCAGACTTCAGTTTTTCCTCGGAGGCATCAATCACAACACCGATTTCCAAACATAGTTTCGCCAGGTTGCTTATTGGTAGCGGAATAGCATATCTGCTAGCATATAAGCTGACCGACATCTATAGATTTCCTGGTAGCAATGCAATACCAGAGCTTGGCTCTATCCATAGTAACATGTGCAAGATGATTAACAGAATGAGGTGAGCACAAAGAAACTTAAACCAGACAAACACAACTGGTTTAAGTCTATTATCATTGAAAGGCCGAGCCATGTTATCATCCGTCGTATAGGTCCATTCAACGTCCCTATCACAATGAACACTTGTGATTTCTTTTAACTCCATGTTGGCATTTTGGGTGTCTGGCCATTCATCATTACGTACTCGATTGACCTTCAAAACTCTATTAATATTATTGGCAGAGACATCCACATCTTTTCCCCTTACATATACCTTGGTATCACTATAATGGTCAAAATTTGAGTAAAATTCACACACCATCGGGATGACTGCATCTATAAGAGTGGAGGTAAGAGATCGCATCCACGATTGTGAATGGTTAAGGTGGCTTGATCTCAGGCACCCCTGCCAATGGAACTTGAATGCCCCTTCCTTGATTACAGCCCATTCAGAGATATCATTATCGTATTTTTGTTGGGCTACTACAATTAAAAATCTCACACCCCCAACTACCCTAAGGCTATTGAGACTCGAAGATGAGGATGCTCCAGAACTCTTGCCCGTAGCTGCTTTCTTGCCCGTTCTTCCCAATTCTAAAAAATATAAATAAGAATCTCATAACTCCCAAACAAATAATTCAACACCCCACACTTAAATAAATTTCACTCCCCAATTCATAAGCCTTAGAATATACAAGAAAATTCAAGCAAAATAGTGTCTAAAACTAAGGCTTACATACATTCCAAGAACAGTCCTATGCATGAAAATTAACCAAAAAGATATCACATGGTATAATCAACATTCTAGGAATTAAATTCATGCACCATTGCCCTGTATTTTAATATTGTTATTCATTGAGACAATTTATCGAACACGTGGCATGCATAGGTAAAGAAGAGCAAATTTTTGTTTATATAATTAACATGAATTCACTCCTCAATCAACAATCCAAGCATAAACCACTCCAATCACAAATTTAAAGTTCAATCCATAACATATTTAATCAATCAAAGCACAAAAAAAAATCAAAGCATTCTTGATAATCAATGAAAACCCATGACAGAAAAATTGAAGAAATTGAATGAAATTCTCACCTTGATGTGATTTTCCTTTGAAAAAGAAAGGTTTGGATATGAATTTGATGCAGTTGGAGTAATTTGAGGAAGAAATAGTAGTGGGAGGATTTTGGGGGTTGAGGGAGTTGGAAGGGAAGAAATAGAAGTGTTCGTGTGTTATGCTTGTGAATAAGGGTTTTGACCCTTATAAGTAGTCACACGTACATGCGCTACCTGGTTACTGTGCATGTGCGCGCAAAGAAGAAAGTCCAGGTGTCAATTCTGCCACGCGCATTATCACGCATGTGCGTGCTACGCAGAAACGAATTTTCAATTTTTTTTAAACAATAACACAACTTTTTAGGCATAAAATTTCTATTCTAAATCAGCCACACAACACACTAAACCTTCAAAGGACCATTTTAACAGTTTAGCTTAGTAATGAAGTCGATTGCCCACATTGAAAACACAATAAAACTACGCTAACCATAAAAATAAAATAACAAAAATAAAATTGCAAAATGAAATAAACGAAACAAAATTTAAATGGACATGGGTTGCCTTCCATTCAACGCCATTGTTTAATGTTGTTGGCTCGACTTGATGCTTTTTCACCAATAAAGGAACTCCTATGTTGAAGAGTCCAAAGATCTTTCTTTTCACTGTTCTCATAAATAATGTATTCAATCTATTTTTTATTTCAGGACCCGAACAAGTTGCTCTTCTGGCAAATTACTAAGTTGACTTGAGATGATCACCTTCTCCTTATCTTTCAAATATAAGTATTTAAGGTGACTAGGAAGGTGGTTGTAATCCAAAATTGTTCCCTGCACAACAGATAGCATCAACTTTGGGAAATTGTTAGAAAGTGGTAAAGCATTAGGACCCCCATTACTTATTTGCTTCCCTCAAAATGTTCTTCATGGTTCACGAGCACCTCCTTATTGTTATTATGTCCATGAATTTCCTGCATTGGAGGTCTAAACACATTGATTACAGAAACAAGTTTATTATGGTCAGATGATTCAACATCATCATAAATGCTAAATTGAACACTTGTATTACCAAATTCCATACTAAGAGTACCATCAAGAACATCTATCTTAGTTTGAGAAATGACTAGAAATGGTCTTCCTAATAAAATAGGAGCATTAAAATCACTTTCTTCCATTTCTAGAACATAAAAATCAGAAGGAAAAACTAAACTCCCCACTTAAACTAAGATATCGTCTACTATTCCTTTAAGACAGGCTAAAGATCTATCAACTAGCTAAATTATCATACCAGTCGTATTCAATAGTCCAAGTTTTAATGCATCATAAATAAAATATGGCATTACATTAACAGATGCACTTAAGTCCTGTAATGCTACCATGGCTTTTTCAAATTGTGTATTTCCCATCTTACAAGGAATAGAGAACATACCTGCGTCTTTGCGCTTTTCAAGTAGGGATTTTTGAATGATGGACGATATATTACTCCCAACCTCCACCTTTCTAACCTTCTTCTCTTTTTGCTTTCTTTCGTGGGAACACAATTCCTTCAAAAACTTAGCATAGCTAGGTATTTGTTTAATAGAATCTAATAAAGGGATATTTACCTTGCATTTATGAAAAGTTTCATACAACTCTCTGTCGGGATCCTCCTTGAAAACTCCTTCAATGCTTTAGGAAATGGGAGTTTGGGTTTATATTCTGGCCTCATAGGAACACTTTCTTTTTCATTTCCACTGCCTTTCTTTTCGCTTGGAACAACCTCTTTTTCAACCTTGGCCCCATTCTTCTGGGGCTTAACATGTTCAAGAACCATTTTTCGCTGTACCTCAAGCTCTTTACCACTCCTCAATTTAATTGCAATGACATTTTCCTTTGGATTTGATAATAGTTTGAGACGTAAACTTTCCAGAACTCTACGATTCCAATTGGCTAATTACAGTTGCCATTTGTCCCATTTGGTGCTGCAACTGCTGAATATTGGCCTTCGTATCATGTTGAAATTGTATAGTATTAGCCGTTAAAAGATTCAGCATTTCCTCTAAAGACTTACCAAACTGATTATTCGAATTAGCTTGTTAACTTTGAGCAAATGGGGGCCTGTATGGTTGGAAATTCCGTCTATTCTATTGTTCTTGAGGTTGTTCTGGATTCCCATATCTCAAATTAGGATGATCCCTCCATCCAGGATTATACGTGTTAGAGTAGGGATCATAATTTGTTTGTGGTTGCCCTGGAAATCCTCCTGCCGCATTTACTTGCTCTTGGGATTCCTCTCGTAATGTGGGACACATATCTGTTGAGTGTCCCTTGTTTGAACAAATGCCGCAGGGTTGTACTGTCTGCACAGCTCCTAATGCCAATTGTCGTACAAAAGAAGTCAAACTAAAGCCATTTATTGTTCAAAAGATGAAACATTTACCTCGTTAACACGTTTGAAAGATTGTTCACGTCAGGTCCTGAACTTTTGAGAACGCACGGCCATGTTTGATATAAGCTCACAAGCAGCATCTATGTTCAAATTATCTAACGCCCCTCCACTTGCGTCGTCGACCATGTTCCTTACATTTGGCAACAAACTTTCATAAAAATATTGAATTAATAAAGAGTCACATATCTAATGATATGGACAGCTTGCACAGAGTTTCTTGAAGCATACCCAATACTCATACGAAGACTCATCATTGAACTACCTTATGCCACAACTTTCTTTTTAGATATTCGCAGTCCGAGAGGTTGGAAAATATTTTTCCAAGAATAATTTGTTCATCTGCACCCAGGTTATAATGTTGCCCGAAGGTAAATCGAACAACCAATCCTTTGCCTCATCCTTAAACGAGAATAGAAATGCTTTCGATTTAATATGCTCCTCTGACACTCCAATGGGTCTCAGCGTACTCGTGCAAACTACATGGAACTCCTTAAGATGCTTATTTGGATATTCACCTGCTAATCCATGAAAGAAAGGTTTAGATGAATTAGTCCAGATTTTAATTCAAATGTAACTTTTGCGTCTAATTCAGGATATGTAACGCACAAAGGTTGTTGATTTAAGGTGGGCACTGCAAATTCTCTCAAAGTTCTTTGCGCCATGCTTGTCTCTTCTTAGCCTCATTCATCACCTGCAAAGATGGAGTTGAACAATTGATATTCCCCCAACTATCCTTCCCTTAATTTCTTTCCCAATTTTCTTAGCGTTATCTGTATTTCCAGATCAAATTGAAATTCAACTTGTCCAGCAGATCGCCTCACCGGCA
Organism: Cinchona pubescens; assembly: GCA_025175665.1. Lineage (NCBI taxonomy): Eukaryota > Viridiplantae > Streptophyta > Magnoliopsida > Gentianales > Rubiaceae > Cinchona > Cinchona pubescens. Next base: position 6,053,645 of record JANKKI010000075.1, on the reverse strand, counting down.
TACACAATTAGTAGAGCAAATAATAAAAAAATGAAAGAAAAGAAAAACTAAAAGAAATAGCACTAAAATAATTCATACCGTTTCCCAGCAACGGCACCAAAATTTTGGTAGTGCTGTCGTAAGCACCCAAAATTAAATAAATCACATCAATATTAATGTAGCAGTGGTGAGTCCAGGTCGTCCCATAGAGAACGAAGTTTATTTTTGTGCTAAAACGAAAAATGGGGTTTTTGAATGCTTTTAATCTAAAAACTAAAACAATAAAGTAAATTGGAGGGAATTCAATTTAAGAATGAATCTTGGTTTTGGTCATATCTGATGCCTCTTTTAACACCCTAGTTTTAAATCAATGAAAACAACTAAATCCTATCACTAACTAGGTGGCATCCTGCAAGTATACGGTTGTCAAATAGTAGCAAGGGAAGTAGGGATCGTTCCCACGAGGATTGTCGATTGCAATTACCAAGGTTTTAAGGGTAAATGTGTAGTTAAGCTAAATCAATAGGTAGATGATAGAACTATTCTAATGAAAGCTATAATTTTAATTCTAACCTTTTAGTCTAATTTAAACTAAAATTTAGAACAAGAGACTAAATCAACTAAAAAGACCAAAGAAGAAAGAAAAAATTTAATACCAAGAGCATTCATTTCAGTAAGGTAAAAATTAGATAAAGATAAAATAGGAAATTAAATATTTTTTTTGATTTTTCAATTGGAATTAAGGAAACCCACTAAGAATTAACTAAAAATTAATGCTAGGAATTGAAAATTCTTAAATAGAAAGCAAGAGATTGATAAGAACCCTAAATTTCCTAAAAACCATAATTTGAAAGTAAAGAGATTTTTTTTTACTAAAATAAAAAGGAAAGCAAATAAAAATTATATCTACTTAAAGCTTGTGAAAAACCCACTACGATTATGTAATAAAAATGTAAACTTGACAAGAAATTTAAAGAAAATCTAAGATGAAAGTTAAGAGAAAATTCTATTAGAAGAAGTAACTTCTAGTCTAAGCTATCCTAATCTCTCTAGAACTATCTAAATCTCTCTATTCTAAACTATCTACTCTTACTCTACTTTCTACTCTCCTTTAAAACTAATTCTACTTAACTTAAATAGTGCAGCATTATACAAGGCAAAAATCAGGGTTTTTAGGCGTGGAAGTTTACAAAATTGCCTTTACAACTTAGCATTAAGCAAGTCGAGATCGCAGTCTGGAAGTTTTGAGACCGCGATCTCGACTCTAAAACAGTAACACTAATTCCCGAGTCGAGATTGCGGTCTGGAATAGTCGAGACCGCGATCTCGACTCTTTTCTAGCAATCCTCATTTCCTCCATTTTGCAATTTAGTCCCTTCAGCTTTGTTCCTTCCAGCTTCTAACCTTTAATTTTTTACCTGCATAATATTAACACCATTAAGCACTTAATTAAACTAAAAATTTAACACAAAAATTATCCTAATTAATTCAAAAACGAAAATACAAATACATATGAAAGAAATTAACTATAATCTTCAATTACTTATCTAATTTCAGAATTTAAACTATCAAAATGCTATAATTTAGAGGAAAATAACTCTAGTTTACTAGAGTTATCACACCCCCAAACTTAGCGTTTTGCTAGTCCCGAGCAAAACAAAGATCAACAATAAATGAAACCTACAACCTTTAACATTCAAACATTTAAACACCCCCAAAGTTGACGTGACACTTGATGAATCATGGATGTAGTTAGAACAATTAAGCGATCTCTCAAGAAATGTTCAACACTACGTGATATGAAAAATATGAGTAAATCAATCCAAAATTGAAATTTCATTTTACAAAGAAGCACAAATTCATTCACTATACAAGATTTCACATCACCAAGCATTACCATCCTCGAAAAGAACTACCAAAAGTTTTAGTTCTTTTCATTTAAAATATCATTACTTCTCAACTCACAAATATTATAAAGTTAATCAACTTTCTCGACTAAGCATTACGAAAGTAGAAGTTTAATTAGGAATCAACTTAAATGCAATTGTCACACATTCGGGGAATAAACCTCTAACAAGGAATAAGTAATATGAGATTAATGATAAGTATTACAAACATTTACTCCTTAACTTATTGGTATACAAAAAATGCAATTCCTAATGGCTTAATTCGGAGAAACAACATGGGTACATGTGGTCGGAATCCCGTACTCGCCTTATTACTACTCTACTGGCTTATTTCGAAGAAACAACATGGGTACATGTCGGAATCCCGTACTCGCCTTATTCCTAAATTTTTTTTTTTGACAGCCCTAAACCAAGGAAAATGAGTAAAATGTACCAAAAATTAATCTCGAATATCAATTATTCACAAGTTAGAAGAACATTCCCTATGCAAACACACTAAATGTCCAAAAATTCCTTCACTTCATTCAACTCATTTCTTTCCAAAAGATAGTTCATCAACCACATAATATAAATGATTTGATAAGAAACAACATTTCAAATAAATTTTCCTAAAATTTTAGCACTTCTTTTTGAACAATAGCAATGCTAAGTTTATGAATTCTTTATATTGCAAATGAACTACTCACTCACACAAAAATTCTTGAAAAGAATCAATCATATACTTCACTCACGAGGTATTGAACATCAAAATTATCATCATTGAGTACCTAATTGATCAACTTCCCATCCATTAATGTAGTTATCATCAAGTGGCACAAAATATATAAAATGACCGTCTCCAACACACACAAAAAAAATAAACACCCCCAAACTTGTCTCTTTTATTCAAGTTGATGAATAAATCATCCTTCCACTAACCCAAAATTAAACATCAAGACAAACCCAAAATTAACGAAAACTACTTAACTATGCCCTATTTTTAAGCCTAGAATTAAAATTGAGTAAAAATGTCAAGAGCAACCATGCCATGCATCTCGCCAAGTAAGCTTCAAACAAAATCAATTTTCCATTCAACTCATCAACTAATGCAAAGATGGCATCAGCTTAGGGCCCTTAGCCATATTACTCTTATTTGGCAATAACTAAACCTTACCAAGTGTCAATTTAAGAATCCAAAAGAAACCTCATCCATAAGACATAAAAATGTATCACTTGACATCAGCTTAAGGCCATTAGCCAAACTACTTAAGAAAAATACTGAAATACTCCAATTCCAAAAACTGAAAATAAAACGAACATAATCTACCTAAAGTAAATAAAAACTATGGTGTCTAATAAAAATAGGAAAAACAGCATCACCAAGAAGAAGGGATTCGTCCCTTTTAAAAAATTCTAGAAGTCGAGACCGTGGTCTCAAATTTTTTAGATCGCGGTTTGGACTGAGTGAAAAAAAACGCCTTTGCAGAAGTTCACGGTTGAGACCGCAATCTCAAATTTTTGAGATCGCAGTATCAACTCGGCCCAAAAATTGCCTTTGCAGAAGTTCATGGTCTCAAACCAAACTTCTGAAAAGTGAAATTTTTTACACTTAGCCGAAATTGTTTCACTCTTGACCGTTTTTCTCCATTTACAAGGATAACCTATAGACAAAAAAAATCACAAGTTAGGATGACAATTTTCACTCATTCTTTAGCACCATTTATTCAATTAAAAAAAACTCAATTCTTTTTCTCTAATTCAAACCAATCTACTCAAAATTAAAAATCACACTAAAGGAAAATAATAAGAACTAAATTAAAGACTTGGGTTGCCTCCCAAGAGAGAGCGCTCTTTTATGGTCACTAGCTTGACTATGGCATGACCCTCATTCTAAGTAATTGAGGATGATTGATCCTCTTTTCCCTTCTGGTTTCCACGGAAAAAGTTTGATCCCCTTTTTCTTCATGATTAAAGCTTGATTTTCGGGTTTTCCATGCACAAGTCCTTTCTTTCTAGCCTTAGCCATCACTAGTGCCCCAATTAACATCTCCAATTATTTCTCAAACCATTTTCTTTTCTTCTTGTGCCTTCTCAATTTTTTTACCTCACCATTGTGCTTATTCTTCGCAAAAGTTTCTTCATCCTTCATCAGCAGACATCCCTTATCGGGTAGTTTCTCTTATAATTCATTTCTCAGATTTTCCTTTATTTCCAACACTTGCTTGAGCGAGTTGACTTGGCTCACTTCATTTTGCTCTTCAATTGACCTAGCAGGATAGAATTAAGAGATTGATTAGCATATTTCTCTTCAACAATGGGAATATTGTCATTATATTCAAACACATCAACTATTCAATTGATTCATTTTCAACTCGTAAGATCAACTTCCCTTTGTGCACATCAATTAATGCATGAGCGGTCGACAAGAAAGGCCTTCCTAGAATCAATGGAATCTCACTCTCTTCACCTGTATCTAGCACAAAGAAATCAACGAGAAATACCACTTTTCAACTTGTACAAGCACATCTTCCAACAAGCCATATGGTTTCCTCTCAGATAAATCCGCCAATTGGAGTGTGATATTAGTTGGCTTGACATTGTTAATCCCTAAATTGTCATAGATGGCCTTTGGCATGATATTTATGCTTGACCCCAAATCACAAAGTGATCGATGCCATGTTTTTCCTCCAACATTCATCGGTATCATAAAACTACCGGGATACTTGAGTTTAGGGGGAAACCGCCTTTGAACAATGGCACTACATTGGGCATCTAGGCATACTTTCTCATCATCATCCCACTTTCACTTCCTTGCCAAAAGATCCTTCATGAAATGAGCATAGTTGGGCATCTACTCGGTGAGGACATCAATCAAAGGAATGTTGACATTAATCTTTTTCAACATATCCAAGAAATGGGTGAATTGCTTCTCTTTTTCCTCCTTTCTTGGATCAATGAGTCTTTGAGGGTATGGCACTTTTATTGATGGATCTATCTTCAAAGGTTCCTCCACATGCTTCTTCTTGGAGACCTGATCTCATTCTTTTGCTCCTTGGCTTCATCATCAACTACTTCTTTTTCAATTTCAACTACCTTGGACTTTTGCCCTTTGCTTCCTTCCTCCACTTTTTTCTTCTCCTTAGTTCAACCAATTCTTTTCCACTCCTTAGGGTTATGGCATTGCATTGCTCCTTGGAGTTTGGAATAGTATCACTCAGAAATGCCCCAATAGGTTTGTCATTATTCAACCTTGCCAATTGTCCCAATTGAAGCTCCAAATTTTTTGTTGAAGCCTTCAAATTCTCATAATCTCTTTTATCCTCTTCGGCTTTCCTATCCAATTCCCTTTTCAAATACTCTGGCTTCTCTTCTCCAACCTTCTTCACCCAAATTATCTCTAGGAACAAATTGATCATGGTACATGTGTTGGGAAGAATCTGAATAATGGAAAGGAGGTCTTTGTTGTTGGTTTTGAAAAGAAGGATTGGAAAAATTTTGATATGAGTTGGGTTGGACATTTCTTTGATGTGGCGGTTGATAAGGTCTAGATGAGGAATTCGGAGCTTGAGTATGTTGGGCATTTTCAGTTGGGGAACATCTCTTATACACAGGGTAGATGTGTATAAGTTGACATGTTACTTTACGGTTTGGGTGATTCCTCCAAGTCGGATTATAAGAGTTCCCATAAGCTCCGGATTGGTTCCTTGGAAATGAAGATTGATTAGTCACATAATTGACTTGCTCATTAGCCCCATATGGCATTTCACAATTCCCATTAGCATGGCCGCCTCCACAAAAATCACATGTCATGCTTGGTTGAGTTGGAGAAGAAGTCATAGAATTCACACTACTAGGTTTCCCTAGCCAACTTATTCTCCAACGCCTTTGCCATGTTATTCATCACAATCATGAACATGCTTTGTTGAGTTAAAAGGGCGTCTTGCATGTTTAAATTCAACGCTCCACTACTTGCATTTGCTTGATTCGCTTGATGTTGAACCACCGGTGGAGTTATCGGTCCATGATGGTAGTGGTTGTATGCCATCCTATTTAACAACTCTTGAGCTTCTTCCAGAGTTTTGTATAAGATAGAACCGTCGGCGGAGGCATCTACGATGGATTTTGTCTCTTGAAGTAAACCATTGTAGAAAGTTTGAACTTGAAGCCACAAAGGAATGGCGTGATGTGGGCATTTTCTTAGCAACTCTTTGAATCTTTCCCAAGCTTCCCCAAGGCTTTCACCAACATCTTGTTTGAACGATGTAATCTCATTCCTTAATTTAGCGGTTCTTGCAAGAGGAAAATACTTCGCCAAGAACTCTTGAGCGAGTTGGTTCCAAGTAGTGAATGTTCCTTGGGTATGGGATTGCATTACCACGACTTCATCCTATCACGAAGAGAAATAGGAAATACCCTCATCCGAACACAATCTGGATGTACTCCATTAAACTTAAATGTGTCCAAGACTTCTTCAAATTCATAAGGTGAGTGTAGGGGTCCTCATTTGGTCCACCTCCGAGCATAGCATGGGCTTGGAGCATTTGGATTAGAGCGGGCTTGATTTCAAAATTGTTGGCTTGTACGGGTATCCTTGCAATGCTTGAGTTTGCCCCATCAAAATTGGGTAAAGCATATTCCCTCAATGACCTTCCATTCCCATTCATGTCATTTCCATTCCTATAGCCACCAATTCCATTATTTCCAACCATCTCTTCTTCTTCACTCTCCATGTTCACATTCCCTTGTTGAGCATTAGAATGTGCCATTTATATCCTTTCTTGTTCTTGTTGCACCCTTCTCAACCTTTGAATTTGTTTAGCTCTTTCTCCCTTTCCTTGTCTAGGCAAATGAATGGCTCTTGAGTACTTCTTACCTCATGCACTACACAACCAAGGCAAATAGTCAATTGGAATTCCATGTCAATTCCACAAGACAACCAAATCACACATAAAAATCAACAAAATTAAAAACTAGATTAAACTAATCTAAAGTCCTTAATCTACACGACCCATAAAGCGCTCATATTGCCAAAAACCAAAGACAATCCCTGGCGACGGCGCCAAAAACTTGATGCCTCTTTTAACAACCTAGTTTTAAATCAACGAAAACACCTAAATCCTATCACTAACTAGGTGGCATCCCGCAAGTATACGGTTGTCAACTAGTAGCAAGGGAAGTAGGGATCGTTCCCACGAGGATTGTCGATTGCAATTACCAAGGCTTTAAGGGTAAATGTGTAGTTAAGCTAAATCAATAGGTAGATGACAGAACTATTCTAATGAAAGCTATAATTTTAATTCTAACCTAATTTAGTCTAATTTAAACTAAAATTTAGAACAAGAGAATAAATCAACTAAAAAGACTAAAGAAGAAAAAAAAAATTTAATACCAAGAGCATTCATTTCTAAGGTAAAAATTAGATAAAGATAAACTAGGAAATTAAATATTTTTTTGATTTTTCAATTGGAATTAAGGAAACCCACTAAGAATTAACTAAAAATTAATGCTAGGAATTGAAAATTCTTAAATAGAAAGCAAGAGATTGATAAGAACCCTAAATTTCCTAAAAACCATAATTTGAAAGTAAAGAGATTTTTTTTTTTACTAAAATAAAAGGAAAGAAAATAAAAATTATATCTACTTAAAGCTTGTGAAAAACCCACTACAATTATGTAATAAAAATGTAAACTTGACAAGAAATTTAAAGAAGATCTAAGATGAAAGTTAAGAAAAAATTCTATTAGAATAAGTAATTTGTAGTCTACGCTATCCTAATCTCTCTAGAACTATCTAAATCTCTCTATTCTAAACTATGTACTCTTACTCTACTTTCTACTCTCCCTTAAAACTAATTCTACTTAGCTTAAATAGTGCAGCATTATACAAGGCTGCAAAAATCAGGGTTTTTGGGCTGGAAGATTACAAAATTGCCCTTACAACTTAGCATTAAGCGAGTCGAGATCGCGGTCTGGAAGTTTTGAAACCGCGATCTCGACTCTAAAATAGTAACACTAATTCCCGAGTCGAGATCGCGGTCTGGAATAGTCGAGACCGCGATCTCGACTCTCTTCCAGCAATCCTCATTTTCTCCATTTTGCAATTTAGTCCCTTCAGCTTTGTTCCTTCCAGCTTCTAACCTTTAATTTTTAACCTGCATAATATTAACACCATTAAGCACTTAATTAAACTAAAAATTTAACACAAAAATTATCCTAATTAATTCAAAAACGAAAATACAAATACATATGAATGAAATTAACAAAAATCTTCAATTACTTATCTAATTTCAGAATTTAAACTATCAAATTGCTATAATTTAGAGGAAAATAACTCTAGTTTACTAGAGTTATCAATATCCACCATGACAATTTTACTAGTTGCTTTTTAACGCTATAAAGACAATTCAATTTCTATGCCATTCCAATTCAAATTTGATTCTTATTTCTTTCTAAAGTTGGCTAATTTTCAACACGCGGTCCAATTAAGCCTAACTATTAATTTAATCCAAACATGCGCCAAAAATTAATTAATAGAAGCATTAACATCAACAAGAACAATTAGACTAATTAAATAAACACATGAGGTTATGCCAATTAGTTAATTATTTCCCTTAAATTCGATAACACTAATCAAGCAATTATCAAATTTAGTTGCCTTACAGATTGAATTAAGCACATGTTGTTAAAACAATCTAACTGTAGATCAATTCCAAAAGCTTAATTATTCTGCAGCAATAATAAGTTAAAAAGAACAATCATAAAATTAATCACAGAAAAATAATCAATAATTGATATAAAATTGAATAAGTTCAAGAACAAAAAGTCTCACAACATAATAGAATTGACCATGGCTTCAAAACCCTCGACCAAGAAAAAGGGTTTAGGCACTGAATGCCATATAAGAAAGAATAATGAAGAATTTTTTCCATTGAAAACCCTAGCTAAAATGAGAAAATAAGTGTCGACTCCCTTCTAATCACCCTACATGGGGTATTTATATTGAATTCTAGGATTATAATCATTGACTAAGGATAAGAATGTGAAATCATATGAAAAAAAGTCCAACCGGGTGAAGAAATTGGCCGAGAATTAAAAAATCACGCAACATCACAGTATCGGGCACACATGCACTGTCTGATTGCGCACATGAGTACTCGAGCATGTTCTGAAATTTTCCCTTCTGGACTCGGTGCAAATGTGCTGCACAACCCCAGAATATGTGCGCTAGTCATTCAAATTACAACTCACCTTCGGCTTCAATTTTGACCACGATGCTTTCAGAATTAAGGAAAGTGTAAAACACAAAAATTGTAGCTCTCTCTCTTAGCTTTTCAACACATCTTGAATCACATCGATCAGAGCTTGGACTCAAAAGTTACACTTAAAATAGTAAATGGTGTCTAGAATGGCTTCATATTCGTGCATGTTTCGCCCTTAGCATTTTCCTTCATAATTTCCATCTTTTTCAGCCCTTTTTCACTTTAACTCTACAAAAACTAAGAATAACCAAATCTTGCTTACAAGACATAAAAACATGGTAAATGACACATTAAATGTAGCACAATTGTGAACTTATCAACCTTAAGTACAATATAGGATCAAAAGTAAGCAATGTATGAACAAGCTAGCTAGTTCACTAATGCTTTACACACCTAGTTATAAATTTATAAAACACCAAAATCCTATTACTAACTAGGTGGCATCCCACAAGTATACGGTTGTCAACTAGTAGCAAAGAGAAGTAGGGATCATACCTACAAGGATTGGTTGATAATTACCGGCTATTTGGTTAGATTACAAGTTGAAGCAATTGATTAAGAGAAGATATTTAACTAAAACTAGAACTAAAGAACTAAGAAAGTAATTTAAAGACTATCTACTGCATTAAAGTAAAGACTAACACTAACCAATGAAAGCATGTCTAAGAAAGCAAATAAACTGGAAGCATGTAAAAAGAAGTCATTTTTTAGAAAGTAATTACAAGGGAAAAATAACTTAAAGAAGCAATTAACTAATCTAGACTACTAATTACAACTAAGAAATCATAATTAGAGAAAGCCCATAAACTATTCTATGAAAGCATGTAAAAAGAAAGCACTTTGAGAAAGTAATTAACCAGCCTAAATTACAAATTAACATTAAGAAAGCACAATTAAGGAAAATCCATTAACTAATCTACCAATTAAACTAGGAAAGCAAGTAAAGAAAGCAATTACATGAAAAAGCCATAAATTAATCTATCCTAATGAACCAATCTAAACTACAAATTATCACTAAAAAAAAGCATTTTTAAAGAAAGCCCATAAACTAATCTAACAATTTCTCTAAGAAAACAAATAAAGGAAGCAATTAGATTAAATAAATTAAACTAATTAACTAAAGGAACATGAAATTAGAGCTTGACTAAAGGAGTTTTCGTAACACAAACAAAGCACTTACAACTAAAAAGTTTCAATCTTTAGCTTGGATTTGAAATCTACAAGAAAGAGAAGTCCTAATCTACTCTAATCTAAGAAAACCCTCCCCAAATGGGGAGGAAGAAGGAAGCAAATTACTCTCTAATCTAGCCTACTTCTACTAGCTTTCTAATGGGTCTTCTATACCTCAAATGATGCTTAAAAGGGGTATAAATAGTGCTAGGGTCACGGGGTAATAGTGCGGAAAAAATCAACCTCGAACAAAGTCATTTTTGCTCCAGCCATCTCCAGATCGCGATATGGGATTTGAGATCGCGTTCTGGACAGAAACTTCTGAAAAGCAACACTTCACAGTTTTGCTTCGAAAATCTTCATCCGACGGCCGATTGATGCGCCGTTTTTTTCATGCGACCCTAACACATAGGAGATTATTATTATATATAATAAACACTTAAAATAATACCTAAATATATAAATAAAATTCTCACAAAATAGCCCAAAAAATGAATGACCAAACAAAAACGAACGAAAACTTAACTCCCAACGAAGTTAAGTCAATGACATGACACAACTCTATACACAAGAACCAAATAAAATATGCTAATTAAGACCTAAATAAGTACTAAAATACTTAATAAACACATATTACCACATTCTAACACATGAATTCAAAATAGACAAAAACACACACGAAAACACTAAAAATGCTCGAAACTAGTAGCCAAACCTGCAAGTTTAGGGTACATATAAATCTAGTTTTCTAGAGTTATCATTCACATGAACATCTAAGCTAGTCACTTAAATAAACAAGCTGGTTGCTCTATCAAAGCATAAAGAAGCTCAATTTGGTGATCAAAAATCAGTCCAAATGGTTAGAAACAAATTTTAAAGCATGCAGAAATAAGTTGTGGAAGTTTTAGGTAAGTGAAAATGTGATAAAACTCTAAAACTCTAGGCTTAAACACCAAGAATATGTAATTTCATCCAACCAGCAAGCCCTAATCCAACAACCCTCAAAATATCATGCTCAAGATGTGTTTTAACGACAAATCAAGGTTGGACAAGCTGTGGAATACTTCGGCAACAAGAATCAATGTTTAACAACAAGAATTAACAACATTCAATTCATAGAGCAGCTCTGAAACTCTCGATCAAATCCTTCATTTCAAATGTTTTGAAGTTGTTTTCAACCATAAATCAAAGGTATATAACGCAAGGATACATTTGATAACAAGAAAAATCCATAAACAACAAGATTGGAACAACTTTGATTCTTGGAAGAACTAGGAATCTTTGCTACAAAACCTTGCAATAATTCATGTAAAACTTACCTAGTAAGTTGGAAAATAAATTCTAGAATACTTGTACACCTTCAATTTCCTTGGTTTAATCCAACGTTTTAACTAGAAATTGAGATTTTAGCTTGAAGTTGTAGGAAAGTTTTGAGAGAAAATAAGTGTGCAACTAGTTTTGGAAAGAGAAAATGGCAATAAAAATGCTATGGAGATGGCTTCATAACTAGGAAGCCTTGATAAATTTTTGAAATTGCAATTTGGTCCCTCAAATTTCACTTAATTGCACATTGGCCACCATCTTAGGGAACGTTTAGAAAGGGAAAAATAGTCTTTGAACACCAAAGAGTGATATTAAGGGACACTTTAAAACATAAGAATAAATATAAATGGACGCAGAATGATTAGAAGAATTTGACATGGAATGATAAAAAAAAGTCCAGATATTACAGAACATGCAAGACATGAATTGGAATCTATCATGTCAAGGATACCACATCCTTATGATTATGGAGATATGACTAATGATCATGTGTCTTGTGATGCTACGGATGCACATAGGAGTAATTATGATAATTTGTCAATCCAATTACCAACATTAGAAAAACAAATGTGTACTCTTTGTGCTAATTCCATTCCTTATAATGGTTTGTATTGTGATTTTTGTGGAGGTAGCATGCTAATTGGGAATGAGCATACCAATACGATCCCTACACATACAATTATCAAATGAAATAGCAGGATAGTCCAACCACCAAATTCTTTCTCAAGCTACCAAGATTATCTTATTCTTTTTCTACACCTCAAGAGCCTATATATGATCAAATGGAACCCCATAGTATGAATTAATACCCATGGTCTACAATCATGAATGCTACCCAAGGGAACTTCCATGACCAACCAAACATCATACCAAACATCGTGGAAGATTATGTGAAGAAGCTCACATGAATAATGATTATTCTCCATTATTTATGGGACAATGAAAGTTTGGGAGACTAGCCATCATGGAGATTCTTATGAGTGCTAAGGTTATGACTACACTCAACCAACTCAAAATGAAGTAGCAGGGTTAGTGTAAATGATGACTGTCTATATGGAGGAGTTAATGAGTAAATTCGAACACCAAGACGAGTCCATAAGGAAATTTGAAGTTTAACTAGCCGAACTCTCAAGTAAGTTGGTAAACGAAGTCCAAGAGAGTCCTACACTTATACCAGATAAAGGAAAAGATTACCACTAAGCTTCTTGAGAGTAATTTCGAGATGACCGAGTCATTGAGCATGTGCAATGAAGAAGAAACAGAGAATTGCTTATATCATCCAATCACATATTACAAAGATGTGCCATTCGATATGCTGATAAATCCTCAGCAAACCTCCTTAGCTGAACTAGAGAGTGTCCTACGCAATGTAGGCAGTTGAGTAAGGACTACAAATCCTCAGCAAAACTCCTTAGCTGAACTAGAGAGTGTTTATTTTAGTTATGTTTTTATTTATGCTTTATATGTTTTAGTTTAAGAAACTGGTGGGCTAATAAAGGTATTAAGCCTCATGATTAGTTAGGTTTTTGTGTTTTGTATTGTGAACTACTTTTAGTTATGCTTTGGATAATGTGTTTTTAGCTGAAAAAAAATTAGTCTAATTTAGCTTAATGATGATGAATTATATGCTTACTTAATGAATTGTGATTGTCATGGAATACTCAATTAAACTTGAGTTTGATTGTTGCTACTAGATTATGGAACTTCTCATAGTTTTTGTTGGTACATTGTCTTTACTAGTTTGAGTAGTTTGACGATTATTATATGAATGCTTCATATAGATTTGTTAGTTTTGGTTGTTGAGTATTTTTGGAATGAATTATGTGCAATGCTAAGTTGGGGGTATGAATTGGGCATTTGTGACCTTTGTTTTGTGATAAACCTTGTTACCCATAGTTAATGACTTTTATTTTTATTCGAATTGTTGAACCCTGTGAAGTCTGAATGATCCCTATTTATCGTAACCATGTTTGCTGGAAAAAAAAACAATTTCTAGGACTCATATTTTTCATTGAAACTTACATTTATGTGATTCACTTAAAATTACTCATTCCTCAATAGTGATTTGAGTGCATTGTGGATGAATTCCATAATTGATAGTGAAACCATAGTTTTGAGTTGCGTGTTATATTTTCCTTAGTAGAATTCATATTCGCTGTTATGGATTTTATTCCTCATCTTTTAGAGCTTTTTAGTCATTCAAGCATAGGTATAAAATTTGGTTCACTAGTGTTATATTTAGTTATATTTATGTGTTTATGTGATGTTTTGTGTGTTAGTTTGTATTTTGAAAAAAAAGATTGAGAAAATGTTTCCAAAAACCAAAAAGGTTTTTTTCAGTGTCTTATTAGTAGATAATTTTAGTCTTCAGGATCTAACTACTTAAAAGACTTCCTAGCTATTAGATGGCAACCTTCAGGATTTCTATACCCTCTTTGCCTGAAGTATTGCAAAGAGTTCTAAAACAAATTTTTTGTTTTTAGGAGTGTTTTTGTGTGCATTGACTTTTGTGACTATGTATCTGGAGTTTAAAAATATTTCAAGGGGACTATTTGTTAAAGTTTTTGGACTGAAAGTATCTAAATTTCTTCACTTTTTTTATGCCTTTAATTTGTGAAAGTGTTATTACTATACACATATATACTCCCTTGTGTTAGGATGCGTGAAAGCCTAGATGCTTTGCTATGAATGTTAATCATGATTATGCCTTGCAATTTTTGTTTCAGCTTGTGATAATCATCGGAATCATGTGAATTTTATTCTTGCAAAGTACAAGTAAAGATTGAACCTCGTAAATGATTTAGGCATTCTCTTTGAACTGTTTGAGCCAAATTACCTACCTATTTGAAATATTATCTCTAGTTACCCCTTTTGGGCTTAATAAGCCTTATTTCTTTGATAGCCATATTATTTTAACTATTTTACCGTTTTGTTTAGTTTTACCTTTCTTTCTACCTATCACCTTAGTTAGTTAGTATTGATGGTTTTCAATAGCAATGCTATCATTAAAATGTTGTTATAATGAATATTTGGAAAGGAAGTGTGTTTTTTGGGGAAAGTGAAATATATAAAACTTTATTGTGTTATTATCCCCTATGTTATGATGTTTATTTGAAACAAAAAAAAAAGGATTTTTGTAGTAAATATGTGTGTTGGAAAAAAAAAGAAAAATATTTGAAAAAGAAAAAGATTTGTTCAAGTGTTAGTGAATAAAGAAGGAAAGTTCCATCTCTAGTTATATTTAGAAGCTATGTTTTGCCTTCAATAGCAGTTGGTTAAACGATATGGTAGTTTGGTGGAATTGTTCTAGATTATGGTTCGAAGTTATTTACTAATTTATCAAGGTGATATGAGCCAATAATATCCAATATTTATCTTTGGCCTATTTAGAAGATTGAAAGGCCTCCTTCATCTTTGGTTCGAATAAATTTGTATTAGTGAGTGATACAAATCTGGATAGGCTAAGAATGTATCAGGTTGAGGAGATGGAAGATGGAGCAAGCTTGCTAAGATTGATTTACATTCGAGGCGTTTTGATCGAGTTGAAATTTATTTATAGTTTGGTCTTTATTTTTTATGATCCATAAACCTTATTTTGATGATGACAAATGCATATCACATCTTAACCTAAGCTGTGCAGGACTGCTATTACATCTGCTGGAAACAGAGCTTTCGGACACAGTACACCGTCCGAACAACACTACACTTCTCGGACGCACAAGCTCGTCCGATCAAGGATACACACGAGCGCAATTTACTGTCCGATCAGTCAGACAGAGAGCAAGTTTGCTGAGCATCTACATCAGACGCACAGGCGCGTCCGAAGGATTGTTCCTTGGACGAATTTCTCTGTCCAAAAAAGCAAGGCAGAATCAAGAATTTTAAGCATTTGCAACGGACGCATCCAACCATCCGAAAGAAGCTTCATCGGCAGCAAGCTCGGCCATCCGAACGGCATCCACTACTCACTTATATTTAAGATCCGATGTTGGGTCGGACGCACAACAATTACATCAGACGTCCGAAACATATAACGGCTAGTTTTTTGAGCATTTATTATTGAGCCATTGGGAGGTGGTTACAACCCAATTTATTGCACCTATAAATACCAACTCAGATTATAATGTATTTACAATCTTACACATTGAATACAAGCAAGAAAAAATAGGCAATTTGAGTGCAAATTGGCAATTGTGCAATATTGTATTAGTGTGTACTTCAAAGTGCTATTCAAAAATTATTGGGTGGAGTGATAGATCTTGTACAAAAGTGAGGTTGATAGTAAAATCCTTGGCTCAACTAAAGAGAATTAGTGTGAGCAATGATTGTCCTACTTTGTGTACTTTTGAGATTATTTGCTCACCAAATTTGAGCAGCATTCTAGTGGTTAACACTTCAAGCTTGGTAGATTGGAAGTGTTGTTTCTTTAATCTCTTTCTTAATTCATTCCATTCATTTTACACTTAATTGCGTATATTTTTATCATCTTACTTGTCAAGTTCATGAAATTTGAATTGAGCATTATTTGCAAATTAATTTTAAGAAACCTAATTCACCCCCCCTCTTAGGTTGCTTTGGGGCCAACAATTTTGTAAGCCGAAATAATTAGATTAAGTATTGTAATTGGGCTGGTTTAAATGTTGGTTTAATTTCTAGTTTTAGATTTAATTATTTAGTCTTTAATAAGGCCCATATGGCCTAAATCTGAGAGCCCTTGGTCGGCCGTAGAAGACAAGATGCTAGGGATTTCATTTTTCTTAATAGGTTTAGCAAGAAACACGTAGGGCATTTGGAGGCTGCTTTGGCTGAATCCTTTCCATAAGTTTTAGGTGTTGTTAGCTAGTTTTTAGGACTCTTATAAGGCTATAAATAGGCTTATATGACTGAACATATTCAGCACTTTTTGTATCAATAAAAACTTGAGTTTTGTAAGTTTTAATACTCTTCATGTAGTCTAGAATTAGACTATTTGTTGGGCTCCAAGTTTGATTAACTTGTGACTGTGTTAAACAACACAAAATATTAGTTCCTTCTAATACATAGCATTGGGTCAATATTTGGTTTAAGACGCTAGTCGGTTCTTGCTTGGTAAATATTAAGGGTTGACTAAACCGTCCAATCAGTTATATTCTTATCTATATTGTTTATCTTTGTCTCTTCATAATTCTCGGCCCTATAGTTCTATTTTTGTAACCAATTTTTAACGATCCTTGGCTTGGTGCCACTTAGACTGTTGGGTTGCGTGGCATCAATGTTGATTGTGCAGTCAAATGTAATTCGCATCATTTGGTAACAGAGCTGGTCCAAATATTGAACAGCTTTTGTGCACAAAAATCATATCTTTTCTGCGTATTCTTGTCCTGTGTCATTGCATTCTTCGCAAATATATTTTCGTTTCACGTTGAACTTTGTCTAGATCAATTTTGATCATATCTGTGTTCTTGTTCTAAAAAAATAAAACAAAATAAAATCAGTATTGTTCATTGGTACTGTTAATCAATACTATTCATCGACACTATTCCCACAGTGTATTCTTTTTTCTTTAAAGTAAAAGAGAGGGAAAAAAATTTGGAAGAATTTGAAGAGAAAAAAAATTTTGGCCAAATTGAATTGAAAAGGAAAAAAATAGGAGAAGAAGAAATTGTGAAAAAAAAGGAAAAGCATGAAAGGAAAAAAAAAAAAAGAGAAGGAGAAGAGATGGCTACGTTGGAAAAAATAATAAAATAAGGTTTGTCTACTTGAGTGCTATATAGGCAAGTGTTTGATAGTCTAATCCAAGAAGAAAGGTTTTGGTTTCGAATCCTATTCCCAATTGAATTTGGTTTCTAACCCTATTCCTACTTGGATTTTGGTTTCCAATCCTATTCCCAATTGGATTTGGTTTCTTATCCTAATCCTAGTTGGATTTGGAAATCTACCATAATCCAAGTTGAATTCGGACAAGATGTCTTTCTTCTGACCAGGTCTGCTTGTAGTACATGAAATCAAGGGAATTCAAAAAGATATACCAAATTTCAAACTTTCTATAAGTGTTTCTGGTTTACATAATTGAGCTTGTCTAGTTTTAGTAACTTTCCATCTTTTGAGCTTTGTTTCCTTGGCAAATTCACTTGGCAAAATGGATCAAATAGTGGCTTGTATTGATTATCAATATAGAGGTCAAGTTCAAGGAGGTTAGACAACAAGTTCACCAAGCTATTTACTATGATGGCCTTGATTCGAGGACGATTCCTTGTAGTGAATGAGGGAATGATACGAATCTAGATAGACTAAGAATGTACCGAGTTAGAGGAGATGGAATCTGGAGCAAGCTTGCCAATATTGAAGCACATTCAAGTTATTTTTATCGAGTTGAAAATTTATTTTTAGTTTGGTCTTTATTTTGTAAGCCCAGTTAATTTGATTAAGTATTGTAAATCGGGCTGGTTTAAATTTTGGTTTAATTCCTAGTTTTAGACTTAATTATTGAGTTTTTTAATATGGTCCATATGGCCTAAATTTGGAAGCCTTTGGTTAGCCCAAGAAAACTAGATGCTAGGGTTTTCTTTTTTCTTACTTGTTTAACAAGAAACAATTAGGGTTTTTAGAAACTGTTTTGGGCAAACCCTTGCCCTAATTTTTTGGGATTTTTAGCAAGTTTTTAGGACTTGTTTAAGCCTATAAGTAGGCTTATATGGATGAACATATTCAGCACTTTTCACATTAATTAAAGCTTGAGTTTTGTGAATTTTAACACTCTTGTTTTAGTCTAGGATTAGACGAGGTTAGGCTCAAAGTTTGAACAACTTGTGACGTAGGTTAACCAACAAAAAATATTGGTTCTTGCTTGTTGGTCAATATTTGGCTTAAGAAGCTAGCTGTTCTTGCTTGTTTAATAATTAGGGTTGATTAAACCATCCATTCGGTTATATTCTTATCTATATTGTATATCTTCATCCCCTCATAATTTTCGGCCCAATTGTTCTGTTTTTTGTGACCAATTTTTAACAATCCTTGACTTGATACCACTTAGACTACTGGCTGGCGTGGCATCAATATTGATTGTGCACATGGTTTGCATGAGTGAGTATTATGTGTGTTACTTTCTTCCAACTTTTCTATCACTTGTTAAAATCTGAATCAATGGTTTTTTCATTAATTTGTGATCTGAGTGATATTTTCTTTCATGAATATAGATATATTAGCACTTTCATGGTGATTTGGGTTGATTATCAAAGTTCTCTTAAAATAAAATTAGTCAACGATTTTTTCATTATTAATTGTGAGGTAAGTGATATTTGCTCTCATGAGTGGAGAGATTGAAAATTACCACTTTCTTGGTGATTTGGGGTTGATTATCAAAGTTCACTTATATAAATATTTGGTTCATTTCTCTTCTTGCTTAGTTTTCTTTGTCACAATTATTGATACAATGAATAAAGTTTATGTGTTTTGTGTCTTTCTTAGTTTTATTTTACTTGGGACTAGAAAAACCTTAAGTTGGGGTTGTTGACACGTAAAGAGTGCATCTATACAAAGTAACAAATAAAAGCCACTCATGCGTCACTAGATCTGAAAATGAAGAAAAGACATCTTGTCGAGGATCTAAAATCAGGGGGGTTGTAATTTGATAAGATCTTAGCACGTGGTGTGGTTTTGGCAAGTGGCTATGAATTTGTGACTTTGTCAATGGATTTTCCATACGTAAAATATGTAATTATAAAATTTATAATCACCTAATCCAACTACTAACAGATAACGCCTCGCAGGTGCATAGGTCATATAGAATATAGCAAGAGTAGGGGTTGAACCAACAAGGATTGGTTTAAAAAGTAAAGTCATACCGGTTTATTAGCTTGAAAGCAATTTGAAGAATCAACATGGAAGAGAGAGTTAATTAAACTATAATTAAAGACTTAAACTAGTGAAAACAATAGATTAGATTTAGACTAGCCAATTCTCAATTTTGATTAATTCAATCAATTAATTGATTCAATAAAACACATTAGATGTCAAGTCTCATTGTTTACCTAATCCAAATGCCTTGTGTCATTAGGTCGTTCAATTTAATTAGCCTAAATGAGGATTCCTCCTACTACCTAGAACTAACCAAATTCACCATTCAATTTATTAGATTTAGACTAGCCAATTCTCAATTTTGATTAATTCAATCAATTAATTGATTCAATAAAACACATTATGGAATTTTAAGTGACCAACTAGGTAATTTAATCTACCATGATCATATATTAAACCTAGTTCAATTAATAATTAGGTCTAAAATGGAGGTTCACCTTCTGTTTTCACCTCGATTCATCATTCAATTTATTAATAGAATGACCTCAATTCCCCTAATTATCCTTCCAGTTCATTACAATTGTCTAATTATCAATTTACCATTTTAATTTAAAAAATTAATCATCACCCAATGGAATTGGCATCATCCAACCTTAACCCGTAATAAATTAAAACATTGTTGAAAATATAAACACAAGAGAAATTAATGAAAGCAAGTAAACAACACTAACCATTAATCTAGGAAAGCAAATAAAGAAAGCATAGGTGGAAGGCAAACGAGTAAAGAACCATGAAACAAGAATTAAATAACATAAGAAATATTTGAGAAAAATTAAGAATGCTTCTCTAATAAAGAATCGCAAGTTTTTGGTCCAAGGTTATCAATCTTGAACCTTCTTTTCAACTCTTCTAGAAAAACAAAGAAAACCCTAGTCTAAACTTGACACCCCCAGAGGGAAGATAAAAGTGAACATGTTTTTTGAGGTTCTAGAGACTCTTATTTGTCAATTTTAAAGTTACAAATTGTAGGTCTCTAAAAAAGATTTGAAACACACTAAAATGGATACAAAACGGACACCAGAATCCTAAAAAGGCTCAAAATCGTGAAATTGCATGTTCACTTGCCGTGCCAAAGAAACCTTTTGCCTGCATTGTACAGTCTTTGCATTTTGCATATAAAATCTTCGTCTGACGTATGATTGATGCATCATTTTATCACGCAATGCTTGAACAAAGACACGCAATAATATATCAAATATAGCATAAAAAAAACACATAAAACACTTATAAAAACTAGAAACAAAAGACAAACAACAGTACACAAAGAACTCTACTTTCGAGAAGAATTAGGTAAACAACCAAAGTACAACCCTAAATAATACACACATAAATACACATTAAATGACATCAAATAAACACTAAAATAGTACATTAAACATATATTAACACATAAAAGTAAAAATAAAAAAAAATACACACTTACACAACAAAAATGCTCGAAATTAATGCAAGAATCATATGAAAAAAAGATAGGAAAAGCCCAAATTTCTTAGGGTTAACAGAACTAGAAAAACCTTAAGATGGGAGGAGTTTATAACCTTGAAAATAAGGTTTATTCATGTTCTTTTTCATACGGTTTTTGGATTGGTTTTGACGATTTTAGGTTTATGTGTGTGTTTTTGTTCATTTCTACTTTTATGTGTTAATATATGTGAATATAGTGTTTTAGTGTTTATTTGATGTTATTTAACTTATATTTATGTATTTATGTGTTTAGGATTGTGTTTTGCTTGTTTACCTAATGCCTCCCAGAATTAGACTTTTTGTCTATTCTTATTCGTCTTTAGTTCTTGTGTTGTGAGTGATTTGTTTAATTTTTGTGTTATTTTAGTGTTATATTATAGTCATAAGAAAAAAATAATGCATCAATCGAATATCAAACGAGGATTTTAGAAGCAAAACAGTGAAACTGCACAAAGCAATTCAAAGTGCTATGGTGTTCAGGTGGAAATTATTGAGAATCTAAGGTCCCAACACTACAACATTTTGAACAAGGCAGTAGTAGTTTTGCGATATTTAGGAGTTCCGACGCTCCAAGTGTCTGTCTGGGCCTGTTTTCGTGAATTTTAAAGTTCATTGAGAGCCCTTCACTTTGTAACTCTGGAAACCTATATGTAAGGGTCTGTAAGACCTCAAAAGGATGTTCTTTCTTAGCTTCTATTTGGGAACTTCAAGATTATACAAGGGTTTTCTTTGTTTTATAAGAAGAGTTAAAGAGAATGTTCAACATTAACAACCTTGGAAAGAAAACCTGTGATTCTTCATTAAACAAGCGTTATTAAACCGTATTAGATCTTTATTAAGCTATTTAACTAGAATTATGTTTATTTGGTTGTTTTGATGATTAATTAAATGCTTTCTAGGGTTTACATAGCTTTTCTTGCTTCCATGTCCATTCTTTCATGTAATTGCTCTCGTAGATTAATGAATAGAGTAGTTTACTTGCTTTCATGGATTGATTCTAGTTTTAGTCTTTACATTAGTTATAGTTAAATCACTTTCATAATGTAAGTTTGTTCAAATAGCATTTGACTCAAATAACTAGTCATTGTGGATTTGACCCCTACTTCCGACACATGCTATTTGATCCTGTACGCTTGCGGTGAGTTATCTAGTTAATAGTGTAGCACGCATGCATTCTACTAGATATCTAAGGTTTGGGTTAGGAGTAGCTGTTAAGAGTGTTTTTAGTGCTTCTTAAACATTTCTTATTTCGATATGTTTCTAGATTCATTAATTTTCTACAATTATTTATAATTTTAATCAAAGGAGGGATTCAAGCTTTGACCATGAAGATATCTTTTTTCGCAATTTGTGCTGCTTTCTTTCAATATGTGTAGTTAGTTTTATGATACAGGATTCTAGATGGAACCCAATTAGGGTTTTATGTGTTCATGGCATTATGATTTGATTGAAGGGAGGAGGACGAGATCCTAGACTCTTAGACCGACTCGGGAAAAGGACAAGAAAACAGGCATCATAATCAACCATTCATACCAACCCATATGCATTACTTAATCTATAGTATCTGGAGGTATAACATCCCTAGTATAGAGTTTTTCTAGACTCATCATACGGGCATTTCCCCTTTTGCGGCTTCAACAATTGCCTTGGCGGGTACTCTCGAGGCCCTAGCCTTTTGTCTAGAAATTCTATACGAGGTTTATTGTATCCCAGATTTTAACCATAGAAAGAAAATTTCATCCAGAAATTGCCAACATACCTCATGGTGCCTGGAGTCCTGTTCTTATCTGAGTTTGTCCTTTGAATTTAACTTGTTGAAATATTATGGGTTCGAGACCTTTCGGCCTCTCCCCCTGGCCTTCTTCTTCTTTAAATTAAAGAAAAAATGAAAAATAAGCTTTTAAGAGAAGTCCTGAAGAGCTTTGATTGAGAGAATATGAAATGAAATTGATTGATATTGAAAAGATTGTTACAAAGAGAGCTAGCTGAGAGCTTTTGAAAATTTTTCAAAGTATTTTCCTCGATATCTATACAAATGAGGAATGAGTCTATTTATAGATTAAAGTTCCAGACTTCAATTCCGGATTTTAACTATCCTAAATTTACTATACAATAAAGGAGATTCCTTACATGTCTTCTACTTTTCTTAAAACTGTTTGTATAGTATAATAATTGCTACCAGTTGTCTAAAGTTACTTACATAGTACAATAATTGTTTTAAAGCTGTTTAAAGTGTGGTCTCCACATTTTGGTATCCGATGCTGTCTACTCCATCAGTGGATGACACTTGGTCTTCTAGATCACATGGCTCCTGTTGGTTTTCTTTAGTGGAGTCCGTCTCAGTCTTTGAGTCTTCAATTGTTTTGTCTTCTAGTGCTTGTCCTTTTGTCTGAGTCATTATTCCACTAAGTGGAATTTTTGGGAGATTTTTGAATTCTCCAAGAAGTTGGTCTAAAATAGTCTTGGTAATGTCTTCTTTTTTCGTTTTCTTTTTATTTTTTCTTAATTTAATTCCTCGTTTTGTTTCTGAGGAAGAGGATTCCTCTTTTTTAGAAGTTTTTGGCAAACCTAATTGTTCCAGCCATCAACAGATTATTGATTTTGTCTTTACCCTTATCCTTTTGTAAGGGACTAGATACAGGCTTACACCCTGTATTGGTCTGTGTGATTTTTAGTAAATCACCAACTGTCAACGGACTTGTTTTGTCTTTACCGGCTGCCGTTTGAACCGGACTAGGTGTTCCTTTACCGGAAACACTGGCCTTGGTTAAATTTTTTGTGTTTAAATATCTATTTTTCCAGTCTTCTTTTTCTAAAGTTAAAACTTGAACTTTTTGTTCTAATTCAAACAATTTGGTCTTATTATCAGAAAATTCTTGTTCTAAATTTCTATACTTTTCATTTATTATTTTAAAGTTTTTTGTATATAATTTGATTAAAACTTTATTTAAATTTGTAATAATCTGATTACCTTCATCTGTCTGAATAACAGGTCTGGTATTAATTTGATCTGAGATATGAAACTGATTTCCTAAGTAAAATCTACAAGCTTCAAGTCCTTCTGTAATTGTCTTGAAACCATTATACTTTGATTCACGATTTTTTACTCTTCTTATTGCAGTGAGGACTTCAACCCATGTCTTATATAATCCTGCCTTGCCTGGAGTGCCATGAAAAACTGCATAACACTCAAATTTAGAGAGATCATTTAGTCCATTAAAATAAGCAGATAAAGCATTTAAAGAATTAGTAAAATGTCCACTATTTTTTCTCTGATATGAAATCCATAAATTATCTCAAATTACCTTTTGTTGTTCATTTATACTTCTATAAAGGTCTAATATTCTAAAACTATTATAAGGTGGCATGGCACATAAACTATGTCCATTAAAATCAAATCTTTTTTCTGTGCCAGTAGGAGTCTGTTTTAATGTGCTAGGAAAATGAAATGGATTGTCTAAACTTATAAATGTCTGGTGAGATTGTTGACTGGATTCAGCAACAGCATCTTGATTTGGATATGAAATAAAACTTGGTCTGGGAGGCCCTGAGCTGGGCTCTTGGGTCTGATCCAGGCTTGTAAAAATTAACAAACATTAGAATTTTATTTATTATTAAAACTATAAATTTTTCTAGATAATTCATCTGCTAGTTTATTGTCTTTTCCTTTTATATGTTCAAAATTAATATTATATTCAGCTACTGCTAATGAAAATTTTTGCCATCTCTTATGCCTACTTTTTTCTTTCATAATTTGAGAGTATTTGACTATTGCTTCACAGTCAGTTCTAATTATAAATTCTTTCTTTGAAATTATAAATAATTTAAAAGTATCTAATGCATATATTATGGCTAATATTTCACAATCTAAACTGGTTTTGTATCCTTTTTCTCTATAAGTTCCACTAGCATATCTACATAATTTTTCTTGGTCTTTTGGAGAATATTTATGTGGTTTTGATTTGAGGATTCCTCCCCATCCTAAATCACAACCATCTGTTTCTATCACTAAATATTTTTTTTCTAAGGGTAATTGTAATGGGGGTATAATATTTTATCATGTTTTTTATTTTCTTTACTAAATTTATATCTTCTATATTAAAAAATCTTTGGCCAATATGATTTTTTCCCGTCTTTGAGTATAAAGGTCCTGCAATTTTTCCTATATTTTTAAGAAATGGTCTTGCATAATTTATTAGACCTAGAAATTTTTGTAATTCCTTTAAATTTTCTAATTTGTCTAGCATTTCTAGTACTTTTTTAGCTATATGTTCTTGTAGTTTCATTTGTCCATTTCCTATTTCTACTCCTAAGAACTTTATATGAGTTTTAAATAATTCTACTTTCTTTTTGCTTATTATTATACCATGTTGATAAAAAAACTCTAAAAACTGTGTTACGGTGTCCTACATGTTCCTGTTCATTTTTTTAATTGCTTCTGTTAGTTCATCTACTTCTTTATGTGAGGCTAATTCTTTTAAATATTCTTCTATTTTTACTACTTTTTGTTCTAACTTATCCATTTTAATTTGTGTTGCTATTAATAATGCTATTATAGTATTATTTTGTCTTATTATTTGTTTATCTGCTGGTGTGCCTGGTTCAAATGTTGAAAATCCTATTGGGTCTTTTATGTAAATATTTTTTAGTTTCTTCTATTGCTAGTTTGTAGTCTAAATTGTTTTCCATCATTCTATCTGTTCTACTTTTATAATTTTGTCTACTTGTTTTCCTATTTTTTCTAAATTAGTTTCTATTTTTTCTAAATTAGGAATTTTATTTTCTTTTTTCTTTTCTAGTTTTTCTATCACCATTTTTAAATAATCTAAATTTTGTCTTATACTTTTTATTTCTTTATTCTGATTTTTCAAAGTCTCAAAAATAATAGTTATCATACTTTCTATATTTTTGTCTATTGTTTAGGAAGCTCTTTTTTATATTTTCTTATATAATCTAACATACTGATTATTAATCCTTCTTTAAATATTATTTCAGGATTTATTTCTGGGATGCCAGTTTCTGAAGTTCTTCTTAAATATATTTGTATGCCTCCTAGGCAAGTTTCTAAATATGTAATAGTCTGTTCTATTGATCTTTGTGTACTCATATCAGAATCTAAACTTCCAGCTATTTAATTCTATTGTTACATAATTCATTTAATCTGTATCTGGATATTCATCTGAATCAAAATAATCTAAAGCATTATAACCAATGTAATTACTATTATCTTCAGGTACTGATGTAAATATTACAAAATCATTTGTTGTTGTCGTCAAAAATTCTATATTATAATTTTTGTCTACTACTTCTGATGTAATTGATAATAAAAATTCTCTAAGTGGTTTACTCCATTTTTCTATTTTTTCTAAAATTATCATCTTAGCTTCTTGGTCTAAAGGATTAAAATTCTAAGTATTTCTTTTTTATGTTGGATACTTAAGTCTATGCATTGTCTTATTTCATTCTCAAAAATTTATTATAATTTGTTTGTCTTGGCAACGTAAAATATAAATCTGTTAAGTCTGTTAAATGAATCTTATAAATATATCCATATTTCTGATTTTTAATTATATAAAAAGTTTCATATAAAGAACAACTAATTAAATTACCATCTTTTTTATCATAATACAAAATTCCTTGTGTAAGTCTTTCACCATGTTTTATACACTTCAGTCTGTGTCATAGGTAATCTATAGTTTTATTCTCCACGTCTATTGTATAAATGGTTTAGTTGTTAATTAATATTCGTGCACTGGTTTAGCTTGAAGCTAATCGGGTTTGGGTTGTGGTTTAGGAATGATCTGTGCGTAGATCTTTGTAGTTCTACACATAAGAACCATAAGTTGGGTATAGCTAGGTTTAGTTAATTATCTACGATCTCAAAGCACCGGTATGTGATTTTGAGATGTCAACGACTTGTTTTGAGCAAGCAACATATTAATGGTATCCAGTACATGAATTCCTCTTCTATTGTTGTTAATGTCCTTTGGTAAGTCTTGGAAGCCATCATCTGCAACAAATCTTTTGTTAGAATATTTTAATAAAAATAATAAATTACCTACAATTATTTGAATTTAAATTGTGTAAGCTGCAAATTCTTAAAGAATTTTTATTTACAATTACTGTGTTAAACGTTTAATCATTTTGTATAAATGCATGCTAATTATCTAATATTATTAATACACATTTTGACTATTATATAATGAACATGGACAATTTAAATTTGTAATTAAAAATTTTTTACATTAATCCTACTTAATTTTAGAGTTATTCTCAACATATAAATAAAGAGTTCTAAACAAGTGTTGTAGAGATAATTCTTACTCTCTATTGTTCTTCCTACTACTATATGGGGCAAAAGTTCGGTGTTTTTTAGGATTCATTCTAACTCTGATGGTGTAGACTGAAGTAGAGAATAGTGAAAGGTTGGACTGTTGTACTCTTGGGACAACGTGTTAGACTTGCTATACCGAAAAACAACTCTGTAGGGGCGCGAATCGTCTAAAGAGAGTGACTTAATCATGCCTCATCCCAAGCCATAATTCATCAATCGTGTTACAAATCAGTACTAATCATTTAAATTTCCTATGTGATATCAAGGTATGATTTATTTTGTTATTTTTTGAATTTGATTTATTTGAAATGTTAATTGCTATAAACATTGATTTTGTGATGAGGATCCGTAGAACCCACAATTTAGACTATTCGCCTAGGAAGAAGGAGAATTTTGATTAATCACAAGTCGTCTTATAAACAAGTTGTCATGCGGTGTTTGAAATTATATACATATACGAACGGACAATACCAGCTTATCCTTAATAGAAATATGGATCTAATTCATAGTAAGAATATGTGGAACTGAAAAATACTGTCTAGCTCTAGCATTTGTTTCTATTAAATTGTTTATTGATTTATCATACGTTATTCATAAATCGACGATATATCTCATTTATGCAAATATATGTTTCTGGTCGTTTTATGCGATGTATTGAAATTGTATGTATTATATGAATTCCAGTAATTTAATATATGACGTTGGAGAAAAGGTAGGTTGAATTTCTAATTGACAAAAGTTCTAGACTTCTGGATTTGTGCTTAGTATTACATTTCCTTGAGCATCTTTTTTGCCTTTATTAATCGATACATCCACTTTTCTACAACACTAGAAAAGGAAATAGAGAATGAATTGAAATTCTAGTTTGGAAATAAAATATTCCTTAGTTGGTATTGCATAACCATGTCTACATTTCTAAATTTGTCATCGAGCATTAACGTTAGATAGCCATAATAGCAATTGATGCACTCTATGTCAATCTGCATGTGAGGCTTCGTATGATTTCAGTAATCCAATTCCTACTTGGTGATTACTTCTTGGAAACGGATTACAGTGATCACCTTGAAAAATATTAAGTACTAGAGATCCTTAACTAAGTTTGCTACATGTAGATGGCTGATAACTAGTTAAGATGCCTTTTAATTTTTGTATGAACACCACATGGAAGAAATACCATGACACTGTCTAGCTTGTTACTCAAATTTAGTACGTGGGTTATTTCTTTTAAGAAACCAAAGAGGAAAATATATGTCGAGCTATTGTGAAAATAAACTATCTGCTTGATAACATTAACAATGCATCACTGTCAATATTGCTTTGCTTGTCCTGTTTTATCTAGTGGTTTAATAATTAAGTGATTTGAAGGTCATCTTACCATTGAGAGAATGGTCATAAATTTCTTATTACCTTAAGTGAATTTAATATTTCCCTATTTAGCCCAAATCAAAGCATATTTCTGAGATTACTTGCATAATCTTCAATTATGTAGAGTGGTTATTTGATATGAGAAATTTTTTAGCAATAAGGTGAGGCAAATTACGGTATGTTTGTTGTGTGCTGATGATGTTGATTAGTAACACATAGTATTTTTCCTAAATTGTTCTAAAAGTGCTTACGTGGCAGCCTCATTAAGGGTAATTATGTAATTTAGCCTCAGTTGAGCTAGTATAGTGATAGCCTCATGCCCCCTCGTGTACATCTATAAATAAGGGGTTTGGGTGCTAAGAAAATGGAGACGTTCTCAGAGAATCAGACATCCACTTTCTATACTCATTCCAATCACAAATTCTCCTCAGCTCTTCTACTTTCTCTCTCCACCTGGAAGCTAAATTCTAGCTTCGTCATTTGTCGCCGTCTATCAGTGGGAATCAACAGATTTCCATTTCCTGTGATAACTTTTCAAGTTTTCTCAATTCTCTGTTTTCATTTCAGGAAGGATGAAGAATCGTGGAACACGCTGAACCGTTAGCAAGGACGCTGAGGCGAGCAACCAACACATCGTGGTGCATACCGATGACGAGGAAAACGTCGGTACACCAGTCGAGGCCCAACAAAAGCAGAATGATGTCCTGAAATACATCGTTGATCATTTCGAGTCTTTTCGAGCGTTTGTGGAGCAGCACGAGAACAAAACTCCATCCGAGCGCTCAAACCGAGCAGTCCCTCCACAACCCGAACAACAACGCGCCCCCGGCCGACGGCCTGGAAAACAGCCGGTTGACGCCATGAGTCCAACCGACCTGCACCACAAATTGACAAAGTCACGCTTAGACGAGTAATCTGATGAGTCACACTCATCGATAAGCGGATCAAAGAAATTACCAATGCGCGAAAGACTCAGCGCGCATTCCTCAAAAAACTCTGATTCAATCGAGGACCCTCCCGAATATTTTAAATAGCTCGAGGAGCGAGAGCCTCGAAAATAAAATTCAAGAGATTTTGAGGAAAAACAATTTAGTTCTGAATACTCCTGTTGCGGCAGAGATTGATAGAGATCCATTCACAATCTCTATCAAGAGTGAACCTTTTCCAATGCAATTCAAGCTACCGGACCTCAACCACTACAAGGGAGAATCTGATCCGTCCGATCATCTTCAGCACGTGGTAGCGATCACAAGCCTTTATGGCTATAGTGACGCAACCCGCTGCAAGTTATTTGCCACCACCCTTCGAGGTCCGGCCCAAAAATGGTTCCAAGAGCTATCGATGAACTCAATTGCCACTTTTAATGACCTGGCGAAATCCTTCCTCTGCTACTTCCGAAGCAAATCAATATTGCAGAAGAACACGTCGCACCTCATGAACATTCGACAAACGTCCGACGAATCGCTTAACAAATTTGTGGATCGGTTCAATGATGAAGTGGTCCAAATCAAAAATCCTGTAGATGAAAGAATTTTGGTGGCTGCTTTCTGCAGCGGCATCCGACCTGGGATCTTCAACGCCGACCTGGCCAAAACGATGCCGAGCTCCTATACCGAGCTCCTAGAAAGGGTATCGGAGTTCATTCGGGGCAAAAAGTCAAACAGGACAAAAAGAGAACTTTATGATACACAAAAGGAAAAGGTCCTGAAGACTCCGAAACCCTTATCCTCTAAAAAGTTGAGGGTCACAGATAGATTGAGCTATCCCAGAGCCGGACCTTTGGTGAGCCGGGTAGTCTTCCAGGACAATAATATCGTGAACCGACCCCCGCGAACAAGGAGCCATCCGAATGTTGACTTTACACCACTTAATACATCAAGGAGGGAAATTTTGTACCAAGTACAGCATTTGGGGCTCTTAGAGCCACCCCCTCGAATGGTGTCGACCCCGGACAAAATAGACGGAGCAAAGTGCTGCGCCTTTCATGGTCAACACGGTCATGATACCGAGGCCTGCAACCACCTGAAGATTTGTCATTTTGCATGAAATCGAGAGGGCCATTCAAGAAGGACACCTGCAGCAGTTCATCTGCCAAACCACTGCGGAGTTCCAAAGAAACACTGCCAATCGAGGAAACCCGGCACAGCCTCGCCCGCCTCGTCAGCAAAACTGAGGCAGTCAGAACAGAAATAATCCCCGGGCAAACCAGGACGAGCAGATCCGAGTACCCGGGGTGATAAACACAATAGTGGGAGGACCGGCGACCGGGGACTCTAACAATGCCAGGAAAAAATATGCCCGAACATTCTTTCTGACAAGGATCGGGATAAGCGATTGAATCCATTCATGAGCCTCGGATACACTTCCGAGGACCCCGTTCCCAGCCGAATGCCATACAACGACCCTGTGGTAATTCATGTAAATGTTTCCGTCTATGAAATGCACCATGTGCTCGTCGACACAGGAAGCTCGGCAGACATTATTTTTTGGGACGCTTGGGTCAAAATGCACATGGATGCCTCCTTGATAAAGCATTTCAAAACCCCACTAGTTGGCTTCACTGGTGTACTCGATCGTGCCTAAGGGACAGATAATGCTCCCGTTGTGCCTCGGAGCTCCCCCGAAGCACAGAATTGAGATGACCAATTTCGTCGTCATCAAAAGGGACAGTTCCTACAACATGAACCTAGGCCGACCCACACAATACACCTAAAGAATCATTCCCTCCGTGTTCCATATTGAAATAAAATTCATGTTGAGGGACGGATCTGAGGGAACAGTCATTGGAAGCCAGCAGGAGACCCGAGCCTGCTACATGATGTCCTTGCGGTCCTAGTCGCAAACCATGTCCATCACTGACAAGGTCTACTTGCAAACTTTTGATGCCTCATCCACCTGGGATGGCCTGGAAGAGCCTTTGACAAGTCAAAGGGAGGGGAAAGAAAATGTGGGGCCTCGGAGAAGCGCTACTGAGATCCCCGAGCCTCCCGAACCCAAGGGGAAGGGCAAAGCAAAAATTGAGCCCCAAGACGAGGTCCCCATTGAGGAGGTACCACTAGATCCGAGCCTCCCCGATCAAACAAATAAATTAAGATCTGTGTTTCCCTCCCAACAGAGTTCAAAGCCCTTCTCTTCATACTTCTAGCTGAGTACAATGATGTGTTCGCTTGGACTGTCGAAGAAATGTGCGTCCCTCGAGAAGTAATCGAGGACAAACTCGGAGTGGACCAAGTATACAGACCAGTGAAGCAAAAGAAGCGCCTCTTCGGTCCAGAGTGCAGTTTAGTAATTGAAGGTGAGGTGGATAAACTCTTAGTGGCAAGACTGATTAGAGAAGTATTGTATTCCACTTGGCTTTGTAATCCAGTCCTTGTAACTAAGCAAGATTCTTCTTGGCGAATGTGCCAAGATTTTACTGATCTTAATAAAGCCTGTCCAAAGGACAGTTACCCGTACCCCCGGATCGATACGGTAGTAGATTCATTTGTTGGATTTTATATTTTGCACTTTTTAGATGCATTCAAGGGCTATCATCAGATATACATGGCCAAAGAAGATGAGGAGAAAACCTCTTTTACCACCGACCGAGCCATGAGAATGAACCGTATTGCTACACTACGATGCCTTTCGGACTCAAGAATGTCGGAGCTACATATCAACGCCTCGTCAATAAAACCTTCAAGTCCCAAATAGGACGAAGCATGGAGGTATACATTGATGACATGGTGGTCAAGAGCCGAACCTATGAGAAAACCCAAAAGATCTCAGGAAAACATTTGAGACATTAAAATCGATCCGAATGAGGCTAAACCCCAAAAAATGTACATTTGGGGTTCCCTCGGGAAAATTCTTGGGATTCATTGTCTCTCATTGGGGAATTGAGGCGAACCTTGAAAAGGTGCAAGCCATAATCGATATGAAAACTCCCACCTTGGTCAAGGAGGTTTAAAGACTGGACAGATAGAATGGCAGCCTTGAATCGATTCCTGTCCATATCGGCGGAAAAAGGCTTACCATTCTTCTGGCTTATAAAGAAGACCAAGGGTTTTCAATGGACCGAAGAAGCTCAGAAAACCTTTGAAGAGTTTAAAAAATACTTGGACAACTTGTTATGTCGAAGCTCGCGTCTCCACAAAAAGGAGAACCGCTATACCTGTACATCTCAATCACCGAATTGGCAGTCAGCTCGGATCTATTGAGGCAAGATGAGCACAGCAAACAATGCCCCATCTATTTCGTTAGCAAAGTGCTTCAAAGTCCGAAAAGAAACTACACCCCTATCGAGAAGGCAGCTTTCTCATTGGTGGTTTTAGCCCGGAAGTTAAGACCTTATTTTCATGGCCACAAGAAAATTATTTTGACCAACTTTCCTTTGAAGAACATATTAAGCAAGCCAGACGCTTCGGACAGAATGCTAAAGTGGTCTGTGGAGCTGTTCGAGTTTGACATAGAATTCAGGCCTCGGACAGCAATCAAAGCACAGGCTTTTACAGATTTCATTGCAGAAAGCTGTGATATCGAGAAGGTTGACCTCATCATGGCGATTGATCAAGCAAAAGAACAGAAAATGAGAGAGGATCTCATATGGGAGCTTCATGTTGACGGAGTTTCGTGTGGATTTAATCCAGAGCCGGGGTAGGGACAATAATCCGATCCCCAGAAGGAGACTATCTCACTTATGCCTTAAGGTTCAGATTCCCAGCAACAAAAAATGAAGCTGAGTATGAGGCCCTCATCTGTGGGATAGAGATCGCCCACCAGATGGGAGCCCGGACCTTAAAGATACATTCTGATTCTCAGTTAGTTGTGAATCAAAGCCTGAGAAATTACGAGGCTCGAGGCATGATCTTGAAAAGGTACCTAACCGAGGTTTAAAGCTAGATTGAGAAATTTAAAAAGGTGGACATCATTAAGATTGCCCTAACAAGAAACACGCATGCTGATACTCTGTCAAAACTAGCCTCGACAATATACTCACATTTAACGAAAGAGATTTTGGTAGAACTGCGAGAGCGCAGGTCTGTTGATTTCTCTGAAAGAATCTCTTGTGTCCAACAGGACCTCAATTGGATGGAACCCATAATAAGTTATCTCAATAACGAGAAGCTCCCCGAGGACCCGGCCGAAGCTACACAACCAGAAGGATCAAGTACAGAGCCGCCAAGTATACACTTATCGACGGAATCTTGTATAAAAAAGCATACTTGTGCCCCCTGTTGAGGTGCCTCACGCCTTCTGAAGCTAGCTATGTTCTACGAGAGGTGCACGAGGGCATATGCGAAAGTCACGTCGGTCCTCGGAGCTTAGCTCGCAAGGTCTTGTTGGCTGGGTATTATTGGCCGACCATGCACTCAGACGCTAACACCTTGGTACGGGAGTGCCATCAATGCCAAATACATGCACCAATATCCCAAAGACCCGATTCGGACATGGTCCCTATTCAGAACCCATGGCCATTTGCTCAGTGGGGAATTGACATTTTAGGCCTACTTCCCAGAGGGATAGGCAAACTTGAGCTCTTAGTAGTGGCAGTTGACTACTTCACCAAGTGGATCGAGGCCGAGCCCCTAGCTACAATCTCGGAAAAAGCAATAGAAAAATTCTTTTGAAAAAGCATTGTTTGCCGGTTCAGTATCCCTGCTGTGCTGTGCATTTCTGACAATGGGAAGCAATTTGAAGGGGAGCCTTTCAAGATCTTCTGCGCTAACCTCGGCATCAAACAGCACTTCACCTCGGTCGCTCATCCACAAGCAAATGGACAGATTGAAGTATGCAACCGAAACCTATTGACGGGGCTCAAGACTCGACTTGAACGAGCTAAGGGCGCTTGGGTTGAGGAATTGCATAGTGTCTTATGGGCATACAGGACCACACCTCGAACGGCTAACGAAAACACTCCGTTCAGCTTGACTTACGGGTCTGAGACTGTTATCCCTGCGGAGATTGGCTACCCTCGGCTTGAGTGTCCTTGTGTGCCTTGGAATTCAATGATGAGGCCCTACGAGCTAACCTGTACCTACTTGAGGAAGAGAGATTGGATGCATCCATCCGAGAGACCAAGTACAAGCAGGTCATGGCCAAATATTATAACACCAGGGTCAAGCATCGGAATCTGCGGCCGAGAGACTTGGTGCTTCGAAAAAATGAAGCAAGCCGGGGGATATCACCTGTAGAAGGGACTAAAAAGTTAGACCCAAACTGGGAGGACCCCTATCGTGTAATTGAAGCTCACACTTCGGACTATTACAAGTTGGTCGACATGAGAGGGGACCCTGTTCCCAGAATATGGAACATTGTAAATTTGAAGAAATATTATCAAGGAATGTAATGAAAGTCCCTTCTCAAAAGACAGATATTTGAGCTACTCCAACCCTCAGAGGTTCGGATCCAGTTCAACACAAAAGCAAATGTTGAGGGCTGAGGCTTAGTAGTCCCCCCTCAAGGGCAGAGGCTTAGTAGCCCGCCCAAGCAAAATCAAGCTACGCCAACCCTTAGCGGTTTGGTTCAAGCACAGAAAACAAATTTGAACTACTTCAACCCTCAGAGGTTCGGATCCAGTTCAACATAAATGCAAAGATTGAGGACTGAGGCTTAGTAGTCCCCCTCAAGGGCAGAGGCTTAGCCCTCCCAAGTAAATTCGAGCTGCACCAACCCTCAGAGGCTCGGTTCAAGCTCAACATCAGGTCTAAAGACAAAATCGAGCTACTCCAACCCTCAAAGGTTCGGATCCAATTCAACATAAATGCAAAAATTACGGACTGAAGTTTAGTAGTCCCCCCTCAAGGATAGAGGCTTAGCCTTCCCAAGTAAATTCGAGCTGCACCAACCCTCAAAGGTTCGGTTCAAGCTCAACAAAAGACAAAATTGAGCTGCTCCAACCCTAAGAGGTTCGGATCCAGTTCAACATAAATGCAAAGATTGAGGGCTAAGGCTTAGTAGTCCCCCCTCAAGGACAGAGGCTTGGCCCTCCCAAGCAAATTCGAGCTGCACCAACCCTCAGAGGTTCGGTTCAAGCTCAACAACAAAAGTCAAAATCGGTCTACACCGACCCTCAGAGGTCTGGGTCCAATTCAGCACAGAGGATCAGATTCCTCATAAGGGCTCGATACCCCTCCTCAAACAAAGCAGTATTTCTTTGACCCTGGAAGGCCTGATTCAAGTTAAATGTTTAAGGCAAACATAAGGAACTAAGCTTAGTAGATAGATGCTTTTACTTCAACTCGAAAGGGTCTAAACATGGCATAAGTTCAAAATGGAGGGGAGACTTAAACAATTTTCTATGCTGTTATTCTTAAGTGTTGAAAGCTTGTTATCTGCTTATATAATAAAACTTTTGCCTTGCATGCAGGAAACAAAGAAAACAAAAAGCAGGTAAAGGCCAGAAGTAAAGAAAAGTCGAGCCTCTTATCGAGAGGACAAAGTTGTCAAAACTAGAGAATTTTATTAAAAAATCCTAACTATTACATAAAGGATCCTAGTTATTACAAAAGTATCACATCATCCTGCGAAGCAGAAGTGGAAGGCTCGGCGGAGGAAGTGGAGGCTTGATTCACTGGTTCAGGCTCGGCTTCAAAGCCTGCACCCTGAATCAAGAGAGTCACTTCAGAAGTTCCGGGGATCGATACAGGGGCTTTAAATTGAGCTTGTAAGCCATTTATGACCTCCTCGGTAACAGAGGCATCATATGGCAACCCCTCGTACAGATCAAGATTCTTCACCAAGTGGTCGGTACAAGCCAGTGTGAATCCCATGGAAAATACCTTCTTAGTAAACTCCTTCAGCATCTCATCTACTTCGTCCGAAGCCACGAAATAATTTCTTCCTTCAATCCGCAGCTCCACCTCCCGAGAAGCGAACTTCACCTCGGCCAACTGAGCTTCTTCTTGAACTTGAATAACCCTCTGCTCTACATCTGTGATCCTCTTGTCACGATCGCTAACATCCACTTCAAGGGTCTTCTTTTCTAGCTCGGCTTGGCAAAACTTATCCCTCACTTCGGTCAGCTCGGCTTTCCACTCGTCATACTTCTTGCATGCCTCAATATTGCATTTCAGCTCATTGGCTTTAACAGCCTCCTTCACTACCTGATCCACACCGGACTTGGCGTGAGCCAACTCCTGCTTCATGGAGTTAACGGTCGAGTTGAAGGAGGACTTGCGCTCAACGATGGCGGGCAAGATAGTAATAGCCTGCAAAGGGGCAAAGGTGTGAATTAAAGTACGAAGTGCAAAAGTTGAGAAGAAATTTCAAGAAAGGTTAGTCGAACTTACGTTCATTAGGCTGACATGAAGCTCGTCCAGCCTCTGTTGGGGAGTAAGCCTCTTTACGTAGGCTTAGTCCCGAGGTAGGACAACCATCTTTACCTGCTCACGAGCCACCCTCGAGAATTGTGCCCGATTGTTTATGTCGATCGGCGGGATGGGTCAGAGATTAGTACTCCCCAAGGTGGGGGGAACCGAAAGAGGATCGACGGTCAGGGCAAATCCTGGACCCTGCAGACTTCTTCTCCTCCTCGGGAGTGTATTTTTTATCACCTGAAAAAAAATGGTGTCAGCTCTCAACTGGGAAGGAGGAATAGAAAGCAGGAAAGAATGAGGTACGGTAGCCCTTACCATACGAGGTGATGAGCTGTTTTGACAGCGGGACATTTCCAGGAGCTGTCCCTAGGGGTCTTTACCCGGTCCACTGGACCGGAGGGCGTCGGGGTGATGAAGTAGATGAGAGGGTCATTGCCGAGGAGGGACCCTCCCTGAGGCTAGCAGCCTCCCTTGATCTCTTTCTAGTAACCCAAACTGGTTTGGGCTCGATGAGTTGAAGAGCCAGAGTGACCTCCCCAATAGGTCTCTCCGAGGTGCTTCCAGCTTCAGCCTGATTTGAGGTTGATGAAATTGAGGGGGTGGCATCAGCACTCCCTGAATGCATGTTGGTGGTGGCGGATGAGGATCCGCTTGTTGATGAAGAGGGCTAGTTGGAAGTGCCTGCCAGTAATAGGTGTGGTGGACACTAGCCCCTTGAGAAATGCTTCGAGCTCTACAAAGGATAAGAGATCAGTATTATGACGAATTGATGATTAAGAAAAAAAATGATGAATGAAATGAATAAAATGACCTTTATGAGGGGCATAGCTCGGAAAGATGTCATGGGTAGGGAACAGTCCCGCCCAGGCAAGGATGTTGTAGGATAAGATGGCAGATTGGTTGTTAAAGTGTATTCTAAGGTTGGATTCTACGAGACTCCTGGCATGTATAGAGTTCGGGGGAGTGACATTTTTTGTTTTGAGGTTTGAGGTTCTTTGGCAAGATTTCACGGGCCCCAAGACATTGAAGGGTCGAGATATCGGATAAAGAAATATAATTTTTTCCAGTCGTGAATGGATGAAAGGTTACCCGAAATGAGCTATTTGCCCGCGGTTCGGGGAAAAATGTAAAAGAATCCCTTCGTAGGGGTTAACTTTAACATCATCCTAAAGGTGTCTAAGGAAAGAGGGATGTTGTGTAATCTACACAGGAAGGAGAATCCGGCCATAAGCTGAAGTGCGTTTGGGGTCAGCTGGGATATACAAATATCCCAGTGGTCGGACAGGTAGATGAGGAGTGGTGCTATTGGGAGCCTCAGCCCTGCCTCAAGCTGCTCCTGGTAAACTGTTACGTAACCAGGAGGAGGCAGGTGGGCTCGGTTCTCGGAAGTAGGGAATTTGATGTGTATATTTTTGGGGAAGCGATATCGGTCCCTAAGTATTCTTATGTCCTCGGGGTTGAGAGTGTTTGATATGTCTTGTGTTTGGAGGTTGGGGTGGTCGTTTTGTGACCTTGGAGGTTCGGTAAAAGTAGGTTCGGGGGGAAAATTCAGGGGCACTGCTGCCATGAGAGCTCCGTCAAAAGAGTTCAACAGTCTATCAGTGGCGTCTACAGGGGAAGGGGGACCGGTGTACTAATGAGAGAGGTGGGAGTGAACATACCGGCCATGATCTTCTATTTGGAAGAGAGTGAGATTTTTGGTGGACTTCTAGTGGTATCCGGCGGTGATGTTCAACGGCAGTCGGCGGTCGGCAACGGGTGAAATCAGAGGAAAGGGGAGCAAAAGGATGATGGTAAGGAAGGGAGAGTATGTGAAATTCTAGGGGAGTAAAGGAGCGAAGGGAGTGATGAGTGAGGCAGGAGTTGAAGGAAGATAGTAGAAATAAGTTGAAGGAAGGAAGTAAAATGAGTAAGGGAAAGAAAAAAAGACTTGTGGAGAATGGGGGTATAAATAGGAGAAGCAACCTTCCAGAGTATTCTATGAATCCGGGGAAAAAACAGACAGTTTTGAAATGAAACAAGGCGTACTTGGGCGGGAAAACCGAGGCCTTATGGCGTGAGAAATGAGGTGTTATGGCGTGAAATGCGAGGCGTTATGGAGTGAAAAGCAAGGCATTTTGCAGCAAAATCGGAGCAAGTAATGCAGCACAATAAATGAAAATTCAGTGCATGGGGACTCAGCGAAAATGTCACCCGCGAGTTAATGTTACAGTTATGTCTTGCCAAGGATCCCACGGGTTGTTATAGCCTCGGATCGGCAAGACAAGCATGAGAGTGCTCCAAGATTCTACACCTCGGCTAGGTATAAAAGGATCGGTTGTCATCATCCAGGGACTGTGAACAGTTATTTTTCGGCTCGGCCCCTGCTGCGAAACTCGGCACCGAGCCAAGGGGACTATTGATGATGTTGATTAGAAACACATAACATTTTTCCAAGATTGTTCTAGAAGTGCTTACGTGGCAGCCTCATTAAGGGCAATTATGTAATTTAGCCTCAGTTGAGCTAGTATAGTGATAGCCTCATGCCCCCTCGTGTTCACATGTATAAATAAGGGGCTTAGGTGCTAAGAAAATGGAGACGTTCTCAGAGAATCAGACATACACTTTCTATACTCATTCCAATCACAAATTCTCCTCAGCTCTTCTACTTTCTCTCTCCACCTAGAAGCTAAATTCTAGCTTCGCCATGTGCCAATATTTAACACTTTGTTGGAGTTATTCAATTAAGTGCAGATTTATAAAGGAATAAACCACAAATTTGAACTTTTCCTAATCATCTATCATGGACTACCTAAGAGCTAAGGGAACGAAAAGCTTCGTGCTCTGTTTAGTAAAACCTTTTGTGCTTTCTATATGGGAACATGTTTTGACTTTGTCCATTTAAAGAAAAAAAATTGCAGGATACTCATCTTTCAGATTTTTATGATTCCCTTTGAACACACAATTCAATACTTCTGAAAATCGAGAAATAGTGGGGGTCCATAATCCCCACGATGTCTATTAGGCTTGATTTTTTAGTGCTACATGCATTTGGCAGCCTTGAGTATTGATCGATCTGTTTTACCCATGGTGTACTCGTGAACTCCATTGTTGGACGTGACATCTATTCTCTCTCCAATACCTACCATGTGCCAAGCTTGCCATTTTCTGTTCAATCAAACAAGGAAAATAAATGAGATAAAATAATCAATTAATGGAATGATATAATTCACGTGTGATTTGCTATTATCAATTTTGAATTTTAAGTATGATTATTATTTCTTAGATATTATTAATCCTTATTTTGAGTTGTGCAGATTAATACACTCAAATAAGTGTGACGATATCAATCTCTTGGAGATCAAATTTTGAGATAATGGTGAAAGTATTATATGCGATATTTGAAATTTTCTTGAAAAAAGAAGATTGTAGAGATTTATTAAAATAGTTCCTAGTAGGTTAATAGATTATTGGCCATTGAGAAGCAATTAAGAGCAATTGAGATATGTGAAAAAAAAATATACAATACTTCTTAGTAGTAGACTATTGGTCATCTACATTAATGATTCTTAGGGTATGTTTAACGTTTGGATTGAAAATATTTTCAGGAAAATTTTTTTTAGAAATTTTTTTGGTGCCATATAGTGGAAAATATTTTCCGGTGTAAAATATTTTCCAATTTTCATTCCTCTAGCTGAAAATAACTTACAGAATTTTTGAGCGTAAGTTATTTTCCGGAGAATTCAAGAGTGACATTAAATCTCAAATACTTACTTTTATAATTTCATTTGCTAAACTTATTTTCGTTTTCAATTCTTTTCCATTCATTTTTCTCTTAATCATAGGTACCACACTAATATAACTATCATTATGCATATTTTACTACTACATTGTACTATCATTTAATTTTAAATAAAATCAATCTTTCATTAACCACAATTACTTGTAAGGTATTTATTACCATTGTTATAAGTTTTTTTAACTTGTATTCATAAAATTAAAGATGGAATCGTTAAAAGTTTTTATTTTCAAATATTTTCATTTTATCAACCGAACACGGAAAATTGTATGGAAAATAGACTTTTTCATGTAAAATATTTTCCAAAGAAAATATTTTCCTGGCATGTAAAATATTTTCCAAAGAAGGAAAATATTTTCAGTCCAAATGAACACACCAATATTAAGGTAATTAGCTACTAAAGGAGGAAAAAAATAATGCACTGCATGAACAGAGATTCCAAGATGACCTGTCTCCAAAAAAATCAACAATCTTTACACCAAGCACAGTGGAGTTGGCATGGCAATTAAGGCTGGCAATTTCTCACACAACCTGATAACATGACACGAACATGACACAAAATTAATAGATTATGACACGATCTAAAATTTATCGGATCATTATTAGGTCAACCCATTTGTGACACAAAATTAAACATATTGGGTTGGATCGACCCATGGATTTATATGAACCCGTTAATTTGTTGTCTGAACAGATTTTGCTGAACTTTTTTCTTTATTATAATTTAATATAGTATACTTCTAAAATTGTTAATAACGGATTTAATATAAAATTATTAAATCAAACATAATAATTATTTAAAAAAATATTATCCAAAAATTTTGAATAATTTTAATTATGTATTTTAAATTACTATGACAACAAGATTAGTATCAATAATTGTTTAAGTTATTAAATAATTAAAATTTGAGATTTTAACTCAAATGGATCACAAGATATTTAGTTTATTAAATAGACTGATACTATCTATCAATAGTGAATGGCTCAATAAGAACCCGAACGAGTCAGACACAAATACGATACGATAAGAAACATATCATACCTGACACGTACGATAAGAAAAGGGTCACACCTGAAATGACACGATAAGAAACCGGTCACATCTGATACGACACAATAACCTGACAATCTGATACATTGACACCTCTAGTGGCAATTAATGGTTGCATGAAGTTAACTTGAATTCCAAGTTTTTCCGTGCAACACTACACGAGAAACATGCAAAGCTTGCAATTCATCACATCAAGAATTCTCAAGGGTGGATCATTAGAGGATAGTCAAGCTATTAAGGATGAAGCAGTTAGATTCTTCCCAAACCCTACTAGCAGCCAATAGGGTGGATCAATTGACAGTGGATGATCTTTTAAAAAATATCCCCAATATTGTCACAACAGAACAAAATTTGATGTTGATAAGGACAGTATCGATAGAGGAGGCCAAAGAAGTTGTTCATCAGCTTGACATAGAAAGCTCTCTCGGGCTTGAAGGTTTTTCTAGCTTTTTCTTTGCCTCTTGCTGGTATAATTTTGAGGATGATGTGCTCAATGCAATTCAAGATTTCTTTACAAGGAGGCCGATTCCAAAGACTGTAAACAGCATACTAATCGTTTTACTCCCAAACAAGTCAAATCCCCAATCATTTACTAACTCCAAGCTAATTTTGCTTTGTAATTTTGTAAACAAAATTTTTACAAAAGTGCTTTCTAATCTATTGTAATCTGTGTTGCAAGGTATTATTTCTCCAGAGCAATCGACTTTTGTAGGTGGCAAGAGTATTTCAGACAATGTCCTTCTAGCTAAAGAACGTGTGCACTCTGACGAACTTGACCAGAAAGCCAAAGGCCACAACATGATATTTAAGATGGACATGATGAAGGCGTTTGATAGAGTTTCTTGGTCTTTTCTTGAGCAACTATTGTCTGGTTTTGGATTTCATGGCCATTTTAGTTCTCTAATATTGAATAATTTATGACATGCTTGGTTTTCAGTTCTTGTCAATGGCAAATTAGTTTGTTTTTTCCAGGCATCTCGTGGAATCAAACAAGAAGATCCACTCTTGCCATATCTTTTTATTCTGTGTCAAGGCCCTAAGTAGAAGGTTGAACCAACTCCAATCGGCAAACTCATTGATGCCCTGTTATCTTCCATGGCATTGTGATGATGATCCTTTACCCATAAAAAGATCCATGATCCTTTACTTAGTACATAATTTGTTAACTAACAATATTCTCTAAATAATTTCCTCTATTTAACGCACTCACTTACCTAGTCAATACTTGACCCAAAGTATTCGTACAACTTATTAACTATAGTATCTTACAGTTATAATCCCTTAAAAATATTTCACTACCACACCCCTAAAGATTTCTAATATTGGAAATAACTCAATCATTTCTTTGAAAATATCTTAGGTCTCATTTGTGTTAAATGAAACCAATTAGAAACTTTTATGAACATAGAAAATCGTTTAGGATTTTTTGATAACTTTTAGAAAAATATTAAAGGCATATAAGTAACTTGTAAAAATATTTTAGGGAATTTTGGTAAGTCCAAAGAGTTATCAGGACTTCTATGAACCTTATAAAACTTTTGAGGGTTATTTACTATATTTAGCAAAGTTTCGGGGGCCCACTTGTAATTTTTAGAAACCTTTTTGGGTCTTAGTAATATTTTCACAAATTACGGGACTATTCTGTTGTTTCCAAAAGTATCTTAGGACTACTAATGACCTTATAAAATTGTTTGAGTCAAATCAAAATTTACAAAGGTTAAAAAGGACCCAATTTGACATGTTTAAAAATATTTTAGGCCATATTGCAATATTATATAACCCATATAGGGGTTAATCTTGTAATTTTAAAAACTTTATCAAATCATCTCCTTCTTTCTCATGATTCACCACCTTTTCCATTCCAAATTCTTGGCCCAAAAGCAACCAAGGGGGTAAATTAGGTTGTCTTAAAAAACAAATCTTTCAATGTGCTTAATGGAATTGTAAACTTTATGCACCAAATAAACACTCAAACACAAATAATCACAAGTAAAGATTCAACAATTAAAGTTCAAAGAACAAACAAAAATATTGAGATTAAGAAATCAAAACCAAACTCCGAAACTCCTCAAGTTTGGAGTTACATCCACTAGTAGTGCCTCTTCAGAGAAGGTGAGGCAATAATCTTCTTGTACACAAAGTAGGATCACTTTTTGCATCAACAAAGTCCCTCTAGTTGAGCCAAATGCTTTAAAACCATAACTTCACTTTTGTACACTTTTTATCTCTCCACTCTTGCACTTGAAAATCGGTCACTAGTCTACTCTTGCTCAAACTAACTTCTTCTAAAGTTGAGCCAAGAGAATTACACCACCCAAACCAATAAAACCAACAATATTTTAACCTATTTTTCCCCAAATAATTCTGACAAGTATTTGTATTGAATGTAGTAGTTCTTTTTTACATTTTTAGGCTAGGGGGTATTTAGAAATACCCAAAAATGGCCTCCAACAACTCTCCAATAGCTATTTTCTATTTATTGAAAAACTAGTCGTTAGAGCTTTCGGATGTCCGATCCCAACCCATTGCA
This sequence comes from Cinchona pubescens, assembly GCA_025175665.1. Lineage (NCBI taxonomy): Eukaryota > Viridiplantae > Streptophyta > Magnoliopsida > Gentianales > Rubiaceae > Cinchona > Cinchona pubescens. Next base: position 6,009,374 of record JANKKI010000075.1, on the reverse strand, counting down.
TTCGACAGTCCATCCGAACACTTAATTGATTCTTGTCTTGCCTTTGTTCGATCGTCTGATTCTATGTCCAAGCTTGCATTTAGTGCTGGGCCAGTGGTTTCTGAACTTTTTCCTTGGCCGTTCGTACGTCAATCTTCGTATGAAACTTGAGCCTATTTGCTTCTGTTGCTTTCCTCGGATGGTCATATGTGTCCGAACCTTGACCAGAAACCTCTTGGTTTTGGGTTGTGCTTCTTTTCGACAATCATTAATGTTCAAAAAGTATTAATCCTCTTCTTGTGATTTTCCTCCATCTCAATGTCAGACGATCAACGACTTCCAACCATACATCCTTGACGTATTACTTTACTTTGATATGTGACTTCTTCATGGAGTTCGAATAGCTGAGGTTTTCTTCATGCGTTTGATGCTACGTCTAAAGGTTCCTATCATTTTAGAAATCTGCACACTTGTTCTTAACTCATTAATATGATTTGGTCATCATCAAAATATAATTTGAGTTCAACACAAATTCCCGACCGAACTTCCAATTTGTTTTCTTTTTTGATCAAACCTCATAATCTTACCTTCCTCTCAAATCAAACCACCCAATCTTTCTCTCCGTTCATCGAACGACAGTTTCCTCGCCAGCCCATGGCCAAGCGGCAATTTTTGCCATTCCGTCGACGGGAAGATGCCATCCTCCATCTCGACCTCGATCGGTTCTGACCACAAATCTGGTTGGATCCTTCCTTACTGACGATATAAAGTGGTTGGCCCCAATGATTCAACTACCCATACTGAACCCATTCGATGATCTTTTCTCAAATCTTCTGTTTTCTATTTTTTCAAAAATTTAAATATTATTAAATCAAAAAATTTATTTTCCAGAAAACATAATATTAATAATTATTCCAAGAATTTTAGTATTTTATTTCACAATTTAAGAAAATATATATATAAGACTCGTTTCTTAATTCCTCCTAACTCCAAAATCAAGCCTAACCACAAATCTACTCATGGTTTCATATAGTAATCGAACAAAACTCATAATATAGAAACCTAATAACTTAAATCTTTACACGAAAGGCTATTTAATTTAACTACATAAATAAAATAAAAATAACTAATTTAGAACTTAAAAATAAATGGGGACTAATCTTTTGTGAGAAGACGATTTTCTTTAGCTTGTGTATTGTAGAAAAATATATCTGTTACCCAAACAATATGTATTTATACAAGGTGTTAAATCCAATTACCTATAGATTGTATACTACTTCCTGTAGGATATACACTACTCCCCTATATTTTATGAAGTTAAACTACTAATCGTAATCTATATTCTTAGGTGTGACTCTTATTATTATATTTATATTTTTTAAAAAATTAAGCCCAAAAATTCGGGGTTTTACATTGTCACCTTCATTATGCATGAGCTTTTGAGTATTGCTTTATTCTATAGTAACTTATTTTTTTTTTAAATAAGTGAAGGATTGTTCGAATATTTTAATAAAAATAATAAATTACCTATAATTATTTGAATTTAAATTGTGTAAGTTACAAATTATTAAAGAGTTTTTATTTACAATTGTTGTGTTAGATGTGTAATCATTTTATATAAATGCATACTAATTATAAGACTATTAATACACATTTTGACTATTATACATTGAACATGGACAATTTAGATTTGTAAATGAAAAATTATACATTAATCCTACTTAATTTTAGAGTTATTCTAAACTTATAAATAAAGAGTTCTAAACAAGTGTTGTAGAGTTAATTCTTACCCTCTATTGTTCTTCCTACTAGTTATATGGGACAAAAGTATAGTGTTGTGTGGAATTTGTTCTAACTCCATATTGTAGACCGAAGTATATACAGTGAAAGGTCAAGCCATTGTACTCCTGGAGGCGACATGCTAGACCTACTATACCAAAGGCACGAATTATCTAAAGAGAGCGACCTAGTCGTGTCTCATCCCAAGTCATAATTCGTGAATCGTGATACAAATCAGTACTAATCATTTAAATTTCTCATGTGATATCGAGGTATGATTGATGTTGTTATTTTTTAAGTTTGATTTATTTCAAATTTTAATTTCTCATTTAAATTTCTCATGTGATATCGAGGTATGATTGATGTTGTTATTTTTTAATTTTGATTTATTTCAAATTTTAATTGTGATTAATATGGGTTTTTTTTATGTAGAACCAACATCTTGTGCTTCCTCCAGTGTTTTAAAGGTAAAAGAAACGACACTAGCCTCATCGACTGTGACGCCCCAAGTAGGTTACTAACTACTAACTACTAGAACAGGTGAGCTATTTGAGCGCCTGCCTGGCTCTCTCCATGACTGGATGTTAAATACATAACATATAACTTTAAAAAAATTGGAAAACCGAACATAAGTAATGCATACAACTTAAGACAAACTTAGTGTTTAATATATGCCAAAAACAGTTGTCTGGAACAGGCTCCATGTACAACTTCTAAGCTAATATAAACTAATGCTAGTCTACATCACAAAACTATGACTTATGTACATTGAGTTATCCATTACATTAACATAGATAAATATAACAGTACAAAACTCCAAAATATCAGTTCATTCTTCTCAGGAAGTCCCAAACTTTGTAAGGAAAAAAAAATTTTAAAAACATTGTGAGCTTATGTCCAGTGAGGTCCCGACAACAAAATTAACTCATATTTCTCAAAAATGAATCATATAACGCAATGAAAAGCACATAAGACATATAAAACACGTAGTAGTCACATAAAGGTGGATACGGTTGGCCTCGTATTGAGACCAAGTCTCTTATTCTCTGTGGATAAAGTAATAATGAATTCCAAAAATGAGTATGTATCCTCCAATAATAAACCTCCATCAACAACATCCAACAACAAGTGGCCACACAAGAAAGGTAAACTCGAGAATACCGAAAAAAAATATCACACGCCCAAAACACCAATGATCGTCCCGTCCGAGGTGTTTGGGTTGCAAAGCCATAGAAGGTAGATCATTTTGACCAAATCCATTACTGGCTCGTCGTGTCTAGCCCCCATATGACAAGGGCCCAGTTCCCCATCCGGCGCGATAAAGTACACAATCGGGGGTACATCATGCACAAGTAATTTGGGATAATAAAGAATACAAATTTGAGAAATTCAATGTAATTATTCATAACATATGACTCAAGTACGACTCAAGTAAGCAAATAGCACATTTGAATACCCAAAATTACAGTTTTAACATGAATTCATTACAAGCATTTTTATCGAAATTAAAAGAGTTAGGAACACTCATCGATTGATGGTATTTAGCTCCTAATTATCTTTCATTGAACTTTCCTTTATTCCCTAACCTATTCATTTACCAAATATACTAGGTTTAGGTTATTTTCTACACAAAATTGAACAGTAAGATAGATAATCCTAAAATGCAATTTAAGATAACATATTATACTCGAAAACATAGTATTTAGCAAGTTCAAGTTGATTACTTCAATTGTTTAGATTACTTAAATAGATTTTATTTCAGTTTCTTTTGCTAGATAATATACTGTAATTTTGGTACCCTTTCAGCCTAATTAAGGCTTATTATAGTGTTAACATTCCAAGGTAAAATTTAGTAACTTTTATCCCTAAATTTCATTTGGGTAGCCTACTTAATCTTTATAAATTTTGTAGTATTAAGTTAATGTATACGAGATGCCTAAACAACATTCGTGTAAAGGTATAATTATATTATCATCTAAACAGCTCCTATAACAACCATACCAAAGGAATTCAAAGCCTCACTTAACTTAGGCTTAATAGGGGTGAAAATTTCTACATAATATACTAGTATTAATTACAGTAAATAGCCAATTAAGTAGTTTTTCCATATAAGATTAAATCTGTCCAGATTTAAGCTCATTTATACTCCACTCAATTTATTGCATATTAGAGTAATAACTCACATAAAAAAAAAATCTCCATTATATGTCTTTGTAATTTGTTAGTCAATATTTCTTTGTATTATGTAGTAATTTCAGCCTTATACTTCACTTAAATGCTATGATTTCGTTCCAGATTTTCCTTTCATTTAGGGTGCAATATTACAACCCAATTTAGCTACCCTAATTAATGCCAAAACCATCCAGCAATCAACTTCAAACCTAGTCCTAACTAGTCCAAAAATCATTGCCAAGAGGGCCGAACATCACCCTAAATTTTAAGAAACATTAATTGGATAATTTGGTGTATTTTAAGGTGTTAAATTTAGGAATATATTCTATCCAAATTGCAATCACTTACCTAGCAGCCTAATCTTTCATATTACTTGTAGATTATACATAAAAACCTTGTTTCTAATCACCTTATTAACTAAATAAGCAAAGTCACACTAAGTTGGAATTAATTTTCAGCAACTATATACTAGTACTCCCCCTTAGAACAAGTGGTACTAGTAACAACTATATACTAAATCTTCACCTAAATTTAAGGAATTTCCACAAGATGTCCAGCTGCTAGCTTATTTTCAGCAAGCATATTAACAATTATTTGGCTAATACAAGACTTTAATATAAAAGTATCCTTAACAACATGTTCTTAATCTATTAGATGGTTGGAATATTACCTTTTCAAGTGAGATTAAAACCCCCAATTCTTCTTTTCTCCACTGTTTTGCTCCAGCTCTTCTTTTTTTTTCTTTCTTTCTTTCTTTTCTTTGGTTTTCTCTCAGCCCTATCTCTTTTCTTTTTTTTTCTCCATAATTTTATGCTACTTCTAAGGTGCTTTTAGGTACTTAGTTAAGCCTTATAAGGTGAAGTAGGAGCTGGAATTAGGAGCTGCTTGTTGGCACCCTAAGCAACTGATTTTTGTGCCACCACTTGCTTGTTTTATCCTTGTCATGCTTCAGCCATTTTGGCCTAGTTTATGTGCTTACCTTTTTAATTATTTTATGGTTTTATTTGGTGGCTTTATTTAGTCCTAAAATATTTACAACACAGCCCTTACTAAACAAAGTTTCTTCCAATTGCATTTTCCTCCCCTCAAGACTAGTTAGTAGCTCAACAAATCCGACCAGCTTGTATATTTTATAAAGCTAATTTTCATGAACCCTATTTAGTAATTAACATTCAATTAAATAAGTTGGTGTATCCTCACATCGACCATCAATTGTGTTTTGAGTAGCATAAATCATTGCAGAACGTGTAGATTTGCATCAACATTGGCAAGCCATGATGTGGACAATTTCATAGAAACTCTTTGCAGTGCTCCAAAACCTCGTACAAAGATTCAAACTCCTCTTGTTCAAAAGATGTGATATCACTCCTCAAGAGCACCATTTGAGCCAAGCCCTCCCATGTTGTAAACAAACCCTAAATGAAAAGCTTTGAAGCCACATCCTCACTTTATCATTAAGAGTGAATGCAAACAACCTTAGTCTAACCGTATCCGACATTACTCCATTACTTTTCAACATATCACAAATCTCTAAAAAGCTCAAGAATCGCAGATTGGTGTATTAATGTTGCTCTCAACAAATGTAAATCCAAAGTTGAGTCATTTTTGTAAGGGCTAGTGTAAGCACGAAATTATTGACATGTATAGGAGGTTGAACAATATTCGGGCATTGTGTGTTCAAGTTGTTGTAGCTTCTGAAGACTTCTCTCGATGTCATAATCCAAGGGTTGTACATCCTTCGCTTGTGTTTCATGCAATACAAATCACTAAACACACAATTTATGTACCAAGATGATAAAATATAATTGGACTAGAATTGAAATTCAATAAAGAAAAATAATGTCTAAATTAGCTACTACTCCAAATTACTCAATATTGCCTAAGGAAACGATCCCCAAAATGGCACCGAAAAGTTGATATCCTATCTTACTACCTTATTAAAGATACACCTTATGTATACAAGATCATTTAGTGGATAAGAGGAGTAAAGATTTTCCCACAATGATCAATCTAGGTCAATTATGGACATTTGGAATGGTTTGCTATTTAGACTAACGAATATAAAAGGAGTTAGGTAATTAAAATACTAAAATGAGGAACAACCACTAAAATGCAAATAAAAACTAGAAACTAGAATTATATACTACAAGGAAATCAATTAATTGAAACTAACAAGGAAAAAGGATTGTTCTTTTTTCAAGTGATAAAGAACGTGTTAGGATTTTGACTAACTAATTATCAATTTAGGTTAATCTGATAATTATTCGATTTGCACCAAATTAAGGGACAAATCTACCATTAAACCCTCAGTTAGGTAAAATCCTATCAAATCAACCAATTCTATAAGTAGATCCCTCTTATAATATAGAAAGGGTCAAAATTGATTCAAAATTGCATGAGATTATTGAAATTAGGATAACCACTTAAGCTGAAAAGCTAGTTTTGGTCCAATCAATAACTAACTTAGGTCTATAATTAAGTTCTAATTTCCACATTCCCTTAATTAACTAAATAATTAGATAATTGATCAATTTCCTCAATTTCCCAATAAACAATTAGTAATTGCCTAATTAGTTCAATTTTTCCAAGCAATTAATCAAATTAAGATTTTTTCATTAAGAATTAGTACAGTCTAAGCCTAACTCAGAATTCAATTCATAACTAAGAAAAACAAACAAAAGATTAAAAAGTCATTAACTAGGCTAACCATGATAAAGAGCAAAATTAAAGTGCAAAATGGAAACTGCAACTATGATAATTTAAACAAAGACCATTAACAAGTAAACTAGAAATACATAGTAATGAACAATTAAAATTTCATAATTTGAAGTGAATTAAAGACATTAAAAATAAACAAAAAAAGTCTTACTACTATTTCTCTCTCTATGTCTCTCTCTATCTAAAACTACCCTAATTGAATCTAAATGGATATCTAAGGCTCTCACTCAGCCTTACAACACTTAATATAACGAGCTGAGCTTTTTTTTTTCTTCAGAATTTAGACATGCAAGCTGTGGTTCATCAAAAATGAACTAAGAAATTTCAACCACGATGTTTGTCTTCTTCGATGCCACATGTATGTTGATGCTCGTTGTAGCCAACCTAAATTGTTTCAAAATATGCGTTGTAGCCAATCCTTAATTTCCAGCAGATTATTTTAAGTGTCTTAAATTCCTTATGCTAGTACTATTCTTTCACCTACAAAAAGTAGAGTAAAACGTAACGAAAACCCCCTGAAAACAACTCAAATAACTATTAAAATCCATAAAAACATTAAACAAGCATAAAACATCAAATATTCAAACAACCCTAAAAATCAATAGCTTAGAGAAATATTAGGATTTTAATTAGTAAAATAACTCTATATCATAGATGTATCAATGTTGATTTTTTTTTTTTTTTAATTATAATGAGGTAATTCATGTTGGCTGGGAGTGATCATAGCTAGTTCTTGTACTTCATTTTTTATATTTTTTGGCCAATGTTATTTTTTTAGCTTGTGTAAGGTAACCAATGTACATTTTGGCCTACAAAGTTCATATTCTATGTCCTTTCTCTTGTAGGATTTAAGCAATTTGATTGGTGATTGCTTATGAAGAACTCTTCTAATGTTACAGTAAGTAGTATAGTTGGTCTTTTTGTATATGTGGCTGGCCTTTTGTTTTTCTGTACTTGCATATTGTCCTTTTGCAGTCAACTCCAATTTATAGCCCTTTCGTTGTCAATGTATCATTTAGGAATGTCTTAGTTATTTAAAGCAACAATTCAGCCTGCTATGACTATCATTTTCAATGAACTTGATTTTCTAGCAGAGACAACTTTTATAAGAACATCCTCTAGTAATATATATCCATAATCCAATAAGCAAATTTATACCATCTTACAAACAAGCAATAAAACAGAACATTTACCAAAACTACTTCCTTATAGCAAAACCATCGAATCCAAGTTCATCATTATTATATACAAAATTGCCATATGGAATCTAGCTTTCATACAATAACTCCCTTTAGGATGGCCTTGTTGCATTTTCATTTTAGCACCAATTTTCATTGGTCAACTGCAGGGCAATGACTAAAATCTAGTTGAAGCTCAATGCCAATTATAAAGGTCTTCCTTTTTCTTTGACCTTGCAAATTGTAGCCTTGAGCATTTTGTTTTCATCTTCAACACTCAAACTCCTTAGTAATTTTTTCATCGGTCCTATTCGACGTAGGTGAGGATATCACTAAAATACAATGACACACACCATATTTCTACAACCAACACTAGTAATTTTTTCTAATTAATAGAATCAACAATTGCATTATTTGCACAAATTAGCTATTTAAGGATGAAAAATATATATATTTGGCAGTTGTTTGGCTTGGCTCACTATAATTGCAATATGTCCGTTGTAGTACTCTCGACTAACCTCTATGTCGTTTTGTAGATAGCATGCTCTCTTGGGAGAGAATGCTTCAATGAGCTCATTTTCAAAAATCAAGAAAGATCAAATTTGCAGAATTTGTCTTTGGTGCAGATCCAAGCCCTTCAATCCTTTTCCTAGATTAGAATTGGATAATTGCATCATGGTTTGGAGCCTTAGTCTTTCCCCTTATTTCTTCCAAATTTTATTAGACTAGTTCAATTAAGGGACGTTCGTTGTTTTAGTGTTGGAAAATTATTGTTGTTCATAAATACCCATGCAATGGTTGGTTGTTTCTAGAAAAACTTTGTTAGGCGTCGCCGCTATTTTATGAGATTAAGATATCTAAGGATACACATCCTATATTTGCAATAGATATAAGGATTTCATCAAGCACTTGACATAGGATGATGGCTATTAAAGATTTGGCAAAGGCAAATATGATAAGAATCATCAAGAAAGGACAAGTTTTCTTTTGGCAAGATAGATAATTGGTCAGGGGATGGACCCTTGGAGATTGAGGAATATATGCTTAATTTGCAACCTCAGCAAGCTTGGAATAAGGCATGAAATGGAACATTTCAACAATTCAACAAATTAGGCCTACCTTTGATTAGATAGCTAGTAAGACTATTACTCTATCTAATGGACAAGATAATATGGCTTGGACTCTAATATCCTCTAGTGAGTTTAATCTTACTTCAGCTATAAATGTTCTCAGACATAGTAAGGCCACATTGTGTTCTAGGTCCATGATTTTAGATTTAAGAATCCCTATTAAAATTTCTATATTCATGTGGAAACTTCTCAATCAAGTGATTCCTTTGAATAGCATTCTCAAAAAGAAAGGTATCTCACTCATTTCAAAATGTCAGTTTTGCTACTTAGTCTCTTAGTTGATCATCTATTCTTAAATTGTCAGATAGCAAGAATAGTGTGAAATTTTTTCAAACCCTAATGAGAGGGGTGTCCCATTGTGATAACCTAAAAGAATTTATTGATAGTTGGTGGTTGAACATCTCGAAGTCTTCTATTTTGGGTATTCTTTTCAAGCTAGTTCCAGTGTTTTCATATATGTTGAAAAATCTGAAAAGCTAGAAACAAATTTTTCATACAAGATTATTGGTGCTATGAAAGGCTCTTATGCACAATATTTCATTGGCATATCTTTTCCTTTCATCAAGATAAATTGACTTTATTTTCTTGAATTTTTAGCTTATTCACACAAAAAAAACATGTTAGGTGTAGAGTGATCTTAGTGCAATGGACTTGTCCTCCCTTACATTGGAATAAGTTGGATACGGATGGAGTTTCAAGAGGCAATCTAAAACTTACTGGAGGAGGTGGAGTCATAGGGGAATGTATTAGCTACTTTCTTTTCTTCCTTGGTAGGTTACAAACCAACTTATTTGCTAATATTTTGACTCTTCTGGAAGGACTTGAGTTTTGTCAACAATTACAATTGCAGAACATTCAAATTAAAATAGACTCTATGCTTATGCTCCATATATTCAAGGAAAATGCACATACCTTGGCATGTAGACAGCATAGTGCAACCTATTTTTTCCATTGTATAAGCTCAATGAACTTTGTGGCGCAACATATTTGCGAAGGCAATTAGCTTGAAGAGTTTTCAGCTAATATAGGTTGCAATACACAATGTAATCACAATAATCTCCCTTTCTTGGCAAAGGTATTGCTAGGTTAGACAATAAAATGTAGCCATATTAGGGATTTTCAGATGATTTAGTTTTAGGAGGTTTTGGCTTAATTTCCTTTTAGTATTTTTTTAACCATAAAAATGATAAAATCGGTTAAAAAGAAATAGTACAAGTATGGATATGACTAAAACAAAGATGAGGGACCTAGGGGAGGCAAAAGGAGGTGGAGGACGAAATTAACTATTTTATCAAATGCCATAAAATGCATAAAACAAAGGGTTAATTGCACTTTACACCCTTAAATTATTCTGCTTTGGTACTTTGCACTCTAAAATATCAATTACTAGATATAAAAATGACCCTTAAATTGGGGTCCACTTCTACATTGTACCAATTACTCGACATAAAAATGACCCATATATCACTACACCTTACTTAACTTCCCCAAATTCTCAATCTTTTTCCACATCACCACACTACACACTCAACACTCACTATTTTTGTTCCTTTAGATTCGGCGAAACCAACTAAAGATATAAACGAACAACTTGAAATTAACTAGGTTCACGAACTATTTTATGATCATATTTCTCAAATTGAGTTAGGAGGTTTAAATAATTGGTTGCAAAATATGAAATTTTAGAGAGAACTAAGTCTAGTTGTCTTTAAAATCATAAATTTGATTAATCCGAATTTAAACCCAAATTTGGACCTGGGTTTTTTATTCTACTAGTGGATCTGTACATAATGTGTGGTTAAAGATAGGATATTTTTTAAAGTTGTAAATTAGTAGGGGTACATGAGTCATTTTATTATCAATCTTTGAGTAATTGGTGTAATATACTAAAATTTAGAAGTTAGAGGTGGGTTGATTGTCAAAATTGGTACTATATGGTGTAAAGTGCAAAAGCATGGAGTGCACATGAGTGCAATTAACTCTAAAACAAACAAAAACGAGAAAGAACTAAAACACCACGCAAATTGGGGAAGAGAGATCTGGATTCTGGAGCTTTGAAGGCAACGAAAGTAAACGGAAACAGATCAATCTCTTTTCCTCTGACTTCTAAGGTAAGCTCCTCTAGTTTTCTCTTTTAATCAATTTTATAGTTTTTGTAATAATTTGTTATAAATATATTTCTCTCTGATTTCCCAACTTTTTTTTTTGGAGCTGGAGACTGGAGTTATCTTAGTTCCTCCAATTTAATAAATGAATACAGGGTTATTGAAATTATATAATTTGTGCTTATCTATCTATAGTATTTCCGAAAGAATATTTCTAGTGAGCATCTATTCTTGTTCTCATTGTTCTTCAATTTTGGTTTAGGAAGAACTATAATACTTTAATTTTTTTACTTCCCCCCCCCCTTTTTTTTTTTTCTTTTCATATTCTACATAATGCAGGAAAGAAACCTAGAAAAAGATTTAGGATATGGTCTAGGGGTGTGCTTGGTTAGATTGAAAATATTTTGCAGAAATTTTTTTTTGGTGCCAAACACCAAAAAAATATTGTGTAAAATATTTTTCAATTTTTTTTTCTTTTCAAAATAAGTCACTGAATTTTTAAATATAAATTATTTTTTGGATAATTCAAAAATGATATTAAACTTCAAATGCTTACTTTTATAAAACTTATTTTCGTTTTTACTTCTTGTCCATTCGTTTTTATCTAAATCATGGGTCACAGTAATATAATTATCATTATGTATATTTTACTACTACAATATATTATGATTTAATTTTGAACAAAATCAATATTTTATTAACCACAATTACTTGTAAGATATTTATCTTCATTGTTATATGTTTTTTTAACTCATATTTATAAAATTAAAGATGAAACCATTAAAAATTTTTATTTCAAAATATTTTTATTTTGTCAATCGCAGACCGGAAAATTGTATGGAAAAAGGATTTTTTCATGTAAAATGTTTTCCAAGAAAAATATTTTCATCTCAAGAAAACATTTTAAATCCAACCGAAGACACCCTTTATTTCCTTATTGCCTTTTACATATTTTTGGTGAGTCCTAGTTACACATAACCCCTGAAAAACTTTAATATGGGAATATGCTATCCACTGGCATGTGCTATTAGTATCCCATACCAATCCGTTTCCCCAAATTAGTTTGATATTTATGGTCTATTTGGTTGGGCGGAAAATATTTTCGGTGTTTGGTGCTAATAAAATTTCTGGAAAATATTTTCGAGTGCAAAATATTTTCCAATTTTCCTCCTCCTGACTAAAAATACTTACGGTTTTGAGCATAAATTATTTTCTGGATAATTAAAAAATGACATTAAATATCAAATATTTACTTTTATAACTACATTTACTAAATTTATTTTCGTTTTCAATTGTTGTCTGTTCATTTTTCTCTTCATTGTGGGTCCCACAATAATATAACTATCATTATGCTTATTTTACCACTACATTCTATTATGATTTAATTTTGAGAAAAGAAAAACAATTTTTTATTGACCACAATCACTTGTAAAGTATTCATTACAATTATTATAAGTCTTTTTAACTCATATTCATAAAATTAAGGATGAAAAATCTTTAAAATTTATATTTTAGAAGATTTTCATTTTGTAAACCAAACACTGGAAAATTGAATAGAAAATAGACTTTTTCATGTAAAATGTTTTTCAAGGAATATATTTTCCTTTGGAAAACATTTTACATCCAATCAAACAGACCCTTACGCCCACCACTTTGCATAGTAGAATCTAATTGGTGTGGGGATAACAATAACATTGCTAATTGCCAGACGTTCCCATATCTCATGACCCCTGAATAAATACATACTGCTGGATATTAGTGCCCGAGAATCACTTTCCTTCATCTGGGGTATTGTTTAGTGACATGAATACAGTAGTGGGTTTTGATTGTTAAGATAGGGCAAGTTTTGACACTAATAAATCTTGGTAATTTATCTGTCCTGAGTGTTTATGTCTTACATCAATTTAGAGTGGATATTGATTGTTTAGCATAGTTAGAATAAAAGTATGATTGAAATGTTGTTAATTTATTTGTAATGCCTGTTCATAATTTTGATTTCCAGCAGACTAGAGATTTGGTAACCATGGCTTCTCTCCCCATCCAAATAGTTCTATTAATACAGCTTTTGATGCTGTTAATTGCATCATTATGTGTTGTTCAAATTACTAGTAGTGTGGATGTGGGAGAAGAATTAAAGGGAGGAGGAATTGGAGGAGGCTTAGGTCGAGAACAGAGAGAGTTCGATTACTTCAAGCTGGCACTTCAATGGCCAGGCACCATTTGTCGTGGAAAGCACCGGTGCTGTGCCGCCAATGGTTGTTGTCAACGGTATATTTTGAACTTTTGAAATGTTTCCGATGCTTTTTTGAGTATTAATTGGACAAGAGTTATGGGGAATCCTACTTTTTATTGGTTTTTCTTGGTTGTTGCAGCTCAAATTCGCTATCTGAATTTACAATAATACGTGAGTTCAATTCCCTATCTACTTCTGTATTTTAAAGTCAAGATACTTGAGTGATTGTAATACGGTGCAATTTTTACGTCTTTTGCTCTATAAGAAGATGTGACCAGCCCCATTAGCACTTGTTGAATTGGTCTTCTGTAAGTACAATAACTTCGGAGTAGTGAAAATAGAAGTAATAAACTGATTCAACTTATCCCACAACCAACTGGGAAGGAAAGACCCTTTTAAGCTTAAGTGAATGTCCTGGCTTAAGGTGAGTCTACTAAAAGAGGGACCAGCCTCATCGTGCTGATTGGAGGATTCCTCTGATCATTCACCTCTAATGTGGCACGTTCCCTCCTAGTTATATGATCAAAGGGATCAGTCAGCTAAAGATTTTGTTTTGGTTAAAACCTAAAGAGCAGGGTTATTCAATGTTTTGTTTTGGTTAAAACCTAAATTACTTTCTTGTTTTGGGACTGAAGTTTTGAATTTTGATTGTGACTAAAGATTGCTAAATTCAATAAAGACTGATGCTATTTTTCACTCTTAGACATAATTTGATATCCTTTGAGTTTCTTGTCAACTAAGACATTTCTTTCACCTTTTCTATTTGGAAGGCAGGGGAAACTAGTTGGGATTTTCTTCTACTTAATTTCAGGGCTTTGACTCTCATGAATGTAGAAGAGAAAATAGTTTGCACTGTTGTGAAAAGGAAATATTGTTGTTCTAAAGGAGGCACAGTTACCTTAATATTTTAGTTCTTGCATTTTCTCTTTCGGGTCTCTTTCCTAAGGACAGGTCAGTTAATCTTAGGAATTTTAAGCAGCTGCATAATAGTGGGATTAAACTGGGAGGGAAGAAAAAATGTTAAACAGCAGTGTTGGTTATGTGATGGAAAAGTTAAGGTAGGCCCGGTTAATATGAGAACATGCTGATGCTTCAGTACTTTATCCTTCTTCAGAATTAATGTCTCCCTGATAAACATCTTAAATTCTTAATTGCCTGGATTGTTAACTAATTGGTAACTATGGTTTGTCACCTTAATATTGTTGAGCTTGAGCAGTTCAAATGCTATGGGAACTCATTCTTTTTGTTTTTCTATTGCTGAATTTGGTGGGAAAAGAATAGTTGCTATTAAGCTGGCAAGAATGTATGTAAGACACAAATAAGCAGGAGTGATGTCTGAAAATCTGGCTGAATTGAAATGAAGGGCTTCTAAGGAAAAGATATATTATTTCATTAACTTTTTTTAATGAGTGGCATGATTCATTTAAAGAGTTTTAGTTTTGTTGCCAAATGTTGTATATCTCTCCTATACTTACCAGAATCTATTATTCTATAGATGGACTCTGGCCTGACTACAATGATGGAACATGGCCAGCCTGCTGCAACGGTCCCACATTTGATTCCAAAGAGGTGCTTTTTTGATAGTGCTAGTATTCCTATATTTAAAACCTGGAAAATCTAATCAGAATTGCTTCTAATGAAACTTCCATGTGAAGTAACAAACTTTAAAAATCTTATGCCTATACTATAAGTTTTGCTGTTCTGTTAGGGTAGTGATTGATGATAAATTTTAAGTTGCAAACTTAATTTGATATGCATAAACTGCAGCTCAGTTCATGTTGATTTTATCAACTGCTGCAGTTGTAAAGGCTTCGAATCACTTTTGGAATTTTCTATCAAATAATAATTACTTTATACATGCAAGGATGTTATTCAGAACTGGAAAACTAGAATAGAATTTTATGCTTGTGAGGCCAACGATTGTTTTGAATGCACTGATGTTATTCAGAACTGGAAAACTAGAATAGAATTTTATGCTTGTGAGGCCAACAATTGTTTTGGATGCACTCTTTCCACTCTAGTATTTTAATCAGTGGGTTTGAAATTGTTACACTCTAGAAGTGCCTGTAATTGATTTTAAAGTGTCAATATCCCATTATTGGATGTTTGTAGTATAGCTTCTCCTCACATCTGGTGATTCATTCACTACTTCTTTCATGGTGTTTGTGCTATTTGTGATTCACACACTACTTGTTTCATGGTACCACGAACTTGTCATTGATGTTTTAGCACGAAGAATTTCATTATAGGATATTCATGCAACTTCTTATAGTAGTTTTTTGCTGTAAACTTGTTTCATTGTTGTGTTTTTCATGATGAAATTCTTTGAATAAGCCTTTTCTGTTTGGCATTTGTCCAATAAAGGAAAAGTAATCCAACTGGCTTGATTAGACCAGTCGGGAATTGGCAAGATGATAATTATCAAGAAGTTTAATTATCCTATTACACTGGTAACTGTATGTTCCAGATGGAGTTTGTCCTACTCGTATATTCTAGTAATACTGTTGTTTCTCAGTTCGTTCATTGGTTATTCTTCAAAATTTATGGTATTTATGATCTCCTGCCTGTTCTTTTTCTTTTGACAATATAAAAAACCCATTATATTTCTTTTGAACTGTATTATTCCACTAGATTTCACAATTGGATGATGCTCTCAAGAAGTATTGGCCGTCTTTAAGTTGTAGTTCCCCATCAGGCACATGCCATGGTGGCAAAGGAACATTTTGGGCTCATGAGGTGGTTAATTTTATTGTGATTGTACGTACTAGCTTTCCATTTTCATCACAATAAAACTAACATTTTCTCCTCGTGTTTGTTTCTGGTTGAATTGGGACACATTTGCTCGCAGTGGGGTAATCATCTCTGCCCCTATCTCACTTATTTCCATTTTATGTTATGATGAATTTTAGGACCTGGATTTTTCTTGCTCAATTTAGAAATGGAGTTCTGCTGGTCGATGATCGATACTTAAAGAATTGTGTCCAAACCTTCATTTTATATCTGAGAGTCATTTAAGTTCTATACTATTGTATTCAAGGAAATTTATGTTATGATGAATTTTAGGACCTAGAACCTTTTCCTAATTTCTTGAATTTGTGGAACTTTTTGTCTGATTTCCACACATATGCTGACTCCATCTTCAGCCCCAGTTTTCTTTCCGGTGGTAGTCTTGGAGAGGTGTTGCATTGCCGTTGGGTACTCAAATTATAATACTGAAGTTTGGAATTAAGAAAGACCAATTGCATATTTTTTTTTTTGTTTTAAATAGGGTCTAGAAGTGAAAATTTCGAATGGTTCTGATTTTGTTGTAGGAACTCAGTATTATTTTGAAAAGATCACTCAATGACCTTCTCATGTCCTTTGCAGCAAGGTTTACACTGTGTTGGCCACTAGTTGATATTGCACAACTATGAAGTAGTTTCGTGAGTTGCATTATATTGGCCATTTGTGAAAACTCTGAACATTTGAATGTTTGACCTTTGAGTCCTAATCATATGAATAGATATTAGTCAAGGTTGCATCTGGTTAAATGAGGAACTACTTAAATAAAGGTTTGGGTCATAAAAGGCCTAGAATTCCTTGGGCTGCACAATTGATATTGGTGGTAGTAATGTTGCGTAGTTGAGCCCATTACAGGCTCATGCCATATGATAACCGGTTTTCTCCTCTTGTAAACTTTAGATTTGGAAGCATGTCTTCAGGTGTGACCTTGTACTTTAGGGGGAATGTGGTTGGCACCTGGCAGGTTGTCACCTGGCAGGTTGTCACAAAGATAATTCTCCAAAATACGGGTTCAAAATAATTATTAGCTGAAATAAATCCTATGGGGGATAACTGTGTTATAATTTCTATCATAATTTTGCTTTTGTTTTCATTTCATGCAGAAAAACATGGGACGTGTTCCTTTCCCATTGTTCGAGATGAATATAGTTATTTTTTGACGGCTATCAATATCTACTTCAAATATAATGTCACTGTAAGATTTGGGCCAAAGTATTCAAAATTTTCGCGCTTTTAAATATGCCCTGAACTTTCAGCATTTTCCATGTGTACATCTTATTCTCCCCAATTTTTTCTGTTAGGTGTCTGCGTATTTGTATGGTTGTATATGTCAAAGCATTATGTATTTTTTTTTACTAGTAGAAGATATATCTGCTTATTTGTGTTGAAATTACAAATCCATTATCATTAGTGGGTTCCTCAAACTAATGATGGTTGAGAAAGTCCAGGTGCCTCATTAACTGAATAACAAGAGAAACTCAGATTTATGTTCAGTCGCATTCTAAATAATCAACTTAATAGACATAGCTTTTGTAATTTGCGAGAGAGAGTGCACATTGAAGAGCATCGGAATCAGATCGCAAGAGTAGTTCTTTTGATATCTTCTGCCCTTGCTACTGAGTTGACATTGGATGACACCATACTATAAAAAGTGGTTAGAAACAAAATCTTTGAAAGAATTGATGTCCTTTAAATGAAAATTGTTTGAAAGAGTTGAACTTGTAGAAAGGAAACCCAAGTTCTGTCCTCTCAAGATTGCAGGGATGGGACAAGTTATGGATACCATTATGCTATAATTTGCTAATAAATTTTAGCCCTCAAATATTTTCTTTCTAGGTCAGTTATTTAGAATAGATCATTTGAGCTATGAGGTAAGCTCTGATGGTTTCCCCATTTCATTTTGGATATTCTTCCTTGGCTTTTCATATGCATTATGGTTTAGTTGTAGTTATCCAGAAAGATGTGGTACAAGCTGAAACTGCTTCTACAGGTTTCTCTTGGATTCTCTTGATTTATGACATATTATTGTACTGTTTTCAGCTTACCTACCCATCTGAATGCAGAAAAATTATAGCATTATGACTTTCTATTTTAGTAGGATAGAGAAAATAAAAGTTTCTTGCTAGAATTAGTGACAACCATTATTATGAACTTGGATTGTTTATTTGGAACCAAGTTCCCTAATTGGTTAAATCTTGGAAACCTAATTATTTGAAAGTATGTAATTTGGTATTGACTGGTTATTCTCCTATAAGGTTATCCTCTATTTGAAATGGGTATATTGTCATGATTAACATTTAAGAATTCGACGTGTTGACTTTGCTGGGATGCTATTGGTGTTCTAGTTAAATTTTCAAATAAATGTCTATCCTATATATATTTGAGGTGATTTTGCCAGTTGACTAGTTTCCCCATCATTTATGTATTGGACATGAAAACAGCAAGTTTTGTCTCAACGAAGCTGGGTATGTACCGTCAAACTCTGAAAAGTATCCTCTTGGGGGCATAATCTCAGCAATTCAAAGCGCTTTCCATGCAACACCAGAACTCCAATGCAAAGGTGGTGCCGTTGAGGAACTCCGTATATGCTTCTTTAAGGATTTCAAGGTCAGTTTCTGCCTTTATTGGTTTTTCTCACGCTTGACTTTTGAACTTGTACAGTTTGTTGAGAATATTACCATCATTCTTCACAGATTTTTGGTACTTGTATAAATAAAAATGCACATAACTGTGATCAGCTTTACATTATTTATGTGTGACTACTCCACTAGCTGAGGTTATTCTTGATTTGCACTATAATGTGAGTGTCCATCTTAAATGTTTCAGTTGATTAGAGTGCTTTTTATATTATTCTTTCCCTCCTAATAAGATTCTTAATGTTCTTCTGGAAATTACCATACTTGCAGCCTCGAGATTGCATCACCGAACCTTATATTGAAAGTTACCTGGTTGCCATAATCAGAAAGCTCGTGTCCCAAGTATGTCAGCTTGCCTTCTGTTCAAGTGTCAACAGGTGAGTTGGTTGTCGGCTGACAAACGATTGGATTTTTGAATAATGGACATCTGTATTTGTCCCTTTACCGTGTACCTATGGTACATTTGATATGATTAATATGTTGTTTAAATCAGGATTGGCTGACATAGGAGTTGCTTTCTGAATAATGATAAACAGGAACTCTAAAATGCCAGTCATCTCTTAAAGGCATCCGTACCGAATGAAGAGCAGGAGATGATTTGGAGATGTTGTATGATATATTGTGAGAAAATTGATTTTGAAGATTACATATCTGGTCCTTATACAGGGTCATATTAACTGCTTCAGAATTACAGAATGATTGAAACTCTAGAATGATTGAAACTCTATAATGATAGCGGTGTATTCTGCTTTAATATTGCGCAAATTCCACTTACATACCTTGTGGTTTGGCAATTTTCCACACGACCCCTATGTGATTAGAAAACTTATAGAAACCTCCTGTGCTTTCGGTCGGTTTGAATGTCCAATTGACAGAAAATGACCTCACTAACGAACCGTTAATATGATCAACATTACCCTTATGTCTTTTCTGTGTCTTTTATATTATATTTTTCTCTAAAAAATAAAAAACCATAAGAATTAGAAATTAAAAAAAAAATTAGAAAAAATAAATAAATAAAAGGGAAAAATAGTTATGTTGAATAAAAAAATTGAAAAGAATAAAAATTAATGAAAGTATGAAAATTTGAAAAAATAAGAATAAAAGTAAGAAAATTTGAAAAAAATTTAGATGGAGTAAAAAGGGGGGGAAAAAAATAGCAAAATTAGAAATGAGAAAATTATTAGAAAGAAATTAAAAAAATTTAAAATAGAATGAAAAAAATAAAAAATGGTAGATGGAGGCTAGGGGTGGTGGGATGGGGGTGGAAGAGGCTAGAAGTGGTGTTAGAGAGGTGGGGTGTGGCAGATAAAGGTGGAGTTAGGGTGCTTGGTCCTTGGCGAGATGGGAATGGGTTGGTATGATGGGATCGGGTGTGACAAATGTAGGATAGGGCAGGAAAAGAGGTTGGGGTTTATCCATGGAGTAGAAATACGCTAATTCAGGGTGGGGCTGGGGGTACATCTCAGTAGGGGCCTGGGGTAGCGAGATGGTGGTGGAAGGTTGAGTGGTAATGGGTGGCTGAAGGATGGCAGTGGTGGTAAGGGTGGTAAGGGTGGTGTGAGGTTGGATGGAAAAGAAGGAAGATGATGAATATTTGTTTTTCATTTTTATTCTAAAGTTTGGTTTAATTCTAATTTTGCCTCCAAAGTAATTCAATGTAATCAATTTAGTTTTTAGCAAGGGTAATTCACTAATTTGAAAAGAAATTATAAAGGATGTCAAAATTTTCAAAACTAAGGAGGTGTTTGGTTCACATTCGAGAATCGGAATGGGAATCATAAATTTCACTATTGGTATAGGTTTATATCATTCCCCCTTACTTGTTTGGTTTAACATAGATTTGAATGGTTTCATTGTATTAATAAGTTACTCAACTTGAAACCCATGTCACAAGTAGGGAATGAAAGTAGATATTTTCTAACACTTTCATTTCCATAGAATGATTCTCATAGTGTTCAACCAAACACCATCTATGGGTATCATTAACTTTGATTCCTATTTCCCCCCTCATATCCATAAACCAAACACCTCCCAAGTATATTGACTCGCGCGTGGTAGTCAAACTATCATTACTAGAGCCATTTTATGTCAGTTGGATACTCAAACCAAAAGTACAGGGGAATTTTTGTATGTTTTAAAGCATATGAGGATAATGTGGAAAAATACCAAACCACAGGGAGTAAGTGAAATCTGCCTCATCCTTTTAACTATCCGTTGTAAACTTTTTCTGCCTGTTCATTGCGCAATAAAAGGATTTAAGCAACCAAAACACTGACACTTCGTGAGAATAAGGCTGTGTAGTTATTTATCAAGTTTAATTTGTCACTGATTTATTTGGTCAAATGATCACTCTCTTGTCATATACATAGTAGGATGAACACCTTTCTGCGCATCTTGTAGGGTTTAAAACCAATGGAGCTGCAACTTCACGACCATTTTCATAAGACTTATTTTTTCCTTTTATTTTCTGATGGAGGGGAGGAGGTAGCACTATTCAAACCCTTCCCCCTTGAACTGCACCTTTTGTTGTACTTTGTTCCCTCCAACTCATTTTGTACGCACTTAACCTTTCATTTTTGTATGATTAGACAAAAATATCCTTACTAAGTAATTGTTTTTCTTTTTCTTTTTCCAACTATTCCTTCTCACCTTCTTTCCTTTTCCCCTTCTTCCTTTTTCTTTTAATTTTTTTCTCTATTCTCGATTGGCATTAACTACTTCCTTCATTTTGTTATAAATATTTGTATATTTAAAATAAATTTTTTAATTTTCTTTAACTAATTATTTATTTTGTTGCCTTTGTTTATTTTTTAATTCTTATTATAACAATATATACTTGTTATATTAATAAAGTATGTGTTTTTTTATCTAAAATTAAATTATAAAAACATATATAAACAAGTTAGATTTATAATTAGTCAACTATAGTAAAAATAAATAAGCAAATTATCATATAGTAATATTTTTATTTGTTGTTTTTTTACATTGATGAATTCTTTACCCTTATTTTTGTTTTTATCTATATATTTGAAGTTTTAAACTAATATTTTGATTTATTGAGACTCAAAATTTTGAGTTATTGAAACTCCAATTTCTTTAGATGTATTTAAATATTTTAATCAATATTTTAAATACACTTTGATGTAACTAACATATATTCTACTATAATGGAAATTGTAATGATAACTGATAGTTTGAAATAATAAGTAATAACTTGAAATATTATGTAATAACTTGATTTAATAACTAATACAACTTGTTTCTTTTTTTTCTTAGTTATATGTAACTTTTACTAATAAGTAATGAAAAATGATGTACTAATTACTAAGAACTTAAAATAATAGATAATAACTTGCACTATCGGGGGGCGATTTGAGTAATAAAGTAATAATTTAGAGTATTAAGAACTAATTTGAAATAAAATAAATAATAATTTGGTCTAATTTCAATTAGTCAAAAGTGGGCGCTAATCTGAGGGTCAGCCCGAACCCGGCATGCCTCGCCCCGTCGTGGGCCTGGTACAAGGGCTAGGCCTGGTGTTCAGTGAATTGTTGATTAGCTTTTCAAAAATAATGAACAAGTAATAAAAGAAAAGCTTAATTATTCTAATCAACTCCCACACGCTCGCAAGTATACGAGACGAGTTTGTATATAGGATGATAAGGATCATTCCCACGAGAACTATCGTAACAAGTACTAGGTTCACAAACCTATTTACTAGTTAGACGAAATAATCAAGAGTTTTTGACTAAAGTTAAACTAAATTTAATCATGAGAAATTAAAATAAAGACAAGAATGTAAAATATTAAGCAGTTAAATATGATTGACTAAAACCCTAAATCAATCTACTCTACTTCCAAGAATTCAATCAAATTGTGAACAGAAGTTTAAATTAATCTACTCCTATAAAAGTAATTAAAAATGTGGAATAAAACCCTAATACTCAAATACGGAAGCAATCAAGAACCTAAATGCAATAAGACAAGAATGATAATTAAAGAACAAGAATGTAATGAAAACAAAAATTTAATTGCATAAAGATAAAAGATAAATCAAACTCAATAATTGCAGCGAAAATCAATGTTGATGATTGTTGAATCTTGAATGCTTAACAAGAGAACAAAATTCTAGCTTGAACATTTGAGAAAATCTACCCTACATCTAAATTATTGTTCTAACTATTGAAAACTAAAAACTAACGATGGCTGATGATGGATTCTTATTTCCTCCCATTCTCTTGGTGTATTTATGGGTAAAATTAGAGTTTTGGGGCTCTAGGATGATAAGTTCACAAATTCCCACATAAATAGGCCCACGGGAGGACCTTTCTTGCAAAATAAGCAAACTTATGAGACCTTTCCGATGACGCGTGCTTGGATGCAGTCTGCATATTGGTCACACCTGGGCGCCACTTCCAGAACTAAAGATTGGAGTTACTGGTCTTCGCGCCTAGGCGCTACAAATTGGTCGCGCATGGGTGCGCCTAACAGTACCTACTTCAACTTCCTCATTGATTTTGACCATGATGCAGGCGAATTTGGAACAATTCAAAACATGAAAGTTGTAGCACTATGTCTTAACTTTCCAAAACATTTAAAAATCATTAAATTGGAACTCGGACAAGAAAGTTTTGCTCAATTTATTAAACTGTATCCAAATCACTCCTTACCAGTGCACATAAATTCTAATTTTTAATTTTCCTTCAATGTTGTGACCAATTTTAACTCTTTCTCCACTCAAATCCTACAAAACTCAACATAAAACTATTTTAACTTATAATTACTCAATTCTTGCCTATACATCACTAAAAACGAGGTAAACGATATATAAAATATATGATATTTACGAGCTTATCAATTACCCCACAGTTTTTTATCGTCCTCGAGCAAGACAGGTAAACATAAAAATAAACCACAAACATACTGAACACATCTCATCAATTATCCACATAAATAACCAATAACCAAGTTATCATAAGGACAATAGCCAAATGATAATAAGCCTCGAATTCCAGTGTAGGTGTGTGCATAGCCATACAAAAATAACTTTTAAAACACTCAGATCAAATCATGCAAACCCTTTGAATTTTTCTAAACACTCCATAGCTTACTCTTCTTACATTTCTCCACTAATGTAGACAACGGATTTGATTTAAATTAGGTAGGACTTTTAACATAACGTAAGGCTAAGGGTCTTGGCTAACAAAGAAAGGGAAAAGGATAAATAAATAAGAAAACTTGCTTTAATCTAATGTGCACCTCATTAATATAAAACTTCTTTTTGAACACTAAAACATCATCCTTCAGAGAAGTAACTCCATACTTAATTGACCAAACACCCATAAAAATTCTGTGCAACAAGCAAAATAAAATCCTACTCTTTCAATTTCAACCCTACTATCACCAACACTTCGTAAAAATATATCCCCTTTTGTCTCTTTTTTTTTTTTTCTTTTTCGATTCCCTAAAACGGGTACCAGTGATAGACACTACCAGCAAAAATATCTACGCAGGTACCAGTGATAGGCACTACCTGCTAATACTCCAATGCAGGTGCTAGTGATGGGCACCACCTGCAATACTCCAACACAAGTGCCAGTGATGGGCACCACCTGCTATGGTCAACAAAAAAATATTTTTTTAACACCCCTATTCCTTAAACTGTAAACCATTCATTCTAACACTCTCATACAACTACCTTTCATCCTTATACCCCCATAATAATTAATGTGTCATTAATGTTCTTAAGGAATATGTAAGATAGTTCACAAAGGTTGAAAAAAAAATTGAGTTAAAAAAAATGAATGGTGTTTCTGTCCATTCAAAACAAATTAAGGTTCAAGTAGGGTTCTAGAGATAAATTTTACAGTGGGGTTGGCTTGAAAGGCTCAAACGTTCAAAGAAATGCCTACCCTGTTCATCTTTAAATCAAATCAAATTATCTAAAATTTCACCTAAAAATGTAATAAAACAAGTGTCTGGAGTGCAATATAAGTGAATTTACACAATTATCTCTTAGTGCCAAAAAGTTACAACATTGTAGGGCTATTAGTGCTCAAAAATTAGAAATAATTTTAGAAAAATATTAACACCGACTACCCTACTTATGAGAACTTAGATAAAAAATTATCAAGTAGAAAATCAAAGAAACATGCTAAGCAATTTGTGAATAAAATTTTTAAAAATTTGAAAAGCTCTCCAATCAAAAGCTAAGCTACAAATATGAAAGCAAAATTGAACAAAATGAACAAACAAACCACCAAATAAATAGAAATTAAGAAAACACCCCACCCCAAACTTATAGTATAACATTGTCTCCAATGCAAAAATAAAGGAGAAAAAGGGAAAAAGGGAAGCTTCTCAATCAATAAAGAATGTTTGATGCCGTGTATTTTGAATTAAATACCATTAAAACAAAAATATCTGGACGAAACATAAAAACCCTTAAGACATTAAGAAAAAAACTAATACCAAGAAACTAAACAAAAACATAAATATAAAATTAAGACAAAACATGAGTTGCCTCCCATGTAGCGCCCTTGTTTATAATCTTAGGCTTGAATATTGCACTCTTGCTCATGTGAAACATGCTAGGGTGGTTGGCCACTCCTTCCTTTAGGCTTCGATGGGAAAATTTTAATCCCACTCTTCTTAACTGTTATTTCTTGATTCCCAACTTTTCCTTGAAGAGATCCACGTTTCCTTGTAGTAACCAAAGCCAATGTCCTCAGCAGCACGTCCAATTATTTTTTGAACAATTTCCTCTTCTTTTTATGCTCTTTAAACTTTTGGACGTCACAAAATTTTTGATGCTTTGCACAACTTTCTTGATCCTTTCTCACTCCACACACATCGTCGTGTGGTTTTGATTCTTCATTTGTCCTACCAATAGAAGGATCAAGAGAATGATTAGTACATTTCTTCAAAAATAGACAGAATAAAAAATTATCATTATAACCTAAAGCATCAATTTCAACCGATTCATTTTTAATTTGTAAAATCAACTTCCCTTTACTAACATCTATCAATGCATATGCAGTTGATAAAAATGGCCTCCCAAGAATCAATGGTATTTCATTGTCCTTGCCGATGTCCAACACTAAGAAATCAACCAGAAACACTAACTTCTGTACTTGCACAAGCACATCCTCCAACAAGCCATATGGTTTCCTTTCAATCAAATCCACTAATTGGAGTGTAACGTTAGTCAGTTTGGCATTGGTAATTCGTAACTTATCATAAATGGATTTAAGCATAATATTGATACTAGCCCGTAAATCACAAAATGAATGATATAGCGTTGTTCCTCCGATATTCACTGGTATTGAGAAGTTACCAGGATCTTTGAGTTGAAGGGGTAATCTCTGTTGAAAAATTGCACTACAGTTGGCATCGAGATAAATTTTCTCACCATCATCCCATTTCTGCTTCCTTGCTAATAAATCCTTCATAAACCATGCGTAGTTGGGCATTTTGGTGAGCACATCAACCAAAGGAATGTTAACATTATCCTTTTTGAACATATTGATGAATTGTTGAAATTGCTTGTCTTATTTCTCCTTTTTGGAATTATGGAGCCTTTGAGGGAATGGAATCTTTACTGAAGGATACAAATTCAAAGGCTCTATTACGTGCTTCTTTTTCATCTCCTTGTTTTCATTTACCTTTGTCATCTTGTCATCATCACAACCAACTTCATTCTTCTTCTCAATCACCTTGGAGTTTTTCTTCTCTTCTTCTTTACCATCCTCTTGTTCTTCATTCAGCACAACCAATTTTTTTTCACTTCTTAGGGAGATAGCATTGCATTGCTCTTTTGGGTTTGGGATTGTATCATTGGGTAATGCTCCAACCGGTTTCTTATTGTTTTTTTGGGCTATTTGTCCCAATTGTAATTCAAAGTTCTTCGTGGTAGCCTGCAAAATTTTGTACTCCCTTTGCAATCTGTCTCAAAATCCTTTCTCAGATTATCATCATTGGGTGTATTGGATTTTGAGATAGTTGTCTTGGTGGTAGATGTTGGTATGAGCTATTTTGTTGAGGTGGAAAGTTTTGGGCATACCTTTGATGAGGTGGTTGATATGGTCTAGATAATGAGGTTTGGTAGGAAAAATTTTGCCGTGGTTGGTTGGGCTGAAATGAAGGATTTTGGACATTATTTTGGTTAGTCCAAAAAAAGTTCGGATGATTTCGCCAAGAAGGATTGTATGTATTGCCATAGTATGTGGGTTGATTATGTGAGTTAGAATTTTGATTAGAAATATATTTAATCTACTCATCTTGCATTATCGAAGTTCACAAAAGCAATTTTGGTGATATGTTCCGCAGAAATCACAACTTAAGATCCCATGAGATGTCGACCCAATAGAGTTCACCGAACTCCTTCCCATGTTCTTTATAGCCTTGTTCAAGTTTGTAATGACGCTCATCATCATATTCTGCTGAGATAAACATAAGCATAAATATCATAATTAGGCATACCTCATTGTTGGACATTGGTTTGATTCACTTGTTGTTGTTGTCTAACTATGGGAGTTATTGTTCTATGATAATAATGAGTGGATGCCTCCGGAGTATTGTAGGGGAAAGAACCTCCCGCACTAGAATCAACTATCAATCTTGTCTCCAAAAATAGTCCATTATAAAAGGTTTAGACTTGCAGTCATAGTGGTATAGCATGATGCCAGAACTTTCTCAACAGCTCCTTGAAGCGATCCCACGTCTCGCCTAAGCTCTTTCCAGTGATTTGTCTGAATGATGTGATCTCGTTTTGGAGCTTAGCGGTCCTAGCTAGTGGAAAGTGTTTGGCTAGAAATTCTGGAGCGAGTTGGTCCCATATTGTGTAAGTACCTTGTTTATATGATTGCAACCATGACTTTGCTCTATCACGTAAAGGAAAAGGGAATGCTCTCATCCGGATACAATCGGGGTAGATTCCATTGTATCAAAATGTATCAATGACCACTCCTCAAATTTGATCAAATGTTCATAGGGATCTTCATCGGGTCCTTCTCCAAACATCGCATGTGTTTGGAGCATTTGTATCAGTGCTGACTTGATTTCAAAGTTGATCGCTTGCACGGGCAGTCGAGCAATACTAGAACTCGCCCTCTCGAAATTAGGTATGGCATAATCTCTAAGATGCCGGGGGTTAGCGTTAGCGTTGACCTGGATGCCATTGTTGCCTGCAACCTCCTATTGTTCAATCACAAGGCAGTTTGGATTCTTTATTAGATTGTCACCTTGGTTTGATTTTTATCATCTACAGTTTCTACTTATCATCCGTTCAATTTCAAATCAATAGGATGAAGTGGTTGATTGGATGAATGAGTATCTACCATAAACTACAAGAAAAGAAAACCAAAGATCAACTATCGAAGACAAAAATCCAAACAAAATGAGAGAATAAGAAATAATTGTAAATAAATAACAAAACAAATAAAAAAGTCTAATATAGTAAGACTCACTACAGCCTAATATTGTTATCAAACAAAAATAGTCCCCGACAACGACACCAAAAACTTGTTCGGTGAATTGTTGATTAGGTTTTTGAAAATAATGAACAAGTAATAAAAGAAAACATTAATTATCCTAATCAACTCCCACAGACTCACAAGTATACGATGTGAGTTTGTATATATGATGAGTAACGATCTTTCTCACGAGGATTATCGGAACAAGTACAAGATTCATAAGCTTATTTACTAGTTAGATGAAATAATCAAGAGTTTTTGACTAAACTTAAATCAAATTTAATCACGAGAAATTAAAATAAAGACAAGAATGTAAAATATTAATCCTACAGAAAGCAATTAAATAATTGACTAAAACCCTAAATCAATCTACTCTACTTGCAAGAATTCAATCAAGAACAAGAGTTTAAATTAATCTACTCCTATAAAAGTATTAAAAATGATGGAATAAAACCCTAATACTCAAATACGGAAGCAATCAAGAATCTAAATGCAATCATTAAGACAAGAATGATAATTAAAGAACAAGAATGCAATGAAGATAAAAATTTAATTGCATAAAGATAAAATAAATCAAACTCAGTAATTGTAGCGAAAATCAATGTTGATGATTGTTGAATCTTGAATTCTTGACAAGAGAACAAAATTCTAGCTTGAACATTTGAGAAAATCTACCCTATGTCTAAATTATTGTTCTAACTACAGAAAACTAAAAACTAACAATGGCCGATGATGGATTCATATTTCCTCCCATTCTCTTGGTGTATTTATAGGTAAAATTAGGGTTTTGGGGCTCTAGGATGATAAGTACATGAATTCCCACATAAATAGGCCCACAGGAGGACCTTTCTTGCAAAATAAGCAAACTTATGAGACCTTTTCGACAACGTGCGCTTGGATAATGCATATTGGTCACACCTGGGCACCATTTCCATAACCAAGGATTGGAGCTACTAGTTTTCGCGCGTAGACGATGTAAATTGGTCGTGCATAGGTGCGCTTGAGCGGCAGCACCTGCTCCAACTTTTTTCTCGATTTTGACTATGATGTAGGCCGAATTTGGAAAAACTCAGAACATGAAAGTTGTAGAAATATGTCTTAGCTTTCCAAAACATCTTTAATCACCCAAATTAGATCTCGAACAAGAAAGTTATACTCAAGCTATCAAACTGTGTCCATATCACTCCTTGGTGGTGCACATAAATTCCAATTTTGCAATTTTTCTCCAATTTTGTGAGTAATTTTAAATCTTTCTCCACTCAAACCTACAAAACTCAAAATAAATCATTTTAACTCATAATTACTCAATTCTTGCTTACACATCACTATAAGTAATGTAAACGATACATAAAATGTACGATATTTACGAGCTTATTCCCTGGGCCAAGTATTTCAAATTCCTTCCCGGCATGGTACGCCATGCTGGGAAGGTAGCCCGGCCGGTCTACCCGGTCAAAAGGCCTAAACCACCGGGCTTTTGGCCCGATAAGCCCCAACACAGCCTACTACCATTATCAAGCCAAATGAGTGAGTTGAAATTGACCTTCAACCAGAAGAGCTTCGATGTTAAAAAAATTAGCATGAAGTTGCCAAGAATGATTGGTAGCTACCATGTGTAGAAGACATGCCAAATGAACCTCAACTATAACTACTAAGAAGCCGTGGGTTATGCGTGATTGTATGCCATGTGGCAAAGCGAGTGCATCTGCTTCCATATTTGTAGAAAAACTGATTGAGATGCTATAGGAAATAATTTAAACCAAGTATTGCTGCATTGTTTAATTATTTTATTGTTAGTGGGACACATGTCTTAATCTTATTTGTTGGGTTGATTAGGTTGTAGTTTTAGTCTTTGGTTGTAGGCATACTAGATTATTTTCCTTTTGATATTAGTACTAGTTTCTGTATGCCATATAAGGTTTAGAAGTAAACCTCTATTTTGTTTTGTTTTATGAGAGGAGCCGTCCTCTGTTGTGAATATTGCCGCAACCGAGAAATTAAAAGAAGAAATTTTTTTACCCAAGAATTCTAATATTTTCTTCAATGAATTTCTTGTGCATTTCTTAATTATTTATTTTTCTATTGATTTGGGTCCACCAAAGTGGTACCAAAGCTACGGTCAATTCATAGTTATGGTACCCACAATTGTTTGTTCGGTTTCAAAGCTCAAAAATAAATCTAAATATATATTTTCAGAGAAATAGATGATAACCTATCTTAAAGCACATGGATTGGAGGATCATATTCATGAAACAGTCAATGAAGATGTTGATGCAGAAATGGTAGAGGCAAATAATCAGGTATTGTCATAGATTCATCAGACAATTGATATATCAATTTTTGGAAAAATTGCTACGATAGATACGACAAAGGAAGCTTTTTGAAGAAGACATACCAAGGAATTGACCAAGTCTAACATAATAATTAGATGATGTTGAAGAGAAAATATGAACTTTTGATGATGGAAAATCTAAATCCATCAACTTTTATTTTTCCCGACTGTTAGAGATTAAGAATGAGGTGGCATTCACATAACAACCATGAATTGATTGACAAATTATTTGTAGAAAAGGTCCTGAATACCTTACCAATGAAATTTGATCATGTTGTCGCAGTAATTGTGGAAACGAAAGATACATCAAATTTGAGTATTGAAGATTTGTAGGGCTCATTAGTTTTTTATGAATAGAGAATTAATGGGAAGATGGAGGATACTATAGATACGGTTGAGAAGGAATCGCAAACACAGCTAAATTTGAAGGGAAAAGATGAATCTAAGATACAAGGAGAATCTAGTCAGACAAATCAGGTCTACAACAACAGAAGTCGTGATTACAACAACAATAGAGGTAGAGGCAGATGGAATCTCAGACATAGGAGAGATAATAATTTTAATTTTAGAGATGGTCTTGGTAGAGGTAGAAATAATAATTTTAGCAGAGATAATAATTTTGGTGGAGTAAATAATTTTTATCAGATATAGGATAATCAAAGAATTTAATGTCATAATTATGGAAAATATGGACACAAAAAATTTGATTCAGTATAATTGTAGATCCGGTCACCAATTTAACAAGAATTTCAGGCCAATATTGCTGACAATTATGCTCAGAATAATAATCAAAATATGAAGACTTTATTTTTGGCTTGTAGCACTGTGGATAATGTTGACAAAAATAAATAATTTATGGATACTGACTATATTAATCATATTTATGGTAAAAAAGAATTATTTTTTGAACTTGATGATTTTGTCCGTGGTGAAGTAAGATTTGGCAATAATACTACTTTACCTATTTTTGGGAAACGAAAAATTCACATTAACCTAAAAAATGAGCTAGCAGTTTTATCTCTGATGTTTTTTATATTCAGGAATTGAATCATAATTTGTTGAGCATGTGTCAGTTATCAGAAAAAAATTATAATATTCGTATTCGGCATGGCTTGTGTACCATTTTTGATGAAAAGATTTGCATGATTGTAAAAGTGATGATGACTCCTAACCACTTATTTCCATTAAATTTGAATAATAAAAATTTTTCTTGTTTGAATACTGTGGATTGATGACAATAATTAGTTGTGACATTTGTAGTTTGGACATTTAAATTTTTGACAGTTTGAGTTTTTGGCTAGTAGATGATGGTTGGTGGGTTTTTCTAGTGTCAGTGTTTCTGGAAAAGTTTGTGATACTTGTGTTTTGGGCAAGAAGCATAGGGATGTTTTTCAGACAAAAAAAATCATGGAGAGCAAGTAAACCGTTGGAGATTTTTCATTCAGATTTGTGTACAGTAGAGGTTCCTTTTAATGGTGGCTGTAGTTATTTTATTACTTTTATTGATTTATTTTAGCATAAAAGCCTGGGTTTATTTTTTGAAGCAAAAATCTGATGTATGTGAGACTTTTAAAAAATTCAAAATTTTTTGTTGAGAAGCAAAGTGGTTTTCAAATAAAAATTTTGAGAATTGATAGGGGTTAGGAATATCTTGTCTGTAATAATTTTCTTGAAGAAAATAGTA
The DNA here is from genome assembly GCA_025175665.1 of Cinchona pubescens. Classification (NCBI taxonomy): domain Eukaryota; kingdom Viridiplantae; phylum Streptophyta; class Magnoliopsida; order Gentianales; family Rubiaceae; genus Cinchona; species Cinchona pubescens. Next base: position 5,977,171 of record JANKKI010000075.1, on the reverse strand, counting down.
TATATCATCAATTGATAGTCAAGTACACTTCACAACAAAATAGAGTGGTCGAACATGAAGAAAAAATAGGATAATTATGGATATGGTGATATGCATGTGGGAAGTTGAAAAATATACTGAAGTCTTTTTCGGTAGAGGTAGTTGCATGTGCTATTTATCTGTTGAATAGGTGTCCTACAAGAAGTCTTCCAGGAAAGATCCCTGAAGAAGTTTGGAGTGGTAGAAAACTATTTATTGGTCATCTCAGAGTTTTTGGATGCATTGGTTATTCTCATGTCCCTGATCAGTTAAATAAGAAACTTGATGATAAAGGTTAAAAATGTGATTTTATTGGCTATAGTGAGCAGTTATGCACTTACAGATTATTTAGTTTAGTTTCAGGAAAAAGATTATCAGTAGAGATGTAACTTTGATGAAAGAGGTGCTTGAGATTGGTCCCTGGAGGAACCAAAGACTGTAGAGGTGACTTTAAAATATGAAGGAGAGGATGATGATCATAATTTTCAGCCATCACCAGTTGCTCAAGGTTCACATACTGAGACATTTGATTGCCTATTAGTGTAAGCGTCATATAAGAGTTGTCTGCTAGATTGCAGGATTATGTTATTTCTTAAGATAATTCTCATTCTGATGAAGATATTGTGAATTTTGGTTTATTTGCTGATTGTGACTTTGTTGTTTATGAGGACACAGTCCGAGATGATCGTTGGGTGAAGGCAATGGATGGAGAAATTCATGCTATTGAGAAGAATGATACATGAGAACTCACTTCTCTTCTAACGAGTAAAAAAATCATTGGAGTGAAATGGGTTTAGAAGACGAAGTACAAGCCCAATGGAGAAGTTGAGAGATTCAAGGCAAGATTGGTGACAAAAGGATACAAGCAAAAACCCGATATTGATTATTTTGAAGTATTTGCACCTGTTACTTGACTTGATACAGGTCGTTTGATAATTTCTCTTGCTGCTCAAAATAAGAGGAGAATTTATCAAATGGATGTCAAGTCTGCGTTCTTAAATGGAGTACTTGAAGGTGAAGTATATGTGAAGCAACTTGTAGGTTTTGTCAGAAAAGGTAAAAAAGCTCAAGGTGTACAGGTTAAAAAGAGTTTTATATGGCTTGAAGCAAGCCCCAAGGATATGGTACACGAGATTTGAATCATATTTTATTTCTCGTAGTTTGTTGAGGTGTCCATATAAACACACTTTATATATTAAACTTCTACTCGTGATTATTGTGGGCTTGTATGTAGATGACTTGATTTTTACAAGAAATAATCCTGTGATGATTGTTGAATTCAGGGAGGCCATAGGTCAGTAGTCTGAGATGACAAATATGGGACTTATATCGTATTTTCATTGAGGTCTTCCAGTTTGACCGTGGTATTTTTATTTCTCAAAGAAACTATGCAGGTGATATTTTGGAAAAATTCGAGATGGATGGAGCAAAGCCAATTTTGACTCCGATTGAAGAAAAATTGCATTTGACTAAGGATGGTACGGGAGAATATGTAGATCCTACCTACTTTAAAAGTTTGGTAGGGAGTTTGAGATATTTGACTTTTACAAGGCCACATATCACTTTTCGTAGTTGGTTTGATTACCAGGTTTATAGAAAATCTATGTCAGTCACACTTGCAGACAACAAAGAGGATTTTGAGATATATCAAAGGTACTCAAGAGGATGGTATTTTTTATTCATGCAATAATCCAGTTGAACTATTTGGCTACACAGACAGTGATTGGGTAGGTGATGCAGTTGAGAGGAGGAATATTTTAAGTTATGCATTTTTTATTAGTTCTGGGGTGTTTTCATGGAGTTCCAAAAAGCAACAGGTGATAGCATTATATACGGCATAGGTAGAGTATATTGCAGTAGCTAACACTACTACTCAAGGATTGTGATTGCATCGTATACTTGGTATTCTTCAACACAAGCAGGATGGTCCTACAAATATTTATTGTGATAGTAAATCGGCGATTGAGTTGTCCAAGAATCCAACTTTGCATGAGCTTAGTAAGTAAATTGATATTATATATCATTTCATACGTGGTTTGGTTTGAGACAAAGAGATTGAAGTTGATTATTGTAGAACTGAAGACGATAAGTGGCAGATGTTTTTGTGAAGGCATTAAAGTTGGAGACGTTCTTGAAGTTGAACAAGATGTTGGGCATATTCAAATGTGAGGAGTTTGGTTTAAGGGAGGCATTGTAAGAAATAATTTAAACCAAGCATTGTTATATTGTTTAATTATTTTGTTGTTAAGAACATGTGTCTTATTCTCATTTGTTAGGTTGATTAGGTTATAGTATTAGTCTTTGGATTATATAGTTGTACTGGTTTTAGTAAGCCACATAAGGCTTAGAAGCAACTCTTTATTTTGTTTTGTTTTTTAAGAGGAACCATCCTCTGTTATGAATATTGCTGCAGCCGAGAAATTAAAAGAAGGAAAAAATTTACCCAATTCCTTTGCTTTCTTCAACGAATTTCTTGTAGATTTTTATTTATTTTCTATTGATTTGGGTCCATCAGATACAAAACCAAAAACCAGCTATCCCAAATTATCACAAAGCAGTTCTTCAATTCCCACACAACTAGGATTATCTTGAGAGAAGACTCCTCTGTATTGAGCTTCAAGAGTCTTTCTTGAGGTTTAAACTAAGAGACCACGAAAGGGACTGATGATGCTGAATATTGCATTCAATACGGTTGTGCCATTGGTCAAGGTTGTTAAGGACGTGAATGTAAATTACATGCATGAATAGTTTGGGCTATGTTTGTTAAGTGTCATGTAAAGTGGGTAGGGTCCATGTGACATGTATAAATATGGGGTTACCCTTCATGATTGACAACCTATGTCACATAATAATACTCTATATATGTCTCCTATTTTCCCTCTACTTTCCCTATTTTCTCTCTAACATTTTCACTCTCATTGATGTCGACTGTAGGAATCAAACAAAAAGTCATTGCTTTCTACCACTGTTCTTGAGGCTTTTCTGATACGGAGAGACGTTACAAAATCTAAAATCCAAGTAAAAAATGAACTTCTCCAAAAAGCTAAATGACCAAGCTGAGACTATTTCTAGAGGAATTGAAGGCCGACAAAGAACAATCTTCGTAAAGAACAAAAAAAAAAAAAACAAAAGACCGAGGAAGTAGTAGAAGAGTTGACAGAAAATGGATGATGAAGCCCACCAACATTGATTGACACGTGGATGGTTTGCACGGCCATGGTAGACCTGTTAAGGTCGCGCATGTAATTCGGACCTTCGAGATCGTCCAATAGGACGATCAAGTACTCATAGTCACCCAAGGTTCAACCCACTGGATTGGTTAGTTGAGAGCTCGAGAACTAGGTCAAGCTGTACAACTTGATTTAGGGGTTAGGACATTGGTTAACTCCTATAAATAGGGTTACCACCCATTGTACAAAGCAAGCAATATATATATATATATATATATATATATATATATATATACACACACATGCTTACTTCAGACATACACTCTCCTGTCCGAACAATACTTTATTCATCAATAAATTTTGTGCAACAACCGATTAATTGCAGTAATCGATACAAGCTATAACGTTGCTGAGTTCAGTGAATCTCTAATTTCCCTGAAGACCGAGTACTGAGTTTCGTCGAAACTCTTAATTCCGTGCTTAGACAAATGAAGTGAGGTCCATGACTGAGCTTGAAATTGATCAAATATGAATTCATAAAGATGATGTCCTAGTGGGTGTACTAACAAAGTTGGTTTTATGATCAAAGGTTTGGTCACAACAGAGTCTGAAGTAGAAGTAATCTTCAAACTGAGGCTGTGTTTCAAAATTAAGATTTGAAATTGAGTGTTGCCGAAACTGAGCCTCATCCAAAATTTTGTGGAAAGATAGGCTTTATTACTAAAAGAAGGACGAGGTCCAATCCAAATCGAAGATCTTCATTATTTCATGTCATAGATGACCCATTCGAGCGCAAATTTTCCTTTATGATCACAAGTTCCTTTAATAGACTAATTCTTTTGAGGCTCCAAAGTGAGGTAAAAAAGGATGATACTCTCACTTCGGCCAATAATAAGACGAACTGCGAAAGCGAGTAAAAATAAACCAAGCTGAGTAAAGAAAGAGACGATCAGCTTCGGTTGATAAAAATAAAAAGCTGAAGCTCGAAGAGCAGAAGACCGAAAGAACAAGAAGAGCTTATAGTAAGCTTAGTACAATTAATCGAGCCTCGTTAACTGAAGCACTAAGTTGACCATCCGAGGCACCACCATGTAACAATTATCGAACTCCGTATGAGTATTATAGCTCGTCGGAGCCCTGTAATGAAAGAGTCAATAAGGCTCTGACTGAACACCACATGCAGAGAAACACGAAGGTTTCGCAAATTCTTGTTTGGCTCCGACGCTGATGGCGATCTGAAGCATGAACGTAGTTGACTAAAGCTCTTGAATCACGTCCGAGCAAAGCTCAGATCGAAATTCAAATTCAGTTTTACGTGCTTGTCCTAAGCAAGTAGTTAAGCTTGGTCTTGTAGCTTTTGGATCATAATAAGAGCTTATGCTCTCAAAAAAATGAAGAGGCTAACACTGATGCAATTTGTTTAATCCAAAGCAAATCAACACGTGCTGAAATTAGTAAACTAGCAGAAACCAGTTCACTGGAGAAGCTAAATTTCTAATTCTATAAATTTTAACATCAATACTCATGCTCACGAGTCCAACTAGTACAAATGTTATAATAATAATAATAATAATAATAATAATAATATGATATTACATGAGTTTGAACTTGAACTTAAAATGCGCAGTAATAGCTATTTCGGGATTGGGATTGTATCGAACTAATTATATTTGTATATTTTCATGGCAGGATACTTGTTGGTACAAAGTTAAGAAATTAAAGTTCAAGGGCAAAAAGATAATATTTCAACGTAACAATAAATTGAAGGACGAGACTTTCGAGTCCCTCCTAAAAAGAAAATGGGATGAAACCTAGAGGTTCCCCTTAAAATGAAAAAGAGCTTCCCTAAATCTGCCGATGATGCTCAAGTGACAAGGATAAAAAAGGACTAAGACCTACAAGTCGCCTTTAAAAAGAAATGAGTTGCCTTAAAATTTTTTTGTGCTCAAGTTACAAGCTGATCAAATCTATACAAAAGCAAAAGAAAGAAAAAAAGGCTTGAAGACCTGCAAAGGTGCTAAATGGCCTGAATACTTGAACAAAATAAAAATAGGTCTGTGAACCCAAAATAAAAAAAGAGGTCTCTAAGCCCAAAATGAAACATAAGAGGCCTACAAACCTTAAATAAAATAAAAGAGCCTATGAATACAAATGAAATAAAAAAGGCCTGTGAGTCCAAAATAAAAAAAAAGAAGCCTGCGAGTCCAAAATGAAACATAAGATGCCCCTAAGTCCGAAACAAAATAAAAAAGGTTGTCAGTAAAAATGAAATAAAAAGAGGACTGTGAGCCTATGAAGTGAATAAAAAATGAAAAGAAGATATATATATATATATATATGCCAAAGTAAATTGGCCAAGGTAAATTGACTGAAGTCGATGTCTTGGGCTGAGCTGCTCAACTAATTACTGAATAAATGAAAGAGGCCATGAGCCAATCAAATAAAAAAAATCCGAAGCGCAAAAATCTCATCAGAAAAAATAATCCGCTCAAGCTGAGCTCGCATTTGAGGATACTTCCATCTGGCCTATTTGATAAATTTATTCCTACTGATCTGGTTTTCAAAGCGACACGTATGAAGTTAATTATGGCATGAGTAGCTCAAAGGGGTCCAGTTATTCATTATAAAAAAAGAAAAATTCTTGTATGAGAAAAGGACGAAGCCCAAGCTGATTGGCAGAAGCTCATAGCACTTGCTGAAGGTCCACGAAGCAGTCAATTGATCATTTGGAAAAGCAAATGTTTCAAGCACCTCAAAGTTCTCGATTGCAGACCAGAAATATAAGATTCAAGCAAAATATTTACAAGCTGGACAATGCAAAGTTTGGTGGGGCCAGGAGTTTCAATGAAGCCAAATGCCATTTAAAAGCTACTGGAGCAAACAAAATTAATCAATTAAAGTGATTGGGTTGCTTCAGCTTTAAAGCAACGGTCTCTTCACATCAACACCTTGATTTGCTCTTGGATGGACTCTTACAGCCAACAAATTAAGCAGTTGAAGGTGAATCAGATAATGCTTGAAGGTGGGGAGAAATTATTATTAGTAAAATTAGATAAAGCTAAACCAATTTGGCCGAAGCCAACCGAATTTAGCTAAACTTGGAGAAAATTCATTGAATCCTACCCAAATTTTCATTTATGACGGTAACTGAGGATGATTTTATCATTTGAAAGTAAAGGTTGTTTTTTTCCAAACGCTGAATAAATACAACTAATAAGAAATAAAAATACAGCGATTTAATGAAAAATAAATCACAACATGAAATACGAGTGACACATAAGATTTAACGTGGTTCGACTTAATTACCAAGTCTACGTCCATAGAAAGAAAAATTGTTCTTTATTATGAGCTAAAATACCCGTACAAAAATATAACTTGAATCCCAAATCCAACATTTGTATAATCTCTCTCAATCCCAAGAACACTTTCACCACAAGTATAGGATTACATGGTTCCAAACTTGTATTTTCTCCTTTTGTGTTATTGTGTTTTTGTAGTTAGCTAACTCACCTATTTATAGGAATATTACTTTGTTACCACTCCAAGTAATAATAGGAAATAACTTGTTTTACCACCTAAATCCTATACAAATAGGAAATTGTTTAACAACTACTCCAAATAAGTAAACTATTAGGAAACTTATTTACTCTCCACACAAAAGAAATTACCTAAAAGAAAATTAGCCAATTTCCTAACAAATCTCCACCTTGGCGAATATTTCTTTTATCAAACGTAAATCAACCAAAAATATAACCATTTGCCTTCTACCACCAATTTACATGGTGACTAGCTACACACATCAAATCAATACAGTCCTATCTCTAATTGATTCAATTAGCAAATGAACATGTAAAACTAACTGAGTCCAACCTTCAATCGACTCGCAAGAGGGGAATCAATTCTCCATCTCCTTCAGTAGGATCTTCCTTCTCACCACCATTTTCAATTTGGAAGCAACCTTGGATCCATTCGCTCCCAATCTATCTGGTGAGGTAAACAAATGGTACAAATCACAATACTTCTTCTCTTTCAACAGGACTGTGCAGTCATGTGTAGTTCCAAGACTCCACATTCAATGAAAAACTCGTAGCCTTAGAGTCTAACTGGCTCAACGAAAATTAGATTCTTTCGTATTTTGGGATATGCCACACCACCCAAAAACGAACCATTCCATTTAATATTTTGATTTTTACTATTCCAATACTCGTGATTTCAAATGTATACTCGTCATCCAAAGACAAAAACTTGCCTTCTTTACTTGAAGTGTATCAAAATATTTTAACTAGGAGAAAATATTTAAAACACAACCAGAATCTAAAATCCAACATGGAAGAAATATCCAAATGGAGATCGTGAGAATATCTCCACCTGATGCATGATGTCCAAAATCAACATTGGCCTCCACCCTTTTCCTTGACGCTTGAATCACCTGCCTTAGATTTACCGTCAAGTATCATCCCTTTTCGATTCTCTTCTCGAGCAATTAATGCAGTTCTTGTATCTTACCATGGTTTGCCTTCTTTTGAAATATCAGATGATTGCACATTTTTTAGTACCGAAGTATTTTTTCCGTATACCAGAGATGTCGTCACACTTTCGTAGAAATTAGAGATCCCAAGGTAAGATGTAAAAAGTCCTAATCTTCCTCCTTGATTTTAACACAAACTTTTAGAGATAATCCAAAATTCTATTGTGTCCGTAACAAAGAGTCAAATTGAATCTATGTATCTCGATTCCAACTCTTCTACTCATCATCCTTCATACTCGTTGGCTTTCCATCCTTTCCCTTCAACACTTAATTGCCAAACCTTGTTGAACAAAGATGTTCTTTACTCTTCTAACTGAACGAGTAAATTTTGTACACCCATTAAATTGTTGAATTAGAAATGGCCACCAATCCACTTGATCTCAGTAGTTGACCAGAACCCAACCAAGCTCTAACACCAATTTATTGGGATTAAACGCGGAATAAATACAACTAATGAGAAATTACGAATAATTCAACAATTTAATGAAAAATAAGCCACAATATGAAATATGAGTGACACACAAGATTTAACGTGGTTCGACTTAATTACCAAGCCTACGTCCACGGAGAGAAAACTTGTTCTTTATTATGAGATAAAATACCCATAAAAGAATACAACTTGAATCCCAAACCCAACCCTTGTATAATCTCTCTCAACCCCAAGAACACTCTTACCACAAATATATGACTACATGATTCCTAACTTGTATTTTTTCCTCTTGTGCTATGTCTTTGTAGTTAGCCAACCTATCTATTTATAAGAAACATTATTTGGTCACTACTCCAAGTAATAATAGGAAATAACTTGTTTTACCACCTAAATCATATACAAATAGGAAATTGCTTGGCAACTACTCCAAATAAGTAAACTATTAGGAAACTTATTTACTCTCCACACAAAAGAAAGTATCTAAAAGAAAATTAGCCAATTTCCCAACAAAGGCCAACAGTCATCAAAGTTTAAGGTGTGTTACACCAAATCATCGAACTGCCGAACTGCTATGGTAAGGGAAAAGAATTAAACATTTAAAACTCCTGTAGTTATTTCTTTTGGTTGTTGAATTGAACTAAAAGTTCAAATCATACCAAGATTTTTCCTCCAAGGAGTCAACAAGTAGTGATGGAATCATTGTGACCTGACTGAGGAAGAATATAACACTTCATTTGGATATGAAATAGAAATTAAGCATGAGGATAGATATGAACTAGCTATGGTGAAATCCAACTTCATATTATCTAAAATATCATTGGTGATATAGAAATTAATCTATATCGATATGATGAATTTAAAATAGAGAAAGAAACAAAGATTGAGATAATTTTTCATATGTACAAAGCATATTCTTCAACATCCATTTTAAACTTTCCAGCAAAAACTTCTTAGAAATCCTTTCTTTAAAAATTTCAATTTCTCCCGCTCTTCTCTAGAAGAAAACCCATGGCTTCAGAATCAAAAGAAGGATCGACTGATAATGCTCCAATCTCGTCGAAGATAAATTTGATTTGGGTACTGTGATATTGGGTGGAAAAGCATCTAAGAAAATAGTTAGAAGAGTTCTCGAAAAGAGAATCCCAGTACATTCACCATCTTTGGAAGGGGGAGCAATTTCTAGAAATTCTGAATCTAGGATTCTAGATCCTCAAATTGCAACAGAATCTGTGCCACCTCCTCAAGATGTAGAGGAAGTATCCACCAGGAAATGGAAAGCTTCATAATCGCCGGAGAGGATTACTTCTACTGTTCCTGCAATTGAAGCCCCCATAACTATGGAAAACCCTATACTATTAATAAACTCTGATCCTTTTAAAAGCTGTCCAATAATGGTTCATGATTCCAGAAGTGAGAAGGAACCATCGAAATCTTTTTCTTCAGAGGCTCAACGCTTTATTCCTTATTGGCCAATTTTTAAAGGCAATTAGATTGGTGGATCGGCTAAGACTGTAGATTACCTATTTGCTGCATTTTCAAAGGGAGATAAATGGAAGCTGAAGCTTGTCCTTGAGGAGAAATTAAAAGCAATTCAAGCAGCTTCAAGTTGATTTTTGTCTGGGTGTTACATGCATAGCATCATGTTATCTTGGCTTGAGGATAGGGATAAGGTCTCCGAGTTGGAGAAGTCCTTGGAGAGAATAAATAATAACAAGGCCGTTGAATAAGAAGAAATGAAGAGATCTGAGTAAGAAAGGCATCTTAAAGAGCAAGCCGATATGGAAATGAGACTCAACCAGAAATATCAAGAGCTTCAATCTCTTCATTCAGCCGAAATGTCAAGAATGAGGGAATAGTTCAAACAAGTTTCTCAGAACCTATCTTCCAAGTCTCTTGACTTAATTGCCCCTCAATTTGAGGTATAGAAGCTTGAATCTAAAATTTCTCAACATCTGACCTCGATTGAGAATTTGAAAAACAAACTTCATTTTCAAGGTGTTAACTCTTTTCTGATGTTCGATGCCTTGGGAGAGGATTTGGAAAAATTCTGTATGATGTGTGCTAGAGAAGGATTTAATTTAATGTTTTAGACAACATCAGAGTTCAATTTCCCGAATTAGTTCTTGATAAGAACAATTTTGATTTTTTCAACCCAACAGCCATTTTTAGTAAATGACTAAGTTGGGTAAGGATTTTAGAAAACCCTAAACTACTTCTTCCCTAAATCAAAGTGTCCTTGTGGAATCTGTTGAAATGTTTGAAGTAGTTGAAGAAGAGGAAGAGGCAGAAATAGAAGTACCCGAGCAAGAGGTAAACATTTCAAGTCTTTTAGCTTGCATGAACAATAGACCTTGCTTTTCTTTTCTTTTGATGTAGAACTTTTTGATGTAGAGTAGGATCTTCTAACTTTTTTTAATTCAAACAATCAGGATATTACAAGAACTCCTACCTCAGTTGAAAACCCTTCAGTAGACCAAGTTGAAGGAGATCAACATGAGTAGATTAGGATCTTGTAACTTCTTTTGCTGATGATATAATAAATTTTTTTTATTTGTATTCTTCTCTGTAACATTTTATTCTTGTAATAAATTTGATTGACTTCTTTGAAATTCCTGTAACTGCTTGTCGATCAATCCTTACTCGGACTAGATCAGAACTTTTAGAATTTGTACAAGTTATTCTTTTTTATGAAGAACAACTTTTCTTTGAATCATCCTTTGTGATCGAGCATGTCCGTATTATAAATGGCTACTTGAGCATGTCAACGAGCTTGGCATTTAATTGATGTCATCAAATTAGGGATTAAAGCCACTTAAAGCACTTAAGTGAGCTAGCCCTCATTCGGCCGAACCATTTGGAACACTTCTGCAGGTTGACCTCTACTCTTCTAATCACAAGGAGCTAAAACTTGCTTCAAATTAGGATCAAACTGCTATTAATATTTAGCAAAATTATGATCCCTTCCGTGTTTATGAAAAGACGTGCCCTATTTTTTAAGCACGTTTACTACTTGTGCAGTTATTGCCAGCACACAACCGTTTCACTTTCTAAAAATTCAAGTTATCTTATAAATACTTCAACCTTCATTTTTTTAGCTTTTTCACCTTTCTTTCAAAAATTCATTTGCACTTTTCAGCAATTTATTTTCTTTTCTCCAAATTTCTTTCAAATCCTCAAATTTTCAATGGCTTCTTCTTCAAATGCTGTTATTGTTCATACTCAACCTATCAATTCAGTTCCCATGTCTGAGGAATTTGTTCAAACAAGCCCTTGCTACAGTGGATATCAGATCCACTCTGAAAGCCGATGATATTTCTCGCCTCAAAGCTACCTGCCACGTCCTTAACATAGTAGCTATTCAAATTCCTGATGAAGGAGATAGAGCACATAATCCTCCTGATGGTTTTGTTTCAATTTTCAAAGACCAACTTTGTGCGGGTTTTCAATTTTCTATTTGTGAAATTCTTTTATCTCTGTGCTCCTTTTTGGGATCTGTTTATCTCAGTTGATGCCAAACTCTTTCCGAATCCTTGTTGCATGTGCCCTAATTTGCAAGTATTCAAATATTAGGGCTACTACACATGGCTTTACGTGTTTCTACTAAGGTGGTGCAGGGCAAGGAATTTTGATTTTTTTACTTTCCTAGTCTATTGAAGAGAGCCGGCATGGCTTCTGACATGTCGAGCTCCATAAAGAATTGGAAATCCAATTTCTTTTTCCCTGCTCCGGCTGACATGGGGAAAATTAAGTCAAAATAGTCATTTTTTGATCGTGACCGCATTCTTAATTTTGACCCCTTAAGAGAACTAGACCCATAATCCTTCCTAGGGATAACAAGAATTGATCAGTTAAGCTCTGCCATTCTTTTTAGAGGCAAAAACTCGACAATAGATCACAACTTGCTGATCTGGATAGACATGATTGAGGAAGCATTCCTTCTTCAAAATTTTAATGGACATAAGTATAAATGCTTGATTTTACATGTTTCTGATCTTATTTCTCTTTATGCCGACTTACTTTATTACTGTTTCTTGATCAGGGACTTTGGTAAAATCGATGCTGTCTAGTTCGATAGAAGAAGAATCTCGCTCAATTGTTCCCGAGCCAGTCCAAGTCAGATAGTAGACCACTTTCTTCCAACTACCCAAGGAGCATGAAGCAGTAGTAGCTCGGCGACGATTGCTCAGAAGGGTAAAGCTCCAGAAGCTGTTGCTCCGAAGAGGAAGAGGTCTAATTTAACTTCAGTGGAAGATGTTGAAGATGAGGAAACTGAAGTTCCTTCCTTAGTTGCTCGTCAACTAAAAGAAGAGGTTTCTAAGTTTCTTCTTTTGTACCTTCAACAACTCTTCTAATTCGAACTCTATCTTCTATTCTACCAACTCCTGGTAGGTCATTTTGTCCTTGGTCATACAAACTTAGAGCATTTTGTGTTCTAGGGAATAATGAAATGATTGCCTGTTATGCAGCTCCATGTGCTAGAGATTGGACTCCAAAGGAAGAATGGGTCTCCAGCGGTTCTCAGAGTCTTCCATGGACAGCTACATCAGTTCAATCGATTAGGATTCTTGATGGCGAGCTAGAAAATTCTCCTTTTTTTCCTTTATGGTCTCTGACTATAAATGGCCAGAGGACAACATGCTCGAGTTGCAAATAATTGGTTCGATAATGTTTTTACTCAACAAGACCAATCATATCCAGCCGACCTTTCCACAGCTCAACTAGAATTCGAGGCTGCTTAATCTTTTTATGCAGTAAAACTTCTCAATACTTTTTTTTTTACTGTTCTGACATTTTATAGCTCGGTAATCTATGAGTGAGGGACATCGTCGTTGCTTGAGGTTCGAAAAGCAAATTGATGAACTAAAAGATCTACTTCAAAAATCAATTGGTAATGAAGAAGCTTTAAAGAAACAATCGCAATCATATGATGGTACAAGCCCAAATGACGTTCGTTTAACAACAGAGCTCGAAAATAAATATGAAGAAGAACAAAAGGATCTAAGGGACCAAGTAGAAGAATTGATTGAGCATCTGAGGATGAAGCAAAAGGAGGCCAATAAATATAAATTAGAGGCCAATCAGCTAAGGTCCAATTAGGTTCCATCTTCTTCTTCTTCTTCTTTTCAATTGGTTTCTGAGGTCTGTGACAATGTTAATCACTATCTAGGTTCAAAGGTCTTGAAGAATGACCTAATGACGTTTTGTTAATAGGCCTGATCTTTAGGTTACAAAGAGGCCTTAGAAGAAGTTAAGAAGAGATTCCCAGATCTGCCCTTAGATCTTTCTTCTTTTAAAGATTATAATGAAAATGTTGATCGAGCTTTGGTTACCGAGTTAGGTGACATTTTTATAGAACCTTGAACAGAGGATAATGTATTTAAAAATGTACTAGTCGAGATTGAAGATGAATAAAATTTTGCCAAGGACTGTCTCATTACATTCCTCAATATATTCTTCTTTAAATTAGTGATGTTCCATGTACGAGGATAACACGTCCAAATTGATCAGATAATTTATAATATCTCGATGGATGTACTTCAACTATCTGATATGGGCTTTCCTAGTTCTTATCGAATTTATGACTCTCTTCTGTTTGATTGAACTCATTTTTTCTAAGAACTAGGTTTCCAGGTTTGAAGTATCTCAACCTAAAATAGCAGAATCATATATTTTTTGAGACGCTGCTTGTAAGTAGCCTGTCACGCCCCAAAAACGGGACAGTAACACGCTGCGCTAATGGTACACCGGCCCAAAGCGCAAGGCACAAACGAACAGAGCAACAAACTTAACCGCAATGTAATAGAACCATCAAACCATTACTTAACTATAAAATCGAATATTTCATTTTACACAAAAAATACGAATTACAAAATTTCTTCTTAGTACAAAAGATGCTACAACAAAAACAAAGTTCATCAATACAAAACCTATCTAATACACTACCCCTCTCCAAACAAAAGAGAAGCTTGGAAGATTATCCGCAGAGTCCTACCAAGTAATGTGGAATGGAGAAAATCTAAAAGTGCTAATGCGGTGGAGAGTCAAAACGAACACCAGCCGTGAAAAATTATAAATCACGTGGGGTGAGCATAACTAGCTCAGTGGATATCATAAAAGCTCTTCAAATGGGGCCAAGCATTTCGATAAAAAGAAAACATCAAAGATAATAACATTTGCGAAAACCATAGTCATGAAGCAGTTTCTAAAATGTCTCATGCCATTTAAACATCAGGCATGTCCAAAACATAGCCAAAAGATCCAATCATTTCAAAACATAGTATGCTAAAGCATAGCGAACAAATCCAAGTACAGTTTCAATCCGGAATATAATAAAATAGCATGAGTATCTTTTAGGCTCAAAGGTATGACCTACAGTACTAGCCAGATAAGAAATGTATATCCACATGACGAGCTTTTATGCTGTCTCTTATACACATCTAGATGTGTATAAGAGACAGGATTACATAACAGTCAGAGCAGTCACCATGGCGTCCCATGGATGACTATAGAACCGGTTCTCCCCAAATCAAACATTTCCAAACACATCCAAAATTATATACCTAGGTCACCTATGAGCCAAAACAGTTTTAAAATGCTTTCATATCAAAAGAGTTTGCAAACATATCAATTGATTAACATAAAATAGCTTGGTCCCAATTTCATTCTATGTAATAGTTCCAAACATCATACACATTTTAAAATCCATCCAAACATATTTCGAAAGTCGTTAACAAAATACAAGTGGAAGAGGGTCTATGTTACCCACCTATCAAAGCAAAAACTGCACAAATGATAACAGAACGTGAGTTTGTAGGTGGCTGTGCCACCTAAAAAAAACGATCTGTCTCTTATACACAGAAGATGTGTAGAAGTTAAAGAATGACTAGGGAAGCGAAAACGACGCGAAACGATAGAAAACGACACCAACAGCTCTTTGGTCAAAAATGACCTTTTCACAAGTTTCTGACCAACTTCGACAAGCTAAAACCCCAGTCAAAACACTTAGTTAACCCCTCAAATTCGTATTACAGCTAGATTAGGAGATAATAAGCTCAGTTTTCTAGAAAAACCGAAAAACTTCGCCCCTCCCTAGGCTATAAGTAGGCTATCCTCCCTGCCAACAAAATCCAATTCCAAGGTATTCAAGGGACCTTGGTTACAACCCAACTCAAACGGCGGGTAAACGGGTCACAACATATTCAACCAACCAAAAAAATCCAATTCCAAGGTATTCAAGGGACCTTGGTTACAACCCAACTCAAAACAACAAGAAGAAGACTTAAAAAGCTTCCAAAGTTGACCCAAATAGTACCCAAGTTGACCAAATAGTCTCCAAATTGACTATTTGACCCAAAAACTAATTTTTTTGCTACTAAATTAACATTATAAATCAGCCATCAAACAACACTCACACACCACAATGCACTAATTACACTTAGTCCAACTTTTGACCCGTTTACCTGGGAACCGAAATTTTATCGTAAATCGAAAAATTTGCCGAATTGAAAAACGAATAAGTTGAAGTACTTTATGACTAAAAATAATATGAAAAACATTTTAAACCAGTTAAAATCAAAGAACAAGGCTATTAAAATACTGGGTTTCACATAGCCTCTCACACAGCTGTAACTAATCTTTGTTCTTCTAGGAGATCTAAATCAACTTTTCTGACTGCATTATTATTAGTATGGGACGAGTTTTTAGTCCTATAATGCCAGATCGTACTCTGATTTTTGGCAGAATAATAGCTTCAGCACCATATACGAAGCTGAATGGTGTTTCTCCATGTGGGGATCAAGGAGTAGTTCGCCGAAACCACAAGACACTCAGCAATTCTTCTATCCATGCTCATTCAGCTCAATCTAATCGAGTTTTGAGTCCAATCCACAATATTCGCTTAGAGAGATCGGCCTGACCATTGGCTTGGGAATGAGCCACTGAAGTTGTCTGCATTTGTATTCCCAATTTTTTGCACAATGGTCTGAATGGCTTTCCAACAAATTGGGTTCTATTGTCTGTAATGATATCCTTAGGTATTCCACATCTACAAACAATGTTCTTCCAGAAGAATTTTTTAACATTTGCTCCTGAAATTGATCAGAATGGTTCGGCTTCAATGCATTCGGAGAAATAGTCGACAGCTACGATCAAGAATTTAAAATTTCCAGATCCTTTCAAGAAAGGTCCCAGAATATCTAGCCCTCATTACTAGAAAGGCCAAGATCCGACGAATGAATGTCATTTCTGCTACTGACTTCCAAATGATAGGAGCATGTACTTGACACTTATGGCAATATTTGACAAATTGACAGGCATCATGATTCATTGTAGGTCAGTAATATCCCATAAGCATTACTTTTCGCACTAAGCTTCGAGCTCCTATATGACTTTCACAAATGCCTTCGTGAATTTTTTGAAGCACATAAGTTGCTTCTTCTGGTGATAGACATCTAAGCAGAGGATTCAGATAAGAGCGTCGATACAATATTCCCTGATGCATTTTATATTTCATCGCTCGGATGCACAGTCTTCTTGCCTGAACTCGATCTTTTGAGAGTTTTCCACGGGTTAAATATTCAATAATGGGGGTCATCCAATTTGATTCCTCATTGATCTGGGTTACTTCTTGTTCATCTATAGCTCGCTGAGGCTTTACATCGACCAACACTTATTTTGTTAAATGACAATATAGAGTCGTAGCAAGTTTTGATAGGGCAACATATACATTTTTTGTTCGAGGGATTTTGACAAACTCTATTTCTTAGAAGAATTGTTTGAGTTTTCATACTTTTTCAGGATACATTTGAAGTATAGTTCCTCGAGGTTCAAAATTGTCGAGAATCTGATTAACCACCAATAAGGAATCATTATTTATTTGAAGACCTTGGGCTCCCAATTCATGTCCAAGCCTCATTACTGTTATCACTGCCTCATATTTGACTTCATTATTGGTCACCTGAAACCCAAATCAAATGGCATATGTGAGCTGATCTCCTTCCGTGGTTTTGATAACGATTCCTACTTCAGAACTAGTTTCATTGGATGATCCATCAACCTATATCTCCCAGATTGAGTACTCTTCCTTGTCCTTCTTACTAATATTCAAAATTGAATTTTTAGGCAAAGTACTTTGAACAACAAAGTCAACTAGAGCCTGTGCTTTGATAGCTGTTCGAGGCTAAAACTTGAGATCATATTCAAGGAGCTCAACACTTTATTTAAGCAAGCATCCCGAAATATCAGATCTTGGTTAGAATTGCCTTGAGTAGGAAATTAGTATTGACCAGAATTGTATGGCTCTGAAAATATGGTCGTAATTTTTGAGCTGCAACTACTAAGGCGAAAACCACCTTCTCAATATTAGTGTAATTCTGTTCGGGTCCTTGTAGAGCTTCGCTAACAAAGTAAATTGGTCATTGTACTTTGTCTCGTTCTAATACAAGGACAGCACTAAAAATAGAATAAGTAGTCGACAAATATATGACCAAGACTTCATTTTTGATCGGTGCCAATAAACAAGGTATTTTGGCCAAATAGTATTTTAATTTTTTGAAAGCCTTTTGATATTGTTCAGTCCATTCAAAATTTTTGACTTTCGTGATGGCTTGAAAGAAAGGAAGTCCTCGCTCCACCGATTTAGATGGAAATCAATTAAGGGTAGCCATTCGTCTAGTTAGACATATACCTCTTTTATTGTTCGAGGAGGTTTCATGTTTATAATGGCTTGTAAAGTCTTCTAATTTGCTTCAGGTTCATGATTCCTCTTTGAGAAAAGATGAACCCAAGAAATTTCCCAGATGGAACTCCAAAAGTGCATTTTATGAGGTTTAACCGAAGATTTACCGACCTCATTATTGTTAAAACTTATCGGAGATCCGAGAATATGTCTTCATACGTTCGGCTTTTGACAACCATATCATCAACAAAAACCTCCATATTTCGTCCGATCTGGTTCTTGAACAACTTGTTGATCAGCTGTTGATAGGTTGCTCCTGCATTTTTGAGACCAAAGGGCATAGTTTGGTAATAGTACATACCCTTATCGGTGATGAAGGTAGTCTTTTCTTCATCTTCTTTGTTGAGGAATACTTGGTGATACTTTTGTATGCATCTAAAACATCTTCTATTTTGTATCCGGACAATGAATCTACTACTATATCGATCTGAGGCAAAGGATATTTGTCTTTTGGACAGGCTTTATATAGATCAGTATAGTCAATACATATTCGCTAGTTGGCATCTGGCTTAGGTACTAATACAGGATTACATAAAAGCTAGGTCGGATAGAACACTTCTCTATTATCCGAGCAACAAGCAATTTATTGATATCTTTTTGAATAACCTAGCTGCGTTCGGGCCCAAAAAGCCTTTTCTTTTCCTTCATAGGTTTATGAGATGAATCGATACCAAGATTATGCTCAATGATTTCTCGAGGAATTTCCAGCATATCCTTGGGAGACCAAGCAAAATATCTTTAAAGTCATACAAAAGTTTCAACAAAGCCTCTTTGAAGGCAAGTGGCAGGTCAAAATATACCTACAGCTTTCTTTTTGGGAAATCTTTATCAAAAGCAATCTCTTCAATTGATAATTTTGTTTTCTCATCTTTATGAGATTCAACAACTCCTTGGGAAGACTCTTCTGGGACTTCTGAATTTTGATGAGGATTCAGCAATTTAGGTCTTTTTTCTAGAGAGACATCATGTAACATTCCCTGGCTTTTCCTTGGTCTCCCCACACTTGTGCTGCTGTCCCATCTCTGAGAGAAAATTTGATACAAGAGTGGATTTATGATGGTATACAGAAGGCAAAACAATAAACGTGTATAGGGATGGTCGACCTAATATCATATTGTAGGCCAAACTCTTTTTGACCAATGTAAAATTTATCATTTCTATGCGAGAGCATGGAGCCTCTCCCAAGGTTACTGGTAATGTAATGGATCTTTCTGTATTTATCGAATCTCCCATAAAGCCGACCAAGAGAGTTCTTAGTCGGCAGATTTGTTTGGGATCCATTCCCATTTTCTCCCAAGTGGTAACTCTAGTAAACTAGAGTTATTTTCCTCTAAATTATGGCATTTTGATAGCTTAAATCCCGAACTCCAGGTAGTTAATTGAAAATTTAAGTTAATTTCTTTCATACGTGTTTATATTTTTGTTCTTATTAAATATGATAAGTTTTCATTAATTTTTAGCTTAATTAATTGCTTAATTGTGTTAATATTATACAGGTTAAAAAATTAGAGGTTGGAAGCTGGGATTGATAAAGATTAGAGGACCGAATTGCTATTATCAATCTTGATTGGGAGAATAGAACGATTGCTGGAAGGAGAGTCTAGATCACGATCTGGAATTGTCCATATCGCTATCTAGACTCGGGAAAATCACTTAAATGTTTAGCGAGTAGAGATCGTGTTCTCGACTCGCTAGAGGTTAAGTTGTGAGGGCAATTTTGTAATCTTTCAGCAAATAATTCCTAATTTTTGCCTAGTGTAATGATATACTATTTAAGTTACTTTTAAAAATTATAATAGGCAAGTAGGATTAGAATTAGAAAGTTGTTAGGATAGATTAGGATAGCTTGAACCTCAAGTCCTTTCTTTAATGAAAATATCTCTTTAATTGTCTTTTAGATCTAGCTTTCATTTCTTAGCAAGTTTAAATTTTGTTAGATAGTTGTAGTGGGTTTATCATTAGCTTCAAGTAGATATAATTTTTTCTTGCTTTCTAGTTTAATTTAGTGAAAATCTCTTTGCTTGCAATTTAGGGTTTCTTAGTAAAATTAGGGTTCTTGTCAATTTCTTGCTCTTTTAATTAAGAATTCTCTATTTCTTGCTTTAATTTCTAATTAATTTTTAGTGGGCTTTCTTTATTATCATAAAAAATCCAAAAATATTGAGATTTGAATTTTAACTTGTTCCAATTTTTAGTATAGAAATGGTTTCTTTTAATCTTCAAGGTTCTTATTTGTAGTCTTTTTGATTAGATAACTTGCTTACTTTTTACTTTTAATCTTATTTTGGTCAATTTAGGGTAAAATCAAGTACTTTTAGTTAATTGCTTTTGTTAGAATTTAGTGGCTAGTCTCTTAATTTTATAATTGCTTAGTTTCCCTTACTTGTTTTAGTAGATAAAGTAGTTTAATTTGGTCTTGTTTATTTGAGTTTAAGTATGAATTTGATTAGTGTAGTTTCATTTCTCACTCATTGATTCTTGCTCAACTATACAAATACCCGTATATCTCGGTATTTGCTTTTCAACAATCCTAGTGGGAACGATCCCTACTTCCCTTACTACTAGTTGACAATCACACTATACTTGCGGGATGCCACCTAGTTAGTGGTAGGAGATAGGCATTTTCTAAATATTTTAACTAGGTGTTGTAAAGAGTATCAAGTTTTTGGCGCCATTGCCGGGGATTGTCCTTGGTTTTTGGCAGTATCAAGGGCTATACGGGTCGTGTAGATTAAGCATTTAGTTTAATTTAGTTGTTAATTTTGTTATTTTTATGTTTGTTGATTATCTTGTGGAATTAACTCGGTACTTCAATTGACTATTTACTTTGGTTTTGGTTGTAGTGCATGGTAAGAGGAGATCAAAGGCCATTCATTTGATTGGATAAGAAAAAGGAAAGAGAGCTAAGGGAAATTTGGAAATTGAGAAGGGTACAACAAGAGCTAGAAAGGATAGAAATGGCAAATACTAATGCTCGTCAAAGGAATTTGAACATGGAAAATGAAGAATACAAGGTTGTTGGAAATAATGGGATAGGTGGTTATGGGAATGGAAATGGCATGAATGGGAATGGAAGGCCATGCTAGGGTAAGGGAATATGCCTTGCCGAATTTTGATGGAGCGAACTCTAGTATTGCACGGATGCCCGTGCAAGCTAACAACTTTGAAATTAAGCTTGCTTTAATCCAAATGCTGCAAGCTCATGCTATGTTCGGGGGTAGTCCCAATGAAGATCCCTATAACACCCCATGAATTTTGAAGAAGTTTTGGACACGTTCAAGTTTAATGAAGTACATCCGGATTGTGTGCGAATGAGGGTGTTTCCGTTCTCTCTTCGGGATAGGGCAAAGTCATGGTTACAATCCCATGCCCAGGGAATATTTATGACTTGGAATCAACTTGTACAAAAGTTCTTGGCAAAGAATTTTCCACCTGCAAGAACTGCCAAATTGAGAATTGAATTCACCTCCTTTAAGCAAGATGTTGGTGAAAGTTTGGGAGAAGCTTGGGAGAGGTTCAAGGAGAGTTGCTAAGGAAATATCCTCATCACGCTATTCCTTTGTGGCTTCAAATCCAAACTTTCAATAATGGCCTTTGACTCAAGAGACCAAATCCATAGTGGATGCTTTCGCCAATGGGTCCATGTCATACAAGACTCCGGAAGAAGCTCAAGAGTTGCTTAATAGGATGGCATACAATCACTATTATCATGGACCAATGACCTCACTGGTGACTCAACAGCAAACCAATCAAGCCAATGCCAATAGTGGAGTGTTGACTTTTAACATGCAAGATACTCTTTTGACACAACAAAGCATGCTCATGAGTGTGATGAATAACATTGCAAAAGCGTTGGAGAATTTGGGGAACCAAGTAGTGTAAATGCCATGTTTTCTTCTCCAATTGGACCCAACCAAGCATGGTATGTGAATTTTGTGGAGATGGTCATGCAAATGGACAATGTGAGATACCTTATTGGTCAAATGAACAACTCAATTATGTGTCTAACCAATCATCATTTCCAAGGAACCCATCTGGAACTTATGGGAACACATATAATCCTTCTTGAAGGAACCATACTAATTTTTCATAGAGACAACTCAAACAATCAATCCAATCCCCCTTACCAACCAAATCCCCCACCTCAAAATGTCCAACACACTCAAGCCTCAAGTTCCTCACCTAGACCTTATCAACTGCCACATCAAAGAAATTTCCAACCGAACTCATATCAATCTTTTCCTATTCCTTCAAAACCAACAACCAAGACCTCAATTTCAATACGCAAACTCTCCCCAAACTACGTATCATGACCAATATGCTCCTAGAGAGAATGTTGGAGAAGATGGTTGGAAAAGAGAAGCTGAGTGCTTGAGGAGAGAGTTAGATAGAAAAAATGAGGAACACAAAGAGATTATGAGAACTTGAAGGCATTTACAAAAAATTTGGAGATTCAATTGGGCCAATTGGCAAGGTTGAATAATGAGAGGCCTTTAGGGGTGCTTCCTACTGACACCATTCCAAACACCAAGGAACAATGCAAGGCCATCACCCTTAGGAGTGGTAAAGAGTTGGAAGAAAGGGTTGGAAAAAATTTTTGAGTTGAAAAGTGGAGAAAAAGAAAGAGTTGAGGATGAAGAGAAAGAAAAAGTGGAGTCTTTAAATGGGCAAGACAAAATGATGAATGAGTCTATTAAGCCCAACTCACTAAGCAATAAAGGCAAGGATCCGAAACATCATGAGTTGAAGCACGTTAATATGCCCTTTCCTCAAAGGCTAAAGGATGAAGAAAATGCAAAGAAGTTCAAGAAGTTTCTTAAGATCTTCAAAAAGCTTGAAATCAACATTCCATTCATGGAGGCACTTGAGAACATGCCCACCTATGCTAAATTCATAAAACAAGAACTTACTTCAAAAAGAAATTGCATAGGAATGAAATCTTATACATAACAGAGAATTGTAGTGCACTACTTACAACAAGGTTTCCAATAAAGCTCAAGGACCCTAGATCATTTTCTATACCTTGTGAGATTGGGGGTTTACAATTTGGATGAGTATTGTGTGACTTGGGAGCTTCAATAACTCTCATGCCTTTTCCAGTATTCCAAGAAGTTAATTGGAGTAAAATTAAAGCCAACAAGTATCTCATTGCAACTTGCGGACCGGAGCATAAAGTTCCCAAAGGGGATCATTGAAGATGTGATTGTGAAAATTGACAAACTCTACCTTCCTACCGATTTCATTGTGCTTGAAATGGAAGAGGATGAAGAGATGCCAATCATTCTTAGGAGACCTTTTCTTGCTATCAGTCGTCCACTTATTGATGTTCAAGAAGAGAAGTTGGAATTCCAGATAAATGATGAAATTGTTACATTTAATGTTTTTAGTTCATTAAAGCTTCCTTCAATTTTTGAAGATGTCATGAATATAAATATGGTAGATGACTTAATTGATGATTGTTGTAGGAATGAAATGGAGAATTTCTCAATGGAGGAAGAGGTCATAGAGTTAAATGCTCTAAGTCAAGATGATGAAGAAGGGATGAGAAATTTAAATGTGTTTGGAGAATGTGATCTTATTGCAAAAGGAGGATGAGGAGAATCAAGAAATCTCATGGTAAAGGGAGGTCTCTGACCACAAACCTCCCAAGTTGGAGCTTAAACCTCTTCCTACTCACTTAATGTATGCATATCTTTGTGAAGATGAGACATATCCGATGATTGTGAATGCATCTTTGACAAGTGAGCAACTTGAAAGATTAATTGTGGTGCTTAAAATGCATAAAGATGTCATTGCTTGGTCCATTGATGATATTAAGGCAATTAGCCCTTCCATATGCATGCATAAAATCTTGTTGAATGATGGAAATAAACCGGTAAGGCAACCTCAAAGGAGATAGAATCCTACTTTAAAAGAGGTTGTGAGGAAGGAGGTTCTCAAACTTTTGAAAGTCGGTATTATTTACCCTATTAGCGATAGCGAGTGGGTTTGTCCTACTGAAGTCGTTCCAAAGAAGGGTGGTATTACGGTAATAATAAGTGAAACCAATGAGTTCCTTCCCTCCAGATTGGTTACGGGTTGGCAAATGTGCATTGATTTTTGAAAGTTGAATGAATACTGCCACCTGAAACGATAATTTTCCTTTACCTTTTATTGATCAAATGCTTGAGAGGTTGGCCGGTTTTGCATATTATTGTTTCCTTGATGGTTATTCCGGTTATTTCCAAATTGTCATTTGTCCAAAGGATCAAGATAAAACAACTTTTACTTGCTCATTTAGTACCTTTGCATATAGGAGAATGTCCTTTGTGCTTTGCAATGCACCAAGCACATTTCAACGTTGTATGTTTGCCATTTTTCATGACATGGTTGAAAAGAGCATAGAGATCTTCATGGATGATTTTAGTGTATTTGGTGCCTCATTTGATTATTGTCTTGCAAATTTGTCGAATGTGTTAAAAAGGTGTGTAGAAACTAATTTGGTTCTCAATTGGGAAAAATATCATTTCATGGTGACGGAAGGAATTGTTTTGGGTCACAAAGTTTCATCAAAGGGGATAGAAGTTGACAGGGCAAAGGTGGAGGTGATTGACAAGTTGCCTCCTCCAATTAATGTTAAGGGGGTAAGAAGTTTCTTTGGTCATGTGGGCTTTTATAGAAGATTCGTTAGGATTTTTTCACATATCGCTAGACCTTTGTGCTTGTTACTTCAAAACGAATGTCCTTTCCATTTTGATGATTCTTGTTCGGAAGTATTCAATGAGTTAAAACATGCTCTTGTGATTGCACCGGTCATTGTAGCACCAAATTGGTTTTTTTCATTTCGAGATTATGTGTGATGCTAGTGACTATGCAATAGGTGTCGTTTTATGTCAAAAAGGTGAATAAGATGTTGCATGTCATTTACTATGCAAGTAGAACCTTAAATGATGCATAACTTAATTATTCTACAATGGAAAAGGAACTACTTGCTATAGTTTTGCATTTGATAAGTTTACATCATACTTGATTGGATCAAAGGTAATTGTTCATACCGATCACTCCACATTAAAGTATTTGTTTTCTAACCAAGATGCCAGGCCGCAGTTATTGAGATGGATACTTTTATTGCAGGAGTTTGATTGAAAAGGGAGGTAATGGACAAGAAGGGTGCGGAAAACTTGGTAGCCAATCATTTGTCAAGAATTGAAGCATCTAGACTTGTCAATCATGAAGAAAGAGCCATCAATGAAGAATCATCAAGTGAGAAATTATTTGAGGTGAAGGAAGTTAGTCCATGGTATGCAGACATTGTGAATTATCTTGTAGCAAGGATAGTACCAAAGATAGTAAATGTCTATGAGAAAAAGAAATTCTTCGCGGAGCTTAAACATTACTTTGGGAAGATCTATATTTGTTCCGAAGGTGTAATGATCAAGTCGTTTGGAGATGTGTCCCGGAATGTGAAATTACCGATGTGTTGAGACATTGTCATTCATCTCCGGTCGGTGGACACCATGGAGCTCAACGAATAGCTTTCAAGGTTTTTCAAAGTGGTTTGTATTGGCCAACTATGTTCAAGGATTCATGGGAATTTGTGCTCAAGTGTGATGAATGTCAAATGGTGGAAAATCTTTCAAGGAAAAATGAGTATATCTAATGCCCCTTCATGGCATTATTGAGTTTGAGGTATTTGATGCTTAGAGAATTGATTTCATGGGACCTTTCCCGGTTTCATATTCCAACAAGTTCATGTTGGTTGTGGTGGACTATGTGTCAAAGTGTGTTGAAGCAATCGCCACCCCAACCAATGAAGCCAAAGTGGTCACCAAATTCCTTAGAAAGAACATCTTCTCTCAGTTTGGAGTGCCTCGGGCTATCATTTGTGATGGGGGCTCAAAATTCACATTTTGAGGCATTGATAACAAAGTATGGTGTGAAACACAGTTTCTTTAGTCTATCATCCTCAAACATTGGGTCAAATTGAGGTTTGAAACTGAGAATTGAAAAGGATTTTAGAGAAGATGGTGAATAAGGCTAGGAAGGATTGGGAACTTAAGTTAGATGACACATTGTGGGCCTATCGGATGGCATTTAAAACCCCCATAGGCATGTTCCCGTATCGAATTGTGTATGGAAAAGCATGTCACTTGCCGATGGAACATCTGAGCATAGAGCATATTGGGCAATCAAGAACTTGAATTTTGATTTGAAGGAAGCATATGAAAAGAGGATGCTTGATTTGAATGAGTTGGATGAATTCCGGGGAGAAGCATTTGAAAATTCTTTGATCTATAAGGAGAAAACTAAGGCATGGCATGACAAGCTCATCCTAAGAAGGAACTTAAAGTTGGTGATTTGGTGCTACTTTACAATTCATGGCTCAAGTTATTTCCAGGAAAACTCAAGTCAAGGTGGAGTGGTCCCTTTGAAGTTGTTCAAACTTTTTCCTATGAAGTGGTGGAAATAAAAGGAAAAGAGTGTCCTTTCAAGGTTAATGGTCACCGGTTCAAACCCTACTTTGGAGGAATCATTGAAGGCGGACAAGAGATTGTCCAATTTGTGCAACAATGAAGCCGTGCCATAGTCAAGCTAGTGACTATAAAAGAGCGATTCTTAGGAGGCAACCCAAGTCTTTAATTTGGTTATTATTCTGTTCTTTTTGGTACTAAGTACACTTTTTCATTACTTTGATTTTGAGTAAGTTAGTTTCAATTAGGTTAGAATTTAATTAAAAATATAAGTTTTATTAGATGAATAAATGGTGCTAAAGAATGAGTGAAAATTGTCATCCTAACTTATTAATTTTGTGTTTATAGGTTGTCCTTGCAAATGGAGAAAAGTTATGAAGAATTGAGCAATTTTGGCTAAGTGTAAAAATTACACTTTGCAGAAATTGAGTTTGGTATCGCGATCTCAATTTTGAGATCGCAATCTCAAACTCAAACTTCTGGAGGGCATTATAGTAATTGGGTTCGATATCGCGATCTCAAAATTGAGATCGCGATATCAAACCCAAACTTCTACAAAGGCAAATTTTGCTCCGAGTCGAGATCGCGAACTCAATTATGGGATCGCGATCTCAACTGCTTCAAGATCGCAATACTAAATCCGAGATCGCGACCTCGAGATCAGGCAAGATCGCGATCTCGAATTGCTAGAATGTTTACATATGCAGCTTTTCTTCTTCTTTTCTCAAAATTTTCCAATCTTCTTCTCTTTAATAAAAAAAAAAGAAAAAAAGAAAAAAATATTTTCATGTTCTTCCATTCAAAATCACTTCAACCATCATTTTATTTTATTTTTAGTCTTTTGATTTGGAGTAGTTTAATTTTCCTTTTTAGTAGTTTGGCGAATGGCCTTAAGCTGACGCCGAGTAGATATCCATTTTGATGCTTTATGGATTAAATCTTTTTGGGAATTTCTTGTTGGATACTTGGTGTAGTTTTGGTCATGATTATTGCCGAATAAGAGTAGAATGGCTAAGGGCCTTAACCTGATGCCATTTTTGCATTTGTTGATGAATTGAATTGGATATTGATATTTATAGGGCTTAATTGATGAGATGCATGGCATGGTTTAATACTCTTGGCATTTCTACTCAATTTTAAATTTTAGTTCGAAATTATGTCATAGTTTTAATAGTTTTTGTTATTTTTAAACATGTTATTATGTTGAATTGTTAGGTGAGCGGTAGGATGAGTTGTATTCATCATTTGATTAAATGACAAATTTGGGGGTGTTTATTTTTTTGTTTTGGGATCGGTTGTTTTGTGTAAGTTGATGTCACTTGATGCATAATGGATGGAAAATTGACCAAATGGGTACTCACCGATGATGAATTTTGATATTCAACACTCTATGATTGAAGTATTTGATTGAGTCATTCCATGAATTTTTGTGTGAGTGAGTAGTTCGTTTGCAACATAAAGATTTCATAAACTTGGCATCACTATTTTTCAAAAAGAAGTGCTGAAAATTTAAGAAAATTTATTTAAAATGTTGTTTCTGATCAAATCACTTATATTATTTGGTTAGATGATCTATCTTTTGGAAAGAAACGAGTTAGACGAAATAGAAGCAATTTTAGGATATTTTGTATGTTTGCATAGGGAATGTTCTTCTAACTTGTGAATAATTGATATTCAAGATTAATTTTAGGTACATTTCACTCATTTTCCTTGGCCATGAAGCCTTTAGGACCGTTTCTTTAAAAAAAAATGTGTTAGGAATAAGGCGAGTACGGGATTCTGATGTGTACCCATATTCTTTCTTCGAAATAAGCCATTAGAGTAGTAATAAGGCGAGTACGGGATTTCGACATGTACCCATGTTGTTTTTCTGAATTAAACCATTAGACATTGCGTTTTAGTATACCAATAAGTTAAGGGGAAAATGTTTGTAATACTTATCATTGATCACATATTACTTATTCCTTGTTAGAAGTCTATTCCCGAAATATATGACATTTGCATTTAAGTTGATTCCTAAATGAACTTCTATTTTCATGATACCTAGTCAAGATAATTGACTAACTTCATAATATTTTTGATTTGAGAAGCAATAATGTTTTAAATGAATAAAACTAAGAATAGTAATTCTTAGTGATGTGAAATCTTGTGTAGTGAATAACCGTGTGCTTCTTTGTAGAACAAATTTGTAATTTTGGATTGACTCACTTAAGTACTTCACCTATTATTATAGTATTGAAAGTTTCTTGAAAGATTTCTTAATTGTTCTAAGTACATCCACTTTTGCTGGTGTTTATGTGTCTATGTGTTAGTAGGTTTCCTTTAATTTCTGTTTTACTCGGGACTAGCAAAACGCTAAGTTTGGGGGTATGATAACTCTAGTAATCTAGAGTTATTTTCCTCTAAATTATGGCATTTTGATAGCTTAAATATTGAACTTTAGCTAGTTAATTGAAAGTTTTAAGTTATTTTCTTTCATATGTGTTTATATTTTTGTTCTTATTAAATATGATAAATTTTTATTAAATTTTTAGCTTAATTAATTGCTTAATTGCGTTAATATTATGCAGGTTAAAAAATAAGAGGTTGGAAGCTGGGATGGACAAAGCTCAGAGGACCGAATTACGATTATCAAAGAATAGAAGGATTGCTGAGAGGAAAGTCCAGATTGCGATCTGGAATTCTCGATATCGCAATCTGGACTCAGGAAAATCTCTTAAATGGTTAGCGAGTCGAGATCGCGATCTCGACTAGCTAGTGGGTAAGTTGTGAGGGCAATTTTGTAATCTTTCAGCAAACAATTCCTGATTTTTGCCTTGTGTAATGTTATACTATTTAAGCTACTTTTAAAAATTGTAATAGGCAAGTAGGATTAGAATTATAAAGTTGTTAGGATAGATTAGGATAGTTTGAATCTCAAGTCTCTTCTTTAATTGTTTTTTAGATCTAGTTTTCATTTCTTAGCAAGTTTAAATTTTGATTAGATAGTTGTAGTGGGTTTATCATTAACTTCAAGTAGATATAATTTTTACTTTCTTTCTAGTTTAATTTAGTGAAAATCTCTTTGCTTGCAATCTCATGCCAGTAGATCACATCTACTGAGCTTCCAATGTCATTGAACACCTTGTGGACTCGATAATCTTCAACTTTGACATGTATAACAATCGAACGGCATGAGGATACCGATCGAGAATCGGGTCGTTCTCAGTGAAGTTGATATTCAAACCAAAATGAAAGGCCTTTGTGGAGCTCTTTCTTCCCAAGATGTTCTCCTAACATATCTTTTCCTAACATGCGAAGAATCGCCTCCAGTATTTCATCCAGCTATAGTTGCAATGACTCCAGATACAACATCATTATTACGAGGTGGTCCTTGCCGCTCATTAGGTCGGACATCTTGAGACAGCTAATTTGATGGCTAAGATAATCCATCATCTAAAAGGGGTCTCTTATCATTTCTTTGAAATTTATTAGCGGCTCGAAGAATGTATTCTGGTAGATGTTCACTTTTTATAGCCCTTTCAATCTCAATTTTAAGATCATTGCACTCCTCGATATCGTGTCCATGATCTCCGTGATGCGCACAATACTTTGATCAAAATCTTCGATGGAATTGAGACCTAATAAGAGCTAGAGGTAGAATAACCCTTGTATAATGAACTTGATACAGGATTTCCTTTCTTGACATATTAAGAGGAGTGAAGTCTTCATCAGGTAAGACTGTAGTTTGTCGGAAAGGCAAGTAGGTGATTATCTACAAATCCTATTTTGATGAAGACAAGACTGCAGTTTGTCTTCATCAGGTAAGACTGCAGTGAAGTCTTCTTAACTGATACTCGTCGAAACATACCTTTTGGCAAATTCCTTACTAAGATTTTTGATCATTTTGACATTCCCTTCACTGGCAAAAAACAATATCCTCCTTACTTTAACAAAGCCTACATTGAGCATAAGGGTTTGAGATTTTTCAATGATCAATGGTTCACAAAAGCTGCTTATGAAATTGAAAAATCTAAATCTCCAGTTTCTACCTCCGGATTTGCACTTCCTCATACCCCTCCTCCTTAAACACCTCCACGATCCCATGATCCCCATACTTCTTCTTCAGAACCTACCATCTCTCATATATGCACCCTTCTTACTTCATTGAGCAACCAAATGAGCTCCTTTCAGTCGCACCAATTGGAAACTGAAAAGATTTGAAACTCGACAAACCATTCTTCAAGAGGCACTTAGCTTAGGAATGTCTATCCTCTTCAACTCAAGTCCAGCTTGCCAATATCCAGTCCCAGTACACTCTTGAGTCTTTCTCTGAAAGCGATGACGATGGCACCAATGATGATGATCATTTCATTCCTGGGGTAGACGATCGTTTGGGCACAACTTGCACCACCAATCAGAACAAATCTACTGCTCCTGGTGCTAATGATATGACGAAGACGTTGATGACACTTTCAACTATATCTCGTGATCCTGAAGACTTAAGTGGTCACGATAGCGAAGCTACCGAGGATGATGAACTGACCAAGAAATGCAAACTTGAGAAATGATCCAAAAAGAAGAATGACTCTACTTAGATTGACTATTTTAATTTGTTTAGCTTTATTGCGATTGCCTGCTCTAAATGTATTTATTGCCTACTCTAAGCAATTCGGTTTGATTATGTTAAAATTATTCTTGTTTTAATCTGTTGATTACGTAAGGGGGAGTTTATTTCCCTTTGATGATGCCAAAAGAGGGAGTAAGCGCTATGTTGCATCTTAATTATATTTGCATAATTATTTTACCTCATGGTTTGTCATCATCAAAAAGGGAGAGATTGATGATCTACAAATCCTATTTTGATGATGACAAGACATTTTTAATCACATAACCTAAGCTGTGCAGGCTACTAGTATATTTGCCTGAAGCAGGGCTTTCGGACGAAGTACACCATCCGAACAACACTATTTTCTCGGGTGCACAAGCTTGTTTGAACAAGATTTCCTTGGACCTAATTCACTGTCGGAACGATCAGACAGAGGGCAAGATTTTTGGTGCATCTACAATAGATGCACAGGCGCGTCCGAAGGAATATTTCTCAGACCTATTTCTCCGTCCGAAAGAGTAAGGCAGAATCAAGAGTTTAAAGCACTTGCAACGGACACATCAAACTGTCCGGAAGAAGCTTACATCGGACGAAACTGACTGCTCGAAAGAAAAAAATTCCCTGATAGGTATTAAACCTTTTAGACACAATACACCATTGATTGTGTGAACCTTTAAAACAATCACATCAGTACTTGGTTCGGACGATGGAACGGACGCAAGATCAGCCGTCTGAATGATATCCACTACTCGCTTATATTTAAGATCGGATGAAGGGTCGGACGCACAACAATAAATTGGACGTCCGAAACCTATAACGGCTAGTTTTTGAGCATTTATTATTGAGCCGTTGGGAGGTGGTTACAACCCAATTTATTGCACCTATAAATACCAACTCTGATCATAATGTAAAATACATCTTACACATTGAATACAAGCAAGAAGAAAAGCCATTTGAGTGCAAATTAGCTATTGATCAATATTGTATTAGTGTGTACTTTAGAGTGCTATTCAAAAATATTGAGTGGAGTGATAATCTTGTACAAAAGTGAGGTTGTGAGTAAAATCGTTGGCTCAACTAAAGAGAATTAGTGTGAGCAAGGATTGTCCTACTTAGTGTACATTTGAGATTATTGGCTCACCAAATTTGAGGAGCATTCTAGTAAATCAACACTTCAAGCTTGGTAGCTTGGTGAGACCAGGAAGTGTTGTTTGTCTAATCTCTTTCTTTTCCTTTTGTATACTTTATAAGTTTAATTGATTTTATCTCTGTCAAACTACTTGTTAATGCAAAAGATTTTATAAGTGCATATTTTGCAAAGTAATTTTGAAGAAACCTAATTCACCCCCCTCTTAGGTTGCTTTGGAGCCAACAATTGGTATCAGAGCATTGGTATTTTTATTGTGCTTAGATTGCATTTGAGTAACGATCCTTATGGCAACCAATAATGCTTTATTTTTTTGAGGGTCAATCTATCAGAAGAAGAGTTTATCTTTAATGGGGTAAACTTTATTAGTTGGAAAGATACAATAAAAATATTTGTGCAATCCATTGATATTGACTTGTGGTATGTTGTAAATGAAGGTCCTTTTGAAGCTACCATCATTGATGATCACACAAATAGAAGAAGAGAAAAGACAAGGGATGAGCTTACTCCACAAGGCATGGTAAACTTAACCTTAAATGCGAAAGCTATGAATGTGCTATACATTCAATGCCTTGGATGCTAACGAATCAACTCGTGTCAGAGGATACATTTTCGCTAAAGAAATTTGGGATAAATTGAAGGAAATTCATGAAGGGAGCGATGATGTTCGAGAGCAAAAGAAATCCTTACTAGTTGCCAAGTATGAGTCCTTCAAGATGGAACCACATGAAAACATTGATAAAATGTATTGTAGGTTCAATGACATCATTAAGGTTCTTGAGGCCTTGGGTAAGGAATATTCTATGGGCGAAAAGAATAGAAAAATTTTGAATGCTCTGTCCAAAGAGTGGGAGGCCAAAACTATCGCTATAGAGGAAGCAAAAAATTTAAATTCCATGCTGATTAAATCCTTAATTAACTCTCTTATGTCCTATGAATTGAACCTAAAGGATAAAGTTGTGGATGATGAAGAAGCAAGACCAAAAAGGAGCATTGCAATAAAGACTTCTCAAGAAGAAGATGAAAATGGCTCCATCAACCTAGAAGATGAAGATCTTGATGAAGGAGAATCTTGCACTCATCACCAAAGGATTTTTCAAACACTACATCAATAAATGGAGAATGAGAAGAGGTGGAACTATCAACTCAAATAATTTCAAAGGGAAGACCAAGCTAGAAACAAAAAAGCAAAATGAGAAGTGCTTTGAATGCGGTCAACCCGAACACTTTTCAAATGAGTGTCCTTCCAAGAAGAAAAAGGAAGGAAGAAAGCCCCGCTTCAACAATTTCCAAATCACATGGGATGATTGCAACTCCGAAGGAGAAGTTGAAGAAGAAATGGAGTCGGCACAAATGGCCTTTATGGCCATTGGTGATGATGAGGTAACTTCTAATTATGATTCTAATATTGAAAATGATGACAATGATCTTGAAGCCTTCATTTTAAAATTACATGATAGCTTAAAGGAATCATATGCTAGAAATAAGGAGTTAGTAAAGATCATTGGTCAAACGCTTTATTGAATGCTAACTCTAAACTTGTGAATGAAAATAATAGGTTATTACAAGCAAACAGTTTAACTGATTGAAGAAAAGAATGCATGTGAAAACAAGGATCAAGGAAGAACAAGCCTCCTTGAAGAAAAGATTGGATGACTTAAATATTTTCTTGCATAGAAAAAAGGAAATATTTTTTATTTGAAAAAGAATAGAAATGTATTGATCAACAAGAACTTTGTCACCTTTAGAAGGAATGACTTATGCTTTGTAAAATCAAAATCTTCTTTATATGGAAATAAAAATATTATTTGTAATTATTGTCAACAACATGGACATGTGAAAAATAACTGCTATGTCAAGAGAAATGAAAAACTTGGTTTGAATACCGTATGGATTTGTAGTCATTTTACTAACTCTTATGGACCCAAGAAAATATGGGTACCAAAAGTTATCACTTAATTTCTTATGTAGGAAATGAATATCACCAAGGATACCAAATGGTTCATAGATAGTGGATGCCCAAGACATATGACGGGTGATGCATCTCTCTTCACCAAACTCATATCCAAAAGTAGTGGAAAGGTAAGGACTTTTGGGGATAACATGAAAGCAAAATCAATTGGCCTTGGTGATGTAGGTAAAAATGGTGAGTCCTTGATTAAAAATTTGCTTCTTGTTGATAATTTGAATTACAATCTATCAAGTGTGAGTCAACTGTGCGATAAAAATCTATATGTATTTTTTACCAAATGTGAATGTCTAATTCTTGATAAAAATTATGTTGTTTTATTTAAAGGTACTAGGCACAATGATGTTTATGTGATTTATCTTGACAATATTGGTAGTAACAATGTAAAACGTCTAGCCGCTTCTATAGATCCTTGGCTTTGGCATAGAAGGCTTTGTCATTTCAACATGGATTTAATTGAAAAACTTGCCAAGAAGGAATTGGTAAGAGGCTTGCCAAAATTGAAGTTTTTGAAAAACAAAATTTGTGATGCTTGCCAATTTTGTAAACAAATTAAAGTGTCATTTAAACCAAAGAATTGTGTGTCTACCTCTAAACCTTTGGAATTATTGCATTTGGACTATATGTTTGGTCCAACTCAACATGCGAGTCTCGGTGGTAGTAAATATGCATTTGTGATTATTGATGACTATTCTAGGTATACTTGGGTACTATTTCTTGTTCACAAAAATGAAACTTTTGAAAATTTTGTAAAATTGTTTTCCAAAATTCAAAATTTGTTGAATTCGAAAATCATCCATTTGATAAGTGATAATGGAGCCAAATTTAAATTCAGAGGTTTCCCGAATTTTGTGATCACAACGGTATTTCGCATGAATTTTCGGTTTTTAGAGTGCCTCAACAAAATGGTGTTGTTGAAAGGAAAAATAGAACACTTCAAGAGGTCGCTGGAACTATGATTAGTGAATGTGATTTACCAAAATATTTTTGGGCCGAAACCATTAACACGGCTTGTTATGTTATGAATCGAGTTGTGTTGAGGCCTATTTTAAATAAAACACCTTATGAACTCTTGTTTTGTTAAAAACCCGTTATGAGCTATTTCAAAGTTTTTGGTTGTAAATGTGGTTTATTTTAAAAATCAAAGAAAATCTTGGAAAATTTGACAAAAAATCGGATGAAGGAATTTTTCTAAGATATTCTCATGACAAGAAAGCATACCGAGTATACAATAGAAGAACACTTTTGATTGAAGAAGTTGTGCATGTTACATTCGATGAAACTAATGATGTTATTTCAAAGAATGTATGTGAAGATGAAAATGTAGGTATTCAAAAGGAGCTTAAAAAGCTCACTATTCATTAAGAACATCAAGAGATCACGTCAAACAATGAGGACAACACCCATCACTTGGATGAAGAAGGAGAAAAGAACGATGACACTCCAAAAGATCTTCCAAGAGCATGGAGATTTGTCTCTAGTCACCCTCAAGATTGGATCACAAGTGATCCATCCGATGGGGCAAAAACTCGATCTCATAAACCTTTGAATAGTAATTGTGCATTACTTTCTCATATTCAACCTAAACGTGTGGATGATGCTTTGAATGACGAATCTTGGGTCTTTGCTATGAATGCAAGATGAACTTAGCCAATTTGAGAAAAACAATGTATGGACATTAGTTGAAAGACCATCAGTTCATCCTGTAATTTGAACAAAATAGTTTTTTAAAAACAAATTAAATGATAAAGGTGAAATCATTAGGAACAAAACTAGACTTGTTGCAAAGGGTTATGCTCAAGAAGAAGGCATTGATTTTGATGAAACCTTTGCACCCATTGCTCGTTTAATATCCATTCGCATGTTTCTTGCATATGCATGCTTTAACAATTTCAAATTATTCCAAATGGATGTCAAAAGTGCCTTTTTAAATGGCTTTATTGATCAAGAAGTTTTTGTTGAACAACCCCCTGATTTTGAAAACAAAAATTTTCCAAATCATGTTTTCAAACTTTCTAAAGCTTTGTATGGTTTGAAACAAGTTCCCAGAGTTTGGTATGAAAGGCTAAGTGGTTTTTTGATTGAGAATGGATTTAAAAGAGGTGTTGTTGACACCACTCACTTTACCAAAACTAATGATCCTCTAATGGTTTGTTAATTGTTCAAATTTATGTTGATGATATTATTTTTGGAGCAACTAACGAAAGCTTGTGCAAGGAATTCTCGTGCTTGATGCAAAAAGAATTTGAAATGAGTATGATAGGAGAGTTACAATTCTTTCTCGGACTCCAAGTTCACCAAACAAAGGAAGGAACGTTTATTACACAAATCCAGTACACAAAGGAGCTACTCAAGCGATTTGGAATAGAAGATTGCAAACAGGTTGGGACACCAATGAGCACCTCAACCAAACTTGACAAAGATGAAGAAGGTAATAGTGTTAATGAAAAACACTACGGAGGTATAATTGGAAGCATACTTTACTTAACACCTAGAAGACCGGATATTATGTTTGCTGTTTGTCTGTGTGTTAGATTTCAATCTTATCCTAAAGAATCACACTTGATTGCAGTAAAAAGAATTTTCAGATACTTAAAAGGTATAATGGATTTTGGTCTTTGGTATCCAAAATCCTTCACTTTTGATTTAATTAATTACTCTGATGCTGAATTTGCTGGTTGTAAAATTGATAGAAAAAATACTAGTGGTATGTGTCACTTCTTGGGTAACTGTCTAGTGTCCTTGTTTAGCAAAAAACAAAATTCTATTTCACTTTCTACGGAAAAAGCCAAATATATTGCTACTGGAAACTGTTGTGCTCAACTTCTGTGGATGAAACATTCATTAAAAGACTTTGGTGTCATCTTTGATTGTGTGCCTATAAGATATGATAACACTAGTGCAATTAATCTCACAAAAAATCCTGTCATGCACTCTAGAACCAAACACATTGATGTCAAACTCCACTTTATTAGAGATCTTGTGTGCAAAATGGAAAATTGTGTTGCATTTGTGTGTACAAATGATCAACTTGCTGATATTTTGACTAAACCCTTGGCTTTGGATCGCTTTGAATTTTTCAGAACTCGTTTGGGCATCATTAATTTCAAATTTGTTTGAATTTTGCGTTCGGACAGATATAATAGTCTGAATATCAAACTATCGCCTCTATCGGACGTACCTCAATGTCCGATATCCTCTCTTTTGTCTCGGATGCTTATAATCATCTGAACTCTCCTTCTCATTCCTCTAACTCTCTGGAATTTGTAATGGATACGTATCATTGTCTGACATTGCTTCAGACGCATAGCATAGGGTTTCGGCCGTCCGTTCATCTTTGATTGGACACACGATCGAACGTCCGAACGATTGTTTTACTTGTTTAAATCTCTTCATTTTCCTCATTTCGGACATCTCTCCCCCACCAAACCCTTTCTCTGGCTCCCAAGAACTTCCACAAAATTCTCACCTCTCATTTATCTTCTCTAAAATTGCTTAAGAATTTTCCTTTCTCATCTTCTCACTCACCCCAATTGAATCCTATTTCACCAGTTTCACATCTCATCCATTGCAATTTCCCACAAATCTCCTCAGACACACTTTTCCCTCTTCTCCTTCTTCTTCAAATTTACAATGGTAGGATCACGTGGAAGATCTTTAACGGCCTACCTAAGGACGAAAATCAAAAGGCAAGACTCCTGTGCAGGGACAATCATCCACAAATCCTCAAACCACTACCGATCCTTCCCTACCCAAATTCATTGATGCCAAGGCATCTGATCGGTACACCTCACTTCTTAGCAAGTCCATTATTGTTCAAAGACCTATTTCTCAAGGTCTTTTTTATGAATTTAATTTACCTCTTGTAAAATTATGCTTTGAAAAACAAAATTGGGGTAATTTAGTTGACTTAGATTTGCCAGTTTATCATGATATGGTACTCCAATTCACTGCCAATCTTAGGAAAGGTCCCACTATTCGTACGTTGGTATCTCGTGTGAATAACAAAAATCTTGAGATTTCCTCCAATGTCATTAACTCCATTTTTGAATGTGAAGTTCCCTCTCCTAACGATTTTTTCAATTTCTTCTCATTGGATAAATGGCCTGCTTTGGATACTCGTTTTGACATCGATGAGGTCAGACAAATTTTTAATGTCAATTTTGAGTAGGCTTCGGAAGCCAAAACCACTCTGCTTACTCATGAACTCAACATTTTATACACTTTGGTCACTAATTTACTGTTACCAACTGATGGACATCGCACTGAGCCCTGTAAAATGCAGCTTTAAATATTTTACTGTATTTTTAAAGGCACTCTACTTGATTTTGGTTATCTCTTTTGCTCTCTGTGGGAGCTCTTCTTAACTGATACTCGTCGAAACATACCTTTTGGCAAATTCCTTACTAAGATTTTCGATCATTTTGACATTCCCTTCACTGGCAAAAAACAATATCCTCCTTACTTTAACAAAGCCTACATTGAGCATAAGGGTTTGAGATTTTTCAATGATCAATGGTTCACAAAAGCTGCTTATGAAATTGAAAAATCTAAATCTCCAGTTTCTACCTCTGGATTTGCACTTCCTCATTCCCCTCCTCCTTAAACACTCCATGATCCCATGATCCCCATACTTCTTCTTCAGAATCTACCATCTCTCATATATGCACCC
Source organism: Cinchona pubescens (assembly GCA_025175665.1). NCBI lineage: Eukaryota > Viridiplantae > Streptophyta > Magnoliopsida > Gentianales > Rubiaceae > Cinchona > Cinchona pubescens. Next base: position 5,938,463 of record JANKKI010000075.1, on the reverse strand, counting down.
TTCTTACTACTTCATTGAGCAACCAAATGAGCTCCTTTCAGTCGCACCAATCGAAAACTAAAAAGATTTGAAACTCGACAAACCATTCTTCAAGAGGCACTTAGCTTAGGAATGTCTGCTTCAACTCAAGTCCAGCTTGCCAATATCCAGTCCCAGTACACTCTTGAGTCTTTCTCTGAAAGCGATGACGTTGGCACCAATGATGATGATCATCTAGATTCCTGGGGTAGACGATCGTGAGGGCCCAACTGGCACCACCAATCATAACAAATCTACTGCTCCTGGTGCTAATGATATGACGAAGACGTTGATGACACTTTCAACTATATCTCGTGATCCTGAAGACTTAAGTGGTCACGATAGCGAAGCTACCGAGGATGATGAACCGACCAAGAAATGCAAACTTGAGAAATGATCCAAAAAGAAGAATGACTCTACTTAGATTGACTGTTTTAATTTGTTTAGCTTTATTGCGATTGCCTGCTCTAAATGTATTTACTGCCTACTCTACTTGTTCAAAGTTCGGTTTGATTATGTTAAAATTATTCTTGTTTTAATCTGTTGATTACGTAAGGGGGAGTTTATTTCCCTTTGATGATGCCAAAAGAGGGAGTAAGCGCTATGTTGCATTAATTATATTTGCATAATTATTTTACCTCATGGTTTGTCATCATCAAAAAGGGAGAGATTGATGATCTACAAATCCTATTTTGATGATGACAAGACGTTTTTAATCACATAACCTAAGCTGTGCAGGACTACTAGAATATTTGCTTGAAGCAGGGCGTTCGGACGAAGTACACCATCCAAACAACACTATTTTCTCGGATGCACAAGCTTGTCTGAACAAGATTTCATTGGAGATATTCACTGTCCAAACGATCAGACAAAGGGCAAGTTTTTTGGTTCATCTACAGTAGATGCACAGGTGCGTCCGAAGGAAAAATCCTCGGACCTATTTCTCCGTCCGAAAGAGTAAGGCAGAATCAAGAGTTTAAAGCACTTGCAACGGACACATCAAACAGTATCCGAAAGAAGCTTACATCGGACGAAACTGACTGCCCGAAAGAAAAAAATTCCCTGATAGGTATTAAACCTTTTAGACACAATACACCATCGATTGTGTGAACCTTTCAAACACACTTGGTTCGGACGATGGAACGGGCGCAAGATCAGCCGTCCGAATGATATCCACTACTCGCTTATATTTATGATCGGATGATGGGTCGTACGCACAACCATAAATCGGACGTCCGAAACCTATAACGGCTAGTTTTTGAGCATTTATTATTGAGCCGTTGGGAGGTGGTTACAACCCAATTTATTGCACCTATAAATACCAACTCTGATCATAATGTAAAATACATCTTACACATTGAATACAAGCAAGAAGAAAAGCAATTTGAGTGGAAATTAGCTATTGAGCAATATTGTATTAGTGTGTACTTTAGAGTGCTATTCAAAAATATTGAGTGGAGTGATAATCTTGTACAAAAGTGAGGTTGTGAGTAAAATCCTTGGCTCAACTAGTTAAGAGAATTAGTGTGAGCAAGGATTGTCCTACTTAGTGTACATTTGAGATTATTGGCTCACCAAATTTGAGGAGGATTCTAGTAGATCAACACTTCAAGCTTGGTAGCTTGGAAGTGTTGTTTGTCTAATCTCTTTCTTTACCTTTTGTATACTTCGTAAGTTTAATTGATTTTATCTCTATCAAACTACTTGTTAATGCAAAAGATTTTATAAGTGCATATTTTGCAAAGTAATTTTGAAGAAACCTAATTCACCCCTCTTAGTTTGCTTTGGGGCCAACATGAGGTATTTCTGCTACCCGATTTATTAGGGTAGGGGTCGACCAACTTGAGTACTAAAACCCTGAGCACAATTTTTTCTTGTTGGAATCTGAAGATTTCTCCTAACTCTTGAGAGTTTTATCTCGAGGTTCTAGTAATTCTCTTTTCGCTTGATCAGATTCTTCTTCTCGGATATAATCATCAATTCTCTGCAGTAGTTCTCTAAATGTTTTGGGCAAGAGATCTGCATTAAACATTCCTAGCCGGATTCCACACATAAAGGCAGCAATCAGTACAATTTCATCGGCATTACAGATGTGTATAACTTCATCATTAAAGCGGCCAATGTACTGCTTTAAAGTCTCATCCTATCGTTGCCGAACACTCAACAGATGCAATGCTTATCTCTGTATCATTTTTGGACTCATAAAATGGTGCAAGAATTTTTTTCACAAGTTAGTAAAAGAATCTACTGATTTAGGAGGCAATTCTTTAAACCATTTTTGAGCTGACTGTCGGAGAGTGGTTGCAAATAATTTGCAAATTATGGCATCAAAATATCTGAAGAGTTTGGATACAGAGGAAACATGAGCAATATGATCAATGGGATTAGTAGTGCCTTTATAAGTATCCAAATCAGGCTGTTTGAAATGAAGTGGTATCTGCTCATTCTGTATAGCTGGAACAAAGAAATCTTTGTCAATAGCGAGTAACTCAAGGGTTGGAATAGTCTTTTTACCTAAGACTCCTTGCACTCGCTAATCCACCTTAGCCATCAGATCATTATCTTTTTTATTCTCATCATTATTAGCATCAACAGCTAAGGCTCCTATCCTTTTAGGATTAGGACCTATTCAATCAAAAACAGATCCCTCCCATCTAGGCACAGGAGATAAAGCTGTTTGAAGATGATGAGAACTTCTTGCTGTGTTTTCACCGGTTGTTCGTTGTCTTTGCTAATTTTTCAATAAAATTTTTGATAGCCTGAAAATTATTGGCAAGGAATTCGAACATTTCTTCTTTTTGAGGGGTGGTCATCTGAGAAAGTTGCAGCTTCTGGGATTAAAGGTATGGAGGATGCAGTTCCTGCTTCTTGAGTTGAATTCCTATTTCGATTTTTTCTTGAACACTTTGTCATTACTTTTGTTCAAATACAAATTGGCTTTTTTGTATTTAATTCCCACAGACAGTGCCAATTGACGATATAGAAATTAATCTGGATCGATAAGATGAATTTAAGATAGAGAAAGAAACAAAGATTAAGGATAATTTTAAGATAGACAAGGAGTTTAATAAGATTGGGGGAAAGACGATGTATTTATTTCTAATGTATTGTTGATAGTTATCAGATATGGCCCTCTTTACAAATGTGAGTAAGTGCCTCATTTATAGAAATTTGGAGACAATGGGACCCATAATAATAATTTCTGTAAAATTATTACATATCCGACATATCGACCTACTAATCTACTAATCTATACCGATCTACTTATGCCAAACTTCATGTACTGAATTGCAAGTTGAATTGCTTGATAACTGTGCCGAGCTACTTTTGGGCGAGTGGAGCCGAATAGCATTGGTTCAATCTAAATAAATATTTTTATATTAAGGAGGTCGTAGATTATGCTACATATCTTTTGTCCGAACTAAACAACTTTGGTACCGTCAATCATCAAGACTGATCCGATGTGATGCTGTTACAAACTTGGTATCAACTGGAACAACCCGGCAGAAGTAATTTATCAAGCGTCCACGGTAGAACCTGTCATGCTTGGAACAATATAGTGGCTTTCCAAGGGCAAAGCCTCTCTGCTTCTCGACTGGAACAACACAATAAAGTACAGTTACCATTGTCAAACTCAATTTTAAGAGGTGGTATCCAAATTATTTTCATACATAAAGTCATTCAGCCTTATTGGCCAAGCTTGCTAAAGCTTGTTTGCACGTACTTCAAATAATACGAGGAGTTGAGCAATTTGACGTGGCGAATTCCGCGTACCGGTGTTTCCATTACTGGTTCGCAAACAAAATAAACAGAAAGTGCATCACTTGAGTTGGTCCAATTAGCTTGGGCATTGCATGTGCAAAAAATGACTACGAATAACAGGACGATGAAACCGAGCATCTCATCAAAGGACTAGTTTTCATTTGGTCTAAAGTCCATGAAGAAAATGCTATAAAGGGGCTATTTCTAAGCTACATATGAAGCTGATGGGTTCCAACCTTATGATTAAACAAAGGCGAGCACTTGAAACTAGCTCTGTTGAGCCAAACCTTGTGATGGGAGAAACAGACATGAGTAGACAAAACTCAACTCTCTCTGAAATTTATAAGCAATCCATGCGGATCTAAAAAGGGCTCGAAAAAATAATGAGAAAAGTGAATGAATTTGATCCAAAATAAATTGGTCGAAGTCAATGTAATTGAGCTGAGCTGAAGCTCGTTTAACTCTGGTAAACAATACAGCAAGGTTCGTGAATCTGTAATTAAATTGATACAAAAAATAGTATAAAAAGGGGAAGCTACAGAGCTTCAATTGGATGAAAGGTAAAAATCGAAGCCCAGATCGAGGAGCGGGACTAAATAAATGGCATCAGAGCTCCGCAATAGAACGAAAATGGATTTCCTCGAGCCTCAGTTCGAAGGAAGAACCTCAGTTTGTCAAATAATTTAGATTGAGTATCTCAATAGTATTCATACAAGTTGGTTGACTTTGTTTAATTGGAATCAAAGAATGAAGGAGCCGAAGCTTGAGCCTCTGGAGGACTACAATGGCTTGGGAGTTTGCAAAAGTTAATGGATTACTTCAGCATGGAAGCGGTTCAAGCTCACAAATAGAACAAAAGGTTCAGCACTAAAGTTGGTATAATAGCCTTAAACACATCCTCAACTTCAGATACAAGAATTGCTTCGGACATGATGCGAAGTGAAAGCTTACTTCCATGTGGGGCTGACCGAAGAAGATTATGAGGATGACATTGGTTCGTCAAAAAATAATCTTACAGGAGCTGAGGCCGGTGAAGTTGATATATATACAAAATCAAATTCGAGGCATATAAAAAAAAAGAAACAAATGAATGAATGATACGGTGGATCGATGCCGATCCGAGCCCTACGGACCGGTCCCAATCAAGCAGGTCCGAGCTAAAAGTAGAGTTGAAGATTTTAACCTAACACATAATTTGTGCTTTAAGTTAATCTCAATTGCATGTTGTCTGAGGAGACAAGGATTGTAATGGCTCAGCTAAAACAGTCAAAGCTTGGCTATAAGCAAGGTCCTAAGTCCTGAGGTATGGGATTTTGTGGAGATCGAGGCCCACTGACCGGGGCCCACTGACCGAGGCTCACCGAATGGTACTTATGTCATGTCCTTAATTTGGGGTCGGAACACGCTGTACCCTAGGATACAATCCCTAAATACAAAGTAACAATATCAAGAGAAGTCTACAATAACCATTAGTTGCCAATAAGATAAATTATCCAAACAAATATTAAATTCCTACAACAATCAAATAAAAATATTCTAAAATCTAAAGTACTATGATATGCATAAAACATGCCTAAATCAATTAGACTATTTAGGCACAAGTGCCAAAAAATCAAATCCTACCAAGCAACAACTAAGCCCAGGTTAAGCCAATGAAGAGTTGCTACTCCCACATATGAGATTTATTCTCCTTAACCAAGGTCTTCATATTATTTGCAAAATAATTATAAATAATGGAGTGAGCTAAAACACGATGCTCAATAAGTAGCTTGTTTGCCTTTCCATTGGACTGAACATTTTATGTAGGTTATACATTATTAGTTTAAAAAATCTATGAACACAATCAATACATGTAAATACATACATACATACACACACATATATACATACATACACTTGGAGACCTTGGCCGTAGAAGGCATGGCTAGTGCCCACTATTGTCTTTCATGTTAAGTAGAAAAATAAATGGCATGTGTTTACATTTTTATGTTAAGTAGAAAAAAATATGTGCTTACCTAAATTTGAGGCTGTGAATATGAAGACTTATCAAACATGTTAAACAAAATCAAGTAAAAGGAAGGTACTTAACATTTAGATAGTTGGTTAAGCATTAACTTATAATAATATTACACAATAATAAGGAAAGCCATCACATGTGACTGTTACATACCCAAATTACTTTAAAATAATAAGGAAAGGCATCACATATAGCTGTTACATACCCAAGTTACTTCAAAAATAGTTTAACCAACATGTTTATGTAATAGTTTAGCCGACCAACTATTTTGTTCAATAGGAGATAATTATTTGTGGATTAACTAAAAAAAATGTTATTCTTTACTAATACATAGTAGTGAAATAGTAGGTAGCACATATATGAACAATTCCTTGAAAAAAAAATAGAATTCAATGGGAAAGAGAATAAAGTCTGGCATAAATGAGAAATCAACCATAGAATCATAAATATACATAAAAATTTCAGTATTGATTTGCTCATTTTCCCAACAAAAGTGAGATTTGAGAAAATTTACACTATGAGGCTGCAATTTACTTAGAGGCCAAAGTTCATCATCTGTCAGTGTTGACTTCAGTGCAAGTCTGTATTTGCCTTTGCCTTTGCCTTCTATGAGGAAAGTAATAGAACTATCTCCTCAGTCCTCACTCAAAAGGCGATACTCCAAATAAATCATGAAAATCTTTGATTTGTAGTTGTTGGAGATTATTTATTCTTTACAATTTTAAACTTTCTATGTGTCAAAGTTTGCAAAATCTATATAAAAAGTACATAAAAATATTATTAAAATAATATTCCAAGAATGATAAACAGCGAATATTATTTCACAGAAAAGGTACGTATGATCTTCACAGTAGTACATGCTATAAATAAAATAGGCAAATATGTTTTTAAACTTAAAATGTAGATAGCCTACAATGTCAACAAATACAATTAAATTTGTTACTCACCAAGTACAAAGGAAAGTAGACATTTACAGAGATTACATGAGTTAATGACATTTTGCATTACAAAATGGCACCATCTTCGGTGAAAAACATAGAACAAAATCTAAATCTAACCAGCCACAAGATAATAGACATCCGCTTTTAAAACTATAAAGTTTTGATATCTAATTTGAATATGAAAAAACTCACGTTTCCTTACAAAAAGATTCTTCTTTACTATATCAGTGTGCAATACCGAATTTGATTTAGCATAAAAAATCATATCCTATAGCCCATATATATCATTTTCTAAAACCAAAGAAAGAAAAAAAAAAAGCAAATACATACTTATAAGAGGTAAAATAGTTCCCTAATAAGAGTAATATAGGTATCCCGATAAAATGACATAGCTAAATAAAAAAATTGTTGGGAAATGAATAATACCTAAAGGGCATCCTTTGTAGCAATAGGCAATCGAGGAGTAGAGAAGAGGGCAAATCCCATGGGAAGTTCACCTTTAAAGAAATCATATTACCTTCCACATGAACTGAAAGATAGTTGATTTTTTTTTTTAAAGTTTTTGGGTTTGGATTTAGATACTAAATAGACATAAGGAAAGGGACATGGTTTCTTATTGGCTAAGTTCAAGGAGATCAGCACACCTTAAAAATCTCGACATGTTGTCCTTCTTTTGACACTGATGCTAACTCAGTTGAAGCCACAGTTTAAGGCCATTGAAACAATATAGAATTCAAATAGTTGCAGAGCCCTCTTAGGAAACCAAAAGTTGGGAAAGATATCTCCTTTAAGATATCTGTACAATCAGTACATAAAAAAAACTTTTGTAAGATGATCACCAGCAAAGATCAGATGAAAGCAAAAGGGATAAATTAAATTAACTTTTCCGCTTTCCATATATTTGGAAATAGACAATCATCTAGCTACTATTTTGCATGCTATAGCAGAGTATGGAAATAGATAATCATATAACTACTATTTTGCATGCTATAGCAGAGATGATTCTATTTTCAATATTATAGTAGATATGATTTTCATCTCCAGATCTTTTTCATCGCTTATAGACAAAAAATCAATTTAGAAAAACAGCGAAGAACACCAATTCTGGCCTACAAATTCAATTATCTACTTATAATTAAAAACTTCACAGCTTTAATATTTTCTTAACTCTGATCTTCTCAAACTTTTGAAATAGCTCAAGTTAGATCTTACTGCAAAAACGAATATTTTTTAAGTATTGTTTAATATATTTAGATATCAAACTATAATTTCCAGAGAAAGAAGAACTGAAATGGCTAAGATGTGTATGTAACTTAACAAACATTCCAAACTAATCTTTCCCAGTCAAACCACTTTTGCAAAAACAGATAAAGATATTGTATCAAATGCAGTATTCATATACAAAAGTAAAATCATACATATAATAACATGCAACATAGGTAAAGCATCCATAAAATATTAATTAAGATAATTTAAAAAATAAGAAGTAGAAAAAATTAGACAAAAGATTAGAAGAAGAATTCTATTTTTTCCATAAGATTCAACCGCATATTATTGATCTTTGAACCTGCAAAAAATAAAATGCAAATAATGAGTTCGCTTTAGCATCATTTATCTAAACTATTTGACAGTGTAAGAGAGGATGATTATGCATAAAAATTCAAATATAGAAAGCAAAACCCATATGAAAATGCACAAATTAATAAAATGTTAAGGCACAAACCTATTAAAGAACACAAATCCATAAACATAAAATCACAAAGATGAAAACTGCAAAATTAAAAAAAAAAAAAAAAACCCACTCAAACCCCACATAAATCTCAATATTTACATAGACCTAGATAAATCGAAGTAAATATTTAAAAAGCCCAATTATCTTATTCTCTATAGAATATTTGGGTAAGCATGAACGGAAACAACTTACTCGACATCAATAGTAGTTTGTACATCTCAAAGATGATAGTTTCTTTGCATTTCCTCTTGTTTTTTTTTTTTTTTAAAAACCGTATTTAGGGCAACTTTGGTATTCCCTTCGGTCAAGTCTTTCTTGTTATTTTCCTTATTTTTTTTGTAGTGTTTGTCCTTTTTCTCGTATGGATCAGAGAACTATTGACTACGGCTTCGATGTCCATGATTTGTTAGAGTAGAAATGAAAACAAAAGAGATCAAAATTCATATTACTACCAAAACAATAACAGGAAAGAAACAAAAAAAATTTGATATAAGAAAAACATTAGAAGAGAGAAGGAAGAAGAGAAAAATAGATAGAGGAAGAGAGAGAAATGAAGTAACAGAGACGAAGAGTGGAAGATAATGTGTGAGTAGTTGGTCGTTAAGGTGCAATAGTTTGTGTGGTTGTTATGGTGTAGGTGGAGTAGTAGTACTAACTACTGTCGGAGTTGGAGATATTTATTTGACCTCCAAGTTCCAACGGTTGATATGGGTTCCAATTAAACCAACCCTAAATCCAACATTCAATATTTTGACACATAATCTACTCTAACATATAGTCCAAACTCCCTGCCATATCAACGGCACTTCAACACAAAATGTCCATTTGGCAAATCAAGGAGATGCTACAGTAAGTGAACTCTTTTCTTATATACTTGTTAGAAATGACAAACCATACACAAAAAAAAAAAAAAAAAAAAATATTGTATGTATGGACAAAAGCACATTAATTCAAAGATGATTAAAAAATAAAGCACTTGTAAAATAAGAACAATTCCCTCTAATATAATGGGTTACACAACTGGAAACTTGGAAGAGGGAATGAGCTTAGTTTTTGGAAGAGGGAATGAGCTTTATTAGAGGGAATAATTTAAAAAATGGTGTCCAAGACATCCAAGGCATTAAAAATGAGCTTGAACGATGGAATTGGCCAAGAACTTGAATTGTTCCCGATGGCAGGAATTGATGGAAAGTATAATTACCATCCCTACCCTTAATAATGAATCAAAGTTTCTGCTGAAAAATTCTAAATTTGTTAGAATTGATTATTTTTGGAGATGGTTGACTGTTGCAACAGATATTCCAAAATCAATTTACCAGAACAAAAGGCATATATTTGTGTCCCAAATCTTTTACATCTAGCAACTTCAAATAACATTTCCTCCAAATAAAGCAAGCAAATTTTTAAAGGCAATCTAAATATAGAAGATGCAAGGATAGAAAAGATTTTGCATGATTCCAAAATGAAAAAAATAAATGAATTAATTAAACTTTGAATATTACCTTGCATTAGACAAATAATTCAAACTCTTCAAAAAGAACTACAGACTTGAATAAAATTCATTGCAAGACAGGTTAACTTGACCAAACTAAATATTAGATAAAAGCATAATTATATGTGAAGAGCTTCAACCTATGACTTTCAAAAGCCTATTTTCTAATATGGTCACTCTAGATTGTTTAGTCTCAAATGAATTGACTAACTACTCAAAGATGTATTATAATTTAGGATGATCAAGAATCGGTTAATATGTTTTCAAAGGTCTCATAATAATTCTATTTCTAATATATTGTTCAAATATCATTTGAAAAGTTATTTTTGGTAAATAAATTACCGTTTAGGGGACTCAAACTAATTTTTACCTTTAGACATAAACTAAGGAATTTGAGGCCATGATGGAATTATTAGATGAAAACTTAGCATAATCAAATAGTCTATTCACTCTTACCTATGTAATCATAAATGTCATTAACAAATTGGATCGACTATCCATAGCATATATGTGCATGTAATTTCAGTACTCATCTTAAACTCGCATTTATATTTGATTTGAAACAAACCACACCTATGATTCAAGCATAAAGACTTAGTTTCAGTAAGTATCAAAAAACATGCTGTAATATTGAGGCCAAAATGATCATTGATTAAATCCAGAAGCTTAGCATTTCTAAGCATACTCACATTGGATGAAGACTTAAAAATGTCAAAACAAATGTGGACTACAAGGACATGCTCTTGTTAAAAAACATCACTTCTTTGATTAATTGATTTCACATATTCATTACATATAAATGTCACTTGATGCCACTTTGAACTCAACAGTGAATCCTGATTGGTAATCTACACAAAGAATGACCACAAATGAAAGAGAAGACTCCAAGAAAAATAAATATTAACTTAGAAAATTCTTTTAGCAAAGTTTCAGGCAAAAATTCCAAACTACTAGGGTGTTAATTTTTTCACCACATCACTTTGCATTTTGTTTTTCGCTCAAATGGAACTAATTTAAACAACAACAGAATTAACATGACAATATATTAAAGAAGCCATGACATTACATAGAAAAAAAAAATTGAGCATGTGTAAGTAATTATGACCAACACAAAGATATGCTTTGAACCAATGGAATTTTATTACTATTTGCTCAAAAGATCCGCTCTTAAATAATCTCATATTTGTTTTTCTATTTAATCAGTACAAATTAAAGAAAATAAAAACAATTTTCCCAATCAGCTAAATCGAGTAAGAAAATGCATAGATTGTGTGATATGAAATAGAAAAGCAAGATCAAAGCAAAGGGGGAAAAAAGAAAGAAGATACTACTTGTTTGTAAAGGAGACAAAATGGACATGAAATTTCTTTCTTTGTATCATCATCTGCAACATCAATATTTTTCCATAAAAAACATCCCAATTTGTCCACCTACCCATAGCCCCCAAAAAAAAAAAATCATAAAAATCCAATCTTTGTAACATTCAAGGTAAAATATTACATGTTTAAAATAAAAAAAATCCCAAATTAAAAAAAAAAAAAAAAAAAACTAGTTTAGAGTAGAGAAATGAGTAGATTAGAACTGAGTGGCCTCCAAACAAAAAAAAAAAAAAAAGATTAGTTTAACAATTTAGTAAAAAAACCTGTGAACAATAGGGTAAAAACAAAAAAATTAGACGGTCCAAAATGGGAAAAGATAATTAACTGGAGGAGACAAAGAGGAGTAGACAAGAAAATGAAAGTGGTATAGAGGGAATCGAAAATTTCATAGAGAACCATTCAATCAAAGAAAAAAAAGCAACAAAGGGAAACATCGAGGGAGTGAGAAAGGTATAGAAAATTACCTGTGATTTCTCTCCAGATTTTAACTAAATCAGGTAGTATAGAAAGATTGATATGGAGAGATAGAGAGAAAAAGTCATCTATCGTCTGGTTAATTGGTGTAGTAGGTGAGATTGGATAGAGATATTTTAGATTGAACTTATGGACAGGAGGAAAAAAAGGGAAAGATTTACTCTTCTATATCCAAAGAGAATTCTTTAATCCCTGATTTTCAGGGATTCTTCTTGTAACATTATCTCTTTCTCTTAAAATGTTGGTAGGGATGGTAGACCAGAAAAGATAATTGACACAAATACCCTAAAATATCCCTTGTACGGCTTTAACCATAATCCCTAATATATGTCGTACGGTTGTTTAACCCTAGATATATGTAGTAATTGCCAACTTTTACTATTTATCGGATAGTCCCTTGATAGTACTACAGATAATTACCTATTAATCCAAACTAATAACTTATTACAAAAAACTACTAATCTACTATTGGACCTTAATTAATACTATAAGTTCACCGGTTTGGGTTTTCACATCTATCCCCCTTAAATGAAGTTTTGTTCTCAAAACTTCGCACACCTTATGCATCAGGAATTTTCACTAGACCATATCTTTATTTAATTTAAGAGCAATAACATCTTGATCTTACCCCTAGGTATTAACCTAACATATCCACTATTTTTTCCCTATAATTATCTAAAAGCACAAACACAAGCCAATCACTAAGTCAATATAAAATTTACTAAAATAATACTTATCATAACATCATTACCTCCATACACTCCCTATTGAGCCATGGAGTAAACTCTTGAGTTCACCTTACTCCTGTAATTATCCATATTCGGCTTTTGCTCATCCGACTTAATTACAAGCGGCATAGTGATAGGACAATCCTTTAATCGATGATCAAATTTTCCACAACTAAAGCACGTACCTAATGAATCTTTTGCCTACACTATCCTGGATGTCTCTTATGGTAGTGATCGCACTCATTATAATGATTTGAGGTAACTGTTTAAGATTGTCCACGTTTCTTATTAACAAAATGAGAAGGACCTATTTGGACAAAGAGCTGATCTTGCTTCACTGATTGGGTATGCAAATTATCTAGTCCTTGAAGTTGCGTGAACTTCATCTTCTTATTACTTTCTTCATCTTTTTGCATTTGATGTTTGCCTCATTCTCCACAGCAGCATCATAATATCTTTGTAGGTCTTAGCTCGTGCTAGAACAATAGCAAACTAAAGATCACTCTGAAGACCCTTCTTGAAATTATATGCCTTAAGTTTATCATCTTTCATTATACTAGATTCAAATTTTTGAAGGGTTTGATATTTGTTAGCATACTCAACCACGGACATTCCACTTATCTGAGATAGGTTGTGGAACTCAGTAATCTTTTTGAGAGCATAAAGATAGAGGAAAATAATTTTCCAAGAAAGCTTCACTTGAATTGCACCCACTTGATTGGTTGTCCTCCTTCCATGAAAACAGGCTCACCACCTTCTTACCAGTTGGCTGACTCACCAACAAAGAATGGTTGAATGATCTCTGGCCTCACTTCTTGCGATATGTCTAATAGAATAAGGTTTTGCTCTACGTCACCCAACCATTTTTCTACCTTCGAAGGATCTGGTCCGCCTTTAAAAGTCAGGACATCAGAATCTTTCATGGCCTTATAATGGACTTTAGTCCTTGAAGGTGCTAGCTATTGCGGACGTGGAACCTACTAGTTTCCAACTTGTTGAAAAGTTTGTGCCATTGCTACTGTTATCATCCCTTAATCAATAGGTGGCACATGGACATTGATTCTAGATTATTTTTCATGATGCCTAGCATCAGATATCAGATTCCAATAGGTTGATCCTAACTTGTGTCATCATCCTCCAAGTTAACTTCTTCTACATAAACATCTTCTTGATCCTCTCAAACTCGAATAAATTGTCCTTCAATTTGCTTCTTGTCCATCTAGGAATAATAGAACACAAAATTAGTCACATAACTCCAAAAACTTAAATAATATCTAGTACATACTTCCATACAATTCAAACTTAAAACTAGTCGCAAAATTTCAAAGTCTAAGCTTTGATACTACTAAATATCACACCCCAAATCTGGGGTCGCAACATGCTGCACCCACTCTATGGTACAACCCCAAGATGCAAAGCTACAATATTATGGGCAATCTAAAATAATCATTAGTTGCCAATAAGATAAATTATCCAATCGAATATTAAATTCCTAAAACTGTTAAATAAAAATATTCTAAATTTCAAAGTACTATAATATTCATTAAACATGGTTAAATCAATTAGACTATCTAGGTACAAGTGCCAAAAATCAAATCCTAATAGTTATGTCCATGTTAAGCTAATAAAGAGGCACTACTCCCACAGACTAGATTTATTCCCCTTAACCAAGGTCATCCATATTATCTGCAAAATAATTATAAATGAATGAAATGACCTATATCCTCTTCCATTGGACTGAGCACGTTACTATGCATAATTAGTTTCAAAAATATGTGAACACAACTAATACATGCATATACATATATATACTTTAAAAGACATTTACAATTTGATCCTTTAGTATAAGTGGCAATCATCAATATATTTCTTTAAAACCAATAATTCAAAACATTGCAATATCACACATAATAATTCAAATTCGATTAGGCTTAAAGATTCACCAAGGCATTGTCAGATATTCAAGATATCTTGTCCTAATTATTATACCCGCTAGGATGGGCTACTAACTAGCCAACTATATCCCGCTGAACAAGGGCTAAACAATGATAGGAACCAACTCCCTACCGATTCTACCAAATCTTATACAATGAGCCAAACTGATATAAAGTACATCAAATCACTCACATTCAATTACATTTAAAAGTGTCACTTACAATTTCACATATATGAAAACATTAAAATACACATGATCACACCATATTATATATATATGTATCTTATATATATATATAATATATATATATATATATATGTTTAGAAAACACTTAGATAGTTACAAAATAATTTTGAAAACAAGGAAGAGAATAAGGACCACGAAAATATTAAACAATCCAAAATACGCGAGTTTAACTTAAGTAATCCGAAATCTATAAATCCTCGCCTATAAAATAATCAAAACATCTCAATTCTATATTCTAGATCCAGAACCCATTCCTAAAATAGGTATAGAATAAAACATAAGTTCCTAACTACGGAAATATTAACTAAATATGTTCGACCAATCCAAGAACTAATTCAATTCATCTCTTAATCTAAGTTACTTATTGGATTAAATAATGCATGTCAATTTAAAGCTTAATACATAATAAATTGACTACTCTCCCGAAAAAACATAACTATCCAATTTGAACTAAAAGACATAAAACCAATTCTAAAATCTTTCCTTCTGTCGGATTATCAAAGATTTAATTTGCTGAACCAATTTCCGTTCTTCTAACTTATATTTTCTCAATAAACTAATGCATTACAAATTTATCTATTCTCTACTGCCAGACATCATCATCAATTCTATTTTGTCCAACTTGACAACATGCATATTGAATAGGCCTTCAGTTTTCTACTCCTTTTTATGTCTTTTTTTTAAAAAAAAAAAAAAGAAAAAAAAAAGGTAGAAGCATGGAAGTAAGCCAAATTGCAACTTCGATTCACAAAAGCATTTCCCCCTAATTATATTTTTGTATATAATAGGTTCTTAGCTGACATAATAACAACTTTCTTACAAAAAAATTACAAACAAAACAAAATGGGTCACAAGATTACATCCGCTACGCGTCATCAAAATTGAATTCTTCTTCTTCTTCCTTCTTTCTCCCTTGTATGGCTTTAACCCTATTCCCCAATATAATATATCGTATGGTTGATTAAATGAAGGCCCCAAAAAATTAATATTTAAACAAAGCTTGAAACATAAATGAAGCAACAACGAGACTCTGTTTGAAACCAAACAAAAGGCCATAAGGCTTTTGATCTAAAAGAACAACAATCTAGACAGCAAATTGAAAACAAGACCAATTAATGAGAATAAGAATAGCAACGACATAGACGCTAGAGGCAAAATATATTTTATTGACCTTTTTCTCACACATCAGCTCAAAGACTTTTGACTTTTATAGGGAACACGCTACCCTAGGCATAATTCCATAAGCAATTGGAGTTTTGTCCTCTCATTAACACTTCGCAAATGTGGACTATTGATATAAAACAGAATTAAGCTTCCCAAATCAATTCAACTAGTAAGTCTAACTGATTGAAACTAAGTAAAATATTACTTTGGTTTAGATAATTATGTTGCCTCACTTAAACCAAAGTCGTCAAATTTGATCATTCCAAGCATTTTCTTTAACTTCATGAATGACTCTGCCTTCAATAGTTTTGTGAAAATTCCTATCACTTAATCCTTAGTCGTATAATCTTTAATGGTAATTTCTGGCATGAACCAACTCACTAATGAAAGTGATATGTGATATCAATGTGCTTGTTTCGTCCATAAAATTCCATATTCTTTAATTATTCAATTGTCGACTGGCTGTCACAAAAGATCTTGGTGGGTTCATCTTGCTTGTGTTATAGAAACCCAAGCATTCTTCTCAACCTTAATGCTTGCATTGATTTCCATATACTCAGCTTCGCTACAGATAATACCACAGCTTGTTGCTTCTTGGATGACCAAGAAAACACATCACTTCTCAAGTGATGCATATCCAAAAGTAATTTTCCTTTGCATCATGTCACCAACCCAATGATGTCTGTATATCCAACAAGTCTATAATCATTAAATATGAATGAAAAATACCAACAAATTGTATACATTTAATGCATCTCAAGATTCTCTTGGCTTCTTGCAAATGTGACTGGCACAGGTACTCCATAAATCTGCTAATTAATCTAACACCATTAGTAATGTTAGCCCTTGTAGAAGTCAAGTATCTTAGATTTCCAACCAATCTTCTAAATTTACATATTGTTGCTTCCATGAACTAGCCAATGCCATCTTTTGTCAATTTCAACTTTTCTTTAAACAGAAGTCATTATTGGCTTAGCAGTGTCCATCTTGAACCTCTTCAAAATATCACCAGCTTACTTATTTTTTGAAATAAATATTCCATTATTTGTTGAGTGACCTGAATGGAAAGAAAATATGGCATTAATCCCAAATCAGTTATTTCAAAGAAACTAATTATAGCCTCCCTAAACTCATAAATCAACTTGGGATGATTGCCAGTAAAACTTAGATCATCCACATATAAGCATTAAACAAGACTATCACTACCAAGATTAAATTTAATATATAACGTATGCTCACATGGACATATAACAAAATCATGCTCAATAAAATAAGAATCAATACGCATATACCAAGCTCAAGAAGCTTGCTTCAAACCATAAAGTGCTTTCTTCAATTTGTAAACTTTATTTTCTTGGCCTCTTTTGATGTAACTTGCAGGTTGCTCAACATACACCTATAATTTCCATCTTCAAGAACACCATTTAGAAAGGAAGACTTCACATCCAATTGATGAATTTTTCAAGAATTATTTGCAACAAGAGAAATAATCATCCGAAGAGTGTCAAGTTTTGGCAATAGATGCAAAGATCTCAAAATAATCAATACCTGCATTTTGTTTGTATCCTTTAACAGCCAATCTCTCCTTGAAGCAATCCACCTTTCGAGTTGGATTTGTATTTCATCTTGTACACCACTTGACCCTAATGGCCTTCTTTCTAGCATGTAAATTTGTCAACTCCCATCTGTTTTTCTTCTCAATGACTTGAATTTCATCATCCATTGCTTGGATCCAGTGATCATCTTTGACAACCTCCTCAAAAGCAACTGAATCACAATTTGCAAACAAAGAAAAATTTACACCATCCTCATAAGATAAATCATTGTCATTATTAACAACGTAATCTTACAAGCGATCTGGCAAGTGTCATTGTCTCTATGGGTGACTAGATGACTCCCCAAGAGTAGCTGTACACAGCCATTTCTCCCTTTCTCCATAATTGTTGGCATTAACGGAAGTACTGGTGAAGAATCTGACTTTTCTTGTACCAATCCCAGGAACCTTGTTCATTAAAAGTGACATCCCTACTATTAATCGTCTTCCTAGTATCCAGATTGAAGAGCTTGTAACCCTTTGTCCATAACCATTGCCAACAAACACACATTTTTCTGCTTTATCATCCAACTTCTTTCTTATTGCATCTGGAAATGAGCAAAAGCAAGACAACCAAATACTTTTAAATCAGAAATATTTGGTTTCTTACTCGTCCAAAGCCGTTGCAGTGTCTTCCCATTATTATGTTGTGTAGGATACTTGTTCGACACATAAACAACACAAGAAACAGTTTCTACCCAAAAACCTTTATGCATATTTTTAGCATACATTATAAATCTCACCATATCCATCACAGTTCTATATTTTTTTTCAGCCACACAATTTGCTGAGGAGTATATCTGCCAGTCATTCGGCGTCTAATACCATGTTTCTAGCAAATCTAAAAAATTATCACAGACAGTAAATTCAGTGTCTCTTATAGTTTTCAAAGTTTTAATCAAGTATCTACTTTTCTTTTCCATATAAACTTTAAAACTTTTGAAAACATCACATGTATTAGATTTATTCTTCAAGAAATAAACCCAAATTTTCTATTAAAATCATCAATAAAAGTAACAAAATATCTGCTACCGCCATTTGAAGGAATCTCAACTGAACACAAATATGAATGAATTAATTCCAAATATTTTTAGCCCTTCAAACCTTGCCTTTTGGAGAAGGATCTCTATGTTTCTTTTCCAAAATACAAGATTCATAGTGCTTTAAGAAAATTAATGGTAGGCAACCCATATACCATTTTTGTCCTTCCAAGAAAACTTAGACTATAAAAATTCAAGTGACCAAAATGCATGTGCCACAACCAAGTATCATCAAAATTCATGGAAATAAAGCAAGATAAATCACCACAATTTAGAGAAATAGGCTATACTTGAATGCGATTCATATATTCATTTTTGTAATTAGCTCCAATCGATCATCACTAATGGTACCGACACTATATTTGAAATGCAAGTCATATCCTTTTCAGAAAGTTGTTCCAAACTCAACAAATTATGATAAAGGTTAGACACGTAATACACATCAGATATGAAATTAGTAGATCTATTGTTCAAAGTAATACCAATTTTTCCTTTATCAAGGACAGAAAACCATTCATTATTCCCAAATTTAACATAAGATTTGAAAGATTTATCCAATTCAGAGAATATATCCTTATTTTCACACATATGATTACTGCATCCAGAATCAATGAACCAATTATTCTTGTTTTTTTTTTCCTTAGATCCAAAACTAGAAAACAAAATAGTCTCATCTTTTTCACCATTATTTTTAGTGACTTTAGCATGCACATTTCTATTATCATATTTATTTTACCAACATTCAAATTTATAATGACCAAATTTTTGACAATTCTAGCACTAAGTATTACGTTTGTCAATTTTATAATTTTGCGCATTATTTGGACCATTATTATTATCTCTTTGTTGACAATAAAAATTATCTCTACAACGGCCTCTAAAATTACCTTTGCCTCCACAACCTCTTCCACATCCATGAAAGTTTTTATTTTGTTAAATTTAGTTTTCACCCTTTTACTTTGGCTTGTTTGTTTGCACTTGTAATACCTTTTCAACCATCTCATTTTCCACACCATCATCCAGCTTCTCATTAATTCTCTGTTCGAAAAGAAATTCTGCAAATCTTTAGGGCTAAAATTTGACAAATTTTTTTTCTCTTGAATCATTGCTACCACATGCTCAAATTTCATGGGTAGTGTATATAAAATTTTTTCAACAAACACCTCATCACTGAGATTATTTCCATTTAAAGCCATCCTGTTCTTGATGCCCATCATCTTGGAAAAATAAAATTCAATTGTTTCTGATTTTTCCATAGTGAAAAGCTCAAATTTTCTCTTCAACATCAATAAATTATTTTGCTGGACCCAGACAACTCCACGGTATATCATTGCCAAAATATCCCAGGCTTGCTTTGCGATTTTGGTGTTTGCAATTTTGCCAAAAATTGACACATCAATGGCTTGATGAATTTGACACAACGCCAAATTTGTTCTTCTCTTTGTATTTGCATTGGCGTTCTCTGCAATTTCTTGAAAAACATAGCCATATAAAGTATGAAGATGGGTCTCTATTTGAGTTCTCCAAAAATTGTAACCTTTTTTCCAGTGAGTTTTGAAACTACACAGACAGCATTACCATTATTTTTTGCCATGACGTCTCAAACAAACCTAGCTCTGGATACCAAATTTAAATGGGCCAAAAAAATAATATTTAAACAAAGCTTGAAAAATAAATCAAGCAACAACGAGACTCTGTTTGAAACCAAAGAAAGTCGTAAGGCTTTTGACTAAAAAATAAAAATCTAGAAAACAAATTGAAAACAAGACCAATCAAGAAGAATAAGAATAGCAATAACGAAGAGGCTGGAGGCAAAAATTATTCTTTATTGACTTTTTTCTCATACTCTAACACAAAGCCTTTTGATTTCTTTATATAGGGACCACACAACCCTAGGCATCGTTCTAGAAGCAATTGAAATTTTGTCCTTTGACTAAGACTTACCAAACGTAGACTATTGAAATAAAACAAACATAAGTTTCCTAAATCAATTCAACTAATAAGTCTAACTAATTGGAACCAAGAAAAATATTACTTTGGTTTAGATAACTACATTAACTGTAGGCATATGTAGTAATTGTCAACTTTTAGTATTTATCGACTAGTCCTTTGTTAATATTTAATTACCTACTAATCCACATTAAAAATTTGTGGGATCAAAAAACTATTAATCTATTTTGGGCCTTAATTAATACCATAAGTTCCCGGGTTTGGGTCTTAACAACTTTAGGCATGAAAAAGTAAAAAGAAAGAGAGATCTTTGAAGAAAAGTCTTCAGCCATGAATGACCGAATATCTTAAGATAAAGCCAAAAAGCCAAGCTCGATGGAATGGGCCTTCAACAAAATAAGAATATCCAAAGCAGTTGGAATCACAGACGAGTAAGAAACCCAACAACATAAGCTCTAAATCTATTCCAAAACGTTCAGCTAAATCCCAAAAAAAATTTACTCCAAAATATTACCCCACGTGCCCTCACATGCTACAAACTCGTCACTTGCAATCGGCTCTTCTAGAGGAAGAAGACAACGAAGGCGTGATCAGAAAGCATGCCTTCAATTATCCTTCTCAAAGGTGTAGTTCAAAACTCATGCCTAACTCCAATCAGCAAACATCTCATTGCCATATAATCAGAAAACACGCCTTCAATTATCCTTCTCAAAGGTGTAGTTCAAAACTCATGCCTAACTCTAATCAGTAGACATCTCATTGCTATATCATCAGAAAACACGCCACATTATCAGATATATGGTGGCCACATTAGCTACTTTGCCATAATTTGCCACGTCATCCTTCCATTTGGGCTTCCACGTCTGCAACACATCATACCATTTGTTTAATTGCCAAGTCAATTCTTCGTCTCGTTTGCTTTGGTTCAATCTTGGTTTGATCTATTTTGGTTCACTGTTCTACCATTTTCTGATCTGGTTCAATTGTTTTCTATTTGTTTCAACTATTTTTTGTTCGGTTCTTTTACGATTCAATTCTGTTCCCTACTATTTTTTACTGTCTGAATCTTTCTGTGACATCGATTTTCTAGAAATCAAGCTCTAAGGTGCTGTTTTTTCATGCTTTTGACTCTAGTGCTTCGTTTTGTCTCTTAATCTTGTTCTAATGGCCTTTTATAGTTTTGTAGTAGCTAATAATTCTTCTCAAATTCCTGTGACCCATGACAATCTTGAATTGATCATTACATAGGTACTCTTTAAACTTCTCCCAAACATCAATACTAACACATTATGTTATTCAAAATTCTAGTTGGTATCTTGATTCTACATATTCCAATCACATGACATTTGATTCTATATTTTTCTTCAAAACAGCATGGTATCAGAGTTAGTTTATTCAAGTGTTTTCCCATCCATACATAACTCGGACTCTTCTGTGCATTGGGTTTGGCCTAATACTTCCTGTCCTGGTTTTGGTATTGGGCTTGCCTTCATGGGTATCAGTCATGTCAATACTTGTGTGTCATTGGTTTGGACTAGGCCTCTAGTTTCTTGTTTCAACCCTCTCATGTGTAAGAGGGGGAGTTAACCCCAATCATGTGTGAGAAGGAGTGTTAAAGTACAAATATCCCATATCGAATAGCCAAGAGATCTTGAACCAATTAACAACGTTCATGGACTACTCCCATTATCACCAATTAATTTGTGAAAGAAATCCATGTTCTTTAACATAACCATTTGGCCAATTGTTAATTACTAGACAAACTTTTATCTCTTAGAATTATAAAGAAAAAGTCACATGAAAAGGAATTTGCACTAAAATTTTCATACAGATTACGGGTGAAGTTGAAGAATAGAGTATCAGAATACGGGATCACCAATGCAAATACAAGTAATGTGGGCATCGGTTGGGGACTTGCATGAACAAATAAAGATGATAAAGCATCATAAGGGAACTTCAATGTATTGCAGCTCAATTCTGAAAGTAAATTGAGTACCGACTTGAATGAACTATCGATGATGCTAAATATTGCACCCAATATGATTGTGCCATTTGTCAAGGTCATTAAGAATATGAATGTAAATTACACACACAAATAATTTAGTCTATGTTGGCCAAGGCCTACAAAAGTGGCTAAAGTCCATATGACATATATAAATAAGAAGTTACCCTTCAGGATTGACAGCCTATACTACATAATAATACTCTATACAATTTCCCATTTCCTCTTTACTTTCCCCTACTTTCTCTCTAACATTTTCACTCTCACAAGGGGCTTTAGCTTTAGGCTTTCTAGTCCCTCAAAAGAAGTAGATGATTGCAACCACCATCCTCAAAGCTTATGAGGAATGGAGCCAACGGGTGATTGAGGATAGCTGAAAGTCTTTCAAAAGTACTCCATACCTCCTCCAAAATCATTAGATAACAAGCAATGAACAAAACCATGATCAATTGAATTGGAGGCATTGCTGAAGGGGCATTTTATATTTGTAGTTTCTTGATCATGTTTCAAGTATAAATAATAAGCTTTAACTTGGAGGAAGGGAAAGAATGAGTCGATTAAGTGTGATGTCAACATTTACTAATTGTTAGACTATCCCGCTCTTTACTTCTTTATTTTGAAACTTGTGTCGTCGAAAATGCCAAAAATCAACTGCTCAAACCCCTTACCCTTATTAAGTCCTACTTCAAAATACTCATTCCATTTTATTTTAATTGTCGTTTTGAATAGTAACACAAGGATGAAGAAAATTATTCAAATGAATCAATTTTATAAAAAAAGAAAAGTTTAAAATGACTAAATTATCCTTTTACATTAATATTACCAAACTCTATAATTCTCTCTCTTAATTAATATGACACCAAAGTAATGTTTGAAAAGATTATTAAACACTTCCTTGAATTTTTAAAGTGACAGATACTAATAACTTGGCACTAAGTATATTATCATAAACGATAGATAAAATAAAATGAAAGGAGCAACATTTTATCATGAACCCTAAAGACATTCTTCAATTGTATTTTCATTTTAAATATGTCACATATCCAAAAAACCTTAAATAATATAGTATCAAATTATAGTGGTCCAGACATAGTGTTAGTAAACATTATATATTTTTTTAGATTGAAAAGAAGCATAACATCAATAAAAATTAAGTACAAATCACAGTTACCAGAAAAACGGTACGTTAGGAAATGTGGTACGAGTATGAAAATGCGATTTACAACGTTTTAAAGTATTGGATACATAGGAGTAGGTTTAATCGATACGCGACTATATATAAATAACTTCTGAGAAAAATTTGTTGTATCATCGGTATAAGAAGATAGTTAGCAATAGGTAGTATTAAATTTTTAATAAATGTTGAATTTTTAGTGTCTAGAGAAAAATGTTCAACTTTCAAGAACCATTATCCACAATCCAATACTGTAGATAGTTCTAATTATGTAAAATTGGATAGTATTTTTTCATTTTCTCAATAAATAAATAAAGTGATTAAAAAAATAAAGAAACATGTAGAAAAAAAGAAAAAGAAACTAAGTATCTTTATCCTAATAATGATTTGGTACTTTTAACGTTTCAAAACATGAATTGCCGCGTTTCAAAATGTAAATAAATTGTGTTTGACAAGGATGAACTGTACATAATTTGCAGAGTTGGGAAGAATTTCTGGTAACTATCGTACAAGCTAATCTAGGGAAATAAATTACCTCTAACATCCTCACAGAGAATAGAAAGTTGGGAGCTGGGGCAATTTGGAAAGCAGAAAAAAGAAGACAAAAGGTTTACTGTAAGCTTTGCAAGTCCATCCATCAGTCTATTTGACTCCATATAAATATGTTTAAAGGAGAATTCTAGAAATCTAGTAACTAGGCTCTTGCAATCAAAGATAATTGGTGCAAGTTCATGACGGGAAAGCAGAGAACTTTCACGAGAAGTAATCTAATAACTAGGCTCCAACAGTAAAAAATAATTGTTGCAAGTTCATAAGGGAAAGGCAGAGAACTTTCACAAAAACAAATGACTAATGTGGAGTCAACTTCAAGACAAAGATTCATAATATCCATGTTTGCAGTAAGTTTAAGGCCATCCCTAAGTGCCCAATATTAGATTATTAATTTAAGTAGATTTTTTGATGGCATAATATTCTTGCATTATTATTTAACTCTTTGATTGTAAGACAAATTATTTTGTATATAATTGAATAAATATAAAATTTATGATATATTAATAGAAGTACGAGTTTTATCTGATATAATTAAGTTTATATTATTAGTATAAATAATTCTTATGATAAAATCTATTACTAATATGTTTAATCTGATGAGAAGATTCTTCCATCGATTGGACTCCCATGGTAGGAATTAGTCCTTAAAATTCCTCCATCTCTCTATATATATACTTCGGTTGGACTCCCATGATGGAAAGGTGTCCCTAAAATTCCAACCCCTTCTCCCTTTCTCTGTCTGTCTGTCTGTCTGTCTCTCTATATATTTATGTTGATGCAGAAAATTAGGCTAGGCAATTCTCCAAGTGCAAAGTAGTCCAAGTTTAGGTTGAGAACTACGAGCAGTACCCCGTTTGGATTACCTGAAAAGGAAAGGTTGGGGCTTTATCCCCCAAGATAGGTTCTAACGCTCAAGTCAGTACTTCGACTAGAGAATAAATTTCAAAAAGAAATCCGAACTTATGAAAATTAAGAAAAGTGAACTGCAAATCTAACCTGCTATTTTGATATTTATACCTGTAGTTGATGGGTCAAATCGATCCACAGGCTGGACACTAATAACTTGAACCATTTAAGTATATTTGAACCACAAGGATAAAATTATTAAAATACCCCTGAGTGCCCCAGGCTCGAAGCTAGGTGTAATATTTTTAGTGGGCATATTATTTTCGTATCATCATTTGCCCCCCGATCTTAGGTCAAAATTTTTGGGTTGAGATTTATCGGTAATTAATGTGGGGCTGTGCTCATACTCTGGCCGGGACCATAAAATTGACTGGAGTTAATTTCAATACCTCGAAATTATTTCTACGAATAATTTTTTTTTATATCTTCATAAAGAGTCGTTTTAAGATTCCATCCAAAAAATCATTGCTAAACAGCAGATAAAGTGTTCGTCAAAGACTTCAAAATCGAGCTCCTCAAACCAAGTCATACCACGCATCCACTTGCATAACTGAAGTAAGAATCCTTCCACCCTTAGAACTGTTGACTTATGAATAATTCCAATCATGTGAGGACTTTGCAGTAATGTATTAATTTATATGATTGAATTGATTCAATCATGTGGGGTCTTGTTCCCCGACGGCTGTGTTCTCATAAGTTTATAGTAAGAATCCTATATCAAATAGTATTAGCCTTGAGACTCTGATTCATGTATTGCAACAAAAATTGAGAGAATCTGACATTAATAATCCCTTTAGTAATAGTGATTGATGACTCGATTGAGATGAGTAACACGAAGGTTGGTTACCGAAGGGGGAGGCCACGATTGCGAGAATTGGTTAGTAAAGAAAAGTGGAGTAAAAATATTAGGTAAAGGTGGTGTAGGTGAAGTAGGGATATGTGGAGTAAAAAAAGTAGGGCTTGAGCTGAGCAAGTGGAGAGGGGTACGTAGAGTAGGCACAGGTGGAGCTAGAGGAAAAGAGGTATGTGGAGCAGGTATAGGTGGAGTAAGTGGAGTATGGTTAGGTGGAGTAAGTATAGAGGGGAGCAAATAAGGGTGGAGTAAGTGAAGTGGGGAATAACTTAGTCAAAAAAGACAAATTTTTTCTGAGACATTATACAAAGGAGTCTACTAGGTGGGGGGTCCTTTAAACAATAATTTACCAGTTGATCCCCATGAATCTTCGGGTGTGTATTCTATTGTCGACTCGGATAGAACATCTCACAGAAAGGGCTACCCCTTGATGGATATCCTTTGGAAGAGTATATACCCCGGTAGACTACCACCAACTGGGGCTTCTATTTCTAAACTCCAGTTCCAGGAACTTGTTGAGCTCCTCTACCCATTTGAAAGGGATGCCTTCCTTACATCCTCAGCCCAACCAATTAAAGATAGGTTGATCAAAGGTAGTCCATGAGACAGAGAGTGAGAATGAGGATTAGTCAGGGAATAGGTTGGAAGCTGCGACAGAAGAAGAGGTAGACGAGGAGATTGAGGAAGAGATTGAGGAGGAGACTGAGGAAGACGTAGAGGTGGAGATTGAGGAAGACTTTCCAATATCTTGTAAGAAATGAAGCAAGAGGAAGACATCTTCACCCTTGACTTTGGAGTTCGTTCGTTCGTTCCAAATTACTAATTCCTATAGTTAACTGGAAAATGATGGGCCCTTAGTTAGAGAAATTCCACATACCAGATTGGGACATTTCATATCCAAGAAAAACCATAGACCTTGCGAGGAGATTGAAAATTGTACCCCAATTTACTTAGCACAGCTTGAGAAAGGATTACGATTTCCTCTTCACCCCTTTATCCAAGATATCTTGGACTTAATTACAAGCTGGGACTTGGTCAGATTTACTCCAGATCTTTTAGTCGTATCAATGCTTATATCATCACTTGTGAGCTAAAACGGATCAGTCCCTCAATTGCAGAATTTAATAAGTATTTCTAAATAACATCCACTGGAGTGGGGTACACTTTCTCTTTTAATAAAAAGATGAGTCTACTCGAGGAAGTGAAGCCGAAACAAGTGAAATGGCAGAGCAAGTATTTCTTACTCAAGGGTCTAGAAAAATGGAAGTTCCCTACTTGGAACTTTCAAGTGGACACAGCCAGTCCTA
Organism: Cinchona pubescens; assembly: GCA_025175665.1. NCBI lineage: Eukaryota > Viridiplantae > Streptophyta > Magnoliopsida > Gentianales > Rubiaceae > Cinchona > Cinchona pubescens. The sequence continues at coordinate 5,911,196 of JANKKI010000075.1, read as the reverse complement.
ACAAACTAATTCTATATAGTATGCATGAGTATAATGGGCTAAAAAAACTTCGAGGAGCAGTGAAAATCCCATGGAGAGTAGTGATAGATGAGCCAGTGGGATTGTGTCCTACTCCTTTTGATCCTACCATTCCTTTAAATTGATATGCATGCACATTTTTACTCTGTATTTTTTTCTGCATATGCATTTTTTCTTGAGTATAATTTTGATAGATTATTTTTCCTTGGAACTTATTTGTTCTTTGGCCTTTGTAGTGGATGCTATGGATGCCGCCATTTGTGATCGTGCTCTAAAGTAGAGAAGAGCTAAGCACCAGAGTTCATTCAAGGAAATTGAGGGTTCTACTACTAGAACAGAGGGTTCCAAGAGGTCATCTCAAGTTGCTCTTCCATAACCACAGGCAGAAAGAAGATCAAGCCCACCTCTGACTATCTTTCCACCACTACCTCCAGTTGAGGTTCCAGCACAAGTTACTCCAGCTTCGACAGCATACGCTACTCGTCAATCTCAAGTTCAAGTCATGACTTGACCAGAAAATTCTTCTTCTATTCGTATGGTTTATGCTCCCTGGTAGGAGATACACAACGACTTCGTTTTACAAGATGTGAGTCGTCGCTTGGTAGAGGTCTTAGCTCTGGCTAAGAAGTGACAGAAAAGAGTTAGGAAACCTTTCTTTGGGTTCTACTTGTATTGATCATGCAAATGAGATGTACAAGTACATCTGCTCAAGTAAGGCACTTCTTTATTCCTAGTAAAAAATTTTGAAGCATTTTAGCTTACGCTTAAGACTAACATTGTTCTTCTTACTTTCCCCTTAGATCGGTAACCTCTACTATCATTTGTATCAGGCTCAAGAGCAACACTTAGCCCACATTTTTGAATTGGAATGTGAGTGCAATGAGGTAGTGAAAGCTAAGGATAAACATTCTGAGGCCTTCCAAGCATCTTCTAAGGAAACTAAGATGGCAACTAAAGAGAATACAAGGCTGAGGGCCGAGATGAAGAAACTGAAGGAATCTCACAAGGAAGAGCTTCAAGCTATGAAGAAGGAGTATCGTGCAAGCAAGGAGTTTATTGCCCTAGTGGAGGAGCGTAGCATAAAGTTCTTTGACCAAGGGTATGACCAAGCCTTGTCTTACATGAAGAAGGTGTATCCTGACTTGGACCTAGATGATTTAATCCAAAGCATTATTCCTCCTACCCTTATTCCTTCTAGTGCAACAGCGACTCCGACTGAAGATGAAGTCGCATCCGATAGAGCTGACACAAAGGATGTTAATTCATAAGTGTTTGAGTAAAGGGAAAGAGCTCAGACAGACACTTCGGTCACTCCTCTTAGCATAGCTTAGTGTTTAGCTAGTTTTATTTATTTTGAAAACTTTAGAACTTAGGGCTCTCTTTTCGTAGGAGCTCTCAAACCTTATTATGCATTATTCTTTTACCTTGCTTTTCTCCAATAATGACCATTGCTATGCTTGGATAGGCTTTGAGTTAGGGCCTCTTTGTGTACCAACTCTACTTATGTCATGCTTAACATTCATTTATGGCAGTATGAATTTTTTTTCCTACTTGCTTCTAGTGTATTAGGTTTAGAACTGTATCGCCTTTCTACCCTCCTTTAGTCATTTAACTTCAACTGAAGTGACTAAATGCTATTACTGTCTTTGACGTCACCGCCGAAGAGGTAAGTCCTACTCCGAGAAATAGGTATGATATAGGTACTTCACATTGACTAGATGGAGGAAAAACTTTGGAATTGTCTCCAAAGGGGTAAATCCTTTTCCGAGGAGTAGGTATGACATATATACTTCACTGTTGGAAGATCTTGGAATTGCCCCCGGAGGGATAAGTCCTATTCCGGAGAGTAGGTATGATATAGGTACTTCACTTTTAGAAGACCTTGGAATTGCCCCCATAAGGGTAAGTTCTACTCCGGAGAATAGGTATAACGTAGGTACTTCACTTTTGGAAAACCATGGAATTGCCCCTGAAGGGGTATGCTCTTTCCCTTAGGCATACAAGCTTGGTATTAAGAGGAATTAAATTTTTATTTTTTTTTGTTTATTTACCCTCGGTTATCTCTACTCTGGAGAATAGGCATTGGTGCTTTCTCTCGAAAGGTGTAGTTGACCTCAGAGGGTAGTAGAATCTCGGAAGACAATGTTGTGATCCATCCTCGGCTATGAATTAACTACTTGACTATACATTCCCAACTCTTAGGAAACTTTGTTCAACAAAATGAAAATCAAGATCCCAGTATAGATTGTAAAAGTTTTACTTCTCTTTGGAAGATGATACTTGGGAATTACAATGGAAGAAACATGGACACAGTACATTGAAATATCAAAAATAAATTTTTTTAAGGTTTTGTGCATTCCATGTGCGAGGTAAGATCTTCCCATCCTTAGTTTTGAGTTTGTAAGCTCCACAAGTAGATGCTTCAATGACTTCAGAGGGGCCTTTCCAGTTTGGTGAAAACTTTCCTTGGGATTGGGGCTGACTTATCTCTACCTTCCTAGTAACCTAATCACATACTCTGAATCTTCTACCCCGAACTTACCAGTCATAATACCTAGCTGCCCGTTGCTTGTCTACCTGTATTTTGAAGAATGCCTTGTCTCTTTCCTCGTCAAGTAGATCGAGGTTAGATCTCAAACCTTCATCATTTTTTTTCTAAATTGAAGTTGTAAACTCTAAATCCCGACATACCAATCTGTACTGGATTGTGCGCTTGAATACCATTAGTAAGATTAAAGGGGGTTTCCAAACCCCCTTTAATCTTACTAATCCAGTTGTGTTCTTGTAAGTGGTGCGGAATGACCACAAGACATTTAGAAGTTTCTCCACCCATTTTTTTTTAGCACTGTCTAACCATTTTTTGATTTCTTCAACGATAAAGCAGTTGGTAACTTCTGCTAAGCCATTACTCTAGAAATGACTTACTGAGGAGAAGCATTGTTCAATTCCAAAGCCTTAACAGAATATCCTGAAAGTTTCTGCTTGGAACTGTCGCCCATTGCCCAAGATAACTGGCTTGGGAAGCTGAAGCTCCAGATCACATTCTTCGAAAAGAAATTAATGATTTGTTCAGGAGTGATTGTTGCCTAATCTTTTGCCTCAACCCACTTGGTGAAATAATCAATTGTGACCACTACAAACTTCTTCTTGGCCACTGCTAATGGAAAAGGGCCTAGGATATCAATACCTCACTAGGCAAAATGCCATAGGGTAAGGATAGGAGTCAATTTCTCAGCTAGGACTCAGGGTTGGTTGGAATGTAGTTGACATTTTTCACACTTTCACACATAGTTCATGGTATCTTCCAACATTCTTGGACAGTATTAATCCTACCTTTGCACTTTTAGTGCAAGTGCTCTACCACCGATGTGGTGTTCACAAACTCCTTCATGCACTTTAGTCAAGACGTACTCGGCCTCATCTGGACTTAGGCACTTAAGATAAGGTATTGAGTAGGATCTTCAGTATAGAGTCTCTCCAATAATTAAATATTTTGCTGATCTCTTCTCAACTCTTTGAGCTTCTACCTTGTCTTTAGGCAGTTTACCTTCTTTAAGATATCGAATGACCGAAATCATTCAATTTGGAGTAGTATCGATATCCATGATTTCTTCCTGTTTAACACTTTTTTCTTTCAACACTTCAAGGAAAACTTCTTTTAAGACATTGAGTGCACTGATGTTGCTATTTTTGAAAGAGCATCTACCTCCCTGTTTTCTTCTCTAGCCACATGTATTATATTAAATTTGTCAAAATATGAGATCAAACCCTTCACCTTAGTTAGGACTAGAATTGCAATGATCGTTCTCTTGCCTCCAACTCTCCTTTTACTTACTGCACTACACTGGCTTCAGAATTTTGTTTTCCTCCTTGATAAGGACTGCATTCACTGCTGCGGCTGAGCAGGCCAAGTACAAATATAGAGTTTCACCCGGCCCAAGCTTAGTAAGGAGCGGAGCGGAGGTGAGGCTAAGTAGACCTTCAATTCCTCAAAGGTTCCTTACCATTCTTAAGCCCACTAAAAGTTTTTGGCACTCCTTAAAACTTCAAAAAATAATAAGTTCTTGTCCCCAGACTTGGACAAGAATCGGCTTAAAGCTGCAAGACGACCTATCATTCTTTGAACATCTTTCACTCTTTTGGAAGGTTTCATGTCTTAAATTGCTTTTATTTTAGTAGGGTTTGCCTCAATTCCCCACTGAGTCACCATGAATCCTAAGAACAGCCCCCCTACCACTCCAAAGGCACACTTCTCAGGGTTAAGTCTCATATTGAACTTTCTCATGGTGATGATTAGGTTTCTCGGAGGTCCTCCATATGATCAAATTTCATTTTACTATTGAAGAGCATGTCATCAATGTAAGATTCCATGTTACGTCCCAATTGATGGGCAAACATTTGATCAACCATCCGTTGATAAGTCGCCCCGGCGTTCTTTAACCCAAAGGGCATCACCTTGAAGAATAAGTGCTCAGTGACAAACACTGTCTTTGTCTGATCTTTAGGATTCAACCAAATTTGATAATACCCCTTATAGGCATCTAAGAAAGACAAGATCTCAAACCAGAGGTTGAGTCTACTATTTGGTCAATGCAGGGAAGAGGATAACAATCGTTTGGACAAGCCTTATTTAGGTTAGTGAAGTCCACGCATATTCTCCACTTTGCACCAGGCTTGGGTACCATGACTACGCTGCTAAGCCACTCCGGGTATTGTTTTCTTACTATGGTCTTGGCATCCAGCAATTTCTTTACTTCTACCTCTACTGCTTGGCCCCTCTCTCTACCAAAATTCCTTTTACTTTTGAATTATTGGCTTGTACTTTGGATCCATATCTAGGAAGTGGCCAACTTATGGTCAATTCCCAGCATGTCTGATAGACTCCAAGCAAAGAGGTCTTCAAATTCCCTAAGTAGGGAGAAGATTTTTCCTTTTAATCCTCTCGGGAGGGACTTTCAAATCTTTACCACTTTATTGGGTCACATTCATCTAAGATGACATCTTCTAAATCATCAGTCGGTTTTCCTTCATGCAGGTACTCCTCCATCTTCTCTACAGTATTGATAATGCAGGTAGGGGTAACTTCCTTTACCTTTAATTTTAATGAGGCAATGTAGCACTGGCTTACTGCAGCTTGATCTCCTTTCATCTCCCCTAGTCCATTCTCCGTAGGGAATTTTATCTGTATATGATGGGAAGATGGGACTATACCAAATGCCCCTATGGTTGGTCGACCAATGATGTCATTATAAGGAGATGATGCCTTAGTCACAACAAAATCTACCATTATCTGGGCATTCCGCAGGAGATGTACCAAACATCACAGGAAGGGTGTTGTATCCAAGCGGAATGACCGTTTTTCTAGAAAAGCCCACCAAAGAGATGGATAGAGGCTTAAGATTTTTTTCCTCCAACTTCATCTCCTTGAATGAAGAATGAAATAGTACATCAGCATAGCTGCCATTGTCAATAAGTGTCCTCCTCACATCATAGTTTGCCATTGGTAAAAGTTACCACTAACGAATCAGTACAAAGATGGAGTACTTGTTGTGCCTTATCTCCTCTAAAGATAATGTCTTAACACAATTTGGGCCGTTTCAAGTCAGATTGGATTAAGTTCACCTGACAAACATAAGCATTGGGAGATGACGCGGAGTCACCACTTCCTGCTCCACTAAAAATGGTGTTTATAAATATTCTTCCTTGATTCTCTACCCTAACTACTCCGTCTCCCCGAGACGGATCTCGGTCTCTCTTGTCTGGGCTCCTGGTCTATCACTGGGGTACCTTTCTCTATCCATTCCTCAGATGAACAGAACTGTCTCAAATTTCCTTTTCAGATTGAGTCCTCGATTACTTTTTTTAAGGAAATGCAATCACTAGTATCATGGCCGTAGTCTTTGTGGAAGTAGAACCACTTGTTTTTGTTGCGACGCTCTGGGTCACTCTTCATTGCTCCTGGCCACTTCACATATGGCTCTTTCTCAATCACTGCTAGAATTCGTGCAGGTGTGGTATTAAGTGGAGTATAGGCCTTAGGAGGTTCGGGACTCCTTCTATGAGGCACGGCTATGGATAGTCGGTCCCTCACATTACTCTTCTTTGAAGGCCCTACTGCATTAATCACACCATAAGCCTATCTCTTCTAGCTATTAGCTCCATTTGATCCAGTCTCTCTATTTTTCTTCTCAACTTCATTTGTTTGGGAAAACTTCTTAGTCCTATGAAAAAGATTACTGAGAGTAGTGGGAGGCTTGAAGTTGAGGTCAAAAGAGAATTTTCCTAGTTTCACCCGAAACTGGAAGGCCGTGATTTGCATATCGTTCTGTGGCTTCTTGGATACCAATAGTCTCTTTTTTGAACCTATTTACATAATCCATGGGCGATTCATCAAGTTTTTGCTTAAGTGTAAGCTAAGTGTTCTCATTTTTAGGATCCTCTTTTGATTCCCAAACTTGTTTAAAAACAAGTCTACCAGTTGATCAAAATTTTTGATGTCCCTCTTCTTATACCCTCTAAACCAATTTGAGGCAGTGCCCGTGAGGGTTCTAGAAAACCCTTAGCAGAGGATGGCATCAGACGCCCCTTGGAGACACATTTTGGAGTAGTACGCATCTAGATAGTCTCATGGATCGGTACTCCCATCATAAGAGTCAAAGTGAGGTGTCTACCACCTTTAAGGAAAAGGCTCCTGCATGATATCCTCGGTGAAAGGAAGTGAATACTTGTATCTTGTACTCCTCTGTTCTCTTCATCCATTCTGTCCACTCTGGCTTGCAACTCTTCCAACCTCTTCCTCAAGTCCTCCTTTCTTTTTGGGACTACCAAGACACGGTACAATTTCTCTCTTGGTGTCTTTTTTTCTTATGAGCTATAGATGTTGCTTCACTTGGACTCTTTTCTCGAGTACCACTCAGCCTTGATAAGGCCACTCTTCTAGAGTTTGGTCGGGTAGTTTTGCCAGTTCGCTCTTGCCTGGCAAACTAAAAAGCGAGCTCCAGTTGGGTCCACCCAACAAGAGTTAGTTTCCTAGTCCTCTAATCCTTTTTGTTCCTTTTTCCTTGGGTTCCTCTTTCTCTCTCGCTAGCATAAAGTTGGGAGTGGACAATTCGGGGATAGCCACCCGAATGGTGAGGGTGTTGTTCACCTTGAGAGAGGTGTTGCTCCAATTGCTGCCTAATGAGCAGTTCCTTCAGCAAGCATTTTGTTGCCTCAACTTGAGAATTTCTTCGTCCTTGTCCACAACTCGGGGACCGGAATCCCCTACCTAACCTCCCTGTTAACTTATCTCCATATGCGATTAGTCGAAAAGATGTTGAGTTGAAATTTCTTTGATAGGTTCTCCCTTGTCAGCATTGCTTCTGTGAGTGTTACGCGCATTAGGTGCCATACCTTAGTAATGACTTGTAATTCAGTGTTCGCACAAACGGTGCCAAATGTTGATGCAAAAAATTTGGCTAGGCAATTCTCTAGGCGCAAAGTAGCCCAAGCTTAGGTTGTGCTCTACGTGCAGTATAACCACGTTTGGATCACCTAAAAAATGGTGGGGCTTTATCCCTCGAGATAGGCTCCGATACTCAAGTCAGTAATTCGACTAGTGAATAAATTTTAGGGAGAAATCCGAACTTATGAAAATTAAGAAAAGTGAACTGCAAATCTGACTTGCCGTTTAGATATTTGTACTTGTGGTTGATGGGTCGAATTGATCCACGGGCCAGACACTAATAACTTGACCCATTTAAGTATATTTGAACCACAAAGATAAAATTACTAAAATATCCTTGAACGCCCTAAGCTTGGAGCCACGTTTAATGTTTTTAGTGAGCGTATTAATTTCGTAGCATCATTATATATATATATATATATCTTGGTCCCTCTTACTACTGTAAAATCTACTTATCACTAAACACATAAGTGAGGGAAGATCAAGGTTTGCCTCATTCCTGTGGATTATTGTTTGATATCATTTGCATAGGACATGGCTTATCTTCAAGGATTGTATTCAAGGTGCACGTTCAATATATACTTATCGGTGTATAAAGTATGTCCAGAATTTGTGATCTGTAATTTACAAATCTAAATTAAAAATCTCATCATATATAACATGTGGTGTCAGAGATAGCTGAGTTAAAGTTTCTGCCTTTTAAATCTATAATGTTATATTTTATTTTTGATCAATTTTTTTCATTAAATTTAGGCTAAATTATTAATACTCAAAAATTTTAAATAACATAAAGATCGGATAATGATGACAGCTCGATAACAAATTAATCCCAAACTTGTCATGGTTGAAATTTCTGTCGTTGGGCATTTTGTTACTGCTTCGAATCCTTGACATGGAGAATAAGTGTGTATATTCGACTCTATCATTCATCCCTCAATATAGTCCGTGGACAGTAATAAACGTATGGTTCATGTTCTCAACTGTGACATTTAAGTTTTAAACTTTTAACTCTCAAACAGATGCGTTTTGGAACACATTCACATACTATTTGCAATTCTGGATACCGACTTGAACTATATAAGTAATATATATTTATGGGATCCACATGAATCAATTCTGTTACAGCCTGATTCGTTTATCTCATGTTCTATGAATTGTTTATAAATTCTATGAATTGTTCACAAGAATTTTGAGCTTCTTCTTTTATTTTGATAGAAGGGTTACGTAAGTTGATAGTAAAGGAAACTTAACGGAATTCATAACAGTCTCAATTTTATTTTTTCCCTTTTTCTTTGTATTGTCTGAATATTCAAGAGCTAAGACCATTCCAACGTTCTCTTTCGCCATGCATAAACTAAACCAACAATTAAGATTTTCCTTAGGTAGGACTTAAGAAACCCGCTACATCTGGAGCATTACGCGACATTCCGAACCAATCTAGAAGAAAGAATTTAAAATGGTTACATAAGTTGAGACACATATGTGCGAAGTCATTAAGTGATTAACCTTGGTATATAGTCCTATTACCCCAAGATCTAAGGATGTATACTGTATGATATTTTAAATTGAAATTATATTCTTGTAACAATATTATTTACCCGGATCATATGCATGTACTATCGTAATGAATCCTTATTCATGGATTTAAGGATGCATAAAAATTACTTTGAATTGTTATTAAATTACATCAACCAGATTCAAAATTAAAGAAAATTTTCATTATGGCATTTATACATCGTGTTTCATGTAACAATATATACTTTTTTCTGATATGCCATTTTATGTCCATTTATCTTTATTGGTCATTATTGTGATGTGAAAAATTTGAGATATTTGTTTACTTAAATATTAGGTATTATAATTGTTTTCTGAAAGACTCAAACTTATACACAGCTCACATACATGTGTTTAGATTTGGGCAATTTGAGGTAAAAATTTCTCAATTATGATTCATGAAAAGTCCAAATTATTAAATATGATGCTACATGTTTTTGGTGATTTAAGATTAAATAACGGTATAAATATAAAAGTGATGATTAATTAGTTGTCACTAAAGTGACCTAATTATAATGGTTCATTAAATGGTTTTTTATATATGGAAATCATGATTATAAAAGTATAATTTTTTCCAAAGCTATTATATTTCTATAATCATGGATGAGTTGTTATATATTCCCAAAGGTATATAACTTCTCACTTGCAGTTGTATAAGTCAATATTTGTTAGTCACTGTTACAGTTGCCCATTCAAATATGATATCTCAAGTATAAGTTTAAGTGAATAATTAATTATCACTTTTAGAGTGGATCATTAGCATGTTTTTTAATTAACCACCTAATTGGTGGAGGTATTCCCTTTTACTAATAAGAAGAAAAGGTACGTGGAGGCTGACGTGAAGCCTAAACCTCCAGTAATGAGAATATAAGAAATGAATTCAAAGACAAATCTTTTGAATTCTAACAAGTTGTGAAATGTAGAATATCTAACTTCCTCTAATTCTTTGAAATGTCCGCATCTAATTTAGAACCAATCATTGAGAAAGTGGTTTGGAGGACAGCCTGATTTGCATTGGTCTTGGCATATTGTATGTGCTCTTATGTCTTCCTTTCCTTTTTGGAGTGAGAATTGCCAATTCTTGAATTGGGTGTACCTCTCGGACTTGCGGAGAATCATTATCTGAAATAGCAAATTTGTTCCGTTAACACCTTATCATTAGGCATGATGAAATCATCCATCGATTTAAGCTTTGACTGTTGAGAAGTAGGCAGATTGGACTTGAATGAATCTTGCTTTGAGTTGATTTTGTTTGTCCTATTTGTACTAGTCGGTATGGTCGAGTTGGACAGCTGCAGGACATTTGGAGCCTGTTCTAACGTTTGTAGGTTGTCTTTCCTTAAAATGTGTAGGGGAGAAGGTTCCTTGCTGCTCGAATCCCAAAAATAATACAATTTCCTTAAATGTTGGCTTGCCCGTGGTTGGAAGATCTTGCATGAATCGTCCATGATAGATGTTTGAATCATCCATGGATTTGTTGTCCAAAATCTTAAGATGAGGGTTGTTGTCCAAATCCTGAAAACAAGAAGTACTAGGTTGGTTTGTTGGGATAGGATTCACATTTGAATTAGTCAACTCCTTGCTAGCTAAATCTAATGGCACTAAGGGGTTTTCCTCCAAGATTGTTTGTTCAACTCCTTTAATTAAGGAATTTGAGTTTAAACTTTGAATGTTCGAAAGAGTAGGGGATGTTGTTGGCTGATTGGGCTCATTTGACTCATTCACCAAATTTGAATTATGAGACTTATCCAAGGTGGTTGCAGAAACCGCTTGAATGGTGGAATTTGAGTTTTGTGCTACCGGTTCTTGTGAAGGATCCTCCTCTACAGTTGGTGGCTCTTCCAAGGTTGGTGGCTGTTCCAACCCATTCTTCTTATTCACGACTCTGGCTCCTCAACGGGATTGGCTTCATTTGTTCCAGATGGGCTAGCTTCTTGATGTTTCACAGGCGTCCAATGTGATTGAGTAATTTTCTTGGCTGGATACATCAATTTGTCCGTGGGGCTATTGTGTTGTTTTGTAGACCTAGAACCTCCATTCTTGCATTAAGTTTGGTCATGACCAATTTTGTTACACTTCGTACAATAGAGAGGCACATCTTCATAGCTGATTTTTTACCAAATGCCTTTCTTTCCCACTCCTAACCTTACTCTAGAAGGGAGCGTGGACAAGAGGTTTACCTTAATGCATACCTTGGCAACACTTGGACCAGTGAAATTTTTCGTAGCTAAGTCCAATTTGAGAGGGGTTCCTACAGCTTGGCCAAGGCTGAATACGGCATGTTTGTTGAAAAAAATTACTGGTAGATCCTCAAAGGTGATCCAAACGGGCGTAATGGAAGGCTCCACCTTTGTGGTGAAAAGCGGGTGCCACTTAAGAACTCTCATGTATATTGCCATTTATGAACCAAGTGTTCTTAAGCCAACACCGGAGATAATCCTCCTTCAAAGAAAATCTTATTATGACATGCTTATAGTCCAATTAACCGATTGTGAACTGACCTTTGAACCCGATTGTGTGAAAGCTTTTCCTCAGCGTTTCCATATTTCACTTCTTTCTAGGGAAATTCCCCACCAATGTATATTGAAAAGGAACTGCAAGTTGTTGAACCTCTTCTTTAGAGAAAAGCCGATTCCCCTTTGTGGGATTGTACTACCTTCCAAGTTGCATCTGATTTTAGAGTTTGGTTATCCAAATTATGCTTGCCTGAGAGGACTTCTACAATTTTTCATGGTTTCCTTTCAACCAAAGGTTGAAGGGTAGCTATCTCGGCCATAGCCGAGTAGCTTCAAGGGAAAATTTTAGAGAGAGAAAGAAAAGTAGTGAGAAGGAGGAGTTTTTTTTCGTTCTCTGGATAATTAGCATGTTATTATTCGATCCAAAAATCAAATATGATGATAAAGATACAATAGATTACTCACCTAATGATATTATTTTGGAGAATCACATTAGAGTGAATCACTAGTATGTTGTTATTCAAGTCAAAGGTAGGATACGATGATGCAATTGATTACTCATCTATTGATACTATTTTAACATTAAAAAAATATTTAGACTAGTGATAGTAAATAAGACAATAAATTGGGAAATTTTCCTATATATGAAGGTGCGCATTATTTCTTTGATTTATTGTTTTAGTTTACTAGTTTGAATTTAGTATTTAAATTCATAATATATTGATTCAAGTTTCATGGTTTGATTAGTATCATTATATCTTAATCATTATTATTCAAGCATTATTAGCTATATGACTTGTATATATCAATGATTTATGATTATTTTTATGTTGACTACATGTATAAGTTCTGTTCATGATTAGGGTGCATATTTTAAATTAGCATTTTCGAGTAATTTCTTAATATTTATGCTAATATAATGAATGAATACATGTGATTAGGAGCACTTTAAACTTACATTTCTAAATAATGTGCGTGTTAGAATATGTAATAGTTAGATTTATGTTTTTTCAAATTGCATTTCTACTTTCAAAGGGATTCCCAATTCGTTGGAGGTTTTGGTTTTATGTCCCCCCCTCTGTAATTTTTTTCAAATTAGCATTGAAATTGGGAGTAAGGCCTCCACGCCAATGAACAGGTGGTTAACTAAAAAAAAGAAATAATAATAATGCCCATTATGTGATGTCATATATTTTCATTATTATTTATACCCTATTATTTTTTAAATCAAAATTCTCATGAAAGTAGATGAGAAACTATTGAGAAATTTAGATAGCTCTATTGATTACTTTTAAATTTGACATTTATTTACTTAATGGAGTGTGTGATCTTATTTGTTAAAATAAGAGACAAATTGTTGATATTATTTAAAATCCTATAAAGTCGAGATTTTGAATAATTTTCTAAGCATTTCATTGTTAAATCTCACTTGAAAGTTTTAACCATTCAAACTTTTATACTCACATATTAAAAAAAGATTTATAAGTTATGGTTAATTATTGAATCTTAATCATGTGCATTAAAAAGGGTGAAAAGGTTAAAATAGAGAGACTTGACTCATAAAGTTCACGTCATGATTCATTATTGTAGAAATTCATATAAGGGTAATTATCTTTTTGTAAAGTTATACGACCATAAGGACAACTGTCTTTCAGATTAAATGTAGCCTTTGTATCAAGAAATAACTCAAAAATTAAAAGAAAATCTCTTTATGCATGTTATGAATTTTAAAAGATAAATTGAATCATGTTAAACAATTAATAATTCAATATATGTATAGTTGCCAAATTTGAAGGAAGTATATTAATAACAAAGAAAGCATAAATCAAGTGAAAATGATGCATTCATAAGTAGACAAGTGATGAGCAACTACACATTGAAAGATTGAGTAAATTCTACGAATTCCTTGTATAAATATATTGGCATTATATATGTATATAATAAAATTCTTTAATTTTTGACAGATATAAGAGATTGAAAAATAACTCTATGAGAGAAATTTAGTGTTGCTATGATTCAATCTTGTTGGATTGGTTCCTCCCACAATGATCAAGTGCAAGACTTGGTTTGGTTGTTGCCGTGCCTCATATGCTAGGAACTTGGAAGGCACGTAACCTTGCAGTTTTTCAGGATGTAACTTCTACGACTGAATAGGTTATCTCTCGCATTAGTCTATTTTTGTGTGACTTATCCTTTTCTATGCCTTTTTCAGTTTCCTCTACCATTTCCCATCATGGGTTGGGCATCCAAACGGAGGTTACTCGGTTCTCCCTCACGACAATACCCTGCTCCTACCCTTCATTGGGTTACTCTAAACTCAATGTGGATAGCTCGGCACTTGGTAACCTTGGTCCTTCTAGTGGTGGTAGAGTTGTTTGAGTTCCCAATGGAGCTTTCCTTTTTGGCTTTGATGAAAGGTTTAGACTTTGTACATCCTTAGAGGTGTGTTGCATGCAATTATCACAGGTATCCAATGCCAATGGGTGTTTGAAACAAAATTATCTTCCTCTTACCATTGATTTGTATTCGAAAGTGCCAGTGAAAATTACTCACCACTGCACTCGTTACCCATGGTGTCAAGATGGCTATCTTAGATGCTATATCAACCTCATTGCCCGTCGTGCCATAACCATTCAACATCAATACTGGCAAGCCAACTCAATTGTAGATGCTCTAGCAAAGCTATCTAACACCAATAATGTCTCACAGTCTTTTGTATTTAGTTCTCTTCCGTCAAAAATAAGAAAGCTACTTATTTTAAACACAATACTTACCCATAAATTCACAAATGTAAAATAGTGTTGGTAAATTATGAGAAAAATAAAAGTTTTTGGCCTTTACCAATTACAAAATTATTGTACAAAATATATTTAAGAAAGTAGATTAAACAAAACAATAAACTGATGCCGAAAAGAGTTTTGTATATATACTTGTCAAAACATAAAATTTTGTACGCAATTGTTTATCTTCCACATTGTGTGGTTAACAGATATTTAATTATCTCATTACTTGATAACCATATAAAAATGTGTTATCTGTATTTCTTGATTAATAAAGTAAAAGCACTTTGTTAAAAAAATTCCCATAAAAGAGGTAAAGATATATGAAAGTGAAAGAAATAGAGAATATAACAAAAATTGACACAGAATGGGATGATTCAAATGTCCTTAATGTGCGGTTTCTTGATTAAGCAACAGTAATAATGCTTACTGGCTCTTTAAGTGGACTAGTTATAATAAGGAAAACTTAAGGACATAACTAATTATGACTTACCATGTAAATCGATCCTTAAAAGTGAAGTTTGGAAAGTTGCTGTGTATATTTTGTTTGATCATAATGTCATTCATGATTATATAAATTCTTTTTATGTCATAGAATAGATGATATCAAGCTCAAGATAATTATGCATAATTCAGCTAATGTAGGATATATTACCTGCACATAAGGAAGCTGAATGAAATGTAATAAGCTGTTATTTTTCACGAAAATTATTAACTTGACTGGATTAAATTTTTTTTATATTTATCACACTCAAAAATTTGTTGATACTAGAAATGTAAGTTTTTTTTTTAATACAGACCAAGTGATTTATCTCAAATTGTGGAGTTTAAACGTAAAGAGAACCACATAAGCTATTTTTACTTATTGAGATATAATATTTATCAAAATAAACTTGACATTTTGATAATTATCTCAATATAACTCCACTAAAAGATCACATGAAGAAACGCTCTATTATGGTTAAACCCACTAAACTAAGTTATTAAGCGAAAAATGGGAGTTAGAAAGTTTTAAAGAAAATAATCCAATTTTTAGTTTCATAGTTGTATACTTACATAAGTCTAATTATTTTAGACATAAAGATGATCTTATTGTATTTTCACAAGTCATGAGTGGAAAAAACTCTACATTTTAGTGTTATGCCATAAAGAATATATGGAGTCAATAGCCAAAATAAAGCTAAAATCTCCATAATATTGCTTAAAATTATGTTAGTGTATATTGTACAATCATATGAGTCATAAAAGAAAAGGAGAGACTCACACGATAATATTGAATGATATAGAGAAAAGATTTTGGTGAATAATTTAACTCCAATTGAAGGTAGTAATTACTAAAAAATCTTTGTATTGAATGATATAGAGAAAAGATTTTGGTGAATAATTCAACTCCAATTGAAGGTAGTAATTACCATAAAATCTTTATATTGTATTTAAAAGATTTATTGCTAATAGTCATGGCGTCAATAGCTCATTTTGGTTATGAGTTATATTGCATGAACGTGAAAATAATTGATGAAAGTAAAGTGTACATGTGTCAATCCAATAATTACTTGGAAAGAAAACATTATTTTTGGTTGCAAGTTGAGTAGTTTTTATGTCTCAACCAAATTGATATCCCATTAATTGCATGTATTTTTTAATATCATTTTTCAATTTGTTTAATAAGAAAGACAATGGTTAACTAATGTACATCAAAATTAGTGGGAGTATTGTTCTATATTCAGTCAATTCGTAGATAATTGATTTCTTGTAAATATTTGGTGAATAAACCGTTCATATAAAGAACTATTAAGTGAAAAAAGTAAGTAACACAATTTATATAATTGGTATTTGCAAAGATAGGATATAAATAATAATTAAACCATTTCACAAGACTTTCATTGAAGGAGTTCTTGAAAGTTTAAGGATAATATGTTACTTATTTTTTGTGAAATTATTTATTCACATTACGCATTGGAATTATATCGAATTATAGATGTTATGAAATTGTGTCACAGACATTTATTATTTTGCCTAAAATTTGTTGATTTTAGTTTATTGGCTGTTCAAAATTCTTATATTAACTTCAATACTTTTTCTTAAAAATGTAAGGAAAAGTGAGAGATAAGATAAACAAATGGTCATAAAGTTTCAATAATTGGAAATACAATGAGTAATAGTAGCTAATGAGTATTTAAGATTTGAGTTATGATTATTGATGTTACAACTTAAGAATGTCTCACAGCTAAGTTGTATCAGATCACATAACTTATAATAGACTTGTTAACTCATTTAAATTTGTTGTTATTTCTAACTTTTTGTGATATTTGGACCCGTAATATTATGTTGGGACTTTTCGCTGCTATTTTTTTAAGAAACAATAAGTACTTTTATAGTTTAGAGCACATTGAATTAAAGTATCATTTTGTTCTATAAAGAAATATAAAATACTCCTATAAGGTGCCCATTTGTGCATACCCATTAATGAAGGCATTGGCCCCAAAAAATTATGCCAACATCATAATTCTATGCAGTTTTGCTATTATGGTTTGATCTTTAGTGCACATAATTCGTAAAACATTATTTCCTATCTACTTGTTCACAATAATATGGAAGATCGTATGGGATTAATATTTTGGACCATTAATGGACATAACTATCATTGTGCATAATGTCCTTATTAAGTTTATCAACATTAAGTTGTTGAAATTGTGATACATATAAGGGAATATGTTCATCAAATTGATTCTTATTTACAACCGTCATGATCTATTTCAATGACTTGGTAGGCTAAGCATAGATTAATATTTCTGGCCATTTCATTGAATTCATAGTACTATTTATGTGATCATTTTACCTAGTGGGAGAATGTTAGAATATTAATTCAAGTGGATTTTTTTACCACATATATTCTAATATTTCTCTCTTTAATTGTAGGACAAATTACTATATAAATAATGGGATAAAAATAAAATTTATGATATATTAGTTTAGAAGGAAGTAGGAGCTTTATTCATATCATTGGGATAAATAAGTCGTATGATTAACTCTACCAATGATACGTTTATCCTGAGAAGAAAATTCTTCCATCGGTTGGACTCCCATGATGAGAAAGAGTCCCTGAAATCCCTCTCTCTCAATCTCTCTCTCTCTCTCTATATATATATATTTGTGTGTGTGTATATATTTATATATATATATATATATTGGTCTATTTTACTACTGTAACATGTTTGTGTAGTTCTACTCATCACAGGTAAACACAGTCATATACATAGTCAGTAAGGGAAAACAAGGTTTGCCTTATACCTGTGGATTATTACTTGATATCTACGGAGACATGGATTATCTTCAAGGTGTATGCTCAATATCTACTCATCGATGTAAGATATCATACACCCAAAATTTGTGATATTTGATTTACATATCTAAACTAAAGATCCCATCATATTTAACATCCGATACTCCACCATTGAGTTGGAGGTGATTCTTGGATATTTGGAGAAACCATGTACCCAACAGCCATTGCTATCTCGATAACCCCTTGGACTTGCAAACCAAGGATTTTGCCAAAGATGAACCGTCAGTGTTAAGTTTGAACCAAGAGGACTTTTTTTGGGAGGGTCCAATTTATGTGGGTTGGTTTTTGTCTTTCGATTTATGAATGATTCCTCCTCTGATAAACAAATATTCAATTGCTAAACAAGGAAAATGTTTTGAAAATGTGGGTAAAGATGTGCTCGGCAAATAGAGAATGGACATTGTCTCTATTGGCCTATTGAATTCGATGCACCCTTTTGGAAAAATGGATGAAATGATTAGTGTACTTTTTCAACAACTTGTAGCCTTCAATTACTGATGAAAGTTGTGATACCCGTATTTTTTTCATTTACTTTTGTTATTTTTTTTATTTTTTTTCTTCTGGAGCATGCTCTTTACAACACCTAGTTAAAATATTTATAAAACACCTAACTCCTATTACTAACTAGGTGGTATCCCGCAAGTATACAATTATCAACTAGTAGCAAAGGGGAGTAGAGATCGTTCCCGCTAGAATTTTTGGAAGGCAAATACTGAGATATACGGGTATTTGGATAGTTAAGCAAAAATCAATGAGTGAGAGATGAAACTACACTAATCAAGTTCATATTTAAACTCAAGTAAACAGGACCAAATTAAGCTAATTTATCTACAAAAACAAGTAATGGAAACTATACAATTATGAAATTAAGAGGCTAGCTACTAAATTCTAACAAAGACAATTAATTAAAAACACTGCTTAATTCTACCCCAGATTGACCGACATAAAGCTAAAATTAATAGCAAGCAAATTACCCAATTAAAAAGACTACAATTAAGAACCTTGAATAATAAAAGAAACCATTTCTACACTAGAAGTTGGAACAAGTTAAAATTAAAATCTCAATATTTTTGGAATTTTGATGATAATAGAGAAAGCCCATTAAAAAATAATTTGAAATTATTGCAAAAAATTGAGAATTCTTAATTAAAGAGAAAGAATTTGACAAGAACCCTAATTCTTCTAAGAAACCCTAGATTGCATAAAAGATCGATATTTTCACTAAATTAAACTAGAAAGCAAGTAAAAATTATATCTACTTGAAGCTAATGATAAACCCACAACAACTTTCTAATCAAAATTTAAACTTGCTAATAAATGAAAACTAGATCTAAAAGACAATTAAAGAGAAATTTTCATTAAAGAAGAGACTTGAGGTTCAAGCTATCCTAATCTATCCTAACAACTTCCTAATTCTAATCAGTCCCACTTGGTATTTCAAATTTTCTAAATAGCTTAAATAGTGTAATGTTATACAAAGCAAAAATCAGGAGCTATTTGGTGGAAGATTACAAAATTACCCTCACAACTTATCCCTCAGCGAGTCGAGATTGTGATATGGAGAAATCGAGATCGCGATCTCGACTTGCTAATTACTTAAGTCCTTTTAACAGAGTCCAGATCGTAATATGGAGAATCCAGATCGCGATCTGGACTCTATTCCAGCAATCCCTCATTTCTTCTATAATTGCAATTTGGTCCTTTGAGCTTTGTTCATTCCAGCTTCCAACTTCTCATTTTGACCTGCATAATATTAACACAAGTAAACCATTAATTAAGCTGAAATTTTGATATAAACTTATCATATTTAACAAGAACAAAAATATAAACACATATGAAAGAAATTAATTAAAACTTTCAATTAACTACCCAAAGTTCAAGATATAAACTATCAAAATACCTTAATTTTGAGGGAAATAACTCTAGTTAATACTAGAGTTATCACACCGCCAAACTTAGCGTTTTGCTAGTCCCGAGCAAAACAAATATGAAAAGAAGCTTACTAACATTAAACACATAGACAGCACCAAAATTCACAAGACACTTGATGAATCGTAGATGTACTTAGAACAATTTAAGCAATCTCTCAAGAAACTTTCAATACTATATCATAGGTGAAGTATTTAAGTGTGTCAATTCAAAATTGTAATTTTGTTCTACAAAGAAGCACATGTTCATTCACTACACAAGAATTACTATTCTCAAAAGAGTTACCAAAATTTTTAGTTCTATTCATTTAAAACATCATTGCTTCTCAAATCACAAATATTATGAAGTTAGTCAATTATCTTGACTAGGCATCATGAAAATAGAAGTTCATTTAGGAATTAACTTAAATGCAAATGTCACACATTTCGGGAATAGACCTCTAACAAGGAATAAGTAATATGAGATCAATGATAAGTATAACAAACATTTACTCCTTAACTTATGTATGGTATACGAAAACGTAATTCCTAATGGCTTAATTCGAAGAAACAACATGGGTATATGTCGGAATCCCCTACTCGTCTTATAACAACTCTAATGGCTTATTTTAGAGAAACAACATGGGTACATGTCGCAATCCCGTACTCGCCTTATTCCTAAAACTCTTTTTTTTAACGGTTCTAAACCAAGGAAAAGGAGTGAAATGTACCTAAAATTAATTTTGAATATTAATTATTCACAAGTTAGAAGAACATTCCCTATGCAAACACACAAAATGTCCCAAAATTTCTTCTATTTCATTTAACTCATTTCTTTCCAAAAGATAGATCATCTAACCTAAGAATATAAGTGATTTGATCAGAAACAACATTTCAAATAAATTTTTTTAAATTTACTGCACTTTTTTTTTTTTTTGAAAAATAGTGATGGTAAGTTTTTGAAATCTTTATAATGTAAACGAACTACAAACTCACACAAAAATCCGTGAAATGACTCAATCAAATACTTCAATTTTTTTGATATTCATAGAGTATTGAATGTTTAAAATTCATCATCATTGAGTACCCAATTGATCAATAATCCATCCATTTCCATCAAGTGACAACAATATGTATAAAATAACCATTCCCTACATGAAAAATAAACACCCCCAAACTTGTCTCTTTTATTCAAGTGATGAGTGCCACTCATCCTATCACTCACCCAAAATCCAACATAATGACATATCTAAAAATAATAAGAACTATTGAAACTGTGACATAATTTCAAACTTAAATTTGAAATTGAGTAGAAATGCTAAGAGTATTAAACCATGCCATGCATCTTATCAATTAAGTCCCACAAAACTCAACATCTAATTCAATTTATCAACAAATGCAAAAATGACATCAGCATTGGGCCCTTAGCCATTCTACTCTTATTAAGCAATAAACCTGACCAAAGCTACACCAAGTATCCAACAATAAATTCCCAAAAAGATTTAACCCATAAAGCATCAAAATGGATATCTATTTCGTGTTAGCTTAGATGCAAGGCTATTAGCCAAACTACTAAAAAGGAAAATTAAACTATTCCAAATCAAAGGACTGAAAATAAAATAAAATAAGTCAAATGTCAAGGTGCTAAGTAATGGAAAACAGATAAAATTATTCATCTCCCACAAATAGCTTCAATTTCTAGGGTTGGAAGTCATCAATACACAATGCAGCTGGTGGCATGAATATTCTCATTCCATATCCTCTTGATCCTACTCGGCATCACTAGGTTGGGCTTCTTCATGGTCATCATCTTGCTCCTCTCCGGTCGCACCCGCTTGGCTGGAACCTTCTTGATGCTCTGAA
The DNA here is from genome assembly GCA_025175665.1 of Cinchona pubescens. Lineage (NCBI taxonomy): Eukaryota > Viridiplantae > Streptophyta > Magnoliopsida > Gentianales > Rubiaceae > Cinchona > Cinchona pubescens. The sequence continues at coordinate 5,889,831 of JANKKI010000075.1, read as the reverse complement.
AATGCAAGTGGTGTATAGTGTTGTCCACGAGGTGGACAAAAATGCGATGGCTAAGGTAGTTGTGGCTGAACCCATGTGCTCAATGAACTGGTCCTTAAAGCTTCTCCAATCAGGGTCAAGTTGTTGTGCATCACTATTTGGCTATATCTCCAAAACCCTTGCAATTCATTCCTCTCTTCATCATTCATTGGAGAGCATTTAAGACATAACCTGGAGGCATCGGAATCAAAGAAGTACTCTGAGGCGGTGGTGGTGGTGGTGGCTGGGTAGGGCGTTCTTGTTCATAGTGCTTTTTGTACACTCTCACCATTCGATAAACATACTCCCGATTAATCCATCCTCTTGAATAGGTCATTGGCTCCGTAGGATCAATCGGGCAACCTGCCAAAGTGCAGAAATGGTGAATCAAGCTAGGGGTATAAAATATAGGTCACCCGGACCTCCCACTGTCTAAAAACCACTGCCTGACAAGGCTTTCAATTTTTTAAAATGAATAATCATTGAATGATAACACAGAATATCAAGTATAAAAATTTTACATCTTGATTTTTGTAATACCAGATTTATATATTTGAAATATATGTTTAATATCTTTGTTCTTTTCGTTGTAATTACTTTCACCTATCTTTTTTATTTTTTATTTTTCATTACTATTTGTTATTTGTTACAATATTATGTATAAATTTCATTTCTTCTCAAAATTGGAATTAAACAAGTGTTCTCTTTTATGAGAACAATGTATGATATTTGCATTTCATTTATATTTTACTTGTAGGCGTCTAGGTTATAATTTCTAATAGTGTAATCACCAATTACATGAATAGTTAAAAACTAAGATATTTTTCATATTGAACCTTTAAATGTATCTATATTTCTTTGTCATTATTAATTGATAAAATCACTATAAAGCATCGAACATCATTTTATAGGTGAAGTATTTTGAAATTCTACAGTAGTGAAAAATATTTATAGGAAATCAAATCGTATATAGATAATAATTAAAAAACATGATTAATAAATATTCCAAAAATAAGAAAAAATGAATAAATTAAAATGTAAAGAACATATATAGCAAACAAAAATCATGTTTTATGTATAAGATAACTAAATGGATAAAAAAAACTAAATTAAACTAATAAATTCTCCATATTATGGATCGGTATCATATAGTATATTAAATTATTATTAAAAATTTGAAATAATAAATAATTATTCTTTTCTCTCGCCATGAACTGCAATGACCGTTAATGGAAACAATCATTTTTTTTAATCTACGATGCACGAAATGCTAATGAAATTTTAGTTTTAAAGATATAAAAAATTACATATTATTACTTTAAGTGAGATTTTGTACAAATATATGTATTACAATTAATTTTTCGTTAGCACATTGTATGAAATATGTATATTTATAGAGAATATATTGGTATTTTTTATATCTCATAAATTTATTATAATATTTACTTTAATACTCCATTGACGTTCTAAGCTCTTCATTCACCTTTTTTTTCTTTTGATTAGCTAACCACTAGTACCTTGGTGGGGAGGGGTGAGCTACTGCGATTTTATTAAAATTGAGAAAATAAATAAAAAGAGTGGGACAAGGCAAAACTTCCAAAATACATCAAATTGAGCATATAAAGACCTAATTTAAAAAAATTTAGTAATGCAAAAGTAAGGACAACCTATCTTTTGTAGATGTGCAATCTCTCTAAGCCATTGCCCTAGAAGTGATTGAGTGCTCATAAATTACAAACTTCCTATCTAAGATGCCTTGGTTTGCAAGATAATCCACCACTTGATTTGCTTCTTTATAGGTGTGTTGGAATGAGTCAAAAAATCCTTCGTCACATATTTAATCTGCTGGACAACATTATCTATCTTCCAAGAAGCTCGGAGGATATTATTCATTACATCAACTAAGTCTCTGGAATCTAGCTCCACTTGAGCAGTTGTGATATCATACTTGCTACAAAGCTTTAAACCTTCCAGAAGGGCTAAAGCTTCTGCTTTCAAGTTTTTTCCATCACCATAAAAGCTTGAGAATGTAGCAATGGGAGAACCAGTACTGTATCTCATGATGCCGCCTCCAGAAGACAGTCCTAGATTGCCCTTAGCTGTACCATCACAATTCAATTTATATGAGCCATGTTCAGGAATCCAATAAACCCGCTGAGAAGAAATTTCTTGCCTTTGGAGATGAAACAGGAAAGGCTACGAAGTTTAGTTTTAGCTAATTGGCCTTAAATGTCAGCAATAATTTGATAAGGAGAAATTGCCTTACCATCATACACATTTGCATTCCTATATTTCCAAATCAACCAGCAAATGAGTGAGGGTAATAACTTATAAAGTATACCAACAATGGATAATTCAGAAGTATTGATCCACAAGGACATGGGAGAAAGCTTTAAATCATTAAGGTCAGCATATTGCACATCAAAAAATCACTCAAAATGTTGCCAAATTGACTTTGCCAGATAAAATAAAAGAAACAAGTGATCAATAGTTTCTTGCTCTGCACAGAAGGAACATTTAGATGCCGAAGAAAACCCTAGCTTACAAAAAAATATCATCTATAGGCAGGTTCTTGCTCATGAGTTTCCACATGAATATGGAGATCTTTAATAAAATTCTTCTATCCCAGAACATCTCATTGGATAAAGATCAGACTTGAACTCTTTTTTGAATGATAGACATTGAAGAAAAACCACTATAAGTGTTCAAATTCCACATAATTCAGATCAGGTTCCTGCGAAAGAAATAGGTGTCTGTTCCCAACCAGCTGGATAATATTGTCTATTTTTGCAATGGAGTATCTAGAAGATAGTTTTCTAAAATCCCATTGGTTGTTAATTCAAAGTTGATTGAGCTTTAAATCAGGATCCAGAATTTGGTTAACAACTGAATAAAGAGCACCATCCCACTCCAATTATCATACCGGAATGAAACTTCTCCATTTCTCAGTCTGAAGGAAAAATGTCCTTCTCCAATCTCCCTATATTGAAGCATTTTCCTCCAAAATAGGTGAAACAACACTAGCTTCATTTATTAATAATGGATTTTGCTTGCTCTTGTTTGTTCAAGAATTTAGGACTTTGGACTATAAAGATCCTCTTTTAGTGAATCTCCACCATAACTTCTGAACAAGAGCTTTAGCAGTTTCCTCAAGCGCAACAAATCCCATTCCATTCTGCTGTATAGATTGACAAAGAGTTCTCCAAGAGCTCCAATGGCTTCTAGCTAAAAATTTACAATGCTATCCCAAAAAAAGTAACAAAAGCTTTTTCTATCAAATTAAAAGATGTTTTTGGAGGCTGCAAAATAGAAAGCAGATATAAAGACATGCAGCTAAACACAAAGTTTAATAAGGATCATTCTCCCTCTAGTTGAAAGAAATCTAGATTGCCAAACTGATATTTTAGCCACCACTTTATCAATCATTGGCTAAAACGAAGCTTTCTTTTTCATTCCTTTGTTCATAAGGCAACCTATATACACCATAGGGAAACCTTACCTCAAGAAACCAGTTGCTTGCTAGACAATTCTCACCTTGGCAACATTTGTCTTACTTGATAAGTAGAATGAGCTTTTATTGATATTCACTAGCTGACCGGAAGTTGCTTCAAACTTACCAATGAAAACCTTCATGTTTTTTAGAGAATCAACCTCTCCTTTTGTGATTATTATTGTGTGATCAGCAAACAACAAATAAGAAAATGGCCTACAATAGCTAGGCATGGCAAATTGAGCAATCCTGTGAGTGCTGAATTGGTTCTTCAAGCATCTACCATAAGCCTCCATTAATATGATGAATAGCAATGGTGACAAGAACCTTGTCTAAGACCCCTAAAAGATTGAAAGAAGCCTTTTGTTGGCCCAAAGCAACATAAGAGAGGGGTGATTAGGTTATATACAAAAATTTGAAAATAAAGCACAAATAAAATTTTTCACAATCACAAGTAATATTATGGCAAATAATGAAATAACCACAAAATGAACAAAATAAATGCATAGAGAGACATTTTTGAACAAAACTCCCAAGCTAGCAAGCTTGGAGTAGTAGTCTACTAAAGTGCTTCTTCAAATTTGATGAATCAATAATCCAAGTTGTACACAAAGTAGGATCACCCTTGCTCACACCAATTCTCTTTATTTGAGCTAAGGATCTTACATTCAACCTCACTTTTGTACATTGATTATGACTCCACTCAAAAATATTGAATAGCACTCTCAATTGCACACTTTTTTTTTCAATTATGTATATAACACTTTTAAAGTGTTAATTTGCACTCAAATTGCTTTCGAACTTGCTTGTATTCAATGTGGAAGTTGTTTCTCATAAATTCAGGTTGGTTGGTATTTATAGATGTGGTAAATGAGCTTCCAACCACCTTCCAATGGCTTAGTAATTAATGCTGAAAAACTAGCTGTAATAGGTCTCAGACATCCGAGAAACATTTATTGCATTCGAAGGGGCGTCTGAACATCTTAAACACATAAGTTGAGATCTTTGTTTGGATGGCCGAGGTTGCTATCGTTCCTTGGTCCAAAGTTGATTGTTTTTCTAACTGGATCGTCGGACAGTGTAGTGCGTCTGAAAGGATTAAAGCTTGACATTGGCTATTCTTCCATTAGAAGAACAGGTGCGTCCGATATAGTTTCTTTTGAACGGTGATGAGCATCCATTGTTAGCAACCTCAGAGTCATTACTCTATGTCTAAACATTCAGACTATCCTTTGTGTTCGAGATAGTTTCTTTTGGACGATCTGGATGTGACATGCATCCAATGTTAACCGCCTTAGAGTCATTTTTCTCTGTCCAACCATTCAGACGGTCTTCTACATCCGAGATAATTTGTTCTTGTTTGAACACTCCTTTGCATCGGAAGCTCTTCTATTTAAGATAGTGCACATCGTCAGAAAACTCTGTTAAATGAAGTTCTGTAAAACTCGTGTACAACTCAATTGCAAACCATTAGACTGGATTTGTTATCATCAAAACCAAGATTGTAGCTCAACAATCTCTCTCTTTTTTATGATGACAAATCATGGAGGATACAAGTAACATAACTCAATCAAACATCCACATTTCTTCCCTTTTTGGCATCATCAAAAGAAAATAAGAAAAACTCCCCTTGAGATAAGGCTTCCCCTTAATCAAACATCCAATAACAAACAATAAGCAATCGTACCCAATAAAATATTTAATTTTGAACAAGAAATGTAAATCAAGTTGAAAACTAATATCAAGACAATTTTAATGAAGCAAACAAAAAAAACGCAATAAAAGAAAGCTAAACTAAAGCAAACTAAAATCAATACAAAACAATCAATCTAAGAACTAGAGTCTAAGTTGTTATTCTTTTTTATCGTTGCTCCCATTTTTGCTTTTTGGTTAGTAAATCTTTAGTTGTGGCTTCACTATCTTGTTCGTTGGCTTCTTGAGCAACTCATCCCTACATGATATAGTTAAATGTATCGTCAACATCTTCATCTTCATCAGATTTGGCTTGTTGGGCAGCAGTATCTTCAGGATTTGGCTCACTAGTTGTATCCCCTTGTGTTTCTTGCTCAAGTTGTGAATGTCGTGCATCTTTGTCACCTATATTGTCTCTTTCAGAGGAGGACTCAAAAGTGTACGGTAATTGAATGTTGGCGAATTGTACTTGGGCTGAAGTAGACATACGCAAGCTCAAAGCTTCTTGGAGGATTGTTTATTTGGTTTCCAACCTCTTTAATTTTCTAAAAGTTCGGCATTGAAACTTGGCCATTTGGTTTCAGAGGTGTTGGTGACAAGATCACACAATTTTAATAGAAATGGTTCATAAGAGAATGCATGTGAAGGGTAGGGCAATTGAGTGGATAAAGAGGGTTGTATAGGGATTGGATGAGGGAGTGCATGTTCAGAACATGAGGCAAGATCTTTTGATTTTTCTAACTCACATTCGGCTTTGGTGAACCACTTTTGATTAAAAAATCGCAAACCTTTTCTTTCAATATAAGCTTTATTAAAGAATGGGGGATTTTTTTTTTTTTTTTGAGAAAATGGAATGTTGAAATAATCAAAAACCTTAGTTAAAAACTTTCCAAATGGGGTTCCTCCTAGTGTTAGTAAGAAGAACTCCCATAAGGAGCAAAAAAAGTATCCACAACCAAGTTTTAGCCTTTATAAATGCAATAAAACAAATAAAGTTGCATTTTTTCTAGCTCTGTACGATATCTGGTGATTGGTAAAAGCAAGTTAGTAACCAACGTATACAAAATGTTGAGCTCAGGACTAAGTAATGTGGTTTTGGCTTCCGATGCCTGTTAAAAATCAATGTGAAAATTTTGTTTGACTTCCTCGATATTAAATCAAGTGCCAATAGTAGGTCATTTATCGAAAGAAAAGAAATATGAAATTTCATCAAGATTATCAACAACACATTCAAAAATTGAGTTAATAATATTGGAATTAAACTCAATATTAATTTGGTTCATCCATGAAACTAAGTTTCTAACGGTTGAACTTTTTCGAAGACTACCTGTGAATTGTAAAACCATGTCATGATGTATAGGTAAATCAATGTTAATCAAATGCCCCCAATTTTTCTTTTCAAAACAATTCTTAATAAAAGTTAAATTTAGCTTATTAGACATGCTCTGTGAAACTGGACGTTGCACTATAATTGATTTTCTCAAGAGAGAGATGTACCTTTTAGATGCTTTCAGATCGATGAATTTAGGTAGAGCTGGGTTGGAAGTGTGTGGAGAACTTGTTGATGTTTGTCCTTGTGCTGGTGTTTTCCCCGCCAATTGCTTCATCAAGATTCCTAGAAGTGCTCGTTGAGGATCCTCTATGAGATCGAACCATTTTGAAGGCAAAAAAGGGATGAGAGAGTTTGATATGAAGCCTAAGTGCCTGAATTTAGTAAATGGTGAAGGGTTCTCCACTTTAGGGATTAAGCAAAGAAGAGTACTGGTTATTGCTTTGGGTAAACCCTCACCTCTAAAGAAACTTATAGAAGCCTGCAGCAAATCTGGAGCAATGATATTCCAACAATGCTTATAAAAGACCCCATTATAGCCATCAATACCAGCTGAGATGTCTACATTTAGTGAGAAAACCATATCCTTGGGCTATTCCACAGTAGGATCTGCCATTAATCTAGTATTATCTTTTGTTGTAACAATTTCTGGGATATAATCCAGCAAGGTTCAATCTTGTCGAATGTCTTCAAAAGGTAAAGGTGTTTGAAACATTGCATAACCTCATCTTGAATTAAGTGTGGTTCATCAATACATAATCCTTGGGAATTTTTGATCCTTCTGATAATGACCTGTAAGATGGTTTCTTCTATTCTGCAATTGAGAATGGAAAAATCTAGTGTTGTGGTCTCCCTCTTGCAACCACTTTACACCAATTTTTTGTTTCCAAAAGGCTTCATTTTCTGCAAAAAAATTTAGTAATTTGGCTTGTGGTTCAACAAGATCTATTTGAGATGAAATTGAATCATTATTTTCCAATACATGTTCCATATGCAATACAGCCTCCACAATAGCTTTTATATTTTGAAAGATGTCTCCAAAGTGACTCTTATTCCAGGCATGAAGATCAAACTTAAACCTTTTAATCATAGTAGTATAACACTGCAAAGACGAGCCCAAACAAGGTTGCCTCCAACTATTCACTACTACAGAAAGTACGTCAGTATGCTTAGTCCATATATTGAGAAACCTGAATGGCTTTGCACCTTTGAAATCAACAGCAGATAAAGGTATTAAAAGAGGATTATGATCTGAGCATGTTCTATTCAGATGTGTAACCCCACACACACAAATTTATTGGAACATGAGAGATTGATTAAAAACCACACGATCCAACCTTTCCCAAATCTTTCTTCCAAAACGATTGCCACTCCAATTAAACTTCAATCCAGAAAAAGGAAGTTCCATAAGACTAGATTGATCCAAAGCATCATTGAAATGCTAAATGGAATTGAGATTTCGATGACTTGGTCCCCTACATTCTTCTATATTACGAATAATATTAAAATCCCCTCAGCCAGCTAGGAACCATTATGATTATGACCAAAAGTAGTTAAAGAATCCCATAACTCCCTTTTATCTTGCATGGTACATTTAGCATACACCATAGACACAGATAATGGTTTATTAAAAAACTGACAATCAGCAGAAAGATGAATGACTTGTTCCTCATTAGAAATTATCTGAATAGAAAGCTTAGAAGACCAAAGAATCCAAATGCTATTAGAAATGTTGACAAAAAATCTTCCAAATCATAATTTCACCTTTATCGAATCAGCTTGATCAACAGAAACCATGGGTTCCATTAAAACCATTGAAACAAAGGAATATTATGCATCCTTACCAACTTTTTCAATCTTCTAATTGTAGGCTTGTTGCCTACTTCTCTGATGTTTCAAATCAAACTATTTATTGAGAGAGTTTTGAAGCCAATTTGATAGACCTAAAGCTTTCCATGTGATCACTGTTTCCTTGAGGCTGCTGAGTTGGACAATGGAATTTCATCAATTGGTGTAGGATTTCTAGTTGTGTTCTCCGTGTTGGATGTATCTGCTGTTGTGGAATTTCGGATCTCCTCATTAGAAACAGGAATAACAACTTGAGTAACGTGCTTCTTAGTGTTTGTGGGGTTTGTTATAGCTGCTGAGGTTTGAATTTGAATGTTAAAGTTGTTAGGAACATCCTTAACAACCTAAACCCATTTTGAATTTTGAACTCCTTGTTTTTCTCTAGCCTTCTGTGTACGAGCTAGTGTTGATTTTTGAGACTCCATGACAGGAGCTTTGTTTCCCTTGCATTCATCAGTGGAATGATCTTGCTGTCCATCTTATAATTTGAACAATATTTTGGCAGATTTTCGTGAGTGATAGCTAGCCAAATGCTAGTACCATCAATTTCAATTCTAATATGAGACGGTAACTTTGGACGAATGTCCACTTATACACATACTCGAGCAACACTTCGACGAGACATGGATGTTGTGGCCATGTCATCTTTAGTGGTTTACCAACTGCATTCACCATCGAGAAAAGCAGTGATTTTTTAAATAGGAGCAGTGGAAGATCTTCAAAGAGATCCAAATCGACAAAATAGATGGTTTTACGTCTGATCAAAACAGGGGGTGCCATTTGAGGACCTTCATATGAAATCCACTAATAAAGCTTGATCCCTTCAAATAACAGTGCAAATAATCAACTTCAAGAGTAAATTTCGTACAAATGTTTTTGTAATCCGTGTAATCAAGTGTGAATTCACCCTTACAAGTTTGAAAACATTCTTGTAAGACTGCCGTACTTGGCTTTCCATGGCTGAATCTCCCAATCAAAATCTAAAAATGCAGAGGTTTTCACAGTTCTTCAACTTCCTCGTTTGAAAACACCAATGCTAGTTCACCTTTGTAGTTTTCTAAAGGCTTCAATACATCTTCAGATTCATTGCGTGTAATAGCATCAAATTCTAGAACTTCAAAAAGGATTTTGTTGCAGCTTTCATCGAAAAGAAAATGAAAATTTATGAAAGAAAGCTTGCAAATTTTAGAGAGAGTTTAGAGAGATGTGAGAGCATTTTGAGAGTGGAAGAATTTTTCTAGATTTGGGCAGCCTCAAAAATATTTTCGAAAAGCAAGTTCCATTAAATCAAAATGTAGTGTTTGCTCAAATTAGTTTACATGATATAGAAGTTGTTCAACCATTCCTACGAGACCACATAAAAATAGAAAATCATTGGGAGTCTATCCACATGCACATGTCACACAAAGTAGGGAATATTAATCTATTAAGGTATTGAGTAGCATTATGTCAATTATAGGTATTATAAACATTTCGTCTTGAACGAGTTGTTGGCATTCCAAAATGTATACACATATGGCTATTTCGTAGAAACAACATAGGTACATACTAGATCCTATACTAGCTTCTTACTATTCTAATGGCATATTTCGGAAAACAACATGGGTACATGCCAGAATCCCATACCCGCCTTATTCCTAAAAGGAAATTTCTTTTTTCATGGCCCTAAACCATGGAAGAGGAGTAAAATGTGCCCAAAATTAAATTCAAAACCAATCACTCACAAGTTAGAATAAGACCTCCAATACAAACACACAAAATGTCCTTACTTCTATATCATGTAAACTAATTTTTCCAAAAGATAAATTGACTAACAAAGTAATACTAGTCATTTGATTGAAAAGCAATGTTTCAAATGAATTTAGCCAAAAATGTGAGTCCCTCACTTTTTGAAAATAGTAATACATTGTTTTTGAAGTTCTTGGGTCGCAAAAGAACTACTCACACACACTTAAATTCATGGAATATCCAATTAAATTAGTTCAATCAGTATAGTATTGCAAGTCATTTGTCATCATTGAGTACTGATTTGATCAATTTTCCATCCAAATATCGTCAAGCACACACACTAATATTCAAGCATAAAAAGTACAATTCTGAAGCACAAGAAAAGAACTCATCCAATCACTCACCCAAAATTTCAGTGAACACAAACAAACATACCAACAAGTTTAAAACCCTAATAACATAAACTAAAACAAAATCTAATCAAACAAGTCCAATGAAACAAGTCACCAAGAGCAACATTAAGCCCAAAACTAAGTATTTCATCCATACAGGTTCAACATAATCAATCAAACATTCAAGCATCAATAAATTGTCTACTTGGGATTAGCTTAAGGCCCTTAGCCAACTACCACAACTCAATCAAATAAATCACCAAGAGCAACAATAAGCTAAAAACCAAGCATTCATCAATAGAAGTTCAAAATGATTAATCAACATTCAAGTACCAATAAATAATCTATTTGGTATTAGCTTAAGGCTCTAACTTCATCATCCACTCAAGAATCAAAGTATCAAAATATCAAAGAGTGATAAAAACAATAAAGTAAAATAGTACTAAAGGTGATAAGGAAATGAAATAAGAAAATATGTCCCCCAAAATCTAAATCCAAAATAAGATAGAAGGGTTGTGATTCTTCAATGGTTGACCGCCTCTCATGCTTCATCATTGATCTCATTAATGTCTTCAATGTCTATTGGGTCGTTTGCTCCTTCATCCTGGCTCTCCTCAAAATCCTCCTCTTGAGCGCCACCAGCTTCCTCCATAGGGCCTGCTCCACTTGCATGTCCTTGCTCCGCTTGAGTTGTTCCCATCTGTGGTGTATAGAAGTGTTATCCACGGGGTATTCTATAGTGCCAAGTAGGTGGTGACGATGGACAGATCCATCAATTCCTGACAGAAGGATGCGAATGTTGCTCCATTAATGCCATATTAAGATGAAGGAGCATCTGATTGTAGGTCCAGAACTTGTATTACTCATTCTTCTCTTCTTCACAGGCTTTTGGGATGCATTGAAGACTTTCCCAGGCTACAGGAAAATGGGCCGTGTCAGTTGAGTTGGGGTTCACCTTTATGCTTGTTGCTCTCATCAATCATGTTACACACATATTTCTGATTAATCCTATCCCTCTCATGTGTTTGGGGCTCATTTGGAATAATTTGGTATCCTGCTTTAACACATAAATGGGAAATCAGCTCATGTAAATAAAAACTGAGATGGTTGGTCGTTCCATTTCCAATAAGACCCTATCAAGTCAACCTCCCAAGGTTTAGCGGCATGCCCTGCATAATAGCATAAACAAGGAAAGCCTTGCCCTTTTGGATAACACTAACTGCAGTTGAACCCTAAATCTTTCAACTCACGAAATAAACTAAATCCAAGGCTGCAATCTAAGCCTTGTACGAGGCAATCTCAAGTATGAAGTACCGGAAGTGTTCATTATCCATTTCACTTCTAGTTCACTCAACACGTTCTTAATTTCCTCCATATCTCTCTTTCCTAGGAGGAACTCTTGATATTCAACACAATACATTTCAGGAATATTATAATAAGCATTAATCTTTTCTACAGAAAAATTAACCAACACACCATGAACTCTACACTTGTTATCAACCAAGTCACATAAATTGCAATGAAATTCTTTAAAAAGATTAGTGTAGCTTGGGTTAACCCCCTTATTGAAGAACTCATACGTCCTAGCTTTTAATTGAGCATCCAATTCCTATCTAACATATTCTAAATCACCCAATGGCCTGATAACTCAAAAGCTCTTTCTCTTATGACATCATGTTTTTGGTAGTCCTTAAAAATTGATTTAAATTTATCACTAGTAAAAATGACATCCTTACTCAATTTTAGGACTTCTCTACTTGGTTCCCCATTAGTTTTCCTGTCTTGGATGTTTCCCACCTTCATCTACCTCTATCTCTTCTACCACTACCAAATACTACCCTTGTCATGGTTTTTAACAAATTCAGCAAATAACAACAAAAATCCCAAAAATTAGTCTGTGCAATTAAAACTTCAATCAATACCGAAATTCAAATTCTTCAAGAACACAATCAATTCAAGCAAATTAATAACATTTTTTTCACAATTTCTTAACCAATACGCAAAACCCACACCAAATTAGTTAATTTCATGGAACAAAATTACAAACCCATTTCAGAATCTAGATGTGTATAAGTTTGGGTAAGTTCATGTCTATTCAAGAAAATTTTACCCCAAAAATTCCTAAAAATCCCGGTCCAATATCTCAAAATTGATTCTAAAATAGTAATATTTGCAAGCTTGAGCACAACAGAGAGATATTACCTGAAGATTGAAGATGAAATAGACCTCTTAGAGCCTTGAAAATTGCCCCTATAATCTTCAAAAAAATGTTGTTTCTTGCAAAAAAATGGATGAAATCTTGTTCTGTGATCCGAAGGTTTTCATTTTGGGTATTTATGGTGTATTTTTTGTGGTTTTGGGGAAGGAGAAGAGGAGGTCGTACGTTGGCTAGGGTTTTTCATGAGAAAGAATGGCAAATCCAAAAATAGGGCTGAAAATATCATTTTATTCTTTCTGCCAGAAGGTCAGTATAGCTATATCATTTTATACTGAAGAATGATATCATGATATCGCCTTGGTCAAAGTCCTAGTTAGCCTCGAAATCACAATATCATAATCGGTATCGTGATATCATAATCAATATCACGATATTGAGGCTCGGGCAGAATTTTCTTGAATTGTAGAAGTTTGATCCATATCACGATATGGGAATTGATATTGTGATATGGCCAGCAAGATTTTTTTGGCCATATCACGATATGGAAATCCATATCTAGCTGCAGAGTGAACTTTTGTGAAGGCAAAATTTTATAGTTAGCCAAATTTTTGTCATACTTCCACCACTTCACTACACACTTCTTCATCACCTAGAAACATGAAAAATACAATACTAGAAGACAATTTCCATCCATTCCATAGCAAAATTTATTACACCCATAAGAAAATTTTCAAACAAAAATTCAACCAAAAGTAAACCAAATCAAGACGACAAAATTAAAATTAAACAAGAAATAACATTAAAACAAATCAAAATAGGGAATTTACAACTTTGGTTGCCTCCCAAGAAGCGCTCATTTGTAGTCATTAGCTTGACTATGACGAGACTTGCTCACTCTTTGTTCGGGTAAATATTTGATTAGGTAATTTAATTCACAAACAAGCAATAAATAAAGACCTTATTTACCCTAACCAACATTAACATGCTCGCAAGGATATGAGATAAGTATGCAGATTGTGTAAGTAATGATCGATCCCACGAGGATTACGGAACAATTACTAGGGTTCACAAACCTATTTACTAGTTACACAAATTATTAAAAGGAGGTTTTTCTACTAACTATGCCAATTGAATATAAATTAATCTAATTCATGCAAAGATTGAAATCTAAGAAAGCAATTAATTCTATCTATGATTGAATTAATGAGATGGGGCAATAATAAATAAAGAAAAGATTGCAACTTCGAAACTCTAATTCAATGAAATTAAATGAATTCTAAAACTACAAATTGCAGCTAAGAATGACAATAATTAAAATCATAAAATTGAAAACAAAGAATCAAATGGAATTAAATTGAATAAGAAATAAGCCAAGAATGTAATGTTGCCGGAACAAAGGTTGATGAAGCACAAAATCATCACAAAGAATTGAGATTGCTAAATCTTGCATCTTGGAAAGAAAACCCCTAAATACACTAGACAGCTAACCCTAACTAATCGTTTCTAATGCTACCCCATCATATTCTCAATTTTATATCGGGGTATTTATAGGGAATATCAGGGTTAAATCCCCTCTTTAATGATAGAAACGTGACAGCCCTTGAAAAAGAGTCCAACCGAATGAAGACATCTGCCAAAAATAACAATTTACACCGAAGCTCATTGCAACATGTGCACATGCTCACAAATGATCACACGTGCATGTGAAAGTGCTATAATTTTCCTCTCTGGAATTTGCACACGTGCGCAAGCTTTGTTTGCGCATGGCATGAGTTCCAGAACACACGGCTTGTTTCAATTTCCACCTCGATTTTGACCTTTATGCTGATGGAATTTGGAAAAACTCAAAACAGTAAAGTTGTACTCTCTTTCTTAGCTTTCCAAACGCATTTTGAGTCAACTCAATCAAAGTTCAAAAAAGAAAGTTATACTCAAAATGCCAAACAATGTCCAGATCGCTTCTCACTGGTATACGTTTTTCATCCTTATGATTTTTCTCCAACCTTTTAATCCTTTTTTATCCTTTTTCATTCCTAACCTACATAAACTAAAAATAAAACAATTAAACTCATAATTAAAACAAATATTGCTTGCATCACATGAAAACACGATAAATGATACATAAAATATAAGACATTTATGAGCTTATCAAATTACCCCGTACTTAGTTTTTGATCATGCTCGAGCAAAAATAAAATTAAAACAAACAAGCTCATTAAAAATTCACCCAACACATCTTAACAATTGTCCACAAAAATAATCAAGAATCTATCCATCATCCAGAGTAATCTAGGAACTCAAGAGCTCAAATGCTAATAAAATCCTAGACATGAAAACCGGTGTATGTGTGAATATAAACATTTAATACAAACTCACTTTTCAAGACACCCGAATCAAATCATGCAAACGATTGGAATTTTTCTGAACACCCCATAGCTCACTTTTCTTACACCTCTCCACTAATATTGACAATCAACTCAATTTAAATTAGGTAGGACTTTTTAGTTTGTAATGTTAGGCTAGGGTATTTGCTAATCAGAGAAGGGATAAGCATATCACAAATAAGTATGAAAAAACTTTAAGGTAATGCTGGCCTCTCATCAAAATAAAACTACTTCTCCAACACATTAAACCACCTACCCTTATAGAGAAAGAATCCCACACTTAATTAACAAACACCCATGAAGAATTTCAAACAACAAACAACAAAAAGTCCTTATTTTTCAATTCTTAGCCCAACATGCCAAGATTTTTCTGGACATTTCTTTCATATTTCTTTCCATCATTTTCATTCAGTCTATGTCTGCCCAACTCGGGTACCAATGATAGGCACTACCCGTACTACCCACAATCACATCAATGTAGGTACCAGTGATAGGAACTACCTGCAATTTTCAATTTTTTTTTTATTTTATGAATAGCCCTTTCTTGCTCTATAATATACACCACGTACTCATGTAATTTACTACCCTCATTCAACTACCTTCTACCCTTATATACCCTTAACAAATAATTACGTGCAATAAAGCTCTTAAGGGACATTTTGGATAGGAAAAATAAAAGAAATTATTAAACTCATAATGGTAGGTAAAAAGAGTTTCAATGAAAGAAAGCAAATGGTGTTTCTCTTTATTCATTACAAATTAAGGCTCAAACAGGGTGCAGAGAGTTGCCCAAAATGAGGAAAATGAAAGGTTTTATTAGTCTAAAACAGTTGTTCGAATGTCTGAATGATTGGTATACGTCCAAACTCACGTTTGATCTCAAATGATCGGACATCTGAAATTGTGGCCCAGGCGTCCGTAGAACGGTTGGGATCGTTTGGTACATTTTCCAGAGAGTTAGGAGTTTAAACCAGATATCTCATACGAGAAGAATTGTCCGATCTCAAAAACCCAAAATTCATGAAAGTTCGGGCGGATAAGATTGTCTGAAACCACAGACAGCTTGGGACACATATTTGTGTCTGAAAACACATAAATCACACAATTTAGAATCAATAATTCCCAAACAAGTTCTATGATAATCAGAACAATCCAAAGGTAAGGCTTTAGTAAAAATATCAACCAATTGATCCTTAGTGCACACAAATTCAACACATATTTTCCTTTTGCAAACGAGATCTCTTATGAAACTGTGTTTTACATCAATATGCTTTTGTTTTAGAATGTTGAATTGGATTTTTTGTGAGATTGATTGCACTAGTGTTATCACATCTAACGAGCACAAAATAAAAAATTGCACCAAAATCTTGTAAAGTGTGTTTCATCCAAAGAAGTTTAGCACAACAATTACCTATGACAATATTATACTCGATTTCCACCATGGAAAAAAATATAGAACTTTATTTCTTAGTAAACCAAGACACTAAGCAATTACCCAGAAAATGACACATATAACTAGTATTTTTTCTATCAATTTACACCCGGCAAAGTCGGCATTTGAGTAACTAATTAAATCAAAACTAGTGGTATTAAGATACCGTAAACCATAGTTCATAGTCCTTTTTAAGTATCTAAAACTTCTTTTAACGGCAATTAAGTGCGATTCCTTAAGACATGATTAAAATCTAGCACATAAACAAACGGCAAACACAATCTTAAGTGAGCATGTTATAGTGAGGTAATTTTCAATGAGTGTTAATCATGATTGCCATGCGAAATTTGTTTAGCTTGCAACATTCAATGGAATTGTGTGTGATTTATATGCTTGTGAAGTATGAATTGATTTTAGACCAAGGAAATGATTTAGACAAGTTCTTTGGACCGTTTGAGCCAAATATCTTATCTACTTGATATTTTATCCTTAGTGATGTTCCCTTTTGAGCCTTATAAGAACTATTTGCTTGCTTAACCGTGTTATTTAGCCAATTTACTTTTTTATTTTATATTTCTTTCATCCATCATCTTAGTAGCTAATGTCAGTAATGCACAACATCAATGCTATGGGCACGATGTTAAGGATGTGTGGGAAGGAAGTGAGTAGTGTTTGTTAGGGGGAAAAAGTTAAAGTTATACATCTGGTTTGATGCAAATCGTCTATGTTATGTAATGTTTTGTTGTATTGAAAAGGAAAAAGATATTGTAGAAAAGAAAAGAAATAAAAGAAGGACAATTCCTTCTAAATTTGTGTTGGATGCAATGAATAAAGAAGGATAATTCCTTCTAAATTGTAATAAAGAAGGTGCATTCTAGCCTTCAAAGTTGTAGTTGGTTAAATGTTATGGTTACTTTGGGATGTTCTAGAGGATTATGATTCGGAATCATTCACTAAGGTGTTTAAGGTGATTTAAGTTACTTTTATCCATATATATCCTAATCCTTGATCTCTTAGCTTACTTTGCAAGTTTTGAAGACCTACTTGATTCTTGGTTTGAAATCATTCATATTAGTGTATTTTGTGTGCTTAAAATTTCTTCCAACATGTTTGTCTCTTGTTAAACTTATATTAAATGAGTTTTTCATTGATTAGTGAGCAAGTTCTATCTGTTTTCACAAGTGGATATGTTTAAGTGTTTGTTTTACTCAGGATGAGTAAAAGTTCAAGTTGGGAGTTATGTTAACTCCCTAAAAAAGAATTATTTACGCGTTTTAACTTGAGTTTTAGTCATTTTTCGAGGTGTCTTATACAATAATTACGGGTATTTTGGTCATTTTAGAGTTTTAGTGATAAAATACTATTTTATGTGTTTTTAGATTTTAAATACATTTATTTTTGTGTTTTATGGTGCTTTTTATAGGTTTAGGATCAATCGAAGACCCAACAGATCGAAAATAGAGCAAAAATGACGAGCTAGCCTAGAGGGCCTAGGCGTGGGTGCACAGGTAGGGGGACTTGAGCCGCACCTAGGGGAATGCTCCCGAGGCACGGATGCATCCTGGGGAGCTGAGCCGCACCAGGGTTGCTAGCTCGGAACATGGATTAGCGAGTCTTTGAGTTTTTCGGCTTCCTAGGGACATTTTTTACCTCAAAACTTGTAAAACCTTTGCATGGGCTATAAATAAGTGTTCTAGAGCATTATTAAAGAGAACAAAACATCAAAAACACATCTTAACATTATATTAGGGTTAGAGCAGGCGCTAAGAGAAAATCATCTATAGGAGCGAAGAACACCATTTCAAGAGGAAGACGAACAGAGGAGGCCGAGAATCGAGACTAAGCCCTACTTTTTCTTCTTGTTTCTTTTCCTTGTTGATTATTATTCTTTCAATGGCTGTAATCATACCTATGATGTATTTTACTCCATGCTTATGCACTAAACCCTAAATTAGGATTTGCTCGGATTTTACCATGAAGATTGAATAATGTAATTTATTTGTTCCTTTTAATTTCAGACATTTACCATTTACCTGTTTGGACTAATCTTAATGCCCTTAGATAATTGGTTACCATTTAGAGTTATTTGTAGCCCTATTTGGAATTGACAGAGGATACTTAGAGTTAGGACGGGTTCAAATAGATTTTGTTTGGAACAATTGCACAAAGATTGGAGCATTTCGTGGATATAGATAGAAATAACCTGCTCCTCTTAGGTAGTCAATTAGGGTTGTGTTTATGCACTGATCGGGGTTTTAATCTACATAGACATATAGTGGACTGGTCAAGATTAGTAAACAGAATGTGGAATTGAAGGAATGATAATTAACTTAATTAGTTGGATTGGTAAATGAAAAATAAATCCTAGGTTTTTCATATATTGAATTTGTGTTTAGTAATTGATTAGTTATTTCTTATTTTTATCATTATTCCACTATTTTATTGTTTAGATAGGGTTGTGTGTGTTCCATTCTGGTACTTGTTAAACGGAATTAAGCATAATTCTCGTGAGAACGATTGGACTACTTACTCCGTATTACTTATTTGATTTGTATACTTGCGGACGCACTTTGAGTCTATATTACACCACATTTAGGTATCCCACTAGCACACAATCATCATGATTGTTATTCACTCAATAACTGCAACAAATTCATCTAAAGTCATGCCCGCATTAAATGCTACCATGTTTTAAATAACTAATCTCTTAACAGTAATATGATTTCGATCTAAAATAAATGGTTACCTAACCCAACCATCTAGGCCATTTTTACACTGTCTTGCCTGACTTCTCTGGCCCATCTCCCCTTTGTTTTCCTTGTATAAATGCTTAACCAAACATTTTCCCCCATTTTTTCTCCTTTTCACTCTTTTGACTTTGCGAACTCAACACATCTCGTTTTCTTCTTCAATTTCCTTTGCTTTGTTCACTGCCCCACATAATTCTTCCCTTCAAACCACAAACACATGCACCCTCTTCCTCAAGCCTTTGGTACATCCCCTGATTTCCTATCAAATCTTCCACATCTAGATGGAATTTTTGCTTATCCTTTGAACCTAACTCCTTCAAGCAAAAGTATCAAAAAGCCCTTTCTAGAAAACTTCAACTCTCTTTCCTTCTTTTACAAAAATTTCTTACTTTTATAGTAACTTCTTTAGAAAAAATCTTGTGCAATGGTTTCTAGAAATCAGTCAAACCTTAATAACATTTGCTCTTTTCTATCCATTAGCACAATACCCACGATACCAATCACCATGGCAAAAATCCCCAGAGACCCTATCAACCTTGTCTTAAACCCCTACCAAACATCCTCCCGGGCTTTTATCCCCTTAGTTTTTTGGGGGGTGCAATTCCAGAGCCACCCCTATTAACATTTGAACCTCGCTACCCTTTCATCTATGAGCACTCTTCTTCCTGAAGAAATTAGGTAGCTCAGGGATCTATATCATTTTCCCTAAGAGGTATACCTTAAACTACCTCGAAGACCGAGGCCATCATCCTTCATAGGGTACATGACCATTTATGAGGACTAGTTAACGGTGGATGAGTTTCATCTTCTTGTTCTCCAGATCTTCTGTCAGATCTTAGATCGTTGGGATATTAGCATTTCTCGATTAACCCCAAACTCTATCCGCCTGCTTTGCAAACTTTACAATCTCCCTAAGACATACTTTTCAAATCATATTCAAACTAAACCCCAACAACAGATTCTTCTATACTTCTTCTCAGACTTCGGGCTACCAAGTAATTTTAAGGAAACCTCTTACCATTCACGAATGAAAGGGAAAATTTTCTTTTACCGGATACTTGTCCCCTTCTATGCCTCAGTGGCAATGGAAAATAACCCAAGAATCATGGTCAGCCCAGAATGTAGCCCTTTGGACACTGACAAGTCCATAAAACTTCTTAAAGCTAAGATCTACATTAGCCACTGAGTCCAGAACCTTATTCTGAACAATGATCTTATAGCTCGGGCCGATTTACTCCCCAATTAGAGTGCTCTTGAGGACTTTGACCCTATTCCAGGTCTTGCCCCTATTACTAGTTTTTGTCTTTTTTGAATGGACATGCCTCTGTCCTCTTTTTCTTTATAATAATTTTTTGCTCTGTTATTCCATATTTTCACTTCCTCACTTGTTGTTGTATTTTTGCATAGATGGACTTTGTGATTTCCTCAGTGGGCTTGGTTCCTCAACGCCTGCCCCTTCCACTACTTCGTTGGCCTCGGTCGGACCTTCCTTGGTAGCCCAGCCAAGTGCCTCTATCTTGATAGAGATAGAGGTTTAAGAGGTGTGATCGAAGCAAACACAACCCGACCACAAGCCAAAACAATGGCGATCGAGCTAGTGTCACTTTAATTGTGTGGACATAACCATTGTTCATGCCTAAGCACCTCCATATCAATTAAGTGGATCTCTATCCACCTCTGTTGGGCCTCTCGCAAGAGGATCTGAGCCTTTATTACCCCCATTCTGACTCATGGAGGATATTGAGAAAATCCCCTTGAGCCAAATCATCACGGTTGCTGGAGGACAGGCCCCATCAATTTGGCAATTGGAAGATGGTTCTCATAGTTTTGAAGGGTGACAGAAGAAGAATCCTGGGTTATAATACATCACCTTGAGAGCTGAGAGATTTTATCCTTGGGCTTGGATGCTCACCTTTTGTGTCCAAATAATCCTAACATGGTCGAATGGCATCTTTTCCTAGGTGAAAATAAATACACCTTGGAGGAGTATAGGGCTACAATAGGAAGCCAGGACTAGCTCTAGATAGCTTGAGTAGTAGGGCCCAAGCCTAGTACGGCAATCTTTAATAGCACCAGGTTCAGACCCTACCCTACCCTACCCTAACTTGGATATTAATGACCGAGCCCAATTTAGTCATGTGTCCTAGGAAATGGGACAAAGTGTGATTCTTCCTCGGGACAAGGATTATCTAAGCATTTAATGCCTCAGGAAAGACACAATGAAGCATACGTCTCTACCATGAACATAAGTCGCTTTCTGTTGGTCCCAAAGTAACCTAGGAGGGGAGGTGTCACGCCCCAAAAATGGGACCGTAACTACCATTGTACGCCGCGCTAATGGCACACCGGTCCAAAGCGCAAGGCACAAACGAACAGAGCAACAAACTTAACCGCAATGTAATAGAACCATCAAACCATTTCTTAACTATAAAACCGAATATTTCATTTTACACAAAAATACGAATTACAAAATTCCTTCTTACTACAAAAGATGCTACAACAAAAACAAAGTTCATCAATACAAAACCTATCTAATACACTACCCCTCTCCAAACAAAAGAGAAGCTTGGAAGATTATCCGCAGAGTCCTACCAGTAATGTGGAATCTGGAGAAAATCTAAAAGCTGCTAACGCGGTGGAGAGTCAAAAAAGCATCTAATCTGATAGAGTAGACACTCACGTAGGGTGAGCTAACTCCTCAGTGGATATCATAGTCAGCTATTCAAATGGGGACAAGCATTTGAGAATGCAAAGGAAACATTTTGATAATAACATTTGGAAAACCATAGTCATGAAGCGGTTTCTAAAATGTCTCATGCCATTTAAAAGTCAATAAACCATAATCATAAGTAATTTCTAAAATGTATCATGCCATTTAAACGTCAGCATGTCCAAAACATAGTCAAAAAGATCCAATCATTTCAAAACATAGTATGCTAAAGCATAGCGAACAAATCCAAGTACGCTTTCAATCCGAATATAATAAAATAGCATGAGTATCTTTTAGGCTCAAAGGTATGACCTACAGTACTAGCCGATCTAGTAATCTACCACACCTACTAGTCGACACGGAGGTCAAGTTATCCCAAAGACAAGACCCCGTAGTCAAATAGTTCATAATGATCATAGCATCACCATGGCGTCCCATGGATGACTATAGAACGGGTTCTCCACAAATCAAACATTTCCAAACACATCCAAAATTATATACCTAGGTCACCTATGAGCCAAAACAGTCATAAAATGCTTTCATATCAAAAGAGTTTGCAAACATATCATTTGATTAACATAGAATCGCTTGGTCCCGATTTCATATGTAATAGTTCCAAAACTTGGTAAAAGTGCAGTTCCAAACATCATACACATTTTAAAATCCATCCAAACATATTTCGAGACAGTTTGGGACATGTCACAAGTGGAGAGTAGTAATTTGGATTGCAAAATGATATCAAAGCAAAAACTGCACAATGATCATCGAACGCGATCGCCGGTAGGTGGCGTGGTACCTAAAACAGATATAAGAGGACTCTTAGAAGAGATGTAGAAGTTAAAGAATGACTAGGGAAGCGAAAACGACGCGAAACGATAGAAAACGACACCAACAGCTCTTTGGTCAAAAATGACCTTTTCACAATTTCTGACCAACTTCGACAAGCTAAAACCCCAGTCAAAACACTTAGTTAACCTCTCAAATTCGTATTACAACTAGATTAGGAGATAATAAGCTCTAAGTCAGAAATTGTGAAAAGGTCATTTTTGACCAAAGAGCTGTTGCTGTCTCTTATATCAGTTATCTAAATCTTATACACATCTAGATGTGTAAAGAGACAGGTTACAACTCAACTCAAAACAACATATTGTGGCCAACCGACAAAATCCATTTCCAAGGTATCCAAGGGGTGCAATCTAGGCTTACCAATGTCCCAAGGCATCAGAACAAATAAGAGACAGGTTTTAAGTGTTTCCTTGGTAGTGGAATGGTTAGGAAGCATAGCCGGGACTATATCAATAGCATTCCACAACAATCCATACCCCATAACCACTACAATTAACTCCATTACAACATTAGAGCAACAACCTATGGGTGGAATTCCTCTTTACTACCAAACTGAAATTTTTACCGATTAGCCACACGCATGATTCAAACATGCTTCCTAACCATTCCACTACCAAGGAAACACTTAAAACCATCAAAAGATCATTAAAGACCCTTCAAACATAACCAATTATCCAAATTATCCTAGTTGCGCCAAACTTCCGCTTACTTACAAAATGAAGGGAAATCAATTTCACTTGGTAGTCAATCTCAATTCTTATCCACATCTAGATGTTATAACAGACTCTTATACACATCTGATGCATAGACATAAGCATTCATAGCATAACACTCTAGGCCACATATGGAAGACAAAACCCTAACTCATAATCTTAAAATTTGTAATCTAACCATGGAAAGTTGTTAAAAATCAACCCCAATCACTTCCCAACCTCCAAAACACTAAAAACAACCCATAACATACATAAATCATAACTTACAAGGCTGCAAAGAGGGTTTATTTTCAGCCATAAAGAATCCTACAAAACTTGAAATTAAAGCTTGGATCATAAAGCCCATAAGCCATAAATGCTAAAATACATAAAATCTTACCTTCCAAGTGATTTCTACTTGAAATCCAACAAAATTTTGGGGGAAAATGGGGAAGATAAGTTTCGGCCAGCAGCTAGGAGAAATGAGGAAGAAACAAAGCAAGAAGAAGACTAAAAAGATTCCAAGGTTGACCCAAATAGTTCCCCATTTGACCAAATAGTCTCCAAGTTGACTATTTAACCCAAAAACTAATTTTTGCTACTAAATTAACATGAGTTTTCTGAATAATTCAGCC
Source organism: Cinchona pubescens (assembly GCA_025175665.1). Classification (NCBI taxonomy): domain Eukaryota; kingdom Viridiplantae; phylum Streptophyta; class Magnoliopsida; order Gentianales; family Rubiaceae; genus Cinchona; species Cinchona pubescens. Next base: position 5,865,726 of record JANKKI010000075.1, on the reverse strand, counting down.
ATCATACAACACTCACACACCACAATGCACTAATTACACTTAGTCCAATTTTTGACCCGTTTACCCGCCGGAACCGAAATCGCGTAAACCGAAAAATTTGCCGAATTGAAAAACGAATAAGTTGAAGTACTTTATGACTAAAAATAATATGAAAAACATTTTAAACCAGTTAAAAAATCAAAGAACAAGGCTAGTAAAATACTGGGTTTCACAGGAGGTGAATTAGCCTTCTAAAATACTTTTAGAAATATTAAACTTATTGAGATTTTTCAGCTAATAATTAATATAATAGAATCAATGAAACTGTAAAGTAAGAAAGAGAGGAAATTAAACAACCAATACTTCCAAGCTAACAAGCTTGAAGTATTCATTCACTAGAATGCTTCACACATTTGGTAAGCCAATAATCTTTTCAAAAGTAGGGAAATTCTTGCTCACACTAAAACTCTTTTAGTTGAGCCAAGAATTTTACTCACAACCTCACTATTCATACAAGATTATCACTCCACTCAAAATGAATTGCACTCTAAGCTGCACACTAATACAATATAGCACTATAGCCAATTTGTACTAAAATTGCTCTTTTCTAAGGCTTGTATTCAATGTATTAGATTATCTTTACAGAATAGTAGAGCAGTTTTTTATAGGAGCAATAAATGGTGGTTGCACCTACTTCCTAACGGCTAAATAATAAATGCACAAAAAGTAGCCGTTGAGGTTTTGGATGTCCGAGATAAGTAGGATGCATCCGACACTTCGTCCGATCTCCATGCAGTTGGTGAAGAACATCGTTCGCACGGCCATGCATGCGTCTGTTCCATCGTCCGAAAGGAGCTTCGGACGGTCATGTTCGTCGGAAAGAGACTTTGTTCGAACATTTGTGTGAGTCCATAGAGAAGCATTAAGAACCTTGCTTTCTGCCTGTTGGTTCGGACGGTGAAATGCGTCTGAGGAGCTTGACATAGTTTGGACGGTGTACTGCGTCTGAACACCGGCATACTGTCTCCACAGAACAAGTAACAGACCTGGAAATCTTGTTTATAGAGTTTAGTGCTTATGTCATCATCAAAATAAGGTTTGGAAAACATCAATCTCTTCCTTTTTGATGATGACAAACAGTCATGGAATAATTAATCAACAGATATGAGTGATAAGCAATCATTTTGCAATATAAATTACTACTCTCCCTTTTGACATCATCAAACAAAGCTCTCCCTGAGAAAGTGCAAATATTCAAAAGGAATAGTGCAAAAAGATGAAGTAATTCGTAATAGGATAAAACCCAAATATTCAACAGGAATAGTGTAAAAAGATAAAGTAATTCATAAAAGGATAAAACCGAGAGCGAATCCGACTAGTTGAAGGAAAAATTTAGAGAAATGCCAAAACTAAAATACATATTATTAAAGAATCTAAGTCGAGTTATTTTTCTTCTTAGAGCGTTTTTCGATCTTTCTGCGTTTGGAAGGGGCATCATCATCAGTAGCCTCACTGTCTTCTTCATTGACTGTGTTGCATGATGAAATTGAATGTGTCGTCAACGTCCTCATCGTCGCCTTCATCTTCATTGTTAGCACCTTGATTATTTGTGTCCTCTTCGTCATCCTCACGAACATCCCCTTCTTCAGCATTGTCATCACTTTCGGTAGAGGAGTCGAGTGGATATTGTGATTGAATATTGGCAAATTGAACCTGAGCTGAAGCAGACATGCCCAAGCTAAGTGCCTCTTAGAGAATCAACTGACGAGTTTCAAGTCGGTTTAACTTACGATTAGTACGACGTTGAAAGGAACTTACTTGAGTGCCCAAAGAAGTGAGAAGGCCACAGATTTGAGAAAGTGAAGGTTCAAAGAAAGATGGACGAGGATCATGGACTGGTGGAAGTGTTTGAGGAGGAGGAGAATGGGGAAGTGCCAAACCAGAGGTAGAGGCCTGGGATTTTGAACGTTCAATATCAAAAGCTGCCTTAGTTAAACATTGATCGTAAAAAAAAGGAGGCCTTTTCTTTCAATGTCTAAGATTTGTTGAAATAGGGGGGAAATTGTTTGTTTCCGCTGAAAGGTACATCAAGGAAATCAAATACTTTGGTGAGAAATTTTCCGAAATGAATGTTTCGTCGGATATCAATAAGAAAGAGTTCCCACAGGGAGTAGAAGAGATACCCAAAGTCAAGAGGAATTCCCTTGAAAACACAAAAAAATAAGTAAAGCTGCATTTTTTCGGGCTCAGTGGATGCCCATCTGTTGGTAACAGCAAATTCATGACAAGAGTGTACAGAATGTTCAGTTCAAGAGTGAGTAATGTGGTTTTGGCTTCCGAGGCCTGTTTGAAATTGATGTTAAAAATAGCTCTAACTTCATCAATGTAAATCGAGTATCAATAGCGGGCCATTTATCTAAAGAAAAGAAATAAGAAAAATCATTCAGATTTGATACTTCACATTGAAAAATAGTGCTAATGATGTTGGAGGAAATTTCAAGATTTGTGTTGTTTACACGAGAAACTAATGTGCGAACAGTGTAGGGGCCTTTCTTAAGATTGGCTGTGAATTGAAGCACCATGTCATGATAAACGGGTAAGTCAGTAAGAACTAAGTGACCCCAATTTTATTTTTCAAAACACGATTTGACAATAGGAAGATTAAATTATCGAAAAGACTCTGAGAAGTAGGGCGTTGAATGATTATAGATTTGCTAAGAAGAGATGTATACCGTTCGGATGCCTTGGCATCGATGAATTTTGGTAAGGTTGGATTTGATGAGGCTTGAGGATTAGCAGATGATTCCCCATGCACCGGAGCTTTCCCTTTTGATTTTGGTCCACGAGTTGCCGTTGAAGAACCTCCACGGGATTTGACCATTGTGAATGAAAGGAAGGAAAGAAGAAAAAAAATTTAATTTTTTTGTAAGGTTGGTGGGAATTTAATGAAATGAGATGGTAGATGGGTTGAATTCGATGCAATAATGGTGATGAATACTTAGGGAATGACAAATTTCCAAACAATTTGTGGAGAGAAGGAAGAAGAAAATTGGAGGAATTTTTTAGGGGAAAAATTTCGCCAGAGAGGGTTTTGGTTGGTAGGTTGAGTCTGAAATGGGAGAAAGTGGACAGTTTTAATCGAGCAGGGAGACCGTTCAGATGTCTAAACGATTGGTGTGTGCCGATGAAGCGTCCAAAAGCTGATGAACGAACGGCCGATCGAAGAGCTAGTGCGTCCAATATTCTTTCGAACGATGGGAAGCGTCCGGTAGAATACCAGTGAGGAAGTGAAGAATTTTAGTAACGTTCGGACAATCATAAGCATCCAAGGCAGAGAGGAGGTTTCCAGACGAGTGAGAACGTCCGAGAAAGGGTGTTGTTCGAACGATTGGGTGCGTCCGAACGAGGAGATTATGCCAAAATGAACTGTAAAATCCCCAAATATTTTCTGAGATATTCAAAATGATCTAGAGCCAAGGGTTTTGTAAAAATATCAGCCAGTTGATCTAAAGTAGGTACGAAATCAACACGTATTTCCTTTTTACAAACAAGAAATATCTCTAATAAAATGGTGCTTAACATGTCAATGTGTTTGGTCCTAGAGTGCATAACTGGATTTTTTGTGAAATTAATTGCACTAGTGTTGTCACACCTTATAGGCCAAAAACAACACCAAAATCTTTTAGAGTATGTTTCATCCACAAAAATTGAGCGCAACAATTTCCAGCAACAATGTATTCGGCTTCAGCCGTAGAAAGAGAAATAGAATTTTGTTTTTTGCTAAACCAAGACACAAGACAATTACCCAGAAATGACACATACCACTGGTATTTTTTCTATCAATTTTACACCCAACAAAGTCAGCGTCAGAATAACTAATTAAATCAAATGTAGAGGACTTTGGATACCACAAACCAAAATTCATTGTACCCTTCAAATATCTAAAAATCCTTTTTACAGCTATCAAGTGCGATTCTTTGGGGCAAGATTGAAATCTAGCACATAAACAAATAGCAAACATAATATCTGGTCTGCTAGCTGTTAAGTAAAGTAGGCTTTCGATCTATACTATGATACCTCTATAGTGTTTTTCATCAACACTATTACCTCCTTCATCTTTATCAAATTTGGTTGAAGTGCACATAGGCGTACCAACTTGTTTGCAATCTTCCATTCCGAATCGTTTGAGTAGCTCTTTTGTATACTTTATTTGTGCAATAAACGTTCCTTCCTTTGTTTGGTGAACTTGTAGTCCAAGGAAAAATTGCAACTTGCCCATCATACTCATCTCAAACTCTTTTTGCATTAAATGTGAAAAATCCTTGCACAAGCTTTCATTAGTTGCTCCAAAAATAATATCATCAACATAAATTTGAACAATTACCAAACCATTGGAATCTATTTTTGTAAAAAGAGTGGTGTCAATTACACCTCTTTTAAATCCATTTTCAATCAAGAAACCACTTAAACTTTCATACCAAGCTCTTGAGCTTGTTTCAAACCATATAAAGCTTTAGAGAGTTTGAAAACATGATTTGGAAAATTTTTATTTTCAAAGCCTAGAGGTTGTTCAAAGCGAAAACTTCTGGATCAATAAAATCATTTAAAAATGTGCTTTTGACATCTAATTTAAATAATTTGAAATTATTGAAACATGCAAATGCGAGAAACATGCGAATGGATTCTAATCTAGCCACGGGTGCAAAAGTTTCATCAAAGTCAATACCTTCTTCATGAGCGTACCCTTTTGCAACAAGTCTAGCTTTGTTCCTTATGATTTCACCTTTATCATTTAATTTGTTTCTAAAAACCCATTTTGTTCCAATTACAGGAGGAGAAGATGGTCTTTCAACTAAGGTCCATACATTATTTTTCTCAAATTGACTAAGTTCATCTTGCATGGCAAAGACACAAGATTCATCATTCAAATCAACATCTACATGTTTAGGTTCAATGAGAGAAAGTAATGCACAATTACTATTCAAAGGTTTATGAGAACGAGTAGTTACCCCATCGGATAGATCACCTATGATTAAATCTTAAGGGTGACTAGAGACGAATCTCCAAACTTTTGGAAGCTCTTTTGGAGTATCCTCGTTCTTTTCTTCTTCATCATCTACTTGATGGTTGTTGACATCATTGTTTGATGTGATCTCTTGATGATCTTCATGGATAGTGAGCTTCTCGAGCTCCTTTTGAATACCTATATCTTCATCTTCACATAAATTCTTTGAGATAACATCATTAGCTTCATCAAAGGTAACATGTACAACTTCTTCAATCAAGAGCGTTCTTCTAGTTCTTTTCTTTTCAAAAACATTTTCTTTCTTCTTTTTCAAATTATCATCAAGATCATCTAATCTCTTCTTCAATGAAGCTTGTTCTTCCATGATCTTGGTTTTTCCAACAAATTTTTCTTTCAAAACATAATTTTCTTTTGTCAAAGAATTACTTTCATGCACAAGTTTTGAGTTGGCACTCAATAAAGTATTAACTTTAATTTTAACTCTTTGTTCTTAGCATATGATTCTTTCAAACATTCATGCATTTTAAAAATAAATTATTCAACATCATCAAAATCATCATTATCACATGAATCATCACAAGAATCACAACTAGAGGATACCTCATTATTGCCAAGTGCCACAAATGCCGTTTGAGCCTCCTCATATTCTTCTTCAACCTCTCCATCCGAATTACAATCATCCCAAGTGATTTGGAAGTTGTTGAAGTAAGGCTTCCTTGAGTCTTTTCTCCTTTTTGATGAAACTTAAAATGCTATACTTCTTTTTCCCTTTGCCTCCTCATCTTGTACCTTGTATTTCAACTTCAATTCAAAGGAGGTTAGAGAATTGATCAATGAATTTAAATTTTTAGACTCTTCTATGGCAATGGATTTAGGTTCCCATCCTTAGGTAAAGCATTCAAAATTTTTCTATTCTTTTCACCCAAGGAATATTCTTTACCCAAACCTTCCAAATCCTTTACCATATCATTGAACCTACAATACATCTTGTCAATGTTCTCATGAGGTTCCATTTTGAAGGATTCATATTTAGCCACAAGAAGTGACTTCTTTTGTGCTCTCTTATATCTTCACTTCCTTCATGGATTTCTTTCAATTTGTCCCATATCTCCTTGGCACATTTGCAACCTTTTACTTTAGAAAACTCATCTGCATCCAAGGCATTATACAAAATATTAATGGCTTTTCCATTTAAAGATAAATTTATTCTATCTTGTGCATTTGACTCATATCTAATCTTAGGCCTTAATCTATGAGTATTTTTATCAAGAACATTAGCTTCGAAAGGAACTTCACAAATAATATACCATAAATCAATATCAATAGATTGAACAAAAATTTTCATTCTATCCCTCCAAAAAATGAAATTAATGCCATTAAACATGGGAGGTCTAGTGATGGAATGCCCCTCTAAAAATAAAGCATTATTGGTTGTCATAATGATCTTTACTCAAAAGCAATTAAGCTCAATATATGAGACCAGTGCTCTGACACCAATTGTTGGTCCCAAAGGGCAACCCAAGAGGGGGGTGAATTAGGTTGTTTCAAAAAACAAACCTTTTTATTAGGTGTGCTTAATAAAAATGTAAACTCTATGCACCAAATAAAGACTTAAGCACAAATGAATACAATAGATATTCAACAATTTAAGCTTAAAGAACAAATAAGAATATTGAGATTAAGAGAATCAAACCAAACTCCCAAGCTTCTCAAGCTTGGAACTTACAATTACAAAGAGCTTCTTACAAGGCAACTACCAAGTTCTCAACTTGAAGTTTAGCCACTAAAAGTCTCTTCAAAGTAGGTGAGACAATAACCTCTTGCACACAAATGAGGATCACTCTTGCTCACACTAATTTCCTTTTGTTGAGCCAAGAGTTTTACATTCACAACCTCCCTTTGTTACAGTTGTTGTCTCTCGACTCTTACACTTGAAGAACTCTTACACTTCTATGCTCTTTTCACAAAACTACCTACACTATTACAACACTTGTACCCACTATTTCTCCCAAATAGCTCAAGTATTACTTGTAATCAATGTAGAAGTCTCTTTTTATTTAATTCAGGCTTAGGGGTATTTATAGTTGCCAAAAATCTGCTTCCAACAACTTTCCAACGGCTATTTTCTGTTTACTGGAAAACTAGCCGTTGGACCTTTCGGACGGCCGATGCAGTGGGTGTGCGTCCGAACTAACTAGCCGTTGGACCTTTCAGATGGCCGTTGCTAACCTCTGCGTCCGACACTGCGTCCGTTCTCTGAGGGTAAACGTTCAGACATCCGAGGATGCGTCCGAACCTGCTTCTTATCGAAGCAATATCTTCTGGAAATATGATCTGACGCTGTTCTTCGTCCGAGACTGCTTCAGATTCTTTTGTGTTGGACGATTACCATCGTTCGAAACTCTGTCTTTCGGACAGTCATTTGCATCGGTGGATTCTTCATATTGTTTTGCTCGGATGATCATTTGCGTTCGAGCCTCCCTATTTTTCTGCACACTTATTTTCAAACTGTTAGTGCGATTTGGTCATCATCAAAACATGATTATCATAATTGGCATTCAACAAATAGAGCATTTGTTTGAATGATTCTTCACTAACGCCTTATTTCTAGCATATGATTCCTTTAAGCTATCATGCAATTTCAAAATGGAAGTTTCAAGATCATTTTCATCATTTTCATCATTGGAGTCATAGTTAGAATTTACCTCATTATCTCCAATGGCCATAAAGGCTATTTGTGCCGACTCCATTTCTTCTTCGATTTCTCCTTCGGAGTTGCAATCATCCCATGTGATTTGAAAGTTATTGAACATAGGCTTTCTTCCTTACTTCTCTTTCTTGGAAGGACATTCATTTGCAAAGTGTCGGAGTTGACCGTATTCAAAGCACTTTTCATTTTGCTTCTTCATTTCTAGCTTAGTCTTTCCTTTGAAATTATTTGAATTTATAGCTCCAACTCTTCTCATTCTCTGTTTGTTGATGTAATGTTTAAGAAATTCTTTGGTGATGAGTACAAGATCTCCTTCATCAAGATCTTCACCTTCTAGATTGATGGAGCCAATTTCATCCTCTTCTTGAGAGGTCTTCCAAAGAATAGAGCAATACTCCTTCTTGGTCTTGCTTCTTCATCATCCTCCACTTTGGCCTTCAACTTCAATTCATAAGATGTAAGAGAGTTGATTAGCGATTCAATAGGCATTCAATTTAAATTCTTGGCGTCCTCTATAGCAATTGTTTTGGCATCCCATTCTTTGGATAGAGCATTTAGGATTTTTCTATTCTTTTCACCCAAAGAATACTCCTTACCCAAGGCTTCAAGATCCTTAATGATGTCAATGAACCTACAATACATTTTGTCAATATTTTCATGTGGTTCCATCTTGAACGACTCATACTTGGCAACAAGTAAGGATTTCTTTTGCTCACAAACATCGTCGTTCCCTTCATGGATTTCCTTCAATTTATCCCAAATTTCTTTAGCAGAAATGCATCTTTTTACGCGAGTTGATTCATTAGCATCCAAGGCATTATATAGCACATTCATGGCTTTTGCATTTAAAGTCAAGTTTGCCTTGTCTTGTGGAGTGAGCTCATCCCTTGTCTTTTCTCTTCTTCTATTTGTGTGATCATCAATGATAGTAGTTTCAAAAGGACCTTCATTAACAACATACCACAAGTCAATATCAATACATGGCAAAAATATTTTCATTCTATCTCTCCAACTAATAAAATTTTCCCCATTGAACATAAGGGGCCTAGTAATGGATTGACCCTAAAAAAATAGAGCATTGTTGGTTGCCATAATAGTTCTTTTCTCAAAAGCAATTTAAGCAATAAAATGAGATCAAGCTCTGATACCAATTGTTGGTCCAATGCAACCTAAGAGGGGGGGTGAATTAGGTTTCTAAAAATACTTTTAGAAATATTAAACTCATTGAGATTTTTCAGCTAATAATTAATATAATAGAATCAATGAAACTGTGAAGTAAGAAAGAGAGGAAATTAAACAACCAATACTTCCAAGCTAACAAGCTTGAAGTATATTAATTCACTAGAATACTTCACACTTGGTGAGCCAATAATCTTTACAAAGTAGGGAAATGTATATCTTGGTCACACTAAAACTCTTTTAGTTAAGCCAAGAATTTTACTCACAACCTCACTTTCGTACAAGATTATCACTCCACTCAAAATTGAATTGCACTCTAAGCTGCACACTAATACAATATAGCACTATAGCCAATTTGTACTAAAATTGCTCTTTTCTAAGGCTTGTAGTCAATGTATTAGATAATCTTTACAGAATAGTAGAGCAGTTATTTATAGGAGCAATAAATGGTGGTTGCAACTACTTCCTAACGGCTAAATAATAAATGCACAAAAAGTAGCCGTTGAGGTTTTGGACGTCCCAGATAAGTAGGATGCGTCTGACACAGCGTCCAATCTCTATGCAGTTGGTGAAAAACATCGTTCGTACGGCCGTGCATGCGTCTGTTCCATCGTCCGAACGGAGCTTCGGACGGTCATATTCGTCCGAAAGAGACTTTGTTCGGACATTTGTGTGTGTCCGTAGAGAAGTATTAAGAACCTTGCTTTCTACCTGTTGGTGTTGGACGGTGAAATGCGTCTGAGGAGCTTGACATAGTTCGGACGGTGTACTGCGTCCGAACACCCTGTCTCCAGCAAAACAAGTAACAGACCTGCAAAGCTTGTTTACAGAGTTTAGTGCTTATGTCATCATCAAAATAAGGTTTGGAAAGCATCACTTTCCTCTACCATGAAATTTACCTTAGTGTTTTTCCCTAAAGAATAACTGTGTCTCTCTTATGTAGATGCTTAACATATCGAAGGTTGGAGATGCAATGGAAGAGTTCCATGCAACCAAGTTGGAGAGGCTGCAAGGGGAAATAAACATTGGAAGTATGAAAAAAGCTATCACCATGGAGCTTATTGCCCAGGTTGTTAAGTCTAAGGATCCAAAATATCAGTAGGCACTAGCTATAAAGTATGATGAGTAGGCTGCCAATATGAAGATTCTGATGGATAGACTTCATGAGTCTAAAAATCTCTAGTGCACCATGCAGAAGGATACCGAGGAAGCAAAGGTCAAAATCAAGGGGATTTCCAGCTGCTGGATAATGCTTCAGACCAAATTGTTGAGGCAAAGCTAACGCTGTGGCCGAGGTTGAAGCAGCACAGAGACACCTTTTGACCCAAGAGGCTCAACTGAAGGCAATCAGGTGTCATGGGGTTAGCAAAACAAATTTTTGGCCTCTTTTGAAGTTGCTAACGGCCTAAGAGAACTTTCCAAGGCTGCGTATGTCATGGGGTTCACCTCAGCTTGTGACAGATTTGTAAAAACCTCGAGCTTACCCTGGTACTCTTATGATGCTTTGCGTGCTCCCAAGAGGCTAAACGACTTGGAAGCTCAGTTCATAGCCCCTGTCCCAGTGCCCAATCTTTTTAAGGAGGCCACTCTAGTCAATAATCAAAGAACCCTCAAGAGGCAGGGGCTGGCACTGAAGGCACAACTGAAGGTTTGCACTCTCCTTTTGATTTATCAGTCTTTGATTTTAGTGGTCAAACCTCTGAGGCTAACTTGAATGTGAACTCATTGTTTGATTCAAGTAACTGAACCATGCTGCCAAGGCTTCTGAAGACCTTGACCTGTCTCAGTCCCTCGCCAACTTATGCCTTAAAATAGGTCTTTAAATGTAATAGATAGGAATTTTGTACTTAGATAAATTTCTCAATGGAAAGAGTTTCATTTGTCATATGTCTTTCATAATTTTCATACTTGTTTCATGAAAAGAGAGCTCCACTTAATCAAAGTTTACCAAACTTTGTGCTTTTTCAAGTCAAGACTATAACGCCTCAAAACTTAGTTAAAAGTGGCATAACATAGATCAAAACTTGTACAACTTAAGAGTCTCATCCCTTTCTGATCTTTTTTCATTTTCTTTTTCTGAGCTTTGGCCTTTTGAACACTTTATGGACCAGCATGGTTCTTCTCTTCTTTTTTCTTTTACGCTTTTTTTGAGCTGGATTCTGGCCTTTTGAGCACTTAGGTGGGTTAGGGCAACATTTTTCTCTTTTAGGAAGTGACCACTATGTCTATAAGATCTTTCTTGCTCTTTTTTCTTTTCTTTGTTGCTTTTTCTAAGCTTTATCCTGATCTCTTGAGCACTTAGGTAGGCTAGGGCAACGTTTATTATTTTTAGAGGAAAAAATTAGGTTTTTCTTGCTTTTTTCTTTTCTATGGTTTTTCTACGTTTGATCCTAACCTCTTGAGCACTTAGGTAGGCCAAGGAAACTCTTCTTACTTTTAAAAGGGACTACTAGGCTCGGTCTTTTTCTTGATCTTTTCTTTTCTTTGCTTTGTTTGAGCTTGATATTGACTTCTTCAGCACTTGGCAGGTTAAAACAACTCTTTTCTCTTTTTAGGGGGATCCCTAGGTCTTAGCCCTTTTTCTTGCTTTTTTTCTTTTCTTTAGTTTTTCTGAACTTGATCCTGACCTCTTGAACCCTTAGGCATGTCAGGGCAAACCTTTTTCTCATTTTTTTGAAAGTACATCTTTTTTTTGAAGAACAATAACCTTTATTAATAATGTTATCCAAGCATTATAGCCCCAGATAATATTTTTTGAGATTTGCAATTTTCCATATCCAGAGGTATGAGCTCCCGGTCCATGCCAACAAGTTTATACTTTCCCGATCTGTGGGTTTCAATTATCCTATATGGACGTTCCCAATTTTAATCTAGTTTTTTAGTCCCTTCAACTCAGTTGGCTTTATTTCTTTTGAAGACAAAATCCCCAGGTATCAAATATCATTGCTTGACTATTGAATTGTAATGATTTGCATTATTTGCTTATATTTAGTCTGTTGGATAGAAGCATCACGTCTACACTCTTCCAATAAATCAAGGCTTATCATCAGAGCCTCATCATTCTGCTCGGTGACATGTAATACTGTTTGAGCTAAGGGTAAACCTATTCAATAAAATTTACTCAGTTCCATATACTAAACTGAGTGGAGTGTTTGCATTGGTTGTCTGAGATGTAGTCTGATAAGCCTAGAAAACACTCAAGAGCTCATTCACCTAAGCACCCTTAGCTTAATCCAAGTATTTTTTGAGGCCCATCAAAAGAGTTCTTTAGATACCTCTATTTGCCCAATAGTTTGGCTTAAGGCTAAGCCATCGAGGTGAAAAGCCACTTTATCACTAGCCTAGAGTAAAACTAGCAAATGGCTCTCTTTCAAATTGCTTGTCGTTATCTGAGATGAGAATAGTAGGGTTTCCAAAATGACATATGATGTTTTTTCCAAAAGAATTTTTTAATTTATTTCTCAGGTATGGATGACAGGTGTTCGGCTTCAATCCACATAGTGAAATAATCAATTGTTACTACCAGAAATTCCATCTTTTCGAGGTCTTTGGGTAAAGTTCCCAGCAGCTCAATCCCCTATTGTGCAAAAGGCCATGGGCTTTGAATGGGAATCATATTTGATCTAAGCCTAAGGTATGGACGCATGATTTTGGCATTTATGGCAAGTTTGGACAAGATTATTAGTATTCGAATAAAGTGTTGACCAATAATATCCTACCAATAGTACTTTTCGAGCCAAACTCTAAGATCCCACATGGCTACCAAAATCCCTTCATGAACCTCGTGTAGCACATACTTAACCTAATATAGTCGAAGGCCTCTGAGTAATGGGCTTAGGTAGGACTTTTGTATGATCTCCTTACAATAGCTCATATTTTGAAGCTCGAATTTTGACTCTATGTGCCTCAATTCTATCCTCATGAAGTGTCTCATCAGAAAGATATTGCATGATAGTGCCCATCCATCTAGGGTCCTAATCAATGTCCATTATTACCTCATACGGCTCAATTGATCTGACCCGTTGAACCTTCACGAGGATCTCCTTGGTGAGATGCAAATATATGGCTGAGGCCAACTTTGAAAGGGTCTCAGCATGGGTATTTTTAGCCCTTGGCACTTTGACAAGCTCAACTTTCTTGAACTAGGATCTAATGTTTTGACTCCATTAAGATACTTTTTCAAGATGACTTCTTAGGTCTCAAAGTTCCCTATGCTTTGATTAACTGCCAATTACGATTTGCTATGAATCTTTAATGATCAAGCTCTTTTTTCTGAGCCAGTTTCATTCCAAATATAAAATAAAATTCATATTTAGCCTCATTATTTATTGCTTGAAATTCAAACCCCAGCGTGTATGTAAACTAGTTGCCTTTTGGACAACAGATAATATAATTCCAGCATTTGAGTTCGACTCACAAAAAACTTTGTCCACATGCAACTCCCAAGTTAAATCTTTATTTGGCTCAATTTTCTTCATAGATTCCAAAGACATTATGGTTTTCTTGTTAACACATGCCTCTATTTTTTAACAAAAAAATCCAAAAGGACGTGTGCTTTGATGGTCGTCCAAGGCTTGAACTCCATATCAAACTTAAAGAGTTCTACAAACCACCTAAGCATACGTCCAAAAATATCTATGTTGGTTAAGATATTTTTTAAGGGAAGATTGGTCAATAATATAACTTTATGCCCTTGAAAATAGGGCCTCAACTTCTTGACCGAGGTGACAAGAACAAAAGTTGCTTTTTCAATCAATAATTTTTTTTTATTCCTTGAAGCATTTTTCTTGTAAAGTATATTTAAAGTTGATTCCCTAATTCCCTTCTTTAATTAGAACCAAGCTGAGAGCATGGTCTAATGTTGACAAATATAGATACAAGGATTCACTCGTCTTGGGCGAAGCCAACTTCGGAATGTTTCCTAAGTACTCCTTGAGCTCGCCAAAAGCTTTTTGAGCCTTCTCTATCCATTACAAGTTATCAACTTTATTAATTATCTAATAAAATGGTACCCCCTTCTCTGCTGATCTAGATAGGAATCTATTTAGAGCGGCCATCTTTCCCGTTAACCTTTGAACTTTTTTTACTGAGGTTGGAGACTACATTTCTGCTTTGATTTGGATTTGCTTCAAATCCTCGATGAGACACAATGAAGCTTAAGAATTTTCTAAGAGGACTCCGAAACTGCATTTTTTGGGATTCAGCATCATTTTGATAGGTTTTACTTTTGACAACTATGTCGTCTACATAGACTTCCATTTTGACCTATTTGCTACTTAAAGGTTTTGTTAACTGGTATCTAGTAAGTGGCCCAGTATTCTTAGAAACTTTAGACACAATCCAAAGGGCATAATAAGATAGTAGCAATGCATCGATCTATGATGAAAGAGGTATTTTTTTCATTTTCTTTTGCCATGTATATCTAGTGAAACCATTTAAAGGCATCTAGTAAATGCACAATTACAAAGCCTACAAATGAATCAATAACAATATCGATCTGAGACAAATGGTGACTGTCCTTGGAAATGGCTTTATTCAAATTATTAAATTCTCAGGACATTCACTAAGAAGAATCAGGTTTTGAAACAAGTATCGGATTACATACCCAGATTGGATAAGAAACTTCTCTGATAATTTTGGCTAAAATAAGCTTATCTACCTCAGCCTCTATAACCAAACTTCATTTAGGCCTGAAGAGGCACTTCTTCTGCTTTACTAGCTTATGATCCAGGTCAATGCCCAATCTGTGCTCAATGATTTCTCTGGGAATGCAAGGTATATCTTCCATAGACCAAGCAAAAATGTCCCTATACTCGTACAAGAGTCAGATCAGAAGTCCTTTGAGCTCAGCTTGGCTAGCAAGATTGCACAAATCTTGATTTCCAATCCGAGAGGATTGGGTCAAAGGCAATTCTTCCACAGGAACATCATCTTCAGGTTCTAACTTCGCTTTCCTTTTTCCGTTATAGCTTCGCTTTCCCTTTTCCCTTTGGATCAAGGATCAAAGGCAACTTTGTAACCTTAGATCCGGAAAGCTTAGCATTGAACTTCTCAAGATAAGTTTTGTCGACAAATGTCAATGACATGAGAAGAAATGATCAAGTCCAGAAAAGACATCAACCTTGTGAATGGTGGATCTCAACAAGTCAATAAAATAAAGTTTGA
This sequence comes from Cinchona pubescens, assembly GCA_025175665.1. Taxonomy (NCBI): domain Eukaryota; kingdom Viridiplantae; phylum Streptophyta; class Magnoliopsida; order Gentianales; family Rubiaceae; genus Cinchona; species Cinchona pubescens. Next base: position 5,850,667 of record JANKKI010000075.1, on the reverse strand, counting down.
AATCCAAGCAAGTCAAGAATTTGAGTTAGTGAAGTCCAAAGGCCCAAGACTTAAAGACGAATTTGATTCACTGTGAAGGGGTCAAGAAAACACTAGTTTGACTAAGATCCCTATTCGGCCGTCTATCCGAATTAAATTAGAATTAATTTTCAGCATTTGTTTATAAGATTTTTTTTTTATTTCGGACATATTCACTAAAAATATCAACCCATATCCATGTTAGTTTAGCCGATTTTATGTGTAGTGTTCTAATCCTAAACTACTTAGGATTTGGCAAGTTATTGTCCTAGTGTTGATAGGACTTATGTGTAGTTTCACGTTATTTATGCCTCCCCATACAACCAGAACATTCATTCTTCATACAATAATATTACGTGAGTTTATTCTCTAACTTATCTTCCAAAGACTTTGGGTTTTTTGCAAGATTGATTCTTGTAATTATCTATCATGAACACTATTAGTTCTTGTCTCGTTATAGACAACGGGTTAATATCTCATATAGTCGATAATAGATATTTTGAATTCTTTATTTCTCAATCAAAGGGTTTGAATCTATCAAGTCGGATTTTATTTAGGCATTCTTGCATTTCACATCAGTTTCGGGTCTCGTCAGTTCATCTTTGGGGTTTGCATCAGGGTGATATCGGAGCTTTGGTTCATAAATACGTTTGTTTCCTATTCCATATGTTTCTACATTGTTCTTCTTGTTGTTTTGTTTAGTTTATTCAAAAAAAAAATTGTTACTATTCATTAGAAAAAAATTAGCTTGTTCATATCTTGTTTTGTTCATTTTGATAAATAAAAATAAAAAAAAAACAAATCGGACCTAGTCTTGTTCTTGTTCATCGGTGCATTTTTTCTTTTGGTTCCTGAAATTGCAGCCTTATTTCTTGCATTTTTGTGCCTTTAAATTGTTGTAATTTTTTCCAATATCCAATTGTTTCAATTGTTCTTGTTGATAAGAAAAATTCAGGAAAAAAATTAGAAAAAAAAAACTGTTTCTAAAGAACCCTAACCATTTTTGGGTTTTGCTTGCATTTTGTGCCTGATTTTGCAACTCAATCCTTTTGTGTAATTTTTTGGTGATTTTAGTCTGAGTTTGGCTACTAAATTTTGTGTACATTCTGCCATTAAAAAAAATAGCAAAGCCAAATAAAAAATAACAAATCCCTATCTATTAGGGTTTGTCTTCCGAAATTGCTGTCTTGTATGATTTCCCTTCTTGAGCTTCGAATTTTTGTGTCTATTTTGTTGCTGGGAATTCGGGCACATGCTATTAAAAAAACAGAGCCAAGAAAAAAAAGAAAAAATTGAATTCACAAACCCTAGTTGAGTAGGGTTTGCATAGTTATCTAGTGCTTCCAAAACTTGTTGCTACAATTGAAATCCTTTTCTTAGTTGGAATACAACATTCACTTGAATCCTTGTTTCACTTAGATTACACTAATTCCTATTTCTAACTAGGAGTAGTTCTAATCCTTTGCCTATTGGGATTTGAAGTAAAGTTTTGCAATTTTTTGACTTTCCTAAGGCATAATTATTGGCTGATATTTCTTTACATTATTTAATTTTTTTTTATATTTTGCTTTCGGATTACATAAAAAAAAATTGTAAAATACCAAAAATACCCTTGTCCTCTCGAGTTAATCCTTTCTAGCCCAAAACCCTGGTTTTGTTTGACCATCTTATTGTTTGATGTTCTAAAGTGCTTTATGTGCAGTCTTTGTTAGAATCGATACGCCATTACTTTGTTATTTTTTTGCTTCATTAGTCTACAATTACTAATTGTGTTCAATGTGTTAGTAATTGTTGGTGTCATTCTTACTTCGTACTTTCAAGTCTGTGAGAGACTTCGAAGAGAATTTAAACAAGAGGGACAAGGCAAGAGCATTAGAGGGTAAAAGCCTTGAATTTGAGTGAAACACAAGTGAAATTGTGTGACATTTTCAAATTTGAGCGTAAACACTAAGGAAGTGTCGTGAGGTCTTTTGTTATTTTACTAACCCTAACCATAAAAAATCTCGTTTTCTTTTTGTTTTTATTCTTTTACAGGTTTAAAATGTCTCAAAAAGGAGAGAGTTCAAGGTTTAATCCCTTAGAATCTCATTTTGCCAAAATGACAAGGTCTCTTGAAAGTATTCAACGCTCTTTCAAAATATTAACTAAGGCACAGAATGAGCCTAGTCAGCAATGTTGGTCCCAAAGCAACCTAAGAGGGGGGGTGAATTAGGTTTCTGGTAAAAATTATGCTTTCAGAAAATAGTAACCTTTTTAAATTCAAATGCAGATATAATAAATTTACTAGAACAGTAAAGTAAAGAGAGAAAAATTGAACAAACAATACTTCCAAGGTAGCAAGCTTGAAGTATCAATTTTCTTGAATGCTTCACACACTTGGTGAGCCAATAATCTTTACAAAGTTGGTAAGTTCTTGTTCACACTAAAACTCTTTTAGTTGAGCCAAGATTCTTACTTACAACCACACTTTCATATAAGATTATCACTCCACTCAAAGTTTAATTGCACTCACAACTTCACACTAATACAACAAACCACTATAGTCAATTTGCACTCAAATTACTCTTGTCTTAGGCTTGTATTCAATGTATTAGATGATGACCAAATCATACTAATGGTTTGATAACAAGTGTGCAGAAAAACAGGTATGTTCGGATGCAAATGATCATCCGAACAAAACAAGAATGACAGAGCTTCGGACGATGGTAATCGTCCGACACATCTTACCTAAGAAATTGAAGCAAGCCTCGGACGAATAACAGCGTCCGATCATTTTCCAGAAGACTTTGCTTCGATCAGACGCATGTTCGGACTCATCCTCGGACGTCCGAACGAGTACCCTCAGAGAACAGACGCAGTGTCGGACACAGAGTTTAGCAGCGGCCGTCCAAACGGTCCAACGGCTAGCTTCTTCGGACACACTCTTGCTGCATCGGCCGTCCGAAAGGTCCAACGGCTAGTTTTCCAGTAAACAGAAAATAGCCGTTGGGAAGTTGTTGGAAGCAGACATTTTGGCAACTATAAATACCCCTAGGTCTGATTTAATGTAGAAGAGACTTCTACATAGATTACAAACAATTCTTGAGCTATTTGGGAGAAATAGTGGGTACAAGTGTTGTAATAGTGTAGGTAGTGTGAAAAGAGCTTAGAAGTGTAAAAGTTCTTCAATTGTAAGAGTGGAGAGATAACAATTGTAACAAAGGGAGGTTGTGAGTGTAAAAATCTTGGCTCAACTAAAGGACAATGTAATTAGTGTGAGCAAGAGTGATCCTCATTTGTGTACAAGAGGTTATTGTCTCACCTACGTTGAAGAGACTTTTAGTGGTTGAACTTCAAGTTGTGAACTTGGTAGTTGCCTTATAAGAAGCTCTTTATAGTTGAAAGCTCCAACCTTGAGAAGCTTGAGAGTTTGGTTTGATTCTCTTAATCTCAATATTCTTATTTGTTCTTTAAGCTTAAATTGTTGAATATCTATTGTGTTCATTTGTGCTTAAGTTTTCATTTGGTGCATAAAGTTTGAATTTCTATTAAGCACATAAAAAGGATTGTTATTAGAGACAACCTAATTCACCCCCCCCTCTTAGGTTGCTTTTGGGGCCAACAATTGGTATCAGAGCCTGGTCTCATATATTGAGCTTAACCGCTTTTGAGTAAAAATCATTATAGCAACCAATAATGCTTTATTTTTAGAGGGGCATTCTATCATTAGACCTCCCATGTTTAATGGCATTAATTTTGTTTTTTGGAGGGATAGCAATGAAAATTTTTGTTCAATCTAATGATATTGATTTATGGTATATTATTTGTGAAGGTCCTTTAGAAGCTAATATTTTTGATGAAAATACTCATAGATTAAGGCCTAAGACTAGATATGAGTTAAATGCACAAGATAAAATAAATTTATCTTTAAATGCCAAAGCCATTAATATTTTGTATAATGCTTTGGATGCAGATGAGTTTTCTAAAGTAAAAGGTTGCATATCGGCCAAGGAGATATGGGACAAATTGAAAGAAATCCATGAAGGAAGTGAAGATATTAGAGAGCAAAAGAAGTCACTTCTTGTGGCTAAATATGAATCCTTCAAAATGGAACCTCGTGAGAACATTGACAAGATGTATTGTAGGTTCAATGATATGGTAAAGGATTTGGAAGGTTTGGGTAAAGAATATTCCTTGGGTGAAAAGAATAGAAAAATTTTGAATGCTTTATCTAAGGAATGGGAACCTAAATCCATTGCCATAGAAGAGTCTAAAGCATTCTTTAAATTCTATGCCTATTGATTCATTGATCAACTCTCTAACCTCATTTGAATTGAAGTTGAAATACAAGCTACAAGATGAGGAGGCAAATGGAAAAAGAAGCATAGCATTTAAAGCTTCATCAAAAAGGAGAAAAGACTCAAGGAAGTCTCACTTCAACAACTTCCAAATCACTTGGGATGATTGCAATTCGGATGGAGAGGTTGAAGAAGAATATGAGGAGGCTCAAATGGCTTTTATGGCACTTGGCAATAATGAGGTATCCTCTAGTTGTGATTCTTGTGATGATTCATGTAATAATGATGATGATGATGTTGAATCATTTATTTTTAAAATGCATGAATGTTTGAAAGAATCACATGCTAAGAACAAAGAGTTAAAAATTAAAGTTAATACTTTATTGAGTGCCAACTCAAAACTTGTGCATAAAAATAATTCTTTGACAAAAGAGAATGATGTTTTGAAAGAAAGATTTGTTGGAAAAACGAAGATCATGGAATGTGAACAAGCTTCATTAAAGAAGAGATTAGATGATCTTGATGTTACTTTGAAAACGAAGAAAGAAAATGTTTTTGAAAAGAAAAGAACTAGAAATATGTTTTTGAACAAAAATTTTATCACCTTTAGAAAAAATGATTTATGCTTTGTTAAATCTAAATCTTCTTTTTATGGCAATAAGAATATTAAGTGTAACTATTGTCATCAACATGGCCATATAAAGAAAAATTGTTATGTTAAAAGAAATGAAAAATTGGGAATAAACTCTATTTGGGTGATTAAGCATGCTACTAATCCAATTGGACCCAAGAAAGTTTGGGTACCAAAAGTTGTTGCTTAACTTTGTTTGTAGGTATGCTTGGAAAGCAACAAGGAATTCAAGATAGATTATATATGAAGGGTGCTCAAGGCATATGAGCTAAAATCATATTAAAATGGGTAACATCTAAAGTTTTGTGTGCTTTCATTTATCAAGTTGAACTATGTTCTCTTGAATATTACTCATATAACTATATGTTCGAATTTGTTTAGAATGCTAGGATTTTGTATCCCCAAATTTTGTCTATAATAAGTCACTACTTGCAAAAGAAAGGGGGAGCATTTTTTTTATGGATTTGTTTTTACAAGAAATTGCATCACACATGCTTCACTGTTCAAGGGGGAGAATAAACTTAGGGGGAGCTTTAACTGCATTATTCTTCTTATGTTTTGATAATGCCAAAGGGGAAGAAATAATGGACAAATTCTCTTGTGTAGTACTTCATATTTTATGGTTGTTTTTTGAATTGTCCAATTGATTTGTCATCATCAAAAAGGGGGAGATTGTTGAACTCCAGTTATGTTAATCATGTTTTGATGATGACCAAATCATACTAATGGTTTGATAACAAGTGTGCAGAAAAATAGGTATGTTCGGACGCAAATGATCATCCGAACAAAACAAGAATGACAGAGTTTCGGACGATGGTAATCGTCCGACACAAAGAAATTGAAGCAAGCCTCGGACGAATAACAGCGTCAATACGATCATTTTCCAGAAGACTTTGCTTCGATCAGACGCATGTTCGGACGCATCCTCGGACGTCCGAACGAGTAACCTCAGAGAACAGACGCAGTATCGGACGCAGAGTTTAGCAACGGCCGTCCGAACGGTCCAACGGCTAGCTTCTTCGGACACACTCTTGCTGCATCGGCCGTCCGAAAGGTCCAACGGCTAGTTTTCCAGTAAACAGAAAATAGCCGTTGGGAAGTTGTTGGAAGCAGACATTTTGGCAACTATAAATACCCCTAGGTCTGATTTAATGTAGAAGAGACTTCTACATAGATTACAAACAATTCTTGAGCTATTTGGGAGAAATAGTGGGTACAAGTGTTGTAATAGTGTAGGTAGTGTGAAAAGAGCTTAGAAGTGTAAAAGTTCTTCAATTGTAAGAGTGGAGAGATAACAATTGTAACAAAGGGAGGTTGTGAGTGTAAAAATCTTGGCTCAACTAAAGGAAATTAGTGTGAGCAAGAGTGATCCTCATTTGCATAGATGTACAAGAGGTTATTGTCTCACCTACGTTGAAGAGACTTTTAGTGGTTGAACTGCAAGTTGTGAACTTGGTAGTTGCCTTATAAGAAGCTCTTTATAGTTGAAAGCTCCAAGCTTGAGAAGCTTGGGAGTTGGTTTGATTCTCTTAATCTCAATATTCTTATTTGTTCTTTAAGCTTAAATTGTTGAATATCTATTGTGTTCATTTGTGCTTAAGTTTTCATTTGGTGCATAAAGTTTGAATTTCTATTAAGCACATAAAAAGGTTTGTTTTTAGAGACAACCTAATTCACCCCCCCCTCTTAGGTTGCTTTTGGGGCCAACAAGCAATCTGGTCGAGCTGAGCCTTATGCTCGCACAATGTCAAGGTATGTGTCTTAATTATGATTCCAATGAATGTGAACCTAATGACGAATTTTATGATGTAGGTGCAAGATGAAGGAATCACCGACATGTTCAGAATGATGAGCAAGAGGTAGATTTTTCTGAGAAACTAGCCTTGGTGAATTTTGCGAGCACTTCACGATCAACCTAAGACAACCAAAATGGGGTACAATATTCTAATATTTTCTTCACTAAGTGTGTGGTTCAAAATCGTGCATGTGTTTTGATCATTGATCGTGATAGTTGCGTGATTGTAGCTAGCCAACTCATGGTAGATAAATTGAATTTTCCAACTACTAAACATCCACAACCATATAGGTTACAATAGTTAAATGAAGGTGGTGAACTAAAAGTTACTAAGCAAGTCTTAATTTCTTTAACCCTTGGAAAATATAAGGATGAAGTTTTATGTGACGTAGTGCCAATGCATGTTAGCCATATGTCGTTATCCAGGCCATGGCAATATGATTGAATGCTACCCATGATGGATTTGCAAATAAATATATTTTTGAGAAAAATGGTTAAAAGGTCACTCTTAAGCCATTACTTCCGGATCAAGTCCATAAAGGGTAACTTTACATTAAAAGATCATATAAAAAACATGCTAAATTGTTGGCTAAAAATTAGTGAGTGAAAGAAATGTAAGGAGAAACCCGTCTCTAATCCTAAGGAAAATTTAGTTTTTATGGTAATTCTAAAGGAAGAGAATTTGTTTGTCAAGGAAGAAGCTTTTAAGAATCTTTGTCTTTTGTTTCCTAACAATTTTGTTCCAAGTTCTTTTGTGTAGCCATTCAAAGAAGCAAGTGGAGACAATGAAAAGTTCGAATTTGCACCTTCTACGTGCAAAGCTCTAGTGACTTATGTTCATCATTCGAAATTAAGTGCCAACAATTTGGTGAAGGGAGTACTTAGAAATTTTGATTTGTCAAATTCTTATAATTTTAATTTTTTAAGTACTCATAGTTTGTCCTTTTTCTTACTTGTTAATGTTTCTAATTCATTTGTTTTTCTTGAGCTAATTTGTAAGTCTCATAATTGCCATTCTTTTTGTGTTAAATTCAATAACTTTTTGGATAACAATTGTGCACTTCTACACGATAATATGCATAAGTTCTTTTGTTCTTTTGCTATGCTTGTATTAATTTTTAAAGTGGCGTGATAATCTTTTTGAGCATGATTGGTTCAACGTTTCAAAAATATCTTCCGGTTCTTTTTTATTTGCTGGCCGAACCAATATGCACCATGATTTAGGATTCGTTTGCTTCGTGATGTTTTTATTTCACAAGCCATTTTCCTAGCATCCATTTTCAACATTTTTGTTTGATACTTTGCATTTGCACCGCATATATTGCATATTTTCCTGCTTTGGCAAGATCGTTTGTTTAAATTTTTGTCTACTTTGTTTAATATTTATCCTTTCCATCTAGGTTTGGATTCGAGGACGAATCCTTTCGAAGAGGGAGGGAATGATACGAGAAGAGATGATCAAGTCCTTCAAGACATCAAACTTGTGAATAGTGGACACAAAATGTCAATAAAATTAAGTTTGAAGTCCAAGCAATTCAAGGGTTTGAGTTAGTAAATTCCAAAGGCCCAAGCTAGAAGACGAATTTGATCCACTATGAATGGGTCGAGTTAGAACAAAAGAAGCACACTAGTTCGACTAAGACCCCTGTTCAGCCATTTATCCTAATTAAATTAGGATTTATTTTCAGCATTTGTTTATAAGATTTTTTTTTATTTGGGACAAAAATATCAGCCCATATCCACGTTAGTTTAGCAGATTTTATGTCTAGTGTTCTAATCCTAAACTAGCTGAGATTTGGCAAGTTATTGTCCTAGTGTTGGTAGGACTTATGTATAGGGTTAGGGGTTGATTTTCACATTATTTATGCCTCCCCATACACCCAAAACACTCATTCTTCATAAAATAAAATTACGTGAGTTTATTCTCTAACTTATCTTCCAAAGACTTTGGGATTTTTCCAAGATTGATTCTTGTAATTACCTATCATGAACACTATTGGTTCTTGTCTCGTTATAGAAAACAGGCCGATATCTCGTACACTCGAGAACAGATACTTTGAATTCTTGATTTCTTAATCAAAGGGTTTGAATTCATCAAGTCAGATTTTGTTTAAGCATTCTTGGGTTCCTGCATTAGTTCCGAGTCTCGTCAATTCATCAATGGGGTTCGCATCAAAGTCATCCTTGTACTTTCTAGTACCTAATGAAATTAAAGCTTGTTTAGTTGCTCTAACCTCCCCACATTCATTAAGCCATTGTAATTTGATTAAGAAATCTGACTTGACATATTAAAACCCTTTGATTAAGAAATTAAGAATTTAAAGTATCTATTTTCGACTGTATGAGATATCAACCCATTGTCCATAACAAGATAAGAACTAACAGTGTTCTAGATAGGTAATTACAAGAATCAATCTTGCAAAATACTCATGTTTTTGGAAAAAAATTGGAGAATAAAACTCGACTATATGGGGTGAATAATTTATTGTGGCCCAAGAATGGCTACCACTCTAATGCGAACCCAAAAACTAATCTCCTTAGTGTTTATTCAAATCCCAATGGTAAGTTAGTCTCGAATGATCCCAAGAATGGCCATCACTCTTATGCGAACCCAAACTGATCTCCCTAAACTTTGCATAATCCCAAACCGAGTTGATTAATTCAAACCCTTTGATTAAGAAATCAAGAATTCAAAATATTTGTTCTCGACTGTATGAGATATCGACCCATTGTCTATAATGAGACAAGACCCAATAGTATTCAGGATAGGTGATTATAAGAATTAATCTTGCAAAATACCCCAAGTCTTTGGAAAACAAGTCAGAGAATAAACTCACGTAATATTATTGTATGTAGAGAAAATGTTTCAGCTATATGGGAGGGCATAAATAACATGAAAACCAGCCCCTAACCCTACACATAAGTCCTACCAACACTAGGACAATAATTTGCCAATTCCCAGCAAGTTTAGGATTGGAACACTAGACATAAAACAGGCTAAACTATCATGGATATAGGCTGATATTTTTCGTCTCAAATAAACAAAAATCTTACAAACAAATGTTGAAAATAAATCCTAATTTAATTAGGATTGATGGCCGAATAAGGTTCTTACTCGAACTAGGGTTTTCTTGACCCCTTCATCATGGTGGATCAAGTTCGTTTTCAAGTCTTGGACCTTTGGACTTCACTAACTCAAACCCTTGACTGACTTGGACTTCAAACTTAATTTTAATGACATGTTGAGCTCCATCATTCACAAGCTTGATGTCTTGAAGGGCTAATCATCTCTTCTCATATCAGTCATAGTTTGTGTTAAGTTAGAAGGGACATCATATAGCAAGTTCAAGCTTCCTGCTGACTCTCGATGACTAACCCATCCGACCCATCCCTCATCATGAATTTGATACCAATGTAAATAAAGAAGGAAGGAATTTCGAATGCACATTGAGTGGGATGAACCAAAATCACATTGTATGAATTGTGTTTTTTCACAATAACAAAATTTATCATTTCTACCTGATGCTTCAGGGGACTTTTCGAGATCAGTGGCAAGGTTATTATTTGTCCTCTGGCATGATAGAACAGCTAGTGAATCCGACCAGAGAGGTCTTAAAGGGTTTGACCAGAGAGTGATCTATATGTATCTTACTGTTCCCAGGCATCCTAGTAAATAATATCTGTTGAGTTGCCCATTGATAACTCTAGTAAACTAGAGTTATTTTCTTCTAAATTATAGCATTTTGATAGTTTAAATTCCTAAATTAGATAATTAATTGAAGGTTTTAATTAATTTCTTTCATATGTATTTGTATTTTCATTTTTGAATTAATTATGATAATTTTGTGTCAAATTTTTAGTTTAATTAAGTGCTTAATGGTGTTAATATTATGCAGGTTAAAAATTAAAGGTTAGAAGCTGGAAGGAACAAAGCTCAAGGGACCAAATTGCAAAATGGATGAAATGAAGATTGCTGGAAGGAGAGTCGAGACCGCGGTCTCGACTGTTCCAGACCGCGATCATAACTCGCTGAATGCTAAGTTGTAAGGGCAATTTTGTAAACTTCCAGTCCAAAAACCCTGATATTGCCTAGTATAATGCTGCACTATTTAAGCTAAGTAGAATTAGTTTTAGAGAGAGGGAGAGTTTAGATAGTTTTAGAGAGTAGAGAGTTTTAGATAGTTCTAGATAGATTAGGATAGCTTAAACTACAAGTTACTTTTTCTAATAGAAATTTCTCTTAACTTTCATCTTAGATCTTCTATAAAATTCTTGTCAAATTTAAATTTTTATTAGATAATCGTAGTGGGTTCTTCGCAAGCTTCAAGTAGATATAATTTTTATTTTTTTTCTTATCCATTTTAGTGAAAATTTCTTTACTTTCAAATTAGGGTTTGTAGGAAAATTAAGGTTCTTATCCATTTCTATTTAAGAATTTTCAATTTCTAGCTTTAATTTCTAGTTAATTCTTAGTGGGTTTCCTTAATTCCAATCGAAAAATCCAAAAATATTTAATTTCCTAGTTTATCTTTATCTAATTTTTACTTTAGAAATTAATGGTTTTAGTATTCAATTTTTCTTTCTTCTTTAGTCTTTTTAGTTGATTGATTCTCTTGTTCTAAATTTTAGTCTTAATCAGATTAAATTAGGTTAGAATTAAAACCGGTTATAGCTTTCATTAGAATAGTTCTATCATCTACCAATTGATTTAGCTTGTACTACACAAATACCCTTAAACCTTGGTAATTGCAATCGACAATCCTTGTGGGAACGATCCCTACTTTCCTTTGCTACTAGTTGACAACCGTATACTTGCGGGATGCCATCTAGTTAGTAGTAGGATTTAGGTGTTCATTGAATTATAACTAGATGTGTTAAAGAGGCATCAAGTTTTCGGCACCATTGCCGGGGATTGTCTTCAGTTTTTGGTAATATCAAGCGCTTTGTGGGTCGTGTAGATTAAGCACTTTAGTTTAGTTAATTTAGTTGTTAATTTTGTTTAATTTTTGGGTTTGATTGGTTGTCTTGCTGAATTAACTTGGAACTTCAATTGACTATTTTGGTTTTGTGTAGTGCATGGTAAGAGGAGCTCAAGAGCCATTCATTTTCTTAGGCAAGGAAAGGGAGAAAGTGCTAAGACAAATTCAAAGTTTGAGAAGGGTAACAAGATCCAGCAAGAAAGGATAGAAATGGCACATGCTAATGCTCATCAAGGGAATGTGAACATGGAGAACGAAGAAGAAGAGGTAGTTGGAAATATTGGAATGGGTGGCTATAGGAATGGAAATGACATAAAAGGGAATGGAAGGCCATTGAGGGAGTATGCTTTACCTAATTTGGATGGGGCGAACTCAAGCATTGCACGGATGCCCGTGCAAGCCAACAATTTGAAATCAAGCCTGCTCTAATCCAAATGCTCCAAGCCCATGCCATGTTCGAAGGTGGACCAAATGAAGACCCCTACACACACCTCATGAATTTTGAAGAGTCTTGGACACGTTTAAGTTTAATGGAGTACAACCCAATTGTGTTCGGATGAGAGTGTTTCCTTTTTCTCTTCGTGGTAAGGCAAAGTCATGGTTGCAATCCCATGCCCAAGGAACATTCACAACTTGGAACCAACTTGCTCAAGAGTTCTTGGCGAAGTACTTTCCTCCCGCAAGAACCGCTAAATTGTATAAGGAATGAGATTACATCGTTCAAACAAGATGTTGATGAAAGCCAAAGGAAAGCTTGGGAAAGATTTAAAGAGTTGCTAACAAAATGCCCGCATCACGCCATTCCTTTGTTGCTTCAAGTTCAAACTTTTTATAATGGTTTACTTCAAGAGACGAAATCCATTGTAGATGCCTCCGCTGACGGTTCTAATATAAGACTCCAGAAGAAGCTCAAGAGTTGTTAAATAGGATGGCATACAACCACTACCATCATGGACCGATAACTCCACCGGTGGTTCAATATCAATCTAATCAAGCAAATGGAAGTAGTGGAGCGTTGAATCTAAACATGCAAGATGCCCTTTTAGCTCAACAAAGCATGTTCATGAATGTGATGAACAACATGGCAAAAGCGTTGGAGAATCTAGGGAAACCTAGTCGTGTAAATGCAATGACTTCTTCTCCAACTCAACCAAGCATGACATGTGATTTTTGTGGAGGCGACCATGCCAATGGGAATTGTGATTAATGCCATATGGGGCTAATGAGCAAATCAATTATGTGGCTAATCAATCGTCATTTCCAAGGAACCAATCTGGAGCTTATGGGAACACTTACAATCCGTCTTGGAGGAATCACCCAAATTTCTCATGGAGTAACACCAACAACCAATCCAACCCTCCTTATCAACCAAATCCCCCACCTCAAAATGCCCAACACACTCAAGCCTCGAATTCTTCACCTAGACCTTATCAACCACCACATCAAAGAAATGTCCAACCTAATTCATATCAAAATTTTCCCAATCCTTCTTTTCAAAACCAACAACAAAGACCTCCTTTCCATTATGCAAATTCTTCCCAACCCATATACCATGATCAATATGCTCCTAGAGATAATTTGGGTGAAGAAGGTTGGAGAAGAGAAGCCGAGTATTTGAGAAGGAAATTGGATAGGAAAGCGGAAGAGCATAAAAGAGATTATGAGAATTTGAAGGCTTCGACAAGGAATTTGGAGATTCAATTGGGGTCAATGGGCAATGTTGAATAATGACAAACCTATTAGGGCATTTCTGAGTGATACTATTCCAAACCCCAGGAGCAATACAATGCCATAACCCAAAGGAGTGGAAAAGAATTGGTTGAATTTAAGAAGAAGAAAAAGGTAGAGGAACGAAGCAAGTAACAAAAGTCCAGGGTAGTTGAAAATGAAAGGAAAGTGGTTGATGATGAAACCAAGAAGGAACAAAAGAATGAGATCAAGGTATCCAAGAAGAAGCATGTAGAGGAACCTTTGAAGATAGATCCATCAATAAAAGTGTCATACCTTCAAAGACTCATTGACCCAAGAAATGATGAAAAAGAGAAGCAATTCACCCATTTCTTGGATATGTTGAAAAGATTAATTTCAACATTCCTTTGATTGATGTCCTCACCAAGATGCCCAACTATACTTGCTTCATGAAGGATTTTTTGGCAAGGAAGTGGAAGCGAAAGTGAGATGATGATGAGAAAGTATGCCTTGATGCCCAATCTTTGTAGTGCCATTGTTCAAAGGCGTTTGCCCCCTAAACTTAAAGATCCCGGTAGTTTTATGATACCGGTGAATGTTGGAGGAAAAACGTGGCATCGATCACTTTGTGATTTAGGGGCAAGCATAAATATCATGCCAAAGGCCATCTATGACAAGTTAGGGATCAAAAATGTCAAGCCAACTAATATCACACTCCAATTGGCGGATTTATCCAAGAGGAAACCATATGGCTTGTTGGAAGATGTGCTTGTACAAGTTGAAAAGTTGGTATTTCCCGTTGATTTCTTTGTGCTAGATACGGGTGAAGAGAGTGAGATTCCATTGATTGTAGGCAGGCCTTTCTTGTCAACCGCGCATGCATTAATTGATGTGCACAAAGGAAAGTTGATCTTACGAGTTGAAAATGAATCAATTGAATTTGATATGTTTGAATATAATGACAATATTCCTATTGTTGAAGAGAAATGTGCTAATCAATCTCTTAATTCTATCCTTGCTAGGTCAAATCAATGAAGAGCAAAATGAAGTGAGCCAAGGCAATTCGCTCAAGCAAGTGTTAGAAATAAAGGAAAATCTGATAAACGAATTGAAAGAAAAACCACCCGATAAGGGATGTGTGTTGATGAATGATGAAGAGAGTTTTGCAAAGAATAAGCACAATGGTGATATCAAGAAATTGAGAAGCCACAAAAAGAAAAGAAAATGGTTTGAGAAACAATTGGAGATGTTAATTGGGGCACTAGCGATGGCTAAGGCTAGAAAAAAAGGACTTGTGCACGGAAAACCCGAAGATCAAGCTTTAATCATGAAGAAAAAGGGGATCAAACTTTTTTCGTGGAGACCAAAAGGGAAAGGAGGATCAATCATCCTCAAGTACTTGGAATGAGGTTCATGCCATAGTCAAGCTAGTGACTATGAAAGAGCGCTTCTTGGGAGGCAACCCAAGTCTTTAATTTAGTTCTTATTACTTTCTTTTAGTGTGATTTTTAATTGTCTTGATTTTGAGTAAATTGGTAGTGCCATTGAATTAGAGAAAAAGAGTTGAGTTTTTAAGTTGAATAAATGGTGCTAAAGAATGAGTGAAAATTGTCATCCTAACTTGTAAATTTTTTGTTTGTAGGTTATCCTTGTAAATGGAGAAAAGTGGTCAAGAGTGAAGCAATTTCGGCTAAGTATAAAAATTCACTTTGCAGAAATTGAGTTTGAGACCGCGGTCTCAACCTCAAACTTCTAGAGGGTAAAATGGACATTTGGTTCGAGACCGCGATCTCAAAACTGACCGCGGTCTCAACCCCAAACTTCTGCAAAGGCATTTTTCATGCCGAATCGAGACACATCTAGATCTCAAGAGATTTGAGACCGCGGTCTGAACTTTAAACTTCTGCAAAGGCTTATTTTGCACCGAGTTGAGATCGCGATCTCAAACTGTTTGAGACTGCGATCTCAACATCAGGCCAGATCACGGTCTCAAAACTGAGACCGCAGTCTCGACTGCCAGAAAGTTTTAAAAATATCAAATTCTTCTTTGCTTCTCACAAACTCTCTCTATTCCTCTTTTCTCTTCCGAAAACCCTAACCCCAAATCCTTCAACCCTTCTCTCATCTTCACCAAAAATCACCAAACAACACCACACCCATCACTAATTTCACTTTGTTTTTCTATAGGAACATCAAAGCAACCATTTTTTGAAGATTTGTGGAAGAAATTTGGCTTCAAGGGGGATTGACATAAGGGCAATTCTTGCAAAAATTTCAATAAACGGGTAATATCTTTCCTTGAATTATTAGTTGTAATTAGCAATTTTTGAAGACAATTGTGGAATTTGGTGGATTAAATTGTGAAAAATTTGGGGTATTGAATTATTGAATTGTGGACAAGTAATTGGTGCTAATTTGTATTAGAAGAATTTTGAATTGTCCAATTGTTGAAATTTCTGGTTTGAATTGTGATTGAGTGGAATTGAAATTTTCGAACAATCTTTGAGAATTTGGACTGCGATTTTGTGGTGTTAAATTTTGCTTGAAAGTTAGATTTTTGAAATTCTAATTGTTGATGGAATTCCTTTTAGAATATGACGAGAGAGGTTTATGGTAGTGCTGAGAGAAGGGTGAGAATGAGAGGGAGAGGGACTGGTTCTAGAAAAAAGAAATTCGGAGAGGGGACAAGCGGAGAAGGGGGATCGGAACAACGATTTGAGGGTGGTGATCAAATTGAACCTCAATTCTCGAGTGATAACAGTTATTCAAAAGTAACGAGAATTTTGAGGTAATTAGAGGGAGGAACTTTGACCTAACCATGCATTTGGGAGTATACGAAGATTCTAGGAGAGCGATAGAAGAACAAATTAGGTCAAGGCATTGGACGGGTTTTGAACGCTAAGTTGACACTGGGGCTACCCAGTTACTCAAAGAATTTCATTGTAATTTATGTGAGTTAGAAGATGGCAAGGTGGGCATACGGGGGATTTTGGTAGATTTTGGTGCTAATGTGATTAATGCGTATTTCAACATACTCCCTGTACCTTCTAGTCAATATTTGGCATTTTTGAACAATGAAGTAAAATTAAGGATATGGATGCAATCAAAGATGCCATTTGTGATAGAAGGGTAGAGTGGATTAAGAGTACTTCATTTGCCATAGAATTAAAATTTCCTCGTCAAGGACTCTCATTAGTGGCTAAGTTATGGTTTTATTTCATTAGTAGCCGCATTTGGGGGTCCAATGCAGTGAGCTTTATCCAGAGAGACAAGGTGCTCTTAGTCTATGCCATCATTACTGGGATCCCGGTGAATATTGGTCACCTAATTAGACAGGGGTTTTTAGAGAATGAGAGGTTGGGACGATCGATATTTTATAACCCTAGTCTAATTCACCATCTTTGCACCATACCGGGTTACCCAATTGGTCCTTTGGAGTCATTGACACATCCTAGAAGAAGGATCAATCGGGAATATGTCTATAGGATGGTGAGAGACTGTGAGAAGTACCACCAAGAGGAGCACCCTACCCAGCCACAGCCTCAGCCTCCACCACCTCAGAGAACTTCAATGAATCCCATCTCCACCCCCAGGTGTAGTATTCAAGGCTCCGGTAAGTGAAGAAAAAGGAACGATCTACAAGGGTACTGGTCGTACAGTCAAACGGTGATGCACAACAACTTGACCGTTATTGGAGAAGCTTTAAAGGTGACTTCATTAGGCACTTGGGTCCAGCCACCATCACCTCCGGCATGGCACTTTGGTCCACCTCGTGGACAGTACTACACACCATCGGCGGCTACCACACATCATGAGGGATCTAGCCACGCGGGTGCGACTGGAGGGGACATGGATGATGATCATGAGGAGGCCCAACCTGGTGATGCTGAAGAAGGTCAAGACGAGATGGAATGAAGAGAAGAAGCCACCATTTGTTTGTGCATGAAAGAAGACCAACCTTGATCATTGAACTAATTTGATGGATGATGATGATTTTCCCTGTTTTCATTGGACACCATAGCTTTTAATTACTTTAGATTATGTTTGTTTTATTTTTAGTTTTTGGAATGAAGTGTTTCGGTTTTTCTTTCTTGTTTAAGTAGTTTGGCTAATGGCCTTAAGCTGATGCCAAGTGATACATTTGATGCTTTATGGATGAAATTTCTTTTGGATTATTAAACTGACACTTGGTAAAGTTTGGTTATTGCCTAATAAGAGTAATATGGCTAAGGGCCCTAAGCTGATGCCATCTTTGCATTAGTTGATGAGTTGAATGGAATATTGACTTTGTTTGAAGCTTACTTGGTGAGATACATGGCATGGTTGCTCTTAACATTTTTACTTAATTTTAATTCTAGGCTTAAAAGTAGGACATAGTTTAAGTAGTTTTTGTTATTTTTGGGTTTTGTCTTGATGTTTAATTTTGGGTGAGTGGAAGATGATTTATTCATTAACTTGAATAAAAGAGAAAAGTTTGGGGGTATTTATCTTTTTGTGTTGGAAATGGTCATTTTATATATTTTGTTGCCACTTGATGATTATTGGATGGAAAGTTGATCAATTAGGTACTCAATGATGATAATTTTGATGTTCAATGCCTTGTGAGTGAAGTATATGATTGATTCTTTTCAACAATTTTTGTGTGAGTGAGTAGTTCATTTGCAATATGAAGAATTCATAAACTTGGCATTGCTATTTTTTAAAAAGAAGTGCTGAAATTTTAGAAAAATTTATTTGAAATGTTGTTTCTTATCAAATCATTTATATTATGTGGTTGATGAACTATCTTTTGGAAAAAAAAAAAAGAATGAGTTAAATGAAGTAGAAGGAATTTTGGGACATTTCGTGTGTTTGCATAGGGAATAAGAGACAGAACTTGTGAATAATTGATATTCGAGATTAATTTTTAAAACATTTCACTCATTTTCCTTGGTTTAGGGCCGAAAAAAAAAATTGGAATAAGGCGAGTACGGGATTCCGACATGTACCCATGTTGTTTCTCCGAAATAAGCCATTAGAGTAGTAATAAGGCGAGTACGGGACTTCGACATGTACTCATGTAGTTTCTCCAAATTAAGCCATTAGGAATTGCATTTTTCGTATTCATACCAATAAGTTAAGGAGTAAATGTTTGTAATACTTATCATTAATCTCATATTACTTATTCCTTGTTAGAGGTTTATTCCCGAAATGTGTGACAATTGCATTTGAGTTGATTCCTAATTGAACTTCTATTTTCATAATACTTAGTCGAGAAAGTTGGTTAACTTTATAATATTTGTGATTTGAGAAGTAATGATGTTTCAAATGAAAAGAACTAAAACTTTTGGTAACTCTTTTCGAGAATGGCAATGCTTGGTGATGTGAAATCTTGTATAGTGAATGAATTTGTGCTTCTTTGTAAAATAAAATTTCAATTTTGGATTGATTTACTCATATTCTTCACATATCACGTAGTGTTGAACATTTCTTGAGAGATCGCTTAATTGTTCTAAGTACATCCATGATTCATCACGTGTCACGTCAACTTTGGAGGTGTTTAAATGTTTGAATGTTAGTAAGTTTCATTTATTGCTATGTTTTGCTCGGGACTAGAAAAATGCTAAATAGTTTGGGGGTGTGATAACTCTAGTAAACTAGAGTTATTTTCCTCTAAATTATAGCATTTTGATAGTTTAAATTTCAAAATTAGATAAGTAATTGAAGATTTTAATTAATTTCTTTCATATGGATTTGTATTTTCATTTTTTTATTAATTATGATAATTTTGTGTTAAATTTTTAGTTTAATTAAGTGTTTAATGGTGTTAATATTATGCCGGTTAAAAATTAAAGGTTAAAAGCTAGAAGGAATAAAGCTCAAGGGACCAAATTGCAAAATGGATAAAATGAAGATTGTTGGAAGGAGAGTCGAGATCGCGGTCTCGACTGTTCCAAAAGGAGAGTCGAGATCGCGGTCTAAACTGTTCCAGACCGCGATCTCGACTCGGGAATTAGTTTTACTATTTTAGAGTCGAGATCGCGGTCTCATATGTTCTAGATCGCGATCTCAACTCGCTGAATGCTAAGTTGTAAGGGCAATTTTGTAAACTTCCAACCCAAAAACCCTGATTTGTATCTGCCTTGTATAATGCTGCACTATTTAAGATAAGTAGAATTAGTTTTAGAGAGAGGGAGAGTTTAGAGAGTTTTAGATAGTTCTAGATAGATTAGGATAGCTTAAACTACAAGTTACTTTTTCTAATAGAAATTTCTCTTAACTTTCATCTTAGATCTTCTTTAAAATTCTTGTCAAGTTTAAATTTTTATTAGATAATCGTAGTGGGTTCTTCGCAAGCTTCAAGTAGATATAATTTTTATTTTCTTTCTTATCCATTTTAGTGAAAATTTCTTTACTTTCAAATTAGGGTTTGTAAGAAAATTAGGATTCTTATCAATTTCTATTTAAGAATTTTCAATTTCTAGCTTTAATTTCTAGTTAATTCTTAGTGGGTTTCCTTAATTCCAATCGAAAAATCCAAAAATATTTAATTTCCTAGTTTATCTAATTTATACTTTAGAAATGAATGCTTTTAGTATTCAATTTTTCTTTCTTTTTTAGTCTTTTTAGTTGATTGATTCACTAAAAACTTGTTCTAGAATTTAGTCTTAATTAGATTAAATTAGGTTAGAATTAAAATTATAGCTTTCATTAGAATAGTTATGTCATATACCAATTGATTTAGCTTAACTACACAAATACCCTTAAACCTTGGTAATTGCAATCGACAATCCTTGTGCGAACAATCCTTACTTCCCTTTGCTACTAGATGACAACTGTATACTTGCGGGATGCCATGGAATTAGTAGTAGGATTTAGGTGTTCATTGAATTATAACTAGATATGTTAAAGAGGCATCACCCATATCCACAAATACTCTGTGCATTTTATAGTCACTGATTTGAACATGAATTACCACTGGATCGGTATATGACATACGGTTGGGAACTGGATCATTTGAAATGAAGGCAAGGCTCATGAATAGCCTCTTATCTCGACATTTACCTTTGGGGATATACCGAGCAATTTTCTTTCAGGCATTGCCCGAATCCCTTATTGTTGGCCCTCTAACTATTGTGTTTATCACCGTCCGACAATTTTATTTTCAAGCTCCTACTAAGGGCAATTGTTTCTAGGCTAAGCTGGTTGTTTGGGTAGATATTGCTGAGGCGAGCCCCTGTTGTCTTGCTACTGTGGGTCATTTCTTCAAAATTTAGCAACTGTCTTCTGGATGAATTATTGTAGGTGGCCATCCTATATGGCTTTTTCAATTCCAATTTTCAAATGATCGCAAGTTCATTTTCGTGTTGGCTATGAAAAGTACAATATCTGGATTTGTCTTTCTAATTAGGGGCAGTTTTCATTAGAGGATGGGGTTCTATAATTTTGGTTTGCTAAACTTGGTACAAGATTTCCTTCTTGGTTTTGTTTAGAGGGATGAAATCTGTGTTAGGCAACACTTTTGTTCAAGTCGACTTGTCCGTTACGGTGTTGTTTGTTCATCTTAGGTAGTCAATTAGGGTTACATGAATGCATTAGTCGGGACTTTAATCTACACAGACATATAGTGTATTTATGAAAATTAATAGATTTTCAATGTGTCTTAACAGAACTTGCAATTATCACCAAAAACGTAATGCGAAATTGAAGGAATGATAAATTAACTTAATTCATTGGATTGGTAAATGAAAAATAAATCCTAGGTTTTAATTATATTGATTTCGTGCTTAGTTAGTTGATTAATTATTTCTTGTTTTCGTTATTAATCTATTATTTTATTGTTTAGATAGGGTTATGTGTATGTCATTCTGGTACTTGTTGACGGAGTTAAGCATGGCCCTCGTGGGAATGATCTGTATTTACTTTGTATTACTTGTTCGATCTATATCCTTGCGGACGCATTTTGAATCTATATCAGACTGTGGACAGGAGATCGATAACTACAAAAGATGGAGAAAGCAAATGCAAGGCACCAGCAGAGAGGGATACACTGCAGGGAATAACTGAGAATAGGCTGCGAAAGTGGAAGGAATGAGGTGATAGGCGGGACTCAAAGTGCAGGGTTGCAGGGCTACGGGGTTGGGGGAAAATGAGGAGAAGAATGGATAATGAGAGACAGGGAAGTGTTTCTGTTGGGGGCTTGGGGGATAGAGGGAGGGATTGGTCGCTAGGGAAAAAGGGAAGGGGAAGGAGGCTAGGTTTGGGGTTTGGTTTTGGGTATTAATGTTGTCACGCCCCAAAAACGGGACCGTAACACGCCGCGCTAATGGTACACCGGACCAAAGCGCAAGGCACAAACGAACAGAGCAATAAACTTAACCGCAATGTAATAGAACCATCAAACCATTTCTTAACTATAAAACCGAATATTTCATTTTACACAAAAATACGAATTACAAAATTCCTTCTTACTACAAAAGATGCTACAACAAAAACAAAGTTCATCAATACAAAACTTATCTAATACACTACCCCTCTCCAAACAAAAGAGAAGCTTGGAAGATTATCCACAGAGTCCTACCAGTAATGTGGAATCTGGAGAAAATCTAAAAGCTGCTAACGCGGTGAAGAGTTCAACTAAGGTCCATACATTATTTTGAAAAATTATAAATCACGTGGGATTGAGCATAACTAGCTCAGTGGATAGTTAAGCTCTTCAAATGGGGCCAAGCATTTCGATAAAAAGAAAACATAAAGATAATGACATTTGTGAAAACCATAGTTATGAAGCAGTTTCTAAAATGTCTCATGCCATTTAAAAGTCAATAAACCATAATCATAAGTAGTTTTCTAAAATGTCTCATGCCATTTAAACGTCAGGCATGTCCAAAACATAGCAAAAAAGATTCAATCATTTCAAAACATAGTATGCTAAAGCATAGCGTAGCCAAAAAGATCCAATCATTTCAAAACATAGTATGCTAAAGCATAGCGTAGCCAAAAAGATCCAATCATTTCAAAACATATGCTAAAGCATAGCGTAGCCAAAAAGATCCAATCATTTCAAAACATAGTATGCTAAAGCATAGTGAACAAATCCAAGTACACATTAAGATGTGTATAATAAAATAGCATGAGTATCTTTTATGCTCGAAGGTTGACCTACAGTACTAGTCTTTCTCTCTAATCAGCTAGATGTGTTCTAAGATGACCGGGAGATAAAGTTAGATGGTTAGAGGACCCCGATAGAGTGAGGACCCCAGACGGGAAGGTTATGGAGTCTAGTTGTTTGGCTGTCTCTTATACACATTTTCAATCACATCCAAAATTATATACCAAGGTCACCTATGAGCCAAAACAGTCATAAAATGCTTTCATATCAAAAGAGTTTGCAAATATATCAATTGATTAACATAAAATAGCTTGGTCCCGATTTCATAAATAATAATTCCAAAACTTGGTAAAAGTGCAGTTCCAAACATCATACACATTTTAAAATCCATCCAAACATATTTGTCTCTTATACACATCTAGATGTGTATAAGAGACAGCTCTTATACCTGTATCTTGTCGAAACTGGTCAGAAGTTACGTGGTTAGGTCATTTTTACTTAAGAGGACTCTTAGAAGAGATGTAGAAGTTAAAGAATGACTAGAGAAACGAAAACGAATTGAAACTATAGAATTTTGCCACCTTGCAGATAATTGCTCCCCTTTGACCTTTGCTTAATTTCTGACCAACTTCGACAAGCTAAAACCCCAGTCAACACTTAGCTGTCTCTTATACACATCTCTAATCTAGCTGTAGGAGATAATAAGCTCAGTTTTCCGAAAAACCGAAAAACTTCGCCTCCCTAGGCCATAATTAGGTTATCCTCCCTGCCAACAAAATCCAATTCCAAGGTATTCAAGGGACCTTGGTTACAACCTAACTCAAAACAACATATTCAACCAACCAACAAAATCCAATTCCAAGGTATTCAAGGGACCTTGGTTACATCCCAACTCAAAACAACATAATCAACCAACCAACAAAATGTGTAAACGGAAAGATTTTTCCGGAGCAATAGCCGGGACTATTCATCAATAGCATTCCACAACAATCCATACCCCATAACCACTACAATTAACTCCATTACAACATTAGAGCAACAACCTATGGGTGGAATTCCTCTTTACTACCAAACTGAAATTTTTACCGATTAGCCACACGCATGATTCAAACATGCTTCCTAACCATTCCACTACCAAGGAAACACTTAAAACCATCAAAAGATCATTAAAGACACTTCAAACATAACCAATTAGACAGGTTTTTATCCTAGTTGCGCCAAACTTCCGCTTACTTACAAAATGAAGGGAAATCAATTCCACTTGGATTCAAGTCTCAATTCCTATCCAAACTAACCTTAAAACACTCTTAAAACATCATTATAAGCATAGACATAAGCATTCATAGCATAACATTCTAGGGCACATATGGAAGACAAAACCCTAACTCATAATCTTAAAATTTGTAATCTAACCATGGAAAGTTGTTAAAAATCAACCCCAATCACTTCCCAACCTCCAAAACACTAAAAACATACCCATAACATACATAAATCACAACTTATAAGGCTGCAAAGAGGGTTTATTCAGCCATAAAAAAAATCCTACAAAACTTGAAATTAAAGCTTGAATCATAAAGCCCATAAGCCATAAATGCTAAAATACATAAAATCTTATCTTCCAAGTGATTTCTACTTGAAATCCAAGAAAACTTTTGGGGAAAATGGAGGAAGAAAATTCGGCCAGCAGCTGGAGAAAATGAGGAAGAAAAACAACAAGAAGAAGACTAAAAAGAAATTCCAAGGTTGACCCAAATAGTACCCATTTGACCTAATAGTCTCCAAGTTGACTATTTGACCCAAAAACTAATTTTTTGCTACTAAATTAACATTACAAATCAGCCATCAAACAACACTCACACACCACAATGCACTAATTACACTTAGTCCAATTTTGACCCGTTTACCCGCCGGAACCGAAATTGCGTAAACCGAAAAATTTGCCGAATTAAAAAAAACGAATAAGTTGAAGTACTTTATGACTATAGATGTGTAAAATAATATGAAAAACATTTTAAACCAGTTAAAATCAAAGAACAAGGCTATTAAAATACTGGGTTTCACAAATGTGGTTATGGGTATGGATACCTGTTTGGGATTATGGCTCGAGAAGGGAGTTGGGTTCGGGTATGGTAGTTCTTTAAAAGACTCGTTCTTTAAGATGAAATGACAAAGAAAGAAAAATAAATAGTAATCAAGAAGGGCACTTTGAGAATTTAAAAATCATTTATTGTTGATGTCATTATTTTTTCTATAGCAACTAACGGTAGAGGGCAATAGTTGAACGTTTGGACTTTCAAAGATTGATTGTAGTTTTGCCAAACTATAGAGGTGTTTTTGTAATTTGGTCAAACCTTAAGGAAGGTAAATGTAATTAACCTTATAACCAAGATAAAATCTTGGGTTAATTGTAGTTCACACCCCTAAACTATGATATTTTTGTACTTTGTACCCTAAAGTATCAATTTTGGTAATTAACCATCTCTAACTTTTAATGAGTTGACTTTTAACATATTACACCGGTGAACATTATTAATGACTCATATATCCTCATTATTTTACCCAAATTTTGAAAAGTCTTATTAACAAACAAATTAAGTTGCATATATAATTATAAAAATCTAAATATGCATACTAGACACTACTTTGTGTGTGCGTTTGTGCGCTTTTATGTGTGTATGGTATTTTTGTTATAACATTGATACATAATTAATAAAATGTTTAGAATATTTTATTACCCGATAAAAATATCTTATTTGCATAAGTATAAACAACTTTGATTATGGAGTTGAGTGTGAACTAATAACCTAATAATTAAGTGTAATTTAAAAAGTAAGATAGAATAATGAGGATATAGAGCCACTAAAAGTGCTCATCGGCACACTCGGTAAAAAAATTAAAAATTAGATCTGGTTAAATGCTAAAATTAATATTTTAGGGTGAAAAGTGTAAAATCATAGTTTAGAGGAGTAAACTACAATTAACCCTAAAATTTTGCCAAAACAAACAACACACATTTTGGGTGTGTTGCTCAATCAGTTGATTTTGGGCTAAAACCGGTGAAGTTTCTTCGCTTATATAAGCCAATCTTGAAAACCGTAGCCAATTTTCTTTCTTCTCTATCCCTGGTTTGATAAACCCTTCACTATTTTATTTGGAGTCCCTTTTTTTTTTTTTTTTGGGGAGAAGAGGGCTTAATGGATTCTCAAGTATTGGTTGCTCTTGGACTCTCGCTCATAGGTGGCTTAAGTACATCCATAGGTCAGCCACCCAAAGTTGCTTTTTCTACAAATTTTGGAATTGGGTGTGGTAATTTGTAAATCTTTTTGTTTCAGTCGAAGCAAGCTGGGGCTTACTTATCGGTTTTTATTATCTGAATTTAAGTATGGATTTATGTGTTCAGTTGTTGATGAATGACAATTTATAGTCATAAATTATGATTTACATTCAAATTTGTTTTTATTTTTCTCTGGTATGCAAAGCTTTTTATAGCTTTATTTGTTAGTCTAGGATGGACTAAGACTTAAATATTCGGAGGCGTTGCTTCTATGTATTACTCTAGGACAGTTCCCCAGGCTACCAACTGTCAATTACCAGAATCTTATAAAAAAAAAAAAAGCTGAAAGAACTGCCAATCATGTTAATTATGTAATTCAGATTTGGATTCACTGTTAAATGTTAATACACTAATTCTTTTGATGTCTAAAACTTGATTCTTAATGTGTGGAGATTAGTCCTGGGTTGCAGATTCGCTACCTTATTGTGGAATTGATCAGTTGCGTCTTATCTAGCAAAACAGCTCATATCTGGTACTTGAGTTTTAGTATTTATCTGCAAAAAACAAAATTCAATAGCAATTCTATATTATGTAAAAAAAGAATTCCTTATATTTGGCTGCAAGATAGTCCGTGGGAAGTATGATGGACAAACCAGTAACTTCTGCTAGTTATGGTTAACTGAATATTTAGACTCACCATCGTAGTGGCTGCATTTCTTCCTTATAGGACACAAACTTGAATTAGTACCTTTGAGGGGGGCCCATTCACGCTATGGATTAGCTATCATTGTGGGAGGAAGCAAATAATAGATGTATTAGGAATTTGTCAGCAAGGAGGGAAATGTATTAACTTTCTGCAAAACTATGGAACTATGGAAGTAAAGCAATTGAGGTATGCGAGAAATAGTGAAGGCCATTGGGGAGGGAGTGCATGACTTCCCTAGGCCTAAAGTAGTTTCTTCCCTGTCCATGACAGACTCGTGATAAAAAGTATTTGCATAATCTCTTAGGCTTTTTTTTTTTTGTTCTTTTTAAGTCAAATCAAAATTAAATGTTTTAGCAAGACAACATTTTTACTTGTCTTGTAATTTTTATATTTTATTTCAAAAGAGATACTATGTCGTCAAATGTTCTTTCCCTTTCTCTCTCAATAAGCTAGTGTTTACTCCATTCTTCACCCTTCTGTAATTAATAAAAGGCACCATGAGCTACCATTTAAAATTTCAAATTAGGCAACAATGATCGCTGCTATTATGTTAAGTTGCACGGACTCGGGTATGGGTGTCGAGTACAGGTACATGTTTAGGTGTCATATTTGTTAATTCATCCATTGAAGATATGGGGACACTGCCAAAGAGTCGAATACGTGTATGGGGATCCGATTGAGAAGCCTAAAATTTCTGTGAAATTTTGCAACATACAAATGAGCTATACCATTTTGTTTTCCCCTTTCCTTGAGAAAGTAGGAAAAAACTATCAAATTTTAGACGACATTTTATAAATGACTAGTTTTTGCCTGAAAAATCAATGAACAGATATTTGACAGCAAATATTAATTTCCTTCTGTCAATGCTGTGTTTTTAGTTTCCTGCTGTCAATGCTATCTCCCATTCTCTGTGATTCTGGTACAAGTTTTTGTGCTTGTGACTATAACTCTATATACTTGAATGAATGTTACAGTATCTTTGTACTGTTCCCGTGTGCTACATGAATTCATGGGGGCTCAAGTATGCATGTCGTGACATGTTTACACAGGATTTTGAGTTTGGCTACTGATGGTGATGAAGGCATCAAGAATTGTTGGTTCTTTTGTTGAAATAACATAAAAATATTACAAAAACTCATATAAGAAAAACACTGATCATTGTTATTAAATCATCTTGATTCCTGCATTCAGTTTACTTCTGGATTTGTAAGTTATCCTTTTGGGAGTTCAGTTCTGTTTTTGGGTATCTTTTGGCCAAGGTACAATGCACTGTACCTTTTTGGCCTGTGAGGATGTTAGCCTTCAGCAAAATTGCAAGGGCCCACCTAAGTGTACTTACATTTAGTTTTCATTGTTAACAATATTAACTCCACAAGTTTTTAAAAAAAATTCATGAACACATTCTTTCAACCTTGTTTATTGCTTCAATTTTGAAACGTGTCTTACTTTAGGAGTTGATCTGTATGCTAGTTTGAAGAAAAAAGAAGGAACAGTGATTGTTTAAATTTGGAAAGACGGTGGGGACATAGAAGCCGTGCTTTTTTTGTATTACCAGTAGGACATTATATTATTGTGATGATGTGGAAATCTTTCATGTCTTGTCTTGCATATTCACAGTAATAAGAAGTGATAACCAGGAGAGTTTTGTTGAAGTTACAATGAATCATCTCTAAGCTTGATTTGTGAAAACATCCCTTATAAAAATGCCTGACAAAACTATGCAGTTGCTTGTGCTATTTTCAAGATTGTCACTAAGGGAAGAACTATGGTTGGTATGGTACTTCAATTTTAATCTAATATTTTTTTTTTGTAATGCATAGGTGCACTTTTTGTGGTTGTTAATCAGGTTCCAAGTATGAAGATGCTTGGGCTTTTACAGGTGATGCTTCAGCTTATACTTTTTGCTTAAGGAAAATTTGCTGTTGTTGCGTCTCTCAGAGATATGATGCCTCTGTGGCTGAGCCTTTTTTTTTTTTTTCAATTTCAGTGGCTGAGCTATTCTTGTTGAACTCATTATTTTCGTGGATTAATTATGTTGAACAAACAAACAAACAAATAAACCAAGCCTTAATCCACCACTAAGTAGAGTCGGCGATTAATAATGTTGAACAAGCACTCTAAAACACATAATGTATTTAAACTTTCTAAGATTATTTACGTCTGTTAACATTTTGAGTTTCTTAGTTTTTCAGAGACGGTTTTGAAATTTAAATGGTATATCTCAAGATCTCCTATCTGCAGGGTTTCGCTGCAGGTCTTATGTTGAGCATTTCATTCCTGGATTTGGCTCATAATGCCATGAACTCCATTGGTTTTTTAAGGGGAAACCTTTGGGTAAGCAATTTCCTATGGTTTTCTTGCCCTTTTTCTTTTCACGAGAATGAAATCTAATTACTTGATAATTGTTTGACAATTTGTTGCTCTTAGTTCTTTGCAGGTGTTATTTTCTTTGCAATAATTTCCAGTTTCATCCCAGAACCTACACTTGCTCCAAGTTCAGATGTGAAAAGCAAGAAGGTAAGGTTTTCTTTCCTAGATAAGTGGCAATAAGGGTTTTGAATTTTTTTTTTTTTTAATGCAGCAAGCTTTGGTATTTTCTGAAAAAATCATTTGAAAATAAACGATATTATGCTTGAAAACAGAAAAATGGGGATGGAGGGGGCAAGGATATTATGAAAAAGCACCAACGCCAAGTCTTGTTTAGTGGAATCATCACAGCAATAGGTCAGTCTGCTGAGTTGATCTATTCGCCTTCAGTGAAGATTTCATTATGATAATCATATATTTACCAGACTTTCTATATGGACTCATTCGAAGGTACTAGTTTGTTACACTGGACAACTGTTTGATTTGTGTGGCTGTCGTGTGGTGGGTGCTTAGTGTGCACAGACGACATGATCTGTATGAATCTAAGATGGTCTGAAATATCATAAAATCATGTGGGCTATTTTTTTTCCATGAATTAGGAATAAGCTTGCACAACTTTCCAGAGGGAATGGCAGTCTTTCTTGGATCAATGAAGGTACCTTTGCTTGCTGGTGCATTTACACTTATCTGAGCCATGAAACTTCAATTAAGTTGTAAATGTAATGCTGCGAAAGACTGGTTTCTTTCCTGAAAGATTATTTTCCTTTTCTTTCCCTTTCTTTCTTAGGGTCTTCGAGTTGGTCTAAATCTGGCTCTTGCTATTGCCTTGCACAATATCCCAGAGGTATATGTGACGATACCTAATTCAGGTTCTTTACTTTGCTTGATACAATTGATTTTCCTGAGAAAAACAATCCCTGAAATTTCTGAGCTCTGACCCACAACAGCATGTATGTATTTTGTCTACGAGATTATTTGGTCATTGAAGGTTCCCTTTATTGATTCTATTGATCATATGTCCATAAATCTTATAATTCTTTATAAGAGTAAAAATACACAGAGCAAACAATCTATTCAAAGAAGTGCCACTAGTAAACTTTAAATTTTGTGTACATCATGTAATCAGAAGCAACTAGTCAAAACATCTCATGTCTCTCTTTTTTTCATGCAAATGACGTGGAAGAAACTACTTGGTAATCTATCTCCAAGAGTCATTGCTGATGCATTCTGGATGCTTATCTTGAATGTAAATGCACTAGGATTGATCTTAGTAGGGTTATTTATACTAATAACTGTCCAAGCTGTGATTAATGCATTCTGAATTGGCTAATCCCTACTCTCCCCAACTAAAGCTGGTAACAGAATCTGGCTGGATGCCATGTTTAGCACTAAATTTCTACTATAATTATAATGTCATACCTGTTTTTCGGAAAAATTTGAACCCCATTGGAAGAAATGTATTTTTAGCTGTGATTATGATGCAGATGGGTGATCAGATCTGAAAATCAGATCTTGTTGATGTGTTTCAGCAATTTAATTAGGGGTATGCAATAAGAAAAATAGAGTTAAAGCTTAAAGAAGCTCTCTATTATTTCAGAAACGCTATTCAACAAAAACCGATAAAAAAACTCCTTAGCAGAACACTAATAGACACCTATAATAAGTTAAAGTCCTAACCAACTTAAAATTCTAAATACTACTTATTCTTATCTCGGATCCTAATCAATATCAGTAGCCTGAAAGAGTACTCAAACTACAAGACTGACTTTAAACCAACCCAACTAAAAGGCTAACTTTAAACAAAGTCTAACACAACTCAAACTCATAAAATTATTCTGAAATAAATTGGAACTTGTCCTGCATCATTTCTCCTTGGGTTGGAGAAAACTTGTCCTCAAGTTCTGTATTGTGCTTGTCACGATCAAAAGGATTTTCAGCAAAGCCGCTCCATCTTTTTCCGAGGAAAATACTCAATGTGTTTGATGCTGCATTTTTGTGTTGTTTCGTGAACCTGATCCATATCAAATCACCAAAATTCCAAACACCACTAGCACTAACAGCAAAGAGACTTTATATGATAAATAAGCACCATGCCAAAAACACCTCCATCAAGAACTAAATGAAAGACTCTAGGATATAATTTAAAAAAACCCATATACCACCACCAACTTGACAATTAATCTCTGGATCATTTTGAACATAATTGGTGCAGACAGATTTACTACTCATTTACTGCAGTGGCTCTTTCTCAACTTTTGTTGAACACTAGGTGCATGCATATCCATATTTAAAGAAGATTTAGATAATGGTTGCAAATGGTTCAAGTTCTAGTCTAAGTCTTGAGCTAGACTATCATCTCGATACACATCAAAAATTGGAGGAGAGTTCCAATCTGGAATGTTCTCCTAGATATCAACATCCGATTCTTTTGAAAACAACTTCTCTCCATAAGTACGTTCCGGTACGTTTGAAGACTTTTGGCTGTCATCTTGAATCTCCTCAGTCTTTCAAATTTTCCTGATTCATGAGCTGATCAAGCCTATTGGATAACCATTCAATCCTAACAAACAATACTTTTCGATCTTCAGCCATGGGTTTCCATTTAAAATAGTTCTCTAGGGTAGAATCCCAATCAAGGAAATCTTCAGCATGTATCCTTCCATGGAAATCAGAAACTTCAATCCTAACTCCCCCAGAATTTAATTCCAGAGCTCTTGTCAACCGCTCTTCAAGTCTATTGCGATCGAGTTGTTGATGATCTGCGGGACCATGAAGAGGATTTACATTCTCCTCATCATCGTTTTCTTCCTTGTTACCTCCTTCCGACTGGTTGAAGGGTTCATGGTCACCTTCCGGCAACTGTGCTTTCGCTTCGACACGATCCCTACACTCCAGGTTTTGAACCTGTTGTGAAAGCTGCTCAAACATCTTTCGGATCTCCACCATCTCGCCGTGTTGTTGGTTAACCCTTGGGGCTCTCGCACGTGGTGGCATCTTGAACTTGTGATCTGATTACCAAACTTGATGCAGATGGGTGATCAGATTTGAAAATCAGTTCTTGTTGATGTGTTTCAGCAATTTAATTAGGGGGAAGCAATAAGAAAAATAGAGTTAAAGCTTAAGGAAGCTCTCTATTATTTCAGAAACGTTATTCAACAAAAACTGGTAAAAAACTCCTTAGCAGAACTCTATCAGACACCTATTATAAGTTAAAGTCCTAACCAACTTAAAATTCTAAATACTGCTTAGAAGCATAACTTCTTATCTAGGATCCTAATTCCTAATCAATACCCTGAAAGAGTACTCAAACTAAAAGACTGACTTTAAACCAAGTCTCTACCAAACTAAAAGACTAACTTTAAACAAAGTCTAACACAACTCAAACTCATAAAATTAATCTGAAATAAAATGGAACTTGTCTTGCATCAGTTCTCCTGCATCAGATTACCTGCATAGTGATGTTTTATTATTGAAATACATGTCTCTGGTGTGTGGGGCCCTGTTTTGTGTTATTCGACACAGTCATGTGAGATTGTCTGTCGTATCTATTATCTGCATCGTATGTCCACATTCATACTTGTTAGAATTTAGAAATTGATGGTTTCACTCATCACTTATTTGTTGTGTACCTTGAGAAAACATGGCAAGGGCATTTAGTTCACACCACGTCTCTTCTCGATCACAGCCGTGTTGTCTACTAAGTAGTATTCATTAATGAGGCATAGTGCATATATGACCCTGTTTAGGACTTTCCTCTTGCTTGCAACTGGTGTTAGATGAGATTGGCTTCCTTTGCCTACATGTTTACTTAGAAAATTCCGTGAGCATGACTGGAGCTACATAGGATTGAGGGTGGGCAATTGTCTCCCCTTCCTCCCTGATGTATTGGAAGATTTCTTTAGTTTCGTATAAATATTTTAACATGCAATAATACCTTATGGTAGTTATTACAGCTTCTCAAACAAAAAGAAAAAATGATAGTAATTGGACCGTCTCAATCCAAGATTTGGCAATTGCACCCCAAGTTAAAAAACAAAGACGTTTAATAGGTCGAGTCTAAGACTAAGTAGCCCACATGTACAAAAAGAAATAAAAAGCAATAATTAGGAAAGAGAACAAGCTTGCCATATTTTAAAAGCTGTGATTAGAAAAGCAACAAACATGTCTTACTGTGGCAGCAAGGAGTAAGTGACAGAGAAAAAGAATCGGCTCTATACAGAAAGTGGAGAGAGAAAATAGTGGCAAAGAAAATAGAAATTATGAGTACGACTTAAAGGTCATAAATTATGCTTAAGAGTAATGTACTAGTTCTTGTTTTTATATGACTTTTATCAGCTTCAATTTGGTTTACTTAAGTAAATCCTGAAGAGACATAATCCAATAATTTATTTTACAAACAACTTTCTCCTTTGCATTTGCATTTGCGGTTGGTAGGATCGGATCGTAGGATTGTAAATAAATAAATAAATGATTTTTAAGTTAATGAATCACAAAAACATGATAAAAAAATATAGTACCTGTGAAATAAGGATAAAAATTATAGGGTGATGATATTTAGACACCCTTTATACTATTCATTAGTACAATTAGCTTCTTACACACTTTTTTAAGTAAACTTTTTTACTATTGAATTGTGATAGGTGTGTGCAAGAAGCTAATGGACGTGTGTAAATATCATCACCCAAATTAAAAATAAACAAATGTTTTTTGTACATATTGTGTACTATTTAAGAAAAGCCTAAAGTATTTTGCATTAAAAATTAAAAAATTATATTGAATTTGTTATTTACAATAAAATAATTAAATTGTACAACTTAATTATTTGAATATAAACAAAAATTTAATGTGTATAATTTTTAGTTTTTTAACATTATTGTACAATTTAACCAATTTATCTCAATGATAAAAAAATTATAAATAATTAAATTATATATTAACATAATTATACTGTAAACAAACAAACAAATCAAGCCTTAATCCCACTAAGTACGGTTGGTTGCATGAATCCTGTTACGCCATTGTGTTCTGTCATGGGCTATATCCTCCTCAATTCCTAGATGGGTAATATCTTTCCTACAAGTTACCCACCAAGTCTTTTTCGGTCTTCCTCTACCCTTCTTATGTTGACTACTCTCTCTAAACTCTACTCGCCTGATAAGCGCTTCTACTAGTCGTCTTAACACATTACCTAACCACCTTAAGCGTGTCTCTCATCTTCTCATCAATAGAAGTTACTCGAATCTTCTCACGAATATGTTCGTTCCGTATCTTGTCCATCCTAGTGTACCTTGCACACATCCATCTTAACATTCGCATTTCTACTACTCTCATCTTTTGCTCATGTGTGTGATTCACTGCCCAACACTCGGACCCATAGAGTATCGCTAGCCTAATTGCCGTTCTATAAAATTTACCCTTAAGTCGTAAAGGAATTTTGCGGTCACATAATATTCCTGATGCCATTCTCCATTTAGTCCATCCCGTTTGTATTCGATGTGTAACATCTCGATCTATACCACCATTATTCAGAATAACTAATCCTAAATATTTAAAATTTTCACTTGTGGGTATCTCTTGATCTCCGATACTAACCCTTATTCCATTCCTATGTCCACCCTTGCTAAACTTAAATTCCATATATTCTGTTTTTGATTTACTAATTCTAAACCCTTTTGCCTCAAGTGTCTCTCTCCAAACCTCGAGTTTAGCATTAACCCCATCTTTTGTTTCATCTACTAATATAATGTCATCTGCAAATAATATACACCATGGTATAATTTAACTAAATATTAAATTTGCTTATTTATTTTTAAAGCAATAAGATTATAACTATGCAACTAACAAAATTTAAATTAACTTTGAAAAGAATTAGATAAATTTGACTTACCATAATGGTAGCTGCTGACTTGGACAAGCTCTTTTCCTGCCACGTTGAGAAAGTCTTTTTTGGCCATATATACGAGCTATTAAAGATATAGTTAGTTCATTTTAAAATTTCAAAATATATCTTCTGGTTAGTTCAGATCTTTTTTTTTTTTTTTTCTCATTTTAAACTCTAATCGTACCTATCACATTCTTATGTTTATCTATTGACCAAATCTTTTTAAATTCAAATCCATATTCAAATAAAAAGCTATCCGTATCATCTAAATCCTATGAGTATTTTATATCACATATACATAATTCCAATAAATCCTTTTTCTATCCAAAATCTTCCAATTCCTTCTATTTCAAGTTTTTGAATACACGGTTTTTGCTAAAAAAATCACGTGTAATATAATCCAACAGGATGTTTTGAAAAGCAATAGAAATTCAAACACAAATAATCATTATAATCTACAATTTATTCTCTCTCCCCTCCTCTCAATTTATAGCATGCACACTAATCCACACACCTAAGAATATTATTTTAAAGACAAGAAGTTTATTTATTCATTTATTTTTGGGTAATGATTATTCAAGTTCTTGTTAGATTTGTTCTAATGGGGAATGAGAGCCATCTGAATGGTGCAGCCAACAAGATTAAATATTTAAGATTAAGTATTTGGTCCTTAAACTAATTTTGGGATGTGAATCTATTAATATCTTTAGTGTCTATGCGCCTCAAGTAGGTCTAGATGAGTCCATTAAGGCTAAGTTTTGGGAGGATTTAGATGAGTTGATAGGTAGTGTCCCCCAAGGAGAGCAAATTTTTATAGGAGGTGATCTAAATGGACACGTGGGAAGAGATAATGAGGATTATGAAGAAGTGCATGGTGGATATGGTTATGGGGGAGGAAATGAAGAAGGAAAATCAATCTTGGAGTTTAGGTGGAATGGCATTCGACCTTTGCATTATCAATACTTTTTTCAAGAAGAGGAAGGAACATTTAGTTTCCTTTAAAAGTGGTCCAACAAAGTCACAGATTGACTTTCTCCTCACAAGAAAGAGAGATAGAAGGGTTTGTAGAGATTGTAAAATTATACCTGGAGAAAGTTTAACCTCACAACATAGGCTTTTGGTGGTGGATTTGAGGCTTAAACATCACATTAGGTGAAGGAACCTACTTAGATTACCTAGAATTAAGTGGAGGAATTTAAAGAAGGAAAAAGAAGAACTTTTTAAGGAAGATTTGTTAGGGCAAAGTATTTGGGACTTACAAGGAGAATCTGACACCTTATGGAATGACATGACAACTAGAGTGAGAACAGTGACTAAGAAGATACTTGGAGAGTCAAGAGGTTATGCCCCCATGAACAAGAAATCTTGGTGGTGGAATGAAGGTGTACAAGATAAAATCAAAATTAAGAGGGCTAACTACAAGGCTCTATATAGTTGTGTAGAAGTGACGAAAATATTGAGAAATATAAACTTGCTAAAAAGGAGGCAAAAAAGGCTGTAAGTGAAGCAAGAGATAGGGCTTTTGAAGATTTTTACCAAAAATTAGAATCTAAGAAGGGGGGCGAGATATTTATAAAATTGCTAAAGCAAGAGCCCATAGGACGAAGGACTTAACCCAAGTCAAGTGCATCAAAGATGAAAATAATAAAGTGCTAGTAAGAGATGAGAAAATTAAGGAAAGATGGGAGAGATACTTCCATCAACTATTCAGTGAAGACAACGGAGACGATATCATTCTAGGAGAGTTAGCTAAGTCCGAGGCGTATAGAAACGTAATGTATTATCGAAGGATTTAGGAATTAGAGGTGGATGAGCCTTTGAAGAAGATGAAGAAAGGAAAAGCAGTTGGTCCTGATGATATCCCAATCGAGATATGGAAATGCTTAGGAAAGAAGGGCATAAGTTGGCTTACCAATCTTTTCAATAAAATATTGAAGAGTAGAACGGAGATGTCAGACCACTAGAAGAGTACTTTCGTACCCATATTCAAAAATAAAGGGGATATACAAAATTGTGCGAATTACAGAGGTGTTAAGTTAATGAGCCGTACGATGAAACTTTGGGAAAGGGTGATAAAAAGAAGGTTAAGAAATGAGACTAAGGTGTCAAATAATCAGTTTGTTTTATGCCAGGGAGATCGACTACTGGAGCCATACATCTCTTAAGGAGACTTACCGAGAGATACCGAGATAAAAAAAAAGGATTTACATATGATTTTTATTGATCTTGAAAAGGTATACGATAGAATCCCTAGAGAAGTTATATGGAGAGTTTTAGAAAAAAGAGGAGTTAGAGTAGCATACATAGAATCAATAAAGGAGATGTATAGGGATGTAGTTACAAGTGTGAGAACACCAGGAGGGTTGACACAAGAGTTCCCTATAAATATAGGTTTACACCAAGGTTCAGCTCTAAGTCCTTATCTATTTGCGTTGGTTATAGATGAACTTACGAGGATCATTTACAGGAGGAAATACCATGGTGTATGTTATTTGCAGATGACATTGTGTTAGTAGATGAAACAAAAGATGGGGTTAATGCTAAACTCGAGGTTTGGAGAGAGACGCTTGAGGCAAAAGGGTTTAGAATTAGTAGATCAAAAACGGAATATATGGAATTTAAGTTTAGCAAGGGTGCACGTGGGAATGGAATAAGGATTAGTATCGGAGATCAAGAGATACCCATAAGTGACAATTTTAAATATTTAGGATCAGTTTTTCAGAATAATGTTGGTATAGATCGAGATGTTACACATCGGATATAAGTGGGATGGAGTAAATGGAGAATGGCATCGGGAATATTATGTGACCGCAAAATTCCTTTACGACTTAAGGGTAAATTTTATAGAACGGCAATTAGGCCATAGAATCGCTACGAGTCTGAGTGTTGGGCAGTGAATCACCCACATGAGCAAAAGATGAGAGTAGCAGAAATGCGAATGTTGAGATGGATGCGTGGGTACACACACATGGATAGGATGGACAAGATACGGAACGAGCATATTCGTGAGAAGATTGGAGTAGCATCTATTGATGAGAATATGAGAGAAACATGCTTAAGGTGGTTAGGTCATGTGTTAAGACGACTAGTAGAAGCGCCTGTCAGGCGAGTAGAGTTTAGAGAGAGTAGTCAACATAAGAGGGGTAGAGGAAGACCGAAAAAGACTTGGTGGGTAACTTGTAGGAAAGATATAGCCCATCTAGGAATTGAGGAGGATACGATCCATGACAGAGCACAATGGCGTAGCAGGATTCATGCAGCCAACCGTACTTAGTGGGATTAAGGCTTGATTTGTTTGTTTGTAAGTATTTGGTCAATGGGTCATCACGCGTTAGGTGGTCGGAGTGGTATGGAAGACAACATTAGAACTGTTTTCGATGGAACGGTGGAGAATGCCTCGAGTAGTATGGGGAAATTCAAATGCTTTAGTTCACTCTTATGTGCTGAATGCATTGTAATTTTTTTCTAGAGTTTCTCATGGCTCATCAACTTCCTTTCTGCTCTCTTACAGTACATTTTTGGATTTTTATTTTTGGAATTGGTGCATTTTTTTTTTTTTTTACTGTAATGTTTATGGGATTTTATGATTAAGGAAAAAACAAGTATGATGCTATATATGGTTGTGAAAAAACAGTCATTGATATGTTTGTCCTTTTTGTCAAACCTATTTAGATTTATCAAGGTTGCAGTAGTTTTACATTTTGCACGTTCTTTCTATATGGTGCAATCGGACAATTTCTTTTGTATGAACCCTCATGTTTGTGAAAATTTCAAAATAAAATTGGTTGCATTCACCATTAAATTTAAGTATAATTTTTTTTTATTTTATAATAATTGTATTTTGAAAAATGTTGCATTCAGTACTTGATATTAAAATTAAAAATGTTTGCTATCATTTTCATATTTTCTGCTGTTCAAAGAATAGGGTTAAATTTAGTTGAAGTTGGAAAGGGCATCGTGGAATGGGTTCCAGGATATACTGTGAATAAAGTGGACTTTTACTGTGGAATGACCTTTCCAACTTAAACTTCTCATACCAAACACGAAATGGAAAGAATAAGTTGGAAAAGTCTTTCTATTCCTATCAACATGGGTAAGGACGAGACTGAGAGAGTTTAGATATTCGACTACACTAATCGATTAAGAGTTTGAGAGACTTCAGGAAACATGTAAAGTTATTTTCAATTTAGAGTTTGGATTGGATTGGAGTTTTTGGACTTTGGACTGTTGAATTTTGACAAAGAATTTGGAGGTTGGGGCTGTTGGGCTAATGTAAAAGGGTGCCCAATTCCTTTTAAAACACAAAACAAGTAAAGCCTAAATAGGTAGAAGACAAAATATGTATGGTTTTGTAGGATCATATGATTGGGTAGGATCATACAATCCTACGCTCTACGATCCTACACTGATTTTACTAGGTTTTCGATTCTGTACACAATCCGAGTTGATTTAGGACCCTAGGATTCTACGATCTAGGATCGCGATTTTGATATCTCACTATGGTTGTTACCACTCATCAAGGCAAAACCTGACCTCGTGCCGGCTAATTGGTTGTTGTCTCCCGTCAAAGAGGTTTGGCTCCTCCATTGTGCATGAATATCATGTTTTTCACTGCATGGTGGAATACATTTTGTTTGAACTCTGCAGTGAGGTAAATACCAAATCAGGTGAAATAAGGTCCGTAAGGATCCTTACTCTGGTTGTGTTTAATAGCTGTGGGTAGTTGTTTCCTTACAGACATATGCTTGTCTAGATGTCAGTTATATTCCCATTTACAGCCTGTATGGTCCACTTGAATGTATTGGCATTTTTGTGGCTGTCATGACTATATAAAATTGCCGTTTTCCAAATATATCTCCTTTCCAGCATTTCTACTCGGCCTCGCCTCTAAGTACAGGATATCCTGACATAGCCTCTTTCATATTCTCTTACTCTGGATTAGATGCAGCTATGTTTCCCATATGCACCACTTCATTAATTAGAAAACACTCAGTAAAAAAAGTGCTTCAAGTGGGTTACTGGAAGATGAGACGGGATTTGTTTGGAAGATCCAACGCATAGGCCATACTTGGTGAATTATCCATGGTCAGGATTATTGTTGAAAGATGGGTTTGGGAAACCATGCTCGTACTGAAATAATTTCATTCAGATTTGATGTTCTGTGAATTTTATCCATAGGTCGCATAGATACATTTTGTGCTTGCAGGGTACAATTTATCTCCAGGTTAAAAAAATTTACATTTTAATTTTAACATGTTTTTTTAGGCATATTTCTGGATCCAGGAACAGTAATTACTCAACTTGTATAGGCAAATTATTAGCGGAGTGCAAATACTTCTGGATTACAAGAATTCAATTTAGGATTTAACATGGAAGAATGTTGGATTAACACTAGAGTTGCATCTTTATCTGCCATGTCTTTGAGTGGTGCAACCTTATGGTGTTTAAAGAATGATCCATGGATCCTATTACCAAGAACTGTAACCAGGTCCAGGGGTGATTAATGTGAGACACTCGTGGAAACTAGTGTTGACATCTGTCATCAAATATTCAAATCCAACAAGAACTACTATATTAACTATTGTCAACATCTGTCGTCAAATATTCAAATCCAACGAGAACTACAATTCTGTGATTAAACATCTAACAAATAGCTTATATGAACTATTAGGAAATCGAGAAATAGGACCAGAAAAGTTAGACCATAATTCAATATTGGATATAGGAAGTTACTAATATCTTATTTATTTATTTTTGTGTGTTATGATATGCTGATACATCATTTCTTCCTGTATGACTCTCTTTCCTTTTTGTTTTCTTTTCCAGATTTTATTGCCTTTGTAATTTCATGTGGTATTCATGACTAGTGAAGTGGAAGATTAAGCTGCATAAAAGAATGGGTGTTAATTTATCCTTGGTGTTTGACTGCCTGCCACAAAAAAAAAAAAAAAAACAAAAACCACGCACACACACAGCACACAAACACAATGGAGGATAACCTTTTTCCCCCAAAAAAATAAAGATGTTAGTGATATATCTGTAGTAACCTCTTGCCTTCATTAGGAAAGGATGGTCCTCGCTTTTAACCTAAGCATTCTGTGTTTGTTCTTATCCATTTTACAGGGTGTTGCAGTTGCGCTCCCAGTTTATTTTGCAACACAAAGGTAAGGCCACTTTATGTAAACATTTGATAGTTTTCCTTTAAAAATGTCAGAGAAATAAGTCTCCCTAGTCTTTGGCAAATACATAGGCTGATCTTGCTATTAGTATAAATCTTGATTCCGTCTTTTCTATTTATTTGGCATAATTATCTTTGTGCAGCAAATGGAAGGCATTCAAACTGGCAACTCTTTCTGGCTTTGCTGAGCCTCTTGGTGTAATTATTGTAGGTTTGTTCCAGCTCGTCTCTGAGTGGATTAGTTAACAATTTTCTCTTGCCTTAAAAAAAAAAATCTCTGGTAAATTACCAGAAAGAGTTAAGATTTAGAAGTTCTGTTATGACCCAAGAAAATAGAATAAGAAGAAAATGAGAGTTGAGAGCAGATTGAGGGAGGAAGAGGGAAGTTTATTGAGCAGTTACAATTCACATGAATAGCCCCTTTACAATTTCTGGCTTAATATCCAAGCCATCTCCCAATTTCCGGCCAATGTAACTAACTTATTAACTAACTGAACTGATCGGTTCAACTAACTATGTCCAGCTTAGCCACAATGCCAACTCAGTAGTTATTGAGTTACAAATGAACTCCAACTATTCTACTACAAATACAATTGCAAATTTGGAATTACAACAAGAAATCAGTACAAATTGCCTCCCTCTTGTGTTAATCCTAGTCCCTAGGATCAAAGTCTTGAAACTGGCTTTTGAACACAGTCCAATCTTCCCATATAGCTTCTTCAGGGGACAGATTCACCCAGTGTATTAAAACCTGTCACTGCTGCATTCCTTCTTTTAATCATCCTTTTATCCAGAATAGCTAGAGGGGCAATCTTGACAGCACCTTCATCAGTGACTTCGAACTTCAGCCCCAGCTTAGCACTGATAGGAGATCCACCAGTAGATTTTTTAAGCATTGAAACATGGAAAATTGGGTGTATAAGGGAACCAGCAGGCAGCTCCAACTTATAAGCTGCAGTCCCTATTTTCTGCACCACCTTGTATGGTCCATAGCATAGTTATTAAACCCGGCTTGGAGAGGAACCTAGTGGAGGAGGTGGATCAATGGTTACTGGTTCAACTGGTGCATCATTAAAATTTATTATTTTATTAATATATAATCATACTTTTGAAAATTTTAAATACATAACATGTAATGAATATATTAATAAAAATAACATGTCAACTTTTTGGTTAATTGTAAATGAATTATGTAGTAATTTATTTAAAAGTTATAATTATTATATTGAAATAGTTAACTTTAATTTGATGTATATGTTTTTCAAAATAAACACTATAAGATATATAAATAAAATACAAAAATAATTATCATTTCATTGTTTCTTAGACGGTTATCATGTCATAATATTATATCCTCTTATATAAAGAAATCCATTTTTTTAGATTTTGTATAATATATTTCATTCACAAAATTTTAGTGGCACAATATGTTGAGGTATTTTGTTATTGTAAAAAGAACATAATATTTGTTTTGCTATTTTATGTCTTTACAATTTTTTTGAAAACAAATAATTTTCTTATTTCAATACACTTATAGTTGTAATTTTAGAAAAATAAATCCATAGTTATTTTATTTAGAAGGAAGGGGAAAGAAAGTTATAAGAGTATAAATTAAATAAAAGTGGATGATCATAGCGACATCAGCTGGATGGTCCAGTTGCATGTTGCTGTTAATGCTCAAGTGAGGGGATTCAGGTTCAAACCTTTGCACCAGCATTTGTTTTACAAATTCTGTACATTAGCACAATCCGATGGACCACGGTTGAACCGGTCGAGTTCTCGGTTTATCCGGTTGAATCACTGGGTCGTTGAAAAGTCAACGGTCTTCTTCCTTGTCCGGTCAGATGAGCAACCCAGCCTGATTGATTATGTCTAATAGCCTGTTCACCAGGTTGACCGGTTGAACCGGTGGGCTGGGCTGGGCTGGGTTTCATAATTATGGTCCATAGTATTTAGATAGTATTTAGAAGA
The DNA here is from genome assembly GCA_025175665.1 of Cinchona pubescens. Taxonomy (NCBI): domain Eukaryota; kingdom Viridiplantae; phylum Streptophyta; class Magnoliopsida; order Gentianales; family Rubiaceae; genus Cinchona; species Cinchona pubescens. Next base: position 5,807,810 of record JANKKI010000075.1, on the reverse strand, counting down.
AAGCTTCAAACATTCTCCTTAATGCCACAGAATTCTGCCTGTAGGGCTGTAATTTTGAGGTATACTAAATCCCCTTTCTCAAAACTCCTCTCAACCCTATGCTTATCAGCATTCTGCTTCATCCTATTCTGAGCCAATTCCAAGTTCTCTTTCAACAGTCTGTTCCACTCCACTCTTCCTTGCAACCATTCTGAGGCTGTGGTTGAACTTTCAGGGGAAGGCAGCAAGCTCCACTGAGGAGGGTAGTACCCATAGAGGGCCTGAAATGGAGTCATGTGCAAGGCTGTGTGGTAGTTGGTGTCATACCACTATTCTGCTGCAGAAAGCCATTGCTTCCATTTTTTGGGTTGTTGAAAACACGTACACCTTAGGTAAGTCTCTAAACACCTATTTAGCCTTTCTAGTCTGGCCGTTTCACTGAGGATGATAGGCAGAAGATAGGTGTAAAGTAGTTCCCACTCTAGCAAAAAGCTCTTGCCAGAAGGATCTAGTAAAAGCCTTGTCCTTGTTAGACACCATACTCATAGGCAAACCATGCAGCTTGTAAATATTGTCAAAGAATAATTGAGCTATCAAGCTGTATAGTGACTGTTGAGGGCTAGGAAATGTGCACGGTGATGAATCAAGAACTACTGATTTCCAAGGATCAGTAGCTCTGATACCACTTTGTTATGACCCAAGAAAATAGAATAAGAAGAAAAGAGAGTTGAGAGCAGATCGAGGAAGAGGGAAGTTTATTGAGCAGTTACAATTCACATGAACAGCCCCTTTACAGTTTCTGGCTTAATATCCAAGCCATCTCCCAATTTCCCGTCAATGTAACTAACTTTTTAACTAACTGAACTGATCAGCTCAACTAACTCTGGTCCAGCTCAGCCACAACTCAGCTGTTATTGAGTTACTAAAACAAATGGACGCCAACTATTTTACTACAAATACAATTGTAAATTTGGAATTACAATAAGAAATCAGTACAAGTTTCTTACCCTTTTGACTTAATGCAGCTTACTTATTTCCTAGCAGCTTAAGTTCTGAAGTTTTGGAGGGCCTTCTTGGATCAGGTTCTTGTGTTGTTTCTGAATATTTGATAGATGATCTAGACAACTTGTATTTGATCTCTAACAAAAATATTTTATGTCGATTCTTGTGATTTGCAGTTGGGGGAGTGATGGCCTTTCTTACCTTGCATGAAATGCTGCCATTGGCATTTGACTATGCAGGGCAAAAGCAAGCCGTTAAAGCTGTTTTCTTTGGAATGGCATTCATGTCTGCTAGGTAACACAATTGGCCATTAACATTATAAGCATCCTGAAAAGATTGATATGACATATTAGTTTAGTTTGAATGTCACAACTACTTGGGCTATTTTGATTCCTAGCGGTCAATTTGATGTAGCACAAGATTAGGTAATACCTTGTTTACAAGTGCGAGCAGAAGGACAGAGGGAGTTTTGGGGCTGTTTCGGGCTGTGAACACTACCCATGAACAGTAATATGAGGGTAATCAGTGGGGTGGAGAAAAGGGAATCTCAGAAAATCTTAAGAAACAAGATAACTAAAAAAACAAATAAATGAACTCATTAATTCATCATTCTTTGTCCAATAACTCCGTGTAACAAGAGTATTTATAGACAATAAACTAAAACTTAGAATTCTAATCGTACCTTGAATATAATTACTAATTCTATACTAATTAGATATGTAAAAGACTCCTAAAATATTCCTATAACAATAACAACTCTTAAGTTCTAATATAATAGGATAACCAAATAAGACTCAACTACTGAAAAATTCCTGCAAATACCAAAAAGACCAAAATACCGTTTAAGGCCTAAAAATCTGATATCATACTAACAAATTGAGGACTAACTGAAGCTGGAGAAAACTCATAAAATCTTTAATTTTAGACTTCATCTTGATTTCTTTGCTGGCTGTATCATTCTCCCCTGATTCGAAAAAACTCGACCTCGAGTTTTAAAGAAAGATAGTATAAAGAACTTGAAGATCTGTAATGAAGTGAAAAGAGAGCTGAAATTTCGAAAACGGCTCTTGTTTTCATTCACTTGAGGAACCAATGGATAAAGTTGGGACTTCATAGGCTCAATACTAGGCTAAATATTGTGAACAGAAAATTCCTCATGCCTATATTCCTGAACTTGCTCAATCTGTGATTCAACAAGATCTATATTTAGATTTTCTTTTGCCTCGCAATCATCCTTCACTGTGATTATAACCTTCTTGCTGGATTCTTGACGGACAGCCATAATTTTATCATCGGCGACTTAGTTTTGAGGAGGCATATTAGATAGAACACCTTCTCTATGCGGTCCCTTTTCAATTAGCTGTTTTCCCAACAGTAAAGTCTCAAGTTTGTCGAACTTCTCAGCCATACCAGCCATACCAGCCATAATCTCATAGTAGCTATATTAATCAGATAATTGCAAGGCTTCCAATTTTATGTCCATATCTTGTACTCTATGATTAATTACCATGATATTTTCATTATAACATGCTTAATCCTTTGACAAAGCAGCTTTCTGCGTTGGTAACCATATTTGAAGGTGAAGAAGAAAAATATGGTTAAGAAAGATGGAAGTTTGGCTCTGATTACCAAACTGATGCAGCACAAGATTGGGGTATCTTATCTACAAGTGTGAGTGGAAAGAAAGAGGGAGTTTCGGGGCTGTTTTGGGGCTATGAACACTACCTGTGAACAGTATATATGAGGGGATCAGTGGGGAGGAGAAGAGGGAATCTCAGAAAATATTAAGAAGAAACAAGATAACCAAAAAACAAGTAAATCAACTCATTAATTCATCATTCTCTGTCCAATAACACCCTGTAACAAGAGTATTTATAGACAATAAACTAATTAAAACTTAGAATTTTAATTCTACTTTGAATATAATTACTAATTCTATATTAAATCAGTTAAACTTCGCATGTGTTGAGTTTTCTTAGCTTCACCAGTCCCAAGCCTAGGTAAAGGAAGAGGGTTGCATTAGGTTGACAACTAGCGTAAAAGTTTGTCATTCTTATGAGATAAATCCACTACGAACAAGGATATGAAGTGAAGAGGGCTAACTATAAGGCTTTTTATAGTTGTAGAAGTGAAGAAAATATCGAGAAATATAAGCTTGCTAAAAAGAAGGAAAAAAGACTGTAAGTGAAGTGAGGGGTAAGGCTTTTGAAGAATTTTACCAAAAATTAGAATCTAAGGAGAAGGAGCGAAATATTTATAGAACTAGAAAAAGCATGTGTGTTTAATTTTTTTTAAAATAAATAAATATTCAGTGGATGATAACATAAAGTACAAAGTATAAAAATTTTATATGTTGAGTTTTTTGACTCAAAAGATATATATTTTAAATATATAATATCTTTGCTATTTTCTTTGTGATTATTTTCACCTTTATTTATTTTTATTTTTTACATATTATTTGTTATTTGTTACAACTATATATAAATTTCATTTTTCTCAAATAATAAAACAAACTTTATCTTTTATGAGAATAGCATATGATATTTGCATCTTACTTCTATTTCTTTTCTAGGTGTCTAGGTTATAATTTTCTATACCTAATCAAGTAGTTGGTGGTGTTGATATAGGAGATAATAATTAAATGAATTATATTTCATTAAAGACGGGTACTTTAGGCATCACAAAAAGGAGACATTTAAACAGGGAGTATTTTAGTTAGGTCAGTTGTACTTCATTAAGAAGATTTTAGGAATTATATTTCATTAAGGACATGTATTTTAGGCATAACAAAAAAGAAAATAGGTAGTTGGAATAGATGAAGAGTAATTCATTTAATCTTGTCTCCTATTGGGAATTGGGAATTATATCTTATTAAGGATGTATATTTTAAGTATTACAAAAAAGGGGATAAACACTTAAATGTGGAGTATTTTAGATAGGTTAGTTGTACTTCTATCTTATTAAGAACATTTTAGGCATGAAACTATTTAATTAAGGGCATATTAGGCGTGACGAGAAAAAAAAGTAGTTTGTCTGGTATAGGATTGTAAAACTAAAAATAGGTGGTAGTATCATAAAGAATTAGAGTACATGATGAGTAATTTAATTATGTTTTCCTATTGGGAATTGGAAATTATATTTCATAAAGGGTAGGTATTTTAGGCTTCACAAAAAAGGAGAGAAACACTTAAATATGTTTTCGTATTGACAATTGGAAATTATATTTAATTAAAGGCGGGTATTTTAAACATTACAAAAAAGGGGAGAAACACTTATGTTGCCTATTGGGAATTGCAAAAAGGCGGGAAACACTTAAAGGAGAGGAACAAAAATTAGGAAAAACAACTCGCATATATATAATAGTATAGATAGATCACTAAAGCAAGGGCACATAGGACGAAGGATTTAACCCTAGTCTAGTGCATTAACGATGAAAATAATAAGGTGTTAGTAGGACATGAGGTCCTTCAAATTATGGAAAGGTGGGAGAGGTACTTCCATCAATTTTTCAATGAATATAATGAAGACGATATTATTTTGGGAGACTTAGATAAATTTGAGAAGTATAAAAATGTAATGTATTATCAAAGGATTCAGCAATCAGAGGTAGAAGAGGCTATGAAGAAAGATGTAGAAAGGAAAAGAAATTTGCCCTGATGATATTATTTTGGGAGAATTAGATAAATTTGAGGAGTATAGAAATGTAATGTATTATTGAAGGATTCAGGAATCAGAGGTAGAGGACACTTTGAAGAAAGATGTAGAAAGGAAAAGAAGGTTGCCCTGATGATATTCCATTGTGGTATGGAAATGCTTTGGAAAAAAAAAGTATAAGTTGGCTTACCAATCTTTTTAATAAGATATTGAAGAGTAGAAAGATGCCCCACCAATGGAGGAAGAGTACTTTGATACCCATATTTAGAAACAAGGGGATATATAATATTGTGTGAATTGCGGAGGTATTAAGTTAATCTATTAACTGAGTTGTACGATGAAACTTTGGGAGAGGGTGATAGAAAGAAGGTTAAGAAACAAGACTAAGGTGTCAGATAACCAGTTTGGTTTCCAAGAAGATCAACTACTGAACCTATAAATCTTGGAAGGAAACTTACTGAGAGATATTGTGATAAGGAAAAAGATTTGCACATGATTTTTATTGATATTGAAAAGGCATATGATAGTCTTTAGAGAAGTTATGTGGAGAGTTTTAGAAAAAAAGAGGAGTGCATATATAGAATCTATAGAGGATATATATAGGGACACCACAAGGGTTAATGCGAGAGCTCCCTGTAAATATAGGTTCACACCAAGGTTCAACTTTAAGTCCTTATCTTTCTGCATTGGTCATAGAGTGAATTTACTAGGCACATACAAGATGAAATAACATGGTGTATATTGTTTGCAAATGATATTGTTGTAGTAGATGAAACAAAAGAAAGGGTTAGTCCTAAACTTGAGGTCTAAAGAGATGCACTTGAGTCAAAAAATCAAAGGTTTTAGACTTGACAGTTCAAAAATAGAATAAATGGAATTTAAGTTTAGCAAGAATGCATGTAGGAGTAGAATAGGCGTTAGAATCGGAGATCAATCCATAAGTAAAAATTTTAAGTATTTAGTTTCAGTTTTTTAGAGTGATTGTGGTATACATAGAGATGTTACACTTCAAATACAAGCGGGTTGGATGAAATGGAGAATGTATCGGGAATATTATGTGATCATAAAACTCTTTTAAGACTTAAGGGTAAATATTAGAATGGCCATTTCGCCAGCGATACTTTACGGGTCTAAATGTTGGGCAGTGAATTACACACGAGCAAAAGATGAGTAGCAGAAATGTGAAAGTTAAGATGGATATGTGGTTATGCTAGGATGGATAAAATACTTAATGAGCATGTTCGGGATAAAATTGTAGTATCTATCAATGAGAAAATGAGAGAAACACACTTAAGGTAATAAGGACGACTAGTAGAGGTGCCTGTTCGAGTGGATTTTATATTGGAGAGTATTGCACGTAAGAGGGTTAGGAAAAGACTGGAAAAGACTTGGTGGTAACTTGTAAGAAAAATATAGCTACCTAGGATATGGTTCACGAGAGAGCGCAATAGCTTATTAGAATTCATGTAGCCGGAAAAGACTTGGTGGTAACTTGTAAGAAAAATATAGCCACCTAGGATATGGTTCACGAGAGAGCGCAATAACGTAGTAGAATTCATGCAGTTGACTCCATTTAGTGGGAATAAGGCTTGGTTTATTGTTATATACTAATCATACAAGTAAAAGACTCCCAAACTATTCTTATAACAATAACAACTCTAAGTTCTAATATAATAGGATAACTAAATAAACCTAAACTATTGGAAAAATCTTGCGATTACAAAAAAGACCAAAATACCTTCTAAGGCCTAAAAAACTGATATGATACTGTCACAATTAGGACTAAAAGCAGGAGAAAACTCGTAAAAATCTTTATTTTTAAACTTTCTTGAGTTCCTTGCTGGCTGTAGCACAATTCTCTAGGCATTTGTAAATTCAATTACTAATCTGAACAAAATAGATAATTTTGAGGAAATTCAAAGCAATTTTTCTCAATGCCACCAAATGTGCCCCCCCGCTAAAAGGATATTATCTGCAACGAACAAATAGGAAAATGAAATCATTGAATATTATACTCAGAATAATACAGAAAAAGTTGCACATTATTTAAGGTTTTGCATCCTTAATTTGTCTTGGCTTTTGATTTTACCATCTACTTTTGATATGCATTCCTTGCATTAATGGAAGCCAGCTATGCCTCCACATCCCTCTGCTCTTGTTTTGGAACGAACTTCTTGATATCGGTTGATTTCACTCAAGCTCGCACGTGCCAATTTCAGAAAATAATCTTAGAGCGATGGTAAAACATGAAATATGTTAAGTTTCTAGAGTACAGTTCACGTCTTGCTTCACGTGTCCTGTTATGCTCCAATTCTTACAAAGCATTTTCAAGCTGAATGGTCCCTGAAATTACCGCACTGTTGTAGGACTGTGCATATCCATCGATAATTTCCCTTATGGTGACATCTAGGACTTAGCTTCTGGCTTTCATCCGCAAAATCTGGGTAAGATCATGAATGGAAATAGAATAAGTGATGGATTGGAGAAAGAAAAGACTTGTATGTAGATAAGAATGTCCAAAGGTGGTGCTTAAATGTCAATTGTAGACGTGCTTTAGTGGTCCTGATCACTTGACAATATTGTAGTTCTTTGAGAGAGAGAATAGGGTTGGCTGCATTGCTCTTGACAATGTTGCTGCTCATTGATAGAAACAATTAGGTTGGCTGCACCTCTCTAGCTTTCTTTTGATTTACATTATAGGTTTTTTTTTTTTTGATTTTTTTTTGACGGGGGGAGCAAAAAATCCAGTATATTGTAGAAAGTTAAAAGAATGACTAATTCTATTAGTTACTATTTAATTATGCTTTTCAGTTTATCTGTAGCATATATGTAATAGCAGCAGCAGTTGGTGGTGTTTGATACATTGAAATTGAAAACTTAAGTCTGAAATTTGAACACTAAAAATTAAGCGTTGATGTTTGAATTTGTTGAATTCATAAATATTATCTGAACTTGAGCATTAAATTAACAATATTTTTTTTTTTTTTTTTTTTTTATATTAGGTTGATTTTTAGATATTATCTTTAGGTTGATTTTTAGATATTATCTTTAGGTTGATTTTTAGATATTGTCTTTTAATTCAAATAAATAGTTTACTAATATAGAATGTGTGTGTGAGAGAGAGAGTTAGTATGTGCAAGTCTTTGTTTATGTGTGAGAGTGAAGGAATGTAGTGTGTGAAAGTATGTTTGAGAGAAGAAAAAGTGTGCTTGTTTTGTGTACGAGAGGGGATTTATGTATGAAACTGTATGTTTGTAGTGTGTATGAGAGAGGTAAATTATGTATTAAAGTGTATGTTGTATATTTGGGAGAGAAATTATGTGTAAAAGTGTGCGTGAGGGAAGATAATTATGTTTTTGTATGTGTGAGAGATTAATGTGTGTATGTGTATACGTGAAAGAGTATGGACGTGTGAAATAAAGAAAATTGAATGAGTTTTGCTATATTAGTAAAGAATTTAGCAAATTAACTAGTGAAATTTTCACTTAAAATTTTGTATATAAATTAAATGGCAATTAATGTATTCAAAGGTAGGACAATTTTGCTATGAAACACACTTAAAATAATAAACACTTAATGAATTGATTTTTAGCATTTGATGGGGTTAGGAAACACCCTGGCATTGGGTACAAATCTAAGTTTCTTCTTCTGTTTCTCAACAAAATTTCTATTTGTATAGGCTGAACCATGTAACGAGCATACAAAAATAGCTAACGACAAGAACTATTGTTGAAAGCTCTATTCTCCATCCTTTTTTTTTTTTTTCTTTTTTTTTTCGCTTTAAATTTTTCTCTTCCTTGCCATGTATCCTGCTTATATCATTTGGAAAGTACTACCATAGACCCGGTTTTTTACCCTACTTGTAGATCTTGCGGTCAAGAACCCGATTAAATCTTATAGAATCTTGCTTACATCAGCTTATGTCATAAATTCCATAATATTTAATGTACATCATAGGATTTACAAGTGGGGGGGGTCAAAGACCAGGTCTGTCTAAATATTTCCCATATCATTTTTAGGTTTTTTCTGTGTGCCAATTAGTTTTCTTTTCATTCTTATACTGCAGCCTGTATTTTCTTGAGATCAGCTTGCCAGAGGATTTGAACTTGTAGCAGTTTTACATGTGGACTACCTTAATCTCAGAAGTCCAGCCATATGGTATAGTAAGTTGGTTGAGGAGGCCCCTTTAACAGTGTACTCACATAAGCTGTATGACTTGGAATACAACACATAATTGCAGAATTCCTGTTACAGAAAATTTGCAGAAAGAATGTTTTGGAAGAGAGCAGGGTTGCTCAAGGATGCTTGGTTGATTTAGTTCTTGTGCTCGATTGATCACAGTTTATCATGGTTCATGTTAAATTTCTGTAAAAGTATTGCGAGTGCAATGCATCAACCACCAAAATAACTATATGTTACCGTCACTTGCTGTGCCCCCTATTAAGCCTTATAATACATATCTTCAGTGGATTTTTCATGGTATCATCCCTCAAGTCATGGGTTGAAGCTGCATTTAGCTTCCCTATATATCCGCAGCTATCTTGATATTGATCACTAGACCGTTCGTTAAGTGCGATAAATCGAACAACTGTCCCATCATCATGACAGTGACGGTTTACTATGTCAATCCCTTAAAAGAAAAAAGAAAAAAAAAAAAATGCTTTAAAGCCTTTGAATTTTAAAAGAAGATCATGTGCTTTAAAAGCCATCTTAACGGGCAAGGAGTCAAATACCGAAAACCCGATTGACAAATTTAAGGTTTTAGGAACCAATTTCCATTCCAACCTATTTGCAACTATTAGCAGGTGGTGGTGTGGTAAATCGAGCAATGAAGCGGAGGGAAATAAAAAAGGTAATAAATTTGATACGCTCTGTATTTTGAGCCATTCCTCCAGCTCTTATTATTGAGCACAACGGCTCCTCCAGCTGTTATTGAGCATTGCTAGGTGCCCTACAGAAGGCAGCAGATTTCGAAATGCAAATAAAGCATCATCGATTCATGCCAAATAGGGGAGGTTGAATTATGTAAAAGCAAACTTGAAAGGAAATCGGTAGCAAATGTTGGAGTGATAAATTAAGTGCGCAGCAGGTGTTTGATAATTTTCCCAAACTGGATGGCGATGAAAAATTGTTTTGCATAAACATCTAGTGCGATGGAAGAGGAAGCGTTGGATTCTAAAATGTACGAATCCTCGAGCTGTGGTTCACAGACAGTTTACATGTTCCTGGACAGTAAAACCTTATGCACAGTGAAGCCATTAGATAGCAAATTTGACAGAAACAAACCATAGTTGTTTCTGTAAAATATTAAGTATGGTTATGGATGTATGAGCGAATAGGTATCTTTTCAGAAAATATACATAATCAACTTTTGATTACCTAATGTAGGCTTCCTACCTGGGTAGAACATATCATCGGGAAACAACATGGGTAATGAGTGCAAGTATTGGGTGAGACATTTATAAAACTAGTGGTGGCTACGGTTCCGGTTCCGGAATTGGAGCGGTTCTGGAACCGGAACCGGAACCGTCGTTGATGGTTCCCATAATCGGATTCGGAACTGTGGACAAGGTTTTAGTTCCAACTTTTCATTTTTTGGAATTCAAACTGGAATCGGGTAAAAAAAAATAGAATATATATATATATATATATATATATATATATGTGCCAAAATAATTGATGCATTTAATTTTTTTTAAAAAAAATTATCTTTTAGTATGGATTATGTAAAATGTATCTTTATTTTAGTGGTTCAATAAATGATGTAATAGTGTACTTCTTTTATAAAAACAAAATCTATAATTAAAATATAAATAAAATATAATTTTATGTTTCTCACCTTACCTTTTATTAATTTTTTTTTACAAATATAAATAAAATGTAATTTTATGTTTCTCATCTTATCTTTATTAATTTTTTTAATAGATCTCTCTCTCTCTCTCTCTATATATATAAGTTAATGTAATTGATGCATTTAATTTTTTTTTTAGATTATCTTTTAGTATGGATTATCTAAAATATATTTTTACTTTAATTTTTAATGGTTCGATAAATGATGTAATAGTATATTTTTTTCCAAAAACAAAATCTATAATTGAAATATAAACAAAATATAATTTTTTGTTTCTCATCTTAACTTTTATTAATTTTTTTTAGTATTATCTAAAATATATATTTATTTTTAAAAAATTCAAAATCGAAACCGTGACCAAAATCAGACGGAATCGAGAAACCAGACAGAATCGTTAGTTCCAGAATCGAAATCGGAACTGACTCCCAAAGTTGCAATTTTGATTCTAGCTCTGCATAGAACCAGAACTAATAGTTTCGGAACCACTGGTTGTGGTTCCGGAACACATGGCCATGCCTATATAAAACAACCTGCTATCATTCCTGCGACAACGAAAGCAAAACGGCCCAATTTCATCTTGCAAGTGCATTGTGGGTACCGAGGATTTATTTTTCGTCCCATATTTATTGGTTAATGCACTAAAGTGTGATGCAGGTCGAACCAGAAGCTCGGAGGGCAAGGGCGGGAAAAAAGTGCAATGCAACAAATCTGACATGGTGGAAGTAATGAAGAAGCTGGCAGAGGTATCAGAAATGATAATTGAAACAAAAATGCAAAATGTAACAATCCTAGATAGTATGACAGGGTTGGAGGAGAAGGCAGATTTACAGTGACGCCTTGAATAGGCTTATGAAATGAAACTTTTAGTGGAATAAGAAAGTGGAAGGGCTGCCCAGTTTCTAACGAAAAAAGAGGACATTCGACGAGTAAAGGTGAGATAGGGACGACGAGGTTATGTGCACTGGAGTGAAAAATGTGCAACCAAAAAGTGTAGAAAAGGGCTCTGATTACATGTATTGTGCTTGTTATGTGAAAGTGGATGAGATGGACTAATCTGTCATTTACCTGGGCCAAGTAAATGTACAAGATGAGATAGGAGTGATTTGGAAATAAATAGAATTATAATGAACTAATTAAAAATTTATGTCAATCACGATTATAAATTATCTAAACTAACAATTATCACTAATTTATATTGGAGTGTCGACTCCTGTATTACCTTAGTCATTCCAATCAAAATTAGAGTTAACTACTCTTTAGAATCGTCTAATTTGTGACAATTATTATCCAAAAATGCAATTGATCCTATTGGATAATTTAATTAAACTGATTCACAAGAAAATCGCATTACTCAAACCTAACCCTAGCATATTTAGTTCATGATTAAGGAAATAAGAACATAAGAATTAATGATAACGCAAGAAAATAAATAAATCATTGTATTAAGGTTTTATACTACAGTTGCATAAAAATAGGGATAATTTCACATACCTCCCTTGAGGTTTAGCCTAATTACAGAGAGCTCCCCTTAAATTTTAATATTACAGTTATCTTCCTTCACTATCTGAAATGACTATATTATCCTTCCCCCAAAAATTACTTTAAAGGGAAAAAAAGAACAGAAAAGAAAAGAGAAGAGAAGAGAACGACTTCTTCTGGTCATAAATAGCCTCACCCTAAAAATCCTTCTTCACTCAAACTCCAATTTCCAATCTCCCAGTCCCCGTATCCATAATCCAACCCCTAATTCCCAATGTTAATCTATCTGCAAAGTATCTGTTTCAAGAAGCCTTTTTCATTCTTTCCCTAATCTAAAATCTACAGTTTATAGATAATATTTGTCAGAGTAATTCTTTGTATTTACTACGGTAAGTCTAAAATCTCTGACAACTATTTTGTGTTTTATGTAATTGTTCATTGAAAAAGTGTCGGTTTATTGTTTTCTTTTTTGGGTTGAAGAAAGTATTAATTTTTATTTTCGTTTATTTTTTTCCATAGAATTGAAGGTATTGATGATTGCTGTTGTGGTTCTGCTTGGCATATGGAAATCACTTTAATGTTCCCCATTTCACCTAACGATATTTTCTCCATTATAATTGAGCCCCATAGTTTCCTTGCATTACATGTAGTTACTTTTGTACTTGTACTAGAATTATTGAAGATATTTGGTTATTTATGGTTGATAGTGGTGTAACTTTTGTGATGTTTTAGATTGATTTTCTTATGTTGTAGTGAATTCAAGAAATCCTTTTGGTAATTTTATGAAAAAAATGTCAACGTTGAGTGTAATGAGATAGGTGGGAGGTGTCTGACAAGATTGGAATGGTTATAAGATTTGTGTTTTTGTTTTAAATATTAAGAGTGTTAGTAAAAAAAAATGGACCTTCGTAAAGCTTTATGGGGAATTAGTGGTTGACGGGAGGCAAAGAAGTTAGTCCTGTGGCATTGGTGGTTGGTGGTGCTCTGAAGTTACTCCGTAGAAAAGAAGATGACGATGAAAAATGGAAGGAAATGGTTATAAAGGGTTTTATTTAAATCACAAAGGATGGCATTTTGGGATAATCAAAGGAAAATTCTACTGATGTCATCGTTATGGGTTGGTTTGGTTACTTAAAAAGTTAACTTAAGGGAAACTTTCTGTTTATCAATTACGTTGAACTTCAAGGGAGATATGTGAAATTATCCCCATAAAAATAAATAGCAAAAGCAAGAACAAAAACTAAAAGAAGTTTACCAACAATTATTTTGAACTTGAAATTTTGAAATTAACTTGAACTTGTCTCTAAAAATAGTACCTTCAAAAGTAGTGTAATGAAAGAAAGAAAATTAAATAAACCCTAACTAAAGAGTATTCTATGTCTAAAACTCCTAGCAGTAATTAATCGCCTCCCAAATAAGTCATTGATGTTTTCCAAACCTTATTTTGATGATGACATAAACACTTAACTATGTAAAACAAGCTTTTGCAGGAACAGATCTTTCGAACACACAGGACCGTCCGAACCAGGACAAAACTTCTCGGACGCAGTGCATCGTCCGAACAAAGTGACAGAAAGAATGGGATCCTACTGCCTTTCTTTCGGACGCTCAGGACCGTCCGAAACCTCTGTCGGACGAAGGACCGGACGCATGCTCGGACGTCCGAACATAGTCCTGGACTCTCAACAACACTGAAAGAAGATCGGACGCTTCCTCGGACGCATTCAATCCCTCTCGGACGTCCGAGAGAACAGCTATTTTTTGTGCATTTATTACTTAGCCGTTAGGAAGTCAGCAGAAAAGAAACCGATCTTTATTTCAGTATTGTTGAGAGACTTTGTTCGGACGTCCGAGCATGTCTCTTATACACAATAGATGCCTAAGACGGTAAGTGAGTAATCTCTTATACAATTGACTATAGTGGTTTGTTGTATTAGTGTGAAGTTGTGAGTGCAATTCAACTTTGAGTGGAGTGATAATCTCGTATGAAAGTGTGGTTGTAAGTAAGAATCTTGGCTCAACTAAAAGAGTTTTAGTGTGAGCAAGAACTTACCAACTTTGTAAAGATTATTGGCTCATACAAGTGTGTGAAGCATTCAAGAAAATTGATAATTTGTACAAGTTGAGTAGTTTTGGAATTAAAGACACCAAGATTGTTGGTCCCAAAGCAACCTGTTCTAGTAAATTTATTATATCTGTCATTTGAATTTAAAAAGGTTATTATTTTCTGAAAGCATAATTTTTAGAAACCTAATTCACCCCCCCCTCTTAGGTTGCTTTGGGACCAACAGTCTTGGTGTCTTTAATTTATTGCCTACTCAACTTGTACAAATTAGGAGATTTTCATAATTAGGTAAAATGCAAAAATAAAGGTCTATTACAAGTAGGAGATTGAGATCTTGTCAAAATCAATGTTTTGAAAATCGGACCGAGTATTGAATCGGTAGTCTGTCCAGTTCGTAGTTCAACCGGTCCAACTAGTTGAACCGGTCGGTTCACTAATTTAGTTTTTTTTTTTTTTTAAACTAAAGTGTGGTATAATTTAAAATGACCTAAAATATATTTATATAAAATCTAAAATAGAAGAGAAACACTATTTTTGGAGAATTATAGTTCTAATACCCAAAAATACTGACTAAATTTCTAATAAGAAAAATAAAATTTGAACAAAAATAAGTATAAAAAAGATTAAAAAAATAATAACTTAATAGTTAGTAGGCTTTGGTGTTCCCATTTTGGAGTTTATTTCACGATTTTTTAATTTTTCTCTTTATTTAAATCATTTTTATTGTGAAATTTAAAAAACACCAAAATCAGTTGAATCGATTTTTTACCAGTTCATGGTTTTTTTTCGGTTCTGTCAAGTTTTTTATATGGACTGAATATATAGATGGACCGGACCGGTGGCTCTTCCAGTTCGCAGTCCGACTGGTCGAACCGGCTGGTCCGATTTTCAAAACATTGGTCAAAATAAGCAATTTCCAATTTTTCACCCCGTCAAAAGCTTCGTCGTGATGAATCTCTTTAGCATTGATTTGTGCAACAAAGAAGGCTTTTGTTTCCCTAATTGCTCGGTTCACCGTAGCGAACAATGACGCCTGGTTTTGTTCTCCACGGTGAATGACCATTTTACGTGGGTTCCATTTTTTGCTTCTTCACTTGTACTTTGACTTTCCAACTTAGTCATTCTACCTTTTTACCCGCATAGAAAATGAAATAAGTAGAAATGACTAGTATTAGATGCAATTAAACACTAAAATCACTTAAAACACACAAATTATCCTAATTATACTTTTTACACAAAACATCATGAAAACAAATAATAAAGACTCGAAATAATAAAAACTGAGTCTAAAGGTGCACAATAATAACCTTAATTATAAAGTTATCAAATGCATAGTTGTTGGTGAAGTCAATTTCCCTAAAAACTTTATTAATCTGATTTAATTCCATTCTTTTTATTTCGATTGCTATTATTAGTCTTAGTAGTTAGAATATTGTTTGTTGAATTCTTAGATAACTAAGAGCATTAACTTAAGTAAATTACACCTGTCTTCATTCTTGTGGGAATGATACTCTTACTGTTTATCACTTTATTACTTTATCGATTAGTGCACTTGCTAGTAGGATTAGCATGCATTAAGTTTTTGATGCCGTTGCTGAGGACTAGATGATTTAGTTTATATAAATTTCATAGTTAATTTGAGGCTGTGTTTATTTGCATTATTTTATCTTCTTTGTTCATTAAGTGTGTGGTTCTTTAGTTTACTTGTGATCTTTCTAGTTTATGACCAGGAGCAGAAAAGTTGATCTTCTAGAGATGAATCTAAATATCGAAATAGCAATCAGGCGTATTCAAAAAGCTGGACATAGAAACACAATGGCAGACAATGATCGTATATAAAAAGAGGAAAGGCGTAGGTTGCAACAAGAAGAAGAGTACTGAACTATTAAAGACTGTGCTGCACCTACAACGAAGGGTTTTGGTTCTAGCATTGAAAAGACCTCTGGTGCATGCAAACACCTTAGGGATGATATTTTCCAAACCTTATTTTGATGATAACGTAAGCACTAAACTCTGAAAATAAGCTGTGCAGGTTTGCGATCTTTTCTGCTGAAAACAGGTTGTTTGGACGCAGTACACCGTCTGAACTATGCCATTTTTCTCGGACGAACAGGAGTGCCCGATACAGATTCACTCAGACGCATTTCACCGTCCGAACAGACAGGCAGAAAGTAAACTTCTTCAAACTCCTCACCATACGGACGCATACAACTGTCCGAACATAGCTTGCTTCAGACGAACAAGACCGTCAGAAATTCAGTTCGGATGATGAAACAGACGCATGCACTACCGTTCGAACGACATCCTTCACCAATTGTACTGAGATCGGATGCTGTGTCGGACGCACCATCTTTATCTCGGACGTTCGAAACCTTAACGGTTAGTTTTTGTGCATTTATTATTGGGCTGTTTGGAAGTAGTTACAACCACAATTTATTGCTCCTATAAATACCTACTCTATTGTTCTGTAAGAGGTATCTAATACATTGAATACAAGCCTTAGAAAAGAGAAATTTGAGTAAAAATTGGCTATAGTGCTATATTGTATTAGTGTGTAGCTTAGAGTGCAACTCAAAATTTTAAGGGGCGTGATAATCTTGTAAAAAAGTGAGGTTGTGAGTAAAATTCTTGACTCAACTAAAAGAGTTTTAGTGTGAGCAAGAATTGTCCTACTTGTAAAGATTATTGGATCACTAAGTTTAAGAGAACAATGTGAAGCACTCTAGTAGATTAATACTTCAAACTTGTTAGTTTGGAAGTATTGTTTGTTTAATCCCCTTTCTTACTTTCTTTACATTCCTTAAGCTTCATTGATTCTATCTTCATTATATTGTTTGTTAGTGAAAAAATTCTCAATTAGTTTAATCTTTAAAAAAGTAATTTTTGAAACCTAATTCACCCCCTCTTAGGTTGCTTTGGGACCTACAATTAGTATCAGAGTGTGGTCTCATTTTATTGCTTAAATTACTTTTGAGAAAAGATCTAGTATAGCAACCAACAATACTCTATTTTTTCAGGGTCAATCCATACTAGGCCCCCTATGTTCAATGGGGCAAATTTTATTAGTTGGAGCGATAGAATGAAAATATTTTTGTAATCTATTGATTTTGATTTGTTGTATATTGTAAATGAAGGTCCCTTTGAAACTACCATCATTATTGATCATACAAATAGAAGAAGAGAAAAGACAAGGGACGAGCTCACTCCACAAGACCAGACTCCCAAACTTGACTTTAAATGCAAAAAACTATGAATGTGCTATACAATGCCTTGGATGCTAATGAATCAACTCGGGTCAAAGGATGCATTTCCACTAAAGAAATTTGGGATAAATTGAAGGAAATCCATGAAGGGAGTGACGATGTTCGAGAGCAAAAGAAATCCTTACTTGTTGCCAAGTATGAGTCCTTCAAGATGGAACCACATGAAAAATTTGACAAAATGTATTATAGGTTCAATGACATCATTAAGGATCTTGAAGCCTTGGGTAAGGATATTCTTTGGGTGAAAAGAATAGAAAAATCTTGAATGCTCTGTCCAAAGAATGGGAGGCCAAAACAATCGCTATAGAGGAGGCTAAGAATTTAAATTCTATGTCTATTGAATCACTAATAAACTCTCTTACTTCTTATGAATTGAAGTTGAAGGCCAAAGTGGTGGATGATGAAGAAGCAAGCCCAAAAAGGAGCATTGCATTAAAGACTTCACAAGAAGAGAATGAAAATGTGGCTCCATCAATTTAGAAGACGAGGATCTTGTGAAGGAGATCTTGCACTCATCACCAAAGAATTTCTTAAACATTACATCAACAAACGAAGAATGAGAAGAGGTGGAGCTACCAATTCAAATAATTTCAAAGGGAAGACTAAGCTAGAAATGAAGAAGCAAAATGAAAAGTGCTTTGAATGCGGTCAACCTGGACGCTTTGCAATGAGTGTCCTTCCAAGAAAAAGAAGGAAGGAAGAAAGCTCCGCTTCAACAACTTTCAAATCACATGGGATGATTGCAATTCCGAAAGAGAAATTGAAGAAGAAATGGAGTCGGCACAAATGGCCGTTATGGCCATTGGAGATGATGAGGTAAATTCTAACTATGACTCCAATGATGAAAATGATGATAATGATCTTGAAGCTTTCATTTTAAAATTGCATGATAGCTTAAAGGAATCATATACTAGAAATAAGGAGTTAGTAAAGAAATCAAATGCTTTATTGAATGCTAACTCTAGCCAACTTGTGAATGAAAATAATAGGTTATCACAAGAAAATAGTGCCTTGAAGAAAAGAATGCATGTGAAATCAAAGGTCAAGGAAGAACAAGCCTCCTTGAAGAAAAGATTGGATGATTCGAATGTTCTCTTGACTAGAAAAAGAGAAAATGTTGTTGATGTGAAAAGAAATAGAAATGTATTGATCAACAAAAATTTTGTCATATTTAGAAGGGATGACTTATGTTTTGTAAAATCAAAATCCTCTTTGTAAGGAAATAAAAATATTATTTGTAAGTATTGCCAACAACATGGACATGTCAAGAATATGTGCTATGTCAAGAAAAATGAGAAACTTGGAATGAAAGCTGTATGGATTAATAGCAATTTCACCAACTCCAATGGACCCAATAAAATATGGGTACCAAAAGTTATCAATTGATTTGTTGTGTAGGTACTTAACATCTCCAACAATGCTAAGTGGTTCATAGATAGTGGATGCTCAAGACACATGACGGGTGATCATCAATCTAGTTTCTCTCTTCACAAATCTCAAATCCAAAAATAGTAAAAAAGTAGCATTTGGGGATAACAATAAAGCAAAATCAATCGGTGGCATTGGTACTGTAGGTAAAAATGGTGAAACCTTCATAAAGAATGTGCTTCTTGTTGATAATTTGAATTATAATTTATTGAGTGTAAGTCAATTTTGTGATAAAAATTTATGTGTTATTTACCAAGCCTGAATGTCTTTTTCTTGATAAAAATCATGTTGTTTTATTTAAGGGTGCTAGGCACAATGATGTTTATGTGATTCACCTTGACAAAATTAGTAATAGCAATGTAAAATGTCTTACCGCTTCCATAGATGATCCTTGGCTTTGTCATAGAAGACTTTGTCATTTTAATATGAATTTAATTGAAAAACTTGCTAAGAAGGAATTGGTAAGAGGTTTGCCAAAACTAAAGTTTTTGAGAAATAAAATTTGTGAAGCATGTAAATTTGGTAAACAAGTTAAAGTTTCCTTTAAACGTTGGCAAAGAATTACGTGTCTACTTCTAAACCTTTAGAATTGTTGCACTTAGACTTGTTTGGACCAACTCAACATGTTAGTCTTGGTGGTTGTAAATATACTTTTGTGATTGTGGATGACTATTCTAGGTATACTTGGGTATTATTTCTTGTTCACAAAAATGAAACTTTTGAAAAATTTGTAAAATTATTTTCTAAAATTTAAAATTTGTTGAATTTAAAAATCAGTCGATTAAGAGGTGACAATGGTGCCGAATTTAAATTTGGAGGCTTTCCCGTTTTTTGTGATCACAACGGTTTTTCACATGAATTTTTGGTTGTTAGAGTTCCTCAACAAAATGGTGTTGTTGAAAGGAAAAATAGAACATTTCAAGAAATAGCTATAACTATGATTAGTGAATGTGATTTACCACAATATTTTTGGGCCGAACCCGTTAACACGGCTTGTTATGTCATGAATCGGGTTTTGATGAGATCCATTTAAAACAAAACTCATTATGAACTCTTAATGAATTTTGTTAAAAATCCGTTGTGAGCTATCTTAAAGTTTTTGGTTGTAAATGTTTTATTTTAAAAATCAAAGAAAATTTTGGTAAATTTGACAAAAAATCGGATGAAGAAATTTTTCTAGGATATTCTAGTGACAAGAAAGCATACCGAGTATACAATAGAAGAACGCTTTTGATTGAAGAAGTCGTACATGTTACATTTGATGAAGCTAATGATGTTATCTCCAAGAATATATGTGAAGATGAAGATGTCGGTATTCAAAAGGAGCTTGAGAAGCTCACTATCTATGAAGATCATCAAGAGATCACATCAAACAATGATGTCAACAACCATCAAGTAGATGATGAAGAAGAAAAGAACGAGGATATTCTGAAAGAACTTCCAAAAGCATGGAGATTTGTCTCTAGTCACCAGCAAGATTTGATCATAGTTAATCTATCCGACGGGGTAAAAACTCGATCTCATAAACCTTTGAATAGTAATTGTGCATTACTTTCTCACATTGAACCTAAACATGTAGATGATGCTTTAAATGATGAATCTTGGGTCATTGCCATGCAAGATGAACTTAGTCAATTTGAGAAAAATAATGTATGGACCTTGGTTGAAAGACTATCAATTCATCCCGTAATTGGAACAAAATGGGTTTTTAGAAGCAAATTAAATGATAAAGGTGAAATCATAAGGAACAAAGCTAGATTTGTTGCAAAAGGTTATGCTCAAGATGAAGGTATTGACTTTGATGAAACTTTTGCACCCGTTGCTAGATTAGAATCCATTCGCATGCTTCTCGCATATGCATGTTTTAATGATTTCAAATTATTTCAAATGGATGTCAAAAGTGCCTTTTTAAACGGTTTTATTGATCAAGAAGTTTTCGTTGAACAACCTCCCGGTTTTGAAAATAAAAATTTTCCAAATCATGTTTTCAAACTCTCTAAAGCCTTATATGGTTTGAAACAAGCTCCAAGAGCTTGGAATGAAAGACTAAGTGATTTTTTGATTGTTGAAAATGGATTTAAAAGAGGTGTTGTTGACACCATTCTTTTTATCAAAATGAATTCCAATGGTTTGTTAATTGTTCAAATTTACATTGATGATACTATTTTTGGAGCAACTAATGAAAGCTTGTGCAAGAATTTCTCACACTTGATGCAAAATGATTTTGAGATGAGTATGATAGGAAAGTTACAATTCTTCCTTGGACTACAAGTTCACGAAATAAAGGAAGGGATGTTTGTTACACAAATCAAGTACACAAAGGAGCAACTCAAACGATTCGGAATGGAAGATTGCAAACAAGTTGGTACGCCTATGTGCACCTCAACCAAATTTGATAAAGATGAAGGAGGTAATAGTGTTGATGAAAAATACTATAGAGGTATGATCGGAAACCTACTTTATTTAACGGCTAGCAGACCAGATATTATGTTTGCTGTTTGTTTATGTGCTAGATTTCATCTTGCCCTAAAGAATCCCACTTAATGGCTGTAAAAAGGATTTTTAGATACTTCAGTAAAGGGCACAAAAGATTTTGGTCTGTGGTATCGAAAATTCTCTACATTTGATTTAATTAGTTATTCTAATGTTGACTTTGTTGGGTGTAAAATTGATACAAAATTCTATTTCTCTTTCAGCGGCTGAAGCCGAATACATTGCTGCTGAAAATTGTTGTGCCCCACTTCTGTGGATGAAACATACTTTAAAAGATTTTGGTGTTGTCTTTGATTGTGTGCCTATAAGGTGTGATAACACTAGTGCAATTAATCTCACAAAAAATCCTGTAATGCACACTAGAACCAAACACATTGATGTTAAGCACCATTTTATTAGAGATCTTATTTGCAAACAGGAAATATGTGTTGATTTTGTGTCTACTTCAGATCAATTGGCTGACATTTTTACTAAACCCTTGGCCTTAGATCATTTTGAATCTCTCAGAAATCGTTTGAGAATTTTAAAGTTCACATCGCCATTGTCTCTTAGTTCGGACGCACATGCTCGTCCGAACAACACCCTTTGTTGGACTCGGACATAAGCTGCTCTCACTTGTCCGAAAACCTCCTCTCTACCTCGGACGCTTATGATCGTCCGAATTTTGCTCACTTTCTTCATTTTCCCACTGGAATCCTACCGAATACTCCCAATCATTCGAGAAAATATCGGACGCACTAGTTCTGAGTTTTGGCCATCCATTCATCAGCTTTCGGACGTACGATCGGAAGCATACAAATCGTTCGGACGTCCGGACGTCCGAACATAAGAATAAAGATTAAAATCGTTCATTTTCCCCCTTTCGGACTCACTCTAAACCCCTAATCCTCATCTGGCAAAAATTTTTCTCCTCAAAATTCCTCCAATTTCTTCTCTCGACAAATTGATTGAGGAATCTTTATTCCCAAATTGTTTATTACCTTTATTTCATTCAATTTTATCAATCTACCATCAAATTTCATCAAATTGCCACCAACTTCCCAAAAATCACACTTTTTTCTTTCTCTTATGTATACCTTCAATTCACAATGGTTTGATCTCGTGGAGGCTCTTCAAACAGCAACCCGTGGATGTACATCAAAAGGAAAAGCTCCAATGCAAGGGAAATCATCCGCTAATCCTCAAGCTTCAACAAATCCACCCCTACCAAAATTCATCGATGCCAAGGCATCTGAACAGTATACATCTATTCTTAGCAAATATATAATCGTTTAAAGATTTGTTTCTCAAGATCTTTTTGATGAATTTAATCTTTCAATTGTCAAATCTTGTTTTGAAAAATAAAATAAGGGTCACTTAGTTCACATTGACTTACCTATTTATATTACATGGTACTCTAATTCACAGCCTATCTTAGAAAAGGCTCCACTGTTCGCACATTAGTTTCTCGTGTGAACAGCACAAATCTTGAAATTTCTTCCAACATCATCAATGCTATTTTTGAATGTGAAGTCTCATCCCCGAATGAATTTTCTTATTTCTTTTCTTTAGATAAATGGCTCGCTCTGGACACTCGATTTGATATTGACGAGGTCAGAGCAATTTCTAATATCAATCTTCAAACAGGTCTCGGAAGCCAAGACTACTTTGCTAACTCCTGAAATGAACATTTTATACACTCGTCACAAATTTGCGGTTACCAACTGATGGGCATCGCACAGAGCCCGAAAAAATGAAGTTTTACCTGTTTTACTATGTTTTCAAAGGGATTCCTCTTGATTTTGGGTACCTTTTCTGTTCCCTGTGGTAACTCTTTCTTACCAATACCCGCCGAAACATTCCCTTCAAAAAATTTCTCACCAAAGTGTTTGATTATCTTGAAGTACCTTTCAGCGAAAATAAACAATTCCTTCCCTACTTCAACAAAGCCTACATTGAGCGGAAGGGCTTCCGTTATTTTAATGATCAATGGTTAACTAAAGCTGCCTTTGATATTGAACGATCAAAATCTCAAGCCTCTACCTCTGGTCTAGCACTTCCCCATTCCCCTCCTCCTTAAACACCTCCACCAGTCCATGATCCTTGTCCTTTTTCCTCCGAACCTTCACTTTTACAATTTTGTAGCCTTGCTCTCAGTTCTTTGAGCACTTAGGTGAGCTCCTTTCAACGTCGCACTAATTGCAAGTTAAAGCAACTTGAAACTCGTCAGATGATCTTTCAAGAGACACTCAGCTTAGGCATTTCTGCTTTAGGTCAAGCTCAATTTGCCAATATTCATCACAGTATCCCCTTGACTCCTCTACCGAAAGTGATGACAATGACAATGCCGAAGAAGAAGATGATCGTGAGGGCAACGACGAGGACATCGATGATCAAGGTGCTGCTGATACTGATGAGGGCGACGACGAGGATATTGACGATACATTCAATTTTATCATGCAACGAAATGATTACGGAGATGACGATAGTAAAGCTACTGGTGATGATGCCCCTTCCAAACGGTGCAAGATCGAAAAACACTCTAAGAAGAAAAATGACTCGACTTAGATTCTCTGTTAATTCATTAATCTGTATTTTGGCTTTGGAATTACTTTGGATATTACTTTGACATAGATGTTGGAATTGAAATTATTTTGGTTTCTTATATGAATATTTTGAATTGAAATAGATGTTATTGTCATGTAATGACTTAATTTTGATGATGTTGATGTTGGTGTTGGTGTTGTTGCTGGTTTAACTTTAATGATGTTGATGTTCATGTTGGTTATTTTAGTGCACTTTCTCAAGGGGAGCTTTTTTTGATGATGTCAAAAGGAGGAGTAGGAATAAATATGCAAAATTGTTGGTTGTGCTATTACTCATATCTGTTGATTTTACATGGTTGGATATGATTGGTTATTCTGTGACTGTTTGTCAGCATAAAAAAGGGAGAGATTGATGTTTTTCAAATCTTATTTTGATGATGACATAGCACTAAACTTTGAAAACAAGCTGTGTAGGTCTGCTATCTTTTCTGCTGGAAACAGGTTGTTTGGACGCAGTACACCGTCCGAACTATGCCATTTTTCTCAGACGAACAGGAGTGTCCGATACAGATTCACTCGGATGCATTTCACCATTCGAACAGACAGGCAGGAAGCAAACTTCTTCAAGCTAAGAGACAAAGTAGGTCCTCAACGGACGCATACAACTGTTCGAACAAAGCTTGCTTCGGACGAACAGGATCGTCCGAAACTCAGTCCGGACGATGAAACGAATGCATGCACGGCCGTCCGAACGATATCCTTCACCAACTGTACTGAGATCGGACGCTGTGTTGGACACACCATCTTTATCTCGGACGTCCGAAACCTTAACGGCTAGTTTTTGTGCATTTATTATTGAGCTGTTTGGAAGTAGCTACAACCACAATTTATTCCTCATATAAATACATGCTCTATTGGTCTGTAAGAGGTATCTAATACATTGAATACAAGCCTTAGAAAAGAGCAATTTGAGTGCAAATTGGCTATAGTTCTATATTGTATTAGCGCGTAGCTTAGAGTGCAACTCAAAAATTTGAGTGGAGTGATAATCTTGTACAAAAGTGAGATTGTGAGTAAAATTCTTGACTCAACTAAAGGAGTTTTAGTGTGAGCAAGAATTGTCCTACTTGTAAAGATTATTGGATCACTAAGTTTGTGAAGCACTCTAGTAGATTAATACTTCAAACTTGTTAGCTTGGAAGTATTGTTTGTTTAATCTCCTTTCGTACTTTCTTTACATTCCTTAAGCTTCATTGATTCTATCTTCATTGTATTGTTTGTTAGTGAAAAAATTCTCAATAAGTTTAATCTTTAGAAAAGTAATTTTTGAATCCTAATTCACTCCCCCTCTTTGGTTGCTTTGGGACCAACAAGGGATTAAGTCGGGCATTGACATGTGAATTTCTTACACTCCCAGCTGCACAAGATTGTATCAAATAACATAGATGTGAGTGAGTATTGTTTCCACAAGGACTGTAGATAAGCACCAGAATTCCTAACACTATTTGAACAACTAATTTTCAGAGACTGTGAATAATTGAATTTAACAAAAAGCAAGAAATTTAACTAAAGCAAAACCTAATTAACTTGAACTAAAGGATTAACCATGTTATAGTTTCTCGACTTAATTGATTGATTGGCTTAGACTTAGTTTCGACTATTCATACTCAACCTTCAATATTGATGGCTGAATTCCCATACGTGGTTATTATCCATCCATTGATTATGCATTAATAACCTTTCTTACTATTACCAAATTATTCAACTTTGGTCAAGTACAAATAATCTAGTTACAAGAGTACCTTTTCTCACTGAATTATTTATCTTTGATCAAGTATAAATAACTAGTAGCAAAAGTACAACTATCTAAAACATGAATTCTTAAAGTGACCGGACAAATGTGTATTAATCCATGATCTAGTATGAAATCTAGATTCATGGCAATTATAATTGATTTAAGTCTTTTTACTCATTCATTGAATCAATTCAAATACTGATTAGGTATTTGAAAGCATTAAACATACGATGATTACTCAACCTCTTATGAAAATCAATCATAAACTGCACAAATACACAAGTCTAGCCTTTACGACCAACTACATCTTGAAAACCTTAACCTAGAGAATTAGCTCGTGATCACCATGCATAAAAACAGAACAGTTGTGAGAATCATTATTTAATTCAAGATATAAATGTGTAAAATACAATAGAAATCACCAGGAAGATGATCCAAGGCTATTACCCTTGATTCCTCAAAACCCTAGCCTTCCAAAGAACAAAACTAAACTATGGCTATGAAGTAATGATGAAAAGAATAGATAAATCTGATATAGATCTAGGTATAATAATGTTTTATTTGTAGGTCGTGGAGGGGAGAAATGTCTAGCGTTGAAATAGTGATCAAATCAGACCCAAAACGGACTCTGAAAACATAAAAAAGCAAAAACCCGACTTCGGCCATTTGTTGGGCACCTCAAGAGACTTGCTGTATGTAGAGGAGCATAGCTGGTTAGTGAACTCGCCAGTAGCTTACGTTGGGCACTTCTAAGGGCTATATGCCTATTCCTTCGTACTGTCCTTTATTGATTTTTTCTCAATTTCTCTGATTCACGTGCAAATCATCCATTCAAATCCCGATTCGTTCAAAACCTATACAAACACATAAAATAAAATTAATAAATGAACAAAAACACATAAAATAACAATACTATCTAAAAACCCTAAATACTCTAAAAATGCATAAAAGTGCTTAAACATTCTAACATGGAAAATGGCCAAGATTTACAAGAAGCCATAGCTAAATTATATGAAAATAACACTCATTTTATAGAGTTTTCATACACCCCAACTTAAATTTTTGCGTGTATAATTAAAATAAAACAAATAAAGAGAAAAAAACATTAACTTTCTTTAATGTATCAAAGTCGTAACAAGGAAAGCTAAACACGTAGAGAAATGAACCAAACATGTATATAAAGAACTTTGGTAATCAATTCCAAATCATCATGAAAGCATTAATCTCTTCACTCACAAAGAAAAATGAGAAGCAGATATCACTCTATTCACTGATTAATGAAAAATTGATTGACCTAAAATTTAACAAGCGACAGATAAGTTGGAAGCAATTAGTACACACAGTACTCATTAATACAAAATATCTCAAACCGAAGACATCAAATAGGTATTTTAAACTTGTACATAGGCCAAGGGATATAGGATAAATTTGGATATAAGTAGCTCATATCACCTCAAATACGTTAGTAAATAACTTGAACCACAATACACTAGAACATCCCCCAAACTACCATATCATTGAACCAAATGTTAATGAAGACAGTGGACCTTCTTTATTTCAAATAAAAGGAACTTTCCTCCTTCGTTCACAACACTAAACACTTGAACATATATTTTTCTTTTTCAACATTTTTCCTTTTTTTTTGCAGCACATATATTTTCTTTTTCTTTTTCCTTTTTTTAATAACATAACATAACATAGTAGATTAATGACACAATAAAGTCATATATTTTACTTTTTCCAAACAAAACCCTTCCTTTCCACCATAACAACATCGCTTAGTATTGATGTTCTACACCACCAACACTAACTAACTAAGGTGTGATGGGTAGAAAGAAAGCTATAATAGAAGGGTAAAATGGCTAAAATAACATAGCTAGTCCTCAAGAGAATAAGGCTCCTAAAACTCAAAATCAGTAACTAGGGATAATATTTCTAATAGGTATGCATTTTAGCTTAATAGGTTCAAGGAAAATGCCTAAATCTTTTCTTTTGCTCAAGCTTCAATCATATGTCACAAGTATACAATCACATACAATTCTAATGAATGCCACAATCTAAACAAAATCTCAAGGCATAATCATGATTAATACTCATTAAAAGATATCTAAGTTCTCACACTTACTCAACTAAGGGAATATATATATGCATAGGAAGTCAAAAGGAGGTCCATTTGGTTAAGTCAGAAGGAGGTCCACTTATCCAATGCTGAGGATTTGTGGTTTTGGAAAGTGACTGTTTCAAGTTTAGGGTCGACATTAGGCTAACCTTCTCCTTATTCTCTCTAAAAATTTCTCTCTAAAATGCAACCTATGCTCTCTTTGGCCACCTGAGCTGCCTCAATAGCAGACCAGGATATCCTTCAGCCTCAAGTGGAAGGCCACATCAGTTTCGTTCTTTTGTGAACGTACTTTAGAGTAAACAACAAGGCTCTAATCATGCATTCATCAAGTCTCTAGGCTCTATGAAAGGTGAACCAGTGATATTCTATACAAAAGAAGAGGTTTCTCAACTTTCTCAACCATTCAAGCTCACCTTAATTGTTAAGTTTTTGCATGGAAGGCCCAACATGGTTACGTTGAGATCATAATTCATGACGATAGGATTTTTTGGCACTTTCACCATCGGTCTTATATAATCAAGACATGTCCTCATCCATTTTCAATTAGAAAAAGATTATCTACGTTGTTGGATGAAAGGTTTTTGTTATGTAGCTGATTTTCCAATGCGTGTTCGTAAGTGGATTCCTATGTTTCTCCTCGACACGGAATCATCTTTAGCTCCAATTTGGATTTCTTTGAGAATCTTATGCTTTTATTTTTCAACAAATATTCGTTGTACTCCTTGGCACAAGAGGTAGGAGCACCATTAAAAATGGATATTGCAACTTTGCCTCATTAACACGGCCTAGTCACGCTAAAGTTTGTGTAGAGTTGGACTTAATGAACAAGCACCCCTTGTGGGTTTGGATAGGCCAAGCCGATGAGGGTTAATGGCAGTATATTACATTTGAGAATCTACCTTCATATTGTTCAAAATGTAAGAAACAAGGCCTTTTGGAAGATGTTTGTACAGTGGGGAAGCCTCTAGGTGAAAAGGACAAGCAATTGTAGCAAGATAACCACAACGAAAAAGGGAAAATTCCCAAAGATAAACAAGTTAAGCAAATGTATCAAAAGAAGACAGATCAAAAGAGTTCAAGCCAATCTTAGCCGTGTCAGGAAAATGAGTGGTTAACATAGTCCCAATACTTAATGGAGTTTTTGAAGAAAATTTGGTTCCTACAAGCTCTAAATTAATTGTCTATCAAGAGGAAGAGCAAATTGGCTGGAAAACGGCAACGAATAGTCAAAAGTTCCTAGCATCAAATTTTGCCCTAACGGAAAATCAGGATAAATCAGCCATTGCAAGATCCAATTCAAATTTGAATTTTAAATCTGTGGAGATTTCAAAAGATGTGAAGATATTCATTCAAATTTGGAAGCCACAATTAAGAAGATTTGGTGGCTACAAATCCTATTCTTGAAAGGTCCAATTCAAATTTGAATTTCAATTCGTGGAGACTTCAAAAGATTGTGAAGATATTCATTCAAATTTGGAAGCTACAATTAAGGAAGATTTGGTGGCCACAAATCCTATTCTTGAAGATATAAAAGAGGCGGATAAGATGGAATTGGGTGGTCCAATTTCAAATTCTAATTGCAAAGGGGCTATGATTGAGGAGGATTTGGAGAAGGATATTGTGCATCGGCTGGATTTTGTGGGAAAAGGAAATCAGACTGAGGAGCATCATTTGGAAAAAGATGGAGACTCCATAGAGGTTGTTTCTATGGATACGAGTAAGGGGTCGATTGCATCCAAAGATGAGTTGAATTTAGTGACATATAAGTTCGTAAAAGAGCTTTCTGTCGTATTTTTTGGAATTGAACTCTCCAAATGATTTTAACGAGCCTCTTTCTCTTCAAAATTGGAAGACGATTAGTAGATTGCTTGCTCCAAAGTTATAACAAGTGGAGAAACTTTCCTCAAGTGGAATTTATGTTAAGCAACCAAGGGTAAAAAAGTTTACACATCGAGATCACATGCCATGCAAACTAGGCTAAATTTTTAGCCATCTAACATGACTTATCCTTCTTTTTCTCAATGATTAAGAAGTCCCTCCTATGGAACATTCGAAGCATTGGCAAAAAGGCTTCTCATAGAAGAATAAAGTTGCTTGTGCCTCAAAATAATTCTTCATTGTTCTGCCCTTTTGAGCCTATGATAGATAATAGTAGAATATCTTCTTATGCCTTTAAACTCCAGTTTCCTTCTTTTCTTGGATAGCCCTAATAGGAAAATTTGGTTGTTCTGGTCTTCCATTTTTACTTTGTCCCATGATATTGTGGCTGAACAATGTATTCATGTTCCTTCATATATGGCTTCATTTTTCCTTAAAAGGGATTGTTGGGCTTCGTTCATCTATGGCAAAGCTACAAGACAGGAGAGGCTTGCCTTATGGGATTTTATGAGGAAACATACTCCCCCTTCGGATCCTTGGTGGGTAGGGAGGGGTTTTAATGCCATTTGTTCCTTTGAATATTATTTGGGATCCTCTACTCTAGACATCAACTCCATGAACGTTTCAATAATTGTCTTGATGATTATAGCTTGATGAACTTGGCATTCACGGGTAATTGTTTCACTTCGGTTGGTAATAGAGTAGGCTCATCAGTTTGGAAAAGACTTGAGAGGGTGGCTTGCAATAGCCATTTTTAGGAAGATTATGACAAGATATTCTTAGAACATTTGTCCAAGACTTGTTCGAATCATTCTCCATTGGTATTCTCTTTTGTTTCCTCAATCTATAATGGACGAAGGGCAATTTCATTTTTTTAAATGTGTGGACATCGCCCGCATATAAGATACAGGTTGTGGAGTTAGAGACAGAGTTGAATTGGTCACTGTCTTCTAGAGGTTCTCTTCTTCTTAAGCTAGCTGCCAAGTTGAAGCGACTTAAGGTGGAGCTAAGAAATTGGAGTAAGACAGTGTTTGGGGACATCTTTGATAGAGTTAAGGTTTGTGAGATGGAGGTTCAAGCCAAGGAGGCTACATTTCAAAGTAATCCTTCAATTGATTTTCAAGTAGAGATGGCTCAAGCACAAGCCCGTTACCTTAATGCCTTAAGTAATGAGGAATCTTTTTGGAGACAAGAATCAGGTATAAAGTGGCTTAAAGAAGGTCACCACAATTCCAAATTTTTTCATGCTCAGCTTCGAGCTAAAAGGCATATTTTGGACATCACAAAGATTAAGATAAATGGGGTTTGGACTGATAATATTGAGGAAATTGCCAATGAGGGGGTGAATTATTTTTCTCAATTATTTTCTGCCCAGGAGGTGGTGTACGAGGATTTCTGGACATGTGTCATTCCACGAATGGTTTCAGATAAGCATAATGCCCCTCAGTTGTTGCAACCTCTTACACTTAATGAACTCAAAGAAGCGGTCTTCAGATTGTCTCCAACAAGTATAGCAGGTATTGATGCCTACAATGGAGTATTTTTCACCACCTATTGGAACATCATCAAACACGATTTATGGGAGGGGGTTAAAGCTTTTATGAATGCCTTTTCTTGGCCTCATAATTTTTCCAGCTTTCTTTTAACTCTAGTTTAAAAAAAGGAGAATCTAGCTTCATTTGGCGATTTTAGGCCTATTAGCTTATGCACTTTTGTGCACAAAGTGTGTACTATGGTGTTGGCCAATAGGCTTTCCTTGATTTTTCCCAATATCATCTTTTCTGAGCAAGCAGCTTTTGTTAAGGGGAGAAACATCACGGATCACATCCCATTAACCCAAGAAATGGTGGATTTCAATGATAGAAAAGCGAGGGGTAGCAATGTGATATTGAAACTTGGCCTTACTAAAGCTTTTGATAGAGTTGCATGGTGTTTTCTTTACTCAATTCTTGAAGAAGCTGCTTTCGGCTTCTCTTCCTATTGAATTTCATTAATTACAAGGGTGGCAGAAAATTGTTAGTTTTCTATGCTCATCAATGGAGTGCCTAAAGAATTTTTTAAATCTTCTATGGGAATGAGACAAGGGGATCCTTTATCTCATTTTCTTTTCATTATTATGATGGATGCTTTCACAAGGGGACTTAATCACCATTTTGCTTAACATAAGGTGGAGTATTTTGCTCTTCCAAGGAAGTTCTTGCTGATCACACATTTAATCTTTGCTGATGATGTATTGATTTTCATCAAAGGGACAGGTTCATCACTAAAAAATTTCATGGGGTTTCTTTCAAAATTTGAGGCCGTCTCAGGACAATTGGTAAGTTTATCTAAAAGTTCCTTTTACGTGGCTCATAGGTGTGCCTCAGCTAGAATCAGAAGGATTTCGAGTAGTATTGGATTCATGCAGAAGGCTTTTTCTATGAATTAGCTTGGTTGTCCAATTCAAAAAATCAAGAAGAGAAGGGTGTTCTCTTTCAACCGTTAGTGGACAAAATTATGACCAGATTGAGAGGCTGGCAAAATAAATTTCTCTTGCTAGGAGGTAGATTGATTTTATTGAAGCATGTACTAAGTAGCATCCCAATATATACTCTATCAATTTTGCAGCCACCTAAAGCTGTACTTAAGGAAATTGGTTGAAAATGTTTGCCAATTATTTCTGGGGTTCTAGAGTTGAGGGCATGAAGAAGCATTGGATTTCTTGGAAGACAATCTGCTAACCAATTGAAAGCAATAAACTGGGTTTTGTATCAATGGATGAGCTTTCCAAAGGATTTGCAATTAAGTTAGGGTGGAAATTCCACTAAGGTAGTTCACTTTAGGTACATGATAGCAAGGTGCTTGAATACCGACACTCACCCAGCCAGGGCACAACTAACTGGTAAACCTTCAGCCACATAGAGAAGAATTTAGCAATTAATGAAGCGTCTGAGCAATATATTCAGTTCAAGTTGCGAAAAGGAGCGATGTCATTCTATAGTATGATAATTGGACTGGGAATGGACCTTTATAGTTGAAGGTCTCGGAGATTCACCATCATACTCTAAAGGTGGCTAAACTTTGGGATGAAAATAGATGGAATTTTTCATTATTAATGTGTTATACTGCAGTGGATATGGACTGTATTAAGGCTAAAGTTCATAGGGTTAACTTAGTTCCTAGTCATGAAAAGGATTATTTGATTTGGGCAGCCACTACCCATGGTACTTTCTCTATTTCATCTTACGTCAAAGCTCAAGGGGTCTACTCTTCTATGTGGACTAGGAAAATGATTTGGGACACTCGAATCCCTATAAAAATATCCATTTTTATGTGGAAACTTTTGAATGAGTGGCTGCCTACGGATGATGTTTTGTGCACAATGGGTTTCTGTATGCCTTCAAAATGTGGATTTTGTAACAATCCAAATTCTTTGCATCATACTTTTTTGAAATATGAGTTCTCCAAGGCTGTTCAGAGGTTCTTCGAGGGGCTTTTTGTTGTCCTCACTATGTAGGGGACTTATCTCTTCAACATTACTTATCTTCTTGGTGGATTAACTTGGGTTCTAGGACCACACCCTAACTTATTAAGCAAGTATCCTAGAAATGTCCTCAAATTGGTTGGACAAAGCTTAACATGGATGGTTATTCAAGGCCTATTTTTTTATCTTCTACCGGAGGGGGGAATCATTCGTGATGATGCGGGCAACATTATATTGGGATTCTCCCATTACTATGGTTCTTGTACAGTCTTGGCAGCTGAGGCTTATGCTTTGCTAGAACTCCTTCTAATATTGTATTGAGAAGGAGTTGTTATACGAATTGGAAATGGATTCACCGATTCTTTTTTAGATCATTTCGAGGTTGTTGGATGCTTCTTGGAGAATTGATCAGATTATTCAACAAATCAAGGAGAAATTGAATCATATTCAATTTAGAGTGTCTCACATCTATAGAGAAGGAAACTCAGCAGCGGACTACCTTGCAAATATGGCGCATGATCATTACTCGCCAATATGGGTTTATGATGCAGACTCGATTCCTCAAAAAGTTAAAGGCATAGCTAGTCTGGATAGTCTAGGTTTTGCTATATTAGAATTTGCAAAAGAATGTTATTTCTCTAAGTTATAAAAGGGCTTGTCTTTGAAACTTCTATTTGGCAGGAGATTTAGGCTTCATGTCGCCGTCCTTGTAATTACTTCAAATCAAATTATTAATAAATTATGGGAGTAGTGTCCCCCACCAAGATTCAGGTGGTTAGGTAACTAAAAAAGAAAATGTGTATAGTGATAACACTTGCACAACTCAAAGGGCTCAAAATTCAAAGAAAGTTTATATACATTTTCAATCCAAAAACTCTAACAAATAGTCCCCTTGAAACATATTTACACTCTTGATGCATAGTCAAAAAAGTTAATGCATACAAAAAAAGTTAATCCATACAAACTACTAAAAATAGAATTTTTTTTTAACCTTCTACAATACTTTAGGCAAGAGGATATAGAGATCCTGAAGGCTACCATCCCTGTCCAGTGGCTAAGGAGTATTTTATGTAGTCAGATCCTCAAGGCTGAAACTCTTTTATTTTTATTTTTATGGTCAAGCACCCATGAAGGTGAATTTTATTGATAAGGCTGAAACTTTCTATTGCTAAGATAGTAAAACATAAAAATGTTTTTGGATTTTGAATTTTTTTTAGATATTTTTAATATCACCTATTAACCCTAAAACAGGAACAAAATACATAGCCAAAAACTTTGAATCATCACATAAACACATTCCAAAAACAAATTCACAATAACTTACCACAGATCTAGATGTGTATAAGAGACAGCTGATGGAATACACTCATGTCGTAGTTATAACTCTTCCCAATCAATCGTAACATTTTCCCAACCATTTTGACACATTGCAATTGATGCTTGACTTGATCCTCTAAACTATAAATCATATGCTCCAACAACTAGGATGATTGATTTGGATATGGTTGAGTAGGTGACAAATTGCCAAAAGTCCTCAACTAACGGTTAACAATGGTATTGTCAATCGGTCCCTTAGGGTCTATTCTTGTGTCTTCATGCTTATTCCACTCAACACCTGCATTAATATAAATATTAGTGATAAAACACGGATAGTATAAAGCAGTGCTTTGGGTTTTTTCTGTATAAAAAATATGCTTATTAAGAAAATGACCACTCAATAAAGCATAATTGCTCTTTCTTTGTCCACATTGGTCAAATGCATAAAAATCAGAAATACTGTATTAATAGTCATACCAAATCTTAGCTAGTGGTGTAAGGTTTCTTCTAGGAAAGGAAGTAGATTCATCATCATCTTATATCTAGTTTCTATTAGCTTTGTGCCATGACACATTTACATCATCTTATAATACATTGGTAATTTCTCCAAATTAGGCTCACTATTCATCAAAACGCAACAATCATCATTCTTAGTATTATAAGTACCAATGAATTCATTTATAGCTTGACTAATATAATCAACAATATTAACCCTAACATGGACTTAATCCTTATCATTTTCAATCAAATTGGCATGATATTCCCTAACAAGTTGTTCTCTAGCAAAGTAAGGATGTTTACAAAATTTTTTCCAACTTTTCTTTTGAATTATTTCTTGAACTTGATCATAAATTCTTTATTGTCCCGTGTTTTCTTGAAACTAAACCCCCTTTCCATTACAATTGTTTTATCAAATTAGTGCAAGTTATAGCATTGAGAAGCTGCAAGGGATGCAAATTTTTCTTCATCATAATTCGTTGATTTTCTAGCACCAACTTTATACTTTTTTTCATTGAGGAGCTTTCCCCTTAGAAGTAGCTTATTTTGGAGGCATAGATTCAAGAATTCAAATAAGTAATTCAACTAAGAACCTTGAAATCAAATCAAGAACACTCTAATCAATTTAATCAAACAAGTATAAGAACAAACAAAATCAACAAGTGCATAAAATTTGAGCAAAATCACCTAACAAGATTCAAGTACTTCAAGGGATTTCAAGTATACAATTTCAATTCAAGTAGTAAAATTAAACTTTAAAAAGTTTAAAGAGGATAGCAATCACCAATTTTAAGTCCTATTAATCCATTTTGAAGTTCCATTGCACCCTTGCTCGCTTACAAGTGACAAATTGTAGCAAATTTGGTTCAAAGTTGTCATTTTTGGTTATTAGAAACAAGCTTTGTGGTTGGGATTGTATGGGTTTTGTTTATGGAGGCAGTAGAGAGATTTCAGGAGTGAATTCCACGATTTTTTTAGTGATTTGGAATGGTTTAGATTTGAAAAATAGGCTGCAATTTGGATTTATGCCCTCTGCCCAAACGCTAGGCACTCCCAACACCTCTCGCTTTGTTTGAATTTCAATTTTGGTCCCAAATATATTTTACAGCCGACGAAAAATATAACAGTCTTCCAAAAGACATTAAACACTAAAAATTAAACAAAAATAAAAAATCAAAACAAAGAAAAATGAAAGAAAACCCTTGGGTTGCCTCCCTTGTAGCACTTACTTTAACGACATTAGCTAGATGTTACTAAAATCTAACCAACATTGAAGTAAGTGGAAATTCCTAGAACCTCCTAATCATGACCAAAATAAGGGTTAATCCCTTTTTGAAATGTTCCATTTATAAGTTCATCAACAAATATCAAGTGCGAAGCACAAAAATTCATGAGGATACTTCATTGTTTTAAATTGCAAAATGATACTTTTTATTCATTAACCCATAGTTCCAACCTCCCTTGTTCAACATCAATTGTAGCTCTTTCTGTGCCAAGAATAGTCTTCCCAAAATTAAAGAAGATTCACCATTCCCATCATCTTCCATGTCTAAGATGACAAATTTAGATTTGACTTGGAAAACGAATTTATCTACTTTAATGATTGCTTCGTTAGGTAGAATTCAACTTTGAAATGACAAACAAGCAATAATTAACCACACTAATTCACTATACTCTACCTAACTTCCGCAAGTATACGGAGTTGATAGTGGTATCGGATGAGTGGGTGGAAGGCAATAACCAAGATTTACAGATATTTGTGTAGTTAAGCAAAATCAAACAAGGGATGATGGAACTATTCTAATAAAAACCATAATTAAATGAAAGTGATAAAAACTAAAAGCAAGTAAAGGAAAGCACTTAATTCAAACCTAAATTAACCAAATTAAGACTAAAATTCAAAGCAAGCAAATTACCCAATTAAAAGGACTACAAATAAGAAACCTTGCAAACTAAAAGCACCCATTTCTAAACTAGAAATTAGAAAGAGTTAAACTTGAAATCTAAGTATTTTGGGATTTTTGATAAAAATAGAGAAAGCCCACTAGGAATTGACTAGAAATTAATGCTAGATGTTTAATTGAGAATTCTTAAATAGAAAGCAAGAAATTATCAAGAACTCTAATTTTCCTAAGAAACCCTAGATTGCAAGCAAAGAAATTTTTACTAAATTAGACTAGAAAGAAAATAAAAATTATATCTGCACGAAACTTGCGATTAACCCACTATGATTATCTAATCAAAATTCGAACTTGACAAGAAATTAAAAGAAGATCTAAGAGACAATTAAAGAGTAAATTCTGTTAAAGAAGTAAACTTGGAGTTCAAGATATCCTAAACTATCCTAAAATATACTTACTATCTACTACTTATCCTACTTCCTAATTTTTAAGCAGCTTAAATAGTGTAATGTTACACAAGGCAAAAAATCAGGAGTTGTTGGCTGAAAGTTTACGAAATTGCCCTTACAACTTAACTCTCAACAAGTAGAGATCGCAATATGGAACAATTGAGGTCGCGATCTCGACTCTAATACATTAAGACAATTTCCCTAGTCGAGATCGCGATATGGAGAGTTTGAATGGAAGGAGATCGCGATCTCGACTCTCTTCTAGCATTATTCATTTATTCTATTATTGCAATTTTGTCCTTTGAGTTTTGTGCATTCCAGCTTCCAACTTCTAATTTTGACTTGCATAATATTAACACCATTAAGCAATTAATTGAACTAAAAATTTAATAAAAACTTATCATATTTAATCAAGAACGGAAATACAAACACATATGAAAGAAATTAACTAAAGTCTTCAATTACTTACCCAAAATTCGGGATTTAAACCATCAAAATGCTAGAGTTATTTATTTAGAGGTAAATAACTCTAATTTACTAGAGTTATCACAACCCTAAACTTAGCGTTTTGCTAGTCCCGAGCAAAACCAAAAAAATTAAAATTAAAAGAAGCCTACTAACACTCAAACATATAAACACCTCCAAAGTTGACGTGACACTTGATGAATCATGGATGTGCTTAGAACAATTAGGAAATCTCTCAAGAAACGTTCGATACTACGTGATATGTGAAGTATATGAGTGAATCAATCCAAAATTGAAATTTCGTTCTTCATAGAAGCACACATTCATTCACTACACAAGATTTCATATCACCAAGCATTACCGTTCTCAAAAAGAGTTACCAAAAGTTTTAATTCTTTTCATTTGAAATATCATTACTTCTCAATTCACAAATATTATAAAGTTAGTCAACTATCTCGACTAGGCATTATGAAAATAGAAGTTCAATTAGGAATGAACTTAAATGCAAATGTCACACATTTCGGGAATAGACCTCTAACAAGGAATAAGTAATATGAGATTAATGATAAGTAATACAAACATTTACTCCTTAACTTAATGGTATATTAAAATGGAATTCGTAATGGCTTAATTCGGATAAACAACATGGGTACATGTCGAAATCCCGTACTCGCCTTATTACTACTCTAATGGCTTATTTCGGAGAAAAAAGATGGGTACATGTCGGAATCCCATACTCACCTTATTCCTAATTTTTTTTCCGGTCCTAAACCAAGGAGAAATTAGGAGTGAAATGTACCTATAATGAATCTCGAATATCAATTATTCACAAGTTATAAGAACATTCCCTATGCAAACACACGAAATGTCCCAAAATTCCTTCTACTTCATTTAACTCATTTCTTTCCAAAAGATAGTTCATCAACCAAGTAATATAAGTGATTTGATCAGAAACAACATTTCCAATAATTTTTTCTAAAATTTCAGCACTTCTTTTTGAAAAATAGTGATGCTAAGTTTGTGAATTCTTTACGTTGCAAACGAACTACTCACTCATTAAAAAAATAAAAAAATAAAAAAATTCAAATGAATCAATCATATACTTCAATCACAAAGTATTGAACATCAAAATATATCATCATTGAGTACCTAATTGA
The DNA here is from genome assembly GCA_025175665.1 of Cinchona pubescens. Lineage (NCBI taxonomy): Eukaryota > Viridiplantae > Streptophyta > Magnoliopsida > Gentianales > Rubiaceae > Cinchona > Cinchona pubescens. The sequence continues at coordinate 5,769,026 of JANKKI010000075.1, read as the reverse complement.
TCAATTTTCCATCCATTAAACATCAAGTGGCAACAATATGTATAAATTAACCATTCCCAACATAGAAATAAACACCCCAAAACTTGTCTCTTTTATTCTAGTTGATGAATAAATCATCGTTCCACTTACCCAAAAATTAAACATAAAGACATACCCAAAAATAACAAAAACTACTCAAATCATGATATAACTATAAACTAAGAACTAAAATTGGGTAGAAATGCTAAGAGTGATAAACTCTGCCATGCATCTAACCATTGAAGCTTCAAACAAAATCAACATTCAATTCAACTCATCAACTAATGCAAAGATGGCATCAACTTTGGGCCCTTAGCCATGCTTCTCTTATTTGACAATAATCATGACCAAAGCTACACCAAGTATCTAGCAAGAAATTTCACAAAGATTCAATCCATGAAGCATCAAAGTAATTAGCTACTTGGCGTCAGCTTAAGGCCGTTAGCCCAATTACTAAAAAGGAAAATCAAATTACTTCCAAATTAAAAGACTAAAAATAAAATAAATTCATGGTTGAAGTGATTGTGAAAGAATTTTTTTTTTTTTGAGACCGCGATCTGGCCTAAGGAGTCGAGATCGCGATCTCAAAATTGAGATCGCGATCTCAACTCGGCATGAATCCTTAAATGCCTTTGTAGAAATTTGGAGTTGAGACCGCGATCTCAATTTTGAGATCGTGATCTCGGCCAAATGACCTTAAGGGCACCCTCAAACTTTGAGTTTGAGATCGCGATCTTGAGCTCAAATTCTGTAAAGTGAATTTTTCACACTTAGCCGTAATTGCTCCATTCTTGATCATTTTTCTCCATTTGCAAGGACAACCTACAGACAAAAATTCACAAGTTAGGATGAAAATTTTCACTCATTCTTTAGCACCATTTATTCAATTAAATAAAACTTAGATTTTTATCTAAAATTCTAACCTAATTAATCTAAATTAAAACACATACTAACTAAAGCAAAAACAACTAAATGAAAAACTTCGGTTGCCTCCGAAGAAGCACTCTTTTATAGTCATTAGCTTGACTATGGTATGGACTTCATTCCAAGTAATTGCGGATGATTGACCCTTATTTCCCTTTTAGTTTCCACGAAAAAAGTTTGATCCCTTTTTTCTTCATGATTAAAGCTAATGATTTTCGGGTTTTCCAAGCACAAGTCCTTTCTTTCTAACCTTAGCCATCACTAGTTCCCTAATTAACATCTCCAATTGTTTCTCAAACCATTTTCTTTTCTTTTTGTGCCTTGTCAATTTCTTGAAATCACCATTTTGCTTATTCTTTGCCAAACTCCCTTTATCCTTCGTCAACACACATCCCTTATCGGGTGGTTTTTCCTTCAATTCATTTCTCAGATCTTATTTTATTTCCAACACTTGCTCGAGTGAATTGCCTTGGTTTACTTCATTTTGCTCTTCATTTGACCTAGCAAGGATAGAATTAAGAGATTGATTAGCATATTTCTCTTCGACAATGGGAATATTGTCATTATATTCAAACACATCAAATTCAATTGATTCATTTTCAACTCGTAAGAGCAACTTCCCTTTGTTCACATCAGTTAATGCATGAGTGGTCGACAAGAAATGCCCCCCTAGAATCAATGAAATCTCACTCTCTTTACCTGTATCTAGCATACAAAGAAATCAACGAAAAATATCAACTTTTCAACTTGTACAAGCACATCTTCCAACAAGCCATATGGTTTCCTCTCGGATCAATCCACCAATTGGAGTGTGATATTAGTTGGCTTGACATTGTTGATCCCTAACTTTTCATAGATGGACTTTGGCATGATATTTATTCTTGCCCCCAAATCACAAAGTGATCGATGCCACGTTTTTCCTCCAACATTCACCGGTATCATAAAACTATCGGGATTTTTAAGTTTAGAGGGCAACCGCCTTTGAACAATGGCACTACATTGGGCATCAAGACAACTTTCTCATCGTCATCCCACTGTCGCTTCCTTGCCAAAAGATTCTTCATGAAATGAGCATAGTTGGGTATCTTGGTGAGGACATCAATCAAAGGAATGTTGACATTATTCTTTTTCAACATATCCAAGAAATGGTTGAATTGCTTGTCTTTTTCCTCCTTTCTTGGATCAATGAATCGTTGAGGGAATGGCACTTTTAATTGATGGATCTATCTTTAAAGGTTCCTCTACATGCTTCATCTTGGATACCTTAATGTCATTCTTTTGTTCCTTCTTGGCTTCATCATCAACCACTTTCCTTTCATTCTCCACTACCTTGGACTTTTGTTCCTTGCTTCCTTCATCCACCTTTATGTTCTCCTTAAATTCAACCAATTCTTTTCCACTCCTTAGGGTTACGGCATTGCATTGCTCCTTGGGGTTTGGAATAGTGTCACGCAAAATGCCCCAATAGGTTTGTCATTATTCAACCTTGTCCGTTGCCCCAATTGAATCTCCAAATTTCTTTTCGAAGCCTTCAAATTCTCATAACCTCGTTTATGCTTTTCCGTTTTCCTATCCAATTCTATTCTCTAATCCTCGGCTTCTCTTTTCCAACCTTCTTCACCCAAATTCTCTCTAGGAGCATATTGATCATGATACATGGGTTGGGAAGAATTTGCATAATGGAAAGGAGGTCCTTGTTGTTGGTTTGAAATAAATGGGTTGGGGAAAGTTTGATATGAGTTCGGTTGGAAATTTCTTTGATGTGGCGGTTGATATGGTCTAGATGAGGAATTTAGGGCTTGTGTGTGTTGGGCATTTTGAGGTGGGAAATTTGGTTGGTATGGAGGATTGGATTGGTTGTTGGTGTTACTCCATGAGAAATTGGGGTGATTCCTCCAAGAAGGATTGTTAGTGTTCCCATAAGCTCCGGATTGGTTCCTTGGAAATGAAGATTGATTAGCCACATAATTTATTTTTCTCATTTGCTCCATATGGCATCTCACATTGTCCATTGGCATGGCCGCCTCCGCAAAAATCACATTTCGTGCTTGGTTGAGTTGGAGAAGAAGACATAACATTTACACTACTAGGTTTCCCTAGATTCGCGAACGCCTTTGCCATGTTTTTATCACACTCATGAACATGCTTTGTTGTGCCAAAAGGGCATCTTGCATGTTTAGATTCAACGCTCTACTATTTGCATTGGCTTGATTAGCTTCTGCTGGTGTTGAACCATCGATAGAGTTATCGGTCCATGATAGTAGTGGTTGTATGCCGTCCTATTTAACAACTCTTGAGCTTCTTCTGGGGTCTTATATACGATAGAGCCATCGGCGGAGGATCTACGGTGCATTTCATCTCTTGAAGTAAACCATTATAATAGGTTTGGATTTGAAGCCACAAAGGATTGGCGTGATGATGGCATTTTCTTAGAAACTCTTTGAATCTTTCCAAAGCTTCCCCTAGGCTTTCACCAACATCTTGTTTGAATGAGGTAATTGCATTCCTCAATTTGGTGGTTCTTGCGGGAGGAAGGTACTTCGCCAAGAACTCTTGAGCAAGTTGGTTCCAAGTGGTTAATGTTCCTTGGGCATGGGATTGCAACCATGACTTTGCCCTATCACGAAGAGAAAAAGGAAACACCATTTTCTGCACACAATCCGGGTGTATTTCATTAAACTTGAATGTGTCCAAGACTTCTTCAAAATTCTGTGTGTAGGTGTCGGTGTCTACTCATTAGGTCCACCTCCGAACATAGCATGGGCTTGGAGCATTTGGATTAGGGTGGGTTTGATTTCAAAATTGTTGGATAGCACGGGCATCCGTGCAATGCTTGAGTTCACCCATCAAAATTGGGTAGAGCATACTCCCTCAATGGCCTTTCATTCCCATTCATGCCATTTCTATTCCCATAGCCACCAATCCCAATATTTCCATCTACCTTTTCTTCTTCATTTTCCATGTTCAAATTCCCTGGATGAGCATTAGCATTTGCCATTGCGATTTTTTCTTCTTCTTGTTGTACCCTTCTCAACCTTCGAATTTCTCTTAGCTCTTTTTCCCGTTCCTTGTCTAAGCAAATGAATGGCTATTGAGCTCCTCTTACCATGCACTATACAAAACAAAAATAGTCAATTGAAGTGCCAAGTCAATTCCGCAAGACAACCAATCAAACATAAAAATTAACAAAATTAACAACTAAATTAAACTAAACTAAAGTGCTTAATCTACATGACCCTTAAAGCACTTCATATTGCCAAAAAACAAGGACAATTGATAACTCTAGTAAACGAGTGTTATTTTACTCTAAATTGTAGCATTTTGATAGTTTAAATTCCGAAATTAGATAAGTAAGTGAAGATTTTAGTTAACTTCTTTCATATGTATTTGTATTTTTGTTTTTGAATTAATTATGATAATTTTATGTTAAATTTTTAGTTTAATTAAGTGCTTAATGGTGTTAATATTATGCAGGTTAAAAATTAAAGGTTAGAAGCTAGAAGGAACAAAGCTGAAGGGACCAAATTGCAAAATGGATGAAATGAAGATTGCTGGAAAGAGAGTAGAGATCGTGTCTCAACTATTCCAAATCGCGATCTCGACTCGGGAATTAGTTTTACTATTTTAGAGTCGAGATCAAGGTCTCAAATATTTCAGACCACGATCTCGACTCGCTGAATGCTAAGTTGTAAGGGCAATTTTGTAAACTTCCAAGCCAAAAACCCTGATTTTGCCTTGTATAAAATCACCTGCTGCGCTATTTAAGCTAGGTAGGATTAGTTTTAGAGAGAGAGAGTTTAGATAGTTTTAGAATAGAGAGTTTTAGACAGTTCTAGATAGATTAGGATAACTTAAACTACAAGTTACTTTTTCTAATAGAAATTTCTCTTAACTTTCATCTTATATCTTCTTTAAAATTCTTGTCAAGTTTAAATTTTAATTAGATAATCGTAGTGGGTTCTTCGCAAGGTTCAAGTACATAGAATTTTTATTTTCTTTCTTATCCATTTTAGTGAAAATTTCATTACTTTCAAATTAAGGTTTGTAGGAAAATTAGGGTTCTTATCAATTTTTTGCTATTTATTAAAGAATTTTCAATTTCTAGCTTTAATTTTTAGTTAATTCTTAGTGGGTTTCTTTAATTCCAATTGAAAAATCCAAAAAAATTTAATTTCTTAGTTTATCTTTATCTAATTTTTACTTTAGAAATGAATGGTTTTAGTATTCAATTTTTCTTTCTTCTTTAGTCTTTAGGATTAGTTGATTGATTCTCTTGTTCTTAATTTTAGTCTTAATTAGATTAAATTAGGTTAGAATTAAAATTATAACTTTCATTAGAATAGTTCTATCATCTACCAATTGATTTAGCTTAACTACACAAATACCCTTAAACCTTGGTAATTGCAATCGACAATCCTTGTGGGAACGATCCCTACTTCCCTTTGCTACTAGTTGACAACCGTATTCTTGTGGGATGCTATCTAGATAGTAGTAGGATTTAGGTGTTCATTGAATTATAACTAGATGTGTTAAAGAGGCATCAAGTTTTTGGCATCGTTGCCGGGGATTGTCTTCGGTTTTTTGCAATATCAAGCGCTTTATGGATCGTGTAGATTAAGCACTTTAGTTGTTAATTTTGTTTAATTTTTATGTTTGATTGGTTGTCTTGCAGAATTAACTTGGAACTTCAATTGACTATTTTGGTTTTGTGTAGTGCATGGTAAGAGGAGCTCAAAAGCCATTCATTTGCTTAGACAATTTCAAATTTGGAAAGGGAGAAAGAGCTAAGACAAATTCGAAGGTTGAGAAGGGTACAACAAGAGCAATAAAGGATAGAAATGGCACATGCTAATGCTCATCAAGTGAATGTGAACATTGAGAACGAAGAAGAAGAGGTAGGTGGAAATAATGGAATGGGTGGCTATAGGAATGGAAAAGACATGAAGGGAATGGAAGGCCATTGAGGGAATATGCTTTACCTAATTTTGATGGGGCGAACTCAAGCATTGCATGGATGCCCGTGCAAGCCAACAATTTCAAAATCAAACTCGCCCTAATCCAAATGCTCCAAGCCCATGCCATGTTCGGAGGTGGACCAAATGAGGACCCCTACACACACCTCATGAATTTTGAAGAAGTCTTGGACACATTTAAATTTAATGGAGTACATTCGGATTGTGTTCGGATGAGGTGTTTCCTTTTTCTCTTCGTGATAGGGCAAATTCATGGTTGCAATCCCATTCCCAAGGAACATTCACCACTTGGAACCAACAGTACTTGCTCAAGAGTTCTTGGGGAAGTACATTCCTCCCGCAAGAACCGCTAAATTAAGGAATGAGATTACATCGTTCAAACAAGATGTTGGTGAAAGCCTAGGGAAAGCTTGGGAAAGATTCAAAGAGCTGCTAAGAAAATGCCCGCATCACGCCATTCCTTTGTGGCTTCAAGTTCAAACTTTTTATAATGGTTTACTTCAAGAGACAAAATCCATTGTAGATGCCTCCGCCGATAGTTCTATCTCATATAAAACTTGGAAGAAGCTCAAGAGTTGTTAAATGAGATGGCATACAACCACTACCATCATGGACCGGTAACTCCACCGGTGGTTCAACATCAAGCTAATCAAGCAAATGCAAGTAGTGGAGCGTTGAATCTAAACATGCAAGATGCCCTTTTAGATCAACAAAGCATGTTCATGAATGTAATGAACAACATGGCGAAAGCGTTGGAGAATCTAGGGAAACCTAATAGTGTAAATGCTATGACTTTTCTCCCACTAGACGTAAACCAAGCATGACATGTGATTTTTATGGAGGCGGCCATGACAATGGGAATTGTGAAATGCCCTATGGGGCTAATGAGCAAATCAATTATGTGGCTAATCAATCTTCAATTCCAAGGAACCAATCCATAGCTTATGTGAACACTTACAATCCGTCTTGGAGAAATCACCCTAATTTCTCAAGGAGTAACACTAAGAACCAATCCAACCCTCCTTACCAACCAAATCCCCCCACCTCAAAATGCCCAACAAAGTCAAACCCCGAATTCCTCATCTAGACCTTATCAATCGCCACATCAAAGAAATGTCCAACCCAACTCATACCAAAATTTCCCCAATCCTTCTTTTCAAAACCAACAACAAAGACCTCCTTTCCATTATGCAAATTCTTCCCAACCCATGTATCATGATCAATATGCTCCTAGAGATAATGTGAGTGATGAAGGTTGGAGAAGAGAAGCCGAGTATTTGAGAAGAGAATTGGATAGGAAAGCAGAAGAGCATATCAAAAGAGATTATGAGAATTTGAAAGCTTCAACAAGAAATTTGGAGATTCAATTGGGGCAATGGGCAAGGTTGAATAATGACAAACCTATTTGGGCATTTCCCAGTGATACTATTCCAAACCCCAAGGAGCAATGCAATGCCATAACCCCAAGGAGTGGAAAAGAATTGGTTGAATCTACAGAGAAGAAAAAGGTGGAGGAAGGAAGCAAAGTGCAAAAGTCCAAGATAGTTGAAAATGAAAGGGAAGTGGTTGATGATGAAGCCACGAAGGAGCAAAAGAATGAGATTAAGGTATCCAAGAAGAAGCATGTGAAACCCAATATTTTAATAGCCTTGTTCTTTGATTTTAACTGGTTTAAAATATTTTTCATATTATTTTTAGTCATAAAGTACTTCAACTTATTCGTTTGTCAATTCGGCAAATTTTTCGGTTTACGCGATTTCGGTTCCGGCGGGTAAACGGGTCAAAAATTGGACTAAGTGTAATTAGTGCATTGTGGTGAGTGTGAGTGTTGTATGATGGCTGAATTATTCAGAAAAAATGATAATTTAGTAGCAAAAATTAGTTTTTGGGTCAAATAGTCAACTTGGAGACTATTTGGTCAACTTGGGTACTATTTGGGTCAACTTTGGAAGTTTTTTTAAGTCTTCTTCTTGTTGTTTCTTCCTCATTTCTTCCTAGCAGCAGCCGAAATTCTTTCCTCCATTTTGCCCCAAAAATTTTCTTGGATTTCAAGTGGGAATCACTTGGAAGGTAAGATTTTATGTATTTTAGCATTTATGGCTTATGGGTTTTATGATCCAAGCTTTAATTTCAAGTTTTGTAGGATTCTTTATGGCTGAGAAAACCATCTTTGCAGCCTTATATGTGTTGATTTATGTATGTTATGGGTTGTTTTTAGTGTTTTGGAGGTTGGGAAGTGATTGGAGTTGATTTTTAACAACTTTCCATGGTTAGATTACAAATTTTAAGATTATGAGTTAGGGTTTTGTCTTCCATATGTGGTCCTAGAGTGTTATGCTATGAATGCTTATGTCTATGCACATAATGATGTTTTAGGAGTGTTTTAAGGTTAGTTTGGATAGGAATTGAGACTTGAAACCAAGTGGAATTGATTTCCCTTCATTTTGTAAGTAAGCGGAAGTTTGGCGCAACTAGGATAATTTGGATAATTGGTTATGTTTGAAGGATCTTTAATGATCTTTTGATGGATTTAAGTGTTTCCTTGGTAGTGGGTTGGATAGGAAGCATGTTTGAATCATGCGTGTGGCTAATCGGTAAAAATTTCAGTTTGGTGAAATCAAAGAGGAATTCCAACCATAGGTTGTTGCTCTAATGTTGTAATAGAGTTAATTGTAGTGGTTATGGGGTATGGATTGTTGTGGAATGCTATTGATATAGTCCCGGCTATTGCTCCGGTGAATCTTTCCGTTTATGGATTTTGTTGGTTGGTTGAATATGTTGTTTTGAGTTGGGTTGTAACCAAGGTCCCTTGAATACCTTGGAATTGGTGATTTTGTTGGTTGGTTGAATATGTTGTTTTGAGTTGGGTTGTAACCAAGGTCCCTTGAATACCTTGGAATTGGATTTTGTTGGTTGGTTGAATATGTTGTTTTGAGTTGGGTTGTAACCAAGGTCTCTTGAATACCTTGGAATTGAATTTTGTTGGCAGGGAGGATAGCCTACTTATAGCCTAGGGAGGGGCGAAGTTTTTCGGTTTTTCTGGAAAACTGAGCTTATTATCAACTAATCTAGCCACAATACGAATTTGAGGGGTAATAACAAAGTTTTTGACCCGGGTTTTAGCTTGTCGAAGTTGGTCAGAAATTGTGAAAAGGTCATTTTTGACCAAAGAAAAATGGTGTCGTTACTATCGTTAACACCGTATTTAATTAACTAGGCTTCAAAGAACACTTTACCACAATCTACTTCTCAAGGTTGACACATCTAGATGTGTATTAGGTACCACGCCAAAACCTTTTAACCCAAAAACTGATCATTTGTGCAGTTTTTGCTTTGATAGGTGGGTAACATAGACCCTCTTCCACTTGTATTTTGTTTAACGACTTTCGAAATATGTTTGGATGGATTTTAGAATGTGTATGATGTGAAACCCAGTATTTTAATAGCCTTGTTCTTTGATTTTAACTGGTTTAAAATGTTTTTCATATTATTTTTAGTCATAAAGTACTTCAACTTATTCGTTTTTCAATTCGGCAAATTTTTCGATTTACGCGATTTCGGTACCGGCGGGTAAACGGGTCAAAAGTTGGATTAAGTGTAATTAGTGCATTGTGGTGTGTGAGTGTTGTAAGATGGCTGATTTATAATGTTAATTTAGTAGCAAAATATTAGTTTTTGGGTTAAAAAGTCAACTTGGAGACTATTTGGTCAATGGGGAACTATTTGGGTCAACCTTGGAATTTCTTTTTAGTCTTCTTCTTGTTGTTTTTCTTCCTCATTTTCTCCAGCTGCTGGCCGAACTCTCTTCCTCCTTTTTCCCCAAAAATTTTCTTGGATTTCAAGTAGAAATCACACTTGGAAGGTAAGATTTTATGTATTTTAGCATTTATAGCTTATGGGCTTTATGATCCAAGCTTTAATTTCAAGTTTTGTAGGATTCTTAGGGCTGAAAATAAACCCTCTTTGCAGCCTTATATATGTTGATTTATGTATGTTATGGGTTGTTTTTAGTGTTTTGGAGGTTGGGAAGTGATTGGGGTTGATTTTTAACAACTTTCCACGGTTAGATTACAAATTTTAAGATTATGAGTTAGGGTTTTGTCTTCCATATGTGGTCTAGAGTGTTATGCTATGAATGCTTATGTCTATGCACATAATGATGTTTTAAGAGTGTTTTAAGGTTAGTTTGGATAGGAATTGAGACTTGAAACCAAGTGGAATTGATTTCCCTTCATTTTGTAAGTAAGCGGAAGTTTGGCGCAACTAGGATAACTTGGATAATTGGTTATGTTTAAAGGGTCTTTAATGATCTTTTGATGGTTTTAGGTGTTTTCCATTGTTGTGGAATGCTATTCTGATATAGTCCCGGCTATTGCACCTTGAAGATTCCGTTTATGGATTTTGTTGGTTGAATATGTTGTTTTGAGTTGGGTTGTAACCAAGGTCCCTTGAATACCTTGGAAATGGATTTTGTTGGTTGGTTGAATATGTTGTTTTGAGTTGGGTTGTAACCAAGGTCCCTTGAATGACCTTGGAAGTCGCCATTGGCAGGAGGATAGCCTAATTATAGCCTAGGGAGGCGAAGTTTTCGGTTTTTCTGGAAAACTGAGTTTATTATCTCCTAATCTAGCTGTAATACGAATTTGAGGGGTTAACTAAGTGTTTTGACTGGGGTTTTAGCTTGTCGAAGTTGGTCAGAAATTGTGAAAAGGTCATTTTTGACCAAAGAGCTGTTGGTGTCCTTTTCTATCGTTTCGCGTCGTTTTCGCTTCCCTAGTCATTCTTTAACTTCTACATCTCTTCTAAGAGTCCTCTTATATCTGTTTTAGGTACACGCCACCTATCGCCGGCGATCGCGTTCAGTGATCATTTGTGCAGGTGGGTAACATAGACCCTCTTCCACTTGTATTTTGTTTAACGACTTTCGAAATATGTTTGGATGGATTTTAAAATGTGTATGATGTTTGGAACTGCACTTTTACCAAGTTTTGGAACTATTACATATGAAATCGGGACCAAGCTATTTTATGTTAATCAATTGATATTTTTGCAAACTCTTTTGATATGAAAGCATTTTATGACTGTTTTGGCTCATAGGTGACCTTGGTATATAATTTTGGATGTGTTTGGAAATGTTTGATTTGGGGAGCTCCGGTTCTATAGTCATCCATGGGACGCCATGGTGACTGCTGTGAATGTTTTGAACTAATTGACTGTATCAAATCCATCCAGTAGTATTTGTTCGCTATGCTTTAGCATACTATGTTTTGAAATGATTGGATCTTTTTGGCTACGCTATGCTTTAGCATACTATGTTTTGAAATGATTGGATCTTTTTGGCTACGCTATGCTTTAGCATACTATGTTTTGAAATGATTGGATCTTTTTGGCTACGCTATGCTTTAGCATACTATGTTTTGAAATGATTGGATCTTTTTGACTATGTTTTGGACATGCCTGACGTTTAAATGGCATGAGACATTTTAGAAACTACTTATGATTATGGTTTATTGACGTTTAAATGGCATGAGACATTTTAGAAACTGCTTCATGACTATGGTTTTCACAAATGTTATTATCTTTATGTTTTCTTTTTATCGAAATGCTTGGCCCCATTTGAAGAGCTTTTATGATATCCAAACAGCTAGTTATTAACATAAAATGATTGGTAATTTTTCATATTAGGTGCTCGTTATTGAAACTCAACCAAAAGCAGCTTTTAGATTTTCTCCAGAGTGCTGTCTCACATTACTGGTAGGACTCTGCGGATAATCTTCCAAGCTTCTCTTTTGTTTGGAGAGGGGTAGTGTATTAGATAGGTTTTGTATTGATGAACTTTGTTTTTGTTGTAGCATCTTTTGTACTAAGAAGAAATTTTGTAATTCGTATTTTTGTGTAAAATGAAATATTCGGTTTTATAGTTAAGTAATGGTTTGATGGTTCTATTACATTGCGGTTAAGTTTGTTACTCTGTTCGTTTGTGCCTTGCGCTTTGGGCCGGTGTCCCATTAGCGCGGCGTGTTACGGTCCCGTTTTTGGGGCGTGACATATGATGTTTGGAACTGCACTTTTACCAAGTTTTGGAATTATTACATATGAAATCGGGACCAAGCTATTTTATGTTAATCAATTGATATGTTTGCAAACTCTTTTGATATGAAAGCATTTTATGACTGTTTTGGCTCATAGGTGACCTAGGTATATAATTTTGGATGTGTTTGGAAATGTTTGATTTGGGGAGAACAATACCCGGTTCTATAGTCATCCATGGGACGCCATGGTGACTGCTATGACTGTTATGAACTATTTGACTGCGGGGTCTTGTGATGGGATAACTTGACCTCCAGGTCAGACTAGTAGGTGTGGTAGATTACTAGATCTGGCTAGTACTGTAGGTCATACCTTTGAGCCTAAAAGATACTCATGCTATTTTATTATATTCCGGATTGAAACTGTACTTGGATTTGTTCGCTATGCTTTAGCATACTATGTTTTGAAATGATTGGATCTTTTTGGCTATGTTTTGGACATGCCTGACGTTTAACAGGCATGAGACATTTTAGACCTACTTATGATTATGGTTTATTGACGTTTAAATGTGTATAAGAGACATTTTAGAAACTGCTTCATGACTCTGAATCTTCACAAATCTAGATCTGTTAACAGACAGTTTTTATCGAAATGCTTGGCCCCATTTGAAGAGCTTCTATGATATGGGGCTGAGCAAACAATGCTCACCCCACGTGATTATCCGCAGACGTCAGATTACCAGCTCGTTTTTGACTCTCCACCGCGTTAGCAGCTTTTAGATTTTCTCCAAATTCCACATTACTGGTAGGACTCTGCGGATAATCTTCCAAGCTTCTCTTTTGTTTGGAGAGGGGTAGTGTATTAGATAGGTTTTGTATTGATGAACTTTGTTTTTGTTGTAGCATCTTTTGTACTAAGAAGGAATTTTGTAATTCGTATTTTTTGTGTAAAATGAAATATTCGGTTTTATAGTTAAGAAATGGTTTGATGGTTCTATTACATTGCGGTTAAGTTTGTTGCTCTGTTCGTTTGTTCCTTGCGCTTTGGACCGGTGTGCCATTAGCGCGGCTTGTTACGGTCCCGTTTTTGGGGCGTGACAAAGCATGTGGAGGAACCTTTGAAGATAGATCCATCAATAAAAGTGCCATACCCTTAAAGACTCATTGATCCAAGAAAGAAGGAAAAAGAGAAGCAATTCACCCAATCTTAGATATGTTGAAAAAGATTAATGTCACATTCACATTTCTTTGATTGATGTCCTCACCAAGAAGCCCAACTATGCTCGTTTCATGAAGGATCTTTTGGCAAGGAAGTGGAAGTGGGATGATGATATGAAAGTATGCCTTGATACCCAATGTAATGCCATTGTTCAAAGGTGTTTGCCCCCTAAACTTAAAGATCCCGGTAGTTTTATGATAGTGGTGAATGTTGGAGGAATAACGTGGCATCAATCACTTTGTGATTAAGGCAAGCATAAATATCATGCCAAAGGCCATCTATGACAAGTTAGGGATCAAAAATGTCAAGCCAACTAATATCACACTCCAATTGGCAGATTTATCCGAGAGGAAACATATGGCTTGTTGGAAGATGTGTTTGTACAAGTTGAAAAGCTTTTATTTCCCGTTGATTTCTTTGTGCTAGATACGGGTGAAGAGCATTAGATTCCATTGATTCTAGGGAGGCCTTTCTTGTCAACCACTCATGCATTAATTGATGTGCACAAAGGGAAATTGATCTTACGTAGTTGAAAATGAATCAATTGAATTTGATGTGTTTGAATATAATGACAATATTCCCATTGTTGAAGAGAAATGTGCTAATCAATCTCTTAATTATCCTTGCTAGGTCAAATGAAGAGCAAAAGGAAGTGAGCCAAGGTAATTCGCTCAAGCAAGTGCTAGAAATAAAGGAAGATCTGAGAAATGAATTCAAAGAAAAACCACCAGATAAGGGATGTGTGTTGATGAATAAAAAGTCATAAAAAGAAAAGAAAATGGTTTGAGAAACAATTAGAGATGTTAATTGGGGCACTAGCGATGGCTAAGGCAAGAAAGAAAGGACTTATGCATGGAAAACCTAAAAATCAAGCTTTACTCATGAAGAAAAAGGGGATCAAACTTTTTCCGTGGAAACCAAAAGGGAAAGGAGGATCAATCATCCTAAATTACTTGGAATATGGGTCATGCCATAGTCATGCTAGTGACTATAAAAAAGCGCTTCTTGAGAGGCAACCCTAGTCTTTAAAAGTTTAGTTCTTATTACTTTCTTTTAGTGTGATTTTTAATTGTTTTGATTTTGAGTGAATTGGTTTGAATTAGAGAATCAGAGTTGAGTTTTTAAGTTGAATAAATGGTGCTAAAGAATGAGTGAAAATTGTCATCCTAACTTGTGAATTTTTTGTTTTTAGGTTATCCTTGTAAATGGAGAAAAGTGGTCAAGAGTGAAGCAATTTCGGCAAAATGTAAAAATTCACTTTGCAGAAATTGAGCTTGAGACCGCGGTCTCAACCTCAAACTTCTGGAGGGTAAAATGGACATTTGGTTCGAGACAGCGATCTCAAATTTGAGACAGCGGTCTCAACCCCAAACTTTTGCAGAGGCATTTTTCATGCCTAGTCGAGACCGCGATCTCAAATTTGAGAATGCGGTCTCAACTCTAAACTTCTGCAAAGGCTTATTTTACATCGAGTTGAGATCGCAGTCTTAAAACTCAGACCGTGATCTCAAACTGTTTGAGACCGCGATCTCAAAACTGAAGGAGACCACAATCTCAACATCAGGGCAGATCGCGGTGTCAAACTGAGACCGTGGTCTCGACTGCCAGAAAGTTTTAAAAAGATCGAATTCTTCTTTTCTTCTCACAAACTTTCTCTATTCCTATTCCCTTTTCCAAAAACCCAAACCCCAAATCCTCCAATTCTTCTTTCATCTTCACCAAAAATCACCAAAAACTCCACACCCCCCACTAATTTCACTTTGTTTTTCTATAGGAACATCAAATCAACCACCTTTTTGATGATTTGTGGAAAAAATTTGGCTTCAAGGGGTATTGACACAAAGGCAATTATTGGAAAATTTTCAATTCGAAAAACGACGGGTAATATCTTTCCTTCAATTATTAGTTGTAATTAACAAATTTTGAAGACAATTGTGGAATTTGGTGGATTAAATTGTGAAAAATTTGTGGTATTGAATTAGTGAATTGTGGACAAGTAATTGGTGCTAATTTATGCTAGAAGAATTTTGAATTGTCCAATTGTTGAAATTCTATTTGGTTTGAATTGTGATTGAGTTGAATTGAAATATTCGAACAATTGTTGGGAATTTGGATTGTGATTTTGTGGTGTTGAATTTTGCTTGAAAGTTGGATTTTTGAATTGGTGATTGAATTCCTTTTAGAATATGACGAGAGAGGTTTATGGCAGTGCTGAGAGGAGGGTGAGAATTTCAATGATTTTGATACCCCCAGGTGTAGTATTCAGTGCTCCAGTAAGTGAAGAAGAAAGGAACGATCTACAGGGGTACTGGTCGTACAGTCAAATTGTGATGCACAACAACTTGACCGTTATTGGAGAAGCTTTAAAGATGACTTCATTAGGCCTCTGGAATTAGTTTTACTATTTTAGAGTCGAGTTCGCGGTCTCAAATGTTCCAGACCAAGATCTTGACTCGCTGAATGCTAAGTTGTAAGGGCAATTTTGTAAACTTTCTGCCCTAAAACCCTGATTTTGCCTTGTATAATGCTGCACTATTTAAGCTAAGTAGGATTAGTTTTAGAGAGAGAGATGTCTAGTCAATAGAGTTTAGATAGTTTTAGAATAGAGAGTTTTAGATAGTTCTTGATAGATTAGGATAGCTTAAACTACAAGTTACTTTTTCTAATAGAAGTTTCTCTTAACTTGGCATTGCTATTTTTTCGAAAAGAAGTGCTGAAATTTTAGGAAAATTTATTTGAAATGTTATTTCTTATCAAATCATTTATATTGTGTGGTTGATGAACTATCTTTTGGAAAAAAATGAGTTAAATGAAGTAGAAGAAATTTTGGGACATTTCGTGTGTTTGCATAGGGAATGTTCTTCTAACTTGTGAATAATTAATATTCGAGATTAATTTTTGGTACATTTCACCCATTTTCCTTGGTTTAGGGCCAAAAAAAAAAATTTAGGAATAAAGCGAGTACGGGATTCTGACATGTACCCTTGTTGTTTCTCCGAAATAAACCATTAGAGTAGTAATAAGGTGAGTACGGGACTCCGACATGTACCCATGTTGTTTCTCCGAATTAAGCCATTAGGAATTGCGTTTTAACACGTATACCAATAAGTTAAGGAGTAAATGTTTGTAATACTTATCATTAATCTCATATTACTTATTCCTTGTTAGAGGTTTATTCCCGAAATTTGTGACAATTGCATTTAAGTTGATTCCTAATTGAACTTCTATTTTCATAATGCTTAGTCACGAGAGTTGATTAACTTTATAATATTTGTGATTTGAGAAGTAATAATGTTTCAAATAATAAGAACTAAAACTTTTGGTAACACTTTTCGATAATGGTAATGCTTGGTGATGTGAAATCTTGTGTAGTGAATGAATTTGTGCTTCTTTGTAAAATGAAATCTCAATTTTGGATTGATTTACTCATATTCTTCATATCACGTAGTGTTGAACATTTTTTGAGAGATCGCTTAATTGTTCTAAGTACATCCATGATTCATCAAGTGTCACGTAAACTTTGGAGGTGTTTAAATGTTTGAATGTTAGTAGGTTTTAAAATTCTTGTCAAGTTTAAATTTTAATTAGATAATTGTAGATCAAGTGGATTCTTCGCAAGGTTCAAGTAGATATAATTTTTTTTTTCTTTCTTATCCATTTTAGTGAAAATTTCATTACTTTCAAATTAAGGTTTGTTGGAAAATTAGGGTTCTTATCAATTTCTTTCTTTTTATTTAAGAATTTTCAATTTCTAGATTTAATTTTTAGTTAATTCTTAGTGGGTTTCTTTAATTTCAATCGAAAAATCCAAAAATATTTAATTTTCTAGTTTATCTTTATCTAATTTTACTTTAGAAATTAATGGTTTTAGTATTCAATTATTCTTTCTTCTTTAGTCTTTTCAGTTGATTGATTCTCTTGTTCTAAATTTTAGTCTTAATTAGATTAATTAGGTTAGAATTAAAATTGTAGCTTTCATTAGAATAGTTCTATCATCTACCAATTGATTTAGCTTAACTACACAAATACCCTTAAACCTTGGTAATTGCAATCGACAATCCTTGTGGGAACGATCCCTACTTCCCTTTGCTACTAGTTGACAACCGACTGTACTTGCGGGATGCCATCTAGTTAGTAGTAGGATTTAGGTGTTCATTGAATTATAACTAGATGTGTTAAAGTGGCATCAATAATCCCCGGCAACGGCGCCAAAAACTTGATTGCTTCGTTATGTAGAATTCAACTTTGAAATGACAAACAAGCAATAATTAACCACACTAATTCACTATACTCTACCTAACTTCTGCAAGTATACGGAGTGGATAGTGGTATAGGATGAGAGGATATCGTCTCACAAGGATTGTTGGAAGGCAATTACCAAGATTTATGGATATTTGTGCAGTTAAGAAAAATCGAACAAGGGATGATGGAACTATTCTAAGAAAAACCATAATTAAATGAAAGCGATAAAAACTTAATTTTAAGCTAGATTGGCTAAAAAGCAAGTAAGTGAAAATAACCAATTACGATATTAAGAAACTAGTTAATCTATTCTAGTAAAAGCAAGTAAAGGAAAACACTTAATTCTAACCTAAATTAGCCAAATTAAGAGACAAAAATTCAAAGCAAGCATATTACCCAGTTAAAAGGACTGCAAATAAGAAACCGTGAAAACTAAAGCACTCATTTTTAAACTTGAAATTGGAAAGAGTTAAACCTGAAATATAAATATTTTTTGGGATTTTTGACAAAAATAGAGAAAGCCCACTAGGAATTAACTAGAAATTAATGCAAGAAATTGAGAATTCTTAAATAGAAAGCAAGAAATTATCATGAACCCTAATTTTCCTAAGAAACCCTAGATTGCAAGCAAAGAAATTCTTACTAAATTAGACTAGAAAGCGAATAAAAATTATATCTATGCGAAGCTTGCAATTAACCCACTACGATTATCGAATCAAAATTCAAACTTCAAAAGAAATTAACAGAAGATCTAAGAGACAATTAAAGAAAAAATTCTATTAAAGAAGTAAACTTGGAGTTCAAGATATCCTAAACTATCCTAAAATCTACTAACTATCTACTCCTTATCCTACTTCCTAATTTTTAAGTAGCTTATAAGAATACTGTAATGTTACACAAGGCAAAAAATCAAGAGTTGTTGGTTGAAAGTTTACCAAATTGCCCTTACAACTTAACTCTTGGCGAGTCGAGATCGTGATATGGAACAATTGAGATCGCGATCTCGACTCTAATACATTAAGACAATTTCCCGAGTTGAGATCGCAATATGGAGAGTTTGAGATCGCGATCTTGACTCTCTTTTCAACATTCTTCATTTCTTCTATTATTGCAATTTGGTCCTTTGAGTTTTGTGCATTCTAGCTTCCAACCTCTAATTTTGACCTGCATAATATTAACACCATTAAGCAATTTATTGAACTGAAAATTTAATGAAAACTTATCATATTTAATCAAGAACTGAAATACAAACACATATGAAAGAAATTAACTAAAGTCTTCAATTACTTGCCCAAAATTCGGGATTTAAACTATCAAAATGTTATAATTTAGAGGTAAATAACACTAATTTACTAGAGCTATCATTTAACAATCACATCTTCAATAATTTCGTAGGGTCTTTTGAAATTGTGATAGTGGTTGTAGTTTTATCATTCTTAATTTCCTAAAAATCGACAAAGGCATTAGATTAACACTAGAACCTAAGTCTTGTAATGCTCTATCAAATGAGATTGTGCCTAAACTGAAAAGTATAGTGAAACTCCCTAGATTTTCCATCTTTTATGGTAATTTCTTATTATAACGGCACTACAATCCTTGGTAAGCATCATTTCTCCTCTTCTTTCCATTTCCTTTAGTTAACCAGGATTTTCTTCAAAAATTTAGCATAGTTTGACATTTGAGTAATGGCATAAAAAAATGGAATATTAATTTGTAAATTTTTAAGGATATCTAAAACTTCATCGAAGTCTTTATTTTTCTCTTGCTGCTTCAGACATTGTGGAAACATCCTTATACACAATGTCTGTGTTAACAATGGTTTCTTCTATTATTCTTCTTTCTTCCTCCGACTAGGAATTTGATACCTAGGCACTTCATCTTTTTAACCTTGATTTGCTTCATCTATAGGTGACTCTTGAATTGCCTCTTCTTTTTTTCTTACTTGCTCGCACAATCATTATAAATTTCTACCATTTCTCGCTTCTCAAAGTGATTGCATTAAGTTGTTTTTTTGGATTTACAATTGTATCACTCGAAAATGTACCTTGAGGTCGCTCAGCCATTTGTTTAGAAAGTTGTCTCATTTGACCTTCCAGTTTTCTTATTGCAACCCATATCTTATTCATGAAAGAGGTCGAAATGTCCTCCAAACTAGGCTTCCTTACTATTTTTTGTTGTGGATTTTGTTATTGGTACTAGAATGGTGGTCTTTGTCGTCATTGGTTGCTCCATGAAAAAGTTAGGGTGGTTTCTTCATCCTGGTTTGTATGTGTTCAAATAATGATTATTCTGCACCCTAGATGGATTTGGTAGAAAGTTTACCTATTCACCTCCATTTTTAGTTCTTGGAACTCTCTAGTAGTATGGTTTCTTGTACACAATTCACAAGGTACACCTTAACAAAATTAACATAATTAGCATTATTTATTCTGATACCTCCCAATTGTCTTGTCAAAAAGTCAATTGTGTTGTCATTGCTTGTGTTTGATTTTCCAATGCATCAACTAATCCAACTTCATGGATTCCTTGAGTTCTAACAACATCTACTGATCTTTGATAAAACTTGCTTGCTATCTCTTTTCATATGTTTCATCTAGAGTCTTGTACATGAATGCCCCTTCATTGGCTGTATCCACTATACTTGTGTAATAGGAAACAAACAGTTATAAAACATTTGTATTTGCATCCATGAAGCCAACCCTTCATATGGACATCTTCATAGCAACACCTTGAATCTTTCCCATGATTCGATGAATGTTTCCTAATCAAGCTGAGTGAATGAAGTCACATTGTTTCTCAACTTGGCCATTTTTGCTGGTGGGAAGTACTTGTCCAAGAACTTTTGGGCTAATCCATTACAAGTTATAAATGTCCCTGGTGGAAACTATTGTACAGAGAAACAACCTTTTAACCTTATCACATAAAGTAAAGAAAAATAAACTTAGCTTGATAGCATTGACTGAAACTCCATTTTCTTTGAAAGTATCACAAATTTCCCAAAAACTTGCAATATGCTAATCTGGATCTTTTGTAGTTCTTCCTCCAAACTATACATTGATTTGAAGTATATTTAACAAAAGGTGATTTGATTTCAAAATTGTTCACTTGAATTGGTGGACTCATTATTCTCGAACTACTCCCTCACAGTGAAGGAAGTGCATAATCTTTCAAAGATCTAAACTCTTCTTGAATTGGTGTTTGCTCATCATGAGCTAGCATATCACTATTTCTAATACCAGTTCCAGCCATCTTTCCGCTTAATTCTAATTCTGCTTCTAGTTTCTCTTCTATAGTCTTTGCAAGGTCTTCTCAATTTCCGGATCTATAGGAATTAATCGAGATGTAGAAAGCATAAACTACAAGAATAAAAGCAAGAAAAGAAATTAAAATAATAAAAGAAATTTTGTAAATAAAAGAAAAATAAACATGTCCAAATTAGCAATAGAAATAAGGTAGTATCGATGTTAGGAAGTTGCCAGTCCCCTGCAACGGATCCAAGAACTTATGGTTCGGATTTCTTACACTCTCACAAGTGCACGAGATCGTATCAAGTAACGTAGAAGTGAGTGAGTATCATTCCCACTAGAACTGTAGACAAGCACCAGAATTTCTAAACCTAATTCTATTTAGACAACTAATTTTTAGAGATTGTGAATAATTGAAGTTAACTAAAAACCAAGAAATTTAACTAAAGCAAAACCTAATCAACTTGAACTCAAGGATTAAAAATGATAGGGTTTCTTGACTTCATTGATTGCTAGGCTTAGACTCAATTCTGGCTCATCATGTTCATCCTTCAAGATTGATGGCTAAATTCCCATTCGTGGTTTTTATCCATTGATTGTGCATTAATAAAATTTCTTATTGCCAAATTATTCAACTTTGGTTAAGTACAAATAATGTAGTTGCACTACACAAGAGTACCTTTTCCTACTAAATTATTTATCTTTGATCAAGTGTAAGTGACTAGTAGCAAAAGTATAACTATATAAAACGTGGAATTCTTAAAGTGACCCAAAAATCTGTGTTTAATTCATGATCTAGTATCAAATCTAGATTATGGCAATTATCATTAATCTTGACATGCAAATTACTTATTATGTCTCTCTACACATTCATTGAATCAATTCAAATACTGATTAAGTATTTGAAACCATTAAACATATGATAATTACTCAACCTTAAATGAAAATCAATTGTGAACTACACAAAAAAAATAAGTCTAGCCTTTGCAATCAACTACATCTTGAACACTCCAACCTACAGAAGTAGCTCATGATCACCATGAATAAAACCATAAAAAATCATGAAAATCACAAGTAAATTCAAGATATAAATGTTTAAAATACAACAAAAGTCCCCAAGAAGATGATCCCAGGCTACCGCATTTGATTCCTCAAAACCCTAGCCTTCCGAAGAACAAAGCTAAACTATGGCTATGAAGTGATGATGAAACGAACTGATGTATCTGATATAGAACTTGGTATAATAATGTTCTATTTATAGGCCGTTAAGGGTAGGAACATCTAGGGTTGAAATAGTTTTTAAATGAACCAAATTGGACCCAAAACTGGGGTTGTAAATGAACCGAGCTGCTCGAAAGCAGTTCGCGAGCAGCTCGGTCAAAAACTCGACTTGAGTTTGAGTTGACCGAGCTTGAAACTCTTGAAGAGTCAATCTTGAGTATAAGTATATTATGATTGAGTGCGCGTTGAGCTTTTCGAGCACTATATTTTTTTTTATTTTTTTTTATTTTTTTTATTATATGTAAAATTACTAAAATGTCCATACTCTTTAGAAAAATTACATCTTTTACCTATGAAAAAGTCAACCACTTGAGTTCGAGTTCATTTTACTCATTTTCAAGAGAGCTCGAATCGAGCTCAATCTACGTCAAATTTTTTGAGCTTGACCTCAAATTTTAAAGAAATAGGTCGAGCTTGACCTCAAGCTCGAGTATCATAAAACATTTCAAGTTCAAGTTCGAGTAGGCCACTATTCATGCTCGATTCATCTCGTTTACACCCTGACCCAAAATGGACCTAAAAACATAAAAAAAGCAATAACCCTAGTTTTAGCCGTTTGTTGAGTGCCTTGAGAGCCTGGATGGGTGCAGAGATGCCTAGCTGGTCAGTGAACTTGCCCAGCAGCTTACGCTAGGAACTTCTAAGGCCTGAGTGCCTAGCCTTCCGTTCTGTCCTTTACTAATTTTTTTCCCGATTGCTCCAATCCACGTGGAAATCATCAATTTGAACCTTGATTCATTCAAAACATATACCAACACATAAAAAACATTAATAAATGACCAAAAACAAATTGAACAACGACTCTAACTAAAAACCCTAATTACTGTAAAATGCACAAAAGTAATTAAGAACCCTAAAAAAATGAAAAATACACAAGATTTGCAACAAAACCTAGCTAAAATATATAAAAATAATTGAACTCAATTTAGTGTGTTATTAGGCATAATTTATATGGTTCAATCTAATCAATTTGGCGTTTGTCCCCTAAAGATCTTGAGGCCTATCTCACAAATTTCTTAGAGATGTGTGATATCTTTGCTGCCAAGGGGTGTTAAAAGATGCAGTTTATTTGCGATTGTTCCTATTTTCTTTATAGGATAAGGCTAAGTATTAGTTGACCTCTCTGCCACCAAGGCTTGTTCATGGCTTTTGGGGATTATTAGTAGACACTACACATGAAATATGCAAGTGTACGTATCAAACAAGTAATATAATGATGAGTAGAGTATCATTCCCACAGAAACTATGCTAACACCCAACGAAGCACCTAAATGTTACACTTTTTATCCTATCTAAACAAGAAACAATAGATTGAGAAATAGTAAAAACACAAAATGAAAACAAGGCAATAAATCAGGTAAGTATTAGAGAAAATTGATAATTGATATACCTAGGGTTCACTCGTCCCTCACGAATCCCTAGCTTCAATTGATCAATTCATTCATTCTATTAATTCTTGATTCACTCATGCCGTTTATTGGTCTAGAATCATGTGTAATTGTGAGCTATCTTTCGATTTTTCTCACAAATCTACTAAACCAAGCCAACTCACTATATTTGTATGTGACTTCGAGCCAAGCTTAATGCATAGATGACGACTCTATAGGACTACCTAAGATGAGTAAATATCTTTTGATTCGTATTCATGAAACATTCATCCCTTTCACTAGAACTTCTGAACAAAGGCTAATTAGATCAATTTCTTACCTTAAACTCCTCTTATGATTCTAATTTGGGTTACAAATCAATTTATAAGTTGATCAGGCTTATAAATGCATTTAATACCATCTAATTAAGAAAATCAAGTATAAGATCATAATCATGAATAAAATAAATCAAATCAATTGAGCTTCATGGCGAATTAAGAATAAAATCCTAGATTTAGGATTTAGTGCATCACCTAACAAGATGATACCACACAAGATTATCATTGAATATAACAATGAAAAGCATATTCAATACAAGGAATAGTGAAGAGAATGAAAAACTAGGGTTGTTAAGCCGAGTCTTCTTTTCTACTCCCTTACTCTATTTTCCAATATTTGTTCTTGTGTTGATTTTCTATAGAGCAGTTGTCTGACGATTTTTGTAGACTCTCTCACTTTGCTAAGCCTAATTTATGTTAAATAATGACCTAACATGACCCTTATATAGTGCTAATTAGGGTTTACACGAAAATGGGTCAAAAATATCTAAAACTTGAGTCAAAACCGAAAAACCCTGGGCACCCCTACCAGCCTCTTGGGTACTGGTAGCACCCAACATCCAGAGGCTGGGTGCCCTTCCCAATGGTTTGGGCACTGGCAATGCCCAGATTATGCTTGGGCTGCTCGGTTTTCTCCGTTTTGGTCCGATCTGGCCCTATTTAGCCTCCATTGCATATTAAACCTATAAAAACACATTTTAAGGGCATAAATACACATTTTTTACATATTAAAACAATAAAAACCTAATTTACGGGCTTAGGGTGTAATAGGATTACGAAAATAACCTTACATATTAAACTAGAACTCTCGAATTGTGAACAACAGTCGAGATAAAAGTACATGAAAATACTCAATTTTAGAGAGTTGACATACCCCCAGCTTTAACTTTTACTTGTCCCGAGTAAAACAAAACAAAGACATATAAACTCATAAACATATTCAAGCACATTAACTTTCTTTAGCATGTCAACTATCGTAACAAAAGTAAAAATAAACAAGAAGAGATATGGATTCAATACCGATATAAGAGAACATTGCTAATCAACTCCATATCATCATCATGAAACTCATGAAAGCAGATATAACTTGTTTACTAATCAATGAAAAACCCATTGAGTGTAAGTTTAGCAAGGGAGTAACATGTTGGATGAAATTTTAAGCACACAAAATACTCACAATACAAATGAATTCAAACCACGGATCAAGTAGGTCTTTGAAACTTGTAACGCAGATGTCTAAGGGATATAGTTAAGATATATTTGGATAAAAGTAACTTAAATCACCTTAAACATGTTAGTGAACAACTTCGACCCATAATTCTTTAAAATATCCCCCATTCAACCATGACATTTAACCAACTTTACTTCCGAAGGCATAGATGCTCCTTCTTTACTCCAACTTAGAAGGAAATATCCTTCTTTATTCATAAAATTTGGCACTACTTGGAAGGAATTGTCCTCTTTTTCTTTCTTTTTCTTTTTCTTTTACACTTTTTTTTCAACTTTTCTTTTTCACACAATTTTCTTTTTTAACTTTTCAACATAAATATGGGGCCTACGTCAAACAAGATGTATAACTTTAATTTCCGCCCCAACAAGAAGGCTCATGTTCTTCCCAACCATCGATAACAATATGCACATAGTATTGATGTTGTGCACCACAAACACCTACCTACTAAGGTGATTGGTAGAAAGAATGATAAAATAAAAAGAAGTTAATTGGCTAAATAACATGGTTAAACTTTACGAGAATACGAGTTATAAGGTTCAAAAGGGGAAAGTAAGGATAAAATGACATTAGGTAGGTTTTTTGACTCAAACGGTCTAAGGAACTTGTCTGCATCATCTCCTTGGCCTAAAGTCCACTCATACCTTGCAAGCATATAAATCACACACAATTCCGATGAATGTGACCAGCTAAACAAATATTGCAAGGTAATCATGATTAACACTCATTCAAAATAACCTCACTTTCACACCCTTACATAAGAAAATATTTTTTGGTGTATAGTGATAACATTTCATAAATCAAAAGATTTTAAGAGCAATAGAAAACTTATATGCATGTTCAATGCATAAACTCTAACAAGATTAGCTCCAATTTGAAACACTTTTAAATCCTTGACACGTATCACAAAAATTAATGAACTCAAATAAGACACGAAAAAGAAAATTCCTTTTGGTTTAGACCACTACAATACTTTAGGCAAAGAGCGCATAGATATCCTGAAGGCTGTTATCTGCTAGCTAGAGGCTGTACTCTTTTATAAAGTCAGATCCTTAAGATTGATAAAAACTTCCTATTAATGAAAAATCTCTTTGTGTTTTTTAGGAAAAATTTTTGGAAAGAAAACCTAATTCTAAACAAAACAAACACGCCACCAAAGATGAACATAAATGAACCAAACATTCTTAACACACAGCACATATTCACAATTACAATACCAAAACACAAACACAATCCCCAACTGAAAATGAAAAATTGTTCCCAGTGTTTTGCACATAAAGAAAAAATTAATAAAGACACAAAAGTATAAGAAAGAAAATAAACACTCCCTTAATATTGTGAAGTGCATTTACTCCTCATCCTTATCGTCATCATTGTCATCACTTGTCGGATCTTCCTTTTCCTCATCATCAGTGTTAACATCATTGTCTTCTTCATTACCCTTATCAAAGTTAAGTGTCCCGGGTAAGATTGGAGCTAACTCATGTCAATTCCTAAGGCCTTGCCAACATAGGCAATCAACCAACCTATGGGCGCCTTCATATAACTTTGTTTGGTCTCTAATTGGCTTTCCATCATTGACAACCTATCCACTAAATGTCAAATTGAACCTGTGGATGACCAAAGCTTGCCCCCACTTCTTGTGGAGTTTCTCTCCTCTTTTGGAAGCATTCGCGTCACAGCTCATCCATCATTGGGTATTATCATTGAGTCTTTTGTGTCCACACCTTCATTCCATTGTATACCTGCATAGAGACATAATTGGGTGATCAACCAAGGAAACCATAATCCCTTACTTTTGGTTTTGGCTGTTTGCAAAATTTGTGAATGAATAAGATGCCCAATATCAATCAAGTACTTTTCAAGAAGACAAAATAACAACAAAACTCTATCCACAGTGGTGTGTGTCGCATGATCAGTTATAATTAAGTAGAGTTAATGAAATTGTACCAAATTTTTGCAATTGGACTCAAATGACTACTTGGAAAAGAATTTTTTGTTCTTGAAGCCTTTTCTTCTCTCTTCCAAGTAACATCCATGTTTCTTAACACCATTGCATATAGCTTTAGTCATCATATCTAAATCCAATGTAAGTTGATATTGATAATGAAACAAACCATCATTATCAATGTTTGCCAAACCGAAGAAAGAATTCAAATATTCATGAGTGCATAAAACTTTAACTCCTTGCACAACAAAAATCCATTACCTTGCTCTAAGAAATTAGCGTAGAACCCTCTAGTAATTTCTTCTATAGCAAAATCTAGGTGTGTGCACAATCTATCCCAATGTCGTTTATGAATGTTTTTCTGTACCTTGACCCTTAGGTCATTATGTGCCCAATCTAAGTCCAATTCAAACCCCTTTTCACATATTAACTTTTTATTATTTTCCCTCTCTTCATATCTTTGAAAAGCTATTTTAAATGTGAAAAATTTCTTATCAAATCTTCTTTTGGAGCTAGACTCCTTAGCCAAATTTTTTCCTTTAGGAGGCATAGTAAATTTTTTTAATAAAATCAAAATTGAAATTGAATTGCATCAAATTGAATGATAGCATTTTGACACCAAATAGCACAAAGAATACCAAAAAATATTCCCAAGATGCCAAAGAAACCAATTCCAAGCAAAAAGATTTAAGTTAAAAAACAACTAAGAACACATAAACCCATGAATTTAATCTTACAAATATCAAATAAAATTTGTTAAAAAGAATTAAATTAGAAGGATTTCACCAATTTGAAGCTTTCGAAAGACTTTTTACTTGATTGTTGGCTTCTAGCAACTTTCCCAAGAAATTATCCTTGTTGGAGTTCTTGCTTTACCTTTCTTGGTTCTTCCTTAAATTTGAAATTGCAGTAAAAGAGTCACTTTTTTATATTTAAATTCAAGAATTAGGGTGTATTTGTAGTATACATTGTTTGGGGATAGATTGGGAAGGGTTTAGAGTTGTTTTGGAGGTGTTTTGAAGATGTCTAGAGGGGTATAGGAAGAAAGGGCTGCAATATACTTCTGCTTGGTTGTGGCCTGGGCATGGCTCCCATCACTGTGGGCCCTGCCAGAAGTCCTAGCCTCTAGTTCTTGGGCATGGCTCCCACAGGTCTCGGTTGTTGAACCCCAGTAATGATAATAATATTTTGATGATGACCAAATCGCAGTAACAGTTTGAAAATAAGTGTGCAGAAAAATAGGGAGTTTCAGACGTAAATGATCGTCCGAACACAATCAAGAAAACAACCAGTAAAACTCTACGGACATTGATGATTGTCCGAAAGGAAGATAATTCGGAGGGTGATAATAGTCTGCACAAAGATCCTGAAGCCTCGGATGAAGAATAGCGTCCGATCATATTTCCATAAGACATTGCATGGATGAACGCAGGTTCGGACACATCCTCGGACATCCGAACGAATACCCTCAGAGAACAGATGCAAGCGTCGAATGCAGAGTTTAGCAGCCGCCATCCGAAAGGTCCAACGGCTAGTTCATTCGGATCCACACCCACTGCATCGGCTATCCAAAAGATCTAATGGCTAGTTTTGTAGTAAACAAAAAATAGACGTTAGAGATTTGGCGTTGAAGGCAGTTTTTGGGCATCTATAAATACCCTCAAGTCTGTAAATGCAAAATATAGAGAGTAGAACTACTGCATTCAATACAAACACTTATAAGTGCTATTTGGGAAGAAATAGGCTAAGATATTATGGGTTGTATTGGTTTAAGTAGTGTAGTTCTCTTGGCTCAACAAGAGGGAATTAGTGTGAGCAAGGTAGACTAGTGAGTGATGTTCAAGTGTAAGAGTGGAGGGATAACAAGTGTACAAAAGTGAGGTTGTATTGTAAAACCCTTTGGCTCAACTAGAGAAACTTAGTTGGTGCAAGGGTGAGCCTACTTTGTGTACAAGAAAGTTATTGCCTCACCTTCTTTGAAGAGGCACTACTAGTGGATATACTCCAAGTTTGAGAAGCTTGGGAGTTTGGTTTGATACTCTCTATCTCAATCATCTTTATATTTGTTCTTTGAGCTTCAATTATTGAATATCTTTTGTATTCATTTGTGCTTAAGTGTTTAATTTGTTGAGAACTGCATAAAGTTTGCATTCTCATTAAGCACATTAAAAGGTTTGTTTTTTGAAACAACCTAATTCACCCCTCTCTTAGGTT